>CM057339.1:741707783-744107783 GCA_030015575.1 Agapanthus africanus | reverse complement strand
ACTAGCGCGGATGCAAAATATAAGCAACGCCTAAATAGATATCATATATAGATATATACATTCGTCAGATGCAATGATAGCCATTCCAGATCACAGATGAACACATTGGATATACTAGGAATCCGCGTTTCGTTCGAGCCTGCAACGAAAAGCGGATTACACGGTCGCGATGAATAGCCAATACCCCACCCTAGACCCCTACGGGTGCGGAAAACTACACGCCAAGTACCCGAAGCGAAGCAACCTCCCTCAACAACGTGAGTAGGCCACTCGGCACTTCGCGGTACCCGGTAGTTTGTCCACCCCACCTTGGGTCTATCCTAAGAGCAAAAACTGTAAAAAGAAATTATACAATGGCGGCTACAACCCCATCCCGGATGTGCGGCCATACAAATAATATTACATCAATTTACATATTACATCAAATGAAAGATAAAGAAAACTCTCATCTCACAACCCCCCGGCTATTCATCCGCGACAATCCAACGAATTCATATACACAAACCATCAACATTACAGATCACAGATATGTATAACCCCCACTAATCGACGTATAGCGATTAGCAGACGTTTAATACATATATCACATCACAGATACAACCCATTAGCCAAAGTCTAGAGAAGTTCGATCAAAATACGGATTTGTAACCACCCCCAAAACAAATTTGTTCTCTGGAAAATCTGGGCAGAAACAAACCATCCTAAAAATCCCAAAACACCAATATAAGAACATTGCAGGAGAAACGACCCACGGCCGAGTCAACTCGGTCGCGGTTCCGCGGTGAGTTGGTCGACTAGCTGGATCGTTTTTCTCTTGCCGCGGTTCCGCGGTGAGTTGGTCGACCCGCTGGATCGTTTTTCTTGGGTGTTCTTTAAAAACCCTGAGCCGATTTTTAGTACATGATTTATTATTTTTTAAGCAGAAATAAAAATCGGCAGAAAGTTGATATTTTTGACGTGTTTTACGGTTTTTTGTCCGATCGAAATTCTAGATATTTTGCTAACATGCTAGTGTGTGTTTAGCCAGGCTCTGATACCACTGTCAGTCCACGTTATCTCTCCCGGTTCTTTCGAGGTTGCGGAAACGGTGAAAAACGATTTTTAGGGTTTATGGTAACATGGACTAGAAAACCCGGATCTTTGCTAAACTACACACTAGCAACAACTACGAGCTTTACCTACTCGGTTAAGGGGGTTATACCTAGTCTTGAACTCCTTCTCTTGTTCTCCTTGGAGTGGGTTGGATGGTTCTCCTCGTCGCCTTCTCTTGCCGAAGAAAGATCCACCCGAGGGCCTCTACCTTGAGCTCCTTCCTCGATCTTGAGGTAACTAAAGTATTAGGTTTGATAAACCTTCAACCTTAGGATGAGTAGATATGAGTTTTGGTGTTTTATCTCCAAGGAAAATGGTTCTCAACACATGAGAGATTTTTTGCCTTGAGCTAGAGGAAGAGGGAGAGCAAAGGATGAGAGAGAATGAGAATGAGATTATGCTAAGAAATTTACAACCATATCACATATATGTGAATTATCAAATTAATAATATTAATCAAAATGAAAAAGGTGATGGTTGGTTTGATAAGACCATTATCATTTCACATTTAATGATTTTGCTAAGATCAAAGAGCATCTTTGGTGTGAAATGATGATGGTCAAAGTTTCAGCCTTGGACAACAAGTCAACCTTGGTCAAAAGGTCAACAACCCTAACCATAACTCAATTTCCTTTTAATTAACATTATTAATGATATTTCACATATTCATTAGGGTTTGGAAAAAGACAGCTGTCATCAACCCTAATGAAAATTCTCTGCCTCTGCCTCAGTCAACTGTGCATACACACCCGCATCCATGTTCCGAGGAACACGAATACAATGAGATAAAACCAATCCCAAAACATATACTAGGATCTGGCTTAAACCAAAGCCCGCTAGTATCAACTGTCCGGATACCAAACGTGCACAAGTGCACGGATGTGAACGAACCCCGTCGCAAAACCATGCGACCTCTACTCTGTTTTGCCCAAAGGCGAATAACCCTCTGTGTGGGACTCTAAAGACTCGACACTACGCTGGTAGTGGGTTTAACCACAGACCGCAAGCGGCACTAGCTGTACGTAACGGTCCCCAGGTAGATGCCGATAAGAAGACTGATGAGGTGAACCCATCCGAACTTCTACTGAGCCTGTATGTGACAATCTCCGTACAGTCCGGTCTGTTCGTCTGAGAATATCGCATGGCGGGCCTAGGGGCGGTAAACGTCAGTCCCTTAATAGCGGTACAAGTCGTGTCGGAGTGTAGCCCAGAACACCCTGAGATAACACTAGAAACGCTACCAGTATATCTCGCTTGCCCTGGCCAGGGACTTTGTGTAATGGCTCTCCTAGACACAGCGCGATATCTACCCCCAATACCGGGAGAGACGAATCCTATCTAACCGTCACTGCCTCCAAGTGCTTCGGGACTGCACCCAACTACTACCTGTTTGCACGACTCCTTTGATCCGTGGTAGGGTAGTAATCAAAGTACAATGGGAACACACTTGAGGCGAAGTGACAGTGTCAAGTCAGCTGACTAAGCTGTACTCATGTCACCTGGGAACTGATAACTGACGATAGGTATAGTACCAACCAACAGTTCCCGATAAGTCCTGTCCAGTGTACTCGTAACCTAACGAGCACCCGCATACTATCTCAAGTACGACGTACCGACGGCTGTGGGACAGACCATCTCCCCTGCTGGGATGAGAAGCGTATACGCTAGTCTACTCCGGAGTATCGATGCCCTGTCTCGATAGTCCTACGACTAGGGACCTGTATAAGGATGTGCTTGTAGATTACCTAGCCCCCACTAGTGTGACTGCCATCACAATGCTGGTAATCAAGCAAAGATCCTAAGGGCTCCACTAATGTGTATAGGCGATATGCTAAAAGAAACACATGCACACATTAAAGTAGAAACAAACCAAGTAGCATACTACCATTTCGAGCAAGATTGTCTATACAACTGTGAATATCCCAAGCTTCCACCAAGTAATATACAAACTAGTATGATACAGTAATGGCCTCTAGGGCATATACACTAACAATTCGAGCCCTTTCCTCATCGGTCTTAGGAGACATGTATTTGGAGAGGGTGATTCTGTGACAAGCAGGCAAATTACTGCGCTTAGAATCTTCCATACTAAACCTCTTTAGTACGGTGTCAATGTACCTCGACTGTGAAAGTTCCAACATTCTTTAGATCTGTCACAATAGATTTTAATCTCCAGAATGTACGAGGCATCACCCAGGTCTTTCATAGAGAACTTCTGTGACAAGAATAGCTTGGCCGATTGTAGCATAGGAATGTCATTTCCTATCAGGAGAATGTCATCAACGTATAAAACGAGGAACACCACAATTATCCCAACAATCTTCTTATAAATATAAGGTTCATCTACATTTTCGATCAAGTCAAATTCTTTGACCGTCTCATCAAAGCAGATGTTCTAACTCCGTGATGCCTGCTTTAATGCATAAATGGATTTAAGCAATTTGCACACCTTTCCACTGCACCCACTGTCTACGAAGCCCTCTGGTTGATCCATGAAAACGCACTCTTCTAAAATTCCATTTAGAAAGGCGGTTTTAACATCCATCTGCCAGATCTCAGAGTCATAGAAGGCAGCAGTGGCAAGTAGGATCCGAATGGATTTAAGCATAGCCACTGGTGAAAAAGTTTCGTCATAGTCTAATCCAGGTCTTTGACGAAAACCTTTAGCAACAAGTCTAGCTTTGTAGGTTCTACCTGACCATCTATACCAATCTTTTTTTTGAAGCTCCATTTGCATCCTATGGGTTTTACCCCAGTAGGAGCAAAAACCAAAGTCCAAATTTTGTTTGTGTACATGGATTCCATCTCAGATCGCATATCATCCAGCCACTTCACCGAGTCTTTACTCATGATGGCTTGCTGAAAACTAGTCGGCTCATCATCGTCAATGATGCAATCCTCTCGATCCCCGTCTATGAGAAAACCGTAGTATCTCTCGGGTGGATGAGACTGCCTACTAGATCCGCGGAGTGGCATGGGTACGTCCTATTCTATTGAAGTCTCAGGATTTACAAAGTTTTCAGTAATAGTCTGTGGTTCTGGAACTTCTTCCAGCTCTATCGCGCTCCCACTTATCTCTTTTTCGAGAAATTGAGTTTCCATGAAGCGGGCATGATGAGAAAAAAGATCTTTTGTTCCTTATCGTTATAGAAATAATACCCCCTAGAATTCTTGGGGTATCCCACAAACTTACACAGTATTGAACGTGCCTCGAGTTTGTCTGGATGCACCTTTTTAACAAAGGTAGGACAGCCCCTATATCTTCAAATACTTAAGACAGGGTTTCTTCCCACTCCACATTTCATATGGAGTGGTAGGCACAGACTTATTTGGAACTTTTTTCAATAGGTATGCAGCAGATTCCAGTGCATAACCCCAGAAGGATGGAGGCAACTCAGCATTACTCATCATGGAACGCACCATATCTAGTAAGGTACGATTCCGTCTTTCTGATACACCGTTGTGTTGTGGTGTGTATGGAGAAGTAAGCTGAGAGAGAATTCCATTCTCTTTTAGGTATTCCAGGAACTCGGCACTTAAGTATTCTCCGCCCCTATCGGAATGTAGCATCTTGATACTTTTGTCGGTTTTCTTTTCCGCTTCATTCTTATACTCTTAAAATTTCTCAAAGGCCTCGGATTTATATTTCATTAAAAATACATGTGCGTGCCTAAAGAAATCATCTGTGAAAGTAATGAAGTAGGAATAGCTGCTTCTAGCATGTGTAGACATTGGCCCACACACGTCGCTGTGTATGAGTCCTACGAGCTCAGTGGCTCTTTTTCCGTGTCTACTGAACGGAGTTTTTGTCATCTTTCCCATGATACATGATTGACAGGTTGCATATGATTGATACTCAAAAGGATCTAAGTATCCTTCTTTATGTAACTTAGTCAGTCGTGTTTCATTGATATGACCGAGTCTACAATGCCATAGAAAATATTGGTTTGATTCTGGAGCTTTTCTTTTTAGTGTGTTTTGGACGTTGAAAACTTGATGTTGATTGAGAATGTAAATTCCGTTTCTAAGTGTATCCGACCCAACCATTTCCTGATTTAGGTGAATATTGATAACATTGCTTACAAGTGCAAAATTATATCCTTCATTTGATAATAAAGACACTGATATAATATTACACACCATACTGGATACACAAAAGCAGTTATGCAACAACAAAATATGTCCACTCGCCAATCCAATGTGATATTCCCCTACTGCAACTGCGTTCACACTGGCTCCGTTGCCAACCATGAGGGTCATATCACATTTCCTCAAAACCCTACGGCTTCTCAGCACCTGTAAAGAATTATAGATGTGAGATCCTGATCCGGTATCCAATATCTAGGAAGTAGAGTTTAAGGAAAAGCAGTTTTCAATCATGAACACACCTGAAACCAAAGCCACAACTTGCTTCGTGTCCTGATTCTTGGCCTTTAGGGCCCTGCAGTCCTTTTTCCAATGACCCTTCTTCCAACAATAGAAGCACTCTTCCTTTGTGGTTGCCCCTCCCATTTTCTCCTTTCCCTTTCCCGCCACCTTCTGCACACTTCCCCACGGTTTGGTAGGGGCCTTCTTCTTCTTCCTCTTGGCCTTAGCCTTGGATCTAGCAGAAGAAGATCCTCCAACAAACAGAGCGGGTGTTTTCTTTCCTTTTTGTAAGGTTCCATCTGCCATCCTCAACATGTTGAGGAGCTCAGGAAGTGTAACTTCTATACTGTTCATATTGAAATTCAATATGAACTGGGCATAGGTGGAGGGAAAGGACTGGAGAACCAAGTCGATGTACAACTCATTTTCCAACGTGGTTCCGAGGTCCGCGAGCTCTTCAATAAGAGAAATCATATGCAGGACATGGTCCCCGACAGACGATCCGATAGCCAACCTTGTTTGAAACAGTTTCTTTGAGCTCCCGTATCTTGCGATACGAGATTGCTCTTCATTTAATTGTTTGCTATGGAGGAAGATGGAAGCAAGGTCCATCTTCTTGTGCCACCTCTGATGTTCATTGTCCATAGAAGCCAGCATAAGGCACTTGGCTTTCGCACAATCAAGATCCCGGGTCTTATGGACCTCAATGTCTGTGACCGAGGATGCTGGACTGGGAACAGAGGGAGCTTTTGCCGTGAGGACGTATGCGACCTTATCATATGTAAGGGCCATTTGGACATTTCTCAGCCAGTGTTTATAGTTTGGCCCAGCGAGTTTATTTTTATCTAATATAAGATTTAGTCCCGTCATGGTCGCTGCAATTAGGAGAGGAGAAAAGAAACACTCAGCATATGATCTTGCAAGTTTAGATTGGTTTTTAGTTTATCTAAACAGGATGGCTCCCACTGTTTCCTCGAATTTTTCTTCAAACCCTAAAAGAAGAATTAGTCAGGATTAATCGCACGTCACAATACTTTCTTAACCTTTCAGCCAGACTAGTGTCGGTACTTCGAGGAAGGTTTTCCAATGCTTTAGCGAAGTTCCTTAATTATATAACATCTTTTCCCTAGAGGCGTAGCCCTGCTAACACTGTTCTAGACATCTACTTGGTTTATAGCATTGATTGTTAAGTGAAATTGTTTATCAAAGAGTAGCGGATACTCACAGTAGGATCAGGACCTAACTATCATTGTGTGATGAATTTGAAGGAAGCCTACCAAACACAACACACTCAAGAAGGTATGCAACACTAGCAAGTTTCCTTTATATTTGAAACCCCCGATGTGATTTTTGCCCCGTGCGCTTATAAGCTTGACAAAGGCCAAAACATTATAAGTCGCAAGTCAAGTTCTACCCGTCATTAGCCAGATTAACCTAGACCGATTCGTACAAACCCTTGACGAAGGCCAAAATAATTATACATCTGCTCTAGATTAATGCATCTATCTATGCCATAGATAAGCACCTACTAGCTGCTAAACACTATGCCTTGGCGAAAGTAAAAACACATAGCATGAATACTAGTAGATACCTATCTGAAATGACGGAGGGCTACGGCTGGTTTTCTAGCGAAAAAACCGTTAACGTATTGAACTTGATATAGTCGAAGGAACTTGATAGTTTTTGAAAAGGAGTGGTTTAAGCTCCGCTTTTAAAAATGCTTTTTGAAGAAAACCGGGTGGTTTTGTATTTGTTCCAACGACATCAGATTTTAGGTTTATTTCCTTACATTAATTAGAATCAATGCGGTCCCATCAATTAACCTTATCATTACAGCAAAAGAAACGAAAATAGAACGTACGCTTATGCCATCTGCATTCACTACGGGTCCCGTCATACACCGTTAGGTTACTTAACTACCGGCAGAGCGGGGACTGGACTAGCGCAGGTGCAAAATATAAGCAACGTTTATTATATATATAATATATATAGTCATTCGTCTCACGCAATAATAAGCATTCCAGATCACAAAATCATAGATGGAAATATTGGATATACTAGGATTTCCGTGCTTCTTTTAATCATGTAACGAAACACGGATTCCACGGTCGTGATAAATAGCCAAAACCCCACCCTAGACCACTACGGGTGCGGCAAACTACTCGCCGAATTTCCGAAATGAAGCAACCTCAATCAATAAAATGAGTAGGCCACTCGACACTTTAAGAACCTGGTAGTTTGTGCATCCCACCTTGGGTCTATCCTAGGAGAAAAAACAGTAAAAAGAAAAAATATACAACGGTGGCTGCAACCTCAACCCGGATGTGCCCTGCAAAAATAATATTACATCAATTTAGAAATTGTACATGAATGAAAAAAAAAGAAAAACACTCGTCTCACATCCCCGGCTATTCATTCACGACGATCCAATCAATTCATATACACAAACCATCACAGATCACAATTACAGAAATGTGCAACCCCCACTAATCGATATATAGCAATTAGCGGACGTTTCGAAACACATTTATACAAACACAAAAAACCCGATTAGCCAAATAACTTAGAATTTCGATCGAATAACAATTTGTGTCTATCCCATGAACAATCCAGAACACAAATAACTCTGGACAGAAAACAAAATATTCCAGAAATCATATTCCCAAAAAATAGATCCACAGAAGAAATTTGGTGTGAATCGGCCCTGACTCGGCCGCGATTCCGCGGCGAAACAGTGAGTTCCGCGGCGGTCTTGGGCAATCACGTGCTCAAATTTCTTGTGTGTTCTTACAATTGCATGCACGTATTTTTAAGCCCTCTAAAAATATTTTTTGAACTCATTTAAAAATCGACAACAAGTAAGTCCAGAAAATATGATTTCGGGCAAAAAAACATTCCATCGAACTTCTAACTATTTGCTAACAAGCTAGTTTGGGTTTAAGTGACTCTGATATCAGTGTAAGTCTATGTCGCACACCCCGCGAGTTTGCGGGGAGGCGGAATACATCAAAAACAATTTTTCTCACATCAAAAGATCATGTTTGGCTTTGCAACATAGACTTTATCCACTTTAAGATCTTGATTAAACCTTAACTAGCAAAACTAATCTACAAGAAGGTTCTAACTACGTGGTTAGAGTGTTATACCTTCGTGTCAAGTCCTTCGGGTTTTCTAGTGGTTCTTGGCTCCTTGGATTGAGCTTCAACTTTGAACTCCTCTTCTTGGCTTCTAGGTCGCTCCAAACGAACTCGGTTGCCAGTCTCCTTTACGTCATAGAAGATCCACCCGAGGACCTATGGTCAAGCTCCAACCTCAAGTGAGGTAACTTAGTGATCTAACTTGTTAAGGAAGACTACTAAGTAGATGTAGAGAAGATTTATGGATTAATTTGTCTCAAAACTCAATGGATCACAACACATGTGAAAGGTTGAGCTTGAGGGAGGAGGAGAGGAAACCTAGGAGAGAGAATGAGCAAATGATAATGAACTAGAGAATGAGAGGAGAGAATGGCTAAGTCTCATGACAATAATTCAAGCATGGATTATTTTAGTCTCAAAATAATCAACCATGCTTGAATAGGAACTGCAAATGAATAAATAATTAACAAAGCCATGCTTTCAACCCATTGCTCAAGTGTCTCCTAATTTTCACCTCATTAATTCTTTAGGAAAAAAGGATAAATCAATAATGAGGTGTTTCCTTCTAGAAGTCCATTCTTGTGAAATTACAAGAATGCCCTCACCGTATATAAATACCCGTATTCGTATTCTGAAAAATATGGATACACAGAGATAAGTATAATCTAATAGTATAATACCAGGATCCGACTTAAACCAAAGTCCACTAGTATTATCCGTCTGAACATCATTCGTATAGCCAGTACACGTATGTGATCAAAACCCTGCCGTAAGACCATATGGCCTCTACATCGTCTCGCCTGATCCAGGGAAACTCTCTGTGGGACTCTAAATACTCGACAGTATGCTGGCAGTGGGGTTAACTATAAGTCTGTCACGACCCGAAAGGGCACGTGACTGGCACTTGAATCATATGAAGTCTATAGGACCCTATCTAATTCAAGTAAGTCAAGAAATCCCAGAAATCTAAACCATTTTTAAGAAAGAAGTGAAGAAAACATGTTTTAAGCAAGTGGTTTTAATAACATAAGTCGAAGTATGCATCTTTAAAATCTCAAGTCTTTTCTGAAAATTTCGGCAGAGTTTCCTTTGTAAATACTGGCCCCCAAAGGGGTACAACATGAATAATATGAATAAAGGCATCCCCAAGCGGGAGCTAGCTCTTCGTCAATTAATAACCACGCAAGCAATATAATATACAACGTCGAAGGGTGAGAATCAAAACTCAAATGGAAACTCAAAATCATCAAGAAAACCCATAATAATACAACGCGCGACTCTAAGGTCGAAATAATATACACCGGTCTTCTAAGTTTATCAAATAATACAGTCTGGTTGATAGAGTTACTAGATACAACAATATAAATAAAATACAAGGGTGGTCACGATGCGAGTGAACCCACCTACCAAAGCAATCACCCGGAAAGGAGCAGTGTGCCAGCAAAGCCGCAACGAAATCTGTACGGCAAAACCTGCAAGAACTGTGGCACAACGGGGGTGAGTTGCCAACTCGTGAGTAGAAAATATCACAGAGCAGAAATCGTATGTATGACTCAATCCTAGGTCAATACGATCATAATATAAATATCCTCAAAATGATAAGGTCTAAAGCATGATAAGGTGGCAAAGGTAAACATCTATACATAAGCGTAATACCAAGTGCTCGTGTCAGTGCCTCAGGTAGCAACATATCATAAATACGAGGTATGAATGCAATATAATGAAAACAGAATGCATCATGAATGCGAAACTGTTTTCTTAATTTAGTAAGATTTCTGTATACATTTAAAATCGAGGTATCATCAATGAAATCAACATAGAATCAGTGTCAAGCATCGACACAAATCATAAATCTAATATCTCAATATCTCAAGCTCCGGCAATTCGGACTGGCCTGCAACCTCGAATCTTAATATCTAGGGCTCCGGCTATCCGGACTGGCCCATATCATCAAATCTCTAAACCTCAGGCTCCGGCTATCCGGACTGGCCTGTACTCCGATCGGTATCCTCCGGATATCCGTCGAGTCACAAATAAAATCACCGGTCAGTAGTGCTCCCCTGTCACAGGCTCAACGCCATCATCTGCGACCTTCTCGCCCCGGGGTACCGCACCGGGTCCACCATGCACCCACAGACGGTTCCTCCTCCTCCTCGAATCGGGTGTATGATATCGCTCAAGAGCCGAGAAAACTCATGGTGGACATATCTCATATCATATCATGAGAAAACCGCATTTTCTATCTTTTTAAAAAGATGATAAGTTTATAAAATCTTGCGATTTCTCTAAATCCAGAAATCTCATGGAAATCCGAAATCAACAAATCACGATGTAAATAAATACTGAATTCTATATTATTGTGCTCCGGCAATCCGGACTAGCCCAAAATGTCATGGCAAATGAATATATAAATATGCAAGGAAATCACAGTAATAAATGCAATGTCTAAGCTATCATATAAAAACAAGCTCACTAGTACCATGTCGAAACTATCAGCTAACATTCTATACTAATGAAGTAGTATTTTCTAATGTGTACGTGACATGGCAATTACCGATGATGATGTGTGTGAGCCGGTAAACAGGTGTATGTGGAACATATGTATCATCGGTAATGGTGTTGGTGTCCTGACAGCATGGGTTTCATCATAATTACTAAAGCATAAATAAGCATGCGATGCGATGCGAATAATAGAATATGCGGAAAATGAATGGTAAACGCAATAATAAGGAATATACATTACTATATATGAGTCATACAGTTTTGGAATTTGAAATAACACGAATCGTGGTGTTTAGTAAATAGGGACTACGGTGTTTTTAAGAAAAGGTACGTCCTTTGAAATATCCGTAGAATCCCTTGTCCTGCCTTTAAAATACTCACGATTCGTTAGTTTTGAAATAGGTATGACTCGAGTCTAGGTCAATACGATCATAATATAAATATCCTCAAAATGATAAGGTTTAAAGCATGATAAGGTGGCAAAGGTAAACATCTATACATAAGTGTAATACCAAGTGCTCGTGTCAGTGCCTCAGGTAGCAACGTATCATAAATATGAGGTATGAATGCAATATAATGAAAACAGAATGCATCATGAATGTGAAACTGTTTTCTTAATTTAGTAAGATTTCTGTATACATTTAAAATCGAGGTATCATCAATGAAATCAACATAGAATCAGTGTCAAGCATCGACATAAATCATAAATCTAATATCTCAATATCTCAGGCTCCAGCAATTCGGACTGGCCTGCAACCTCGAATCTCAATATCTAGGGCTCCGGCTATCCGGACTGGCCCATATCATCAAATCTCTAAACCTCAGGCTCCGGCTATCCCGACAGGCCTGTACTCCGATCGGTATCCTCCGGATATCCGTCGAGTCACAAATAAAATCACCGGTCAGTAGTGCTCCCCTGTCACAGGCTCAACGCCATCATCTGCGACCTTCTCGCCCCGGGGTACCGCACCGGGTCCACCATGCACCCACAGACGGTTCCTCCTCCTCCTCCTCGAATCGGGTGTATGATATCGCTCAAGAGCCGAGAAAACTCATGGTGGACATATCTCATATCATATCATGAGAAAACCGCATTTTCTATCTTTTTAAAAAGATGATAAGTTTATAAAATCTTGCGATTTCTCTAAATCCAGAAATCTCATGGAAATCCGAAATCAACAAATCACGATGTAAATAAATACTGAATTCTATATTATTGTGCTCCGGCAATCCGGACTAGCCCAAAATGTCATGGCAAATGAATATATAAATATGCAAGGAAATCACAGTAATAAATGCAATGTCTAAGCTATCATATAAAAACAAGCTCACTAGTACCTTGTCGAAACTATCAGCTAACATTCTATACTAATGAAGTAGTATTTTCTAATGTGTACGTGACATGGCAATTACCGATGATGATGTGTATGAGCCGGTAAACAGGTGTATGTGGAACATACGTATCATCGGTAATGGTGTTGGTGTCCTGACAGCATGGGTTTCATCATAATTACTAAAGCATAAATAAGCATGCGATGCGATGCGAATAATAGAATATGCGGAAAATGAATGGTAAACGCAATAATAAGGAATATACATTACTATATATGAGTCATACAGTTTTGGCATTTGAAATAACACGAATCGTGGTGTTTAGTAAATAGGGACTACGGTGTTTTTAAGAAAAGGTACGTCCTTTGAAATATCCGTAGAATCCCTTGTCCTGCCTTTAAAATACTCACGATTCGTTAGTTTTGAAATAGGTATGACTCGAGTCTAGTCTAACATCTACAAGTAAACTACATGACTAAACTAACAAGCAAATCGAGAAGGTAAGGAAACCACATAAATCTGAGTCGATATATATATATATGTGTGTGTGTGTGTGTGTATATATATATATATATATATATAATAGTAGTCGGTGATCCCGCCTCAATAGTATCACGTACGATACAATATATCATATGACATCCTCGAGTCAAGAGTGTGGATCTATCATCATAATTATAGCTTGTACGATAACCTATCATACGGCATCCCAAATCTGGGTACGGGTCGAATATCTCATTATTCATCTGGTATCCTTATCATCATATCCTGTAATCGGGGTACTGATCTAAGTCTAGTACATACTGATACCATCTACATATATGTATGCGTGTGTATGAAAACACATCGCCCAAGGACCCGCTATAATATCATGTCGTATCTCATAATACGAACCATATCACATCACTGATCTCGTGGCACCATGCCCAATCTCATCGACTCATCTCCAAATACCATGTACTATCCTCATCATCCAAGTATATGTATACGTATATATATATATACATAGTCCCATACCTATGCGTATATATATATATATACACATATCCCCATATACGCACAAGTAAATAAAATGTATGCAAGTGTGTGTGCGCGTGTATGTAAACCTTATTCTAGGGTCCGCGACGAAGAAAGTAACTAATGACACTATCATCCTATTGCACTAAAATCTATCCATGAACTCCTAAAGTCTATCTAGATAATCATCTAGTCTCATAATAAACATATTTATATATATAGGTATACGTATTCGTATACTACACTACGAAACTGCGGGGGTGCTATACGCCATCCATCCGACTTCCCCCGTAGATATATATCTACTCACCTGATCATCGCTTGCCGAATTCGATGTCGCCATTCTCTTCTTCATCATCCGAAGTCCACGTGGGGGTACCTACATATATACATATATAACATTGTAAACGGAAATAACGCACGAAAACCAAAATGCCACACGAATTACACATAGGCCAAAACCTATAGTTTAAGCATGCACGAATAACCAACAACTCTCGACGATTGACGTATAAACGTGAATCGACCGAGACAAAACACAAATACTAAATTCCAATTCATTAAAAGCAGCAAAACGAATTCAGAAACTTCGTAAAACACTTCCAGATTTAACCCTAGGTGAAATTAGCCAAGTTTGCATATGTGGGGGGTCTATTTTAAAGATACTGGAGCCATGAACCAAAAACGATGGCATATTTCCCTACTATGGCCACAAATTGCGGCCAGAACTATTAAAATTGCGGCCATGAAAGTGAATTGGGGTCTCGGGTCTTTAGGGTACACTCCAGGTTTCCTGCACACTCTTCTGTGTTTGCTAAATAATTTTCAGGTCACCCGGGTTATAGCAGATCACCAAAACACATCACAATTCTCACAATTTTCCGATATCGGGGTTTCTAAGTTTGTGAATTGGGGGTTTACTCACATGTTTTGGTCTTTAATCACACACCACAGGGGTTTAAGGTCACTATTAAGCCTCAATTTCACCTTTGGATTCAACTCAAACCCTAATCCTCAACTTAGAATTTTCAAAGTTCTCAAAACAACACTTAATCGATTCTAAACTAATATAGGTGCTAAAGTGAATGAAATTCTACACTAAAGATACAAGAATTACCTCATTTGGCAACTCAAGAATTTTCTTGAGTTTCCCCAACTCTTCAAAATCCGATTTTTCTTGGTCCAAAGTGCATCTAGTGAGCTTGTGCATGTTTTTAATGAAGTGGGGATGAGGTTTTGATGAGTTTTTCATGGAGTTGTGTGGAGGTAGAGGAGGGGGATTGAAGAGGGCTGCCATGGTTGAGGGAGAGGAAAGGATGAAAAGAAAACAATGAAGGGAACAAGAGCCATGACCAAGGTTTGACCCATCACCTCTCTCTCTCACATGCCCATACCCATTTGTTTACTCTTTTCTTTTCTTTTTCTTTTCTATTATTCTCTTCTCAGTTTTAAAAACCAAATGCATGAGGAAAAGAAAAACCATGGTAGAAAAATATATCAAATGTGAAAAATGACTTGGTGCATGTCATATGCACAAATCAAGCTTAATTCACGATTAGCGATATTTATTCGCGATTAGCATTAAAATTGTATATAATTAATTATAAAAATTCATAATTTGCTTAAATCATCTAAAGCACCCTCATTTCAGTAATTTCTATAATTTTCCAAATATTTTCAAATTTATCGGTATTTAATTATACCGCATTAATAAAATATTCATAATATTTATTATTTAATTATAAAAATTCCCAAAAATAATATTTTATTTTTCTGAAATGTTACGGTCTTCCCCCCTTAAAGAACCTGAATTTAAATTTAAACCCCTCAAATACTAAAACATTTCAGTAAAATGATCAAGTCGTCGGGGCTCCGAAATCATAAATACATAAAACACATCGTAGCGCAATGCATGCGCATGAAAAACGAGTATATAATCCAAATCCAAAACTCCGTCAAGCATCCAGCAATCATCGGAGTTATGGCGAAGACACCAATGTCAAAGCCCAATACAAAAACCAACATGATATACATCAAAACTATACATGTACATATCGTTGTAAATTCGTCATAACATCTGAATAAATGCATGCCAAACCTTTTCAAGTCGATGTGCGATGCGCATATCACGGCTCAGTGGCGAACGTTTATTGTAAGAAAATAACTATATATATATATTCTTTGTTTAACATACACGTCCCGCCGTTTTGAAAACAATTTAGAAGGGTTTCCTTTGTAAAATTTTCCGTGTCATCTCAGACACGTAAGTAGATACCGAGACTATAGCTCCTTTTTAGAAATTCCTTCGATAACTATCAATGCATGCAAAAATATAGTCAGGTACTGTCCTCGGACTAGTCCTGCTCAGCTACTATACCAAATAGTAAATATCATAAAACGTACTGCTCCAAAAGAAATCAATCCCAAAATGTACATAAGAATGCCACGTGCGTCTGATGCGCACGGAAATCGAAATCCATGAATGTGCCATACATGTGCACAGAACAAAATCTAAGTGCAACGGGTGTGCACGAAACACTTGTCAAAGACAACGGGTGTGCCTGACAGCAATATCAGGTGCATCTGATATGCACGAAGAATCTCGATTTAGTGCATCTTGCGTGCACCAAAATTGCATCAAGCGCCCAAGTATACGCAAGAATCCAAATCAAGTGCACAAGGTGCATGAAAACAAATATCGAGTATCACAATCGAAATCGACGGCATACAGCATATCTCAATCGAAATCCAAATCAGGTATACCGTGGTATATAATCTCACAACCATGTGCATCAGCGTGCACAAAATCGAATCAAAATACTAAAATTGCATGAAAGCTATGCCGAGAACACAAGTCAAATCATATACATACAATAGGTATGAAGTCAAAATCAGCATCTCGAATGACATCAAATCGAAGTCAAGTGCAACTGCGGTGCACAAAATCTCAATCATGCAAATAAATCGCCCAAAATACCAAAATCAAGATGGCGGAAACAGTCCCGCTCTAGCATATCCTTTAAAGATCTCTGGCCAACTATCATGGTCACTCGTAACATGTCTCGTCGACGATGCCGAACTCTGGCCTACTGGGTGTGCGTAATATGACCGATGCTGGGTCCAAGTCTTCTCGTATAGTATCCCAGAAAGGTTCTGTCGAAGTCTCCCCCAAATCTCGTTCTACCGAACTGCCTGGAAGTTATCATCTCTTGCTAAATCTATTTCTTATTCCGGAATGGCCGCATACTCATCGCGACTCCTTCTGGAAGATATATCCATATACAACGCCTCTGCATGCGTATCACATCTCTGATGTCAGCGGAGTGGAACGTCATCTCATCAAGATCTCGTACGAACTTCTTACTTCACTTTTCTCTAATGTCGACTGATTCGGACTCGTCTCTTCATGGCTGCATGGACTGTGCTCCAACGGCTATACTCGTATCTGGAGTCTCCCAAGCAATGTATCCCATCACATGATATCCGAATGACGTCGAACCTTTCGATCGATTTGTCAAGGTTCCATAATCCCCCAAGAGCTCAACATCTTGAGTACAGTTTAATAATATTCTAGTACATGCCACAGTACCTATGGACCAGCCGTAGAAGGGCAAACCCAAGCCTCATTAATGGCACCGCAGAACTGCTGCAAACCCTAAGGTTTTCAAAGCGTTCTCATGGTCATAATATCGAGTTAGGGTTTCATTCTTCTAGAGGGTCCACGGAATTACTTGCATGTTTCTCCGAATACTTTAAACTTGGAAAAATGAGTTTCTGACATTCGATCGTCTTCTATCGACTCTCAACGTACCTGCGTGAAGTCGTCTCTAGCTGGAATCAATCAATCTGATGACCTCGCATCAGGGTAGGCAACGAATCACATGTCCTAGTCATTCCTCCTTGAGTGACATGTGATCTTCTATCATATCTCTAAGTACAACTCGTGCGGCAATAGCTCCAAACATCTGGGGCGATATCTCGTCATTCGCAGCAGCAACTGGCTCATTCGTCCGCACGCTGAACAGTGCCTCAAACATAAAGTATAATCGGTGCATTGATGGTCATCACATTCTAGCTGGGCTCTAGCATTGGCCCAATCCTCTGGTGTTGATCTGCACGTCCGAGAAATCTTGTAAAAGCGATCCATCAAACGCTCATGGCGCGAAAACACCATAGGACGATACATCTATGCAATCGTGTGTCCCTGGAATCACGCCCTGGTCAGTTCTCGTCCGTGACGAGCTCATGCTGACGCAACTCTAGCCGTAGCTCTCTCTGCCCATGTAATCGTGGCAGCAAAACCATAAACCAATATCGATGAGGATAGATCATAGGAATGAATATAATAATGTGCAAGGAAATGTTCATCCTAAGGCTTCTTAAGAGGAATAGCGTATCGTAAGTATGCCGCGGATTATACACACGGTACGTCACTCTACTTAAGTCACCTACTCCATCAACCAAGGTCAACCTACTCGACGAAATTTCGAGTCTAAAACTCCCTCGACCAAGTCTAAGTTCCGTAAGGTCAAGCCTAGGTTCCGTATATATACAAACGCCCTAGGCTCCACATAGTCAAACATAGACTCGAACCAAGGTTAACATAACGCTCTGATACCAACTTTGTCATGACCCGAAAGGGCACGTGACTGGCACTTGAATCATATGAAGTCTATAGGACCCGATCTAATTCAAGTAAGCCAAGAAATCCCATAAATCTAAACCATTTGTAAGAAAGAAGTGAAGAAAACATGTTTTAAGCAAGTGGTTTTAATAACATAAGTCGAAGTATGCATTTTTAAAATCTCAAGTCTTTTCTGAAAATTTCGGTAGAGTTTCCTTTGTAAATACTGGCCCCCAAAGGGGTACAACATGAATAATATGAATAAAGGCATCCCCAAGGGGGAGCTAGCTCTTCGTCAATTGACAGTCACAACCACGCAAGCAATATAATATACAACGCCGAAGGGCGAGGATCAAAACTCAAATGGAAACTCAAAATCATCAAGAAAACCCATAATAATACAACGCGCGACTCTAAGGTCGAAATAATATACACCGGTCTTCTAAGTCTATCAAATAATATAGTCTGGTTGATGGAGTTACTAGATACAACAATGTAAATAAAATACAACGGTGGTCACGATGCGAGTGAACCCACCTACCAAAGCAATCACCCGGAAAGGAGCTGTGTGCCAGCAAAGCCGCAACGAAACCTGTACGGCAAAACCTGCAAGAACTGTGGCACAACGGGGGTGAGTTGCCAACTCGTGAGTAGAAAACATCACAGAGCAGAAATCGTATGTATGACTCAATCCTAGGTCAATACGATCATAATATAAATATCCTCAAAATGATAAGGTCTAAAGCATGATAAGGTGGCAAAGGTAAACATCTATACATAAGTGTAATACCAAGTGCTCGTGTCAGTGCCTCAGGTAGCAACGTATCATAAATATGAGGTATGAATGCAATATAATGAAAACAGAATGCATCATGAATGTGAAACTGTTTTCTTAATTTAGTGAGATTTCTTTATACATTTAAAATCAAGGTATCATCAATAAAATCAACATAGAATCAATGTCAAGCATCGACACAAAATATAAATCTAATATCTCAATATCTCAGGCTCCGGCAATCCGGACTGGCCTGCAACCTCGAATCTCAATATCTAGGGCTCCGGCTATCCGGACTGGCCCATATCATCAAATCTCTAAACCTCAGGCTCCTGCTATCCGGACTGGCCTGTACTCCGATCGGTATCCTCCGGATATCCGTCGAGTCATAAATAAAATCACCGGTCAGTAGTGCCTCCCTGTCACAGGCTCAACGCCATCATCTGCGACCTTCTCGCCCCGGGGTATCGCACCGGGTCCACCATGCACTCACAGACGGTTCCTCCTCCTTCTCGAATCGGGTGTATGATATCACTCAAGAGCCGAGAAAACTCATGGTGGACATATCTCATATCATATCATGAGAAAACCACATTTTCTATCTTTTTAAAAAGATGATAAGTTTATAAAATCTTGCGGTTTCTCTAAATCCAGAAATCTCATGGAAATCCGAAATCAACAAATTACGATGTAAATAAATAGTGAATTCTATATTATGGGGCTCCGGCATTCCGGACTGGCCCAAAATGTCATGGAAAATGAATATCTAAATATGCATGGAAATCACAGTAATAAATGCAATGTCTAAGCTATCATATAAAAACAAGCTCACTGGTACCATGTCGAAACTATCAGCTAATATTCTATACTAATGAAGTAGTATTTTTTAATGTGTACATGACATGGCAATTACCGATGATGATGTGTGTGAGCCGGAAAGCAGGTGTATGTGGAACATACGCATCATCGGTAATGGTGCTGGTGTACTGACAGCATGGGTTTCATCATAATTACTAAAGCACAAATAAGCATGCAATACGATGCGAATAATAGAATATGCGGAAAATGAATGGTAAACGCAGCAATAAGGAATATACATTACTATATATGAGTCATACAGTTTTTACATTTGAAATAACACGAATCGTGGTGTTTAGTAAATAGGGACTACGGTGTTTTTAAGAAAATGTACGTCCTTTGAAATATCCGTAGAATCCATTGTCCTGTCTTTAAAATACTCACGATTCGTTAGTTTTGAAATAGGTATGACTCGAGTCTAGTCTAACATCTACAAGTAAATTACAGGACTAAACTAACAGGCTAATCGAAAAGGTAAGGAAACCACCTAAATCTGAGTCGATATATATATATATATATATATATATATATATATATATATATATAATAGTCGGTGATCCCGCCTCAATAGTATCACGTACGATACAATATATCATATGACATCCTCGAGTCAAGAGTGCAGATCTATCATCATAATTATAGCTCGTACGGTAACCCATCGTACGGCATCCCAAATCTGGGTAAGGGTCGAATATCGCATTATCTCATTATTCATCTGGTATCCTTATCATCATATCCTGTAATCGGGGTACTGATCTAAGTCTAGTACATACTGATACCATCTACATATATGTATGCGTGTGTATGAAAACACATCGCCCAAGGACCCGCTATAATATCATGTCGTATCTTATAATACGAACCATATCACATCACCGATCTCGTGGCACCATGCCCAATCTCATCGACTCATCTCCAAATACCATGTATTATCCTCATCATCCAAGTATATGTATATGTATATGTATATATACATAGTCCCATGCCTATTCGTATATATATATACATATCCCCATATACGCACAAGTAAATAAAATGTATGCAAGTGTCTGCGTCCGTGTATGTAAACCTTATTCTAGGGTTCGCGACAAAGAAAGTAACTAACGACACTATCATCCAATTACACTAAAATCTATCCATGAACTCCTAAAGTCTATCTAGATAATCATCTAGTCTCATAATAAACATATATATATATATATAGGTATACGTATTCGTATACTACACTACGAAACTGCGGGGGTGCTATACGCCATCCACCCGACTTCCCCCGTAGATATATATCTACTCACCTGATCATCGCTTGCCGAATTTGATGTCGCCATTCTCTTCTTCATCATCCGAATTCCATATGGGGGTACCTACATATATACACATATAGCATTGTAAATGGAAATCACGCACGAAAACCAAAATGCCGCACGAATTACACATAGGTCAAAACCTATAGTTTAAGCATGCACGAATAACCAACAACTCTCGACGATTGACGTATAAACGTGAATCGACCGAGACAAAACACAAAAAACAAATTCCAATTCATTAAAAGCCTCAAAACGAATTCAGAAACCTCATAAAACACTTCCAGATTTTACCCTAGGTGAAATTAGCCAATTTTGCATATGTGGGGGGTCTATTTTAAAGATACGGGAGCCATGAACCAAAAACGATGCCATATTTCCTTACTCTGGCCGCAAATTGCGGCCAGAACTATTAAAATTGCGGCCAGGAAAGTGAATTGGGGTCTCGGGTCTTTAGGGTACACTCCAGGTTTCCTGCACACTCTTCTGTGTTTGCTAAATAATTTTCAGGTCACCCGGGTTATAGCAGATCACCAAAACGCATTACAATTCTCACAATTTTCCGATATCGGGGTTTCTAAGTTTGTGAATTTGGGGTTTACTCACAGGTTTTGGTCTTTAATCACACACCACAGGGGTTTAAGGTCACTATTAAGCCTCAATTTGACCTTTGGATTCAACTCAAACCCTAATCCTCAACTTAGAATTTTCAAAGTTCACAAAACAACACTTAATCGATTCTAAACTAATATAGGTGCTAAAGTGAATGAAATTCTACATTAAAGATACAAGAATTACCTTATTTGGCAACTCAAGAATTTTCTTGAGTTGCTCCAAGTCTTCAAAATCCGATTTTTCTTGGTCCAAAGTGCATCTAGTGAGCTTGTGCATATTTTTAATGAAGTGGGGATGAGGTTTTGATGAGTTTTTCATGGAGTTGTGTGGAGGTAGAGGAGGGGGATTGAAGAGGGCTGCCATGGTTGAGGGAGAGGAAAGGATGAAGAGAAAACAATGAAGGGAACAAGAGCCATGACCAAGGTTTGACCCCTCACCTCTCTCTCTCATGCCCATACCCATTTGTTTACTCTTTTCTTTTCTTTTTCTTTTCTATTATTCTCTTCTCAGTTTTAAAAACCAAATGCATGAGGAAAAGAAAAGCCATGGTAGAAAAATGTATCAAATGTGAAAAATGACTTGGTGCATGTCATGTACACAAATCAAGCTTAATGCACGATTAGCGATATTTAATCGTGATTAGCATTAAAATTGTATATAATTAATTATAAAAATTCATAATTTGCTTATATCATCTAAAGCACCCTCATTTCAGTAATTTCTATAATTTTCCAAATATTTTCCAATTTATCGGTATTTAATTATACCGCATTAATAAAATATTCATAATATTTATTATTTAATTATAAAAATTCTCAAAAATAATATTTTATTTTTCTGAAATGTTACAAAATCCGTCAGCGGCACTAGCTATATGTAACGGCATCCCAGGTACATGTCGAAAAGGAGGCCAACGAGCGAACTCATCCGAACCCCCTGCTGAGCATGTCCGTGATAATCTCCGTGCAGTCCGGTCTATTCGTCTGAGAGTATCGCATGTAAGGTTTAGGGGGGTGGAAAACGTCAGACCCCTAATAACCAGACAAGTTGTATCGGTGTGGCTCAAGGCCATCCAAGAATCTACTGGTCCGACCACCAGTAATTCTCAATCCGCCCTGGCCAGGGACTTATAGTGATGACCAACCGATCACTGCACGACATCGACTCCCTATACCGGGAGAGACGAATCCCCAACAGTCGCTCACTGCCTTCATGTGGCTCGGAACTATATCCAACTAAAACCTGTTTGCACGATTCCTTTGAGCCATGGTAGGATAGTAATCAAAGCACGGTGAGAACTCACACGAGACAAATGATGACCTCGGGTCGACAAACTATCTGCACTCATATCACCAGAGAACTGCTATCTAACGCTAGATATAATACCATTTAGTCAGTTCTCGGCGAGTCATGTCCGGTGTACTCACACCCAGTGAGCACCTGTATACAATCTTAGGTGCACGCCACCAATGGTTGCGGGACCAATCCATCGCCTCTCGTCAGAGTCTAGATATGCACACACTAGTCTACTTTGGAGTAACGATGCCCAGTCTCGATACTCCTACGACTAGAGACGCTTTTAAGGATGTGTCTATTGACTACCCAGCTCCCACTAGTATGATCGCCATCACAACGCAGGTGGTCAGGCAAAATCCTACGGGCTTTATCAACATGTATACAAGATATGAAATACAAAGTAAAACACATCATATGTTAAGATAAAAACAAACCAAATAGCATGCTATCATATCGAGCAAGATTGTCCTATACATATATATCCCTAGTATCTTATACAGTGAAGGCCTCTAGGGCATACATATCCAACATTTTCAGGGTCCACTTTTATCTCCAACAAAGAAAGGAAGAACGTATTGTATATTAATTGACATTAGTCGGGTATCGTGACATAACTAGCTACTAATGAGATCATTTGGCATGAAAGTCTATTAATTTCATGATATTTGCATTGAGCTAGGTTTTCTTTTCTTTTTTGTGAAATTCTCAAGTGTTTGTTCTAATATTAGCTAGAAAGAGGAGATTACCATTTTAATTAATCACAGACTGATTGTGATAATAAAGATTAAGCTGATATATGTCTTTCACATGTTAATCAATCAATTAATTTCACTTGATTATATATTTGCAGTATCTTCTTCTTTGATTCTCTAGGCCTTATAATGCATCACCTTCCTCTTAATTTTACACGCAGCGACGCTTTTCATATTAATCAACTCTAATTATATGATTATAATTATATCATTATCATTGATAACAACTAAATATTACTTACATAGCTTATGTAGATTCTAGAAGTGTAACGCGTCGAAAATCGTTTATGTGAAATTTCGGAAAATCGGTAAAATAACGGATGTTTTCCATAAAAAAAATCAAGATATAAATATCTTTAAATATAAAATTAAATATACATATTCTAGCTATGTAATTGCTAGTATTTGGTGTTTATTGAGCCACTCGTAAAATTTCTAAATTTCTGGAAAAAATTCTGAAATTAATTATTTTAATATTATTTTAAGCCGGTACTAATACATTTAATTAGGGATAATTACAAATTGGAATGGGTTGATTCAATTTTGTGCATCATGACACCTTAAACTAACATGAAAAATATTGTTTGTGAAATGAAATGAACTTGTTAAACGGTTTTAGAAAATATTGAAGAAAAAGGCTTAAATTGTGAAAATAAATTAAATGGAAATTTGGGGTATAACATTTATCTTTTTCCCTCACCCCACCCCCACACCCACACTCACTCACCCACATCCCCTTATGGCCGAACCCCATGTGGCAACCCATCCCCAAAATGTTCCCCCACTTCATTGATAAAAGGAAAATAAAACAAAGGAATTGAAAGAAAATGAATATATAAGTATGGGTTTTGACCTTGGGTTGACTTGATATCATTTTTTCCCTACTTCACTCTCTCTCCTCTCTCCCTCAACTTCTGGCCGAGCTCCCCCTCCTCCAACAGTAGCAGCCCCCCTTTTTCCTCACCTCATTTCACACCCAAATCCACTCAAAAATGCTTCAAAATCAACACAAAAATCCCACAAAATAAAAATCCAACTCCTACCTATTTTTCTTTAGCCTATCTAGCATGGATCTAAGGAACAAGTTGGCATTTTTGAGGCTTTGATTTTCATGTTTGATCTCTTGATCATGAGGTATAATATTAACCTTATGCTTATATGGTTGTTTAATTGCTTCAATGTTAACTATTTAGATGTTTAATTTGGTTTTATTGCAAGTTTGGAAAATTCAAGACTAGGGTTTGAATTTAATTAGGATTTTTATCATTAGGTTATGGTTGTAATGAGAAGATTAACATGTAATTGAATGCAAAATCTAAATTGGTTACTAGTTGCTAATTTGTTAGTTTAAAATTGTGATAATTATGCTAAATTGCTAACTAGGTTTTAGAAATTTAATTAAAATGTGAGATTAAAATCTAGTTAGGGTTTTTAGCACATCATTAAGGTTTCCATGAGTGGTTTAACCATTTAAAATATGCAAACCAAGCTTAATTGTTAAATTGTGAATTTTTGCTTTAAAAAAAAGTGTTAAAATTGGATATTTTTGCAAAACTAGAATTTTGGAATTAATACAAGTTGATGAGAATAAATTATTGAAATGGTTTCTATAACTTAGTTATGATATTTAGTGGATATTATGGCCATTAGTTTCGTTTAAACATCAAGTTTTAAAGTGAAACGGCTAATTGATGCTTACTAGGTTTCTTGTAATAAATCGATTTAATCAATTTATTGGTTTTGATGAATTGCATCGTATTTTATATATTTTTAGTGAGTTGTAAAACCATGATTGGTACATTTGGTGTTTTTCTCGATTGTTTGACGTTTGTACATCGACATCGAGAGTTGGTTTGGCTATTCCGGCATGCGTAGGCGACAGGTTTTGACCTGTGCGTGAGACGCGTGCCGATTTGGTTTTCGTATGCCGTTTCGATTTCGAATTGGGTTTTTATGCGATACGATACGTTGTGACATGTAGGTACCCCATGTGGACTTCGAGACGACAAGCAAGCGCGTGGCGACGTCGGCACCGGCGAGCGAAGATCGGGTGGGTAGATTTATATCTACGGGGGAAGTCGGGTGGATGGCGTATAGCACCCCCGCAAAGTTATGGGGAATGATGTGATGTGGTAACGATATACTTTTATATGTTATTATGAGATATGAACACCTAGTAAGAGAAGCCTTAGGAGCTTATGTGTTTAGGGTTAGCGAGAATTGAGGAAACGACTTTAGCGGATTTCTTAGTCACGAAACCCTAGAGTAAGGATTTGCATACACGCACCCCCACACACTTGCATGCATTTTAGTACTTGTGCGTAAATGGGATATGTATATATTTATATACACATAGGTATGGGACTATATATATATTTATATATACGTATACCTATACATGGATAATGAGGATAGTGGATGATAGTTGGGGATGAGTCGATGAGTTTGGGCTTGATGCCACAAGATCAGTGATATGATTTGGATCGTTATGAGATGCGAAATGTGATGATAGCGGATCGGTAGGCGATGTGTTTCATACACACGCATTTATATATATGTTGATGATATTAGTAGTGTACTAGACTTAGATCAGTACCTCCTACCCACGATATGTGATGATGTGGATACCAGATGAATAATAAGATAAATGTGATATTGACCCGTACCCAGTTTGGGATGTCGTACGATGGATTTACCGTACGAGCTATATATTGATGATAGATCCACACTCTTTATTTGAGGATGTCATATCAGATGGTGTATCATATGGGATACTATTGAGGCAGGATCACCGACTACTATATAGACAGATATATATCGACTCAGATGTAGGTGGTTTCCGTACCCCTTTCGATTGGCTGTTAGTTAGACCTGTAGTTTACCTAGTAGATGTCAGACTGGACCCGAGGCATACCTATTTCCAAAACTGACGAATCGTGAGAATTTTAAAGACATACCAAGGGATACTACGGATATTTTAAAAGACGTATCTTTTCTTAAAAACACCGTAGTCCTTATTTTCAAACACCACGATTCGTACTATTTCAAACGGCAAAACAGTATAACACATGTATAGTAAGGTAGATTCCTTATTGTTACGTTATTATTCATGTTCCGCATATTATTGTTGTATTTACTATTCATTTTTCTTATTGTGTTGTTATCGCCTCATTGCATGTTATTGTGTGCGTAGTAATTATGAAACCATACTGTTAGGACACCAGCACCATTACCGATGACGCGTATGCTCCACGTACACTCGCTTGCCGGCTCACACATCTTCATCGGTAATTGCCATGTCACGTACACTTTAGAAAATACTATTTCAGTGACATAGCTTGGTAGCTGATAGTTGTAATATGTTATAGTTTCCATATGCTAGTTTAATTATTGCATTCATTGCATGATATCAGATGCATCCATATATTCATTGGTTATGCAGTATTATGGAGGTTTATGCCGGTATTCACTGTTTATTGGTATCATGATTTTGATGATTTCGGATTTACATGAGATTTCTGGATTTGGGGGGAAACCGCAAAAATTTAATAAAAGCTTAGTATCATCATTTTAAAATGCAAATTGCGGTTTTCTCGTGATGTATGAGTCGTCCACCATGAGTTTTCATGACTGCTGTTGGATTTAGAGACCCGATTCGAGGAGTTGGATGAACCGCCTCGGGTACATGGTGGGCCCGGTATGGTATCCCGGGACAAGAAACTCGAGTTGTATTCGATGAGCCTGGCAGGGGAGCACTACCTACCGGTGATATTATTTGGACTCGTCGGTTATCCGGAGGATACCAGCCGGAGTCATGAGATGGTTATAGGCTGATCCGTTCTGCCGGAGTCCGCGGGCCGATCCCGCAGATGATACGGATGCCTGAGATATTGATATTTGAGATATTGAGATTTGATATTGAGATACTGAGACTTATGTTTTGTATCGATACTTGACACTGATTTCTCTGTTGCATTCATTGATGATACTTGATTGATATACATATAGAAATCTCATTGATTAAAGAAAACATTTGTCTCACTCATGATATATTCTGTTTCCATTCGTAATGCATTCATACATCATATATATCTGATATGTTGCTATCTGGGGCACTGACACGAGCACGTGGTATTGCACTTATATGTAGATGGATCAGGATAATATTTGAGGATATGACCTAGGATAGCGTTATACATGCGATTTCTACTCGTAGATGTTTTCTACTCACGAGTTGGCAACTCACCCCCGTTGTGCCACAGTTCCTTGCAGATTTTACCGTACAGGTTTCGTTGCGGCTTTGCTGGCACACTGTTCCTTCCGGGTAATTGCTTTGGTAGGTGGGTTCTTTGCATCAGGACCACCATTGTTTATTTTTATTTCCGTTGTATCTAGAAACTCTATCAACCAGATTGTATATTTGAGAGAGATAGAAGACCAGATTTGTTATTATTTCGACCTTAGAGTCGCACGTTGTGGTATTCTTGGGTTTTCTTGATTTTTTGAGTTTCTTTTGAGTTTTGATCCTCACCCTTCGGCGTTGTATATTATTGCTTGCGTGGATGTGACCGTCGATTGACGAAGAGCTAGCTCCCGCTTGGGGATGCCTTTTTGTTTCATTTCGTATACTATTCATCTTGTATCCCGTTTGGAGCCAGTATTTACAAAAGAGACTCTACAGAAATTTTCAGAAAATACTTGAGAATTTCAAAATACATACTTCGGCCTATGTTGATTAAAACTACTTGCTTTAAATTAGTTTTTCCTTCACTCTACTCTTCTTTGGTTTTGATTTCTGGGTTTTGGCTTACATAGATTACGTACGCCTCGAGACGTTTCGTAATTTAAGTTTCGGTCATGTTCCGTACTTTTCGGGTCGTGACAAGAAGATTATCTTGTCCAAGTGTTACTAGCTTAGTGTTTTTGTAACTCTAGATGGATTTGGCATCTTATTAATGGTTTGTCTTGGTTAATGAATGTTAAGAAGCTGCAATTAACCATGGGTAAAAATTAATTAAGCCCTTAATTAGAGAAAAAAGTTAGAGAATTGAAAGGCAAAAACTATTGTTTTTTTCGTTTCATGAAGTTGAGAGGATAATGATCAGCATTGTTTTTCTTCAATCTAATTAAGTGGAAAATGATCTTATTACGTATTATTACTGGGAAATTGACTATCATAAGCTAAAAGACGAAAATAAAGGATCCATGACCGCTAGTACGAAGATGGCATGTCCCTACGGGTGGGAAAAATTATAAAGGCAATTTGAGATTGGGAGGTATGTGGTAAGATTGATGACCGTAAAAAGGTGGAGATGATTAAGATGACAATTTAATTAGTTTAATTTACCATATATGTCAGGTAGGGTTGAAATTTATAAAGGGATCAAGGTTTAGGTGTTGGTGGATTTTTCAATTCTTTAATATATGGGCAACTCTGGTTAGAGTTGACCACTCTAAAAGTAAATTATAAAGTTGATTAACAACAAAAAACTATCATGCATAATTGCAATTAGAAGGAGATACTAATAATTTGCAAATCTCCTGAAAAACACTATGTTATATGTGCAAATCCTAGGAGTTGATTAAAACCCGAACTTTAAACCAAACCCAAAAGCTAAATCCAAAATCTTAAACTTGATAAAGAAAACCTTTAATTTTAAAAAAAATTACAATAAATTAAAAACTTCAAAAGCTTAGTAACGTAAAATTAATTCAAATTAAATATTAAACTAAGTGTATGATATATACTCGATGATAATGTGAAATTTTCATATTTTCATCGATAATTATATGTCAAAATCAAAACACGCCGTAGTCTCCGTCTATTGGTTAACATATATTTGATATTCGTCGTCAGATAAAACTACACACACAAAAAAAAAACAATCAACGGCAAAGGGTCATGTATAACAGAGGAAAACTCGTGAGGTTTTTGTGCACCAAATCGACGCCGGGTGGTTTTTGGCACATAGGACACAATATATTGTGATTTTGGTGAAACTTCTCAAATAAAAATATGAAAAGATTTACAACCACTTGCTAATAAAAAGTTAAAAGATTTTTATGATTTGAAAATCCAAGAAAAATAAAAAGATTTACACCGTTTCACAAATATAAAAAGATAAAACGATCCGCAAAATATGGAATTAATTTATTAATTCATATTCTTGTAAATTATGAATTAAAAGTAAACAATGATTATTTTTTAAAGAGACCTCGTTATACATGAATTGAAATCCTTCTAAAAATTGATTTTCTTAATATACATATATAATGTTAGTAAATTTTATGTTGAGAATGCGGCCATACACGATGTGCAGGAACTGATTTGGAGGCTATAACATAAATATGATATGAATATGTACTATTTATTACCGAATTAGAAATACATACTCATGCATGCAATAAATTAGTTAATTAAAAGATATTTGTACGGGGTTACTTGCTGATCTAAATTTCTATTGTAAATAGAATTCACCATAAATATATTTTATTGTTGGCGTAGAAATTTCTATATTTGAAAACTTGGGCTCAATTTTCTTGGTTTGAATTAAATTTGAAAAGTTAGTGAGTGAGAAGGTAAGAGAACTACTTTTTCTAGAAAATATAGGAGGTTGAGTATGAATGTGTCAAATAGAGAGGCCAAGTGGTACTAGGCCTCTTATTGGAGGCCTAGTACTTTTTTATATGGGCCTTGGTGGTCGGTACAAAAAGTATTTTTCTTATTATAACAAGTGTTTTACATGCTACACATATTTAATAATTATATTTTTCAAAGACCGAATTGTTTAATTTAAATAATGTGAATGATTTCTTCAAAGAGAGAGGGGCCAGTGGAAAGAGTTTTATTAGGAGATGGAAAAATAAAATAAAATTTCATCCACTAAATTAGCTGCATTTGATTTTAATTTTTAGAGTTTTTAATTGATTTTTATTGCAAATAAGAACGTCACATCACCAAATTGATTTAAAAATTAGAGGTCATCTTCCTTTTGCATATAATAACTAGTACATTGAACGTGGGATGCACGTAAATGTATATTATCTAAATAAATATTATCCCATGTAAATACTTTGGTTTGAGAAGATGATTTTAAAATGAGTTGAAGGTATAATCTTATTATTGCTATTGGGTTTTAAGATGTGTGAAATAAAGGTAGTTAGATGGATGATGGTGAGATTAGTTTTCATAATTAAACATTTTGGTTTCGCTGCATTTGAAAGGGTCCACCTAATTTTAGCAATATTTTTTTTCCTATTTTCAAATAAAAAAAGAGAGAGACACGTGCATTCTTTTTAAGTGGTGTTAGTTGAAATTGAGACTCAATTAGAGATGCCATAAGTTTTGTAGTTATAATAGTAGAGACATGTGAAGTTCCAAATTTGTTTTGATTGTGTAGAGTTTGTTAGGAAATGTGTTGTAACATTAAAGCCTAAACTTTTTAATTTCTGTGTGATTAAAATAAAAATTATCATATTTTGACAAATCAGCATAGCTTACATGGCAAAAGATTAAAGGCTCTTTTGAGGTAGATACCGTAGAGATATATAAATAAAAGATAAAACATACATATATGGTTTGGAAACAAGTTGTTGATAAGCACCGGGCAGACAGCGACGAGGAATCCAGGTCATCACCGCTTGGACCCACCAGCATGAGGCTCCACGTCATCAAGCCAGCAACATTAATACGCGGCGAGGCGAAGCCCCGTCCTCATATTCTCCCCTCGCACGTGTCCCCTCTCCCTCCATGCGCGCACACCGAGTGCCACGCCCCTCACGTGTACGAGAGCGGGCTGAACCTCCCACGTGTATCCATGCATGGTTCCACGAGTCGCCTCGCTACCTTTAATTTCTCTCTCCTAGTACTCACCAATCTCTTCTTTCTCTCTAGCTGGCTATAAATACCAAACCCCACACCCTTCTCCTCATCACTCATCCAAGTTAACACACACAAATTAACACACATGATGGCTACCAAAGCAAGTCTCCTTTTGCTCTCTCTGCTTCTTGTTTCTTCGACGTTCGCCCTCGCTTCTCGTAGAGAAGAGCTGGAGCAGTGCAAGCGAGAATGCAGCGATCAGCCCCACTACGACCAGGGCATGCGCCGGCGATGCGAGGAACGATGCGAGGAGAAGCAGCAGGAAAAAGAGAGGGGGCGCGGGGACGACGAGGGTTTGGTTATAAACCCTGATCACCGTCGGGGAGACACCAAGTGCCGCCTCGAGCAGTGCAAGCAGGACTGCAGCCGGAGAGGCCAGCAGGAACAGCGGCAGTGTGTGCAGGAATGCCAGCAGAGGTACGAAGAAGAGAGGAGGCGCGAGCAAGGACGGGACGACTCACAGCGTGAGGTACCTAGCTACCTACCTATGTATAAATGAATAAAATACCGGCACGACTTAAGTCTAAGATTTTTAAAAAAAGACTGAAGGAGTGTTAACGTGGAATCAATAGTCCCACCTTAGAAAACAAAAGGAGGTACGTACGTGCGTTTAAGATATAGATTGGGCATTCCAATAACAAGACTTAAGTCTATTTGACACTCATATGATAAAGCCCAACACTTATAAAATATTAAATATTAAAAATAACTCTCATATATATTGAGGATATTTCAGTAAAGAATCCGATGGTTAAGGTCATTTTAATGCAATTTAGGCTTCAAGAAGTACAATCATAATGAAACTTGTTTTTTCTGTTTGTAGTGTAAGAATCTTATTAATTGTTCGTCTCTTACAGGATCCGCAGCGCCGACTAGAACAGTGCAAGCAGGACTGTCGCGAGAGTCGCCAAGGCCAGCAACAGCAGAGGCAGTGTGTGCAGGAATGCCAGCAACGATACGAACAAGAGAGACGCGAACAAGGGCAAGACACACAGCGCCAGGTATATATATATATATAGTAATTTTTGTACTAATATGCAACAGGGAGATAAAACAGCAAATTAATAAAGAGTTCTATCCTTCAATGAAAAATAGTCAATTAGAAAAATTAAATAACCAATTAATCTAGGATCAATTCCACCGAGGGCGATTCAAATAGCAAATTAATAAAGAAAACTACTGTGCAAATCTGGTAGACTTAAGCTAATTAAGGCGCCCTCAACATGCGAGAGCTGGTAACTTTAGGTTTTGGTACATTAATGACGGGGCGCCCCGTGCTCCCTAAGGGAATATATCATGTTCTTCTGAATAAACTTTTCTAACAAATGTTAATTATCTACCGCAGGATCCTCAACGCCGTTTCGAACAATGCAAGCAGGACTGCCGCGAGAGTCGCCAAGGCCAGCAACAGCAGAGGCAGTGTGTGCAGCAATGTCAACAACGCTACGAACAAGAGAGACGTGAGCAAGGGCAAGACTCTCAAGGGCAGCAAGATCCGGAACACCGCCTAGAACAATGCAAGCAAGACTGTCGCGAACGCCGGCAAGGTCAAGGGCAGCAAGAACGACAACAATGTGAGAGCCGATGCCAGCAGCGATACGAGCAAGAAAGGCAAGAGCAAGGGAGAGATCCAATGGACGCGAAGAGGAAGGGAGGACCGGGAACAACCCTTATGTGTTTGAGCAAGAGAGCTTCAGGCATCGCGTGAGGAGCGAGCATGGGAATATCAGAATCCTTCAGAACTTCGCTCAGAAATCGCGGCTTTTGCTTGGGATTGCTAATTATAGGCTAGCAATCCTTGAGGCTAACCCTAACACCTTTGTGGTGCCTAACCATTTCGATGCCGACTCTCTCTTCTATGTCGTGAGAGGTAATGATGAATGCTTAAATTTTTTATTAATTTCATCTTACTTTTTTTTAAATATCTGATCCTTATTATTAACTACTATATCGATCGGAATGTAGGCGAAGGAACTATTACCCTTATAAGGGGAGATCATCGAGACCAAGATCGCGAATCACATAACATTAAGCAAGGAGATATCACCAAGGTTTCAGCTGGAACCGTAGTCTATTTGATCAACCGAAGCAACAACCAGAGGCTCCAGATCGCAAAAATCCTACGCCCCGTCTCTACACCTGGCCAAGTCCAGGTATTTATAAGCAAAAATATATTTAGTATTATATGAGCCAAGTCCAGGTATTTATAAGAAAATATATATTTAGTATTATATGAGCCATCTATCGATCGCGATGCATGCTGATTTATATCATAATCAAACATGCAGGGGTTCTCCTCGATAATTAGTGGGGAGCAAAATAAATCATATCTTATTACTATCACATCATATTAAACAGTAATGCATTTTATTTAATGACTATTGTCACTTTGGCATACATATATATAGTTTACCCAGTTTAGACGATCACATTTAATTTGCGATTGATTCAGGAGTTTTACACTGTTGGAGGAGAGGAACCTCAATCATACTACAGGGTCTTCAGCTCCGAAATTCTCGAGGCCGCTTTGAATGTACATACCGAAATTCTATGGATATGTATCTTTGCAATTTATTCCCCGACAAATGAAATGAAAAATCGACTCATTATGTTAATTGATTGATTTTCCAGACCCGACGGGATCAATTGGAGAGGCTCTTCGGCCAACAGAGGCAAGGCGTCATTATAAAAGCATCGCAAGAACAAATCCGATCGCTTAGCCGCCACTCGTCCTCATCCGAGCACGGCCACTGGCCTTTCGGCGGAGGAGAGTCATCAAGGGGACCCTTCAACCTTATAAACAAGCGCCCTACACATTCTAACCAGCACGGGCGTCTCCACGAGGCCGATGAGAATGACTACCAACCCTTGAGAGATCTCAACCTCCAAGTCTCGGTCATCAACATCACCGCCGGTTCGATGATGGCGCCCTTCTACAACTCGAGGGCGACCAAGATCGCCATAGTGACCGAGGGTCGCGGTTATTTTGAGATGGTGTGTCCTCACTTGTCAAGACAGCAAGAGGGCTCGGAAGAATGGGAACAACAACAAGAACAGGAAGAAGGCCAACAAGGCAGGCGATACCAGAAGGTCCGGTCTCAGATATCACGAAACACTGTGTTGGCCATCCCACCTGGGCACCCTGTTGCCATCGTCGCAGACAGACAGCAGAACCTCGAGGTCGTGTGCTTCGAAGTCAACACGGATCATTTAAGAAACGGTAGAAACAGGAGAACCTTCCTTGCGGGAAGAGACAACGTAGTGAACAAGATGGAGCGGGAGGCGAAGGAGCTGGCCTTTGGCGTGCCAAGCAAGCTCGTGGACGAGGTTTTCGGTCGGGACAACAAAGATGAGGTTTTCGTCCGCGGCCCGCAGCAGCAGCAGTGGGAGAGGGAGAGCGAGAGGGAAGAAGAGGGTCGACGCCAGCCACTCGAGTCCATCCTTGAGTTTGCTGCTGGGTTTTGATCAGTTTGTAGTAAACACAGTGTGTACGTAATATGTAGTAATAAAAAGAGGTACCTGGAATGTAAGTAGGGAAGAAGAACACTTTGATGTTCAGCGGAAGAGAGTAATAATAATAAATGGTATTCCCTTTTTATATGGCAACATACATATGCTGTTTCATTTGCTATAAATTTCTTGTTTAATTTGAATCTAATATCTAAAAGTAAATGCATCAGTAGCAGTGGAACAAGAATCAAAATAAACCAGGATACATCACGGTATTCTTTTCGTAACATTATAGTATACCACCACGATCTTGACCTTCGGTTCATGATTTTTTGTACTTCCAAATATAACTTATCGTTAGAATGAACTACAATGATTTATAATTAAGAATAATATCAAGGAAGTTTATATACGCTCCTATTTATTTTCTAGTTGATCCAAATAGATTGATAATTTTTACTTATAATTGGAAAAACTACAGTACTTATAAAAAATCTGCAGGAATTAATTTTAGAGTTTTATCGGATCAGTGACAAATGTGTGGTGTGACGCTTAATCATGAAGTTTTTTCGTGTGCTGTTCTATTGACATCATAGTTGGCGTTCGTACATCTACTTAATTCTATACTTAATTGTTCCATTAAATTATTCTTTCCAGGCAACAGTTCTTCTAAAGGAATGTCAAGATGTTCAACTTCGCTGCAGCGGTATTGCTCAGGTTTCAACCATCAATTCACTTACAGAAATCCCAGCTGATCTTGTAGATGCCATTGATGCTGAGAGAGTTATTTCTGAGCACCTTGTGAGTCTATCTTGTGATTAACCATCAAAATCTGTTTAGTTGCTCTTTAAACTAGTATTTCTCCTTTGACATCAATATTTAATATATTGAAGCAGTTAACATTCAAGGACATAGACGGGTTGGTTGAACAAAATGTTCATCTTTGAAGGCTTATGTATACCTTTTCAATCCAAGAGGAAAAAAGGGATGCTGAGATAAGGGTGAATATTATCTTGTGCTCAATTTTTAGCATTTTAGTACACCACTTACAGTAAATACTGTTGCTTCACCGTCACTTGTCGCCAATCAAAACTCAACCCCTTTCTATACCTATTTTGTTATTACTAGAGAAAATCTTTGCACCTTCATGGTGCACAATTCTTCTATCGAGCTTTAGTTTCTTATTCCAATTAAATTTGTTGTGTTCCTGGAGGGCTTCCAAATCCAACTGGAAAAGGTTAATGCTGAGGCATTGGCCAAGGTTGAAGCTGTGCTGAAGAGGTCCGAGGAGCAAGAAAGCATGATAGAATTGCTTCATAATAGCCTCAATAATTTTTAGCCGTGAAGTCCCTTCACTCACTCTCTCCAATCCTACCAAATTTCCCCGCGTTCCTCTAACCCAACCCCCATTCCTCCCCTCTCCCAATTCCTCCAAATTCTTCCCAAATTCTTTCAATTCTTCTCCAAATTTTTTAACATATTGCTGCAGTTACTGCTCAAACTTTCCATCGCCTTTCTCATTCAACAACTGGTCTAAGGTTAGGGTTCCCCCCTTCCAATTATTATATTTTTTCAATTAAATCATGAAATTGTGAATTTAGGTTATAAAATATATTATGATTTTGATTGTAATATATTTTATAGAATTAAATATGGAACTTAAGAATGTGTTGGGTTTGGGATTTTGATTATAGAGAATTTGAATGGTGGTTGATGGGTTATAGAATAGATGAAATTTGAGAAATTGCAATAAAAATTTGGAAATTTAGGGTTAAAGGTAGAAGATGGATTATAGATAAGTGAGGGTTAGGGTTACGGTTAGATGAATTTTGGTTAGGTCATTAAGAGTTAGGGTTCGATGAATCTATAATTTTAGGATGAAATTAAGGGTTATGGTTAGATGAATATGAGATTTGGGATGAAATTGAGAGTCAGGATTAGTTGCATTTATTATTTAGGGGTGAAATTGAGAACTAGAGCTAGAAAAATTTCTTATTTGGAGGTGAAATTTATGATTTAAAGGTGAAGCTGAAAATACTCTCAATCGTTTTGTAATTAAAGTTTGAGTTAAGTGTTGGTATTTTGCTTTTTTGGATTTGACCTAAAATAAAAATTGAGGAGTTTGGGTTAAAGTTTGAGTTGGAATGGCTTAATAAAACATATTGATTTTCTTTCATACAAATCATTTTGTGTTTTAATGATTCAAAATTTTGTTGTCGTGTATGATTTATTGTTTAGATTTTTAAATTGTAGCATAATCTATAAACCAAATCAAAATGAAAATCAAATCCTTTAATACAACTTAAATTATAATAGATATGTAAATCCAAAATAAAATCAAACCCATTAAGAAAACTTTAAACTATAGAAGATGCGTAAATTGAAAATAAAATTAAACCCACTAACACAGCATAAATATAAGTATGTAAAATAAAACATCCATTTAATTAATAAATTTAAGATCGAAAGGTCTTAAACTTATTTAGGATCGACCTATAATTTCCCGTCTAATAATTAATGTATTCAAATCTTTTTCCCGTCGAATACGGTTACAAATATTTGTAAGAGTTGACCGTTTTGTTCAATTTTTTTAAATATATGTGTAGTATTTGACGAGAGAATTTGACATACCGTATTGTTGGATTTTTCTAGTGTGAACAACTTATGAATGCAACAAAACTCACATCTCACTTTCTCCTATATTTTCGTCCATTTTGAGAATTTTCGACCCTACTTTCCACTTGTTTCCCGTGTACAAATATATGTACGAATACAGGGAACATGGGGGAAGTGCTGCCGAAATTTTCTCGAAATGGACGAAAACACAGAATGGCGTGGGATATGAGTGTTGTATTCGTAATGGAAATTAGGACCTTTAGCATTAACAGCCATGAGAGTACTTATCCGTCCCGACATTTAGCCTTGACCTACGCCAATCTTAAATGACTTCATATGCTTTAATGGGTCCACATCATGAAATCTACTTTACTTTTTGAAAATTTATTTAATGCTCTTGTAATAAACTCCTAAAATATGTTAAACTCATATAAATGTCTGTGTGACAACATATGCGAATTTTTCCAGTTAACTTCTTTATGCACATGGGGAAAAATGATAGGTAAAGTTCGATGGACACCCTATTTAAAGACGGATTTAATGAGTTTTAGGTTACGCAGAAATGAACTCAAAGCGTTGCAGAGACAGACTCATGTTCTGTCCTTATAAGAAATGTAAGAATAGATACCGTTTTCGACATGAAGTGATAAAAGAACATGTATTTGTAGACGATTTAGAACCAAACTAAAAACATTGGAATCACCATGGCAAGGAAGTACCTGACGAGAAAGTGGGGAGGGATAATGAGACTGCAGTTTCGCAATCTGAATTGCCGACGGGTGTGGATAGATGACACGCATGAGATATTAGAAGATTTATTTGCTGGCGAGGAAATGAATATAGTTGAACCATCTAAACACACCAGAAGAGTAGAGGAATTAAAGAAATTTCGGGAAAAAATGGAACAAGATCTTTATGATGGCTGTACGAAATTTAGTAGGCAGTCATTTGTAATAAGACTCCTCCATCTGAAGATGATTAGCGGGATAGCAAACGAGCACTTTGACGTGCTTCTTAATCTCCTACGAAAGGTAATTCCTGAAAGAAAAGAAAGTATTCCAGAGAATCATTACCAGGCAAAAAAGATTGCACTTGGTTTCTCGTATGAGAAGATCAATAGATGTCCCAACGACCGTGTGCTATACCGCAAGAATTATGCATTTCTCAATGAGTGTCACACTTGCTACTTATTTAGGTAGAAAAATTTTAAACAAAATTCAATCGTAGAAACGCCTAATGTCAGCAAAAAACAAGAAAACTGCAGCTAAAGCCCTTCGTTATTTTCCCCTGACGAAAATATTGCAAAATTTATATATTTCAAAGGACATTGCGAAAAGCATGCGATGGCATTTCGATCGTCGGATCAAAGACGGGATGCCAAGGCACCCGGCTGATATAGAAGCATTAAATCGATTAGACGGTGTTGATCATTTTGGGGACGAGTCGAGTAATGTACGTATAGTTTTGGCAACCGACGCGTTCATGCCTTACGGACTCATGAGCTCTAATTGGTCCACGTGACCGGTCTTACTTATGCCTTACAATCTGTCTCTTTAAATGTGTATGAAGCAATCGTATATGATTCTTTCCTTATTAATTACGGAACAATATTCACCTTGTCAAAACATCGACGTCTATACGGAATGTTTAATTGAAGAGCTGATGGAACTCTGAAAACATGGAGCAGAGACATATGATGCATATACCGAGGAAAAATTTAGAATGCGGACGGCTGTTATTTGGACAATCAACGATTTTCCAGTATATGACATGTTATCTGAATGGTCTACCTACGCGAAGCATTGTTGAAACTACCACACAATAATGAAATTGGTTATGAAAAGATTTGGTAAGATGCTAAAGAGTGTCAAAACACCAGATGGTAAATTCTCTAACATATGAAAGAATGTGCAGGTTGAGCCACCAAAACTCTTAAATCTTAAAACTCACAATTGTCATATGCTTTTGTATCAATTGCTTCCAGTTGTTCTTCGACATAATTTGTCGTCCAATGTCACCGTTGCTTTAATAGAGTATTGTGGTTTTTTCAATAAATTTTGTTCTAAAATAATAGGTGTAGTCAAATCCGAGAAATTGCAGAAGAGTATTGTTGAAAACCTTTGCAAGTTGGAGATGGTATTTCCACCATCTTTTTTCACCCTCATTGTTCATGTTACAGTGTATCTACCTACAGAGGCAATGATTACTGGACCAGTCTCATATAGATGATGGATGCATCCATTAGAAAGGTAATTATTTTTTTATGTCATATTTAATTAAATATAATATCTACATTTATATAAAATATTTGTCAACATTATAAATAGTTGGGATTCCTGAAACGGTAAGTGTGCAATCGAGCTCGAACGGAAGGGTCAATAGCCGAAAATTATTCAGCCAATGAATGCCCTAATTTCACTTCTTGTTACTTGCGTGGAGTTGAAACAAAATTAAATTTTCCTTCTCAAATTAACAAGGATCTGCTATCCCATCCACAAAAGAATGATTGATCCAATCGGAGGGAGTGGCTCGACCAAGCACTTATTAATAATCTTGAAATTATTATCAATCACAGATGGTATATAAATTAAAACTTTTAATCACGTCAATATTTTGTGTGTGTGTATGCCTAAATGGTTAATATTGTTATTCTTTTAGCCGACATATTCAAGAGCTTACGAATACGATTTCCGAAAAGGGTGCTACATAGAAGATTAATCAAGAATATAAGAAATACTTTCCACGGTGGTGCCGCAAATACGTACTTATCTCTTGTATATATCACGTATCACATGTATATATCATATATAGTTTGTACATTTTATGTATAAATGCATTGTAGATTGAAGATGGCATAGCAAAAGGGATGCAATTCCCGAATGTAATCGTGCGACTATCTAAAAGTCCTAGTGCAAACGTGAATCGATACGGTTTGCATTAATAACTTAAAATTTCTTACAACTGAGAAATTGACTACTCGAAATAATGGTATTTATTGTCCATTTGAACAAACGCGTTTCTAAAATTCCCGAGATCAAAGACCGCAGGCAGGACAAAAGAATACTATGGTCAGTTGGAGAACATAATAGAGCTATTTTACGGGAGTAATGAACAATAATGATTTGTTATGTTCAAAATTCGTCAGTGCACTTGCATCCAGAAAAATGAGTACAGTTTTCAGCTTGTCGGTTTCAATAAAAAAAATTATCGAGATAATAAGTTCATGTTAGCTTCACAAGATGAGCAGTGCTTTTATATCAAAGATCTTAATCGTGATGATATTTTGATTGCATTGCGGGCACCTCTTAATTCCTTATTCGATAGTTCTATTGACGAGGGTGATCTCGAGAAAGTAGATCCGATTGATATATGATAAATATTGCAGCTGTAATCATTTAAATATGTTATAAACTTTGCAATTGTAAACACTTATAATCAATTGATATATGAAAAACTTTACAGTTGTAATCACTTAAAATATATTGATATGTTTGTTTAATGATTTACGTATATTATATATTTTATATCGTCATAACTTACATGAAACAGATGGGTGCGATCATCTAGAAAAGGCATATAAGCATAATTTACTGCAGTATTCTCTTCAAAAAAAAGGGATTGAGATACTTCCTCTTCGACACGATATGAGATTAGAGGTATCCATTAGAAGTTTTAAATAAGCGTATTCAAATTATTTTGTTCGCGTTGATTACAATAAATTGAAATGTGTAGCTAAATCTGATCAGGAGGATACAAGTACATCTGAACCGGATGATCCATATGCAGACTTAGACGAGCAGTGTATGGATCTATGTAGAGAACCTGACGCATTTTCAGATCCTATCATAGATGAGTATATTACTACATTGCCTCTTCCTCACGCATTACGAGATGAAATAGTTTATCGAGATAGGGACTATACGAAGGGCCAGGCAAGATATGTTGTTGTTTATCCTTAAATCAAGAGAATGATAGATGCAGCAGATGCACGTATCCCTGAGACAAGGGCTGCGGGGATGATTTATCCCTTTTGAAAAGAACGTAAGAGGTTTTTCCTCCGAGCATACCAAATACGATATATGTAAGAAAAGGGCAATTCTGAAATGGGTAGGTGGGAAGCCTGTAGGTCCGGGTTCGTGGGCTACTCATTTCAATTGTTATATTGGTATCTCGTCCGCAACACGGAGTTCTGGAACGTGAGATTTACGTTTACAGAAAACCTTTAGGAAGTGTTCATATCAGAATTTTGCATTATTATATTCTCCAAACTTAATCATATTACAAATAAATAGGTGCTTTTGATCCATGTCTGCTAAATAGTTGCAGGTTACAGGTTCTCAGAACAATACAGTAAAAATGGTGAAAAGACGCTACAAATGTGAGACTACGACCAACAAATAGATGAATCCGTTTGATGCCGCCTACAGTTTAAGGAACAAATGAAAATCAATGAACAGTTCGAGTGCACAAAGTACGAGGGCAGCACAAGATTCAAGACTTCAACGCGAAGCTAACGGTAAAAGTCCACAAATTTTGCACTGTTCGAAATCTGGAAGAAAGTAGAAAAGAATCTGAAAAACCAAATGAAGAAAACAGGAGAAAAAATCAACTTGAAGCATCACAGAAGAAATGAGCCCAAGAGCCCATCAAACGGCCGCGAAACCGCGGCCAAACAAGGCTTCTGGCCGCGGATCCGCGGCCGTGCAGAGCACGTGTCGGTGCATGTCGGTGCTTTGACCCGGCTTTCTTAGAGAAGTATTGTAATTTCAGATGTGGATCAGATGTAAACTCTAGGGTTTCTCCTATCTATAAATAGGAAAGCCTACAACCTCTTTGGGGGTGTGCTTCTTTTGGGTGTCTCTTTTGAGATGCCTATTTTTAATTCCAGTCTAAATTTCAATTCCATTGTAATCATTCAAGAGTGCATCAATAAAGAAAGGTATTTTTATTTTTATCTCGCATCCCTTTTCTGAATTTAATTCTTGCATTTTTTTTATCTGTTCCCTTAATATTTGCAATTCAGTTTTCTAATATAAAAATTTATAAAAAATGAATTCTATTGTTAATACCCTAATGAGTGAGTAATTCCTCACTTGTTAGGGTTAGGATCGGGAAGGTTTGAGAGAAGGAAATCTCTCTCACTCCTTTCTTTGCCCCCATAATTTTAATCAATACGGACTCTATTTAAATGAATCACATACCGCTCACTATGGCACCCTATCCCACAAGGTAGCGGTGATTCTCTAGTTAGACCGGTTGTGATTGATTTAAATAGAGTTTAGGGCTAAGAGTTAAGAAAGGACGGACAAGGACCAAAGGGAAGAAACTTAGTTTCTTCTTGGTCGTGCTAATCCCCTTTGTTGACTATTACCTTAACATCTATATTCTTCATTAGGGCATTGAAAGTAGTGGGTAGAATCCCTTTTCCAAACTAACCTAATCCTAACCCTAGCAATACTATTAATCAATTTAATCTCATTCTTAGATCGTAAAACAAAACCCGACTTGATCGGATTAACTCGTTAGAATATAAAGAAAAGGAATCCATCTCCCTGTGGACCGACCCGTACTCAACCAGCTAGCTACCAAGCGACACTGTCTTGATTGCGGTATATTCTTAACTTTGATTTTAAAACGCATACGCAAAAATCTCATCAATCAAATGGCGCCGTTGCCGGGAAGACGGTGGTCTCTTTCTTTGTGTAATTTCTGGTTAAAAGAAATAAAAAAATAAAAAATTTAAAAATTATAAAAATTGAAAACTTTTAAAACAAAAAAAAAATCATCTTGTTCTTTTTGAGAGGTATTGTGTGAATTGCGCAGGAAAAGAAGATGGACATATTCAGATCTGGAAAAAACCCAGTGAACAAATCAATAAACAGAAGATCTGAACAGACAGAGGAGAATCATAACAACAAACAGAAAATTTTTGGAGATCCAAACTAACAGAACCATCGCGGAACCGCGGCGGATATATGCAGTTGACCACGGAACCGCGATCAACCAGTGACGTCAGCATCCCAAAATTCTCTGTAAGTATTTTTGTCCTCTCTTCTACCCTCTGAACTCCACCGAAAAATTTTCCTGTAGGGTTCTTTGCACAAAATTCTTCTCCCTCTCCAATAAATTGTTTTTGTGTAGGATTCTTTGCGCTTCCAAATAAAAATAAAATTTTTTTTGCAAGTGTTTTAGATTTTTGGTGTGTTACTGCTTTGCATATTTTAAAACGGAATTTTAAGGGGCTATAACACCAATCCAGATTGGGTGGGGATTTCATTACCCTTCCTAGGACTCCAAAAATCACAAAAACCATTTGCATCAACCCTCGAGTTAATTAAAAAATATTTAGACTCAGCCAATAAGGATTGTCGCGCTCATTAGGACAAAAGAAGGTTGTGGGCAATCGGTCGTTTATCTAAACCCGACTTTGTGGTGCCTAGGCTAGACAAGTAGGAAAGGTAATTTTAAAAGGCCCGTCTCACGGTGATTCGTGAGCGGATCCCTCATTTCTTTACTTGTGCTTACCTGGCCACAATTGGCGGTGAAGAGGCGATTCGAGGGATATCTCACAACTTGCCCTTTGGACCAGTTAGGAACAGTCTAGTTGACTTAGGAGACCCTAGATCTAGGCTTGATTGTGCATATTGTGATGGCTTGAAAGTGTGTCTAGTTCCTTATAAAATTTTTCGCAAAACTCTTTCTAAAAAAAACCACTTTCAAAAATTTTAAAACTCCAAAAACAAACAATTTTATAAAAAAAAAAATTAATTTTTTTTTAAAATATCACATTCTTTTTCTTCTCCTTTCTCTCATCACATCATGGGGACCCCACCTCGCAAAACTCTTGCCGAATTTTGGTACCCACAACCAGACATTACTTCCTACGCGCATTGTTTTGGTCGAATTTCGGACGACCCCTTCATGCCCAAAATTTCTTTGAAAGATCGAATAGACGCGTCTAGGAGAAACAGTTGGACTCCGCAATCCACTTTGGATCAACCGTTTCAATTTTCACCACCTTCTTACGTCGATACTCCTTTTTTGAGAACTGTTGTAACTCCGAAACCCATGTCTATTGTAACCGATGTTTCACTCCTTTCAACATTTCCAGTTCTTGGGATCAACAAATCCATTCACCTTTTTATCCAAATGTTGATCCTACTCCTGTCCAACCATTCAATTCCTACCAGTCCTACCCGACTTTTGCACCTTCCCAAGACATTGCTTCTACACAACCATTTGGGAGTTTTTAGTATCCAAACAACTTTGAATCTTTTACTAAAACCCCTTCACAACCCATGTCTAGCCTGGAACAGTCGTTGGAAGATTTTATGGTAGCGTCAAGACAACAGATGATGGATTTGAATGCATTCATGGCCGTTCTTATACAACCTAGTGACCCGGTAGCTAGTTTCCAACTAGCTCCAAATTTTCCAATGTATGACAAGGCGGTTGGACAGATTGAGAATTTGAGTGGTGAGAGTGAGCTGTATGATTGTATGTAAAAATTCGAGACTGTGTAAATCAAATCAAATAATTCCCGATAACGGTTTCATTTGATCGATGAGAGTTTCTTTGTGTCGGTATTTAGAAAATTGAATAAAATTCACAATCAAAGAATTATATTTGACCGCAATCAATTACGGTGTCAGTTGTAGATCGTAAGCGAGCGCGGATCGTCCACAGGGATTGTGCGATTCGTTTTTATATTTGATTTGTTTGAATTGAAAAGTTAATCGAAAAGAAAGGAAAACATGATTCAAGATTTTATCGATTGATTCAGGTGTCACTAATCTAATCAAGAATCAAGAAACTGATAAACAATCGAGAATCGGGTTTCGATGATATTTCCAACCAAATGTCAAGAATCTAAATGAGGCTCGTGGGAATCGATCGGATCTATATACGTGATGTAATCTCAAGATATCGTGTTCTTGTCCTTCGAAGAATTGATACTAGATCGATGATGATCGATGAGAGTTAGGGCTTTCTCGTGAAACCAGGGTTTCATCGTTTAACCCTTGTTCTTTCGTCGATATCATTCACATTCTAGTCTCTAGCAATTTCAAGAAACGATCGTAACTCCCCAATTTCGAGCGATATCAATCAAGAAAGCATCGCAACGAATTGGGTCGTCGATTCTTGAACTTGCTAGGGTTTACAAAACTCGTAGGACTTAAGAATCAATTTAAGATATATTACATCATCATTCTATTGATCGTCTCGACTCCTCGACGAGCGGAGTATTACTAAAACATCACAACAAGAATTACAACTAGAAATTTAGATTGAATCATGATGCAAGAATTTAAAGAAAACAAGATAAAAGAATATCACCTTTTATTTATATCAACAATTTGATTACAGTCGCTCAAGAACTACAAGAGGAAGAACTAAATTGTCGAATTGGCTTCGCTCGGCTCCGTGAGTCGTGGGTCGGCTTGGACCACTTGCTCTATTGAAGATCGGCTCGGCTCATAAAAGGTTGCAAGGCTTCTTGCTTAATTTGGTACTCGGGATCTTGGCTTTTGATTGGAATTAGGGTTAGGGTTTCACACAAGTCTTCTCACTAGACTTGTGGAAGAAGAAGATGAAGAAATAGAGTGAATGGATCTATTGATTTCAATGAATGAATAGATTCCAAGAGATGATCCTCTTTACAAGTGAGTCTAGGGTCTTATTTATAGATCTCCCAAACCCTAGGCCTTGAGAAGTTCCCTCCAAAAGTTTGTTGAAAGACTTCTAGAAGTAGTTAGTTAGGCTTAGCTTAGGGTTTAAGCTAGGGTTTAGGGAGAAGTTTCTAGAATGCAAGGCTAGTTTAGTGTTGATCCCAAAGTTTGTTGATCTGGCAGAAGTCTCTGGAGTCTTCTGGAACTTGAAGTATATGAGCTGAATGTGGGCCCTGAATGAAGAATTTTGATGCAAAGATTAGGTGCTGACGTGGCAAGACGGCCGCGGAACCGCGGCTCAAGCCGGCTCCGGCCGCGGTTCCGCGGCCAAGTAGTGGCTTCATGGCTTGGTCTTTCTGGTGTGGTCTTGGGACAACATTTGGAGCTTAATCTGATATGTTGATTTGTATTTTCCCCTTTGTATTGATACCAGAACTAAAATCATTGAGTTGGCGTAATGTTTTGATCAGCACCATGTAAATTTTGGCCTTTCTTCCGGATTTTCCTGCACAGATCTCAAAACAAGTGTTGCGCAATATAGAGATGATGCGATGCCATGAAATGCGGTCAATTTCCTTTATAGTGCCGGTTTTAGGGTCTAACACATGTAATCTGATATTTTACGACTGATTTGCTAATATGTGAAATATGAATGCCGAACACTTCTATATGAATGCAAATGATGAGGAAATTGCCGGCTAAAAGATGCAATATTTTCGACTAATCAAATTCCCCCAAACTTAATTTCGATCGTCTCGAGCGAACTTTTTATTAAAATGAGAAGGAGAAAATAAAGAAAGAGAAAAACTAACTAGCGCACTTTCGTAGGCAACACGATTGCACTGAGCACGTGCAACAAGCCTTTAAACCTCTAGGTGTCCCTAGTAGGAGGAGTGTTGTCTCCTGAGGGTTTTCAGCGGATTACACCCACAAAATCCAATAATAAAAGAAAGATCATGAATATTACATTTAAAGAAAAGAATTGTAAAAGAAAGACTTTGAAAATTAGGGTTTCCAACTAAGCTAGCTTTTCGGTTGTCATGAGCCCTATCTTAATGGTCATGAAAAGATGTCGGAAATCACGTCCTCCCTCAATAAAACATCATCTTATTTTTCATTCCTATCTTTCTTCCAAACATCGATCATATAACCCTGCGTGTGTGTAAAGGACATCCCTACACCCGGAGAATTCAATTCAAGCTATCATACTCTTGCCTATCAGCCTCAGTACTTTTTAATTAATGAATATTTAGATGAGATTGCTCACACACTTTCATGCGACCGTTAATACTTCTTGAGGTACTAACCGACCGATTACTCCTGTGCTTGCTTACTTGGTGTATTTTCCTCGTCTTGCACTACCTCAGGCATAGCAGTGACTCCCAGACCAGTTGGCCTTAGGGCACTAGGTGAAGAAGCACCCTCGCTATATATTTTTTTATTGCCCTCGGTGATAACAAAACCAGTGTTCATTTTTCTCACCACTTTATATTTTCTTTATTCATTTTTTTTATATTTCCTTCATACATCGGCTTTAAGACAAGAGCATTTCAAGGTATTCTCTACTATCCCAGGCTTCAAGACGTGTGTAAGTGCGAATAGCAGGGTATCAACGTTCAAAATGTTTGGCTTCCAGAATAGAAACTATTTTTCAGACTTAGTTTTATCCTCAGATTAGTGACGTCCTTCATCTTGCTAACCCTTGGGACAACGGCTCATAACTACTTATTACTAGTTCGTATAAGAAAACTTCTAATTTTCTTAGTTTTCTTAAATTTTTCTAATCTCATGGATGTAATTTTTCACTATCTAAACTTTCATTATCTTATTTATATACAAAAAAGTGTAAATATTAAAATTATTTTTATACTTGAAATTTTTTTAAAATTTTTATAGGTTTTGACAATTTTTCAATTTTTATAGATTTTTAAAAGAAATGTTTTGTGCTTATGCAAATGATATGCAAATGATGCAAAAATAAGCACAAACCTCCCCCAAACTTGTTTTCAACAGTGTCCTCACTGTTGCCAACAGCTATATCTACAAAACCTGTAAGTCTGGGAGGAATTATTAGTGGGGGCAAAATATATAAGTGAAGAACTTCCCCCAAACTTACTCTTTTCACTCACCTCCATTCAAAAAATGATGCAGTGATATGCAGGATATGAAGGTGAGACGGAGGAATTTTAATCCAAATAAACTGGCTCTTGTAAGAACAAGAGCTCCTCCGTGGGGTCAGTGGAAAAATACGGCTTTAGTCTATGTCCATTCACTTTAAAAAATGTGCCGTTTTTAACATTTTCTACTTCTACTGCCCCGTGCGGATATACAGACCGCACAATAAAAGGTCCCTTCCATCGAGATCGGAGCTTACCCGCATGAAGGTGTAATCATGAATCATAAAGAAGAACTTGTTGACCAGGTGAAAATGTTTTCCTCAAAATGTTTTTATCGTGAAAAACCTTAGTCCTATTCTTTGTGATCACAGCGTTATCATAAGCTTCATCGCGGAGTTCGCTTAGCTCGTTAAGTTGCAGCTTCCGAAAGTTGCAAGCTTCTTTGAGGTCAAAATTTATTTCTTTAATAGCCCACAATGCTTTATGCTCTATCTCGACGGGTAAATGACATGGTTTCCCAAACACTATCCTATATGGAGACATCCCTAGGTCGGTCTTATATGCAGTTCGGAATGCCCAAAGAGCATCCGTCAGTTTGGTCGACCAGTCTTTTCTATTTTTAGCAACAGTTTTCTCCAGGATAAGTTTGATTTGTCTGTTTGAGATTTCAGCCTGCCCGCTTGTTTGGGGGTGATAGGGTGTAGAAAATCGGTGGTTGATTGAGTATTTCCGCATCAGAGTCTTGAAAGACCTGTTGCAGAAATGTGTCCCATTATCGCTAATGATAGCACGTGGGTGTCCAAATCGCGAAAAGATATTCTCTTTTAAGAACTTAATGACAACTTTCTTGTCATTAGTGCGACATGGAATGGCTTCAACCCACTTTGAGACATAATCAACCACCAGCAGTATGTACAAATTCCCAAAGGAGTTGGGAAAGGGACCCATAAATCAATGCCCCAAACATCGAATATTTCAACAACCAGAATGGGTTGCTGAGGCATTTCATTCCTCTGGGAAATTCTACCCGTGTACTGACATTGTGTACAGGTTTTGCAATAGTCAAATGCGTCCTTGAATAAGGTCGGCCAATAAAATCCACATTGCAAAACCTTCTCCACTGTCTTTTTAGGACCAAAGTGACCCCCACAGGTCTGATCATGATAAAAAGAAAGAACACTCTTGAACTCTTCATTCGGGACACACCGGCGAATGATCTGATCAGGACAATATTTAAACAGATAGGGCTCGTCCCAGTAAAAGTGTTTTACTTGGGATAGAAAACGGTATTTGTCCTGTTTTGACCAATCGCTGGGTATCAGTCCCGTGGCATGATAGTTCACAATATCCCTGAACCAAGGTTCATTGGATACGCTCAAGAGTTATTCGTCAGGAAACGAATCATTGATCGGCAGGGTCACAGGGGAAGAAGAGATGCGTGAAAGATGGTCAGCTACTACGTTTTCACATCCTTTCTTATCTTTGATAACAAGATCGAATTCTTATAACAGAAAGATCCAACGTATTAGTCGACCTTTTGCATCTTTCTTCGCCAGAAGATGTTTTAAAGCGGAATGGTCAGTATACACAACTATAGGTGAGCCAATTAAGTAAGGCCTGAATTTTTCTAATGCAAATACCACCGCTAAAAGTTCTTTTTCTGTTGTTGTATAATTGATTTGCGCATCATTCAGGGTCTTACTTGCATAGTAAATCACGTGTGGCATCTTTTCGATGTGCTGTCCTAAGACTGCACCTACTGCAAAATCAGATGCGTCACACATCAGCTCAAAGGGGTAGTCCCAGTTTGGTGATGATAAAACGGGGGCTGAAGTGAGTGAGTGTTTAAGTGAGTCGAAAGCTGTCTCGCAGTCCGAGTCAAAATGGAAGGTCGTATCCTTGGCTAGGAGAAGAGTTAAAGGTCTAGCAATTTTGCTAAAATCCTTAATGAATCTCCTATAAAAGCCCGCGTGGCCAAGGAAAGATCGAATATCTTTGACGCTTTTGGGATGAGGGAGATTTTGAATGACATCTATTTTAGCTCTGTCAACCTCAATGCCTTTCTGTGAAATAACATGTCCAAGAACAATTCCTTCTTGGACCATAAGATGGCATTTTTCCCAGTTCAAAGTCAAATTCTTCTCTTTGCAACGAGTAAGAACAGCGTCAAGATTTGATAGGCAATCGGAAAAAGAGTCTCCAAAAATCGAGAAATCGTCCATAAAGATCTCCAGAAAATTCTCTACCATATCAGAGAATATCCCCATCATACACCGCTGAAAGGTAGCGGGAGCATTGCATAACCCAAAGGGCATGCGACTGTAAGCAAAGGTACCAAAAGGACAAGTAAAAGTGGTTTTGTCTTGATCCTTTTTGGCGATGGGGACCTGATTATAGCCTGAGTATCCGTCCATAAAACAATAATACTCTCGTCCCGCTAAGCGTTCCAGCATTTGATCAATGAATGGTAGAGGAAAGTGGTCTTTTCTCGTGGCAGCATTGAGTTTTCTATAATCAATACATACACGCCACCCAGTTTGGGCGCGTGTCTGAATCAGCTCATTTGCCTCATTGGTTATAACAGTGATGCCGGATTTCTTAGGAACGACATGTATAGGACTCACCCATTGGCTATCGGAGATGGGGTATATAATACCATTATCTAAGCATTTGACGATCTCTTTCATGACCGCTTCCTTCATGACGGGATTCAACTGTCTCTGTGGTTCTCGGGTTGGTCTGGCATCATCCATCACATGTATATGATGTTCAACTATCAAGGGACTAATCCCTTTGATGTCCGCCATACTCCAACCAAACGCCTCTTTGTTAGATCTCAATACCGATAAAAGTGCATTCTCTTGCTCTAATGCTAGAGAGGCGGAAATTATAACCGGTAAAGACTCCTTCTCACCTAAATAAGCATATTTTAGATGAGACGGTAAAATTTTGAGATCTAATTCGGGCGGAGAAATGATAGAAGGAGGGATCATTGAGTGATTTTTGGATTTACAAAGAAACTCAGAGCCTGTGAAAGATACAGACTCTGGTGGAGAAAAGTCAGAAGTGCAGGACTCAAGTGTAGAAAATGTGTCCTCACTAAGATCTTGTGTGAAATCAAACAGAGATGTGGTAATGCCATCGAGATCGGTAAAGCAAAGTTCCTCAGCTCCACAACTATCGGGAGCGATCTCATGGACAGAGCACACATCTAAAATATGAGCAGAGGGTTCTGATGGCTGACTTCCAACTTTGTAGATATTTAGTTCAATGGTCATATTTCCAAATGATAAATTCATTGAACCGTTTCTACAGTTTATAACAGCGTTGGAAGTGGCAAGGAAAGGACGACCCAGAATCACCGGAATTTGGCCCCGGGGGTTTGCTACAAGCTGTGTGTCGAGTACAATGAAGTCTACAGGGAAAACAAATTCCCCGACCTTTATCAACACATCCTCTAATTCACCCCTTGGTTTGGTGATAGATCGGTCTGCCATCTGGAGAGTGCAGTGAGCAGGTTTCAGCTCTCCAATCCCTAGTTGCTCATATACAGAATATGGAAGGAGGTTAACACTTGCGCCAAGGTCTAAAAGAGCACGGTTTATGTTTTTACCCCCAATAGAAATCGATATTGTAGGACATCCTGGGTCCTTTCGTTTCTTTGGTAGCTGGGGAATAAAAGCAGTGCTGATATTATTAGCTATGAATACCTTCTTCGGCACTTGAGTCTTCCTCTTCCTAGTGCACAAGTCCTTAAGAATTTTCGCATAAGCGGGGACTTGTTGAATTGCATTTAGGAGAGGGATATTGATGTTAACCTGTTTGAACATTTCCATAATTTTCTCCATATGAGGACTCGTTCTATTACCCCTTAACCGATTCGGGTAAGGAGCTTTCGCAATAAGCGCCGGGTCCATCATAGGAGAAGGAAGAGGGGGTAGACGATGTCCCAAAAGAGGTGTGGGGACCGTCTGTGGAGAACTATAAGGGTTGGGTTCAGGTGTCGAGCCTAATGGGAAATGGAGAATAGGCTCGCGAGAAGGTGGTGTGGTAGAAGAAGAAGGATCAGAAGGAGAAGTGTGTGTGTGTGGAAGGGTCTCAGCCGGGGTGTTGATATGATTTTCAATATCATCAATACCTTCCCCGACATGATTGTTCAGCACTCTTCCCGATCTCAACGTTGTGATGGCATTTACATTGTAATGCCCAGGATTCTGTAGGGGTTGAGAGGGAAGTTTCCCTTTTTCTCTCGCACTCATTTCGGCTTTAAGGCGTGCGATTTCAGCTTCCACCGATCTGATACTCTCAGCTTGGGACGCTGAGTTTTTCTTTATCTCACTGACGGAAGATCTAACCTCAGTCGAAACCTCTATGAAATTTGATAAAAGTGATTTCATGGTTTGAATGAATTGAGAGAATTCGTCAGAACAGGACAACTGCATAGGATTAGACTGTGCAGGATTGTTGACCTGATTTTGGAAATTTTGTGACTGATAGGGGTGCTGAGTGATTTGAAGGGGTTGCTGTTGTGGTGGAGGAAGAGCCCTTTGAAAATTATTCATGTTTGGAACCGTGTTTTGAGATTGGTTTTGGTTCCAAGCGAAATTCGGGTGATTCCTCCAACCCTGATTGTACGTGGAAGAATATGGATCGTTTCTAAGTCTTTGAAATGCGGCATTAGAATGCTCGTGACCTTGAAACGCAGAGTTTAATGGACATTCTTTCGTTAAATGAGACGGATCAGAACAACACCCACAAACAGTTTTGGGGAGCGACATTGGGTTTAGGGAGGCTGCAGAAAATTTGTGTTCCATAGCGTTGAGCTTCTTTTGCATTGCTGCCATCTCAGCTCGAACACCTATGGACACATCTATTTGGTGTACGCCACCCCTATTCAATGGTTGGGTTCCACTCTCCCACTGTAGTGATTTTTCGGCGAACTCTTCTAAATACTTCCAAGCTTCCCCATCATCCTTGGTCATAAAAGTACCTTGACACATGTTTTCAAGGCTCTGTTTAGTGTTTGGGTTAATGCCCTCATAAATGATTCGGCAAAGCTCCCATCTCGGGATGCCGTGATGAGGACACTGAACCAAAAGATCCTTGAAACGTTCAAAGCATTTAGAGAATGGTTCAGCAGGGAGCTGGGCAAATTGATTCAGTTCGCTACGGATTCGAGCTGTCTTTTGTATTGGGTAAAATTTCTTAAGGAATGCAGCGACGAATTCTTCCTAATTCGTAATAGAGTGTGCGGTAGTGTTATATAGCCACTTCTCGGCTATATCGCACAATGTAAATGGAAGAAGTCGTAGACGCATAGCATCCACTGAAAGTTGTGACGTACCCATCATTGCGCACACGTTTTCAAATTTGGTAATGAAAACGTAAGCTTCCTCAGTCTCGAGTCCGTGGAATTTGGGTAAAAGGTCGATGTACTGGGGTTTAATTTCAAAGTTATCCCCATTGGCTGGTGGTGTGGATAAGAAGGTCGAAAGAGGACCTCGAAGTGGATAGCACCTCTCCTGGAGAGAGATGCGGGGTGGATTCTGCGCACCAACGGACGGCGGCAGATTAGGGTTAAAGAAGTTTGATGGAGTCGGATCCATCGGTGTGGGTGTGGTAGTGGGTAAAGGAAAGGTAAATAGAGAAATATCGATTTCGGAGTCGATAAAGGGTACGCGGACTAAACGGGCACTAGAATCCCGTGTCCAGCCTATCTTGTACTAAAAAGGGTTAGTACAAGTGGCAGCGTTGGCTTATAATTAGGGGTAATGAATGAATGAGGTGTTTGCTTTGAAAAAAGGACAGATTTTTGAAAAATATGATGCGACACAACAAATGCAGCACACAAACCCTAGAATCTAATGGTCACCTAGGTCCGGCTCTAGACCGCTCCTAACTGCCAAAAGACAAGTCGCAGGATAGAATCCTCCACTGCCTCTTTGTCCCCCTGTGGCCAGGTAAGTGGGAAGGTACTCCACTACGTAAGTAGTGGGCCTAATTAATAACCACTAGCCTTCGACACACTTGCCTAGACACCACAAGAAAACGCGGATAAGCGATGAATTACCCACGGCCTTCTCTTGTCCTAAGTGAGCGCGACGGTCCTTAGAGTCATCTCTAGATATTTTTTAGTTAATGTGGGTCAATGCGGATGCAAGTTTTGTGGTTTTCGGGGCCTAGGAAGGGTAATGAAATCCCCACCTAATTTGGATTTGGCCGTGCGCCTTAATATCCGTATTAGAATGCAAACAACCAAGAAACAAAAACACGTACAAATTTAATTTTGCAATTTGCGAGCTGCGTTATTTGCAAAGAATCCTGCAGAAATTTGTTAGTTGGAGCTAAAAAGAGGAGAGAGGAGAAGGTAAGAAATCACCTGAGATAAAAATTTCACAGAGAACCCTCAAGGCTGCCGCGGTTCCGCCGCATATGGGTGCTTAGACCGCGGAATCGCGGTTGGATAGTGAGATCTCTGCACCAAAATTCAGCAGGAAGCTTCTGTAGACTCCCTCAACTCTCTGGTATTTTCAAAAAAATTTCTTCAATTGCCAAACAGCTCCAGATTTCCTTGCAATGAACCACAACAAATCGTTTAGGGTTTGCACGAATTTTGATCTCAAAAATCACAATGGAATAAATCTTTCAATTCAAACTATAATATGAAACGAATTAGCGCGTAATCCCCGGCAACGGCGCCATTTGATTGTTCGTAAATTTCCGATTGTGTAAGTAACTCAAATGGTCCCCGGCAACGGCGCCATTTGATTGTATGTTTAAAATTCTTGATGTGTAATATCGAATCAAATAATTCCCGATAACGGTTTCATTTGATCGATAAGAGTTTCTTTGTGTCGGTATTTAGAAAATTGAATAAAATTCACAATCAAAGAATTATATTTGACCGCAATCAATTACGGTGTCAGTTGTAGATCGTAAGCGAGTGCGGATCGTCCACAGGGATTGTGCGATTCGTTTTTATATTTGATTTGTTTGAATTGAAAAGTTAATCGAAAAGAAAGGAAAACATGATTCAAGATTTTATCGATTGATTCAGGTGTCACTAATCTAATCAAGAATCAAGAAACTGATAAACAATCGAGAATCGGGTTTCGATGATATTTCCAACCAAATGTCAAGAATCTAAATGAGGCTCGTGGGAATCGATCGGATCTATAGACGTGATGTAATCTCAAGATATCGTGTTCTTGTCCTTCGAAGAATTGATACTAGATCGATGATGATCGACGAGAGTTAGGGCTTTCTCGTGAAACTAGGGTTTCATCATTTAACCCTTGTTCTTTCGTCGATATCATTCACATTCTAGCCTCTAGCAATTTCAAGAAACGATCGTAACTCCCCAATTTCGAGCGATATCAATCAAGAAAGCATCGCAACGAATTGGGTCGTCGATTCTTGAACTTGCTAGGGTTTACAAAACTCGTAGGACTCAAGAATCAATTTAAGATATATTACATCATCATTCTATTGATCGTCTCGACTCCTCGACGAGCGGAGTATTACTCAAACATCACAACAAGAATTACAACTAGAAATTTAGATTGAATCATGATGCAAGAATTTAAAGAAAACAAGATAAAAGAATATCACCTTTTATTTATATCAACAATTTGATTACAGTCGCTCAAGAACTACAAGAGGAAGAACTAAATTGTCGAATTGGCTTCGCTCGGCTCCGTGAGTCGTGGGTCGGCTTGGACCACTTGCTCTGTTGAAGACCGGCTCGGCTCATAAAAGGTTGCAAGGCTTCTTGCTTGATTTGGTACTCGGGATCTTGGCTTTTGATTGGAATTAGGGTTAGGGTTTCACACAAGTCTTCTCACTAGACTTGTGGAAGAAGAAGATGAAGAAAGAGAGTGAATAGATCTATTGATTTCAATGAATGAATAGATTCCAAGAGATGATCCTCTTTACAAGTGAGTCTAGGGTCTTATTTATAGATCTCCCAAACCCTAGGCCTTGAGAAGTTCCCTCCAAAAGTTTGTTAAAAGACTTCTAGAAGTAGTTAGTTAGGCTTAGCTTAGGGTTTAAGCTAGGGTTTAGGGAGAAGTTTCTAGAATGCAAGGCTAGTTTAGTGTTGATCCCAAAGCTTGCTGATCTGGCAGAAGTCTCTGGAGTCTTCTGGAACTTGAAGTATATGAGCTGAATGTGGGCCCTGAATGAAGAATTTTGATGCAAAGATTAGGTGCTGACGTGGAAAGACGGCCGCGGAACCGCGGCTCAAGCCGGCTCCGGCCACGGTTCCGCGGCCACGTAGTGGCTTCATGGCTTGGTCTTTCTGGTGTGGTCTTTGGACAACATTTGGAGCTTAATCTGATATGTTGATTTGTATTTTCCCCTTTGTATTGATACCAGAACTAAAATCATTGAGTTGGCGTAATGTTTTGATCAACACCATGTAAATTTTGGCCTTTCTTCTGGATTTTCCTGCACAGATCTCAAAACAAGTGTTGCGCAATATAGAGATGATGCGATGCCATGAAATGCGGTCAATTTCCTTTATAGTGCCGGTTTTAGGGACTAACACATGTAATCTGATATTTTACGACTGATTTGCTAATATGTGAAATATGAATGCCGAACACTTCTATATGAATGCAAATGATGAGGAAATTGCCGGCTAAAAGATACAATATTTTCGACTAATCACTGTACATCCTTCCAAATCAAACCTACCCATCCCCAATTGAATCCCATAACTCCGGTTTTGAATGTCTATCAAGTGTTCCAAATGATTCACCAGTTGAAGATAAAACGTCTAATGAGTTGTGCGACTTTGTAGTGTTTGATTTACCTGATTGTGAAGGGTCCCTTTCGAGTGAAATCACCACCAATCCTTTTGACCTCTACACCTCCACTCTAGAACCTGAATTGATTAATATCCATGCTTTTGATGAGGTGTCTGAGAAATTTAATTTTCACTTGATCGAGGATATTGACGCCAGGAATATTTTGGATGATGAACCCACAAATTTGGATGAGTTTTTCTTTCCAATTCATCATCCCGAGACATTAAATGTTTCTCCCGAACCCCATATGCGTCTAGATTTTGATGATAAATGCATGGATGAGATAACTTTTGAGGGGAATTTTGAGGATAGTATTAAGGATGAACCAGTTTTGCTTGATGAGTCGGATTTTCCAATTCATCCTGTCCCTTCCACTGACTGTGTACCCCCTCCTGAATCTTTAACCGATACCCTTCCTTAATCACTTCCCTCTATTCTCGTTCCGACCTTGCAAGAAACTGTTACACTTTCATTTTCAATATCTGGTTTACCAAGTTCGACGTACCCATGTTTTCTCACGAATCTTGAGGGATCTGACCACATTTCTCAGTGGGTTGATAGATTAGCACAATCGCTTTTTACACATCGGTCATTACAAATTGTACTAATTTATACACTCCATTTCCATCCTCAAGTTCGTATTTCACTGCTTTCTCCCACTTTGTCTGGTTCTTCTTATAATCTTCCTTTAATGATAGCAAGTATTAATGAATCACAATCCGATATTTTGAGTTCGATAATTCTAGAAAAACAACTTGATTTAGACTCTTTTGAGAATAAGGTAGATGGGCCTTACGAGTCTCCTAGCTCCGTAATTTTTGAAAAATCAAGTGTGTTGAATTCTGGCGCGACACTTACTGACAGCAAAATATTCAATTACATCGATGAGAATTTTGAAGAACTTTTTGCCGACGAACTTGCATTCCTAAACGACACGGATTTTGTGATTAATCAATCCCCACCTGAAGAAGTCGAACCACCACCATTTCTTTTTCCCTTCCGCCATTCTTCTCCTCCACCGAGACCGTATACTGCTTTTATCTCCACACGGTCTCGTGTGTTTCTTATTTCTTTTCTCTACACTCCATTCTTTCACCAACCACACCATTATAACGATAATTTTTTTGAATGGTTGGTGCTAACTTTTGGCCTGTGTAAGGCCTTGTATTGCTTGATACTGTGTTTTTTCTCCTCCCTAACTCTGAACTTTAATGCTTCAACAGTGGAAACACTGTTTCACTTAAGTTTGGGAGGGACTTTTTGTGTATATATATTTTGTTTTCTTTTTCTGTTAATAAAAAAAACCTAACAGGGGAGTACCGGCAATTTTGACCCTCTTGGTGTAGCCTGACAGTGAGGACACTGTCAAGTTTAAGTTTGGGGGTGTGCTCGGTAAGCTTTCTTCCTTCGCATTCATATGTATATTTTTGCATTTGCATACTTATTTTAAAACCCATAAAAATCAAAAAAATTAAAATTTTTAAAAATTGAAAAATTCAATTTTGGCCATATTTGACTTAAGTTCAACATGACGGTTGAATAGTAGGGAAAAACTAGATCCTAAACTTAGTAAATTAAAAACCCTAAAAATAACCTTTTTTAAAGTTTAACCGTAGAAAATATAAGTCCTAGTAGTTTATTTAGAAATAGGCAAATTTTGAGTTCAGTTCTTGGACTAAGTCAAAATAAGGGAAGCGTATTGAAATTTTTATTGAAGTGTAAGTCTGAAAAATAATTCCGAACCTTTAGTCTAAATTCTGAAAATATATACCCTACAACTTGCACATACACGCACCTTGAAACTTGGGATAGTAGAGCTTACCTTGAAATGCTCTTGTCTAAAATCCTTAGTATGAAAAAAAATTAAAATATAAGTGTGAAATAAGAGGTATAAAAAAATGAACACTGGTTTTGTAATTACTAAAGGCTGCGTAAAATAAAAAAATATAGCGAGGGTGCTTTATCACCTAGTGCCTTAGACCAACTGGTTTGGGAGTCACTGCTAAAACCTTAGGTATTGCAAGACGAGGAATTACGCCTAAATGCGCAAGCACATTTTGTAATCGGTCGTCTAGTACCTCAAGAAGTATTAACGGTTGCATGAAGAATGTGTGAGCAATTTCATCTAAAATTCACCAACTAAAAGTATTTTGGAAGATGGACAAGAGTATGATAGCTTGAATTGAATTTCCAAGTGTAGGGGTGATACATACACACATGTAGGGGTATATGATTGGGTTTGGATGAGAGATAGGACTTATATCTTCAGTAGAGATGATAAAAATTCCTAAGTTGAGATGGAACTTTAGAAGGAAAATTCAAAAGATGCTAAAAGCTAAGTAAATTTACAGAACATATACGATTTTAAGTTAAATGAAGAGGGAGTGTGAAAAATATGGGTTGATTTATAAGTTAAAGATAATAGAATTTCTTGCTAGAATACCTAATTGAAGAATGAAAGTCAACAGGTCAAATTGATCGGATTTTGTGGATAGTATCCGCTGAAAACCCTCAGGAGACAACACTCCTCCTACTAGGAACACCTAGAGGTTTAACGGCTTGTTGCACGAGCTCAGTGCAATCGCGACTCCCTGCGAAAGTGGGGTTAGGATTTTTCGAGAATAAAATTGGCTTTGCTCGGGACGAGCAAAAGAAAAGTTTGGGGGTATTTGTTCATATCAGATTTTTGCATTATTATATTCCCCAATTTTAATCATATTACAAATAAATAGGTGTTTTTGATCCATATCTGCTAAATAGTTGTAGCTTACAGATTCTCAGAACAATACAGTGAAAATGGTGAAAAGACACTACAAATGTGAGACTACGACCAACAAATAGATGAATCTGTTTGATGCCGCCTACAGTTTAAGGAACAAATAGAAATCAATGAACAGTTCGAGTGCACAAAGTACGAGGGTAGCACAAGATTCAAGACTTCAACGCGAAACTAACGGTAAAAGTCCACAAATTCTGCACTGCTGGAAATCTGGAAGAAAGTAGAAAAGAGTCTGAAAAACCAAATGAAGAAAACAGAAGAAAAAAGCAATTTGAAGCATCACAGAAGAAATGAGCCCAAGAGCCCATCAAACGGCCGTGGAACCGCGGCCAAACAAGGCTTCTGGCCGGGGATCCGCGGCCGTGCAGAGCACGTGTCGGTGCATGTCGGTGGGAGTCGGTGCTTTGACCCGGCTGTTTACCGCCGGAAACCGGGAAGACGGACGTCTTGCCTGAATCTGGAGGCAGATGCTATTTGGTGCTATCCGTCCACCTCTCCGAAGATACCAAGTTGATTTATGGCACCATGTATCGAAGGTTTAAACGGATGCGACCGATGTAGCAGACTTCGTCAGATTCCCCCTCGTTTGAGGGGTTTTTGATTGTGGGGACGCACTTCCTGCAGGCGCAAGCTCCTGCAGTTAATTACGCTACCGCATCGCGGTAACAACTTTCTCCTTCTCCAGATGGTCACTTCGTATCGTGTGTGTTTGTTTTGTTTTTGGTTGCCCGTGGATTGTATACGGAGACTAATTTTATGTTGTCGCTCGTAGGGCGTGGATTAGTCCAAATCCGTATTTTCTTAGATTTGGGTTTGGGGGTTTGGGTTTAAGGATACGTTAGTCTCATTTGAGACTAAGATCAACTTAAACGTATGTTAAGGATACATTAGTCTAATTTTTAGACTAAGATCAACTTAACGGTTTGTTAAGGACACGTTAGTCTAATTTTAAACTAAGGTCAACTTAACCATTTGTTAAGGATACGTTAGTCTAATTTTAGACTAAGATCTACTTAACGGGATCATTTAGATCCAACAAAAGAGCATTTGGGCTCTATTGTTCTAGTTTAGGGACTTTGCGGTCAATTGCCAGTTTAAGGACATGGTGGTCCAATACCAGTTTAAGGACATAGTGGTCCATTACCAGTTTAAGGACATGGTGGTCCAAGGTTAAGGACATCATAGTCCGTGAGTTTAAAGACCTCACAGTCAAGGTTAAGGACATCATAGTCCGTGAGTTTTGAAGACCTCACAGTCAAGGTTAAGGACATCATAGTCCATGGGCTTAAGGACCCCACAGTCCAGTTTAAAGACATCATAGTCCATGGGCTTAAGGACCCCACAGTCCAGTTTAAAGACGTCATAGTCTATGAAATGTGTGGTTGTCGTGACCCGTCACCTCTCTGAAGACGTTGAAGGATTACAACGACAAATATCAGAGGGGTGAAGAGATGTACCCTTGAACCAAGATGGATTAAATGATCTGTAGTCCGATTTAGAACTAAGATCAATTAATTAGATTATGAGCACATTGGCTCAGTTGAGTCTGAGTTGAGGACTTATGGCCAACTTGGGCCAAGTCCAATTAAGTTTGAAGTATTGGCCCTCTGTTGGACCATTAGACATTTGTCTGGTTTCAGCCCACATTATTTAGCAATGCTAAACAAGAGTTTGAGGGCTTTGATAACATTTTTTCTATCTTTGATTGAGCAGTGAACATTATAGCTCTGACTTTTACTCAATTTTGAGATTCAGTCAAAGGGGAGGTTTTTGCCTCTGGAGAACTAGCCAATTTGGCTAAAAGTAGTGTTAAACACTAGGGAACAACAGTGTTAAACACTCGAAATAAAACTCTCAAATTAGTGTTAAACACTAGAAGATAACAGTGTTAAACACTGGAAATAAGATTCTCAAAGTAGTGTTAAACACTAAAGAAAAAGGGGCCACATGGAGACACGTGAGGGCGCCCAAAGGTGGGGCCAGATCTCCTCGCTTTGTTCTGCAAATAAGTGTTAAACACTTTTCATTTTTATTTTGAGCATCACGTGTTGACACGTGATGGGGATTTATGCGCTGACTGTTAAAGCGTTTGCTAAGGGGTCACATGGTAACACGTGAGAGCGCCCAAAGCCTTTATTTTATTTGCTTTGATCTTCTGTGTTTTGGAGGTCACGTGGGAGCACGTGAGGCATTGCCCCAGAGCCTTTTCCTTCTTATTTTTGGGGATCTCTTCAGGGGTCACGTGAGGACACGCGACCATAGTTCTTTTGCATGCATGAAGATCTCTTTATCTTTAAGAATTAAATTCTTTGTAGGGTTAGACCCTAATTATGATTCTGGAGGAATTAAATTCCTATTGTGAAGGAATTAAATTCTTATGTAGGGTTAAACTCTAGTTTCATTTTAAGCGGAATTAAATTCCTGTGAATTCGAGAGAATTAAATTCTCAATTAGGGTTAAACCCTAGTTCTGTCCATCTTGAAGGAATTAAATTCCCGTAGTTTTTAGAGAATTGAATTCTCATATAGGGTTGAACCCTAGTTTTTATCTTGGAAGAATTAAATTCCTATAACTTTGGGAGAATTAAATTCTCATATAGGGTTAAACCCTAGTTTTGTTTTGGGAGAATTAAATTCTCTAAACTCAATCCCCCCTCTAAGTTTCGGATCTGCATGGCAGGATCTCAACCCGATGAGAATTAAATTCTCAACTTATGGGGAGATGTGCTCTTTGCAGATCTTCAACCAGAGGAAGAACTAAGTTTTTTTGTGCAGAAGAGTTAAACTCTTAGATTTGAGAATTAAATTCTCTTTTTGAAGTTTTGATCCCTTTCCTTTTCTTACCTAGGGTTTTCTCTCTTGAGAATTAAATTCTCCTATCTTTTTTCTCTCAGTTGTTGTTATCTCCCAAAAAAGTAGTTCATTCTCTTCTTTTCTTGGCTCCTATTTATAGGAGAAAGAAAAGAATCAATTTGTTTAGTAAATCTTTCATTGAAAGATTTGATTTGTTTTCATAATTAATATGATCCTTTAAATCATTCAGTGAATTTTATTCACCGTTGGATTTTAAATCTAAAGATATTCTTTGTGTTATTTTTGGTGAGATTTTAGGGGAAATCTTTCCTTGTCTAAGATTTTTTTTCATAAATTGGTGGTTTTTAATCACCCTTGGATCTTTAATCCAACGGTCCCCATAATCATTTTCCATTTGGAAAGATTTAGAAACTTTTAGAATTTAATTCTATTAAACTATAAGGCTTTCGAAGCCAGTCACGTGCTGACACGTGACCCTTGGTCACGTGTGAGCTGTTAGTGTATATGCCCTAGAGGCCATTACTGTATCATACTAGCTTGTATATTACTTGATGGAACCTTGGGATATTCACCTTGTATTGACAATCTTGCTCAAAATATTAGTATGCTACTTGGTTTGTTTCTGCTTTAATGTGTGCAAGTGTTTTTTAGCATATTGTCTTTACACATTAGAGGAGCCCTTAGGATCTTTGCTTGATTACCAGCGTTGTGATGGCAGTCACACTCGTGGGGGCCGGGTAATCCACAAGCACATCCTTATGCAAGTCCCTAGTCGTAGGACTATCGAGACAGGGCATCGATACTCCGGAGTAGACTAGCGTATGCGCTTCTCATCCCAGCTTGGGAGACGGTCTGTCCCACAGCCATCAGTACGTCGTACCTGAGATAGTATGCGGGTGCTCGTTAGGTTACGAGTACACTGGACAGTACTGGTCGGGAATTGTTGGTTGGTATTATACCCATCGTCATTTATCAGTTCCCAGGTGACATGAGTACATCTTAGTCCGTTGACTTGACAATGTCACTTCGCCTCGAGTGTGTTCCCACTGTACTTTGATTACTACCCTACCACGGCTCAAAGGAGTCGTGCAAACAGGTAGTTTTTGGGTGCAGTCCCGAAGCACTTGGAGGCAGTGACGGTTAGACATGATTCGTCTCTCCCGGTATTGGGGGTTGATATCGCGCTGTGTCTAGGAGAGCCATTACACAAAGTCCCTGGCCAGGACAAGCGAGATAGACTGGTAGGTTTCCAGTGTTATCTCAGGTGTTCCGGGCTACACTCCGACACGACTTGTACCGCTAGTACGGGACTGACGTTTACCGCCCCCTAGGCCCGCCATGCGATGTTCTTAGATGAACAGACCGGACTGTACGGAGACTGTCACATTCAGGCTCAGTAGGAGTTCAGATGGGTTTACCTCGTCAGTCTTCTTATCGGCATCTACCTGGGGACCGTTACGTACAGCTAGTGCCGTTTACGGTCTGTGGTTAAACCCACTGCCAGCTTAGTGTCGAGTCTTTAGAGTCCCACACAGAGGGTTATTCGCCTTTAGGCAAAATGAGTAGAGGTCGCATGGTTTTGCGACGGGGTTCGTTCACATCCGCGCACTTGTGCACGTTTGGTGTCCGGACAGCTTATACTAGCGGGCTTTGGTTTAAGCCAGATCATAGTATATGATTTGGGATTGGTTTTATCTCTTTGTATTCGTGTTCCTCGGAATACGGATACGGGTGTGTATGGACAGTTGACTGAGGCAGAGGCAGAGGCAGAGGCAGAGGACTTTCATTAGGGTTGATGACCATTGTCATTTTCTTAACCCTAATGTTTATGTGTGAAATATGATTTATTAATATTAGTTAATTTTAATTGTGTATGGTTAGGGTTGTTGACCATTTGACTATGCTTGACTTGTTGACCTAGGTTGACAAGTTGACCATCATCATTTCATATGAAAGATGTTCTTTGATCCTTGCAAAAGTAATTAATGTGAAATGATAATGGTCATTTCAAGATTAACCATCACAATTATCTTTAGCTAATTATTTATTTATCATAATTCACATATATGTGAGAAGGTTGGTTTTATTCTTCTCATTCTATCATTTTCATTCTCTCTCATCCTCTTCCTCTCTCTAGCTCTTCCTTCTCATGAGTTGAGAACCATTTGAGCTTGAGATAAAACATTCAAAAATACTCTCTACTCTTTCTAAGGTCCTAGGTTTAGCACACCAAACACCTTAGTTACTTCTAGTTTGAGGTTGGAGCCAAAGGTAGAGGCCCTCGGGTGGATTTTTCTTCGGCAAGAGAAGGCGACAAGGAGAACCCGTTCTTTCACTCCAAAGAGCAAGAAGAGAAGGACTTGAAGACCTAGGTATAACCCCTTTCCGAGTAGCTAACTCTTTTAGCTTTGTAGTTAGTTTTTTTTTAGCAAAGATCCCTCCTTTGGCTAGTCCATGTTGCATAGTGTTGTAAAAATCCGATTTTTCATAACGTTTCCGCCTCCCCGCAAGCACCGGGGTGGGCAACGTGGACTTACAGTGGTATCAGAGCGTAGCTAAACACAAACTAACTAGTTAGCAAAGTATCTAGAACTTCGATCGGAAAAAATCACAAAACACTTTTCAAAAACCCTAAGTTTCTGCCGATTTTTATTTCTGCTTTAAAAATAATAAATCATACACTAAAAATCGGCTCAGGGTTTTTACAGAACACCCAAGAAAAATGAACCAGCGAGTCGACCAACTCACCGCGGAACCGCGGCAAGAGCATGCTCTTGCCGCGGATCCGCGACCGAGTTGACTCGGCCGTGGGTCGTTTTTCCTGCAGTGTTCTTCTGTTGTTGTTTTGGGATTTTTAGGATGGTTTGTTTCTGCCCAGATTTTCCAGAGAACAAGTTAGTTTTTGGGGTGGTCACAAATCTGTATTTTGATCGAACTTCTTTACACTTTGGCTAATGGGTTATATCTGTGATGTGATATATGTATTGAACGTCTGCTAATCGCTATACGTCGATTAGTGGGGGTTATACATATCTGTGATCTGTAATGTTGATGGTTTGTGTATATGAATTCGTTGGATTGTCGCGGATGAATAGCCCGGGGGTTGTGAGATAAGAGTTTTCTTATTCTTTCAATTCTTGTAATATGTAATTGATGTTATATTATTTGTATGGCCGCACAACCGGGTTGGGGTTGTAGCCGTCATTGTATAATTTCTTTTACCGTTTTTGCTCCTAGGATAGACCCAAGGTGGGGTGCACAAACTACCGGGTACCTCGAAGTGCCGAGTGTCCTACTCACGTTGTTGAGGGAGGTTGCTTCACTTCGGATACTTGGCGGGTAGTTTGCCGCACCCGTAGGGGTCTAGGGTGGGGTTTGGCTATTCATAGCGACCGTGTAATCCGCTCTTCGTTACAGGCTCGTACGAAATGCGGATTCCTAGTATATCCAATGTGTTCATCTGTGATCTGGAATGGCTATCATTGCATGTGACGAATGTTTATATATATCTATATGATATCTATTTAGGCGTTGCTTATGTTTTGCATCCGCACTAGTCCAGCCCCCGCTTTGTCGTTAGTTAAGTAACCTAACGGGCGATGACGGGACCCCGTGGCGAATGCGGATGGCATAAGCGTATGTCATATTTTCGTTGTTTTCTGCAATGGTAGGATTAAATGATGGGACGCATTGGAATTAATGCAAGAAAAAATAAACCAAGTAAAAGTCGTTGGAACACTTTCAAAACCACTCGGTTCTTTTCAAAACCAACTTTTAAATGCGGAGCTTGAACCACTCCTTTTGAAAGCTATCTCGTTCCTTCGATTATATCAAGTTCACTACGTTCACGGTTTCGCCAAAACCATTCGTAGCCCTCCGTCGTTTCACATGAATGTTCAATAAGTATTGAATCTATGTTTGTTGGCCAAAGTCAAGGCATAGTGATTGGTAGCTATTGGGTATTCATGTGCAGCATAGATAGATGTGTTGGTTTGGGGCAGTCGTTCTACCTTGTTGGCCAAAGTCAAGGGTATGTGCGGGTGGGCTCAAATTAACCTGGAGAATGACGGGTAGAACTTGACATGCGACTTATGATTTGTTGGCCAAAGTCAAGGTCATAAGAGCATGGGGCAAAAATCCACATCGGGAGTTTCAAAAGAAACTGAAACTTGCTAGCGCTGCATACCATTTAGAGTGTGATGATTCTGGTAGGATTCCTTCAGTTTTGTCACGCGATGATATTTGGATCCCGATCCTACTGTGAGTATATGCTACTCCTCCGGAACTTTCTCACTTAACGATCAATACTATAAACCAAGTAGGTGTCTAGAAAGGTGTTAGCGGGGCTACGCCCACAGGGAAAAGAGGTTACTTAATTAAGGAACTTCGTGAAAGCGTTGGAAAACCTCCCTCGAAGTACCGACACTGGCCTGGCTGAACGGTTAAGCAAGTATTATACGGTGAGATTGATCCCGACTAATTCTTCCTTTATTGTTTGAGGAGGGATTCGAGAGACAGTGGGAGCCATCCCGTTTAGACAAATTAAAAACCACTCTAAACTTGCAAGAGCATCATGCTAAAGTGTTTCTTCTCTCTCTCCTAATTGCAGCGACCAAATATCATGACTGGACTTAAGTTACTTCTAGATAAAAACATACTGACAGGGCCAAACTACAAAGATTGGCTCAGGAATGTCAAAATGGCAATCACTTATGATAAGTTGGGGTATCTTCTTACCACCAAAGCTCCCCCTGTCCCAGGTCCCAAAACCAGCTTCGCGGATAGGGAAATCCGTAAGACCTGGGAAATCGACTGCGCGATGGCCAAGTGCCTCGTGCTTGCCTCTATGGACAATGAACATCAGAGGAGGCACGAGAATATGGACCTCGAATCCATATTTCTCCATACAAAAGAACTGTATGGAGAGCAATCCCGTATTGCCAGATACGAAGTGTCGAAGAAGCTGTTTTCGGCGAGATTGGCCGTCGGATCATCGGTAGCGGAACACGTGCTTAAGATGATTGGCTACATAGAGGAGCTCGCGGACCTTGGGACCACGTTGGAGAATGAGCTCTATACGGACTTGGTTCTTCAGTCCCTTCCTTCCACTTACGCCCAGTTCATCCTGAATTTCAACTTGCAAGAAAAGGAAGTTCAACTTTCAGAACTCCTCAACATGCTGAGGAGTGCAGAGGGCACCCTACAGAAAGGTAGGGAAACATCCACTTTGTTTGTAGGAGGATCTTCCTCTTCTAGGTCCAAGGCGAAAGCCAAGGGAAAGAAGAAGAAAACCCTCGCCAAACCAAGGGGCGGTGTTAGTAAAGTGTATACGAGGGGAAAGGCAAAAGCAACAAAGGTAGCGGGAAAGCTTGTGGGGAAGGAAGAATGCTTTTACTGTCACAAGAGTGGACACTGGAAGAAAGATTGCAGGGCTTGGAAGGCCAGAACACAGGATCTGAAGCAAGTTGCGGCTTCAGCTTCAGGTGTGTATGTTATTGAAAACTGTCTATCAATAAACTCTACTTCCTGGGTATTGGATACCGGGTCAGGATCTCATATCTGTAATTCTTTGCAGGCATTAAGAAAGCGTAGGTTTTTGAAGGCAGGTGATATGACCCTCAAAATTGCAAACGGAGCTAGCATGGATGCTGAGGCCGTGGGGGACTATCACCTGGGAATGTCAGATGGACATGTTTTGGTTTTACGTAATTGCTTTTTTGTACCCAATGCAACTTGTAATATCATTTCTGTATCTTTAATTTCTAAAGAAGGTTATGAATTTGCGTTTGTAAGTAATGTTGTAAACATTCACCTTAATCAAGTTCTGATTGGGTCAGGTACATTAAGCAATGGTATATACGTATTAAACCAACCACAGATTTTCAATGTCCAGAATACACACAAAAAAAAGTCTCCGGAAACAAATCAGACTTTCTTATGGCATTGTAGACTGGGTCACATCAATGAGAGAAGGTTGACGAAGTTACATACAGAAGGATATTTGGATCCGTTCGAATATCAATCATATACAACTTGTCAATCCTATCTCAAAGGAAAGATGACAAAGACTCCGTTCACTGGACACGGAGTAAGAGCTAGCGAGCTCTTGGGACTCGTACACAGCGACGTGTGCGGTCCAATGTCTACGCATGCACGAAGCGGTTATTCTTACTTCATTACTTTTACGGATGACTTTTCAAGGTACGGATATGTCTTCTTAATGAAATATAAATCCGAAGCCTTTGGAAAATTCCAGGAATATAAGAATGAAGTAGAAAAACAAACAGGCAAAAGTATCAAGACACTGAGATCTGATCGAGGTGGTGAATACTTGAGTGCCGAGTTCCTGGATTACTTAAAAGAGAATGGAATTATCTCTCAGCTTACTCCTCCATACACTCCGCAACATAACGGTGTATCGGAGAGATGGAACCGAACCCTATTGGATATGGTACGGTCCATGATGAGTAACGCTGAGTTACCGCGATCATTCTGGGGATATGCACTAGAATCAGCTGCATACCTTTTGAACCGAGTTCCAACTAAGACTGTGCCTACTACATCATATCAGATGTGGTGTGGAAGGAGACCCTATCTTAATCACATTAAGACATGTGGATGTCCAGCTTTTGTCAAAAAGCAGCATGCGGACAAGCTCGAGGCACGCTCAGTACAGTGCAAGTTTGTGGGATATCCAAAGAACTCCAAGGGATATTTCTTCTATTGCGAAGATGAACAAAAGGTTTTTGTTTCTCCTAATGCCCACTTTTTGGAAACTGAGTTTTTGGAAAATCAGATAAGTGGGAGCGCAGTAGAACTGGAAGAAATTCCAGAACCACGAGCTATTACTGAAAGCTTGGTAGAACCAGAGGGTTCGAAAGATCAGGACATTCCTGCGCCGCTCCGCAGAAGTAGTAGGCAGTCTCATCCGCCCGAGAGATACTATGGTTTTCTCATAGATGGGGATAAAGAGGATTGCATCATTGATAGTGATGAGCCGACTAGCTTCCAGCAGGCCATTCAGAGCGTTGACTCGGTAAAATGGCTGGATGCAATGCGGACCGAAATGGAGTCCATGTACACCAACAAAGTATGGACGTTGGACGTTGCTCCAGATGGGGTAAAACCCGTAGGATGCAAGTGGATCTTCAAAAGGAAGATTGGTGTAGATGGACAGGTTGAGACCTATAAAGCTAGACTTGTTGCAAAGGGTTTCCGTTAAAGACCTGGCTTGGACTATGACGAAACCTTTTCTCCAGTGGCTATGCTGAAATCCATTCGGATCCTTCTTGCTATTGCTGCCTTCCACGATTATGAGATCTGGCAAATGGACGTAAAGACCGCTTTTCTAAATGGAAATTTAGAGGAGTGTGTCTATATGGATCAGCCAGAGGGTTTCATTCAGAGTGGGAGCAGCGGAAAGGTGTGCAAGTTGCTTAAGTCCATCTATAGACTAAAGCAGGCATCGCGGAGTTGGAACATCTGTTTTGATGAGACGGTCAAAGAATTTGGCTTTATCGAAAATCCAGATGAATCATGCATCTATAGTAGATTTGTAGAGAGAACTATAGTATTCTTCGTTTTATATGTGGATGGCATTCTCTTGATAGGAAATGACATTCCTATGCTACAATCTGTCAAAGGGTTCTTGTCACACAAGTTCTCCATGAAAGACCTGGGTGATGCCTCTTACATTCTGGGGATCCGGATCTATCGTGACAGATCCAAGAGGATATTAGGACTTTCACAGTCCAGGTACATCGACACCATACTGAAAAGATTCAGTATGGAAGATTCCAAGCGCGGTAATCTACCGGCTGGTCACGGGATCACCCTCTCCAAAGAGATGTCTCCCAAGACTGATTTGGAAAGGGATCGCATGTCTATTATACCCTACGCTTCTGCGGTAGGCTCTATAATGTATGCGATGTTATGTACCAGACCAGATGTAGCTTATGCACTAAGTGTGGTAAGCCGGTATCAGTCAAACCCTGGGGAGAAACACTGGATAGCGATAAAGAACATTCTCAAGTACCTGAGAAGGACTAAGGAGATGTTCTTTGTGTATGGCGGAAAAGACCTCCAGATCGAGACCTTTGCTGACTCCAGCTTCCAGAGTGACAAGGATGATTCCAAGTCCATGCAGGGTTATGTCTTTACCCTCTATGGAGGGCGGTGTGTTGGAAGAGTTCCAAACAGGAAACCGTTTCTGACTCAACGATGGAAGCGGAATATATCGTTGCTGCAGATGCCACAAAAGAAGCCGTCTGGATAAGGAAGTTCTTGACAGAACTTCAGGTGGTTCTGTCCATTGTTGATCCAGTACCTCTGTATTGCGACAACAACGGGGCTATAGCTTTAGCGAAGGAACCCAGGTCTCATCAGAAGTCCAGACACATCTTAAGGCGGTATCACCTGATCAGGGAGATCATGGGTCGCCAGGAGATCGAGGTTCGGAGAGTTGCTACGGAAGATAACACCGCTGATTCATTCACGAAGGCCTTACCCCAGACTCAGTTTGAGCGGCTGATCGAGATGATAGGTCTTCGATACGCCAGTACATGGCCTTAGTGCAAGTAGAAGATTGTTAGTGTATATGCCCTAGAGGCCATTACTGTATCATACTAGTTTGTATATTACTTGATGGAAGCTTGGGATATTCACCTTGTATTGACAATCTTGCTCAAAATATTAGTATGCTACTTGGTTTGTTTCTGCTTTAATGTGTGCATGTGTTTTTTAGCATATCGTCTTTACACATTAGTAGAGCCCTTAGGATCTTTGCTTGATTACCAGCGTTGTGATGGCAGTCACACTCGTGGGAGCTGGGTAATCCACAAGCACATCCTTATGCAGGTCCCTAGTCGTAGGACTATCGAGACAGGGCATCGATACTCTGGAGTAGACTAGCGTATGCGCTTCTCATCCCAGCTTGGGAGATGGTCTGTCCCACAGCCGTCAGTACGTCGTACCTGAGATAGTATGCGGGTGCTCGTTAGGTTACGAGTACACTGGACAGTACTGGTCGGGAACTGTTGGTTGGTATTATACCTATCGTCAGTTATCAGTTCCCAGGTGACATGAGTACAGCTTAGTCCGTTGACTTGACACTGTCACTTCGCCTCGAGTGTGTTCCCACTGTACTTTGATTACTACCCTACCACGGCTCAAAGGAGTCGTGCAAACAGGTAGTTTTTGGGTGCAGTCCCGAAGCACTTGGAGGTAGTGACGGTTAGACAAGATTCGTCTCACCCGGTATTGGGGGTTGATATCGTGCTGTGTCTAGGAGAGCCATTACACAAAGTCCCTGGCCAGGGCAAGCGAGATAGACTAGTAGGTTTCCAGTGTTATCTCAGGTGTTCTGGGCTACACTCCGACACGACTTGTACCGCTAGTAGGGGACTGACGTTTACCGCCCCCTAGGCCCGCCATGCGATGTTCTTAGACGAACAGACTGGACTGTACGGAGACTGTCACATTCAGGCTCAGTAGGAGTTCAGATGGGTTTACCTTGTCAGTCTTCTTATCGGCATCTACATGGGGACCGTTACGTACAGCTAGTGCCGCTTGCGGTATGTGGTTAAACCCACTGCCAGCATAGTGTCGAGTCTTTAGAGTCCCATACGGAGGGTTATTTGCCTTTAGGCAAAATGAGTAGAGGTCGCATGGTTTTGCGACGGGGTTCGTTCACATCCGCGCACTTGTGCACGTTTGGTGTCCGGAAAGCTTATACTAGCGGGCTTTGGTTTAAGCCGGATCCTAGTATATGATTTGGGATTGGTTTTATCTCTTTGTATTCGTGTTCCTCGGAACACGGATACGGGTGTGTATGCACAGTTGGCTGAGGCAGAGGCATAGGACTTTCATTAGGGTTGATGACCATTGTCATTTTCTTAACCCTAATATTTATGTGTCAAATATGATTTATTAATATTAGTTAATTATAATTGTGTATGGTTAGGGTTGTTGACCATTTGACTATGCTTGACTTGTTGACCTAGGTTGACAAGTTGACCATCATCATTTCATATGAAAGATGCTCTTTGATCCTTGCAAAAGTAATTAATGTGAAATGATAATGGTCATTTCAAGATTAACCATCACAATTATCTTTAGCTAATTATTTATTTATCATAATTCACATATATGTGAGAAGGTTGGTTTTATTCTTCTCATTCTATCATTTTCATTCTCTCTCATCCTCTTCCTCTCTCTCTAGCTCTCCCCTCTCATGAGTTGAGAACCATTTGAGCTTGAGATAAAACCTTCAAAAATACTCTCTACTCTTTCTAAGGTCCTAGGTTTAGCACACCAAGCACCTTAGTTACTTCTAGTTTGAGGTTGGAGCCAAAGGTAGAGGCCCTCGGGTGGATCTTTCTTCGGCAAGAGAAGGGGACAAGGAGAACTCGTTCTTTCACTCTAAGGAGCAAGAAGAGAAGGACTTGAAGACCTAGGTATAACCCCTTTCCGAGTAGCTAACTCTTTTAGCTTTGTAGTTAGTTTTTGTTTAGCAAAGATCCCTCCTTTGGCTAGTCCATGTTGCCTAGTGTTGTAAAAATCCATTTTTTCATAACGTTTCCGCCTCCCCGCAAGCACCGGGATGGGCAACGTGGACTTACATGAGCACGTGACCCCCAATTGAGTTCTTTTCTCAGCGTTTATTTACGCTTCAGTTTTAACCATCACGTGACCGTTGGTCACGTGTGAGCACGTGATACCTCATTGAGGTAATTCCTGATTTTTAGAATTAAATTCTATTTAGCTGTAAGGTTTTCAAAGCCTGTCACGTGCTGGCACGTGACCTTTGGTCACATGTGAGCACGTGACCCCCAATTGAGTCATTTTTTAGCCGTTTATTTTCATTTCTGTTTGATGAGATTTTAACCATCACGTGACCATTGGTCACGTGTGAACACGTGATACCTCATTGAGGTAATTCCTGATTTTTTAATCAGGAAACAGTGCATAGCATATTTGCTCATAACTTTTGATCCCGGATGAATTATGAAGCCCATAATATTTCAAATCGAAGGGTTTTTCGAGACGCTTTCGATACCATCAGAATTTAGATGTTTCTCATTCGGGAGTTTGTCAAAATACAGCCCGGAAAATACTGGTTCATATTTTCTTAAGCGTATCGCTGCCATTTGATACCTTGGGCTCCTTTGCGCAGAAATTTTTAGCGGGAACACCGGCTTTCTTAGGGTAGTATTGTAATTTCAGATATGGATCAGATGTAAACCCTAGGGTTTATCCTATCTATAAATAGGAAAGCCTACAATCTCTTTTGGGGTGTGCCTCTTTTGGGTGCTTCTTTTGAGATGCCTCTTTTTAATTCTAGTCTAAATTTCAATTCCATTGTAATCGTTCAAGAGTGCATCAATAAAGAAAGGTATTTTTATTTCGCATTCCTTTTCTGAATTTAATTCTTGCATTTTTTTTATCTGTTCTCTTAATATTTGCAATTTAGTTTTCTAATATAAAAATTTATAAAAAATGAATTCTATTGTTAAAACCCTAATGAGTGAGTAATTCCTCATTTTTTAGGGTTAGGATCGGGAAGGTTTGAGAGAAGGAAATCTCTCTCACTCCTTTCTTTGCCCTCATAATTTTAATCAATACGAACTCTATTTAAATGAATCATACACCGCTCACTTCGGCACCTTATCCCACGAGGTAGCGGTGATTCCCTAGTTAGACCAGTTGTGATTGATTTAAATAGAGGTTAGGTCTAAGAGTTAAGAAAGGACGTACAAGGACCAAAGGGAAGAAACTTAGTTTCTTCCTACTCGTGCTAATCCCCTTTGTTGACTATTACCCTAACACTTATATTCTTCATTACGGCATTGAAAGCAGTGGGTAGAATCCCTTTTCCAAACTAATCTAATCCTAACCCTAGCAAGACTTTTAATCAATTTAATCTCATTCTTAGATCGTAAAACAAAACCCGACTTGATCGGATTAACTCGTTAGAACATAAAGAAAAGGAATCCATCTCCCCGTGGACCGACCCGTACTCAACCGGCTAGCTACCAAGCGACACCGTCTTGATTGCGGTATATTCTTAACTTTGTTTTTAAAACGCATACGCAAAAATCTCATCAATCAGGAAGCCTATGTATGGGCTTGGCGTACCTTCTTGATAATACATAACTTAATTAACCATATTTCACAATTATATACTTGTTAAATGGTCTTAATATATTAATTAACATACTTGTTAATCTGCATTATAGAAACATTTCTTCTTAGAAAACGATATAGACAGACATTGGACGTATGTCCGATATGAGATGCAACAATGTTTTAAAAGATAGCGTGAAAGATTAAAAAGAAAATACACAAAGTCGGTTAAATTTACGGAGAATTGGAAACGTTTTGCCGGTCTTCTCCCTCAAACATCCCTAGGGAGGCTTTGCTTTTCTCCTATGGTATTGGAAGACACTCGAGGCAAAAATAATTACAAAGATATTTATTTGATTTGAATACCAAATTTAGATTAATTTACATTTAGATATGTTATCTTCTGAATTTGTAGACAAAATCTAAAGGAACTAGTGCATTCTAATAAGCAATTTGAAAAGAGGATATCTTAGGGTTTAAAAAATCTAGAGTGCAATTAGTCCCACCACTAGGATATAAGTTAAAGACTATAACTTGTAATAAGAAAAGAGAGCAAATTAGCTACTAGACTGAGACTACAACTTTTATAGTATTTTCAAGTGCTCCCAAATTGTATTGGACTCCATTGAAGACTCCTTGAAGCTCCATGGAATAAGTTTGCATGCAAATCTCCTCCATCAAAGATGATCCACCTTGAAGGCTCGAGAACTTTGGCTCTAATCTCAAATTGAGATAACCTAAGTAGTTAGGATGCTAAACTAACTAGTTAGGAGTTATAGTTCAAGCTCACTACTAATTTTCTCTCTTTTTATTTCCTTTTTCCTTTTTCTTTTCCAAGATGTAAAGAGAGGAGGAAGAAGAAGATGGGAGCTCTCGTAAAAAAGAGAGTGAGAATGAAAATAAATCCTTAACCATTTCTAAAGAAATGGTTACTAATATATTTCCTCCAAAATAATCCGAGCCCTTGGATTAAACTAACCATCCAACTGTCCACAACTTTCTCTTGATTACATATGTCACCATACTACAATATGGTGAGGTTATATTATGCCCAACGAATAACATAAGCTTAAGAAAATAAAAGGAAAAAGTTTAAACAAAATATATATGTGTGTGTGTGTGTGTGTGTGTAATAAAATATACTAAATATATATACTTGTAATTGTTATCCAAGATATTTAAAATACATGAAAGAGAGATTAATTTATAGTGGCATAATACTAGTAAATACAGACCAACAAAAATATGTATTAATATATTAAATCGGCACCCGATTTAATATTCGTCTTTCTAAAAAGATCGACTAGTATTGCAGCCGTCCGATTACCGTCAGTGTATAAAATACACTAGTTTTAATCGAACCCAAGCATGTACCAATATACTGCAACTATAATATTTTGCCAGAGCCGGAAATCCTTAGTGTGGAACTCTAAAAACTCAACAATACGCTGGTAGTGAGTTTAACCATGAGCATTTCAGCGGCACTAGCTATACGTAACGGCTATCCAGGTATTGTCGAAAAGGAGATCAACAAATAATCTCATCTGAAACCTTACTGAACCTATCAGCAACATGTACCATGCAGCCCGCACATACGGGGTAGTGTCAGGAAAGTAGGTGAATAGCAGACCTAACTATTCAGTGCCGAAGGAAAATTGATTGGAATATCTCCTGATTGCATCGCATGGCCAATTCTTATTGATTCCATGGTGGCGAAGTTTAAAAGTGCGATGAATCAAAAGGTACACCTAGGTGTTCAAGTACTTTTCTGAGAGGGATCGAAGGTACTTGAGTAGACATGTGTGATTAGATTTAGGGTATGGGATTTCGCGTGCTTAACATATTTTTGGTTTATGTTGTTTTTAGGGAGATTCTTGTGTCGGTCCTAATGGATCTGGCTATAAGACTACCCACTTGCAGGTTCTCAATGGTCCATTCCACACCAATATATATGTATGTGAAAGAATGAGGAAGAGAAGGAGGAGATTCTTAGGGAGACAATTAATTTAGGGAACCGGCTTAGAGTGCTATGGAAGACGCCCACTCGAATGTGCGAGTAGGAGTTTGTTAGCCATTTGGGCCTAATCCAGTTCAATATCCGTCCATATGAGTGCATATCCTATATATTCATATATTGGGGGCTAGGGATTCATAAGAGAGATATGAGAGAAAGATATGATACATAATTGTCACGCCCCGCTTCCCAAAATACGGAATACGAGGGGTTGACAAGGCCAGCCATGCTCTTACGGTCAAGGAAATATCCTGCCGTAGTCACACTTCGGCTTCTAGCTTTACGTGGTAATCAGTAAACACTGCACAGGAAAGGAGAAATGCAGTAACTAAATCAAAAGAACTAACCGGGTGGAGATCAATGAAGTATAACTCTGAGTCGCCGATCAAGATGTCCGCGATATCCTCGAGGTACGTCAGGTCCTGGTCCAGGCTAGATCCACTTCTCACTCTGAGCATGCATACTCAGGTCGTCAGAGTGACACGATAGCAATATATATATGGATGCAAATGGTAACTCGTACAATAATAATGAATATGTAACAGTAATCAAAAGAGTAAAGACGTGAACATGAAATAGCCAATGCAGGTAGCTAATAGAGCAGGCAACCAGTAATGCGGTAAACAATATAGTAGGGATGTTAAATCAATAAACAATGCATGTCAATGTTACTAATCCTATCAGTCTCTAAGTCTCACTGTACGGGTCGCTAAGCCTATCGTCAGTCCAAGTGTGAGAGTCAACCATGCAGGAGTATCCCCCACCCAAGGGTAGTACCCAAGGGCAAGGGAACACGAGCCCGAAACACGCACGATAATAATCAGTAATATCCCCATATATCTCCATATGTGACGGCATGGGACTCCCGAGATTCTGTTGAAATCACACTCAAACTACACCACACCCCGTGGTCTACATCAAACGCAAACCATAAACTCAAATACCCGTCGGTCCATGACAAGTCTACGCGAGAACTGGAGACAGAATCTCCATCAAGCATGTCTCGACTGATACTGAAGATAAATGGACAGTGTTTGGTGCCTTACCTATGACACCCATACAAGTGCTTCCATAATTGTCACATACCAATTATAGACACACTTATACATGTCCCACAGACGTCGACAATGCAATAAATCAATAGGGTCCCCTGATTGTGTACAAGTACGTGTCACTTTCACTTATCCATTCATGCTGAAACACTAACGTACATGCCACAATCACCACTAATACCTAACACTGAGTAATGCACGTGATCGCTAGGTTACCAATGTAATAACATATATGTAATGTGATGAGAATACGATAATTCAGACATGATTAAGATGTCATCAGTCGGTGTCCTACCACTTGCATAATTTATCATAAATCATACATGCAAAATTTAGCGAAACAATGAAAATGGGGAGAACAGTGTGTTTAATTATCTATCCATAAAAATTGGTTTCACGTTAATCGGGTTTCAGGATCACTAGATATGGCCATTTCATTTTAAGCGTTCACTGCTGGAAATCCGGTTTCAGAATCGGAAGTCCGTTTCGTAACGCATTTTAATCCCAGTTGGGATCGTAATTAGGCGACTCTATAGTTGAACAATAATTATGTCTATCAGTTAGGTTTCCACCACAATTGACGGATCAGAGATATACTATCTCTACAGGGAGTTATGGACAGATTATATTCGATGTGTAGAATCTGCCTCTGCAGAATTCAGCAAGATGTATCGACATTATAAAATGAATTAAAAATACCAAACGATTGAGGAATCCAGTGAGACCAGTCAATTAAAAAAGCTTATTCAATTTCCTACGTAACGATAAAGGGTTCCGCGCATTCTCAGATTAGAACAGGAATATACAGGGGTTTAGAAACAAGGGTTAACCGGGATTTCCATTCTGGACTGCAGTCCAGAATCATAATCCTCCGCAATTATATCTATCATGATTAGTTAGAATTCAAAGACCAACTATAGTATACTGTAGGTTAAATTGTTAGCTTCGATACGAGCCATCGAACGCTATAATCTGGTTTGTACATAATTTAATATCAATTTTATAATTTGGCATGTACGAAGGTTTTCAGGTTTTACGACAGAAATTAGGACGCCATTTTACGTGGGAAAACGACCATATTTTGTAACCAAAATCTTTAGGGGTATTCATTAAAACTCGGGCCATCGCAGGTTATATGTTGCCGTCAATTTAACGGGGGTTTCCATTCGGACAGTGCAGCGAACACTTGAATTATACGGTTCACGTAAAAGGGTATGCGACAATTATTAGTAACTAGAATTGTAACATATACAAGTAGCATGAAGCAAGTATTAAACTTGCCTGAAGACGTGTCGATGATGGTACGGCAGCGGCAACGGTACGATCGCGTCACGAACGTAACTCAGGTTCAGCTTTGTCGGATCTTGCTTCTTGGACTCGATGGCTCGGTGGTGCGATGGCGTTGAGACGAACGGCGTGTTAATGACGATGATGGCTTAAGGGGTCGAGGCCACAGATTTGATGGCGGCGGCGGTGACACGAATGGCGGCAACGGCGATCAACGTAGGTGTTCGACGAAATGCCGGGGGCTCGACTGCGGCGGCTAGGGATTGGGTTAGGTTCGGTTTTGGGGCCTTTTCGAAGAAGAGCCGAGAGAGAGATGGTGATGTTGTTGTGGCAGAGAGAGAGAGAGAGAGTGATGCTGTTGGGGTAGGAAGAGAGAGAGAGAGAGGGGGAGATGTTGCTGTGGTAGGGGTAGGGGGATGTAGCTGAGGGAGAGAGATGAGAGATGTGGTTGAGCTCAGGTTGCTGAGGGAGAGAGAGAGATGATGCTTGGTGGTGACGACGTCAAGGAGCTCGTCGGCGGTAGAAGGAGGAGCTCGGGGCTCGATGGGTCCCGACGTGCAGGTGAAGGGGTGTGGCGCTGGAGGAGGGGTTCTGGGTAGTTGGTAAAGAGGGGTGAAGGTGGTTGGAGGGAATGGAGTCGGGGATGCCGGGGGTCGTTGGCAACGAGAAGGCGTGCAGGGGGCTTGAGCTCGGCGATGGGTTCGGTGTGCAGGCGAGGGGGTGAGATAGTGTAAGGGTTTGAGTTTTAGGGAGAATAGTGAGGGAGGAAAGACGAGGAGATTGTCGTGGTTTAGGTGGTCATCCTTGTCCTCGTCGTCGGCGGGGGTAGGGATGATGGCAGTGGGTTTGGAGAGAGGAGAGGAGTTAGGGAGAGATCGAGAGTGTGAGGAGAAGGGTGTTAGAGACGAGGAGGGGTTTGAGGAGCGCGCGCAAACGTGGGTCGTGGTGGCAGCGAAGGCGAGGCGTCGACGACGTGGGGACGTGGGTACGTGAGAGAAAGGAGCGGGAAACTGAATGAAGTGGGGAAGAGGAGGGTTAGGGCACGGGCCGGGTCGGGTTTGTAGTCGCGGGTATTTGGGTAGGCTTTTAGGGGAATGAGCTGGGCCGGCTTTGGGAATTACTTGGGTAATTCATTTTTTTTTCTCTGTTGGGCTGGGTTTTTTAATATGTATATAGTTTTGGTTTTTGGGCTGAGGTTTGGAGAAGAAATGGGGAAAAATAAAAGAGGAAAGGGGATAGGGAGGTGGGCCGGCTAAATAAAAGGAGAAAAATAAAAGGGAAGGGAAAAGTAAGGTTAGGAGTTTAATAAACTAATTTAAATAAAAGATATACAATATATATATATATATATATATATATATATATATATTTAAATCAGAACAGACCTGTATTATATATTGGAAAGATACAGAAAATTTGTAGAAAATTCAGGAAAATATCTGGAGACTTATTTATTAAGATAAACTAAATATTTATAGGGGACTGGGTATAGAAAAGAGAAAAATAGTAAAGGGAAAAATAAAACGGGATTTAAGTAATAGAATTGGTTTTCGGAAAAAGGATTTTTAAATACTTAAAATAATTATAAGTATAAATAGGTAAATTTGTAAGTGACCTATATTTAATAAAAATACGGCTATTGGCCTATAAAGAACTGGGTATTACATCATAGCACCCTTGTAGGGTGTTTTTCGTCACCCCATTGAGATGGGAATACGCGCGCGCTTGTCAGGCGTATACTACAGATTCCCCCTGCCTAGGGTAGGCCGGGGTTTAATGATTATGGGGATCCGAATCTCCGGCAGCCGTGGACTAAGCTGCCGTTAATTACCCCTCGCCTTTGGGGCGAGGGAACCTCCGATTAACGGGTTAAAATGGTCATGCGAACTCAATGTGCAGTGTACGTGTGTTGTGTTTTGAAAGGGGGGTTTGGATATATCGGGAGCCACGCAGAGTTTTTACGGGGGTCCCGGAGTATGTGTGTGTGTAAATATGTATACATATGTGTATATATATATATGTATATGTATATGTATATATATATATATATATATATATATATATATATATATAAAAGAAAGAGGGGGAAAAGGCATCCAAAGGATGCGTGGGGCCAGCGCCTTGAGCGCTGTGCGCTCAGGCGCAAGCGCGCCACGTGTCGGCACGTGGGCGTTTTGCGCTTGAACGCAGTGCGCCTGAGCGCAAGCGCGCCACGTGTCGGCGAGGGCAGTGCGCCTGAGCGCAGCACGCCACGTATCGGCACGTGGGCGCTTTGCGCTCGAGAGCAGTGCGCCTGAGCGCAAGTGCGCCACGTGTCGGTACGTGGGCGCTTTGCGCTCGAGCGCAGTGCACCTGAGCGCAAGCGCGCCACGTGTCGGCATATGGGCGCTTTGCGCTCGAGCGCAGTGCGCCTGAGCTCAAGCGCGCCACGTGTCCGCACGTGGACGCTTTGCGCTCGAGCGCTGGGTGCTGGCGAGACAAAGGGACTTTTAGTCTCAGAACCAGAAGCTATGCTTCAGAAAGGAAATATTTATTATATATATATATCTATGTAAATATATGGAGTTAAACTCCTAAAATGTTTTGGTTGATGAAACCTCCTCTGTTGGCTGGATCTTGATGATCAAGAGATGTGAGATCTAAAAATCTCTCCTTTCTGAGATCTAATGATAGATCCAAGTTCCCCTTTGTGGGTTTTGTGGTGGAAGACTTCTTAGTTTTTGAAAAGAAAGAGTAAAACTCTTGATTTAATTCAAAAGAAATGAGAAGGTTTAGAACCTTGGAGAAGGAGCAGGAGGCACAAAAGATCTCAGATCTAAAATTTTTGTGGAGAGAATGAAAAAATTCCCCTTTATTCATCATCATGTTGCCTTTTATTGGCTTACATATTTACATATAGCCCCTTAGGCTTCACAAAAATGGCATTTTGCCTATCCCATGGCTCATGTGCCATTTCATTTTTGCACATAAGCCATGGGCTTACAAAATATTGGCTTTATGCCCATTTTGCATACATTCATGTATAAAAAATTACATAAAAATTATTTATTACATGATTTTGTTGTTGGCATGGGGAGGCAGGCCGCGGGCTCGACTTGGGCATGGGCCTGCTTGACCTGGGCTTCGGTCCACTTAGCTTGGGGGTTGACCTTGACTTTGACTCAGTCAACCGGGGTGTAAATTTTTACCCCAACAAAGTGCCCCCCATCAATAAATGCACACCGCACATTTGAGTTGTGTATATGAAATTGATGGATCTTGAAGTTGGACTTCGAGGTAGAACATCATTCCAGGGGCGGAGCATCATCTCGGAGTTCGGAGCATCTTTCCGAAGAGCGGAGCATGATTCCAGAGTTCGGAGCATCTTTCCGAAGAGCGGAGCATAATTCCAAGGATCGGAGCATCATTCCGATGAGCGGAGCATCATTCCAATTTGCAGAGCATAATTCCAAGGATTGGAGCATCATTCCGATGAGCGGAGCATGATTCCAGGGGATCGGAGCATCATTCCGAAGGGTGGAGCATGATTCCAGAGATCAGAGCATCATTCCGAAGGGCGGAGCATAATTCCAGGATTCGGAGCATCATTCCGAAGAGCGGAGCATAATTCCAGGATTCGGAGCATCATTCCGAAGAGCGGAGTATGATTCCAAGGATCGGAGCATCATTCCAATGAGCGGAGCATCATTCCAGGATTCAGAGCATCATTCCAGGATTCGGAGCATCATTTCGAAGAGCGGAGCATGATTCCAGGGGTTCGGAGCATCATTCCGAAGAGCGGAGCATGATTCCAGGGGTTCGGAGCATCATTCCGAAGGGTGGAGCATGATTCCAAGGGTCGGAGCATCATTTCGAAGAGCGGAGCATGGTTCCAGGGATCGGAGCATCATTCCGAAGAGCGGAGCATCATTCCAGGGGTTCGGAGCATCATTTCGAAGAGCGGAGCATGATTCCAGGGGTTCGGAGCATCATTCCGAAGAGCGGAGCATGATTCCAGGGGTTCGGAGCATCATTCTGAAGGGTGGAGCATGATTCCAAGGGTCGGAGCATCATTCCGAAGAGCGGAGCATGGTTCCAGGGATCGGAGCATCATTCCGAAGGGCGGAGCATGATTCTAGGGATCGGAGCATCATTCCGATGAGCGGAGCATCATTCCAGGATTCGGATCATCATTCCGAAGAGCGGCAGACATTCTAACCGAAGCATAATTTCGATGCGGAGGTTGATTCCCAGGCGAAGCATAATTCCGACAGAGAAGGAAAATACTCCGAGGCGAAGCATGATTTCGATATGGGGTACATTCTGAGACGGAGCATGATTCCGGCGCAGAGCTTGTCGGTTGACTTGATTCCAAGGCGAAGCATAATTTCGACAGGGAAGGAAGGTACACCGAGGCGAAGTATCATTTCGACACGGGGTGCACATTCTGAGACGAAGCTTGATTCCGACACAGAGCTGGTTGGTTGATTTGATTCCGAGGCGGAGCATAATTCCGGCAGGGAAGGTAGATATCCCGAGGCGAAGCATAATTTCGACACGGGGTAAATTCTGGGACGGAGCATGATTCCGCCGTAGAGGTTGTTGGTTTGATTTGATTTGGGTTGACATCAGCATCGTTACACTGGAATATGGTACCAGGAGCGAATCATCATTTTGTCATGAGAGGATTTGGGGATTGGTTTTTTTTTTGTTTGGCATCAGCATCGCTACACTGGAATATGGTACCAGGAGCGAATCATCATTTGCGTTTGCTTATTAGGAAACGATGGCTTAGGAGACAGGTTTTAGGTCCCTATCGCCTAAGACTTTTCAACTTTGTGAGCCGTAAGGTCTCACAAAGCATTTTCTCCCTACAGGTCGTAAGGATCCCGTAAGTGCATTTTCTCCTTGGGAGTCGTAGGGACTCCCAAGTGTGTTGCTCCTTTGTGAGTCGTAAGGATCTCACGCAGGAATTTTCTCCTCACAAAGTCGAGAGGACATTGTGAGTGCATTTCATCTTTTTCTCACGAGTTTGCGCCCTTTCGGTTTTTCACAAACTCGCCGGCAGTCCTGCTGTTTTTACTCACGGAGCCCTTTCGGGTTTTCATCCGTGCCCATCTCGCTTGCGGACATACCCTTTTTTATTTATTTATATATATATTTTTTGGGACTTTGAATGTGGTCCCACCGGTAGGACCTGGGAGAGATTGGGATTGTTTTACGCCCGTGGATTGTATACGGTTTTGCAGGATGTATGATCCAGACCGTAGGGCCGGAAAAATTTCGGGACTTTGTTGGCGTCTGCATCGCTGCACTGGAATATGGTACCAGGAGCGACTCATCATTCGTCATTGGGGTATGGGATTTGGAATTTGGTTGGCGTCTGCATCGCTGCACTGGAATATGGTACCAGGAGCGACTCATCATTCGCCACTTGGGAATTGGGGAGCGATGGCTTAGGAGAAAGGTTTGGATCCCTATCGCCTAAGGCTTTTCAATTTATGGGCCGTAAGGGTCCCATTAAGTATTTTCTCCCTACGAGTCATAAGGATCCCGTAGGTGCATTTTCTCCTTAGGAGTCGTGAGGACCCCCAAGTGTGTTCTTCCTTTGTGAGTCGTAAGGATCCCACAAAGGTTTGTTCTCCTCATGTATCGTGAGGACATATGAGTGGGTCTTCTCAATGGAGCATAATTCCAAAGGCGGAAACCAGCTGCGTAACTGGTGGTTGCGGTGGGGCATGGGGGTGATGAGAATTATTTGAGCCCGTGGATTGTATACGGTAGTCAGTTTGGGGACTAACCGTAGGGTCGGAAGGATTTTGGGAAATTGGATTTTGGTTGGCGTCTGCATCGCTGCACTGGAATATGGTACCAGGAGCGACTCATCATTCGCCGTTTTTTTTTCATTTTTTCATTTTTTTGTCTTACCGCGATTGCTCTATCATTTCAGCTTTTCTCATCGCGAAGGTCGCGATTACCCCATCATTTCGGCTTTTATTCGCGGTTGTCCCATCATTTTGGCTTTATTTTCATCTATATTTTACTCGCTGATTTTTATTGTGAGTTGCCCCATCATTTCGGCTTTTCTTTATTTTTCTTTTATTTACACATTTTTGTTTATTTACATATATGTATATATATATTTACATTCCCAGTTTAACGACTTAGAGGTCGATTGTTCCCAGTTTAATGACGTGGTGGTCGATTGTTTTCAGAGAAAGGCAGATGTCTGAGAGAATCTGTTTCACAAAGAACTTCAGTCTCCGTTTGTATGAAATTGGCGGTCGCATCTTGACTGTTTACTAACACGCCTTTGGACAGTTCTATCTCTTGCCTTATATTGCTTTTCGACCCAATCTTTGAAGACGAAGCAGTCCTCAATGGCATGACCTATCACTCTGTGATAGGGGCAGTATTTGGGGTCGTCGGTCCTATTCGCTTCCTGCGGTCTTTTTGACTCTGGCAGTTGTAGACCGTTCTTCAGGGCGTCTTTGAATATTTTACGGATTTTGTCCCTTCTGAAGGAATAGACCTTATCCAGCTTCTCTTTTAGTGGAGATTCTCCTCCCTCTCCGAAACTGGCTTCCGAGGCTGGTTGGCGCTAGGCCCGCTCATCCCTTGGTTATTTCGGTTAGCCGAAGTGTTGAAAGATTCAGAATCATCGGAGTTTCCGCCTTTGCGATTATCGTCCTTCCGGTTTCTCCAGGACCTATTGTTATTTTGAGAATCCGAGGAGGACTCCTATTTTGAGCGCTCCAGCATCTGGACTTTCCTGGTCAGCTCTTGGAATGTTTTGAGACCCGCGGTGCATAAAAACGGGGCCATCCAATTATTGAGATTTCCGACGAGGAGACTGACAAATTGGTCCTGCTCTATCGGCGGTTTGCATTTGACGGAGAGATTGCGCCATCGGGTTATAAAATCCGTGCTGCTTTCGTTGTTCTTGGGCTTGGTCCTTACGAGCTCGGCAATGGTGATCTTATTGCTGACGCTCATGAATCTTTGTCGAAATAAAGATTCCATTTAGACAAAAGTTGTGACGGAGCCATCCGGTATGCTCGCGTACCAGTCGAAAGCAACATCGGTCAAGCTTAACGAACTGGCGGAGGAGAAGCGCATCATTGCCCCCAGTATTCCCGCATGAGGCTTTGAAGTGGGTGATATGCTGATTCGCATTTCCCGTCCCATCGAATCTTCCGAATTTGGGGATGACATAGCCGCTAGGAAATTCTACCAGATCATACTGAGCAGGATATGGTCTCCCACTACTGCTGATATCTTTTTGCGCTTCGGCTTCGGCCACCAATGTTTTGACTTTGCTGGCGACCAAATCCATGATTTGATCTTGAGTTAGCGGGCTACTGTCATCGGTAGCCAAGACATTTCCCGAGATAGGATGCGACTGGTTTTCATGTAGTTCGCCCACTTTAGGATTTGAGGGAATAGGCGTCGGCTGCTTTGGGACACCATTTCCCGGTTCACGAGTAGAGCCCTCCGCTTGATTGGGCGGCTGAGAGGCAAGTCGGGCCGTGAGCTGCATCACGACATTCGTCAAGTCATCGATTTTGGAGTAGAGTTTGTCCATCTCCTTGTCTTTGTTTCTGAGCTGCTTTCGGAGCTCTTGATGCAGCTCTTGCTCCGCGGTCCTGGGGCGGAAAGTCGGCTCTTCTTCGCTTTCCGAGCCCGACTCCTCATGGACCGAAGGGTCTTTCCTCCTATCATCCTCATCAATAGGGTTTTCATCACCCAGCAGAGGCGGCTGTTCTTGGAAAGCGGCCACCATATTCAAGCCAGATTGGGTTTGAGATGTGGTAGCCCCGTCCTTGCTCTTGCTGCGCGTGCCCACCGTGTAGATAGTGTGGACCACATACCCAGCTATTTCCTCATCTTCGGCGGGGTAACCCTGTTCTTCGAACCTTATGAGGTTCACCCTGGCAGGAGCCCTAGCCCTTTTGTTGGCTCTATATCTGAGCCTTTTCTCCCTCAGCTTCTCGATTTTGAAGGCTGGGCGGGAATCCGCTATCCGGGAAGCCATTGTGAGTTGATCAGCGGGGAGCTTAGAGAAGACACCCGATCGAGCAGTTGTCAGGGGCATCACCGGGGCTTGCGCGAGACGCGTCGTAGCTTTATTGGTGTTGATGGCCTTGCCCCCAGCTGGGGCCAAGGAAAGTCGTTCAGACACCGACTTGCGTTTGGGTTGGGGCGTCCTTGAGATCACCACATTTGGTCTCCTGCCTTTCGAGACCGGTTTGTCTGCCACCCGGGGCTTGAGGAGCTGGGATGGCGCCAACTGGCATGAACATAATAGAGCCGAATGGTAGCAGCGGCTCCTCCCATTGTCGCCTGAGACTGGCCGGAAGGACCGTCCTAGAGTCTATCCTCATCGTATAGGAGACGGGAGCTGAGTTCATCATCGAAGACATCGTCGGAAGGTGATTGCTTGAAAATCTGCATGAAAAAGCATTATTTTTACTATAAATACAGGTATGTATATTGATTGAGTTCGCATGAACGCTTAACCCGAAATATGGGAGGAGAGATTGGTCCCACCGGGCGTGCCAAAATCTGTAGGGTGTTTTTCATCAACCCATTGAGATGGGAATACGCGCGCGCTTGTCAGGCGTATACTACAGATTCCCCCTGCCTAGGGTAGGCCGGGGTTTAATGATTATGGGGATCCGAATCTCCGGCAGCCGCGAACTAAGCTGCCGTTAATTACCCCTCGCCTTTGGGGCGAGGGAACCTCCGATTAACGGGTTAAAATGGTCATGCGAACTCAATGTGCAGTGTACGTGTGTTGTGTTTTGAAAGGGGGGTTTGGATATATCAGGAGCCACGCAGAGTTTTTACGGGGGTCCCGGAGTATGTGTGTGTGTAAATATGTATACATATGTGTATATATATATGTATATATATATGTGTATATATATATATATATATATATATATATATATATATATATATATATATATATATATATATATATATATATATATATATATATATATATATATAAAAGAAAGAGGGGGAAAAGGCATCCAAAGGATGCGTGGGGCCAGCGCCTTGAGCGCTGTGCGCTTAGGTGCTGTGCGCTCAGGCGCAAGCGCGCCACGTGTCGGCACGTGGGCGTTTTGCGCTTGAGCGCAGTGCGCTTGAGCGCAGTGCGCTTGAGCGCGAGCGCAGTGCGCCTGAGCGCAAGCGCGCCACTTGTCGGTACGTGGGCGCTTTGCGCTCGATCGCAGTGCGCCTGAGCGCAAGCGTGCCACGTGTCGGCATATGGGCGGTTTGCGCTCGAGCGCAGTGCGCCTGAGCGCAAGCGCGCCACGTGTCGGCACGTGGGCGTTTTGCGCTCGAGCGCTGGGCGCTGGCGAGACAAAGGGACTTTTAGTCCCAGAACCAGAAGCTATGCTTCAGAAAGGAAATATTTATTATATATATATATATATCTATGTAAATATATGGAGTTAAACTCCTAAAATGTTTTGGTTGATGAAAGGGGTTATTCTTTTTCCTCCTCTGTTGGCTGGATCTTGATGATCAAGAGATGTGAGATCTAAAAATCTCTCCTTTCTGAGATCTAATGATAGATCCAAGTTCCCCTTTGTGGGTTTTGTGGTGGAAGACTTCTTAGGTTTTGAAAAGAAAGAGTAAAACTCTTGATTTAATTCAAAAGAAATGAGAAGGTTTAGAACCTTGGAGAAGGAGCAGGAGGCACAAAAGATCTCAGATCTAAAATTTTTGTGGAGAGAATGAAAAATTTCCCCTTTATTCATCATCATGTTGCCTTTTATAGGCTTACATATTTACATATAGCCCCTTGGGCTTCACAAAAATGGCATTTTGCCTATCCCATGGCTCATGTGCCATTTCATTTTTGCACATAAGCCACGGGCTTACAAAATATTGGCTTTATGCCCATTTTGCATATATTCATGTATAAAAAATTACATAAAAATTATTTATTACATGATTTTGTTGTTGGCATGGGGAGGCAGGCCGCGGGCTCGACTTGGGCATGGGCCCGCTTGACCTGGGCTTCGGCCCACCTAGCTTGGGGGTTGGCCTTGACTTTGACTCGGTCAACCGGGGTGTAAATTTTTACCCCAACAACCCTTACAAAAATTTCGTCCTCGAAATTTAAAACAAAAAATAACTTATAAAATAATAAGCGAAAATTTACCATATCGAACACTAACACATAGTGATTTACCTAAAACATCTAGGTAAAAAAATTCGAAGGTCTATATATGTATTAGAATGACGCAACTAAAACGATAAGTCTAAATAAGTACATGACAGACCCCTCTATACGTCTAAGTAAGTACAAGAGGATAAAATAGCAATAACACACAATAGTGAAGGGTTTGCCAATAGGCCAAGGTATTTTTAGAATAAATGTATCGATCAAACAATTTCAAGATGACTTAGAAAACTCACATGGTGAAAATAAGAAACATAGCATAAAATAATATGTGCAACATATGGTTGCGTTATCGAAAATGGGAAGAATAGTAAAGTACTTAGATTGCATAAAACGGAAATAGTCAATAACACACACTTTTCGATAAATACAAAATAATGAAAACTAAATTTTTGAATAACGATGTCCTTAAATGTAATCAAAAGGGAACACTACTGATGTATAAGGGCTAGACATGAAAGGGGTTACAATAGAGTAAGGCCCATTCAAAAGATCGGGGTGCGGCACTTTTTAATCTAAGCGAGGGTCAAAACAACACAAGGTGCAGGAGTGAAGGACAGTAATGAATCTCAGGAGGAGAGGAAATGTATAGGGGAAACAGTCAAAGCATCTTGTGAACCAACCATCAAAAGATTAGCGAACTCAGCAAATTAATTTCATTCCAGAAAATTTCAAACAAGGCATCCTCGACAAATAAAAAATGGCCCTAAACTGTACATAGATTTATTTGGCCAAAGGAGACAAAAGCTAAATCACGTCAGTCGCGGTTGTGGAGGTTCAGCAGGTTACGGTAGGCTCGCGCGCTCAGATAGGGGCGTCCATTCCCACAGCGCCTCGCATGGATTGCTACTGGAGGTTCTTTTGTCGCGGGGTCTTCTTCTTCTGGTCCTTCTGCCTCGGCTGGAGCTTCTTCATCGTGGTCTGCTTCTACGTGATTCTCTTCTGCTGGATCTTCCTCCAAGGGATTTTCTTCCACTGGATTCTCCCCAAGGTCTTCCTCCCCTGGATATTCTTCTATCGGGTCCTCCTCGGGATCTTCCTCTATCGGGTTCTTTTCAGGATCCTCCTCTATTGGGTCTTATTCGGGGTCCCCTTCATCGTCGTCAGAGTCGCTGATCATGTCGACTTCTGGGGCTGCGAATCTCTCACCCTCGGAATCGCTGTTTCCGAAAATAACCTGTGGGCCGTTGATCTCGTCATCTGAACTTACCAGCATGCAGTCTAGGAAACACACGACCGTGTGTCCTCATCTAGATGCGGCACTGCTCCAGGATGGGCCATGGCCTGAAAAGAAAGAGTCATGATTAGACAGTGTGACACATTAAGAAGATAACCAAGGATACGGTAGCACAGGGAAGATATGCTGTAGGCAAGGACTGAAAAATCAAAGTTTAGAATGCTGATGCAATGAATAGTATAAGTAAAGTAAGTGGGAGGGAGACGATACATACATCATAACTCAGGATTTTGTTACATTCAACTAAAAGTTCAACGGATACAAGATCTCAAACGAAGAGAAAATATTTACAAAAGAGTGACAACATCCTTATTGAAAGCGGAAAGGTGATAATTCTTCTTTGATTTCTAGACCGCTGCATTCTCGTCACGCGAGTTGAATCCTGCACTGGGTCCGCACTATCCTCGAAGCTTGAACTACGAGATAACCATCACTTAGCAGAAGTGGAGAGTGTAGATGAACCTCCTCCTTGTAACTCCTTCTTTTTAGGGCAACCATTGACAAGGTGTTCGCTGGATCCGCAAATCAGGCATTGCCCTTTGGCGCCGCGACAATCTCTCTGAAGGTGTCCTGGCTTCTTACAGTATCCACAACGTTGAGCCTTCCGCTGCTTCCGGGGCTGGGGAACAAGTAGGCGCTTCATCTTCACCTCTTTTCCTTGTTTAACAGGGATTCCCTTACGATTGGAGGCTTTCGCTGGTTTCTGAGTCATCTGCCTCCTTAATCCTTCAGCTAACAGGTCGTTCGTTCGCTCCTGGGCTTCCTTCAGACCTTGCAGTACATTCAAAATCTCGACGGTCTGATCCTGGGGAGTGGAGATAGAAGAAGGGTTGTTGGAAGACATGGGCCTGAAACAATAATTTTGAGGACGATATAAGGCACAAACTATAAGAATTAAAATACAATATGGATTAGGCAAGGAATCAAGAATATCGGGTGCGATGAAATTCAAACAAGTGGAAATCAACAGTAGAACTCCAAGTCACTCAAACAGAGTACAGTATTGTAACTATGCTGCCGTTCACAATTACAACCACGTAACTCTACTAAGTCATCCAAAGCTCTAGCGGATGGATCAAAATGTACACTAGAACACACTATGTGAATCAAGGTCAAGGATAACAAGTTTACAATCTAGACCGAAGGATGTCTTAGATTGTCAAGCACTACACGGAAACTGCAATCCCAATCGAAGCAAAACCTGGCTCTGATACCAACAAAACCATGTCACGCCCCGTTTACCAAAATACGGAATACGAGGGGTTGACAGGGCCAGCCATTCTCCTACGGTCAAAGAAATATCATGTCGTAGTCACACTTCGGCTTCTAACTTTACGTGGTAATCAGTAAACACTGCACAGGTAAGGAGAAATACAGTAACTAAATCAAAAGAACTAACCGGGTGGAGATCAATGAAGTATAGCTCTGATTCGCTGATCAAGAAGTCCGCGATATCCTCGAGGTACGTCAGGTCCTGGTCCAGGCTAGATCCACTTCTCACTCTGAGCATGCATACTCAGGTCGTCAGAGCGACACGATAGCAATATATATATGGATGCAAATGGTAACTCGTACAATAATAATGAATATGTAACAGTAATCAAAAGAGTAAAGACGTGAACATGAAATAGCCAATGCAGGTAGCTAATAGAGCAGGCAACCAGTAACGCGGAAAAAAGTATAGTAGGTATGTTAAATCAGTAAACAATGCATGTCAATGTTACTAATCCTATCAGTCTCTAAGTCTCACTGTACGGGTTGCTAAGCCTATCGTCAGTCCAAGTGTGAGAGTCAACTACACAGAAGTATCCCCCACCCAAGGGTAGTACCCAAGGGCAAGGGAACACGGGCCCGAAACACACACGATAATAATCAGTAATATCCCCATAAATCTCCATATGTGCCGGCATGGGACTCCCGAGATTCTGTTGAACTCACACTCAAACTACCCCACACCCCGTGGCCTACATCAAACGCCAACCATAAACTCAAATACCCGTCGGTCCATGACAAGTCTACGCGAGAACTGGAGACAGAATTTCCATCAAGCATGTCTTGACTGATACTCAAGATAAATGGACAGTGTTTGGTGCATTACCTGTGACACCCATACAAGTGCTTCCATAATTGTCCCATACCAATTATAGTCACACTTATACACGTCCCACAGACGTCGACAATGCAATAAATCAATAGGATCCCCTGATTGTGTATAAGTACGTGTCACTTTCACTTATCCATTCATGCTGAAACACTAACGTACTTGCCACAATCACCACTAATACCTAACACTGAGTAATGCACGTGATCGCTAGGTTACCAATGCAATAACATATATGTAATGTGACGAGAATACGATAATTCAGGCATGATTAAGATGTCATCAGTCGGTGTCCTACCACTTGCATAATTTATCATAAATCATATATGCAAAATTTAGCGAAACAATGAAAAGGGGGAGAACAGTGTGTTTAATTATCTATCCATAAAAATTGGTTTCACGTTAATCGGGTTTCAGGATCACTAGATATGGCCATTTCATTTTAAGCGTTCACTGCTGGAAATCCGGTTTCAGAATCGGAAGTTCGTTTCGTAACGCATTTTAATCCCAGTTGGGATCGTAATTAGGCGTCGCTATAGTTGAACAATAATTAGGTCTATCATCCCGCAATTGACGGATCAGAGATATACTATCTCTACAGGGAGTTATGGACATATTATATTCGATGTGTAGAATCTGCCTCTGCAGAATTCAGCAAGATGTATCGACATTATAAAATGAATTAAAAATACCAAACGATTGAGGAATCCAGTGAGACCAGTCAATTAAAAAATCTAATTCAATTTCCTACGTAGCGATAAAGGGTTCCGCGCATTCTCAGATTAGAACAGGAATATACAGGGGTTTAGAAATAAGGGTTAACCGGGATTTCCATTCTGGACTGCAGTCCAGAATCGTAATCCTCCGCAATTATCTCTATCATGATTAGTTATAATTCAAAGACCAACTATAATATACTGTAGGTTAAACTGTTAGCTTCGATACGAGCCATCGAACGCTAAAATCCGGTTTGTACATAATTTAATATCAATTTTATAATTTGGATGTACGAAGGTTTTCAGGTTTTACGACAGAAATTAGGACGCCATTTTACGTGGGCAAACGACCTTATTTTGTAACCAAAATCTTAAGGGGTATTCATTAAAACTCGGGCCATCGTAGGTTATATGTTTCAGTCAATTTAACGGGGGTTTACATTCGGACCGTGCATCGAACACTTGAATTATACGGTTCACTTAAAAGGGTATGCGACAATTATTAGTAACTAGAATTGTAACATATGCAAGTAGCATGAAGTAAGTATTAAACTTGCCTGAAGACGTGTCGATGATGGTACGGCAGCGGCAACGGTACGATCGCGTCACAAGCGCAACTCAGGTTCAGTTTTGTCGGATCTTGCTTCTTGAACTCGATGGCTCAGTGGTGCGACGACGTGCGCCGGCGTTGCGAAGAACGGCGTGTTAATGACGATGACGGCTTAAGGGGTCGAGGCCACATATTTGATGGCGGCGTCGGTGACCCGAATGGAGGCAACAGCTATCAACGTAGGTGTTTGACGAAATGCCGGGGGCTCGACTGCTGCGGCTAGGGATTGGATTTGGTTCGGTTTTGGGGCCTTTTCGAAGAAGAGCCGAGAGAGAGATGGTGATGTTGTTGTGGCAGAGAGAGAGAGAAAGAGTGATGTTGCTGGGGTAGGAAGAGAGAGAGGGGGGGAGATGTTGCTGTGGTAGGGGTAGGGGGATTTAGCTGAGGGAGAGAGATGAGAGTTGTGGTTGGGCTCAGGTTGCTGAGGGAGAGAGAGATGATGCTTGGTGGTGACGACGTCAAGGAGCTCGTCGGCGGTAGAAAGAGGAGCTCGGGGTTCGATGGGTCCCGGCGTGCAGGTGAAGGGGTGTGGAGCTGGAGGAGGGGTTCTGGGTAGTTAGTAGAGAGGGGTGAAGGTGGTTGGAGGGAATGGAGTCGGGGACGCCGGGGGTCGTCGGCAACGAGAATGCGTGCAGGGGGCTCGAGCTCGGCGATGGGTTCGGTGTGCAGGCGAGGGGGTGAGACAGTGTAAGGATTTGAGTTTTGGGGAGAAGAGCGAGGGAGGAAAGACGAGGAGATTGTCGTGGTTTAGGTGGTCGTCCCCGTCGTCGTCGTCGGCGGCGTGGGTAGGGATGATGGCAGTGGATTTGGAGAGAGGAGAGGAGTTAGGGAGAGATCGAGAGTGTGAGGAGAAGGGTGTTAGAGACGAGGAGGGGTTTGAGGAGCGCGCGCGAACGTGGGTCGTGGTGGCAGCGAAGGCGAGGCGTCGACGATGTGGGGACGTGGGTACGTGAGAGAAAGGAGCGGGAAACTGAACGAAGTGGGGAAGAGGAGGGTTAGGGCACGGGCCTGGTCGGGTTTGTAGTCGCGGGTATTTGGTTAGGCTTTTAGGGGAATGGGCTGGGCCGGCTTGGGGAATTACTTGGGTAATTCATTTGTTTTTCTTTGTTGAGCTGGGGTTTTTAATATGTATATAGTTTTGGTTTTTGGGCTGAGGTTTGGAGAAGAAATGTGGAAAAATAAAAGAGGAAAGGGGATAGGGAGGTGGGCCGGCTAAATAAAAGGGAAGGGAAAAGTAAGGTTATGAGTTTAATAAACTAATTTAAATAAAAGATATACAAAATATATATATATTTAAATCAGAACAGACCTGGATTATATTCTGGAAAGATACAGAAAATTTGTAGAAAATTCAGGAAAATATCTGGAGACTTATCTATTAAGATAAGCTAAATATTTATAGGGGACTGGGTATAGAAAAAAGAAAAATAGTAAAGGGAAAAATAAAAAGGGATTTAAGTATTAGAATTGGTTTTCGGAAATAGGATTTTTAAATACTTAAAATAATTATAAGTATAAATAGGTAAATTTGTAAGTGACCCCTATTTAATAAAAATACGGCTATTGGCCTATAAAGAACTGGGTATTACAATAATACATGGAGAGTTTTTTTTGGGAGAAAAACTAGAGAGCCGTCGTCTCCTTCTTCACCATCTTCTACTTTGGGTTGGCAAGCGGGGTGATCAAGTGGGAGATTCTCGCTTGTTATCAAAGTGTGGTTTCTCTTCGACCGTTACTTGGAGGTGCTAAAGATCAAATCTTTTACGTGACGTGGATGATGAACGATCCGACCAATCGGATAAGGTATATCGTAAACCATTAGGAAAGATACATGTATTTCCGCTGTACTTGACTACTTGTTATGTATCTACGTCATCTAATGTGTACACAAACTTCCTTAATCGATTTTGGCTTATTTTTTCAAGAGCTCATGAATGTACTCACTTCTTATATTGTTTTCTTAAATTAAATATGGATTCTAATCTGGGGTCAATAATGGCACCTAACTACTGCTCAATGGCGACCAAGATGGCCTTGGTGGTGGAAAGAAAGGATATTTTGAGATGTGATGCCCATGCTCGTTAAGACAAATCGACACGCTATCAGAAAGTAAGCTCAAAATTGTTGAAAGATTCGGTCATCGTAATCCTACCCAGTCACCCGGTTGCTTTCGTTGCTTCTAAAGATCCGAATCTTCAGGCGTTATGCTATGGTATCAGAGTAGAGGGCAACAAGCACATTTATCTTGCTGGTATATAATTTTGCATACCTTCATTGAATTATTTGATCATGCTGGGTTTTACGAAAATACCAAGGACTTTCATCATCTCAAATAAATAAGAACGCATAAATTACACTAAATGGAAAGATATTAATTATCTAAATTATCAACATAACAATATTTATTATGATTTGAATCTCAAGTTAACTTCAACTGATTAATAATTATGATCTAAATTGAACGATAAGTAATCAATTTATTACATCTACTATTGAATACCAAGATACAAACTATCCGAGCTTGAACATGAAACGAGCTTGAGTCTTCCGTGTTCGTAGTTGTTCACCAAGCTTAGATTTTTGTTTAAGACCGACTTGATTAATTGTTGAGAAAGACCGATCTAGTTTTTAAACGAGCCGATCTCCAGCCGTGCTTTTTTGCTTTTTTATTTGCCCTATATAAATGTAGGTTCGTAAAGCCAAGAAATCCCAACATTGTTGGGGATAAAAAACGGGAGAAGAAACACGGAACAATACTTACGACCAATCACACAATCCATGCAATACCAACGAAAGATAAAACAAACAATAAAAACGAGAGTAAAAGAATCACAAATCAGAGATAAAGGGATTTGTTAATGAGATTCACCCACCGTATGGCTAGTCCTTGGCAAAGCAGAATCTGCAAACATCTATTAGAACTTTGAATCAAGTTTTACACTAAGAGCAAACCCTAGGAGATTTCTCTCAAATCTTTTTAGATCCTTGAAACCTTATCCGTCACCCTCTCTCTATATAATGGTCAATAATAGCAGCACTTTTTAACATATGAGAGATCCCTACATATAGCCTAACCCTAAACCTATTTAAACTAGAGTTCAATAGAATATGGTAAATATTCAATTTGAACAGAGATCCTGTCGACATACGTCTGAACAAGGATGTTCAGACGTCTACCTACTCTTTGTTGTTGGCTTTAGCACTTTGGCAGATGTCTGCCACTCTTTGGTCAGTTGCCTGCCTGCGCTCTGTGACTACTTCGACTCTTTGGCAAACGTCTGCACTTTTGCCACCAGACGTCTGCGTTTGCTCTGTTCTTTCGGCTCATATTTCTTGGTGCGTGTCTAAACTTCTGCTCCTTCTTCTTCAGACGTCTGCAGGAAGTGATCTCTATAAATCAACATTCTCCCACTTGGAGATTCTTCCATCTTGACTCCCACGAATTAGTAGACTAACATGATTCCGCTATCTGCTCTTTCCTCATCAAATTTCATGGAGAGCTTTACCAACATGCAATAGAGATCCAGTTTGTCTCTGTCTAGGACCTTGGTGAATATATCCGCAGAATTCTTTTCTCCAACGATCTTCTGTAGTGTCAACTCCCCATCTTCCAACGCTATGCGTATGAAATGTTACCGCACCTTGATGTGTTTCGTTTGAAAGTGATATGCTGCGTTCTTGACCAAGTGTATCGCACTTTAGTTGTCGCTCCACAAGGTGTCAAAATATTGTTTCTTACCCAACTCTTCGAGTAACCCTTGCAACCATATCGTCACCTTGCTGGCTTCCGTGATGGCCACATATTCGACCTCCGTCATTGACAACGCCGCAACTTTCTGCAGCTGAGAGACCCAATTAACCGTTGTTCCTCCAGCTGTGAATACGTACTCCGTTGTGCTCTTCCCATCATCTCGATTACCCGAGTAGTCCATATCAACATAATCTTGCATTTTTAGAGAGTCACCCTGAAACATAAACAATGAATGGACGTTCCCCTGAGATATCTCAATCTCCACTTCACCGCATTCCAATGTTCTTTCCCCGGGTTTTGGATGTACCTGCTCACAACTCCCATTGCATGTGCAATATCTGATCGCGTATTCACCATCACATACATCAAACTCCTCACCGCAGATACATAAGGCACTCTTGCCATCTCATTTTTCTGCTCTTGAGTTGTCGGGCACAACTCCTTACTGATTTTGAAGTGTTTCGCTAAAGACATACTCACCGGTTTTGATTTGTCCATGTTGAACCGCTTTAAAACCTTTTCCACGTAGTCCTTTTGAAATAACCACAACTTTTGCTCTTCCTATTGATTGAAAAGATTTCGGATTGTGTATAAGTATCGACTCAAATAGTCCCCGGCAACGGCGCCATTTGATTGTAATAAAATGTTGTTGTGTGTAAATCGAATCAAATGATCCCCGGCAACGGCGCCATTTGATTGGAAAGAATTCTTGATGTGTAGTATGAAATTGTAAAGAAATCACAACCAAAAATTATTTGACCGCAATCAACTACGGTGTCGGATTGTAGATTGTAAGTGAGTGCGGATCGTCCTCAGGGAAAGTGTAATCGTTCGTCTTTTGAATTAGATGAATTGAAACTTTAAAGAAAGAAAACAAAACAATTCATGATTTGAAATTGAAGTTCAAGAATTAGAAAAAAACTAGATCTAAGAAAGCATTAAAAGATAGAATCAAGAATTGATCGTTTGTTGATTTTTTTCAAACCAAATCTCAAGAATCGAAATGAGGCTCGTAGGAATCGATCGGATCTATAGATGTGATGTAATCTTACGATGACGTATTCTTATCCTTCGATGAATTGATACTAGATCGATGATGATCTACGAGAATTAGGGATTTCTTGTGAAACTAGGGTTTCATCTTATCCCTTGTTCTTTCGTCGATATCATTCACATTCTAGCCTCTAGTAAATTCAAGAAATGATCGTAGATCCCTAATTTCGAGCGATCACAATCAAGAAAGCATCGCTATGAAACTAGGTCATCGATTCTTGAACTTGCTAGGGTTTACAAAACTCGTAGGACTTAAAAATCGTATTAAGATTTGTTACATCATCATTCTACAATCGTCTCGACTCCTTTACGAGCAGAGTTTTACTCACACATCACAACAAGAACAACAATTGCAAATTGAGATCTAATCATGATGCAAGAATTAAAAGAAATCAAGATTAAAGAATTTCACCTTTTATTTATATCAACAATTTCATTACATTCGCTCAAGAACTACAAGATGAAGAACTTGATCGTCGATTTGGCTTCGCTCGGCTCCGTGGATCGCGGATCGGCTTGGATCACTTGCCCGATTGAAGATCGGCTCGGCTCCTAAAAGGTTGAAGGCTTCTCACTTGATTTGGTACTCAAGATCTTGGATTTGGAGTGGAATTAGGGTTAGGGTTTCGCACAAGCCTTGTCACGAGACTTGTGGAAGAAAATGGTGTAGAATGAACCAATGGTTATTGATTATTGATTAATGATTGATTCCCTAAAGATTGATTAGCTTTTAACCCTAGGTCTAGGTTCCTATTTATAGATAACTAACCCTAGATCTAGGATTTCAAATTCTAAGTTTCCCTCCTAAAGTTTGTTGAAGAAATTCAAATTTCCCTCCAAAAGTTAGTTAGGGGAGAAGCTTCTAGATGTGATTAGTTAGGAGGGAGCTTCTAGAAGAAGATTAGTTAGGAGCTTAATTAAGATTACCCTCGCTTAATCTTCTTTGCTGATCTGGCAGTATCTTTGAGGGTATTCTGGAACTTGACATATTAGAAAGGAATGTGGCCCCAGCTGTGAGAATTTTGCACTGAAAATGAGACGATGACGTGGCATAAGAGCCGCGGATCCGCGGCACAAGTAGGCTCCTGCCGCGGATCCGCGGCTACTTGTGGGCTTTAGGCTTCTATTCTCCTGGTACTTGTTTGGTATGTCTCATGGGCCTTCTTTTGATGTATTGATTTGTATTTATCCATCTGAATTGCTACCAGATCTGAAATGATTTAGTTGGCGTATTTTTGATCAGCTCTTTTGCTTTTTCTTCCGTATTTTCCTGCACAGACTCAAGACAAGTGTTGCGCAAATACAGAAATGATGCGATGCCATGAAATGCGGTTAATTTCCTTTAAAGTGTCGGTTTAAAAGTCTAACACATGCAATCTCATATTTTGTGACAGATTTGCTAATATGTAGAATATGAATGCCGAACACTTCTAAATGAGTGCAAATGTTAGGGAAATTTCCGGCTAAAATATACAATATTTTCGACTGATCAAATACCCCCAAACTTAATTTCGATCGTCTCGAGCGAATGTTTTATTAAAAAGAGAAGGAGAAAATAAAGAAAGAGAAAAACTAACTAGCACACTTTCGTAGGCAACACGATTGCACTGAGCACGTGCAACAAGCCTTTAAACCTCTAGGTGTCCCTAGTAGGAGGAGTGTTGTCTCCTGAGGGTTTTCAGCGGATTGCACCCACAAAATCCAATAATAAAAGGAAGATCATGAATATTACATTTAAAGACAAGAATTGTAAAAGAAAGACTTTGAAAATTAGGGTTTCCAACTAAGCTAGCTTTTCGGTTGTCATGAGCCCTATCTTAATGGTCAAGAAAAGATGTCAGGAATCACGTCCTCCCTCAATAAAACATCATCTTATTTTTCATTCCTATCTTTCTTCCAAACATCGATCATATCACCCTGCGTGTGTGTAAAGGACATCCCTACACCCGGAGAATTCAATTCAAGCTATCATACTCTTGCCCGTCAGCCTCAGTACTTTTTAATCAATGAATATTTAGATGAGATTGCTCACACACTTTCATGCGACCGTTAATACTTCTTGAGGTACTAACCGACCGATTACTCATGTGCTTGCTTACTTGGTGTATTTTCCTCGTTTTGCACCACCTCAGGCATAGCAGTGACTCCCAGACCAGTTGGCCTTAGGGCACTAGGTGAAGAAGCACCCTTGCTATATATTTTTTATTGCCCTCGGTGATAACAAAACCAGTGTCCATTTTTCTCACCACTTTATATTTTTTTATTTCCTTCATACTTTTGGCTTTAAGACAAGAGCATTTCAAGGTATCCTCTACTATCCCAAGCTTTAAGACGTGTGTAAGTGCGAATAGCAGGGTATCAACGTTCAAAATGTTTGGCTTCCAGAATAGAAACTATTTTTCAGACTTATTTTTATCCTCAGATTAGTGACGTCTTTCATCTTACTAACCCTTGGGACAACGGCTCATAACTACTTATTACTAGTTCGTATAAGAAAACTTCTAATTTTCTTAGTTTTCTTAAATTTTTCTAATCTCATGGATGTAATTTTTCACTATCTAAACTTTTATTATCTTATTTATATACAAAAAATATTTTTATCTTTTTGAAAATTTTTAAATTTTTATAGGTTTTAAAAAATGTTTTGTGCTTATGCAAATGATATGCAAATGATGCAAAAATAAGCACAAACCTCCCCCAAACTTGTTTTCAACAGTGTCCTCACTGTTGCCATCCACTAAATCTCGAAAAAACCTGTAAGCTTGGGAGGAATTTATTAGTGGGGGCAAAATATTTAAGTGAAGAACCTCCCCCAAACTTATTTTTGGCTCAAAATTTTGTAAAAATTTTCTTTTCAAGAGCCAGAAAAAATGCCCCCCCAAACTTTGAGTTATGCAATGTTAATCTTTGAAAATTATATGAGAGGGTCAAAAATCATTGGTCGATGCCAAACTTTGCAAAGACCGAATGTCAACACCAACCATTCAAAAATTTTATCAATGCAGTGCTCTGGTTGGTGGAAGAAAAAATGGGAAAGGTCAAGTGGTGGAATAGAATGTGTGTGCGTCTCATTTTGGAGAGACGATGCAGTGTATGTGATGGATTACTCACATTCTTTTTACAGTTCAAAAGAAGGGGTGGAGGTTCAATTTCATTGATTCGGAGATGATTCATCTCAACACCCGTATCATTCAAAAATGCGAGTTCATCAGCGAAGATTTCCTCAAAAGTTCCATCTATACTCCGATGAATAATGTCATCACAAAGTGCGGGGTGATCTTTAGACTTTAAAATCAGTTCATAATCAGTGTTAATTGTTGACCCGGACATCTCGGTGGAAGAGTCCGTATGTGTATGATACATAGTTGGGTCAAACAATAACGTATGAAAAGAGTCAAGATCGATATCAGGAGGATCATCAAATTCGCTGCTGTCGATATCCATTAAGTCGACAGAACAGACATGAGCATTAGGTTCGGAGGGTACACTTCCCAACTTGTAAATGTTCAGCTCTATTGACCTATTCCCAAAAGATAGGGTCATAGAACCATTGCGACAGTTGATGATTGCATTGGAAGTGGCCAAAAAGGGGCGACCTAAAATCACCAGAATTTGATTCCGTGGGTTCGCTACAGGCTGTGTATCAATTACAATAAAGTCTACAGGGAAAATAAATTCTCCGATTTTTATTAACACATCCTCCAGTTCACCCCTAGGTTTGGTGATTGATCGGTCAGCCATCTGGAGAGTGCAATTGGTTGGCTTCAACTCTCCGATCCTTAATTGCTCATAAACAGAATATGGAAGCAAGTTAACACTAGCGCCAAGGTCTAGTAGAGCACGGTTAATGTGTTTTTCCCCAATAGAAACGGAAATAGTAGGATATCCAGGATCCTTACGTTTCCTCGGTAATTGTTGGGGGAAAGCCGTGTCTATTGTTTTTTCCATGAAAATCTTCTTAGGCACTTGAGTCTTCCTCTTCCTAGCGCACAAGTTCTTAAGAGTTTTCGCATAAGACGGAACTTGTTGGATGGCATCTAGGAGAGGGATGTTGGTGTTTACTTGCTTAAAAATGTTCATAATCTTCTCCATATGTGGCCTCGGTGTGTTAGCCCTTACCCGATTAGGATAAGGTGCTTTAGCAATAAGCGCTGGGTCCATCATAGGAGAAGGAAGTATGTGTGGAACCGATCCCAAAATAGAAATGGGGATCGTCCGTGGAGGGGTAAAAGAGGTGGGCTGTAGTGGCGAGCCTTTTGGGAAATGGAGAATAGGCTCGGAAGAAAATGGTGGGGTAGAAGAACTGGGGTCAGAAGTGTGTGTGTGAGGAAAGGTCTCAGCCGGGGTGTTATTGATTGATTTATTAATATCATCAAACTCTTCCCCAAGGTGATGGTCAAGCACTCTTCCAGATCTCAACGTGAGTGCATCCACAGGATGTGAATATCCAGGATTGGGTAAAGGTTGAGCTGGAAGTTTCCCTTTCTCTCGTGCACTCATTTCGGCTTTTAGTTGTGCAATTTGTTCTTCCATCGATTTAATGTTATCATTTTGAGAGATAATGATCTTCATCACATTCTCGACGGAAGATTGCAAACTTGCCGTCCCTTGGATGGATTGTTTCATGAAAGTATCCAAGGTTTGTGCTAGTGCAGAGGTATTATCTGTACCGGTTAATTGCAAGAAATTTTCATGTGGTGAAAAAGTGTTGGCCGGATTTTGGAAATTTTGTGCTTGGAAGGGGTGCTAACTCAATAGAAGTTGTGGCTGCTGTTGTGGCGGAGGGACCCCTTGGAAATTGTTTTGGGTTGGAACCGTGTTTTGAAATTGTGATTGGTTTCAAGCGAAGTTAGGGTGATTCCTCCAACCCTGATCATATGTGGAGGAAGATGGATCGTTTCTAGGTCTTTGAAATGATGCATTGGTATGCTCATGACCTTGAAACAGACATTCTTCCGTCAAGTGAGACGGATCAGAACAACAACCACATACAGTTTTGGAGAGTGATATTTGACTTAGGGTAGCTAAGAATTTTTCCATATTCTCGAGTTTCTTTTGTATAGCTGCAATGTCAGCTCTAACTCCTATGGAAATATCATTGCCATCCCTAGATGATTGACTCACACCCTCCCACTGTAAAGATTTTTTAGCGAAATCTTCTAGAAATTTCCAGGCTTCCCCATCATCTTTGGTCATAAAGTTGCCTTGACACATGGATTCAAGGGACTGTCTTGTGTAAGGAGTAATGCCCTCATATATGATTCGGCACAATTCCCATCTCGGGATGCCGTGATGTGGACATTGGACTAACAGATCCTTGAAACGTTCAAGACACTTTGAAAATGTTTCATTTGGAAGCTGGGTGAATTGATAGATTTCGCTACGGACTCGAGCTGTCTTTTGATGTGGGTAGAATTTCTTAAGGAATACTTTAACGAATTCGTCCCAATTTGAAATGGAATGTGCAGTAGTGTTATATAGCCACTTCTCGGCTAAATCGCACAAGGTAAATGGGAGAAGACGAAGACGCAAAGCATCCACAGACAACTGTGAGGTACCCATCATTGCGCATACATTTTCAAATTTCGTGATAAACACGTACGCGTCTTCAGACTCGAGACCGTGAAATTTTGGTAGAAGGTTGATATATTGGGGTTTTATTTGAAAATTTTCCCCGTTGGCTGGTGGAATGGAAAGACAGGTGGAAAGTGGGGTTCGTGTTGGATAGCACCTCTCTTGGAGAGAGATGCGAGGTGGATTCTGCGCACCAACGGACGGCGGCAGAGTAGTGGAAAAGAAGTTCGATGGAGGTGGATCCATCGATGTGGGTGTGGTGGTGGGTAAAGAAAGGGTAAATGTAGAAATACTGACTTTGGGTCGATCAAAGGAAAACGCGGACTAACGGGCACTAGAAACCCGTGTCCAGCCTATCTTGCACTAAAAAGGGTTAGTACAAGTGGCAACGTTGGCTTATAATTAGGGGTAAAATGAATGCGGTGTTTGCTTTTGAAAAGGGACGGATTTTGAAAAAAATGATGCGACAAACCAAATGCAGCACACCAAACCTAGAATTTAGTGGTCACCTAGGTCAAACTCTAGACCGCTCCTAACTGCCAAAAGACAAGTCGCAGGATAAAATCCTCCACTGCCTCTTTGTCCCCCTGTGGCCGGATAAGTGCCAGGTAAGTGGGAAGGTACTCCACTACGTAAGTAGTGGGCCTAATTAAAAACCACTAGCCTTAGACACACTCGCCTTAGGCACCACAAGAAAACTCGGATAAGCAATGAATTACCCACGGCCTTCTTCTGTCCTAATTGAGCGCGACAGTCCTTAGATTCATCTCTAGATATTTTTTAATTAATGTGGGTCAATGCGGATGCAAGTTTTGCAATTTTCGGGGCCTAGGAAGGGTAATGAACTCCCCACCTAATTTGAATTTGGTCGTGCCCCTTAAATTACGTATTAATATGCAAACAACCAAAAGAATCAAAACACGCACAAATTTTATTTTGCTTTTGCGGCGCTGCGATTTATTTGCAAAGAAACCTGCAATAAATTGTTATTTGGAGCAGATGAGGTAAGAGATAAGAAAGATAGAGACTTACAGAAAAAAAATAGCACAGTGAATCCTCTACCCAGGCGCGGAACCGCCGCGGATGAGGCTCTAATGCCGCTGAAGGGCGGCCGTATGTGCTGATCTCTGCACAAAATTTTCTGTCACTGTTCCACTTGAACTGCTTAGCTCTCTGGAATTTTTAGAAAAATTTTTCTCCAGCTCCAATGATTCCAGATTTTCTCGCAACAAATCACAACACACGTATTAGGGTTTGTACGAGTTTAGATCTAAAAATTATGATGAAATAAATTGTTCAACTCAAATTTCAAAATACGAACTATTAGCGCACTATCCCCGGCAACGGCGCCATTTGGTTGAAAAGATTTCGGATTGTGTATAAGTATCGAATCAAATAGTCCCCGGCAACGGCGCCATTTGATTGTAATAAATTGTTGTTGTGTGTAAATCGAATCAAATGATCCCCGGCAACGGCGCCATTTGATTGGAAAGAATTCTTGATGTGTAGTATGAAATTGTAAAGAAATCACATCCAAAAATTATTTGACCGCAATCAACTACGGTGTCGGATTGTAGATTGTAAGTGAGTGCGGATCGTCCTCAGGGAAAGTGTAATCGTTCGTCTTTTGAATTAGATGAATTGAAACTTTAAAGAAAGAAAACAAAACAATTCATGATTTGAAATTGAAGTTCAAGAATTAGAAAAAAACTAGATCTAAGAAAGCATTAAAAGATAGAATCAAGAATTGATCGTTTGTTGATTTTTTTCAAACCAAATCTCAAGAATCGAAATGAGGCTCGTAGGAATCGATCGGATCTATAGATGTGATGTAATCTTACGATGACGTATTCTTATCCTTCGATGAATTGATACTAGATCGATGATGATCTACGAGAATTAGGGATTTCTTGTGAAACTAGGGTTTCATCTTATCCCTTGTTCTTTCGTCGATATCATTCACATTCTAGCCTCTAGTAAATTCAAGAAACGATCGTAGATCCCTAATTTCGAGCGATCACAATCAAGAAAGCATCGCTACGAAACTAGGTCATCGATTCTTGAACTTGCTAGGGTTTACAAAACTCGTAGGACTTAAAAATCGTATTAAGATTTGTTACATCATCATTCTACAATCGTCTCGACTCCTTTACGAGCGGAGTTTTACTCACACATCACAACAAGAACAACAATTGCAAATTGAGATCTAATCATGATGCAAGAATTAAAAGAAATCAAGATTAAAGAATTTCACCTTTTATTTATATCAACAATTTCATTACATTCGCTCAAGAACTACAAGATGAAGAACTTGATCGTCGATTTGGCTTCGCTCGGCTCCGTGGATCGCGGATCGGCTTGGATCACTTGCCCGATTGAAGATCGGCTCGGCTCCTAAAAGGTTGAAGGATTCTCACTTGATTTGGTACTCAAGATCTTGGATTTGGAGTGGAATTAGGGTTAGGGTTTCGCATAAGCCTTGTCACGAGTCTTGTGGAAGAAAATGGTGTAGAATGAACCAATGGTTATTGATTATTGATTAAAGATTGATTCCCTAAAGATTGATTAGCTTTTAACCCTAGGTCTAGGTTCCTATTTATAGATAACTATCCCTAGATCTAGGATTTCAAATTCTAAGTTTCCCTCCTAAAGTTTGTTGAAGAAATTCAAATTTTCCTCCAAAAGTTAGTTAGGGGAGAAGCTTCTAGATGTGATTAGTTAGGAGGGAGCTTCTAGAAGAGGATTAGTTAGGAGCTTAATTAAGATTAGCCTCGCTTAATCTTCTTTGCTGATCTGGCAGTATCTTTGAGGGTATTCTGGAACTTGACATATCAGAAAGGAATGTGGCCCCAGCTGTGAGAATTTTGCACTGAAAATGAGACGATGACGTGGCATAAGAGCCGCGGATCCGCGGCACAAGTAGGCTCCTGCCGCGGATCCGCGGCTACTTGTGGGCTTTGGGCTTCTATTCTCCTGGTACTTGTTTGGTATGTCTCATGGGCCTTCTTTTGATGTATTGATTTGTATTTATCCATCTGAATTGCTACCAGATCTGAAATGATTTAGTTGGCGTATTTTTGATCAGCTCTTTTGCTTTTTCTTCCGTATTTTCCTGCACAGACTCAAGACAAGTGTTGCGCAAATACAGAAATGATGCGATGCCATGAAATGCGGTTAATTTCCTTTAAAGTGTCGGTTTAAAAGTCTAACACATGCAATCTCATATTTTGTGACAGATTTGCTAATATGTAGAATATGAATGCCGAACACTTCTAAATGAGTGCAAATGTTAGGGAAATTTCCGGCTAAAATATATAATATTTTCGACTGATCACCTATCTCTTATTATCTTCATGCCTAGAATTTGCTTGGCTACTCTCAAATCCTTCATAGAGAATTTTTCAGCCATCAGCTTCTTCGGACTTTGAATTTTCTCGAAATTCGGACCCGCTACCAACATGTCATCCATGTAAAGTGATAAAATAATATAGGTGACATTCTTGAAAGTCTGAACGTACACGCAGTGATCTGAATCACAGCACACAAATCATGTCTCTAACATGAATTGATTGAACTTGAGATACCACTGCCTTGAAGCTTGCTTGAGGCCATACAAACTCTTTCGCAGTCTACATACCATGTTTTCTTTTCCCTTCACCTCATATCCTGATGGCTGAATCATATAGATCTTCTCTTCCAAATCTCCATGAAAGAATACCGTTTTCACATCCAGCTGCTTTAAGGGTAAATCTCCACCGTCACGATACCGAGAATCACCCAAATTGAAGTCATCTTCAGCACTGAGGAAAATATCTCTTGATAGTCTATCCCATGTTGTTGCGCATATCCCTTGACTACCAAACGAGCCTTGTACTACTCCATGCCATCAGTCTCATCTTTAATCCTGTACACCCATGTACTGCAGTGCTCATCTCTTCTATATAATGATTTCCATTTGTAGATATCTGATTGCTCTCTTGAGTTCCATCTAGCTCGACGAACTCTGACACTGCACCATCATTAACTTGTTTTTTCTTCTTTGTATAAGTGTTTCTTATCAAAACGACATTCCGGCTTCATATTACTTTCTTGCTTGTATAATCCCACAGTCGATATCCGAACTCATCTCCACCATACCCGATAAAAGCACACTTCCTAGACATGGAATCAAGCTTAGTCCTTTCCGCCTTATCAATAAAAGAATACGCAATGCAACCAAATACTTTGATGTGCGAGTAATTAATCAGTTTACCTGACCAAATTTCTTCTGGAATACCTTCATCGAGCGCACTTACCAGACTTCTGTTGATCAGATACACAGCAGCATCGACAACTGCTGCCCATAGGAATTTCGACACATCCACATCCAAGGTCATACTCCGCACCCGCTCTAGGATTGCCCTGTTCATCCTTTCATCGATGTCGTTTTGTTGGGGTATTATCGGTACCGTTTTCAACCAACGAATACTCTTTTAGGAAAAAAAACACCTCGAACTCTTGTGTGCAATATTTCCCGCCATTGTCGAACTTCAGGCACTTAACCTCATCCCTGTTTGGTTCTCCACATGCGCAATCTAGTTTTTAAAGAGATTAAACACATTGGACTTCTTCATCATCGCATAAACCTAGGTCTTCGTACTTGCATCATTTATGAAAGTTACTGTTTTCCCAATCAAAGCAAAGCTCTGTTCAAATTCCAAGGTTTGAAATGAAGCGACGCTTCTGCTTCCTCCAATCAGAGCAAAGCTCTGTTCAAATTCCAAGATTTGGAATGAAGCGACGCTTCCTTTCCCCCAATCAGAGCAAAGCTTTGTTTTAAAATTTCAAAACTCAAAAGTTGAAGCAACGCTTCAGATCCAGCGCTCTGCGCTGCGCGCCACGTGTCAAACGCGGGTGCGCTAGCGCAGTTGCGCTGCGCTCTGCGCTGCGCGCCACATGTCAAACGCGGGTGCGCTAGCGCAAGGTGCGCCAGCGCTGGAATTAAAAATTCCCCACCGTTAGATCAAAAGATCTAATAATAATAAATTATTAATTAATCAGAATTAAAATTCTGTTATGAAAAGATCTTTTCAATTTTATTAAAACAAGAAGATTATCTTCTGCAAAGCAGAAGCCCTAAGATCAAAGATCCGACGGTGGGAAATATTCCCAAATCAATCAGAGAAAGATCTCTTAAACTGATTTAACAAATCAATTGGCCCTATATAAAGGCCTTAAGACTTCAAGTCTCATAATGAGAAAAAAGAGAAAAAAACCCTCTGCAAATTTTGAGAAAACTCAAAAGAGAAAGAAGGCAAGCTTTTAGAAAAAGAAGATCATTTTCTTCAAGGTAAAGAATTAATTCTTGAACAACAGAGATGAAATCATCTCATTAAAAAAAGAATAACTATCTTCTTAAAAGATCATAGATCTATAAAAGACCAAGGTCTTTGATAAAAAGAAAAAAAGATTAAAAGATCTAATCATAAAAATAAAAGAAGTATTTACTTCATTCACAGATCATTGATCTACAAAGGCAGAGCCCTTTTATAAAACGAGAACTTTTGTTCTTGAATCTTGAGGCAAAGCTTCCTTTAAGAAGAACACAAATTTGTTCTTTGATCTTAAATTTGATCAAATGCACTTTGCTCTATTAGAAAGTGCCTTGCAATTTTGCGCTTCTTGGACTAGCGCTCAGCGCCAAAACATGCCACGTGTTAACCAAAGACACAATCTGCGCTTTGCGCTTTTAAAATAGAGCACTGCGCTCATGGACTGGCGCTCAGCGCCAAGCATGCCACTTGTCACTCACTGGCGCGCCAACAGACTAGCGCAACGCGCTCATAAATGAAAAGCGCAATGCGCTAATAAACTAGCGCTTAGCGCTAAGTGCGACACGTGTCCTCTTCATATGCGCTACCCGACAGAAGCGCAATGTGCTCTTTAACTGGCGCAAAGTACCTGGCGTGCCACGTGGCGCATTGTCAGAACACTTTGTTCTGATGAAGACAAAAGATGTCAGAACTCAATACTTAGCATTATTAAAAGGGCCGAGCCCAAATAAAGGCTTAACAGCCAAAACAACAAAAAATGTTAAACATTTCAATTGGACTTAGCCCAACTCTGGCCATAAGTCCTCAACTTATATTGAACTGAGCACATCTGCTCACAAATACTCAACAGATCTTAGTTCCAGGCTGGGCTACAGATCTTTCAAAAAATTGACATCGGTTCGAGGGTACATCTCGTTACTCCTCTGATGTTTGTCGTTGTAATCCTTCAACGTCTTCAGAGAGGCGACTGGTCCCGATGACCACACATTTCTACGGACTGTGGGGTCTTTAAACTCATGGGCTACGATGTCCTTAAACTTTATAGACTACGATGTCTTTAAACTGGACTGTGGGGTCCTTAAGCCCATGGGCTACGATGTCCTTAACCTGGACTGTGGGGTCCCTTTAAACCCACAGACTACGATGTCCTTAACCTGGACAGTAATGTCCTTAAACTAACAATGGACCGAAATATTCTTAAACTACCAACGGACCGTAATGTCCTTAAACTAACATTGGACTGTAATGTCCTTAAACTAATCAACCGCAATGTCCCTAAACTAAACAACAGAGGCCAAACATTCTCTTATTGGATCTAAACGATCCTGTTAAGTTGATCTTAGTCTAGAAATTAGATTAACGTATCCTTAACAAACGTTTAAGTTGATCTTAGTCTCAAATGAGGCTAACGTATCCTTAAAACCAAACCCCAAACCCAAATCTAAGAAGATACAAATTTGGACTAATCCACGTCCTACGGACGACAACATAAATTAGTCTCCGTATACAATCCACGGGCAACCACAAACAAAACAAATACCCACAACACGAAGTGACCATCTGGAGAAGGAGAAAGTTGTTACCGCGATGCGGTAGCGTAATTAACTGCAGGGGATTGCGCCTGCAGGGAAGAGCGTCCCCACAATCAAAAAACCCCTCAAACGAGGGGGAATCTGACGAAGTCTGCTACATCGGCCGCATCCTTTTAAACCTTCGATACACGGTGCCATAAATCAACTTGGCATCTTCGAAGAGGTGGACAGATAGCACCAATTAGCATCTGCCCCTAGATTCAGGGAAGACGTCAGCCCGTCTTCCCGATTTCCGGCGGTAAACAGATTCTGGCACGCCCGGTGGGACCTTTTTCCTCTACTCCACACTTCGTGTGTCGTGTTCGCGAACGAATCGCGGTTTGCTATGGTTGCCTATGGATTCGAGGTACTAAGATTTGGTGTCTTGCTCCGTGCAGAAAACAAAAGATCAATGGCTTCAAACTGCACTAACTGCAACTGCAACTCTCGCTCCGTCCCATCCGGAGGAGTGACTTACGGGCCCCATGCGGCCTCCATCTTCGCTATGCCGGTGGAACAGGTGACTCAGGCCACTACTGGATTGTTCTTTGGGACCATGATTCCGCCAACAAGCTTCAGCGCTACTTTACCATCGCAAGAAGCTCCAAAGAAGTCGGTCTTTGATCGGCTTGCAACTACTGCGGCCCCTCTCAACGGGTCGTCCAAGTCCACTACCTCAGTCTTTGACAGATTGGGCCAAAACTCATGTGGGCCCATGAAGAAGCCTGCGATACCAGAAAGGGTTATCCCAAAAAGGATAGCCATTCCTGCTCTCGAGTCGTCAAAGCGTCTTCTCCCGTCAAAGGATCGGTCTTCACGAGATTGACTGTTCCGGCTCCCACTCTGGCTCCCGTTCCCGCTCAAAATTCTGTCTTTGACAAATTGGATACCGCTACTCAACGAATGTCGGTCTTCAAGAGACTGGTACTGGCAGCGCCTCACCAGGGCAGGGGGCATGACGAAGTCACCCCTCAAGCCGAAACAATCCCAACAGCTCGACACGCTCGACGTCGCCACTGGCGCCGAGTAAGGAAGACTGGGGGCAACTCCCCCTCTGGGTTAGCTCCACCAGCCCTAACGGTGGAAGTCAATGCTGCTGTTCCAACTGGGAACAGATTTGAGTTACTGAAAAATGCGCGCAGGAATTCTCCTACCGCCGTACTGTAGAGATCTCCTCCACCGGTGGAGACTGTTACAGAAATAAAGCCGGAGCAGTCCCCTCAACGGCTGTCCTCCAAAGTTTACAAAGTCTGGCGATGGGTCCAGGAGTCGGTGATTGATCAAGACTATCCCCGTCGACAGAAGAAGCTGAAGGTCCAGCAGGAAGAGAACCGTCCTGGTAAGCCGCAAAAGACGACAACCACATGGGTGCCCGCTGCAGCGGCCCCCTCTGCGTCAACTGCTCAAAAGAAAAGGAGGCCAGAGAAAGCCCCCGTGACTACGGAAAATTGCAAAGACGCTGAGCCCAAACGCCCTAAGTCTGGGGGCATAGCGATACATACTGTTTATATGGCTTCCGGAAAAGAGGAAAGCCGCACTCCGACGGGCCACCGACCGCTCACCCGATCGATAATAAGGGCTCATGAACAACAACAGCAGAAGCTCCAGGAGATGCTGACTGCGATGGCCGCACTCACCGGACCAAAAGAAAGCCCGGAGGCGTCGTCGGAGCAGCGCCACGAACAAGAAACCGATGCTGAATTCCTTCGGAGAATGCTCGAAAAAAGGACAAGGAGGTTGCGGAACAAGCGGCCAATATAAAGCAAATGGCTCTTTTGTTCCAAGACATGGTGGGCATGATGATCCAGCTGGACCCTCCAGCTGAAGATCCTCCGATTATTCTCGAAGACGACAGAGGAGAGACGTCGAATCCACCTCCGGCTATTTCAGCAGCCAAGGAGGAAACTATTTCCAAGGCCGCCATGGATGATTATATTGCTCAGCAAATACGAGTTCATCAGGCAAATGATGCGGCCGGCCAAGTCGTCAAAACTGGGTGACCGTATCCAGGCTGGTATGATCAGATAAAGTACCCGCCGGGCTACACGATCCCCAAATTCCACGTATACAAGGGGACAGGCAATCCCCATCAACATGTCGCTCAGTTCAGGGCTCTTTGTGGCAACACCGATGGTGATGATAAGCTTTTGCTCCGCTAATTCGTCAGCAGCTTATCGGAGACGGCATTTGAGTGGTACTCCGAACTTCCAAACGACTCCGCCAAAACTTTCGCAGAAATGGAGTTGTTGTTCACCCAGCGATTCGCATGTGCTAGTGAACGCACACCAATAACGGCATTGATCAATGCCAGGGTGAAGCTAGGCGAGACGTAGGTTCAATACGCGATCCGATGGCAGAATCTGTGGTCGAAATGCGAACAGCGCATCGAAGAAGCACCAGCGGTGGGCATGTTCGTAGGCACTCTAGACCCTCATGCAACTATTTCACAGTTCATGATGTTCTTCAAACTGAACACATTCCAGGCTTTAATCGACAAGCTGGCTCAGATGGACCAGATGGGTCATAGACCGTCTCCCCCGAAGCCGGAGCCGCGGAACGAAAAAGGTAAAGGGAAGGCAACCTTCGTTGCGAATACCCAACAACAGTCCAGTGCCCCAAAACTGACAGATCAACTGGAAGAGAGACGCGCTATTATAATGAGAAAATGATGCGTCCTTACTCGTTCCCGCGGGACAAAACGAAGAGACTATTCGAGCTGGCGATGCGCAACAGGTTTATCAATCTGCTGAATCCAAAGCGACCATTGCAACCCGGCGAAGCGAATAATCCCAATTATTGCCCTTACCACCAAACGGTAAGCCATCCAATCGATGATTGCTTCGTTTTTAAGGGATGGATCGAGGATCGGTACCAACAAGGCATGTTTGCGTTGTCGGAGAAGTGGAAAGTAAGCCCACCACAACCGCACACTCCTAGGAAGATGGACACACCGGGGGCAACGTGCTCTTTTATTGAAGAAGCTCCATGGGAGGTCGCTCTTTCAGCCAAGACAAAAAGAATGCTGAAAGATCTCTACACATGTCCGGCAATTAGATGGAAGAATCCACTCGAGCCTGAGATCATCGAAGGGATGATGAAACAACGCCCGACTCCAAAAATCAGTGGTGATAGTCAAAGATCGCACACCCAGCCGTCGAAATCATCGAAAAAGAAAAAGAAATCCAAAAAGCCCGTGAAGTCTAACGACAAGCGCACAGACCTGCAAAAGCAGATTGACGCGCTGGAAGAGTACAACCAGAAGGCGCGGACTCCAATCACGCTCCAAGAGTTCCTCAGCCACGTCCTTGAAGACGGAGATGATGGAGAAGACTCGTCGGATGAATTTGAGGATTACGTAGCAAGTTGCCATATGATCTCTCATTCGTCCACAGACGATGAAGAAGCTCCTTGCACCGAAAGACTGGGGGCAGGTCCTGAACCGGAGCTTCCAGGACTATCAGACGAAATGATCGAGCATTCCTAAACGAAGCTCTTCTGAAAAGTAAAGCTGATCGGGAGCGTGAGGTGGCCATATTTGAAAAGGCCAAATGCCGGTGACTGGACGAAAGAGTCGAGACACTCTCGCCGAATCAAAGGACATTCGCCGCGAATAAAAACAAGTTCAAGACGAGGAAAAGGTTTGCTAAAGCCATATCAATGTGAATGAAGCTACCGCCCTCCGAAAGAAACACTCTCGGTGAAGCAGAGATGCATCCTAGCTACTGCCTATATCATCGAAAGATTGCACACCCTACCGAAGAGTGCAGCGCTTTTAAAAGATGGTGGAAATGGTATGTTGCTCACCGGCAACAGTTTAAGCGGATGAAACGCAAAACTCGTCGGGAGCAGAGAAGTACGACCGAGGAGTATAAAAGAACTACCGGCAACTGTCGCATGGTTAACGCCCGGGGATCGTAAATTCTCACCTTCGGGAGCGACTCTGATGAGGAAATGGCTCTTGGCCCTCTCTTTAAAGAATCCACCTTGGGGAAAGAGGAAGAACCGAATACCTGTGAAAATATTCAGCTGCGTAATCGTACGCTGCCCGAAAAGAATCTTGGGCCCTCGAACAGTGGGTCAGATAGAAAAGATAAGGGAAAATAAAAAGTCCCTGAGGATATCATCCTTGATGACCAAGCCGTCGAAAAGCTGACAGCCAAGGACCTGCCAAAGAAAAGTAAGGTGGACTACAACGTTCTGGCACACTTGAGGAAGATACCCTCGCAGCTCAGCATTCTCAACGCCCTTCTGCTATCCAAAGAGGCGAGGGATTATTTAATCAAGGTATTACAAGAGCCCGGGCAATTCCAAGCTTTCCTCGCTGAAGAAAAGATGAAGGACGAGCTGGAAGAAGTATACACAGCCGATATCACCTTTGGTGATGAATATCTCCTCCTTGGGACATGTGAGCAAAACCGTCCCCTATATGTCTCCGGGTACTGTAATGACATCAAGATAGGTAAAATCCTGGTCGACAATGGGTCCTCCGTCAACCTCCTTAACGTAAGGGTGCTAAAGGAGATATGTATGAGCGTTCAACACCTTGCTCGGGATAAGATCACCATCCCCGGATTTGACTCCCAATCATCACGGATGCTTGGGTCTGTGATATTGACACTACGCTTTGGGCTGCTTGTCACGGACATTAAGTTTCACGTCATTGATGCCAAGACATGCTACAATGCTTTGCTCGGTCAGCCCTGGTTGCACGAATACAACATCATCCCTTCTACACAACATCAGTGTATGAAGTATTTCAAGGATGGTCTCGAGTATACTGTGACAGGAGAACTAAACCCATTCTCCGTGAACGAAGTCCGCAAGTATGAAGATGCAAAAAACTTCTTACCAGACTTTGAGGATACAGAGAGATGTCACAAACCGGAGAACAAAGCTATCCCTACCATTCCGGTCTTCGGGAGTGATACCGAGGAGGAAGAAGAGATAGTTTACTTAGGTCCGCCCTACTACAACAAGCCGGGACCGTCCACTCCTATGTTGATCTTCGGCAGCGACTCGGAAGATGAGGTCAATGCCATATTCTCTGCTCAGCCATCAATACAAACCTTCGCTGATGAAGAGCAAAGTTTGCAAGTCGCCATGGTTCCGTCCAAGCATCATAAAGAACTAGATGCGCTTAATCCCTACAATGTGGAAGAGTTGCAGACATTCTATGTCCCTCCCACGTGAAAAGTTGAAAAGACGATCCTATTCTACCGATCCTGGGAAACCAAAGTGGATAAAGAAATCTGGCACGGCTCCGATTCTACGCTCGACAGGCTCCAGCCCATCTGTTTGCCCAGATATTATACGAACGGACTAAAAAGGCTGTTAAAGTGCCAAGGCGTACCTTTCAAACAGACCGCTCGAAAAGCTAAGTTCTAAGACAAGATCTGGAACGTCCCCGGAACTCAAAGAAAGTTGCCCAACGGGAGAATGGAAACGACCGGGATTGGGTATGTTCAATCCAAGAAATGGGAGCTACTCCGCGACTGCTACGTCGTACATGACTTTAATGAAGAGGGAGATGCTCTGTGGGAAGATGCTAACCCTGAACCAGAAAGAGCTCCCGCCGTGAAAATGCCCATTCCGTCGTTCGAAGAACAAATGGACAAGCTTATAAGGGAAGCAGGTCAAAAGGTTCGAGACGACCATAATCGCGAAATGGCCATCTACGAGAAAGCCAGTACGCAACGCCTGTAAGTACACGGTAGCGCCTCGGCCATCTAACAGACGCTAAATGCGGAACAAAAACTTTTTAGCTGGCGCTATCGTATACTATAACCCGGATCTGCCATTAAAGCTAAACTAACAAACTACAAAGTGGGTAGAAATGTTATACTGAACGATCCGAGTCCTTCGGTCTTCAACCATCAACCCACGCTTTGTTGCGGCTACTCCGATCTCCTGAATCTCCAGTCTTCTCGTCCAGGTGGCACCACGTCGACGGATCTTTAAACGGGCTCCCGCCTCTGAACCGAGGCAACTCGATCATCAAGTTTGCTAAAAGTGATGACCAAGATTGATGTAGAGAATGAGTATAACACTTTGTCTCGTTACGTCCAAAGCTATGGACGAACGGTTAATGAAGTTGCCTTTTTGGATTCAAATGAAATGAGAAATGAATATATGAAATTTCCATGAAGCCAAAACCATAGTCTTTTTCCCAAATCAATCCCTCTCACAACCATGAAGGGCTGGCCACTACTTGAAGAGGTGGGGGGGGGGGGTGAGTGTAGGATGGGGGGTGACCATTAGCACATAAAGAAAAGCATGAGTCAAAGATAACACCTTGCATCAAATTAATGCATACAAATGAATCATCAAAACCTAGTCATCATAACATTAAAAGCACATTTAATGCACTAATGACTCACTAGCCACCTCATCATCCTAGTCACCATCTAAATGCTTCTAGAACCTTCCACACTCATCAAGAAAAGATAAATCCGTCTTTAACCGAATGATAAAGACGGGTGATAGAAAACTGGAAACTGGCAACTTCCAAAAGCGATCCTGAAACGAATTTCAGGATAACCCCGTATCAGTATAAACATACCTGTATTTGTATTACGACCGAATAAAAATGCAACTGAGACAAAGATATTATATCTACACAGTATAATACTTGGATCCGGCTTAAACCAAAGCCCACCGATATTATCTGCCCGAAATATGACACGTGCGTAAACGCACGTGCATTTTCCGAACCTTGCAATAAAACCATACGGCCTCTACAACGTTTCGCCCGAACTTGGGAAACTGTTTGTGGGGGATTCTAATGACTCATCAACACACTGGCACTGGGTATAACCACTAGCACGTCAGAGGTACAAGCTGTATGTAACGGTTGCCTATGTATTGATTGGAAGGGAAGTTGACGAGCGAACTCATCCAGAAACCCTACTGAGCCTAACAGCGACAATATACATACAGTCCGGTCCGTTCGTCTATGAGTATCGCATATCGGCCTAGGGGGCTGGTAACGTCAGACCCCCAATAGTGGTATAAGTCATATCAGAGAGTGGCCCAGAACACCCTGAGATACTACTGGAGTACCTACCAGTAAATCTCCTGCCTCGGCCGAGGGCTTTGTGTAATGGCTCTCCTAGACACAGCGCGATCTCACCCCTAATACCGGGAGAGACGAATCCCCTGCCGATCCGCTCACTTGCTTCCATGTGGCTCGGGACTGTACCCAAAAAAGACCTGTTTGCACGACTCCTTTGAGCCGTGGTAGGGTAGAAATCAAAGCACAGTGGGAACTCACATGAGACAAATGACGACCTCAGGTCGATGAACTAACCTGTACACATGTCACCAGGGAACTGCTATCTGGCGCTAGGTATAATACCAACTAGCAGGTTGTAACACCTTAGGATAAGGGTTAGTGAATAATTATAATTAAATAATGATTTTTAATAAAAAGGTTTACCAAATTGGGTTTTAAATATTTTTCTTAATTTAATAAATATTTTTCCAAAATTTTCCTAAGCTTGCACACACATGTGCATGTAACTAGGGTTTTTGAAATGTGTTAATACCATAATTTTACCATGGTGGGTTAATATTAGAATTAAGTCTTTTGTTTTAAATTGTGTTGTGTTGGCATGAGAGAGAGAGAGGCATGGCTCAGCCATGCTTGGCCTTATTGAGGAGAGAGAGAGGAGGGTTGACCTTGGACTTGAGTGATTGCCCCCATTCCTTTGCAATTCCCTCACACTCACTCAACACACACACACACTTACCTCTCTTCACACCCCAGCAGCAGCAGCAGGAGAAAAAGCAACAGCAACAACTGAGCCTGAAGCAACTGCAGCAGCAAGCATTGGCAGCATCAGCAGCAGGGAACAGTAGCAGCAGCACCAAGCTTCACAACAGCAACTGCAGCCTCTTCTCTTCTCTTCTTCTGCTTCCTCCAGCTTCCTAGGGTTAAGTATGAGGTATATTTTTTAAAACTTATTCCCTAGTTAGCTTGGTGAGTGTGTTTTTGCATCGGTTATTGGTTTTTAGTGCGTTTTAGTATGATATGAGGAGTTTTGTGGGAACTTTGTGCTAGGGTGATGTGTTTGGGTTTCAGTAGCTTGTTAATGAGTTAGAGAGACCATTGTAACCTAGTCCAACCCCGATTACACTAAAATACCACCAGTTTTCATATTCGATGCATAATGTCGTATTTGTGCAATTTGGGGGTTTTCTGGAACTGCTTTTGACTCGGTGAGTGCAGAATGATTTTGGGAAGACTGTAGTATAGTGGAGTAGAGCTGATACCACAGGTGAAACCCGACCCCCTTTGTGCTACAGTGGGCCGCCGAAATCTTCATTCTGGCCGCAATTTGCGGCCAGATGGGTAGGGAATTGGGTCTTGTTTGGTCCATTGGGTGTCTGCTAATGTGTGTAGTATTGTGGTATTTATATTTTTGTAAGTTCAGTTCTGTAGGAAAATCTGGGACCAAATACCTATTTTGCCGTTTTCTAAACCTTCGCGACACGCGTGATACGTGAGTAGGTTTGGGTTTCTGCGTATCGCGGCGCGTCGGGGTAGTTTCGTGGCGCGTGATTACACGTTTTAGCGTATTGCGCACACGCGCGATTGGTTTGCGACACGAGAGTCTAGTTGGACCGTAGTGTCGCGTTTTTGTGAAATGAGCTTATGTGTGATATATGTTATGTGATTCTAGGTTCGCAGGCCAGTGAGACGGACGCTGCAAAGAAGGGCAAGCAAGTGGTTGGGTACACCTAGCGCGAGACACTGTGAGTAGATTTCACATCTACGGGGATATCGCCCGCATGGCGTTATGCGTCAGGGCTGATAGGACCTTATTGTTATATACTGCATATACCATACCATGGATTGTCATCGCATATTGCATTCCCTGTTATATATATATATATATATTGCTTAGAACTGATAGAACTGCCATGATCATACTGTCGTATATTGTTGTTTCTCATCCATACTTGACATGACTTGATATACATATTTGATGCACCTATCACATCACAGTTACTTGTATTATTGTTGGGATTTCATGTGAGTTCTGGATTTGGGAACCGTGGCCTTTTCAAATAAGTAATCATTTAAAAACCCGGTTCCCTTGATATGATATTTTGGGGCGTCACCCCGTGTTTTCTCGGTGCTTGAGGCACGTATTGATAGAGGGCTGACCCGGACTGACGGATGCCCAATGGATTGATAGAGGGCTGACCCGGACTGAAGGATGCCCGATGGATTGATAGAGGGCTGACCCGGACTGACGGATGCCCGATGGATTGATAGAGAGCTGACCCGGACTGACGGATGCCCGATGGATTGATAGAGGGCTGACCCGGACTGACGGATGCCCGATGGATTGATAGAGGGCTGACCCGGACTGACGGATGCCCGATGGACTGATAGAGGGCTGACCCGGACTGACGGACGCCCGATATATTGAGAGAGGGATGACCCGGACTGACGGATTCCCGGTATATACTTTGAGAGATGGCTGACCCGGATTGACGGAGGCCCGATACCGGATGTTTTGCGTGTCGATGCTAGACACGAGTATTTATGATATTTGGGTGCCGATGTTGGGCACTCGGGATTTTCAGGGATATACAGGATATGAGGGCCGATGGAGTACCGGCGTTTGAGATGTTGGGATTTGTGGTGCATACATACTTATGTAGTCCACCTCGATACTTCATGTAGATACTATATCCCCATGCTCGGCATTCATTATCACATCTCATCCTGTAGTATATCACCTGATAGAGGACTGGCATTATTATTATGCATACTGCTACATCGCATTGATATTATCTGCTGGCATTAGTAGAGCCACGCTATATGTGCATGCTTGCGATTACCTTTATATGTTATCTCTATTCACGAGTTGGCAACTCACCCCCGTTGTGCCACAGTGTTTGCAGGTTGCCCTTGGGAGTAGTCACGGCTGGCTGTTACCTCATCTTTTGGCACAGATACCCCTTTTGAGCAGAGATAGTCTTTTGCTGATAGGTGGGTTTTGTACGGTATCTGTTATGTTTCAGTTGTACATTGATGTATCTAGTATTCTCCATCTACCTTTCTGTATTGACTTAGAGACAGTTGTGAGGACGATATGTATGATTTTATATTCTGGTGTCGAGCTCGCATGTGAGCCGACTTTACTTTATGCAGTCTCATCTTTTATGATATTGTCCTTGTTTTACTGTGTATTCTTCGCTACGGCGTCGTATATCATATTGTGATGCTTTATTCATGTCACTTGTTATTCTGCTACATCTTGCTTTTACCCGACTTTCGGGGCTAATGTTTTAAAAGGGAAATGTTACCAAAATTATAAAACTTATAACTATTGAACTTAAAAAGGATTTCTACTAAATAAATGGAAGTTTTTCGGACATGTACGATTGTTTTTACAAAATGTTTTAAAATCACTCTATATTTATTGGTTTTGATTTCTGGGTTCGTCTTACTTAGCCGCGTTACGCCTGTAGACGTTGCGTGGTTAAGTGCCGGTCATGAGTCGAATTCTCGGGTCGTGACAAAGTTGGTATCAGAGCGTAGGTTTTACCTTCGGAGTGTAGGATGACCCTGGTATGATGGAGTAGGTAGCTGCAGCAGGGTAGTGTAGCGTGCGTATGTTCCGCGGCATACTCACGACACGGTACTCCGCTTACGCGACCTTAGGACTTATGGATTTGATCCCTCCTTATATTCTTGCGATTCGGTTTCCGTGTTCTTATCGAATCCAAATTTTCTTTCAGCCATTATGCCGCCTAAGACTACGAGGGCACAGAGAGCGGCCGCGAGGGCCGAGATTCGAGTTGACTCGTCCGAGACGAGGACTGATCCGGGCAGTACGCCGGTTGTACCCGAGCAGGCTGTTCCTGCCGTGACAGAGCAGATCGCCACGATAGGGGCTGGTATGCAGGAGATGCGCCAGACGGTGGGATCTAGCATGCAGGAGATGCGCCAGATGATAGGATCGCTAGCTGAGACGCTTCGAGCGCAGCGACCAGAGGTAGCTCCACCAGTTCCAGAGACCGCTATGGTACCTACCGCATAGCCAGTTGCCCCTGCAGCCACGGAGGTGATTACAGTATCGCTATCAGAGTTCATGAGGCTGAAGCCTCCGGTTTTCACAGGCACCGATACAGCCGAGGACCCACAGTCTTTCATAGACAGGATGGCCAGGATATGCCGTTCCCTCAGATGTGCAGATGCGAGATGGGTCGAGTTTGCGAGCTTTCGCCTGGAAGGTCTTGCGCAGAAGTGGTGTGACTCAGTTGAGAAGGGCAGAGCAGCAGATCTTCCTCCTATGACCTGGGCGGAGTTCGTGACCATATTTCTAGCCCGTTTCCTTCCCCGGAGTGTTAGAGATGCCCGAGCACACAGGTTTGAGTCCTTGCGTCAGACGCCAGGGATGACAGTGGCAGAGTATGACGTACTGTTTACGGAGCTAGCAGTCTATGCCCCACATTTAGTGGCCACCGAGGAGCTGCGAGTCCGGAGATTTGTTCGAGGCTTGCTTTCACCAGTGTTCCTCGCGATCAGCGCGCAGCACTACGAGACCTATGCAGCAGCTGTAGACGCAGCCCTAGTGGTCGAGGAGCACCTTGTTGAGACTTCGGCACTTCCAGAGCCGAAGAGAGCTCGTGCGGATACTTCAGCACAGAGACAGCCTTTTCGGCGCCATGATAGACGTATTGCAGGCAGCAGAGATTCAGGGCGGGGCCGGTTATTCAGTTCTTATTCCCAGGATGGTCAGCGGCCGTCGTCGGGATGTTTTCGCTGTGGGAGTTCTTACCACCGTGTACGGGATTGTCCTGAGTTACCCCGGAGAGAGGCGACAACACCGCATGTTACCTTACCACCTTCACCACCCCAGAGAGCGTTGCCTATCGTACCTACCGTTGCTCCGCGCCAGACTCATACACAGCGAGGTCGTGGGCGTGGAGGAGTTGCTCAGAGAGGGCGAGGTGACCGAGGCAGAGGGCAGCCAGTCACAGGTGGTGGACAGGCGAGGGTTTTTGCTTTGACACATCAGGACGCGCAGGCGTCCAATGCAGTGGTTTCAGGTATCCTCCCTGTATGTTCAGTTGATGCACATGTACTGTTCGATCCCGGATCCACACACTCGTACGTATCCACGCACTTTGTGCCGAGTTTGGGTAGAGAGTCCGGCTTGCTTGATCAGCCGCTTGTGGTGACTACTCCTGTGGGAGAGTCGTTTGTTGCTAGGCACGTGTTCCGGTCCTGTGTCGTCTGTATTGGCGAGAGAGAGTTGCCTGTCGACTTGATCCTTCTGGAGATGTTGGACTTCGACGTTCTTTTAGGCATGGATTGGTTAGCCACGTGCTATGCTTCTGTGGACTGCCGCGAGAAGACAGTTAGATTCTGTTTCCCCGGTGAGTCGGTTTTTGTTGTGTTGGGGGACGTTGGTGTCGCCCCTCACAGAGTGATTTCTTCTTTTCGCGGTGGACAGCTTTTGAGGAAGGGATGTCAGGGATTTCTCGCCTATGTTTGCGATGCTCGCGCTACAGAGGTTCCATTGGATCAGGTTCCGGTTGTTAGCGAGTTTCCTGATGTGTTCCCTGACGAGCTTCCTGGGTTGCCGCCCGAGCGCGACATTTCTTTCTGTATTGATTTGGTTCCTGGTTCGGGGCCTATTTCTATACCGCCTTATCGGATGGCCCCGGCGGAACTTCGAGAGTTGAAGGGTCAGTTGCAAGACTTGCTGGACAAGGGACTTATTCGACCCAGTGTTTCCCCGTGGGGTGCTCCAGTCCTGTTCGTCAGGAAGAAGGACGGCAGTTTGCGTCTTTGTATCGACTACCGCCAGCTGAACAGGGTGACAGTGCGGAACAGGTATCCTTTGCCGCGTATCGACGATTTGTTCGATCAGCTTCAGGGGGCAGGGTACTTTTCGAGGATCGATTTGCGATCGGGCTATCATCAGCTGCGGGTTCGACAGGAGGACATTCCCCGGACAGCCTTCCGTACGCGCTACGGCCATTACGAGTTTTTGGTGATGTCGTTCGGACTCACCAATGCGCCAGCAGCCTTCATGGATTTGATGAACCGTATTTTCCGGCCTTATTTGGATCTGTTCATCATAGTCTTCATTGACGATATCTTGGTGTATTCCCGGAGTAGTGAGGAGCACGAGCAGCACCTGCGGATTACATTGCAGACATTGAGGGAGCACCAGCTTTATGCGAAATTCTCCAAGTGTGCTTTTTGGCTGGACAGCGTAGATTTCTTGGGGCACGTGATTTCACGAGACGGTATATGTGTAGACCCGAGGAAGATCGAGGCCGTTCAGCGTTGGCCCAGACCCACATCGGTGACGGAGATTCGCAGCTTTTTGGGATTGGCCGGTTACTACAGGCGTTTTGTGCAGGACTTCTCACGTATTGCTACACCGTTGACCGGGTTGACCCGGAAGGGAGTTCCCTTCGATTGGACGGAGGAGTGCGAGCACAGTTTTCAGCAGTTACGGACTCAGCTGACGACGGCACCGATGTTATCTTTACCTTCCGGATCGGGCGGATTTGTGGTCTTTTGTGATGCTTCTCGAGTGGGATTGGGATGCGTTCTGATGCAGCATGATAGGGTGATCGTGTATGCCTCGCGACAATTGAAGAAGCACGAGCAGAACTACCCCACTCATGATTTGGAGATGGCAGCAGTGGTCTTCGCACTTAAGATCTGGCGACATTACCTATACGGCGAGTCGTGCCAGATATTTACGGATCATAAGAGTCTGAAATACATATTCCAGCAGCGGGACCTGAACCTTCGACAGCGTCGATGGATGGAGTTAGTGAAGGATTATAACTGCGAGATCTTATATCACCCGGGCAAGGCAAATGTGGTGGCGGATGCTTTGAGCCGGAGGCCCGGGAGTAGTTTATCTTGTTTGAGCGCAGTACAGGAGCAGTCATCGGCAGATTGGCAGATATTATGTGACAGTCGGGTACAGTTCGAGTTCACGCCAATTGGAGGACAGATAGCACATGTCCGTGCACGCCCACAGTTGATCGATCGCATACGTGAGGCACAGCTCAGTGATGACCGATGTTCAGAGATCATGGCACAGATAGGACAGGACAGATTTTCCGAGTTCGTGATCGATGATCAGGGGATACTACGGTTTGGAGTCAGACTGTGCGTACCAGATGCTGAAGGGCTGAGACGCGAGATTCTTGAGGAGGCACATCGATCGGTGTATAGCGTCCATCCCGGTTCCACCAAGATGTATCATGATATGAGAGATGTTTACTGGTGGGACGGAATGAAGAGGGACATTGCAGATTTTGTATCGAGATGCCTGACTTGTCAGCAAGTCAAGGCTGAGCACCAGAGGCCCGCGGGAGAGCTACAGCCGTTACCCATTCCGGAGTGGAAATGGGAACAGATTTCGATGGATTTCGTTGTGGGTCTACCCAGGACTAGTCGGGGGTATGACTCTATCTGGGTGATCGTGGATCGTTTGACGAAAGCGGCTCACTTCCTACCGGTGAAGATGACTTTCGGATTTACTCAGTATGCCCAGATCTATATTGACGAGGTAGTGCGACTACACGGAGTACCGACGTGCATTGTGTCCGACAGAGGCACCCAGTTTACCAGTAGACTATGGCAGAGGCTTCAGGAGGCTTTGGGCAATCGCTTGAGTTTCAGCACGGCATTTCATCCGCAGACCGACGGACAGTCAGAGCGGACCATCCAGACTCTCGAGGACATGCTCAGAGCTTGTGTACTAGATTTCGGAGGTAGCTGGGATCATCATTTGCCCTTAGTAGAGTTCTCCTACAATAACAGCTACCAGGAGACTATTCAGATGGCACCGTTTGAGGCTCTTTATGGGAGGAGATGCAAGTCGCCTACTTGTTGGACAGAGCTCAGTGAGAGCAGTATCTTAGGGCCACAGATCGTTGAGGAGACGACCGCGAAGATCCAGTTGATTCGCGATAGGATGAGAGCAGCGCAGAGTAGGCAGAGGGCTTATGCAGACCGTCGACGACGCAGACTTGAGTTTTCTGTTGGTGATCATGTTTTCTTGAGGGTCTCCCCAATGAAAGGTGTGATGAGGTTTGGGAAGAAGGGGAAACTCAGTCCCAGGTTTGTGGGCCCCTTCGAGATCCTCGAGCGTGTTGGTGCAGTAGCCTACCGTTTAGCCCTTCCGCCCAGCTTTCCAGATGTGCACCCCGTATTCCATGTCTCGATGCTCCGCAGATATCTTCATGATCCTTCGCATGCGATTCAGCATCCGACGATCCAGCTTGAGCGTGACCTTTCCTATGCAGAGCAGCCGGTGATGATCTTGGATCGACAAGTGAAGAAACTGAGATCGAAGGACATTCCATCAGTTAAGGTACTTTGGCGTGGTCAGAACCGTGAAGGGGTCACTTGGGAGACCGAAAGCGAGATGATGAAGACGTATCCCCATCTTTTTGAAGGTAACCTTAGTTAGATTTTTTTTTTTTGAAATTCGGGGATGAATTTCTTTAAGGGGGAGAGATTGTAACACCTTAGGATAAGGGTTAGTGAATAATTATAATTAAATAATGATTTTTAATAAAAAGGTTTACCAAATTGGGTTTTAAATATTTTTCTTAATTTAATAAATATTTTTCCAAAATTTTCCTAAGCTTGCACACACATGTGCATGTAACTAGGGTTTTTGAAATGTGTTAATACCATAATTTTACTATGGTGGGTTAATATTACAATTAAGTCTTTTGTTTTAAATTGTGTTGTGTTGGCATGAGAGAGAGAGAGGCATGGCTCAGCCATGCTTGGCCTTATTGAGGAGAGAGAGAGGAGGGTTGACCTTGGACTTGAGTGATTGCCCCCATTCCTTTGCAATTCCCTCACACTCACTCAACACACACACACACTTACCTCTCTTCACACCCCAGCAGCAGCAGCAGGAGAAAAAGCAATAGCAAGAACTGAGCCTGAAGCAACTGCAGCAGCAAGCATTGGCAGCATCAGCAGCAGGGAACAGTAGCAGCAGCACCAAGCTTCACAACAGCAACTGCAGCCTCTTCTCTTCTCTTCTTCTGCTTCCTCCAGCTTCCTAGGGTTAAGTATGAGGTATATTTTTTAAAACTTATTCCCTAGTTAGCTTGGTGAGTGTGTTTTTGCATCGGTTATTGGTTTTTAGTGCGTTTTAGTGTGATATGAGGAGTTTTGTGGGAACTTTGTGCTAGGGTGATGTGTTTGGGTTTCAGTAGCTTGTTAATGAGTTAGAGAGACCATTGTAACCTAGTCCAACCCCGATTACACTAAAATACCACCAGTTTTCATATTCGATGCATAATGTCGTATTTGTGCAATTTGGGGGTTTTCTGGAACTGCTTTTGACTCGGTGAGTGCAGAATGATTTTGGGAAGACTGTAGTATAGTGGAGTAGAGCTGATACCACAGGTGAAACCCGACCCCCTTTGTGCTACAGTGGGCCGCCGAAATCTTCATTCTGGCCGCAATTTGCGACCAGATGGGTAGGGAATTGGGTCTTGTTTGGTCCATTGGGTGTCTGCTAATGTGTGTAGTATTGTGGTATTTATATTTTTGTAAGTTCAGTTCTGTAGGAAAATCTGGGACCAAATACCTATTTTGCCGTTTTCTAAACCTTCGCGACACGCGTGATACATGAGTAGGTTTGGGTTTCTGCGTATCGCGGCGCGTCGGGGTAGTTTCGTGGCGCGTGATTACACGTTTTAGCGTATCGCGCACACGCGCGATTGGTTTGCGACACGAGATTCTAGTTGGACCGTAGTGTCGCGTTTTTGTGAAATGAGCTTATGTGTGATATATGTTATGTGATTCTAGGTTCGCAGGCCAGTGAGACGGACGCTGCAAAGAAGGGCAAGCAAGTGGTTGGGTACACCTAGCGCGAGACACTGTGAGTAGATTTCACATCTACGGGGATATCGCCCGCATGGCGTTATGCGTCAGGGCTGATAGGACCTTATTGTTATATACTGCATATACCATACCATGGATTGTCATCGCATATTGCATTCCCTCTTATATATATATATATTGCTTAGAACTGATAGAACTGCCATGATCATACAGTCGTATATTGTTGTTGCTCATCCATACTTGACATGACTTGATATACATATTTGATGCACCTATCACATCACAGTTACTTGTATTATTGTTGGGATTTCATGTGAGTTCTGGATTTGGGAACCGTGGCCTTTTCAAATAAGTAATCATTTAAAAACCCGGTTCCCTTGATATGATATTTTGGGGCGTCACCCCGTGTTTTCTCGGTGCTTGAGGCACGTATTGATAGAGGGCTGACCCGGACTGACGGATGCCCGATGGATTGATAGAGGGCTGACCCGGACTGACGGATGCCCGATGGATTGATAGAGGGCTGACCCGGACTGACGGATGCCCGATGGATTGATAGAGGGCTGACCCGGACTGACGGATGCCCGATGGATTGATAGAGGGCTGACCCGGACTGACGGATGCCCGATGGACTGATAGAGGGCTGACCCGGACTGACGGACGCCCGATATATTGAGAGAGGGATGACCCGGACTGACGGATTCCCGGTATATACTTTGAGAGATGGCTGACCCGGATTGACGGAGGCCCGATACCGGATGTTTTGCGTGTCGATGCTAGACACGAGTATTTATGATATTTGGGTGCCGATGTTGGGCACTCGGGATTTTCAGGGATATACAGGATATGAGGGCCGATGGAGTACCGGCGTTTGAGATGTTGGGATTTGTGGTGCATACATACTTATGTAGTCCACCTCGATACTTCATGTAGATACTTTATCCCCATGCTCGGCATTCATTATCACATCTCATCCTGTAGTATATCACCTGATAGAGGACTGGCATTATTATTATGCATACTGCTACATCGCATTGATATTATCTGCTGGCATTAGTAGAGCCACGCTATATGTCCATGCTTGCGATTACCTTTATATGTTATCTCTATTCACGAGTTGGCAACTCACCCCCGTTGTGCCACAGTGTTTGCAGGTTGCCCTTGGGAGTAGTCACGGCTGGCTGTTACCTCATCTTTTGGCACAGATACCCCTTTTGAGCAGAGATAGTCTTTTGCTGATAGGTGGGTTTTGTACGGTATCTGTTATGTTTCAGTTGTACATTGATGTATCTAGTATTCTCCATCTACCTTTCTGTATTGACTTAGAGACAGTTGTGAGGACGATATGTATGATTTTATATTCTGGTGTCGAGCTCGCATGTGAGCCGACTTTACTTTATGCAGTCTCATCTTTTATGATATTGTCCTTGTTTTACTGTGTATTCTTCGCTACGGCGTCGTATATCATATTGTGATGCTTTATTCATGTCACTTGTTATTCTGCTACATCTTGCTTTTACCCGACTTTCGGGGCTAATGTTTTAAAAGGGAAATGTTACCAAAATTATAAAACTTATAACTATTGAACTTAAAAAGGATTTCTACTAAATAAATGGAATTTTTTCGGACATGTACGATTGTTTTTACAAAATGTTTTAAAATCACTCTATATTTATTGGTTTTGATTTCTGGGTTCGGCTTACTTAGCCGCGTTACGCCTGTAGACGTTGCGTGGTTAAGTGCCGGTCACGAGTCGAATTCTCGGGTCGTGACACAGGTTCCCGGCGAGTCCTGTCCGGTGTACTCATAACCCAATGAGCACCTGTATACATCTTAGGTGAACCAACTAACACCAATGGCTTGTGAGACCGGCCACCGCCCCTCATCGGGGTCTCGACTATATACACTAGTCTACTATGGAGTATCAATGCCCTTTCTCGAAACTCCCACGACTAGGGACACTTTAAGGATGTGCTTATAGACCCCAGCTCCCATGTATATGATCGCCATCATACTGCTGGCAGTCAAGCAAGAATCCTATGGGCTCTATCATCATGCAATAGCGAACTAAAGCATGTATACGATGATAAAGACAAACCAAATAGCATACTATTATCTCGAGCAAGACTGTCATATCGGTATAGGTCCTGCCTCAATCATTGCAATCACGTACCTGCCATCCAATAATTGACTTTGAGGGCACTATATCTAACAACGCCTCCTTCAACGGGCTGTGAAAAATGAAAATGCTCCTCCTTGTCAACCCGTTGTACAAAAGGCCCGAAGAAGAGGCAGAAATAAACCAAAGAACGGGAAAGGCGTTCGACAGCGACAAAGAGAGTCCAAGAAGCCACGTGATCGGGAATCGAGCAATTCGGATTCGTCTCTTATAAAGAAGATGGGTCGAGCATACTCTTTTCCCCAGGACAAAATACAGAAGATACTTGATCTTGCCATAAAATATCAAATGATGACACTCCCGGAGTCCAAGCACCCCGAGCAAGCAGGCGAAGTCTCTCATCCGGACTATTTTTCCTATCACAGGGCAATAGGATATCCTCTCGAAGACTGCTTCACATTTAAAGACTGGGTAGAAGACTAGTATCAGTAAGGCAGGTTCGCTCTATCCAGCAGCTGGAGGGTAACCCCGCCGCAGAAGCATGAACCCAAAGCCACGAAAGTAGAGCCGGATCAACATCGGTCTTGGAAGCGAGCTCGTACCTGTCACATGATAACGTTGTCAGAAGAAGAGCCCGAGAATATGGATGACCTCCCCTGGTGCTTCGAAATAGATGATAATGAGGTAATCTCAGAGTTTCCTCCAGCGCCAAAAGAGCTGGAAGATGGGATACATACTACTGCAGATAACCTCAAGAAAATTGATTTGGGGACAGCAAGTGACCCGCGGCCGACGTTCATCAATGAGCTGTTGTCTGAAGAAAGGGTAGCTACGCTAAAGGACGTGCTCATCCAACATAAAGATTTCTTCGAGATGCCAGGATTAGATCCGGAGATTGCTGTGCACAAATTGGCAATATCTCTGGACGTTAAACCGATCAAACAAGCGCCGAGAAGAATGCGGCTCGAGCTTGAGACGAGCATTAATGCCGAGGTCAAGAAACTAATCGACTCCGGTTTCATCCAAGAGGTTCAATATCCTGACTGGATCGCCAACATCGTCCCAGTGATGAAGATAAATGGGACGGTGCGCATCTGCGTAGACTTTCGGGACCACAATAAAGCTTGCCCGAAGGATGATTTTCCCGTACCGGTTACCGAGCTGATGATAGACAATACGTCCACTCATGAAGTTTTCTCCTTCATGGACGGCTCATCAGGATATAATCAGATAAAGATGCATCCCCAAGACCAGAAGCATACCGCTTTCCGGACCCCTTTGGGCATATTCTGCTATAAGGTGACGCCCTTTGGTCTAAAGAACGCCGGTGCCACCTATCAGAGGGCCATGACGAAGAACTTCGACGACCTCATACATGAAATCGTCGAATGCTATATCGACGACCTCGTGGTTAAAAGCAAATCATACGAGGAATATTTAGAGCATCTGAAGATCGTGTTTCAGCGCCTTCGGCAATACAACTTGAAGATGAACCCTCTCAAATGCGCGTTTGGAGTTTCCTCGGGCAAATTCCTGGGATTCATCGTACGACATCGAGGCATCGAGATAGACCCTTCAAAGATCAAGGCAATTATGGAAATGCCTCCGCCAAGGACTCTCAAGCAATTGCGGTCTCTCCAAGGAAAGCTCGCGTATATCCGGCGATTTATAGCCAATCTCTCAGGCAAGTGTCGTCCTTACAGTCACCTGATGAAGAAGGGAACCCCGTTCGCCTGGGATCATAAATGCCAAAGTGCACTGGACGAAATCAAGAAATACCTGCGGAACCCGCTAGTACTGACCGCTCCAGTCAAGGGAAAGCCTCTTATTCTGTATACAACAGCCCTCGAAGGTTCTTTAGGCGCGTTATTGGCATAAGAGAACGACCAAGGGAAAGAAAGAGCTCTCTACTATCTGAGTCGAGTTCTACTGGGGGCAGAAAGCAATTACCCCCCATCGAAAAATACTGCCTGGCGTTGATTTTCACGATAACGAAGCTCAGACACTACGCGTTGGCGCATGAGGTCCATCTCATATCGAAGGTGGATCCTCTCAAATATTTAATGTCAAAGGCTATATTAACGGGAAGACTCGCTAAATGGGCCCTGCTCTTGATGGAATTCTCGATAACTTATCGTCCTCTTAAGGCAGTGAAAGGCCAGGCCATTGCCGACTTCCTCGCTGAGCATCCGATACCTGCCGATTCTCCCTTGAACTGCGAATTGCCAGACCAACATGCGTTTGACACGATCAACGGGGAAAGAAGAGAGAATGATACCCGGTGGGAACTCTATTTTGATGGAGCGTCTTCCATGAAGAAGCGCAAACAAAGCACTCCTATGATCAAATCGGGGGTAGGCCTCATCTTCGTAACTCCACAAGGAGGGATAATGCGCTTTGCCTTCTCCTTGACAGAGCCGAGGACAAACAATGAATCCGAATACGAAGCTTTGATAGCAGGTCTTAAGATCGCTATCGACATGGGAATTGAAAACCTGCTCATATACGGAGACTCTCAGCTGGTCGTTAGTCAAATAAACGGCGACTATCAGACGTGCAAGCCTGAGTTAGTGAAATAAGGCGAGAGAGTACAGCGACTACTGACTCAAATTCCCACCTACGCCCTGGAAAGCATACCGCGTGCGTAAAATAGTAAGGCAGATGCATTAGCCAAGCTCGCTAAAGAACTGGCTGATGAGAACCTGGATGACGTGAGAATCATTGTGCAAAGTCGTTGGGTTCTTGCTCCGGCAGAAGTATCTCCAGAGTCGTCCGAAGAAAAGGGAGCGACCGAGCGAATGACTCTGAAAATAAGAGGCCAGGAAGAGGCCAGGTAAAGGCTGAGGATCAGAGGGAAGTCTTTATAGACTACTTCAAATTCCGTCGAACACCTGAAGATGCGTCCTCAAGACATCAGCTTATGAAACGAGCTCTGTCTTTTGCTTTCGTCAATGATACTCTGTATAAGAGATCATTTGATTCTCTGTGGTTAAGATGCCTGGGACCAGACGAGGCAAGGAGATTCGTCCAAGAAACTCACGACGGACTCTGCGGTTCTCACCAAGCCGGTCCGAGATGAAGTTGAAGATCAAACGGATGGGCTATTATTGGCCCACGATGATCCATGACTGCCTCAAATACGTGAAGCAATGCCATTCGTTCCAGATTCACGGGGACTTTATCCACCAACATCCGAATCCACTACATCCAACGGTGACTAGCTGGCCATTCAAAATGTGGGGGACTGATATAATCGGCCCCATCGAACCAGCATCGTCCAGAGGACATCGATTCATTTTGGCGACAACTGATTACTTCTCCAAGTGGGCAGAGGCAGTACCGCTGAGGGAAGTAAAGACGAAGAATATCCTCCATTTCTTCAAGATGCACATCATTTATCGGTTTGGAACTCCACGACGGATTATCTCCGATAACGGGCCAGCCTATAGAAGCCATAAGATAAGCCGTTTTGCACAACAACATAACATAGACTGGAGATACTCCTCGGTCTATAATCCCCGGGCTAACGGTCTAGCTGAGGCTTTTAACAAGACCTTGACGAAGATCATGAAAAAGACGGTGTCCCGAAATAAGAAGGACTGGCACGAGAGACTGCATGAAGCTCTCTGGGCGTATCGAACTACGTTCAAAACGGCCACGAACACAACGCCGTATGCATTAGTATTCGGTACAGATGCGGTACTTCCCCTCGAGATAGAGCTACCCTCTCTATAAGTGGCAGTTCATTACGAGTTAACAGATGAAGAGAATGCTCACCTTCGGTTTGAGGAGCTCGATGCCCTTGATGAAATCCGGCTCATAGCGCAACATAATTTGGAGGCTTATAAAGCGAAGATGACGCGCTCATACGAAAGATTGACTAGGCCGAGGACATTCCGCCAAGGCGAACTCATGCTAGTGGTCAAAAGACCTATGGTCCCTAATCGCGCCAAACGGGGGAAATTCGAGCTGAACTATGAAGGCTCGTATATCATAGACAAGGTTTACCAGGGTGGAGCTTATCTACTCATAGACATGCATGGCAAAAGGCCCTTTAGACTAATAAATGGTCGCTTCCTGAAAAAGTACTACGCCTGACGAGTCACGGCCTAGGTCAATGATAGATGACGACAACTATATTCGCTCGCTATCTTCCTAAGCCCAAACTCTATAAGTAGTACCCGGCCAATGCACCGAAACGTCCTTAAACTAACAACGGACCGAAACGTCCTTAAACTGACAACGGACCAAAACGTCCTTAAAACTAACAACGGACCGAAACGTCCTTAAACTAACAACGGACCGAAACATCTTTAAACTAACAATGGACCGAAACGTCCTAAAGCTAACCGTTGACCGAAACGTCGATAAACTACTGTGGGTTACAGCATCCCGAAGCTGATACAAAAAAAGAGAAAAAAAATAATGGTATGTCCATAAGCAAAATGGGCACGGATGAAAACCCGAAAGGGCTCCGTGAGTAAAAACAGCAGGGCTACCGGCGAGTTTTGTGAAAACCCGAAAGGGCGCAGCCTCGTTAAAATAAATAAATAAAAAAGGAATAAAAAAAAAGAAAACGGTATGTCCATAAGCAAAATGGGCACGGATGAAAACCCGAAAAGGCTCCGTGAGTAAAAACAACAGGGCTACCGGCGAGTTTTGTGAAAACCCGAAAGGGCGCAATCTCGTTAAAAGACACTTGCGAGGTCTTCTCGACTTCGTAAAGAGAAACCACCTGTGTGAGATCCTTACGACTCACAAGGGAGTAACACACTTAGGGATCCCCACTATTCCTAAGGAGAAATTACACTTGCGAGATCCTCACGACTCGTAATGAGAACCCTCTTATGAGACTCTCACGGCTCGTAAGATTTGAAAGTCTTAAGCTACAGGGATCTGAACCTGTTCTTAAGTGGCCACCACAACCTCCGACATCGCCCTATAAGCGGCTCAATGCCGACCCTTGTATACAATCCACGGGCGCGAATAAACATTTCCCTAACAAAGTCCCCATCCGTGACTAGGGATATGTTTACACAGTGAACAACCCTTGTAAGTCCTCTCGACTTATAAGGAGAAAATACTCTTGTAAGATCCTTACGACTTATAAGAGAACATAAACTTAGGAATCCTCACGATTCCTAAGGAGAAAACACACCTACGAGATCCTCACGACTTGCAGGGAGAAATACCTTTATGAGACCCTTACGGCTCATGAAGTCAAAAGCCTTAGTCGACAGGATCCTAACCCTGTTCGCTAAGCCACCTTTGTTCGACATCGACAGAGGCAGATGATGATTCGCTCCTGGCAATACCCCAGTTGTAGCGGTGCTGATGCCGAAATCGGTGTCTAATTCCAGGCTTGCAGTAAGAAGCTAGCAAGCAACACATGCATACGAAATAGCCGAAATGATGGGGCAACTTGGAACAAAACCAGCAAGTAAAAATGTATGCATGCAAAACAGCCGAAATGATTGGGCAACTCGCAATAAAAAGCAACGAGTAAAAATAAAATAAATAGCCGAAATGATTGGGCAACTCGCAATAAAAAGCAGCGAGAAAAAATAAAATAAATAGCCGAAATGATTGGGTACCGTGAAAAATAGCCGAAATGATTGGGCAATCACGACTTTCGCGATATAAAAGCTGAAATGATAGAGCATCGCGGAAAAAAATAAAATAAAATGAAATTTATGCCCTACAGGTGATATCACAGCAATCCCTGGGCGCAAACAAAGAAGGAATCACGCCTTCCCTCCTTAGGCTCCATCAGAAGAAGAAGCCATATCTCAACGGCTCACAGACAACCTGGAGACCACTTCGATATTCGTCTCATTACAACAGATGCGACGTCACCCATATGACCCCATTCTGAAATACGTCATCCACATGACTTCGCTCGGAAAAACGTCATCTACATGACCCCGTTCGGAAATACGTCATCCACATGACCCCGTTCGGAAATACGTCATCCACACCCCGCTCGGAAATACGTCATCCACATGACCCCGCTCGGAAATACGTCATCCACATGACCCCGTTCGGAAATACGTCATCCACATGACCCCGCTCGGAAATACGTCATCCACATGACCCCGCTCGGAAATACGTCATCCACATGCCCCGATCGGAAATACGTCATCCACATGACCCCGCTCGGAAATACGTCATCCACATGATCCCGTTCGGAAATACGTCATCCACACAACCCCGCTCGGAAATACGTCATCCACATGACCCCGCTCGGAAATACGTCATCCACATGACCCCGCTCGGAAATACGTCATCCACATGACCCCGTTCGGAAATACGTCATCCACATGACTGTAACACCTGAGAATGCGTTTAGTGACTAAATATATTTTAATATGTGATTTTAATAAAAATTTTACCAAATTGATTTTCAAATATTTTATTAAAATTAATAAATATTTTTCTAGAATTTTCCTAAGCTTGCACAAACATGTGCATGTAAACTAGGGTTAAGTCTAGGGTTACCAAGTTTAGGGATGCATGGTGGGTTAGCCATGTTTTGCCAACCATGTTGGTTTAGCCCTTGGTTAAGTCAATTAGTTTTAATCAAGGATTTAGTTTTGGTTAAGAGTGATTAGGGTTGGGTTGACTTGTGATAAGAAAGAGAGATTATGATGGGTGTCATGCAAGCATTTAATGAGAGAGAGAGAATAGTGGCTATGGTTATGTCACCCTCCACTTCTTTTCAAAACTTTTTACACGTCTCTCACACTCTCTTTCACACTCTCATATCTGTCATCCTTCCCTCTCTCTCACACACACATCAGCCCAAACATCAGCACTTTTCAGCCCAATTCATCAGCAGCTCAGCAACAATAAAACAGTAGCTTCAGCAGCTACAACAACCATAGCAACAACACATCTTCAGCCATCAAAAACACACCAGCTACATAACCCTAGCACCACAAAACCACACCAGCTGCACACAACATCAACACAACACCAACACAACAACAACACAGCAACAACATCAACACCTTCAGCAATAAACAGCAACAGCCTGCACAGTGTAGCAGATCAGCATTTCCAGCCAAAGAATTGAGCACTTGGAGCTGTAGCAGCTGCACAACACCTTCCTCCTTCCTCTCTTCTCCTTCATTTAGGATCTTTAGAGGGTATAACTTCTAAAACTCCTTCTTTGTTGGCTTAGTTGTGTCGATATAGCTTCGATTAGCGATAATTATACGATTGTGTGCTTGTTTTGGTGACTTGTGTGAAGTTCTGTTTAAGTAATATTAGTGTTGGTTAGACTAGCCTAATTAGGTGTTGTTAGGGCCAAATTAACCTAGGTAAACCCCAGATTACACTAAAATACCCCCAGTTTTCAAATTGTGCAAAATTTAACGTTTTTATGGACCTTTTTGGCCTCTCTGGGATCTGCTTTTGACCCGAGCCACTCAGCTAAAAATTGGGAATACTGTAGCACAGTTACCATGTCAGAAATACACACACGAAGAATGAGGACCCACCTCCCACTCTTGGCCGCAGATTTATTACATCTGGCCACAAATTGCGGCCAGAGTAGGGGGTGGGGTGTTGGGTTTTGGTTTTCGGGGGTGTTCTGGGTAGCTTAGGGGGTTGGTATTTGCAACTTTTTGTGTTGGGACCAGAGTCAAAATCTGGAGCCTAAAACCTGTTCTTGACGTTTTTTAAGCAAGGTCTTAGCTTTTTAAAATCTGCTTCAGCCCCAGTGAGTTCAGAATTAAATTGAGTGGACTGTATCCTGATAGTGATACCCTGACCCCATCACCAGAGCCCGACCCCACCAACCCAAACACAGGCCGCCGGAAAACTCATTCTGGCCGCAAATTGCGGCCAGACTAGGGAGATAGGTCCTAGGGTTTTTGCTACAGGTGTCTGCTACATTTTGTAGGTCTCTGGTATATATAGTTTTGTAATATTTTGACCTGGGTAAAATCTGAAGCTGTATATCGTTTTCTGGTGTTTCTAGTTCGCGCGATACGCGAGGGGGTTCTGTGATTCAGCATATCGCGGCGTGTCGGGTTAAGTGTTAGGTGCGTACACACACGATTCAGCGTATCGCATACACGTGCGTTAATTCGCGACGCGAGTTTCTCGTTTTGTTCCGATATCGCGTTTTTGCGAGATTTTTGATTATATTTGGGTTCTTGGATAAATTCCAGGTTCGCAGGCGGGTACGCCAGACGCCGCCAGGAAAGGGAAGCAGGTGGTCGGCTATACTTAGCACACGACCAAGTGAGTAGATTTAACATCTACGGGGAAATCGCTCGTATGGCGTTAAGCGTCAGGGCGTAACAGAATGTTTGGTTTTATGTGTTCATGTAGACATACTAGAGTAGCATACCTCCTGTTATATATAGAACTGGTAGTATAGAACACTGCACTGTCACTAACGGTACAAGTTGCACGAGCACGATTTATATGCTACACTCACGCCGTTAGTGATTGCCATGGCACTCACATTATAGGATTGCTAGAAATCATAAATCATATTGGTTCCGTTTTATTGACGTTGTCATGATTTGCCATATATCAGCATATGTTATATTCATACCATGTACACTATATACTCACGGTTGTGCATACCTTCATTGATATATCACTACCTGTACACATGTACCCGTATATTTCGTCGTAGCACATATATATATATATATATATCTTGATATGTTTACCCTTGTGCCCCTACACATCATATATTCATACTTGGGCACAGATACATCACATATTCATACTTGTGCCACATATATCATCTATTCATACTTGGGCACAGATACATCACATATTCATTCTTGTGCCACATATATCATCTATTCGTACTTGGCACATATACATCATATGTCCACGTTAGTGCACATGTACATTGCTACATTCACTCAGCATACTTATCCTTTTGCACATCCATACCCATACACATATTCATATGTTACTTACATGGATGATATTGACTTGATTTAAAAATTAAGGGACCGCATGTGATATTTTCAAAACTGGATCTTTTAAAAGAGCGGTTTCCTTTTCTTTTACTCTTAGTGTCATACGACGCATGGCATGAATTTACACATTAGACTGATTTATGTGATTTCTGGATTTGGGAACCGGAGCACTATTTTAAGAAAATACGCACTGTTTAAAAACCCGGTTTCCCTTGATATGATATTTCAGTGCGTCCACCATGTGTTTTCTCGGTGCTGGAGTGATACATGTGAACCCGAGTCGAGGAGCTAGACGAGGCCGATTGCGGGTACATGGTGGACCCGGTATGGTACCCCGGGGCGAGAATGGATTGCTGTGCAGTAGACGGTGAGCCTGGCAGGGGGACTACTATCTACCAGTGATTGGTTGGACCTGGCGGTTATCCGGAGGATACTGACCAGAGTCGAGAGATGGATACGGGACGACTCGTACTGCCGGGGCCGAGGGCCGATACCGCAGACGGAGCCCGTGGGCTGACCCGGACTGACGGATGCCCGATATATGAGGATTTGCGTGTCGATGCTGGACACGAGTTTTCTTGATATTTGGGTGCTGATGTTGGGCACTCACGATTTTATGAGATTACAGGATTTGAGGGCCGATGTGGATGACGGCGCCTGAGTTTTACTGGGATTTGGGTGTATTAATAGACACCAGTTATTTTCCACGTTGATATTTCGTGTAGACATTATTCCTTCCCATACTCAGCATTCAGTACTTGACATCTCATCCTGTAGCTAGCATGCCTGATAGAGTACACATGCTTGCATATCATTGCGTACCCTGCTCATCATATATAGGGTTGTTAGATTGCATTGCCATGTCTGATTATCACATATCTTGCTCATCACATAGAGACGTTATTAGATCGCACTTGTTACATGAGGTTGAGCATCCAGTTCATCATATAGATGTTTATCTGTTGGCATAGGTTAGAGTATCACCGCACGTGCATACTCGCGATTACCTTTATATGTTATCTACTATTCACGAGTTGGCAACTCACCCCCGTTGTGCCACAGTGCTTGCAGGTTGCCCTTTGGAGTAGTCGCGGCTGGCTGTTTACCGCGTCTTTTGACACAGATACCATTGCGGAGGCATGCTATCCCTTTTGCTATTAGGTGGGTTTTGTACGGTATCTGTTTACTTTTCAGTTGCATCTTGATGTATCTAGTACTCTCCATCTACCTTCATGTATTGACTTAGAGACCAGTTGTGAGGACGATGTGTATTATTTTGTACTCTGGTGTCGAGCTCGTTGTGAGCCGACTTTATTTATGCAGTTTTATCTTTTATGATATTTGTTTTCACTTTACTGCTCATTCTTCGCTTCGGCGTCGTATATATTTTTTTGTGGTGATTGTTCCGCCGTTGGGTGCGATTCTCCCATTTGAGATGCTCTATTCATTTCACATGTTACTCTTACGTATATCTCGCCTTTTACCCGATTTCGGGACAAATTTTTGGTAAAGGAAATGTTGCTAAAATTATTTAAAATAATAACTTGAACCTAAAAGGATTTCTACGAAACAACTTAAAGTTTTCTAAATGTTTTAACAAATATTCTAATAAATGTTTTAACACTCCATATTTTAATGGTTTTGATTTCTGGGTTCGGCTTACTTAGTCACGTTACGCCTGTAGACGTTGCGTGGTTAAGTGCCGGTCACGGGCCGAACTTTGGGTCGTGACAAACTTGGTATCAGAGCGTAGGTTTTACCTTCGGAGTGTCGGATGACCCTGGTATGATGGAGTAGGTAGCTGCAGCAGAGTGGCGTGGCGTGTGTATGTTCCGCGGCATACTCACGACACAGTACCCCGCCTAAGCGACGTTAGGACTTATTGATTGAAATTCCTTCTCGATTATCTATATTCCTGCGATTCGATTTCCGTATCCTCATCGAATCCTACTTTCCTTTCAGCCATTATGCCGCCAAAGACTACGAGGGCACAGAGAGCGGCCGCGAGGGCCGTGATGCGAGTTGAGTCATCCGAGACGAGGACTGGTCCGGGAAGTACCCCTGTTATACCCGAGCAGACTGTTTCTCCTATGACAGATCAGATCGCCACACTAGGGGCTGGCATGCAGGAGATGCGCCAGACGGTGGGATCCAGTATGCAGGAGATGCGTCAAATGATAGGATCGCTAATTGAGACGCTTCGAGCGCAGCGACCAGAGGTAGCTCTACCTGTCACGGAGACCGCGATGGTATCTACAACACAGGCCATTGCCCCTGCAGCTACGGAGGTGATTACAGTATCGTTAGCAGAATTCATGAGGCTGAAGCCTCCGGTCTTCACAGGCACCGATGCAGCCGAGGACCCGCAGTCCTTCATTGATAGGATGGCCCGGATATGCCGTTCCCTTAGATGCTTAGATGCGAGATGGGTAGAGTTCGCGAGCTTTCGCTTGGAAGGACTTGTGCAGAAATGGTGCGAATCGGTCGAGAAGGGCAGAGCAGCAGGTCTTCCTCCTATGACCTGGATGGAGTTTGTGACGATATTTCTGGCCTGCTTCCTTCCCCAGAGTGTTAGGGATGCCCGAGCACGCAGATTCGAGTCCTTACGCCAGACACCAGAGATGACCGTGGTAGAGTACGATGTGCTATTCACCGAGCTATCAGTATATGCTCCGTACCTAGTGGCGACTGAGGAGTTGAGAGTCAAGAGATTTGTCCGAGGCTTGCTTACACCACTGTTCCTTGCGATCAGCGCACAACATTACGAGACATATGCAGCAGCTGTAGACGCAGCCCTATTAGTCGAGGCGCGCCTTGCAGAGACTTCGGCAGTTCTAGGGCCGAAGAGGGTTCGTACTGATACATCGGCATAGAGACGGCCGTTCAGGCGCCGCGACAGACACCTTGCAGGTGGCAGAGACTCGAGACGAGGTCAGCTTTTCAGTTCTTATCCCCAGGAGGATCAGCCAGTATCATTCGGATGTTTCCTATGCGGGAGTTCCTATCATCGGGTTCGAGAGTGTCCTGAGATACCCCGTAGGGAGGCAGCCGTACCACATGTCACACTACCACCTTCACCACCTCAGAGGGCGTTGCCCATTGTACCCACAGTTGCTCCGCGTCAGACTCAGGCACAGAGAGGCCGTGGTCGCGGAGGGTTTGTTCCTAGAGGGCGAGGCAGAGGACAGCCAGCCACCGGCAGAGTACAGCCAGTTGCTAGTAGGGGACCGCCAGTTGCAGGTGGAGGACAGGCATGGGTTTTCGCGTTGACGCATCAGGACGCGCAGGCGTCCAATGCGGTGGTCTCAGGTACCTTATCAGTATGTTCTGTTGATGCACACGTATTATTCGATCCCGGATCCACGCACTCGTACGTATCCACACATTTTGTGCCGAGTTTGGGTAGAGAGTCTGGGTTGCTTGATCAATCACTTGTTGTGACCACTCCCGTGGGAGAGTCGTTTGTTGCTAGGCACGTGTTCCGATCCTGGGTTGTCCGTATTGGCGAGAGAGATTTGCCTGTTGACTTGATCCTTCTTGAGATGTTGGACTTCGACGTTCTTTTGGGCATGGATTGGTTAGCTACGTGCTATGTGTCTGTGGACTGCCGCGAGAAGACAGTTAGATTTTGTTTTCCCGGCGAGTCGGCTTTTGTTGTGCAGGGGGGCCGTGGTGCCGCTCTTCACAGATTGGTTTCTTCTCTTCGCGCTGGACAACTTTTGAGGAAGGGATGTCAGGGATTTCTAGCCTATGTTTGCGATACTAGAGCTACAGATTTTCTATTAGACCAGGTTCTGATTGTATGTGAGTTCCCTGACGTGTTCCTTGACGAGCTTCCTGGGCTACCGCCTGAGCGTGATGTTGTGTTCTGTATTGATTTGATTCCCGGCACGGGGCCTATTTCTATACCGCCTTATCGGATGGCCCCGGCGGAGCTTAGCGAGTTGAAGAGTCGGTTGGAAGAGTTGCTGGACAAGGGACTTATAAGACCCGGTGTTTCTTCTTGGGGTGCTCCGGTCCTGTTTGTCAAGAAGAAGGATGGAAGCTTACGTTTGTATATCGACTACCGGCAGCTGAACCGGGTGACCGTGCGGAACAGATATCCTTTGCCACGCATCGACGACTTATTCGACCGGCTTCAAGGGGCAGGATATTTTTCGAGGATCGATTTGCGATTAGGCTATCATCAGCTGCGAGTTCGGAAGAAGGACATTCCAAAGACAGCTTTCCTTACGCGTTATGGCCATTATGAGTTTTTGGTGATGTCGTTCGGACTCACCAATGCGCCAGCAGCCTTCATGGACTTGATGAACCGTATATTCAGGCTGTACCTTGACTTGTTCATCATCGTATTCATTGACGATATCTTAGTGTATTCCCGGAGTAGAGAGGAGCACGAGCAACACCTACGAATCACGCTGCAGACCTTGAGGGAGCACCGGCTTTTTGCAAAATTCTCCAAGTGCGCGTTCTGGCTGGACAGCGTGGACTTCTTGGGTCACGTGATTACACGGGATGGTATATGTGTAGACCCGAGGAAGATTGAGGCCGTTCAGAGTTGGCCCAGATCTACATCCGTTACTGAGATACGCAGCTTTCTTGGACTGGCTGGCTACTACAGACGATTTGTACAGGATTTCTCCCGTATTGCTGCACTTTTGACCGGATTGACCCGGAAGGGAGTTCCTTTCGTTTGGACGGAGGAGTGCGAGCACAGTTTCTAGCAGCTACGGACTTGTTTGACTACGGCGCCAGTGTTATCATTGCCTTCAGGATCAGGCGGATTTGTAGTCTATTGTGATGTTTCACGAGTGGGGCTAGGATGCGTATTGATGCAGCATGGCAGGGTGATCGCATATGCTTTCCGGCAATTGAAGAAACATGAACAGAACTACCCCACTCACGATTTGGAGATGACTGCACTTAAGATCTGGCGACATTACCTATACGGCGAGTCATGCCAGATATTCACTGATCACAAGAGCCTAAAGTATATATTTTAGCAGCGAGACCTGAATCTCCGACAGCGCCGTTGGATGGAACCGGTGAAGGACTACGATTGCGAGATCTTATATCACCCGGGCAAGGCTAACGTAGTAGCAGATGCTTTGAGCAGGAGGCCCGAGGATAGTCTATCGTGTTTGAGTGCAGTACAGAGGCAGTCGTCGGCAGATTGGTAGATATTATGCGACATCCGAGTGCAGTTTGAGTTCACATAGATCGGGGGACAGCTTGCGCATGTTCGTGCACGCCCACAGTTGCTTGACCGTATATATGAGGCACAGCGCAGGGATGACCGTTGCTCTGAGATCATGGCACAAATTGGACAGGGCAGCTTCTACGAGTTCGTGATTGATGATCAGGGGATATTACGATTTGGGTCTAGACTGTGCGTACCAGATGCTGAGGGATTGCGTCGCGATATTCTGGAGGAGGCACACCGATCAGTGTACAGTGTCCATCCCGGTTCCACCAAGATGTACTATGATATGAGAGAGGTCTACTGGTGGGATGGAATGAAGAGGGACATCGCAGATTTCGTATCGAGATGCCTGACTTGTCAGCAAGTCAAAGCCAAGCACCAGAGGCCCGCAAGAGAGCTACAGCCGTTACCCATTCCGGAATGGAAATAGGAACAGATTTCGATGGATTTCGTTGTGGGTCTACCCAGGACTAGGCGAGGGTATGACTCCATTTGGGTGATCGTGGATCGTTTGACGAAAGCAGCTCACTTCCTGCCAGTGAAGACGACTTTCGGATTTGCTCAGTACGCCCAGATTTACATCGACGAGATTGTACGACTGCATGGGGTCCCGACGTGTATTGTGTCCGACCGAGGCACCCAGTTTACCAACCGACTATTGCAGAGGCTTCAGGAGGCTTTGGGCACTCGTTTGAGTTTCAGCACAACATTTCATTCGCAGACCGACGGACAGTCAGAGCGGACCATTCAGACTCTCAAGGACATGCTCCGAGCGTGCGTTTTAGACTTTGGTGGTAGCTGGGATCATCATTTACCCTTGATAGAGTTCTCCTACAACAATAGCTTCCAGGACACTATTCAGATGGCACCTTTCGAGGCTTTGTATGGGAGGAGAGGTAGATCGCCCGTCTGTTGGACAGAGCTGAGCGAGAGCAGTATTTTGGGGCCACAGATCGTACAGGAGACGACCGAGAAGATACAGCTGATTCGAGACAGGATGAGGACAGCTCAGAGTAGGCAGAAATCGTATGCTGACAGACGCCACCGTAGATTAGAGTTCACAGTTGGCGATCACGTTTTTTCTGAGGGTCTCTCCAATGAAGGGAGTGATGAGGTTTGGAAGAAAGGGGAAGCTTAGCCCCAGATTCATAGGTCCTTTCGAGATCCTCGAGCGGGTAGGCGCAGTAGCATATCGTTTGGCTCTTCCACCTAGCCTTTCAGATGTTCACCCCGTCTTCTACGTGTCGATGATACGTAGATATCTTCATGACCCTTCCCACACGATCTAGCATCAGACAGTTCAGCTTCAGCCCGACCTTTCGTTCACCGTACAGCCAGTTGAGATATTGGATCGGCAGGTGAAGAAACTTCGATCTAGGGTCCTGCCATCGGTGAAGGTTCTTTGGCGCAACCCGAATGGTGAGGAGATCACTTGGGAGGCCGAGGGAGAGATGCGGACGAAGTCCCCTCATCTCTTTGAAGGTACGCGTAGTTTTATATTTTAAAATTCGGGGACGGATTTTCTTAAAGGGGGAAGACTGTAACACCTGAGAATGCGTTTAGTGACTAAATATATTTTAATATGTGATTTTAATAAAAAGTTTACCAAATTGATTTTCAAATATTTTATTAAAATTAATAAATATTTTTCTAGAATTTTCCTAAGCTTGCACAAACATGTGCATGTAAACTAGGGTTAAGTCTAGGGTTACCAAGTTTAGGGATGCATGGTGGGTTAGCCATGTTTTGCCAACCATGTTGGTTTAGCCCTTGGTTAAGTCAATTAGTTTTAATCAAGGATTTAGTTTTGGTTAAGAGTGATTAGGGTTGGGTTGACTTGTGATGAGAAAGAGAGATTATGATGGGTGTCATGCAAGCATTTAATGAGAGAGAGAGAATGGTGGCTATGGTTATGTCACCCTCCACTTCTTTTCAAAACATTTTACATATCTCTCACACTCTCTTTCACACTCTCATATCTATCACATCCTTCCCTTTCACACACACATACACATCAGCCTAAACATCAGCACTTTTCAGCCCAATTCATCAGCAGCTCAGCAACAATAAAACAATAGCTTCAGCAGCTACAACAGCCACAGTAGCAACACATCTTCAGCCATCAAAAACACACCAGCTACATAACCCCAGCACCACAACACCACACCAGCTGCACACAACATCAACACAACACCAACACAACAACAACACAGCAACAACATCAACACCTTCAGCAATAAACAGCAACAGCCTGCACAGTGTAGCAGATCAGCATTTCCAGCCAAAGAATTGAGCACTTGGAACTGTAGCAGCTGCACAACACCTTCCTCCTTCCTCTCTTCTCCTTCATTTAGGATCTCTAGAGGGTATAACTTCTAAAACTCCTTCTTTGTTGGCTTAGTTGTGTCGATATAGCTTCGATTAGCGATAATTATACGATTGTGTGCTTGTTTTGGTGACTTGTGTGAAGTTCTGTTTAAGTAATATTAGTGTTGGTTAGACTAGCCTAATTAGGTGTTGTTAGGGCCAAATTAACTTAGGTAAACCCCAGATTACACTAAAATACCCCCAGTTTTCAAATTGTGCAAAATTTAACGTTTTTATGGACCTTTTTGGCCTCTCTGGGATCTGCTTTTGACCCGAGCCACTATGGTAAAAATTGGGAATACTGTAGCACAGTTGCCATGTCAGAAACACACACACGAAGAACGGGGACCTACCTCCCACTCTTGGCCGCAGATTTATTACATCTGGCCGCAAATTGCGGCCAGAGTAGGGGGTGGGGTATTGGGTTTTGGTTTTCGGGGGTGTTCTGGATAGCTTAGGGGGTTGGTATTTGCAACTTTTTGTGTTGGGACCAGAGTCAAAATCTGGAGCCTAAAACCTGTTCTTGACGTTTTTTAAGCAAGGTCTTAGCTTTTTAAAATCTGCTTCAGCCCCAGTATGTTCAGAATTAAATTGAGTGGACTGTAGCCTGCTAGTGATACCCTGACCCTATCACCAGAGCCCGACCCCACAAACCCAAACCCAGGCCACCGGAAAACTCATTCTGGCCGCAAATTGCGGCCAGACTAGGGAGATAGGTCCTAGGGTTTTTGCTACAGGTGTCTGCTACATTTTGTAGGTCTCTGATATATATAGTTTTGTAATATTTTGACCTGGGTAAAATCTGAAGCTGTATATCGTTTTCTGGTGTTTTTAGTTCGCGCGATACGCGAGGGGGTTCTGTGATTCAGCGTATCGCGGCGTGTTGGGTTAAGTGTTAGGCGCGTACACACACGATTCGGCGTATAGCACACACGCGCGTTAATTCGCGACGCGAGTTTTTCGTTTTGTTCCGATATCGCGTTTTTGCGAGATTTTTGATTATATTTGGGTTCTTATGTAAATTCCAGGTTCGCAGGCGGGTACGTCCGACGCCGCCAGGAAAGGGAAGCAGGTGGTCGGCTATACCTAACACGCGACCAAGTGAGTAGATTTAACATCTATGGGGAAATCACCCGTATGGCGTTAAGCGTCAGGGCGTAATAGGATGTTTGGTTTTATGTGTTCATGTAGACATACTAGAGTAGCATACCTCCTGTTATATATAGAACTGGTAGTATAGAACACTGCACTGTCACTAACGGTACAAGTTGCACGAGCACGATTTATATGCTACACTCACGCCGTTAGTTATTGCCATGACACTCATATTATAGGATTGCTAGAAATCATATATCATATTGGTTCCGTTTTATTGACGTTGTCATGATTTTCCATATATCAGCATATGTTATATTCATACCATGTATACTATATACTCACGGTTGTGCATACCTTCATTGATATATCACTACCTGTGCACATGTACCCGTATATTTCGTCGTAGAGCACATATATATATATATATATATATATATATATATATATATATATATATATATATATCTTGATATGTTTACCCTTGTTCCCCTACACATCATATATTCATACTTGTGCCATATATATCATCTATTCATACTTGTGCCACATATATCATCTATTCATACTTGTGCCACATATATCATCTATTCGTACTTTGCACATATACATCATATGTCCACATTAGTGGACATGTACATTGCTACATTCACTTAGCATACTTATCCTTTCGCACATCCATACCCATACACATATTCATATGTTACTTATATGGATGATATTGACTTGATTTAAAAATTAAGGGACCGCATGTGATATTTTCAAAACTGGATCTTTTAAAAGAGCAGTTTCCTTTTCTTTTACTCTTAGTGTCATACGACACATGGCATGGATTTACACATTAGACTGATTTATGTGATTTCTGGATTTGGGAACCGGAGTACTATTTTAAGAAAATACACACTGTTTAAAAACCCGGTTTTCCTTGATATGATATTTCAGTGCGTCCACCATGTGTTTTCTCGGTGCTAGAGTGATACATGTGAACCCGAGTCGAGGAGCTGGACGAGGCCGATTGCGGGTACATGGTGGACCCGGTATGGTACTCCGGGGCGAGAACGGATCGCTGTGCAGTAGACGGTGAGCCTGGCAGAGGGACTACTACCTACCGTGATTGGTTGGACCTGGCGGTTATCCGGAGGATACTGACCAGAGTCGATAGATGGACACGAGACGACTCGTACTGCCGGGGCCGAGGGCCGATACCGCTGAGGGAGCCCGTGGGCTGACCCGAAATGACGGATGCCCGATATATGAGGATTTGCGTGTCGATGATGGACACGAGTTTTCTTGATATTTGGGTGCCGATGTTGGGCACTCACGATTTTATGAGATTACAGGATTTGAGGGCCGATGTGGATGACGGCGCCTGAGTTTTACTGGGATTTGGGTGTATTGATAGACACCAGTTATTTTCCACGTTGATATTCCGTGTAGACATTATTCCTTCCCATACTCAGCATTCAGTACTTGACATCTCATCCTGTAGCTAGCATGCCTGATAGAGTACACATGCTTGTATATCATTGCGTACCCTGCTCATCATATATAGGGTTGTTAGATTGCATTGCCATGCCTGATTATCACATATCTTGCTCATCACATAGAGACGTTATTAGATCGCACTTGTTGCATGCGGTTGAGCATCCAGTTCATCATATAGATGTTTATCTGTTGGCATAGGTTAGAGTATCACAGCACGTGCATACTCGCGATTACCTTTATATGTTATCTACTATTCACGAGTTGGCAACTCACTCCCGTTGTGCCACAGTGCTTGCAGGTTGCCCTTTGGAGTAGTCGCGGCTGGCTGTTTACCGCGTCTTTTGACACAAATACCATTGCGGAGGCGTGCTAGCCCTTTTGCTATTAGGTGGGTTTTGTACGGTATCTGTTTACTTTTCAGTTGCATCTTGATGTATCTAGTACTCTCCATCTACCTTCATGTATTGACTTAGAGACCAGTTGTGAGGACGATGTGTATTTTTTTGTACTCTGGTGTCGAGCTCGTTATGAGCCGACTTTATTTATGTAATTTTTATCTTTTATGATATTTGTTTTCACTTTACTGCTCATTCTTCGCTTCGGTGTCGTATATATTTTTTTGTGGTGATTGTTCCGCCGTTGGGTGCGATTCTCCCATTTGAGATGCTCTATTCATTTCACATGTTACTCTTACGTATATCTCGCCTTTTACCCGATTTCGGGACAAATTTTTGGTAAAGGAAATGTTGCTAAAATTATTTAAAATAATAAATTGAACCTAAAAGGATTTCTCCTAAACAACTTAAAGTTTTCTAAATGTTTTAACAAATATTCTAATAAATGTTTTAACACTCCATATTTTAATGGTTTTAATTTCTGGGTTCGGCTTGCTTAGTCACGTTACGCCTGTAGACGTTGCGTGGTTAAGTACCGGTCACGGGCCGAACTTTGGGTCCTGACAATGACCCCGCTCGGAAATACGTCATCCACATGACCCCGTTCGGAAATACGTCATCCACATGACCCCGCTCGGAAATACGTCATCCACATGACCCAGTTCGGAAATACGTCATCCACATGACCCCGTTCGGAAATACGTCATCCACATGACCCCGCTCGGAAATACGTCTTCCACATGACCCCGTTCGGAAATACGTCATCCACATGACCCCGCTCGGAAATACGTCATCCACATGAACCCGCTCGGAAATACGTGATCCACATGACCCCGCTCGGAAATACGTCATCCACATGATCCCGCTCGGAAATACGTCATCCACATGACCCCGCTCGGAAATACGTCATCCACATGACCCCGTTCGGAAATACGTCATCCACATGACCCCGTTCGGAAATACGTCATCCATATGACCCCGTCATGGAAATACGTCATCCGTATGACCCCGTTTCGGAAATACGTCATCCATATGACCCCGTCATGGAAATACGTCATCCATATGACCCCGTTTCAGAAATACGTCATCTACATGTCTATCCCACTAAACACTCACGGGTCCTCTCGACTCGTAAGAAAGAAAAAACTCTCTTATAAGATCCTTACGACTTATAAGGGAAAACACACATAGGAATCCTCATGATTCCTCAGGAGAAAATACGCCTACGAGATCCTGACGGCTCGTAGGGAGAAAATTTTTATGAGACCCCCACGGCTCATAAAATTGAAAAGTCTTAGGTGACAGATCCTAACTCTTTTTCTTAAGCCATCACCATTCTACAAAGAGTCCTAGATGGACAGCTATATACTATCTACAGGTCACACTTGCTAAAATCACATGGCAACAACACAGCAAGAAGAAGAAAGCGATAGAAAGAACGTCTGATTTGCATTCAATTAAGCGTTCGAGGCATACCCATTCATGCATGTGCAAAAGATTTAGTACATGAAATAAAACACGCTAAAATGAGAAATTTGCCATTCATACTGTGAAAAAGCTCTTACAATTATGAAAGCAGTAAACAAAAACATTATCAAGATGGTTACAATGGCAAGACCTCAGACCCAGGGCTTGGATTGAGGAATTCAAAAGTGACCTGGTCCAGAATCTTCCAGGCCTTTCGAACTATCCTAGTATGCTTTCTTTCACGATCACAAGCGTCGGTATCCTCACGGATGTCTTCCTCCCTCCGACAGGCAGCAAGAATTGCCGACTGTTGAAAAGCTTGATGCAGAAGATCGATAAGGTTGTCTCGCCGTTTCTTTGAGATTAGGCCCATCAGATATTCCGAGTGCACCTTATCCTCGGCAGCATCCAATGCCTTAAGTAGCACGCCGGTACAAAATAAAGGAAGCGCTTCCCAGATCACTCCCACGATAAGCTTCAGGAGAGAGGAACGTCGAGGAAGCAGTCGACCATCGTATGCGTCAAAGCGACTCATGATTTCGGCACACTGGGTGTTTGTGAATTCTCGATTTTGAGAACGGCCGAGTAAGCGAATGTCTCCGTAAGAGATAATCTCATCAAGGTCATACATGTGAGCGTCCATAACTCTTGGAAAAGAGAATTAACAAGAATTAGCGGACAGACTGATTAGGCAAACTCTTATTAAAAACAGGCAACGACTTCTAATTATGACACCTAATAAATTCGAATCTGTTAGAAATCCTAAAGAAGGGAATCTTATTTAATAAGCGACCCTTCGGGTCAAGGATTTAAATTCCCCGAGAGCAATGCTCTACAGACAGGAGTGACTCCCCGAGAAGGTCAAGATGCTTGGCTCTGCAATGATGATGGAAAAACCCATCAGAAAAGAAAATTAAAATCAATTGATTTTTATGAATTAAAAATTCTGGGATCTTCAAGATCCATAAAAGAAAACTCATAAGAGTTCTTCATCAAAGATTAAGATATCTACACATGATTCAAAAGAACAAGGCTCTGTTTATGGGCTTAGAAACCCCAAAGGATTTCTTTAGATCTGTGGGTTCTTGAGAGCAAAGCTCTGCGAATAAAACCCTAAATGGGTTTTCTGATCAAAGATCTATAAAGAGTAGGGCTCTGTTAATGGGTAAAACCCTAACTTATTAAAATTTATTAAAATTTTACCTAAGTTTGGAAAGGGTTTTTGCTCTTGAGAAATTCTTAAACAAGAGAGCTGTGCTCTGAACAAAGTTCTCAAAGAAGATGATAATCATCTAGAGGACCAAAGGTCCTATTTATAGGCGTTAAGCCGCCTCTTCAACTTCTGAGTTGATCCAAGGGCTCAGATGTTGCCACCGCTGCGCTCACGTGTGGGCCACGTAACGCAACGGTGGGGGGGCATTTGTTTCCCCAATCAGAGAAAAACTCTGTTCAAATTCCAAGGTTTGAAATGAAGCGACGCTTCTGCTTCCCTCAATCAGAGCAAAACTCTGTTCAAATTCCAAGATTTGGAATAATGCGACGCTTCCTTTCCCCCAATCAGAGCAAAGCTCTGTTTTAAAATTTCAAAACTCAAAAGTTGAAGCAACGCTTCAGATCCAGCGCTCTGCGCTGCGCGCCACGTGTCAAACATGGGTGCGCTAGCGCAGTTGTGCTGCGCTCTGCGCTGCGCGCCACGTGTCAAACACGGGTGTGCTATTGCAGTTGCGCTGTGTGCCATGTGTCAAACGCGGGTGCGCTAGAGCGCAGCGCGCCACGTGTCAAATGCGGGTGCACTTGCGCAAGGTGCGCCAGCGCTGGAATTAAAAATTCCCCACCGTTAGATCAAAAGATCTAATAACAATAAATTATTAATTAATCAGAATTAAAATTCTGTTATGAAAAGATCTTTTCAATCTTATTAAAGCAAGAAGATTATCTTCTGCAAAGCAGAAGCGCTAGGATCAAAGATCCGACGGTGGAAAATATTCCCAAATCAATCAGAGAAAGATCTCTTAAACTGATGTAACAAATCAATTGGCCCTATATAAAGGCCCCAAGACTTCAAGTCTTATAGAGAGAAAAAAGAGAAAAAAAACCTTCTTCAAACTTTGAGAAAACTCAAAAGAGAAAGAAGGCAAGCCTTTAGAAAAAGAAGATCATTTTCTTCAAGGTAAAGAATTAATTCTTGAACAACAGAGATGAAATCATCTCATTAAAAAAAGAAGAACTATCTTCTTAAAAGATCATAGATCTATAAAAGACCAAGGTCTTTAATAAAAAGAAAAAAGATCAAAAGATCTAATCATAAAAATAAAAGAAGTATTTACTTCATTCACAGATCCTTGATCTACAAAGGCAGAGCTCTTTTATAAAACAAGAACTTTTGTTCTTGAATCTTGAGGCAAAGACTCCTATAAGAAGAACATAAATTTGTTCTTTGATCTTAAATTTGATCAAATGCGCTTTGCGCTATTAGAAATTGCCTTGCACTCATGAATTGCGCTTTTGCGCTTCTTGGACAGACGCTCAGCGCCAAAACATGCCACGTGTCAACCAAAGACACAATCTGCGCTTTGCGCTTTTAAAACAGAGCACTGCGCTCATGGACTGGCGCTCAGCTCCAAGCACGCCATGCGTCACTCACTGGCGCGCCAACAGACTAGCGCAACGTGTTCATAAATTAAAAGCGCAATGCGCTAATAAACTAGCGCTTAGTGCTAAGTGCGACACGTGTCCTCTTCATGTGCGCTACCCGACAGAAGCGCAATGCGCTCTTTAACTGGCGCAAAGTGCCTGGCGCGCCACGTGGCGCATTGTCAGAACACACTTTGTTCTGATGAAAACAAAAGATGTCAGAACTCAATGCTTAGCATTATTAAAAGGGCCGAGCCCAAATAAAGGCTTAACAGCTAAAACAACAAAAAATGTTAAACATTTTAATTGGACTTAGCCCAACTCCGGCCATAAGTCCTCAACTTATATTGAACTGAGCACATCTGCTCACAAATACTCAACAGATCTTAGTTCTAAGCTGGGCTACAGATCTTTCAAACAATTCACGTCGGTTCGAGGGTACATCTCGTTACTCCTCTGATGTTTGTCATTGTAATCCTTCAACGTCTTCAGAGAGGCGACGGGTCCCGATGACCACACATTTCTACGGACTGTGGGGTCCTTAAACTCATGGACTACGATGTCCTTAAACTTTATAGACTACGATGTCTTTAAACTGGACTGTGGGGTCCTTAAGCCCATGGGCTACGCTGTCCTTAACCTGGACTGTGGGGTCCCTTTAAACCCACAGACTACGATGTCCTTAACCTGGGTCGTAATGTCCTTAAACTAACAATGGACCGAAATGTCCTTAAACTACCAACGGACCGTAATGTCCTTAAACTAACATTGGACTGTAATGTCCTTACACTAATCGACCGCAATGTCCCTAAACTAAACAACATAGGCCAAACATTCTCTTATTGGATCTAAACGATCCTGTTAAGTTGATCTTAGTCTAGAAATTAGATTAACGTATCCTTAACAAACGTTTAAGTTGATCTTAGTCTCAAATGAGGCTAACGTATCCTTAAACCCAAACCCCAAACCCAAATCTACGAAGATACAGATTTGGACTAATCCACGTCCTACGGGCGACAACATAAATTAGTCTCCGTATACAATCCATGGGCAACCACAAACAAAACAAATACCCACGACACGAAGTGACCATCTGGAGAAGGAGAAAGTTGTTACCGCGATGCGGTAGCGTAATTAACTGCAGGGGCTTGCACCTGTAGGGAAGAGCGTCCCCACAATAAAAAAACCCCCTCAAACGAGGGGGAATTTGACGAAGTTTACTACCTCGGCCGCATCCGTTTAAACCTTCGATACACGGTGCCATGAATCAACTTGGCATCTTCGGAGAGGTAGACGAATAGCACCAATTAGCATCTGCCCCCAGATTCAGGGAAGACGTCAGCCCGTCTTCCCGATTTCCGGCGGTAAACAGTTATGAAGTACCAATTTCCTTCATAAGACTCCACTGAGTTCGATCCTCATACATCTGTATGCACCATCTCTAGCTTCTTGGTCTTCTTAGCAACGCCTCCAATCTAAAATCTGAGTGCATTTTGCTTCCCACAAACGCAACCTCGCAAAGTCCTAACTCCACCCTTTGTAGCCCAGAAAGAAGCCCCTAACCTAAACTATCTTCATATTCTTCTCGCTGAGGTGCCCCAATCGTTTGTGCCATAAAAAAGTCTCAGAATCTGCTTTTGAAACTGTCGCCAATGCAACCAAATCTCCACCGCTCCTACTAAGTGAGTACAATGAACCGCTCAACTTTCCTCTTGCGACCACCAATGATCCTTTAGAAATATTCCACTAAGAATTCTCAAACATAGTCATATAACGTTCGTTGTCCAGATGACTTGAAGAAATTAAGTTTTTCTTTGGATCTGGAATGTGTATCGCGTTCTTCAGTTTTATTTGACCTCCTCCTGACGGATGTAGTACGATTGTACCTTTTCCAACGATCTTACACGGTTGACCGTTTCCCATCATCACATGTCCAAGATCCCTTTGAACATACTCTCTAAAATGGTGCCGCCTTAAGTGTAGTGAAAAGAAGCCCCCAAATTTAAGAACCAGGTAATCGCTTTTGTGTTCTCACGCGCCGATAGACAAAGTCCCTTGTTTCCCTTATTCTTATGTAGACACCACATTAGCTTCTTTTTTATCTGACTTACCATCTGAGTCTTTCTTCAAGAGTCTACATTCGTTTTTTCTGTGACCCTTCTTTCCGCAGTTCTAACAGCCGCCATAGATCTTCCCTTTCGATTTTTCTCGGCTCTTAGACTTGCCCTACTTCCTTTTCCCCTTTCTATTATAAAGCAACTAAAGTCCATACTTTGTTGGTGTATAAGGATTCCATCTCAGATCGCTAAGCATCCAGCCATTCTTACAGAGTCCCACTCTTGATGGCCATCTCGAAACTAGTTGGGTCATCATCTCATGATGTAATCCTCGCTCCCACTGTCATAGAGAAACCGAAGTAACTCTCAGGTGGGTGAGGAACCCTACTAGATCGGCAGAGAGGGTGAGATTCGTTGGAATCTACTGAATCCTTCGGTTCTGTCAAATCATCAGCTGCAGTTTGTATAGCTGGAACATTTCCAGTTAGTCATGGGAGTATCGAGACTGGACATCGCTACTCCGGAGTAGGCTAGTGTATATGTTTCGATACCCCGAAGAGGGGCGGTGGTAAGGTCTCATAAGCCATTGGTATTGAGTCATCTAAGATAGTATACATGTTCTCACTGGAGGTGAGTACACCGGATGGACTCTCCGATAAATAATAGATGGTATTATACCTATTGTCAGATGGAAGTTCTCTTGTAGCATGAGTACATGCTTGTCCTTTGACATTAGATTTTCATTTATCTCGTGTGAGTTCCCACTGTACTTAGATTACTACCCTACCATGGCTCAAAGGAGTCATTCAAACAGGTTTTAGTTGGATACAATCTCGAGCCATGTGGAGGGAGTAAACAATCGTCAAGGATTCTTCTCTCCCAGTATTGGGAGTCGATATCGCACTTTGTTGGGTCAGCTGCCACCATAAAATTCTTGGTCGAGGTAGATTAGATTTACTGATATGATATCAGTAGTTTCTCAATGGGTGATGAGTTTCAGACTGGCACGACTTATCAGGTCAGTAGGGGTCTGATGTTATCCACCCCTTAAATCCGGTATGTGATACTCTTAGACAAAGAGACCGGACTATACGGAGATTACCACAGACAGGCTCAACAGGGGTACGAATGAGTTTGCTCGTCGGCCTTCCTTTCGTTCAATACCTGAGTAGTCATTACGTACAGCTAGTGCCGCTGACATGTTTGTGGTTAAATCCATAGCCAGCATATTGTCGAGTCTTTAGAGTCCCACACAGAGGGTTTTCCCAGTTCAGGCAAAATTATGTAGTGGCAGTATATTGATACGTGCAGTGTTCCGATTAAATAAGTATACTAGCTATACGGACTTTAATTGGGTAGATGATAATACGAGCCGTCTTAGGATTAAACCGGATTATTAAATCAAGTACCGATTTAATAATTTATATATATATATATATATATATTTTTGATATATATATTCTAGCATTATGTTTATTATATTTTTCTATCTCTTGGGTATTTGTATATTGATACGGATACGGACATGTATTTGCGGGGACGCATTTTTGTATTCATACAAAAATATTTTCTAGAAGGTGGAGAGCTCATTTGTGTTGATTTTCCATTTTTGGAAAATAGAAATGAGTTGGAGAGATGATGTGGCTCATGGTATGGTGAGGAGGATGGACAAATGAATTTTTAATTCATTAGCAAACACTATTGAGGCATGGTTGGTTTTTATATTGAAAAAGGTTTTTTTTTGAAAAAAAAGGAAATTGGATGTCTCATTTTCTCATTTGATGTTTTGTTCATACCATTCTCTTATTCCTCTCTTGCTTTAGCTCTTGGAGCTCCTCCTTCACCAATTTCTTCTACCATCTCATGAGTTGGGAATTAAGAAGAAAAATGAGATAGATAATTACTTAAACACATCACTACATCTCTAAGCTTCACTTCTTAGCAAGTTGTGAACCTTAGTTGCTTCACTAGGTTATTTTTATGTGAAGATAAAGCTTGGACTAGGTTCTCAGGTGGATCATCTTCGTCGAAGGAGGAACGGCTTGTGAGCGCGATCCGGAGCTCTTGAGAGCTTGCTAGAGTCCAACATTTGATCTCTTGAAGAAAGTTTGAGGAAGTGAATATTCTACACATACTATATTAGCATAGCTCACTAGTTTTTGTTTACAAGTTCTACCTCTTTAGTTTTGATTCATGGTTTTGGAATTTTAGCAAACTAGAAATTTTTAAAATCCATGTTGACATTTTCCACAATTAGCTTGCTAGTATGCATGAGTTCCTAACAGTATTATCAGAGCCGGGCTAAAGACTAAACTTGTTTGCATGAAATTAAAGTTTCAATCGACGGAGTTATCCGATTCACATTTCCGATATTTTTACTTGCTGTTTTTGAATTTCAAAGTTGGTCAAAAATATTTCAGGTTGCATCAAAAATATGTGCAGGTAAATTTAGAGCAACGAAAAGAATCTAGGCACCTAAACCCATAATTAGGTCGCGAAACCACCGCCAAACGCGGCCATGCGTAGCAAATACGGCCAAATTTTGGACATAGTGCTTCAAATTTTCCTGGGGTTCTAATACATGGAAATGTGATTTTTGGAATATTTAGTTTTGGTTTAGATTTATTTGTGCACTGGTTTGTACTTGGGGACAATGCAGAAAGTTTTAATTGATAGAAATTTTAAATTCGTGTTTTTCTATGCATTTGTTTCTACCACCGTGAATATCATAGTGTGGTATAATCTGACTGGTTGCTATATGTACAATTAGACGGGTTTACCAACATGATATTCGCGTTGATGTTCTGTATTGCTCTGTGATTATGGTTGTTTTAGATTGTCGTGATGGATGGCCCGGGATACGTAGTATTAGATAGCTCTGTGATGTTGTGTATATTCATATTGCGTGGTGAGCGTCCGACTTGTGGACTGCCGTCACTGCGGCTTGTATATTATTCTTTGGGGTACGTCCTGGTTGTAGATGTAGTCACCATTGTATGTTCAGATTTTCATTATATGCACTAGAATTACTCTACCACGGAGTGCTCGAGTAGCGGCTTTCAGAGAGCAACGAGCCACCATTTCATGGCGTTGAGACCGGAGTGCCTTCCTCTAGAGTTGGCGGGCTATTTGCCGCACTCGTAAGGGGTATAGGATTGACCCGCGGTGGGGTGCTTAAGTCACCGGATTTTAGAAGTGCCGGGTGGCTCACTCACTTCATTGATTGGGGTTTCCTCGCTTTTTGGATCGGTGGGTGGCTTTCCGCACTCGTAGGGGTCTAGGATCTGATACTACAGGCTATCCACACGACTGAGAAAATTGCATTTCATATTTGGCTCCATTGAAATATACTTTTCCTAATTTTTCCGCATTTCCATATTGTGTTTGGTTTTTGCTGTGATTCTGGTTTTGCTATATCATCATGCGTAAGACGAATATTGTTATATATATTTATATATTAGACGATATATATATTTTGTATTCATGCTAGTCCTGTCCCCACTTTGCCATAAGTTAAGTAACTTTACGGTGAAGACCCAAGACCCTGTGGCAAATACGGATGGCATTTATATGCGTGATTATTTTCGTTTCTTCTGTGTGATGATATAATTGATGGGACAACATTATATGCTTAATGCAAGTAAAATAAATCTAAATGATGTTGTTAGAACCAATTTTTAAAACTACTCGGTTTTCTTCAAAACCATAGTCATATTCTTTTGCTTTACATAGAGGTATTCGGTTAGGAATATCCTACACCTCTTTCTATGAGGAAAGAGCCTTGATACCTTCACGGGGAGTTCGCTCTTAAGCAAAAATTTATGTTACTAGTTTTAAAAGCGGAGCCTAAACCACTCAATTTCAAAGCCACTCGAGTTCCTTCAACGATATCAAGTTCATTACATTAAATATTTTGTTTGCCAAAAACCAGCCGTAGCCCTCTGTCATTACTTACAAATATCACCTAGTATTCATGCTATGTATTTGGCCTACATCAAGGCAATGTGAATGGTAGCTGGATAATGCTTGTTTGCAGCATAGAGATGCGATTATTTAGTACCGTCGTACAATTATTTTGGCCTACGTTAAGGACTTGTACGAGTGGGTCTAAATTAATCCAGAACAATGACGGGTTGAACTTGACTAACGACTTATGATACGTTGGCTTACATTTAGGTCATAAGCGTTAGGGGCAAAAACCACATCGGGAGTTTCAAATATAAAGAAAACTTACGAAGTTTGTGCATACCTTCTGGAGTGTGGTAATTTTGGTCGGCTTCCGTCAAAATTATCACACAATGATAGTTGGGTTTAAGTATCAATCCTCGGGAGATTTTCACAATTAGCCAACTTATTAGGTGTCTAGAAAGTGTTAATGAGGTTACGCCTCTGTGGAAACAAGATTATTTAATTGGTCCATGCAAAAACACGGGGGACCTTCCTTAGAGTACCAACACTGGCTTGGCTGAACGGTTAGCGAACTTGTAAGGTGTATACGATCCCAACTAGTTTTTCTTTTAGGATTTGAAGGAGAATTCGAGAAAACAGTGGGAGTCATCCTGATTAGATAAAGTGATTAACCAATCTAATCTTGATAGAGTGCACGCTGAGTGTTTCTTTTCTCTCTCTGTGGTTTGCGACCATGTCTGACCTTAAACTAAAACTCGTTAATCAAGTTGACCGAACCATTTTACATTTGGTTTTGGATTGTCATGATTCATGAAAAAGTTGCACATATCCTTTCCACCCCTACTTCCCTTTTGCATTTCTCCAGAACACTATGTATCACTATGAAGATCCATATTTCTTGGGTATGCCATCGTATAGTTACATACGAACTCGAAGAAATTATTTCAGTCGAGGATAGCCACTAGTTCTGGAGAAATTGAATAGGATTATTCGGTTTTCTCTTCTCTTCATCTTCTCTTAGCTTGCGAGAGCTCTTAATATTAGGAAAGTACACCTGTTACGCTTGTTGGATAGTCTTCTTCCAAACCTAAGGCTGGTGCCAAAAGGTAAGGAATGAAGAAAAACAATTAGCCTAAGTACGGTGTACAGAAGGTAAGATGTAGAGACATATGAAGGGTTGGAGTGAGGGTAAAGAAAATTGCAATTATTGTCGTAAATCGGGATAATGGAAAAGGCATTACTAGGAATACCTGGCCACCCCTTGAAACATTTTCATGTTTCAGTTTTTCTGTGTAGTTATTATTGAAAACTGTTTTCCCAATTAATTCAGACTCAAGGGTATGCATATACCAGATTAGTGTTTCACATCTGTAGGGAATTACAGATGCTGAGAAGGAGTAGAATATTGGGAAATGGATTCGTAGCAGTTGGTGACATTGGATTAAATCACCTGGTTTTGTCTTACGACAAATATTTGGTTTTGAATAACCATTGTTATGCACCAATTTTTAAAATTGAATATATGTAACTTTATTTTAAATGTGAGATATAAATTTTGAAAATTGTGTTCTAAATATTTACCTTTATCGGTTGAGAATAAGGTGTATGAATAACGGTACAAAAATTCTTAACCAAAATACAGTTTTTCAATTTATAACACATGGATTATGAGTTAGTATACTCTTGGGACTTATACATGGTAATATATGTTGTCCGATGTCATTTAGTACAAAGGGGTTGGTACTCTTACTTCATTTTGTTCTACCTATGAGTTCTCTGATTTTTTGACACGCATTCATTGAAATGCAAGATCTAAAGATTTTAACAAGTTTATAAGTATAAGAATACAGTAAAGAACCATATGTTGCAAGTATCAGGATTATTCAAAATGATCGAAGATGTAGATACCTGTGCTAGGTATTTCGTCGTAGCAATATTAAGAACTTGATTCTCTCACAGGTTACTCATCCGTGGGTGCGCTCCTAGGTGAGTAATGTCGTATGTCCTTTTTTATTTAGGTGATATGCACTGGAAATAGATGCATGCCAATTGAATATAGTTCCATATAAATAAGTGCCTTTGATTCTATGTGGATATAGAATAATTGTATATCTTGAGAATGTTAAGATATGGAATTATCCAGTTTCTGTTTAAAAGCAGAATTCAGACAAACTCATGGCACACTTCAGTAATGGCAGTTAATGGGTTATTCCAGGCTTTTAGAAAGAGTTTACCTTCTACCATTTCAAAATCAAAAGTTGATTTGTTCTTGACTCACCACCTTTTTTTTATATAAAGGACTTCTTTTTGCAAAAGAAAACTTTAGTGGGAGTATTGTAGAATTGAAAGTGATTTCAGAACTACAAACAGTTACTGAATATTTAGTAGAACCTAAGCATCCAATTGGATTCGACAATCCATTAGCCACTCCGCAGATTTAGTGGGTTACTACAGCCACCCTAGAGGTACTTCGGTTTCCTCAAAGACGGTGACATAGAGGTTTTGGTGACCCAAGCTTATCATTACTGCTGTCCTTGACTATGAGATCTGGTAGGTGGATGACTATAACTTCATTCTAAATTGAATTTAGAAGTGCAAAGGTATATGACTCTGTCAAAGGGTTGTTATAGTCAGTGGGAGCAGTAGAAGCGTGGTGGGCAAGTTGCTTATGTCATTTATAGACTAAAGTAAGAAGAGCAGAATGGGTCATCTAGTTTGATGTAAAAGTCATAGAGTTTGACTTAATCAAAACAACAGATGAATCAAGTAAGAAGGTTATAGAAAGTACTATCTTGGTATAATGACATACTCCCGATAGGAAGTGATATTCCTAAATTACAATCGGTCAAAACTTTGGTTGTCACAAGGTGTTTCTCTATATAGGATATGGATAATATATCAAGGATTCTAGTAACTAGATCTATATCGTTAGATTTAGATTTGGGAAGTGTCCCAATTTAGGTATTTAGATATCATTCTAAAAGATTTTGGAATGGAGGACTCTTGGTTTGGTGGTGTGCCCATGGGTAATGGAGTCACCCTTTCTAAAGTGATGTCTTTTAGACTGATGAGGACTGATACTTGCATGAATAACACATCACTTGCTTAGGCAATTAAATCAATCATGCGACGTCATGACCAGACCAGATGTTGCTTTTTGCACTTGCTGTAGTAAGCGGATATTAATTTAATCCTGGAGAAACAAAGGGAAGCAGTAAAGAACATAAGAGGATGCTCTTAGTGTATGGTAATGGAAGCTTCCTGCAGGAGGTACTTATCGGTTTAGGCTTCCAATGTGACCTGGATGACAGAGTAGCTGTCAGAGTTATAAGTTTACCCTCTTCTGAGGGGCAGTATGTTCGAATGGATTCAAAGCAGGATACTGAGGTAGACATGGTGCGGGATAACTCAACGGAGGATGCAACCCAAGAAGTTTGTTGGATAAAATAGTTCATTTATGAACTTGGTCCCATCAAGTATCCAGACAAATTCTTGAGGCAGGGGATTGCTTGGTTCATGAGATTGTTAGTCTCCATGAACTTGAGATATAGAGAGATAAAATTAGAACCATTGTAGTGGATCCACTCACTGAGGTTATTTCTCGAACACGTAAGTTTCTCAAAAAGTGTATTGAGAAACAGATTAATAGAATAGTTGGGTATTCGTAGCACACAAGCTGTGTGTATGCGATACCGCAATAATTGGCCTTAAGTGCAAGTGGGAGATTGTTGGATATAGTGCCCTCAAGGCAATTATTATAATTGCAAGTAGGTGATTATGATAATTAAAGGAGGACCTATACATCTAGAACAATCTTATTCGAGATGATAGTATGATATCTGGTTTGTCTTTATCATTGCGTGCATATGTTTTACTCGTTATTACTGTTTACCGTCGAAGACTGGACTGAGACGCGGAGGATGCCTAACCTGAATTTGGGGGCAGAAGTTATTTAGACATATCTACCCACCTCTTCGAAGATACCAAATTGATTTATGGCACCGTATATCGGAGATTTGGATAGATACGACCGATGCAGTAGAATTTATCAGATTTCCCTTCGTTTGTGAGGGTTTTTTTTATTGCGGCGACGCTCTTCCCTGCAGGCGCAAGCCCCTGCAGTTAATTATGTTATTGTGTTGCGATAACCACTTTCTCCTGCTCCAGTAGTTCACTTCGTATCGTGTGTTTATTTCATTTTTTATGGTTGCCTGTGGATTGTATAAGGAGACTAATTTATGTCATCGCCCGTAGGGCACGGATTAGTCCAAATCCGTATATTTTAGATTTAGGGTTTGAACTTGGGTTGTATGTATTCCTCCAGTTCAAGAATATTTTGTTTAAGGACCGTTAATCTAGTTTGAGATTAAGATCAACTTAAATATACGAGCATTTATGCTCAATTTATTTTAACTAAGGATACGTTAGTCTTATTTTGAGACTAAGATCAACCTAGCAATATTTTAAAGGATTTTTAGTCATCTTTGAGACTAAAATCATTTGGTTTATTGATATTTTGATCAATAGGGGGTCTATCATTTAATTATACTTGTTTAAATGATTAAATGATACTTTGTGGTATAAGTGCGCACGTATATAGGTGTGCACATGCCCATTTATTTCATTTGAAAGGGTGCGCATGTGCGTTGCATGTAGCTACGCACTGTTTCCTTTCAGGGATATTGTGCATGTATGTATCGCATAAAGTGCACACACGTGAAGGCCACGTGATGCACATGTCCACATTGACCGGTTTTATCAAGTGCGCACACGTGAGTTCCATGTGACGCACCATGCCTTTATCGGTATATTTTCATTAAGTGCGCACACGTGATTTACATGTGATGCACATGCCTTTCTTAGCAGATTTTCATTAAGTGCGCACTGATTTGGGTGCGCACTTGTTTCATCAAAAAGCAAAAGCTTTCACTGCAATGACTTCTGTTTCACTTTCTTTTCTTCTTCTTTTATTTCTGAGAAGTAAAAACCTTAGTTTTCATCTGTTTTTGAGTTGAATATACATACGTTTTTATGTAAGCTGCGCATTATATATATATATTTTTAGATCTTAGGATCAATCTCTCACAAAAGTATGAATTTTATGAACGAGGGACAAACCCTAAGATCATTCGATCTTTTAATGGAAAATCAATAGATTCACAAAGAAGCAAAGGTTTTTGTATAAAAGCAAAAGCTTTTTAAAGAAAAGAGATATTTTCTCTTTATTTCTTCTACCTCGCGCGATTTTTTGTTGAGGAAGGAGAGCACTTGAAATTTTAAAGCTTATAAGAGCATTTTCCCTTGTATTTCTTCATATGAGACTCCTTTTTATAAGGAAAGAAGAAATTAAGCTTTACTGAATTTGTTTTAGTTTGTTTTGATCTCAATCTGATTTTAGATTGATTTTAAAAGATCTAATTGATTTATATCAATTAACGGTGGCATGCGCACCGTTAGATCTTTAAGCCATAAATCTTTTAGTTACGGTATTTAACTAACAAGATATTTTACTGTTAATTAAAGATTTATTTGAATATTTACTTCTTTTTTTTAATAAGTGTCTTTTTATAGGGAATGCGCATGTGCTTGCACATGTTGTTGGTTAAGTGCGCATTGTGACCATTCGTTGCACGTGCATGTGTGCACCTATCATTTGCGCACTTATTGCATGTGCGTTCATGTTATATGACTTTGTCATCGGATATGTGAGCGCACCGATTTCTTCGCATATTTTCGGAGCTACAAACAAGTGTCGAGCAATGACTTATTGGTTCTCAACCGTCGCTTGAAACCCTATAAATAGGTCTTTTCACTCTCTTTGGAGTTATACCCTTTAAAATTCTTGTTTTCTACTAGAAGCCTTGGCTTCCTTGCTAATTTGGTAAGTGCGCTTGCGCATCTTCTTTTAGTTTGCGCTTTTGATTTTTCTTACTCACCCTTTGGGTTGGGCATTTAACTTATCTTGTGCACCCCTTTGGGTTGTGTACTTAAGATAAATCTTAAAACATTTCTTTTATTTCAAGGATGTTATTTAAGTTTGACCTTAATTAACATATTAAAACATTTCTTTTATTGCGTACTTAAGATAAATATTAAAACATTTCTTTTATTGTACTTTTGAATTTGGATATTTTTAGTCCACCCTTTTTAGTGAACTGATGCTTTTCCGGCCTTTTTCTTTCAGGTTTCATGGCCGGTCATCTTTATACGATTAGGGAGATTGTTTCCCATGCCGACATCCGCTTTTACGAGCCGGCTTACAGCAATGCCGTATGCAAAGCTATACCCCGTCGTCTCGATGATCATTGCTGTTAGTTATATGTATGCCCTAGAGGCCATTACTGCACATACGATGTATATTGTAGTGGATGCTTAGACATATATAGGGAGGACTTTCTTGCTCGACATGATAGTACGCTATCTGGTTGCTCTTTATCTTAACATGTACTCTGATTGTCTCTATGTTACATGTTGATAGAGCCCTTAGGATATGTACTCGACTACTGGGACTATGATGAGATCATACTAGTGGGGCCACGGTAGTCGACGAGTACATCCTATAACTGTTCCTAGTTGAGGGTGTATCGAGACAGGGTATCGATACACCAGAGTAGACTAGCGTATACGCATCTTGACCTATGTGATGGGCGATGGATGATCCCATATCCATCGGTGTTTGACATCAAGGATGGTGTACGGGTGCTCAGTGGAGACTGGGTATACTGGACGGACTCGCCGAGAACTCCTAGATGGTATTATACCTCACGTCAGATGGCAGTTCTCTGGTGACACTGGTACATGTTAGTCTGTAGACCCGAGATCGTCATAAAGTCTTGTGTGATTCCCACTGTACTTTGATTTCCATCATATCATGTCCAAGAGGGCGTGCAAAAAGGTGGCTTTTGGGTACAGTCCCGAATCACACGGAGGCAATGAGCGATAGGAGGGGATTCGTCTCTCCTGGTATAGGGAGTTGATGTTGCGCTGTGTTCGATTGGCTATAACTGGAAATCTCTGGCCAGGGTTGCTGAGATTTACTGGTAAGTGTTATCAGTAGTTTCTCGAACTGTTATGGACCTCATATCGACACGACTTATCAAGCTACTGGGGTCTGACGTTTACCACCCCTAGGCGAGATATGCGATATATCAGACGAAGAGACCGGACTGTACGGGAGTGTTACTGATTGGATTCACGGGAGAAAGTACAGGCTTTCTTGTTGATCTTCTAATTTCTCAATACCTGGGTGGCTGTTACGTTTAGCTGACCGCTTGCAGCTTGTGGGTGTTTGATATGATCATCACCTACTGCTGGCGTATTGAGGACTCTTTAGAGTCCTACACAGAGGTTTCCTGGCTCAGCCAAAACGGAGTAGGAGCACATATATGATATGTACGGGACCGAAAACAATACGTGTAAGTGATACCGTATTAGATTCTCGCGATATAAGATATCGGCCGGGTATATGTGATATAGCCGGGTCATCGGATCAAGTGTTGATTCGATGAACTGATACAGATTATATTAGTCGGTTATTTGTGAAATAGCCGGATTATCGGATCAAGTGTTGATTCGATAATTTAATGTATAATTATATATTTGATATATTAAATTAAATTAACTAATATAAGCTCACTAAAAGATTCTTTTTCTCACTCGGGTAATACATTGATATATATGCGATATATGTTAATTGTATTATTTTATTTTGTTACAATAAATATTGTATATGTGATATATAATATTGTAACATGTTAGGGTTATTAATGCAACGTGTTTAGTGGAGATTAAACAAGATTAAGGTTTGATTTGGGTTAATTTTTTCTAGAAGCTTCTAAAAGGTTTTCTTTTGTTTCTTGCTAAAGATATTTTCTAAAGATATTTGTTATGATATTTGTTAACCCAACCTAACCCTTGACCATGGTTAAGTCTCTACATGGGTTAAGTTATCATACTTAACCCATGGTTGTATTTCTAACCTCAACACAATTCATTATTCATCACAAAAGAAAGGGTTCTTCTTCTTCCTTCTTCTTTCATGAAAAAGCTTTCTAGCTTTTTATGTTGTGATGAAAATGAGTGAGATTAAGAAAACAAATGAGAGCTAAAATCCTACTTCATCATCCTAATCTATCCTAACCATTTAGATTAGGATGTTCACTTCATTAGTGAGTGAGAGCTTGAGTTAAAGAAACTTCAAGGTAGATCATCTTTGTTATCGAAGATCGGAAGCAAGCTTGCCTCTTTCTCTTCGTGGAGCCTCTCTAGAGTCCGGATTCTTGATGATCGCAGCAAAGGGACCTCAACACGGAGCTTATAAAGTGAAGGAACGGACTACAAAGGTTGTAATCCCAAACTCTTAGATGTTAAAGTGTTTAACATGCTTTGTTTCGCTTAATCTCTAGTTTAAAGATCTTAGTTAGGGTTGTTCGGCACGTCTAAATTTTAAATCGGGTATGGTTGATGCCTTATAGACCCTTGTGAGAGTACCTAGTAACCCTACAGTGGTATCAGAGCCAAGCTAGAGCTTTAGGTGAAGTCTGGGCGAAGTTTAAAGTCCGATCGAATTCCGAATACCCGTAAAACCCTAGTTTCTGGAATTTTTTCAAAAAGTTGTCATTTTTCATATTAAAAATGCTCAGAAAATTCAGCAGGTGATTTGATGGATTACTGTGCAAAACGAACCAAAAATACCATTATTGCGCCGCGGAACCGCTGCAATTCCCTTGCTTGCGCGGCGGTTCCGCGGCCAAACAGTAACATTAGGGTTTGTATTTTACACAGTAATATCCGTACAGATTTCCTGATTGTTCTAGGAATTTTTATTCTACTCAAGTGTTGAGTTTTCTGGGTTGTATTGGGAGCTCGTTGATTCGATCGGAAAGTATAACTTCGTTTAGTTTTTCCGGGTAATTTTTAGAACGTGTTAAAAAGTTCGAACGGATATCAATAACTCACTTTTTCCCCTGCCAAAAAATTTCTAAGTGTTGGATTTTTCCGTAGTTTAAGAACGTTCTAAGTCGTGCAAGTAATGCGGTGGTCCCTCTAGAAGTACACAAACCTTAACTCGATTATGTGACCGTCTGAACCGCCTCTGAACCTTATGGTTTGGGGCAGTACGGCGTTGCCACATGTGAGGTGTTAGCTTGACCCTTCTACGGCTGGACCATTGGTACTGTGGCATGTGATGGATATTTTTTGAACTCCGCTCAAGTGTTGAGCTATTTGGGAAAACTTGGGTGTTTGATTATTCGATCGGAAAGCTTAACATTGTCTATTTATCTGGAATGTGATACAATATTTGGAATCCACAAGTAGTTATGAGATAACTAATTTGAATGTTATAAATCTAGCAGTTTAGTCTCATTTGATCGGTTGCCAAGGGATTTTGATGTGATCAAAAGTCCGTTGCAATTACGTAGTATACGCGGATACTCGCCGGGTAAACTTAATAGATAGCCATGCCCCATAGCCCCGACCAAGTGACTGTAGGAGAACCCCGTCGCCAAAAGCATCCGTTCGGGTGCTCGCGGCAACGGTGTTCCGCCTTAGTGCACTTCGTCGACGGTATCCGGGGGTGCGGCCGTCTACTAAAGTTTGCGACGAGCATTCGATCAGGATATCAGGAATCTTTTTGAATTTCCCGACTAGATATTGAAAAGTGTTTTCGATAATGAGACTAAAATGCGGGGTTTATAATTGTTAGGCATGCGATGTCTAAGGAATTCATTTGGTTAGGCATGCGATGTCTAAGGAGGTTGCGGATTCCAACTGTTGTAGTTTTACACTTTCTTTTCTGCGACCGTAAGTGTAATATGTGGTGTATCACCGATTTCGTTGCTATACATCAACGACAATTAGGATACGCATATTTACTTACGTTGATGATATGTGATATTATGTGTTGCTGTGATATGTTATATTGGATCGTCGCGTTCTGAATAGCCAGGGGTTTTATGTGAGATAAGAGTTTTTCATTTTTCATTCATGTAAAATTCAATTGTATGTAATATTCTTTTATTGGGGCACTTCCGGGCTGAGGATGATGTCACCATTGTATATTATTTGCTTTTCCGCATTAGGTAGACCCAAGGCGGGGAGCACAAGTAACCGGATTCTAGGGTCCAGTGGAAGACCATCTCGAAGAGTCGAGACCGGGTCTCCTAACTCTAGAACTGGCAGGGTTACTTGCTGCTCTCGTATGGGTCTAGGGATGTGGGTTTGGCTATTCATCACGACCGTGGAATCTATGTTTATACAGGCTCGTACTTAAACACAGACCTCCTAGTATATCCAATATTTCATATGTTATCTTCTGCTGCAATGTTCTGTGATGAGATCATATTACTGCCTGAGACGAATGTTTATATTATATATATGAGATATATGTTATATTGCAGATTTCGTTTCAAATGTGATGCTTGTGAAGCATATTAAAATGGGACTTCATTAATGAGATTAATGAAACTAAAAGAAACCTAAAGATGTTGTAGAAACTTGTTTAAAAAAAACTGGTAGCTCTAGTTCTTGCTTTGCATAGCAGTGTTCCTTGTAGAACATCCAACACCTTATTCGATAAGGAAAGAGCCGAGAACCCTTCACCGGGAATGACCTCTTTAGCGAAACTAGCAGATGCTACAAACTCGGTTTGTCTTTTGATTGTTTTTATAGTTCTTGCTTTGCACAGCGGTATTTGTGAAATATCTTGCACCTTATTCGATGAGGAAAGAGCCGAGATCCCTTCACCGGGAGTGACCTCTTTAGCAAAACGAGAAAAGGCCTCAAAAACATTCCATCTAAAAATCACTCGATTCTACAATGATATCAAGTTCATTACGCAAAGGGTTTTTGTTCATATCATATTTTTGCATTTTTATACCGCCCAATTTTTATCATATTGCTTATCGGTAGGTACTCTTGAACCGTGTTTGCTAGTCAATTACAGGATACAGGTTCTCGGCTCTAAACGGTGAAATTCATGGAAAAGCACGACAATTCCGGATTACTGCCAACCACAGATAAAACACGGGTCTCCGCTCTCTATCCGTATGTTGCCACACACCAGTTTAAGAAGACAAAAGGGCAAATCGATTGTCATCTTCATGCATAAAGCACAATGGCAACACAAAGTCCAAGAAATCTACGCGGAGCTCAAGAAAATCATGACAAAATATCCACATCCAATCACCTTTTGATCTACTAAAATTCTGGAAGAAATGTGAAAAGATTATCAGAAACAACATATACCAGACTGAAGGAAAGATAAAACCAGAGAATCACACAAAACCGGAGAAGCCAACTCCTCCATATGGCCGCGGATCCGCGGCCAATAGAGGGTCTAGGCCGCGGATCCGCGGCCGTACAGGTTCGTTAGATGGAAAGTTTGGGCAGATTGGTCTTTTCATGAAGGGTCATATTGTTGCCCTAGGTTTCCAGTTTCCTGCCTATAAATAGTCCAGAACTTGCCAAAGCCAAGGGTCCTCATTCTTGTATTTATATTTTAGAATACATGTGTTGTTCTTCTTCCTCCTCTTATCTCTTCTCCATTAAAAACATGTAGTGAGCTTTTGTGAGTGAAGAATGAATAAAGAAGTTCTTGTTCTTACCATGCTTATCTTGTTGTAATTGTTAATTATATTTGCTTGTATTTTTCATTTGCTAATCTAGTTGTTGTTATTTGTTGTTTGTTTCTTTCTTGTTCTCTTTTTCTTTATCCTTAAAACAACTATGATGCTTAAGCTTGATCCTTGCCAAGGTGAGGTCTCAAATAGCTAGTTGTAATCTTCTAACCTCTTTCTTTCTATCTTCCTCCTTTGTTTTATTTTCTTTTCCTTATAATGGGTGAGTAGTTTTCATACTTGTTAGGGTAGGATAAGGAAAGTTTGAGAGAAGAAAATCTCTCTCACTCTTTTCTTTCCCAACATCTTAATTCAGACTCCCGTTAATTGAACCACAATCCGCTCCCTACGGCACCCTATCCTACATGATAGCGGTGATTCCTTAGTGAGACCGGTTGTGGTTGAATTAACCGGAGGTTAAGGGTAAGAGCCAAGAACGGACGGACAAGCACCAAAAAGAAGAACTTATGCGTTGGAAAGCCTAGCTTATACTCGCAAATTCCTTCCTAGTCGTGCTAATCCCCGTTGTTGCCGATTACCGTAACACCGATATTAAGAGTGGCAATGAAAGAAGTGAGCGACTCCTAACTCAAACTAACCTAATACTAACCCTAACAAGCTCTCTTTATATATCATTTTAGCACATAAGTAATCTAAAAACAAACCTGGACATTTGGACTTAACTCGTTAAAGCACATAGAAAAAGATTCCCATCTCCCTGCGGACGACCCGTACTCAACCGGCTAGCTACAAGCGAAACCGTCTTGATTGCGGTAATAAACATAGCACGCAAAAACTCTACCAATCAAATGGCGCCGTTGCCGGGAAGACGGTAGTTTATTTCTTTATGTAATTTCGGGTTAATTTGTGAATATAAATCTAACCGAAAAACAAAACAAAAAAAATATACTTTGTAAAAAATCATCTTGTTATTTTTGATTAGTTTTTGTGCAAGTGTGCAGGATAAAACGAAGTTCGAGTTCAGTGTCAAAGATGTGGGAAGTTAGACCCATATCTCGCGGCTACACCGCGTTTGGTCAAAACGGAACCAACGGGCTACTGTACAATTCTGGAGCAGATCCAGTGAGCAAATCAAGATTCAGGAGCTCCAGAAAAGAGGAGGACACACAAACCAGCACAGACCAGAAGTATGAAGTTCCAAGTCATCATTTCCGCCGCGGAACCGCGGCATTAGCGTGCTATTGCCGCGGAACCGTGGCCATCTGTGGCTTTCGTTTCCCAAAACTCCCTGTAAGTGTTTCTCTTCTCTCCCCCACTCCTCTGATTTCCACTAAATTGTGTTTTCTGCAGCATTCTTTGCGCAAATTCTCTTCCCCCTTCTAATAAATTGTTTTTGTGTAGGATTCTTTGCGCCGCGCTAAAAAAATAAAAATTGTTTGTAGTTGATTGTTACTGCTTTGCATATATTAATACGGACTTTAAGGGGCTTGAAACCAATCCAGATTGGGTGGGGATTTCATCACCCTTCCCAGGACCCCAGAAATCACAAAAAGCATATGCATTGACCATTTCTTAAATTAAAAAATACTAGACTCAGCCCTAAGGACTTCGCGCTCAATAGGACAGAGGACTAGTTACAGGCATCGGCCGTTTATCCTATCCTGACTTTTGCGGTGTCTAGGCAAGTGTGTCCAAGGCAAGTGGTTACTTAATTAGGACCACTACTTACGTAGTGGGGAGCCTCCCACTTACCTGGCACTTACCTGACCGCAATTGTTGGAGAAAAGGCGGTTTGAGGTCCTATTTCTAGCCTTTTGGAACAGTTAGGAGCTGTCTAGCTGACCTAGGTGACCCTAGATCTAAGTGTGATTGTGCATATCTTGTTTGTGATTGCTTGAAGCCGTAAGCCCGTACACATTTCTGTAAAGCTCTTTCTAAAAAAAAGAAAAAAAAACACAAAACCAAAAACTTTTATAAAAACTTGCCCTTTGTCGCCAGAATCCATTTTTTCACCACCACCCATCGTATTTATCCATTGACGTTTTCTTACCCTCACCTTCTCCGCTTTGACTATACTAAACTCGTTTAGTGTATGTCCGCTTGGACTCGGGACACTAGCGCTCGCCTAGTCCGCGTTACGTTAGTCTCTACCGACAACGCGATCGACTCAGACGTCGAAACTCCGTCCACGCCTATTTCACCCTTACCTTTGCCGGCCAACTCTGACGTTGACCGGAATTCTGTTCATACATCCTCACCTTCACCATCACCAACCTCTTCTTCCGCGATGTCAGGATTTAATCCAAACATCTCTTTGACTCCCCCGGGATTGACTCCACCTCCTATGGAGGCAAATAACCCACCACCACCGCCTGTTGTAGCGCCGCAGCGAATCGCGCTCCAGGATCGTTTCTATCCCACCCGTTCTGCACTTCCTACCTGTCTTTCCCTTCCACCGGCCAATGGGGATAATTTTGAAATTAAGTCCCACTTCATTAACATGCTTCCGAAATTTCATGGGCTTGAATCTGAAGATGCCTATATCTTCATCAACAAGTTCCAAAATGTTTGTGCCATGATGAAAACTACCCAGCTGTCGGACGATGCTATATGGCTACGGGTCATTCTGTTCACTTTATGCGATCTTACTGAAAAATGGTTGTATAGCACCGCTTCCCAGTCCATAACCAGTTGGGACGAGTTTGTGAAAGCGTTTCTCAAGAAATTCTATCCGAATCATAAAACCGCAAGGATCCGTAACGAAATCAACCAATTCTCTCAGCTTCCTTCTGAACCCTTCTGGAAGTGCTTTGACCGGTATAAAGACCTTCTTGTTCAGTGTCCTGACCATGGTATCGAGAAATGGCAACTGTGCCAAACCTTATACGAGGGCCTGAACCTAGCAACTAAGCAGTTGTTGGAAACCATTTGTCAGGGCCACTTCCTATCGAAATCTGACGAGGAAGCGTGGCAATTCTTCGATGACCTTGCGGAACAAACGCTTCAATGGGAGAGCACTAGACCTATTACTTCTTCTTCTTCTTCCACTTTTACTAGTCAGTCTAGGGTAGGAATTCACCAACTCGATGTCTCTATTGCGATGAAAGCTGAAATGGCTGCAATAACGAGAAAACTTGAAGCGATAGAGAGCAAATTTTCATCTCCTGCTCCTGCCCCTGTTCTTCCCCTTCGTACCATTTGTGCTTGTTGTTCCGATCCTTCTCACTTAACCGAAGAGTGTTCTTACAATCCACCATCTCAAGGACATGATCAGGTTAATGCTGCATTTCAGTAAAGACCGAGGAATGATCCATACTCTTCCACCTACAATCCCGGTTGGAGGAACCACCCCAATTTCACCTGGAATCAGAATCAGCAACAATTCCAAGGCAACAAAAATTTCCAGAGGCCCCCTCCTCCGCAACAACAAGCGCAACAACAAACTCAACATCAGTTTCAGCAGCTCTTCCAACCCCAACCTTTTCAAAATCAGACAAACAACTTTGCACCCAACAATTCTTTTCCACAAAACAACTTTGTTCTGTCAAACAACGATAAGGTTTCCTCGCTAGAACGAAGTCTGGAGGCGTTCGTTAAACAATCGACACAATCCACCCCCAACATCCAGTCGTCTATTCAGTCTTTGGTGCAACACACTGCTGCACACGGGCAAAGCATCAAGACCATCGAAGCCCAGATTGCACAGCTGAATGCGGCGTTAAGCGAGCGAGAAAAGGGGAAGCTTCCATCTCAACTACTCCCAAATCCCGGTCACCCACATAATGTACATGTTTCTCTTGAACAACAGAACCATAATGTGAGTGTCGTGACTACATTGAGATCGGGAAGGATGCTGCACAACAACATCGGCACAACAATTGAGGATAATGACACCCCGGCCGCTTCTTCTTCTTCTTCTTCTTCTTCTTCTTCGTCTTCTGAGCCTATTCTCCATTCGTCAAAAGGCTCTTCTTCTTCTTCTTCTTCTGCTCTGAACGGACCCACTTCTCACTCCACGAAAACACCAGCTCTGGGATCCGTTCCAGCTCCACAATCTCCTCCACAAGCATTGGACTCAACCAATTTTAAAAATATTCCATTTCCAAACCGGTTGAGGTCCAATAAACAAAATCCACAAATGGAGAAGATTCTGGAGTTGTTTAAGCAGGTTAACATTAACATTCCCCTTTTAGATGCTGTCCAACAAGTCCCGTCCTACGCGAAAATCTTAAAGGACTTGTGCACGAAAAAGAGAAAGTCTCAGGTACCCAAGAAAGTTTTCTTGGCTAGTGCTGTGAGTGATGCTCTTACCCAATCTTTACCGCAAAAACGGAAGGACCCTGGCTATCCTACGATTTCTATCACCATTGGGGATAAGAACATCAACCGCGCACTATTAGATCTTGGTGCCAGTGTTAACCTGCTTCCGTACTCAGTATATGAGCAATTAGGTGTAGGAGAGATGAAACTCACACACTGCACTCTCCAAATGGTCGACCGATCAATCACCCATCCTAGGGATGAGCTAGAGGATGTGTTAATCAAGGTCGGGGACTTCATATTCCCCGTTGACTTCATTTTTTTAGACACACAGCCTGTAGATAAACCCCGGAATCAAATTCCGGTGATACTCGGTCGCCCAATCCTTGCAACCTCAAATGCTGTGATCAATTGTCGAAATGGTTCGATGAACCTATCGTTTGGAAACATGACAATTGAACTCAACATTTTTAGGTTGGGGAATCAGCCCACCGAACCTAATGCTCATATACTAGACGTTTGCTCAATCCAGGAGATCACCCCAGAAGAGTGTGAATTCAAGGAGTTTTTGTTCGATTACGATAACCTTAACGCCACTAGTGCGTTCCTCTTCGAACCTGCTGCTGTTTCTGCACCCGACAATGACTACGAGTGTTTCACTTTCTCGAACGATCTTAGCCACTCACCAACCGAGTTTGAATCTTTTGAATTTCCGGATGAGTTACCTGAACCATCCAACTCGGTCGCTTACACTCGTTTTGAACCTTTGCTGGAATCATTTGAGTTCGAGACCTTTTCACCAATCTTGCCTTCAATCGTTTCACCTCCAACGCTCGAACTCAAGCCTTTGCCGTCTCACCTTAAGTACGCTTACTTGGGTGAGAAGGAGACCCTCCCTGTTATCATCTCGGCTTCTCTAGCTCCAGAGCAAGAGAAAGCCTTTCTTGCGGTCTTGCACAGCAATAGGCAAGCTTTTGGCTGGTCCATGGCGGACATCAAGGGGATTAGTCCCCTGATCGTTGAACATCACATTCATCTGACGGATGATGCCAAACCAGCCAGGGATCCGCAAAGGCGACTCAATCCAGTCATGAAGGAGGCTGTGAAAAAGGAAATCGTAAAGTGTCTGGATAGTGGTATCATTTACCCTATCTCTGATAGCCAGTGGGTTAGCCCCATTCACGTTGTCCCCAAGAAATCAGGCATAACGGTCATCACTAACGAGGCAAATGAGTTAATCCCTACTCGCACCCAAACTGGGTGGCGAGTATGCATCGATTACAGAAAACTCAATGCCGCAACGCGGAAGGACCACTTTCCGCTACCTTTCATTGACCAAATGCTTGAACGATTGGCCGGACACGAGTACTACTTCTTTCTTGATGGCTACTCCGGCTATAATCAGATTCCCATCGCCGAAAAAGACCATGACAAGACCACATTCACTTGTCCTTTCGGCACGTTTGCATATCGTCGCATGCCCTTTGGGTTATGCAATGCGCCCGCTACCTTCCAGCGGTGTATGATGGGAATCTTCTCTGACATGGTGGAAAAATTTCTGGAGATCTTCATGGACGATTTCTCCATCTTCGGCGATTCCTTTAACGAGTGTTTGCTGCATCTCGACGCTGTCCTTACTCGATGTAAGGACAAGAACCTCACTTTGAATTGGGAGAAGTGCCACTTCATGGTGCGCGAAGGTATTGTTTAGGACATATCATTTCGCAAAATGGCATAGAGGTTGACAAAGCGAAGATTGAGGTCATTTCCAATCTCCCTCCTCCCAGATGCGTCCGAGACATCCGAGCCTTCCTTGGCCATGCCGGTTTCTATAGACGGTTCATCAAGGACTTTAGCAAGATTGCTGGGCCCTTGACTCTTCTACTGGACAAGGACACGCGATTCGACTTCAACTCGAGCTGTGTGACTGCGTTCAAGTCATTAAAAAGCTCACTTACTTCTGCTCCCGTTCTTTCTTCACCTGACTGGATGCACCCATTTGAGATTATGTGCGATGCATCCAACTTTGCCATTGGTGCTGTCCTTGGACAACACATCAACAAGATGCCGCACGTGATCTATTATGCTAGCCGAACCCTGAACGATGCCCAACTTAATTATACAACAACTGAGAAGGAATTCTTAGCTGTTGTATTTGTTTTAGAAAAGTTCAGGCCCTACCTCATCGGCTCTCCAGTCATTGTCTACATAGACCATTCTGCTCTGCGCTATCTTTTTGCGAAGAAAGATGCAAAATCTCGGTTAATACGTTGGATCCTCTTGCTTCAAGAGTTTGACCTTGTCATTAAGGACAAAAGAGGATGTGAAAACGTAGTCGCCGACCATCTCTCATGACTTCCTTCTTCGCCGTCGCCTCAACTTCCGATCAACGACGTTTTTCTGGATGAACAACTCTTGACAGTATCTCGCGAACCCTGGTTCGCAGATATTGTGAACTATTTGGCCACAGGGTTACTCCCGACTGAATGGTCAAGTCAGGACAGACTTCGATTCTTATCCCAAGTAAAACACTTTTACTGGGACGAACCCTATCTGTTCAAGTACTGTCCCGACCAGATTATTCGTCGGTGTGTCCCTGACGATGAATTCAAGAGTGTGCTGTCATTTTGCCACGATCAAGCATGTGGCGGGCATTTTGGCCCCAGAAAGACAGCTGAGAAGATCTTGCAATATGGTTTCTACCGGCCACAACTCTTCAAAGACGCTCATGACTATTGCAAGACTTGCTCCCGGTGCCAACACTTGGGCCGGATATCCTGGAGGAACGAGATGCCGCTCCAACCAATCTTGGTTACGGAGATTTTCGACGTTTGGGGGATAGATTTCATGGGGCCATTTCCCAGCTCTTTTGGGAACTTGTACATCCTTCTCGCTATTGATTACGTCTCTAAGTGGGTCGAGGCTGTGCCCAGCCGGACTAACGACAGATTTCTTACAGAAAACATTTTCTCCCGGTTTGGGCACCCCCGAGCGATCATTAGCGACAATGGAACTCATTTCTGCAATAAGACTTTCGAGGCCTTGATGCGGAAATATTCTATTAATCATAAGCTATCTATGCCCTACCATCCCCAAACCTGTGGGCAAGCCGAAGTTTCAAATCGGCAAATCAAGCAGATACTGGAGAAGACGGTTTCCAAGAACCGAAAAGATTGGCCGTTGAAACTCACTGATGCCCTTTGGGCATTTCGTGCGGCTTATAAAACCGATCTTGGCATGTCTCCTTATCGTCTTGTGTACGGAAAGGCTTGCCACCTCCCTGTCGAAATAGAGCATCGTGCATTTTAGGCGATAAAAGAACTGAATCTGTCTCTCGAAGATGCGGGCAGCCATCGGAAGCTGCAGTTGAACGAATTGAGCGAGCTTCGGGATGAAGCTTACGATAACGCGGTTGTCGTTAAGAACCGAACAAAGGTGTTTCACGATAAAAACCTTTTGCGCAAAACTTTCACACCTGGTCAACAGGTGGTGCTTTACGACACCCGACTACACTTCCATCCAGGAAAGCTCAGATCTCGCTGGAAAGGGCCCTATTTTGTGCGGAATGTGTATCCGCAGAGCGCTGTGGATTTGGAGAATCCAAAGGACGGTTCATTTTTCAAAGTGAACGGACACCGACTTAAACTGTACCTTAGCGCCGAACCAATAGAGGAGCTTCTGGTCTTACAGGAGCCGGTTTACCCTGCATAATCTTCCTCTGCCTACCACCAAACTTCGGTTATCCAGCCAAGAACAGTGGACACTGTTCCAAATAAGTTTGGGGGTATGTATATACCATTTTGTATTTATTTGTGGATATTCTTTTCCATTTTTACTCTTTAAAAACATAATTTTTTTTGTGTATATCTAACTGACAATTTTGACCCTTCAAATGATCTCTTCATGCAATGACAGTGAGGACACTGTCCAGTTTAAGTTTGGGGGTACGCTCGGTACGCATTTTTAACCTTCGCATTCATATGTATATTTTGCATCTGCATATTAAAATCCATAAAATCCATAAAAATCAGAAAATTTTCTAAAAACATAAAAACTTTTCTGTCAAGTTAGCTAGTGGGAGAACTCTGATTCAATATTTCGACGGTTTTGTTTGATAAGATAAGAATAACCAAATCTTATTTTTAGATTTTGAAAACCTGAAAGATAACTCTCTTTTGAAGTTAACTATAGCTGATATACGTCTTTACATCACACTACACGTGTCATGAGTTTTTGGAAATTAGATGACAAGTCTTTTATGTCTAAAAAAACTTTTAAATGGATAAATGATTTTCTGAGGATCAAATAGGTTTGTTCTGAAATAAGTAATATCAAGAATAGTTTATGAAGTGAAGCGAATATGAAGGAATGTTATTGATGCCTTAATTGGAACTAAGTCTGAAAAATAACCCATCTAGAACTTGATTGGAATGATTACACACCGATCCCACTAAACACGTCTTTTATCCAAAAAAATAATTGAACTGCCGGTTATATCTCCGTTCGTATTGAATCATCATGATTTTCACGCTAAATTGTCTTTTGTTTTTGGGCCTAGGTAACTTGAGTAATTAAGTCCGCTGGGGTGTCTCTACACCTAATGCCCTAAAGCCAACTGGTTTGGGTGCATTGGTCCAAAGCTCGTTAGGAAGCCTAGAAAGTCCAGATTAAAACAAAGTCAAGCAAGTGTTCTCTCCGAGTTAAAATTCCTAACGGTTCTTTGTGTGAGAATAATCTTGACAAAAGACAGGTTTTTATAAAAAATATTTCTAGCGGAGATATGAAGGTTTTATTCTATGATAAAGACTATTGCACGTTAACAGAGGTGTGTATGAAATGAAAACAAGAAAAAGGTGGAGTGAAAGATAAGACCTAGTTTCCTGTTAAGGAAGATAGAAATTCTGAAATTGAAACCTTACTGGAAAACGAAACTTGAAAAATGCTTAACTCTTTATAAAACTTATGTGATCCTTTTAAAATTTTTATCTGGGCTTTATTGTGTGACATGATGACTTTATTCGATCCTTCTAGAACTTAACGACACTATTTGCACTGCACGTAAAGACATATAAAAATCTTAAGTTAAATAAGAAGCGAGGTGTGAAAAATAAAGGTTCGATAGTCTAGACTTAGGATAATAGAATTGTTATTTTCTGGAACAAAACTTTAGGGTTTGAATCATAGTTATTTTGCAAAACTAGCTTGATCGGATTTTGTGGGTAGTATCCGCTGAAAACCCTCAGGAGACAACACTCCTCCTACTAGGGACACCTAGAGGTTTAACGGCTTGTTGCACATGCTCAGTGCAATCGCGTTCCCTGCGAAAGTGAGGTTAGGAATTTTTGTGAATAAATTGGCTTTGCTCGGGATGAGCAAATGATAAGTTTGGGGGTATTTATTCTTATCAGATTTTTGCATTTTTATACCGCCTAATTTTTATCATATTGCTTATCGGTAGGTACTCTTGAGCCGTGTTTGCTAGTCAATTGCAGGATACAGGTTCTCGGCTCTAAACGGTGAAATTCATGGAAAAGCACGACAATTCCGGATTACTGCCAACCACAGATAAAACACGGGTCTCCGCTCTCTATCCGTATGTTGCCACACACCAGTTTAAGAAGACAAAAGGGCAAATCGATTGTCATCTTCATGCACAAAGCACAATGGCAACACAAAGTCCAAGAAATCTACGCGGAGCTCAAGAAAATCATGACAAAAGATTCACATCCAATCACCTTTTGATCTACTAAAATTCTGGAAGAAATGTGAAAAGATTATCAGAAACAACATATACCAGACTGAAGGAAAGATAAAACCAGAGAATCACACAAAACCGGAGAAGCCAACTCCTCCATATGGCCGCGGATCCGCGGCCGTACAGGCTCGTCAGATGGAAAGTTTTTAGGGGCAGATTGGTCTTTTCATGAAGGGTCATATTGTTGCCCTAGGTTTCCAGTTTCCTGCCTATAAATAGTCCAGAACTTGCCAAAGCCAAGGGTCCTCATTCTTGTATTTAGATTTTAGAATACATGTGTTCTTCTTCTTCCTCCTCTCATCTCTTCTCCATTAAAAACTTGTAGTGAGCTTTTGTGAGTGAAGAATGAATAATGGAGTTCTTGTTCTTAACATGCTTATCTTGTTGTAATTGTTAATTATATTTGCTTGTATTTTTCATTTGCTAATCTAGTTGTTGTTATTTGTTGTTTGTTTCTTTCTTGTTCTCTTTTTCTTTATTCTTAAAATAACTATGATGCTTAAGCTTGATCCTTGCCAAGGTGAGGTCTCAAATAGCTAGTTGTAATCTTCTAACCTCTTTCTTTCTGTCTTCTTCCTTTGTTTTATTTTCTTTTTCTTATAATGGGTGAGTAGTTTTCATACTTGTTAGGGTAGGATAAGGAAAGTTTGAGAGAAGGAAATCTCTCTCACTCTTTTCTTTCCCAATATCTTAATTCGGATTCCCGTTAATTGAACCACAATCCGCTCCCTACGGCACCCTATCCTACATGATAGCGGTGATTCCTTAGTGAGACCGATTGTGGTTGAATTAACCGGAGGTTAAGGATAAGAGCCAAGAACGGACGGACAAGCACCAAAAGGAAGAACTTATGCATTGGAAAGCCTAGCTTATACTCGCAAGTTCCTTCCTAGTCGTGCTAATCCCCGTTGTTGCCGATTACCGTAACACCGATATTAAGAGTGGCAATGAAAGAAGTGAGCGACTCATAACTCAAACTAACCTAATCCTAACCCTAACAAGCTCTCTTTATATATCATTTTAGCACATAAGTAATCTAAAAACAAACCTGGACAATTGGACTTAACTCGTTAAAGCACATAGAAAAAGATTCCCATCTCCCTGCGGACGACCCGTACTCAACCGGCTAGCTATAAGCGAAACCGTCTTGATTGCGGTAATAAACTTAGCACGCAAAAACTCTACCAATCAGTTTTCTTAAAAACCTGTCGTAACCCTCCTTCATTTCAGATAAGTTCTACTTAGTATTCGTACTACGTTTGTTGACCTCCGCCAAGGCGTTGTGTGCGGTAGCTAACTAGTATTTATCTGCTTATGCATATGATGCAGATTGTTTTAGGGTAGTCGTGCGACCTTGTTGACCTCCGTCAAGGGTCGTGCGGGTGGGTTTAATTCAATCAGGAAATGACGGGTAGAACTTGACTAGCAGCCTATAGTTTGTTGACCTCCGTCAAGGTCATAGGACGCTAGGGGTAAAACATTATTGGGAATTTCAAGAGTTGAAATTTGCAATGAGATTGCATACCTTCTATGAGATAGTTGGATCCCGATACCTGCTGTGAGTAAGAGTTACTCCTGGAAGAGTTTTACACATTACAATTAGCCGATCAAGTAGGTGTCTAGAAAGGTGTTAACGTGGTTACGCCCCTGGGAAAATGAGGTTTACTTTAATCAGGTCTGTGCGAAACCACGGGGAACCTCCCTCAAAGTACCGGCACTGGCCTGGCTGAAAGATTAGCGAACTTGTAGAGTATAATTAGTCCCAGCTAGTCTTTCCTTTCAGGGTTAGAAGGAAGATTTGACTAAAACAGTGGGAGACATCCTGATTAGATATATTGATAACCAATCTAATCTTGCAAGAGCATACGCTGAGTGTTTTCTTCTCTCTCTCTCTCTCCCTCCTGGTTACGACTATGTCACGCTTTAATCAAGATAATAATACGGATGTATTGACCGAACCCGCTTGTCATACTGCGCTAAGGACATTGGTCCCGCTCTGTAACGTCTTCAAAATAATAAAATATGATTTTTGGGAAATTTTATAATTTAATATTATTTTAATGAATATTTTAATATTCTGGTATAATTAAATACAGATAAATGGGGAAAAATTATGGAAAATTCTAAAATAAGGTATTTTAAGGAATTGCTTCGTTTTCTGTGCATGCCCCCATTTCCTCTAGTTTTGACCCTGAGTATGTCTAGTTTTGACTGATTCCATCTAGGGTGAAATCTGGGTTGATTTTCCTATGTTGGTGTATAATTTGGGACTTGTTTTAGCATGGATTTTGGTATTTGGTGATTCATTCCTGTCGGGTGGCGTTTGGACGTCAACGACAAGTGGATTTTGATTGTGTTTACATGCGAGTCGATAAGTTTTTACCTATGCGGGTAGCGTGTGCTATTTTGGTTTCCGATATGATTTTCATGTGCTTTAGCATTATGATATACTTGTAGGTACCCCGCGTGATGTTGAGGCAAAGGAGGTGAAGATAGCGACATCGGCTTTGGCACACGAGAAGCAATGTGAGTAGATTTATATCTGTGGGGAGAAGTCGGGTGGATGGCGTATAGCACCCCCGCAGTCCGTGGTGAAGTATACGAATACGTATACACACGAATATTTATTATGTGTTGTTTAGGGTTATTGATGGTAATAATGATATTTTGATGATAAGAATATATTGGTTTGGTTTAGTGCGAACCCTAGAGTAGTGGTTGCACTCACACATACATTTACACACATACTTGCATTCATTCTTTCATTTATTAGAGTGCATATGATGGTGCGTATATCTACACATGGGTATGGGACTATGTGTTTATATACTGGATTTGAGGATAGTATTTGGGATTTGAGATGAGTCGATGAGATTGGGCTTGAGGCCAGGAGATCGGTGATGTGATTTGGTTCGTATCGAGATACGACACGATGTTTTAACGGGTCTTTTGACGTAGTGATTCTTACACCTGCATGCATACATTGAGGGTATCAATATTGTACTAGACGTAGATCAGTACCCCGATCATGACATTTGATAAAGAGGATACCAGATAAATAGTATGATGAATGTGATATTGACCCGTACCCAGATTTGGGATGCCGTACGACGGATTTACGTACAAGCTATATTTTGATGATTGATCCGCACTCTTGACTTGGGATGTCTGATTATAGATAGGGTATCGGATATGATATTATTGAGGCGGGATCACCGACTAATATATATACATGTATGTATATGTATCGACTCAGATGTTAGGCGGTTTCCTCACCAGTAGCTCTACTTGTTAGTTCAGCCGTATAGTTTAAGATGGTTGTTAGATTAGATTAGACTCCTACCTATTTCAAAAACTAACGAATCGTGGGTATTTTAAAAGACAGCCCAAGGGATCCTACGGATATTTCAAAAGACGTATCTTTTCATAAAAACACCGTAGCCCCTATTTTCAAAACCCCATGATTCGTGTTATTTCAAAAGGCACCAATTGTAGAGGTTATTTTAGATTAATGCAGATTAGTTATAGTTGCGTCTAGTATTCAGCTTCCGCTCATTATTGTGGTTCGCATCGCATCGCATGCTTATATTATGTTTCATACTCCATTATTGATGTTATGCTGTTAGGACACCAGCACCATTACCGATGATGCGTATGTACCACGTACACTTACTTGCCGGCTCACACACATCTTCATCGGTAATTGCCATGTCACGTACACCTTAGAAAATATTATTGCATCGACATAGGTTAGCTAATAATTTAGACATGATATTAGTGTACTTGCCTTATATGCTAGATTAGACATTGTAATTATTAGTTGTTACATCATGCATGTTATTATTCATGGATTTTTATGCCTGTATGCACTGTTTACATGCTATTGAGGATTGGATTCGGATTTCCATGAGATTTTCTGGATTTGGGGAAAAACCGCAAAACTTATATAAACTTCTTTTCTCTCTTTAAAATAAAAAGTGCGGTTTTCCCATGATGTATGAGTCGTCCACCATGAGTTTGCTGATGGATTTGGAAACCCGATTCGAGGAGACGGATGAACCGTTTCGGGTACATGGTGGACCCGGTAAGGTACCCCGGGGCAAGAAGCGCGTGGTGATGACGATGTGAGCCTGGCAGGGGAGCACTACCTACCGGTGATTTTACCCGACGCGTCGGATATCCGGAGGATACCGTCGTGGTCTTGAGATGGATGGTAGGGGCCGGTCTGGACTGACGGCGCCCTAGATATTATGATTGAGACATTGGGATTTCGAGATTTCGAGGTACAGAGACTGTGATACAGAGATATCGAGATATTGGGATTACGTTTTGTGCCGATGCTAGGCACTGTTTTATGCTGATTTCATTATGATACCTCAACTAAAAATACAAGGGAAATCTCACTAAATTATGAAAACAGTTTCTTCATTTACATGTATTCTGCTTTCATGCATTCATACCTCATATTCATGACATACTATTACCTGAGGCACTAGCACGAGCACTTGGCACTACATTCACGTATAGAGATTACATTGCCAGTTTAGCATGCTTCAGCTTTATTCATATTGAGGTTTCTTTATATCTGATCGTATTGACCTAGGTTGGGTCATGCATTCGATCTCTGCTTGTAGATATCTTTCTATTCACGAGTTGGCAACTCACCCCCGTTGTGCCCCAGTTCTTGCAGGTTTGCCGTACAGTTCTATAGCGGCATTTCTGGCACACTGCTTCCTTTTGGGTGATTTGCTTGGATAGGTGGGTTCTTTTGTATCAGAACCGCCGTTGTATTTATATTATTCATTGTATCTAGAATATCCATCAACCAAAACTCGTATATTGTTTCAGACCTAGACTAGTGATGTATTATTCGACCATAGAGTCGCGCTTAGTAGTGTTGCGGTTTTCTTGTTGCTTTTGAGCTTTCTTTTGGATTTGATCCTCGCCACTTGGCGTTGTATATTATTGTTGCATGTGTGGTGGTGACCGTCGTTTGACGAAGAGCTAGCTCCCGCTTGGGAATGCCTTTATCATTGCATATATTGTTATCCTTGTTATACCCCATTCGGGGCCAGTTTTACAAAAGAAACTCTGCCGAAATTTTTAGAAAAGACTGTACTGTTTTTAAAAATGCATATTCGGCTTAGTTATTTAAAAACCTTGATTTCAAACATGTTTTTCTTCACTTCTTTAAACCAGTTTCTTTACTTATTCTTAAAAATGGTTTTAGATTTCTGGGCTTTTGGCTTACTTGGATCAGATGGAGTCCTATAGACTTCATATGGTTCAAGGGCCAGTCACGTGCTCTTTCGGGTCGTGACAAAGTTGGTATCAGAGCGCTAGGTTGACCTTGGTTCGAGTCTAAGTTTGACTATATGGAGCCTAGGGCGTTTATATATATACGGAACTTAGGCTTGACCTTACGGAACTTAGACTTGGTCGAGGGGGTATTAGACCCGAACTTTCGTCGTGTAGGATGACCCTTGGTTGATGGAATAGGTAACTAAAGTAGAGTGACGTACCGTTGGTATGTTCCGCGGCATACTTACGACACGCCATTCCGCTTAAGGAACCTTAGGATGTACATATTTTCGAGATCAGTGATCCTCTTTATATCCTGGATTATACATCCATTTGAGATCCCCGATTCTATTAGTTTCATGATCATACCTTCATTGATGCTGTTCCTTCCTATGATCATGTATCCACTTTGGATCTGTTGTTTCCTTTCTAGCCATTGGTGTACTCTTTTGATACTCGATTGAGGTTCCTGTCGCCATGTTTGAGCGCAGTTTGGGCTGCTGCTAGGGTTACGGCCGGTGTGAGCTCGTTTGGTACGAGGGCCGACCATTGTGTTTTCTGGTGACATGGGAACGTCTCGAGTTAGTGTTGGTGATTGTGACCTCTAGTGGAGGCGAGTGCTTGGTCTTGCACCGGATGATCGGGCCATTGTTAGAGCTGCCAGTTGAGAGAGGACTGTTGATGTACAGCATACCTCAGAGATTGTGATGTCGCCTACCGTGCAGACAGATGGACCAGCTGTTGCTGAGATTGACAGGATGTCGCTTCCGAAGCTTACGAGCTGAGATTGCCGTAGCTTTCAGGCAGATATGAGACAGATGATAGCTAGTCTACCCGATTTGAGAGACGAAGGTGATCCGTCCGATTTTGCGCCGGAGCGGGCCCTGATGAGTTGAAGATTTCCAGTGTGGAGAGTCTTACTCAGATCTAGAGCAGACCGACTCAGAGATGACCGCCTATGTATTGCCTTTCCTGGAGGATTGAGGCGCTGTTCGGCGTACAGGCGAATAAGCCAGTTGCTGCTGCAAATGACGAGATGTCGCCCAGATGGTTGGAGCTACTGCAGCGTGAGCATATACTTAGAGAGATGATAGCGAGTCGCTAGTCACCTGAGGATGAATGACTAGGACAGGTGGTTCGTTTGTTTACCGATGCGAGGTCTTCAGATAGATTGTTTCCAGCTAGAGACGACTTCACGCAGGTTCGTTGAGAGTCGATAGAGACGATCGAATGTCAGGAGCCCATTTTCCAAGTTTAAAGTATACGGAAAGACATGCAGGTGATTCTATGGACTCTCTAGAAGAATGAAACCCTAACTCGACTTAATGACCGTGTGAAAGCCTTTGAACCTTCGGGTTTGCGGCGGTTCCTCGGCGCCATTAGTGAGGCTTGGGTTTGCCCTTCTACGGCTGGACCACCGACGCTGTGACATGTACTCGATACTATTAAACTGTACCCATGATGTGATCTCTTGGGGGATTATGAGGATCTGACGAGTCGATCGGATGGTTCGACATCTTTCGGATATCGTGATGGGACACTGCTTGGGAGACTCCAGATGCGAGCGTAGCCGTCGGAGCGCAGTTCGTGTAGCCACGATGAGTTAAGTCCGAATCAGTCGACATTGAGCAAGGTGGAGTAAAGAGTTCGTACGAGATTTCGACGAGATGACGTCCCACTCCGCTGACATTAGAGATGTGATATGCACCCCGAGGCGTGGTATATGGATGTATCTTCCAGAGAGAAGCGCGATAGGTATGCAGCCGTTCCGGAATAAGCTTTAGCTTCAGCATTGGATGATGACTTCCGGGCATTTCGGCAGGATTGAGATTTGAGAAAGGAACCTCGACAGGACCTTTCTGGAGTACGTTACGAGAAGACCTAGACCAGGAGTGGTCGTATTGCGCACACCCAGCAGGACAGAGTTCGGCATTGTCGACGAGGTAGTTGACCATGTTCGGATAAAGGAACTTACCCAGATGCGTTGCAGATTGATCAGGGACGGACGAGTGATGAGTATTCCTCCGATGGTTGGGACGTGTTCCCGAGGACCTGTTCGGCCTGACATCCTCTACAGAATGATGAAGCTACAGAATATGCGATTTCGAGTCCGTGCGAGAGACTTCAGATTGACCGTGGCCGAGAACAGTGCAGTGCGTAGTAGCTTGGCGTGACGTCATAGTGGACGACGATAGAGACAGTTGGAACAAGAGGTTCGTGTGAGACACTGATGAGCTGTCATTGCTTCCCGTCGAGACTAGAGACCTGATATGCTTACAGAGACGTTGGAATGTGACCAGTTTCCGAGAAAATATTGTGCTGAGGACACAGGTGTTTTGAGCGAGAAGAGGTTGTGCAGGAAGCCAGCCTCTGTACAGATCGGCATAGGCATGATCGGAAGAGACCTTGAGCAGGATTCCTTCCAGGACATTGCTGCAATGATGTTTGCACCCAGGATCAGATGTGTGACGTGCTTTCAGAGAGCCAGAGGCCGACGCCAGTGATACGCTGCCTTACGAGCGGTCGTGAGGATTGACCGAAAGGTGACCAGGAAAGTGCCAGAACGGAATCGTTCCTGTCAGTACTCCTGACCGGGCCGATGAGCCGATGGATTGCGAGATTGGTAATCTACAGGAAAGATCAGGAACCAGAGGCAGAGGACGCCAGCCGCGAGCAAGAGGCAAGTAGATATCTTGCGCAGCTAGCATCGGATGTTCCGGTACCTTCTTGACCCTGAAGGATGGTATACCGACGACGGTAATTATGATTTGTGATTTTGTGATTTGATTATCACGTATCCGTTGCTTTGGATTTCGGTATTTTTGGGCGATCTATTCACATGATTTAGTCTTGATGACTGAGTTTCATGATATTTGATTTTGTGCACCATGGTTGCACCTACTGGGTATTTATACCTTGTACATAGTTATTACTCTTGAGCTGTTGATTGCGATTTCATGCCTATTTTATGCTGGTGATTTGATTTACGCTTCCAGCAGAGTTTCATGTAATTTTAGTGTTTTGATTTTGCACTCGGTATAGCTTATATGTGCTTGTAGTGTATCGATATGTGTTTTGTGCCCGCAGCTGCACACGTTTATGATTTTCTTCATATCTGGATACACTTGGTGTTGCTGCTTACGTATTTGAGTTATTGCTTGGTATTTGTGCATGGGATGCACCAGTTCTATACTTCGTGCATTTGTCGCACCAGTTTTATGTTTCTTGCGTTTATCGCATCAGATTTATATTTCGTGCCTTTGTTGCACCGGATTTATATTTTGTGCATTACGATTGCACCTGACTTCGATTTGATGCCTTTCGGTATGTCGATTTTGATTGTGATATTGATGTGGATTCTTGCACTCCGTGCTTTTGAATGGACTTACGCATATTCGACGTTGCTATTGGATTTTGTGATTCCGTGCATATTGAGTGCGCAGGGTCTAGATTTTCATTCGTGCATGATGGATGCACCGATTTGGATTTTCGCGCATGTTGGGCGCATGTTTTGAGATACGATTTTGGGGCACACCAGATGCACTAAATCGAGATTCTTCGTGCATGTCAGATGCACCTGTTTTGGCTGCCAGGCACACGTTGCCTATGACAGATGCTTCGTGCACACCCGTTGCACCTAGATGTTGTTTTGTGCACATGTTTAGCACATATATGGATTTTGATTTCCGTGCGCACCAAACGCACAGGGTGGTGTTATGTGATTTTTGGGATTTATTCCTTTTGGAGCAGTACATTTTTATGATGTTGGATATTTGCTTTCATACTGAGCAGGACTAGTCAGTGGGCAGTACCTGGATATATTTTGCATGCATCGATAGTTATCGAAGGGATTTCCGAAAAGCGAGCTATAGTCTCAGTATATACCTACGTGTCCGATATGACACGAAACGTTTTAAAAACAAGGAAACCCTTCTAAACTGTTTTCAAAACGGCGGAACGTACCTATTAAACAAAGGATATATATACACATATATAGTTATTTTCTTATGAGAAACGTCCGCCACTGTGCAGTGTTACGCGCATCGCACAGCGACTTAAAAAGATTTGGCATACATTTGCATCAGCTATTTACATGTATAGATTGGATGTCTACATGTATAGTCTTGGTCCATATCATATTGATTTTGTATTGGATTTGACATTGTGTCGTTACCATGACTCCGATGATTGCGGATGCTTGATGGAGTGTTGCTTTTGAGTTATCTGCTCAGTACTCATGCGCATGCATTGCGCTATGATGTTTTATGTATAGATGATTTCGGAGCCCCGATGACTTGGAATTTGTATTGAAATATTTTAGTATTTGGGGGTTTAAATTTAAATTCGGGGACCGAATTTCTTTAAGGGGGGTAGATTGTAACGTCTTCAAAATAATAAAATATGATTTTTGGGAAATTTTATAATTTAATATTATTTTAATGAATATTTTAATATTCTGGTATAATTAAATACAGATAAATGGGGAAAAATTATGGAAAATTCTAAAATAAGGTATTTTAAGGAATTGCTTCGTTTTCTGTGCATGCCCCCATTTCCTCTAGTTTTGACCCTGAGTATGTCTAGTTTTGACTGATTCCATCTAGGGTGAAATCTGGGTTGATTTTCCTATGTTGGTGTATAATTTGGGACTTGTTTTAGCATGGATTTTGGTATTTGGTGATTCATTCCTGTCGGGTGGCGTTTGGACGTCAACGACAAGTGGATTTTGATTGTGTTTACATGCGAGTCGATAAGTTTTTATCTATGCGGGTAGCGTGTGCTATTTTGGTTTCCGATATGATTTTCATGTGCTTTAGCATTATGATATACTTGTAGGTACCCCGCGTGATGTTGAGGCAAAGGAGGTGAAGATAGCGACATCGGCTTTGGCACACGAGAAGCAATGTGAGTAGATTTATATCTGTGGGGAGAAGTCGGGTGGATGGCGTATAGCACCCCCGCAGTCCGTGGTGAAGTATACGAATACGTATACACACGAATATTTATTATGTGTTGTTTAGGGTTATTGATGGTAATAATGATATTTTGATGATAAGAATATATTGGTTTGGTTTAGTGCGAACCCTAGAGTAGTGGTTGCACTCACACATACATTTACACACATACTTGCATTCATTCTTTCATTTATTAGAGTGCATATGATGGTGCGTATATCTACACATGGGTATGGGACTATGTGTTTATATACTGGATTTGAGGATAGTATTTGGGATTTGAGATGAGTCGATGAGATTGGGCTTGAGGCCAGGAGATCGGTGATGTGATTTGGTTCGTATCGAGATACGACACGATGTTTTAACGGGTCTTTTGACGTAGTGATTCTTACACCTGCATGCATACATTGAGGGTATCAATATTGTACTAGACGTAGATCAGTACCCCGATCATGACATTTGATAAAGAGGATACCAGATAAATAGTATGATGAATGTGATATTGACCCGTACCCAGATTTGGGATGCCGTACGACGGATTTACGTACAAGCTATATTTTGATGATTGATCCGCACTCTTGACTTGGGATGTCTGATTATAGATAGGGTATCGGATATGATATTATTGAGGCGGGATCACCGACTAATATATATACATGTATGTATATGTATCGACTCAGATGTTAGGCGGTTTCCTCACCAGTAGCTCTACTTGTTAGTTCAGCCGTATAGTTTAAGATGGTTGTTAGATTAGATTAGACTCCTACCTATTTCAAAAACTAACGAATCGTGGGTATTTTAAAAGACAGCCCAAGGGATCCTACGGATATTTCAAAAGACGTATCTTTTCATAAAAACACCGTAGCCCCTATTTTCAAAACCCCATGATTCGTGTTATTTCAAAAGGCACCAATTGTAGAGGTTATTTTAGATTAATGCAGATTAGTTATAGTTGCGTCTAGTATTCAGCTTCCGCTCATTATTGTGGTTCGCATCGCATCGCATGCTTATATTATGTTTCATACTCCATTATTGATGTTATGCTGTTAGGACACCAGCACCATTACCGATGATGCGTATGTACCACGTACACTTACTTGCCGGCTCACACACATCTTCATCGGTAATTGCCATGTCACGTACACCTTAGAAAATATTATTGCATCGACATAGGTTAGCTAATAATTTAGACATGATATTAGTGTACTTGCCTTATATGCTAGATTAGACATTGTAATTATTAGTTGTTACATCATGCATGTTATTATTCATGGATTTTTATGCCTGTATGCACTGTTTACATGCTATTGAGGATTGGATTCGGATTTCCATGAGATTTTCTGGATTTGGGGAAAAACCGCAAAACTTATATAAACTTCTTTTCTCTCTTTAAAATAAAAAGTGCGGTTTTCCCATGATGTATGAGTCGTCCACCATGAGTTTGCTGATGGATTTGGAAACCCGATTCGAGGAGACGGATGAACCGTTTCGGGTACATGGTGGACCCGGTAAGGTACCCCGGGGCAAGAAGCGCGTGGTGATGACGATGTGAGCCTGGCAGGGGAGCACTACCTACCGGTGATTTTACCCGACGCGTCGGATATCCGGAGGATACCGTCGTGGTCTTGAGATGGATGGTAGGGGCCGGTCTGGACTGACGGCGCCCTAGATATTATGATTGAGACATTGGGATTTCGAGATTTCGAGGTACAGAGACTGTGATACAGAGATATCGAGATATTGGGATTACGTTTTGTGCCGATGCTAGGCACTGTTTTATGCTGATTTCATTATGATACCTCAACTAAAAATACAAGGGAAATCTCACTAAATTATGAAAACAGTTTCTTCATTTACATGTATTCTGCTTTCATGCATTCATACCTCATATTCATGACATACTATTACCTGAGGCACTAGCACGAGCACTTGGCACTACATTCACGTATAGAGATTACATTGCCAGTTTAGCATGCTTCAGCTTTATTCATATTGAGGTTTCTTTATATCTGATCGTATTGACCTAGGTTGGGTCATGCATTCGATCTCTGCTTGTAGATATCTTTCTATTCACGAGTTGGCAACTCACCCCCGTTGTGCCCCAGTTCTTGCAGGTTTGCCGTACAGTTCTATAGCGGCATTTCTGGCACACTGCTTCCTTTTGGGTGATTTGCTTGGATAGGTGGGTTCTTTTGTATCAGAACCGCCGTTGTATTTATATTATTCATTGTATCTAGAATATCCATCAACCAAAACTCGTATATTGTTTCAGACCTAGACTAGTGATGTATTATTCGACCATAGAGTCGCGCTTAGTAGTGTTGCGGTTTTCTTGTTGCTTTTGAGCTTTCTTTTGGATTTGATCCTCGCCACTTGGCGTTGTATATTATTGTTGCATGTGTGGTGGTGACCGTCGTTTGACGAAGAGCTAGCTCCCGCTTGGGAATGCCTTTATCATTGCATATATTGTTATCCTTGTTATACCCCATTCGGGGCCAGTTTTACAAAAGAAACTCTGCCGAAATTTTTAGAAAAGACTGTACTGTTTTTAAAAATGCATATTCGGCTTAGTTATTTAAAAACCTTGATTTCAAACATGTTTTTCTTCACTTCTTTAAACCAGTTTCTTTACTTATTCTTAAAAATGGTTTTAGATTTCTGGGCTTTTGGCTTACTTGGATCAGATGGAGTCCTATAGACTTCATATGGTTCAAGGGCCAGTCACGTGCTCTTTCGGGTCGTGACACGCTCCAACTTGTAATTGTTATAAGACAGAGCAGGAAATAGGGGATTACCAGAATTCCCGTGCCGCCCAAAACGAAGAAAGTGCATGTTGATGCATCATCTTCGGGTGTGTTCATTACTGAGAACTGTTTTTCAGTATCCTTTACGTCCTGGGTATGAGATACCGGATCAGGACCCCACAAATGTAATTTGTTACATGGGCTACAGAAAGGTAGAGAACTGAGAACGGATGATAAGTTTCATGAGATAGAAACGGTGCAAGTGTTGCAGCCAAGTCTGTTGGTAGTTATCACCCTGTATTACCAGAATACATTGATTCTCAACGAATGTTATTAGATATCGAACATGATATACAACATTATATCAGTCTCTTTATTAGTAAAGAAGGATATAATTTTGTATTGTTGGATAATGTTTTGAACATTTCCTATATCAAGTGTTGATCGGTTAAGGCACGTTATCTAAAAGCATAAACGTTCTAAATCAAACCACAGTTCTTAATGTACAGAACACACACAAGAGGAAGAGTTCAGAAATGAACGAATCCTTCTTGAGGCATTGTAGACTAGGTCATATCAATGCGACCCGACTAGCTGAAGTTACATAAAGATTCATATTTAAATTAGTTTGGATTTACATCTTGTGAAACTTGCCGGTCATTTCACAGAGATAAGATGACCACAGCTCCGTTTATTGGAAATAGAAAAAGAGTTAGTGAACTCTTGGGATTGATACATGCTGATGTAGGAAGGTCCCCTGTCTACAGATGCCAAGACCGGTTCTTTGTACTTCATTACATTCATTGATGATCTCTCAAGATTCAGACATATGTTCCCGTTGAAACACAAGTCCGAAACATTTGAGATAATCATAGAATATAAGTTAGAAGTAGAGAACCAAAAACGGGTATAAATATTATGTCCTTTGATGAGATCAAGGAGGAGAATACTTGAGCACGGATTGTTTGGACTATTCTAAAGGAGAATGAGATTCTCTCTCAGCATTACTCCTCCGAATACATGTTCATATCAGATTTTTGCATTTTCATACCGCCCAATTTTTATCACATTGCATATCGGTAGGTACTCTTGAGCCGTGTTTGCTAGTCAATTGAAGGATACAGGTTCTCGGCTCTAAACGGTGAAATCCATGGAAAAATACGACAAAATCCGAGTTCCTGCCAACTACAGATAAAACACGGGTCTCCGCTCTTTATCCGTCTGTTGCCACACACCAGTTTAGGAGACAAAATGACAAATCAATTGTCACCTTCATGCACAAAGCACAATGGCAACACCAAGACCAAGAAAACTACGCGGAGCTCAAGAAAATCCATGTCCAAATCACCTTTTGATCCATTAGAATTCTGGAAGAAATGTGGAATGATTATCAGAAAATACATGCACCAGACAAAAGGGGACAGCAGACCAGGGCAGCACAAAGAAACCGACAGGCCAACTCACCCATAGGGCGGCGGAACCGCAGCAAAGGGGGGTATAGGCGGCGGTTCCGCGGCCGTACGGCCTCCTCAGGCTGTCAAACTTCGGGGGTACTTTGGACATTTCATGTGGAAGCAGAATGTTGCCCTAGATTTTCATCTCCCTGCCTATAAATAGCCCAGAACCTTGTGAAGCCAAGAGTGCATATTCTTGTATTTTTCTAGGTTTAGAATACTTGTTTCTTCTTCCTCTTCTCATCTCTTCTCCATTAAAACTTGTAGTGAGCTTTGTGAGTGAAGAATGATGAATAAAGAAGACTCTTTTGCTATTATATCTTGTCTTGTTCTTTTATAATTTCTTGTAATTTTAATTGTTAACTTAGTTGTTGTTATTTCTTGTTGTTTCTTTCTTTTCTCTTTTCCTTTATCATTAAAACAACCATGATGCTTACGCTTGATCCTTGCCAAGGTGAGGTCGCAAATAGCTAGTTGTTATCTTCTAATCTCCTTCTTTCTATCTTCCTCTTTTGTTTTGTTTTCTTTTCATTATGATGTGTGAGTAGTTTCATACTTGTTAGGGTAGGATAAGGGAAGTTTGAGAGAAGGAAATCTCTCTCACTCTTTCCTTGCCCAACATCTTAAAATCGACTCCCGTTAATTGAACCACAATCCGCTCCTTACGGCACCCTATCCTACATGATAGCGGTGATTCCGTAGTGAGACCGGTTGTGGTTGAATTAACCGGAGGTTATGGATAAGAGCCAAGAACGGACGGACAAGCACCAAAAGGAAGAACTTATGCGTTGGAAAGCCTAGCTTATACTCGCAAGTTCCTTCCTAGTCGTGCTAATCCCCGTTGTTGCCGATTACCGTAACACCGATATTAAGAGTGGCAACGAAAGAAGTGAGCGACTCCTAACTCAAACTAACCTAATCCTAACCCTAACAAGCTCTCTTTACATATCATTTTAACACTTAATTAATCACAACAAAATCTGGAAAAACTGGACTTAACTCGTTAAAGCACATAGAAAAAGATTCCCATCTCCTTGCGGACGACCTGTACTCAACCGGCTAGCTACAAGCGAAACCGTCTTGATTGCGGTAATTAACTAAACTTCAACATGCAGAATATCTAACAATCAAATGGCGCCGCTGCCGGGGAGACGGTAGTTTATTTCTTTGTGTAATTTCGGGTTAACTTGTGAATATAACCGAAAAACAAAAAAAAAATATACTTTGTAAAAAAAAATCATCTTGTTATTTTTGATTAGTTTTTGTGCAAGTGTGCAGGATAATACGGAGTTCGAGTTCAGTGCCAAAGTCGTGGGAAGATAGACCCACATTTCGTGGCTACACCGCAACGGATCAAAACGAAGCAAACGGTCTACCTTAAGATTCTGGAGCAGTTCCAGTGAGCAAATCCAGAGTCAGGGTCTTAAAAACAGCAGAGGACACCCAATACAGCCCACACCAGAAAACTGAAGCCCCAACTCCCCAGTACTACCGCGGAACCGTGGCATAAGCAAGCTTAGGCCGCGGAACCGCGGCCACTTGGTGGAGTTAGTGCGCAAAATTCTCTGTAAGTCCTCCTTTTCTCTCTCCCACTCCTCTGGACTCCAATAAACTGTGTTTTCTGCAGCATTCTTTACGCAAACTCTCTTCCCCCGTCCAATAAACTGTTCTTGTGCAGGATTCTTTGCGCCGCGCTAAAAAAATAAAAATTGTTTGCAGTTGATTTGTTATCGCTTTGCATTAATTAATACGGACTTAAGGGGCTTGAAACCAATTCAGATTGGGTGGGGATTTCATCACCCTTCCCAGGACCCCAAAAATCACAAAAAGCATATGCATTGACCATTGTTAAAATTAAAAAATACTAGACTCAGCCCTAAGGACTTCGCGTTCAATAGGACAGAGGACTAGTTACAGGCATCGGCCATTTATCCTATCTGACTTTTGCGGTGCTTAATCAAGTGTGACGAAGGCAAGTGGTTATTTAATTAAGGAACTTCGCGAAAGCGTTGGACAACCTCCCACTTACCTGGCACTTATCTGGCCGCATTAGACGGAGAAGAGGCGGTTTGAGGTCCTTTTTCTAGCCCTCTGGAACAGTTAGGAGCAGGTCTAGTTGACCTAGGTGACCCTAGATCTAGGTGAGATTGTGCATATCTTATTTGTGATTGCTTAAAGCCGTAAGTCCGTACATATTTCTGTAAAGATCTTTCTAAAAAAAAAGGAAAAAATCAAAAACTTTTATAAAAACTTGCCCTTTGTCGCCAAATCCATTTTTCACCCACCACCCATCGTTTTCTCCATTAACGTTTTCTTACCCTCACCTTCTCCGCTTTGACTATACTAAACTCGTTTAGTGTATGTCCGCTTGGACTCGGGACACTAGCGCCCGTCTAGTCCGCGTTACATTAGTCGCTACCGACTACGCGATCGACTCAGACGTCGAAACTCCGTCCACTCCTCTTTCACCCCTTCCTTTGCCGGCCAACTCCGACGTTGACCGGAATTCTGTTCATACATCTTCACCTTCACCTTCACCAACCTCTTCTTCCGCGATGTCGGGATTTAATCCGAACATCTCTTTGACTACCGCTGGATTGGCTCCACCTCCTACGGAGACCAATATCCCACCACCACCGCCTGTTGTAGCGCCGCAGCGAATCACGCTCCAGGATCGTTTCTATCCCACCCGTTCTGCACTTCCCACCTGCCTTTCTCTTCCACCGGCCAATGGGGACAACTTTGAAATTAAGCCCCACTTCATCAACATGCTTCCACGATTTCATGGGCTTGAATCTGAAGATGCCTATATCTTCATCAATAAATTTCAAAACGTCTGTGGCATGATGAAAACCACCCAACTGTCGGACGATGCTATACGTCTACGGGTCATTCCGTTCACTTTATGCGATCTTGCTGAAAAATGGCTGTATAGCACCGCTTCCCATTCCATAACCAGTTGGGACGAGTTTGTTAAAGCGTTTCTCAAAAAGTTCTATCCGAATCATAAAACCGCAAGGATTCGCAATGAAATCAACCAATTCTCTCAGCTTCCTTCTGAACCATTCTGGAAGTGCTTTGACCGGTACAAAGACCTTCTTGTTCAGTGTCCTCACCACGGTATAGAGAAATGACAACTTTGCCAAACCTTATACGAGGGCGTGAACCCAGCAACGAAGCAGTTGTTGGAAACCATCTGTCAGGGCCACTTCCTATCGAAATCTGACGAGGAAGCGTGGCAGTTCTTTGACGACCTTGCGGAGCAAACGCTACAATGGGAGAGCACCAGACCGACTTCTTCTTCTTCTACCTCCACTTCTACCGGTCAGTCTAGGATAGGAATTCACCAACTTGATGTCTCTATTGCGATGAAAGCTGAAATGGCTGCAATAACAAGAAAGTTTGAAGCGATAGAGAGCAAATTTTCTTCTCCTGCTCCTGCCCCTGTTCTCTCCCTTCGTACCATCTGCGCTTGTTGTTCCGATCCTTCTCACTTGACCGAAGAGTGTCCTTACAATCCACCATCGCAAGGACAGGATCAGGTTAATGCTGCATTCCAGCAAAGACCGAGGAATGATCCATACTCTTCCACCTACAATCCCGGTTGGAGGAACCACCCCAATTTCGCCTGGAATCAGAATCAGAATCAATTCCAAGGCAACAATTTCCAAAGGGTCCCTCCGCCGTAACAACAAGCGCAACAACAAACTCAGTTTCCGCAGCCCTTCCAACCCCAACCTTTCCAAAATCAGACGAACAACTTTGCACCCAACAATTCTTTTCCACCAAACAACTTTGTTCCGTCAAACAACGATAAGGTTTCCTCGCTCGAACGAAGTCTGGAGGCGTTCGTTAAACAATCGACTCAGTCCACCGCCAACATCCAGTCTTCCATTCAGTCCTTAGTGCAACACACTGCCGTTCACGGGCAAAGCATCAAGACTATCGAGGCCCAGATTGCACAGCTGAATGCGGCCTTAAGCGAGCGAGAGAAGGGGAAGCTCCCGTCCCAACCACTCCCAAATCCCGGTCACCCACATAATGCACATGTTGCTCTTGAACAACAGAACCATAATGTGAGTGCCGTGACCACACTGAGATCAGGAAGGATGCTGCAAAACAACATTGGCACACGAATCAACGATGACACCCCGGCCGCTGCTTCTTCTTCTTCTTCTTCTTCTTCTTCGTCTTCGTCTTCATCTTCTGAGCCTATTCTTCGTTCTTCACAAGGCTCTCCTTCTTCTTCTTCTGCTCTGAATGGACCCACTTCTCACTCCACGAAAATACCTGTTCTGGGATCCGTTCCAACTCCATAATCTCCTCCTCCAGCATTAGACTCAACCAATTTTAAAAATGTTCCATTTCCAAACCGGTGGAGGTCTAATAAACAAAATCCTCAAATGGAGAAGATTCTGGAGTTATTTAAGCAAGTTAATATTAACATTCCTCTTTTAGATGCTATCCAATAAGTCCCGTCCTACGCGAAAATCTTAAAGGACTTGTGCACGAAAAAGAGGAAGTCTCAGGTACCCAAGAAAGTTTTCTTGGCTAGTGCTGTGAGTGATGCCCTTACCCAATCTTTACCACAAAAACGGAAGGACCCTGGCTGTCCTACGATTTCTATTACTATTGGGGATAAGAACATCAACCGCGCACTATTAGATCTTGGTGCCAGTGTTAAGCTGCTTCCGTATTCAGTATACGAGCAATTAGGCGTCGGAGAGCTGAAACCCATGCACTGCACTCTCTAAATGGCCGACCGATCGATCACCCATCCTAGGGGTGAGCTAGAGGATGTGTTAATAAAAGTCGGGGACTTCATATTCCCCGTTGACTTCATTGTATTAGACACACAGCCTGTAGCTGACCCTCGGAATCAAATTCCGGTGATACTCGGTCGCCCATTCCTTGCAACCTCAAATGCTGTGATCAATTGTCGCAATGGTTCGATGAACCTCTCGTTTGGAAATATGACAATTGAACTCAACATTTTTAGGTTGGGGAATCAGCCCGCCGAACCTAATGCTCTTATACTGGACGTCTGCTCGATCCAGGAGATCACCCCTGAAGAGTGTGAATTCGAGGAGTTTCTGTTCGAACACGATAATCTTGACGCCACTAGTGCGTTCCTCCTCGAACCTGCTGCTGTTTTTGCACCCGACAACGACTACGAGTGTTTTACATTCTCGAACGATCTTAACCGCGCACGACCCGAGTTTGAATCTTTCGAATTTCCGGATGAGTTACCTGAACCATCCGACTCGGTCGCCTACACTCGTTTTGAACCTTTGCTGGAGTCCTTTGAGTTCGAGTCCTCTGCACCAATCTTGCCTTCAATCGTTTCACCTCCAGCGCTCGAACTCAAGCCTTTGCCGTCTCACCTTAAGTACGCTTACTTAGGTGAGAACAAGACCCTCCCTGTCATCATTTCGGCTTCTCTAGCCCCAGAGCAAGAGAAAGCCCTTCTCGCGGTCTTGCACAGCAACAGGCAAGCATTTGGCTGGTCCATGGCGGACATCAAGGGGATTAGTCCCCTAATCGTTGAGCATCACATTCATCTGATGGATGATGCCAAACCAGCCCGGGATCCACAAAGACGTCTCAATCCAGTCATGAAAGAGGCTGTGAAGAAGGAGATCGTCAAATGTCTAGATAGTGGTATCATTTACCCTATCTCTGATAGCCAGTGGGTTAGCCCCATCCACATTGTCCCCAAGAAGTCGGGCATCACGGTCATAACCAACGAGGCGAACGAGTTAATCCCTACTCGCACTGAAACTGGGTGGCGAGTATGCATTGATTACAGAAAACTCAACGCCACAACGCGGAAAGACCACTTTCCGCTACCTTTCATTGACCAGATGCTTGAACGATTAGCCAGACACGAGTACTACTGCTTTCTTGATGGCTACTCCGGCTACAATCAGATTCCCATCGCCGAAAAAGACCAGGACAAGACCACATTCACTTGTCCTTTCGGCACGTTTGCATATCGTCGCATGCCCTTTGGGTTATGCAATGCGCCCGCTACCTTCCAGCGGTGTATGATGGGAATCTTCTCAGACATGTTGGAAAAATTTCTGGAGATTTTCATGGATGATTTCTCCATCTTCGGCGATTCCTTCAACGAGTGTTTGCTGCATCTTGACGCTGCCCTTACCCGATGTAAGGACAAGAATCTCACTTTGAACTGGGAGAAGTGCCACTTCATGGTGCGCGAAGGTATTGTCTTAGGACATATCATTTCGCAAAATGGCATAGAGGTTGACAAAGCAAAGATTAAGATCATTTCCAATCTGCCTCCTCCCCGATGCGTCGGAGATATCCGAGCCTTCCTTGGCCATGCCGGTTTCTATAGACGGTTTATCTAGGACTTTAGCAAGATTGCTAGGCCCTTGACTCTTTTGCTGGCCAAGGATACGCCATTCGACTTCAACTCGAGCTGTGTGACTGCATTCGAGTCATTGAAACGCTCACTCACTTCTGCTCCCGTTCTTTCTTCACCTGACTGGACGCACCCATTTGAGATTATGTGCGATGCATCCGACTTTGCCATTGGTGCTGTCCTTGGACAACACATCAACAAGATGCCGCACGTAATCTATTATGCGAGCCGAACCCTGAACGATGCCCAACTAAATTATACAACAACTGAGAAGGAATTCTTGGCTGCTGTATTTGCTTTAGAAAAGTTCAGGCCCTACCTCATCGGCTCTCCAGTCATTGTCTACACAGACCATTCTGCTCTGCGCCATCTTTTTGCGAAGAAAGATGCAAAATCTCGGTTAATCCGTTGTATCCTCTTGCTTCAAAAATTTGACTTTGTCATTAAGGACAAACGAGGATGTGAAAACGTAGTTGCCGACCATCTCTCACGACTTCCTTCTTCGCCTTCGCTTCTAATTCCGATCAACGACGTTTTCCTGGATGAACAGCTCTTGACAGTATCGTGCGAACCCTGGTTCGCAGATATTGTGAACTATTTGGCCACGGGATTACTACCGACTGAATGGTCAAGTCAGGACAGACTTCGCTTCTTATCCCAAGTAAAACACTTTTACTGGGACGAACCCTATTTGTTCAAGTACTGTCCCGACCAGATTATTCGTCGGTGTGTCCCTGACGAGGAATTCAAGAGTGTGCTGTCATTTTGCCACGATCAAGCATGTGGCGGGCATTTTGGCCCCAGAAAGACAGCTGAGAAGATCTTGCAATGTGGTTTCTACTGGCCACAACTCTTCAAAGACGCTCATGACTATTACAAGACTTGCTCCCGGTGCCAACACATGGGCCGGATATCCCGGAGGAACGAGATGCCGCTCTAACCGATCTTGGTTGTGGAGATTTTCGATGTTTGGGGGATAGATTTCATGGGGCCGTTTCCCAACTCTTTTGGGAACTTGTACATCCTTCTCGCTGTTGATTATGTCTCTAAATGGGTCGAGGCTGTGCCCAGCCGGACTAACGACAACAAGGTTGTCGTTAGGTTCCTTAAAGAAAACATTTTCTCCCGGTTTGGGCACCCCCGAGCGATCATTAGCGACAATGGAAGTCATTTCTGCAATAAGACTTTCGAGGCCTTGATGCGGAAATACTCCATTAATCATAAGCTATCCACGCCCTACCGCCCCCAAACCTGCGGGCAGGCCGAAGTTTCAAATCGGCAAATCAAGCAGATACTGGAGAAGACGGTTTCCAAGAACCGTAAGGATTGGTCGCTGAAACTCACTGATGCCCTTTGGGCGTTTCGAACCGCTTATAAGACCGACCTTGGCATGTCTCCCTATCGGCTTGTGTACGGAAAAGCCTGCCACCTGCCTGTCGAAATAGGGCATCGCGCATTTTGGGCGATAAAGGAGCTGAATCTGTCTCTCAAAGATGCGGGCAGATATCGGAAGCTGTAGTTGAACGAACTGAGTGAGCTTAGGGATGAGGCTTACGATAACGCGGTTGTCGTTAAGAACCGAACGAAGTTGTTTCACGATAAACACCTTTTGCGCAAAACCTTCGTACCTGGTCAGCAGGTACTGCTTTACGACACCCGACTTCACTTCCATCCAGAAAAGCTCAGATCTCGCTGGAAAGGGTCGTATTTTGTGCGGAATGTGTATCCGCAGGGCGCTGTGGATTTAGAAAATCCAAAGGACGGTTCATTTTTCAAAGTAAACGGACACCGATGCAAACCGTACCTTAGCGCTGAACCAACAGAGGAGCTCCTGTTCTTACAGGAGCCGGTTTACCCTGCCTAATCTTCCTCTGCCTACCTCCAAACTTCGGTTATCCAGCCAAGAACAGTGGACACTGTTCCAAATAAGTTTAGGGGTATGTACCATTTTGTATATATTTGTGAATATTCTTTTTCTTTTCATTAAAAACAAAAAAAAAACAAAAAAAAATGTTTTTTTTTGTATCGCCAACCGACAATTTTGACCCTTCAAATGATCTCTTCTTGCAATCACAGTGAGGACACTGTCCAGTTTAAGTTTGTGGGTACGCTCTGTACGCATTTCTTACCTTCGCATTCATATGTATATTTTGCATCTGCATATTAAAATCCATAAAATCCATAAAAATATGAAAATTTTCTAAAAATATAAAAACTTTTCTGTCAAGTTAGCTAGTGGGAGGACTCTGATTCAACATTTCGACGGTTTTGTTTGATAAAATAAGAATAACTAAATCTTATGTTTAGATTTTGAAAACCTGAAAGATAACTCTCCTTTGAAGTTAACTATAGCTGATATACGTCTTTACATCACACTCCACGTGTCGTGAGTTTTTGGAAATTAGTTGACAAGTCTTTTATGTTTAAAAACTTTAAAACAGATAAATAATTTTCTGAGAATCAAATAGGTTTGTTCTGAAATAAGTAATATCAAGAATAGTTTATGAAGTAAAACGAATATGAAGGAATGTTATTGATGCCGTAATTGGAACTAAGTCTGAAAAATAACCCATCTGAAACTTGATTGGAATGATTACACACCGAACCCACTAAACACGTCTTTTATCCAAAAAATAACTGAACTGCCAGTTATATCTCCGTTCGTATTAAATCATCTGATTTTCACGCCAAACTGTCTTTTCTTTTCGGACCTAGGTAACTTGAGTAATTAAGTCCGCTGGGGTGTTTCTACACCTAATGCCCTAAAACCAACTGGTTTGGGTGCATTGGCCCAAACCTCGCTAAGAAGCCTAGAAAGTCCAGATTAAAACAAAGTCAAGTAAGTGTTCTCTCCGAGTTAAAATTCCTAACGGTTCTTTGTGTGAGAATAATCTTGATAAAAGACAGGCTTTTATAAAAAATTTAGCGGAGATATGAAGGTTTTATTCTATGATAAAGACTATTGCACGTTCACAGAGGTGTGTATGAAATGAAAACAAGAAAAAGGTGGAGTGAAAAATAAGACTTAGTTTCCTGTTAAGGAAGATAGAAATTCTGAAGTTGAAACCTTATTGGAAAACGAAACTTGAAAAATGCTTAACTCTTTATAAAACTTATGTGATCCTTTTAAAATTGTTATCTGGGCTTTATTGTGCGACATGATGACTTTAATCGATCCTTCTTGAACTTAACGACACTATTTGCACTGCACGTAAAGACATATAAAATCTGTAGTTAAATAAAAAGCGAGGTGTGAAAAATAAAGGTTCGATAGTCTAGACTTAGGATAATAGAATTGTTATTTTCTAAAACAAAATTTTAGGGGTTTGAATCTTAGTTATTTCACAAAACCAACTTGACCGGATTTTGTGGGTAGTATCCGCTGAAAACCCTCAGGAGACAACACTCCTCCTACTAGGGACACCTAGAGGTTTAACGGCTTGTTGCACATGCTCAGTGCAATCGCGTTCCCTGCGAGAGTGAGGTTAGGAAATTTTTTGTGAATAAACTGGCTTTGCTCGGGATGAGCAAATGATAAGTTTGGGGGTATTTGTTCATATCAGATTTTTGCATTTTCATACCGCCCAATTTTTATCACATTGCATATCGGTAGGTACTCTTGAGCCGTGTTTGCTAGTCAATTGCAGGATACAGGTTCTCGGCTCTAAACGGTGAAATCCATGGAAAAATACGACAAAATCCGAGTTCCTGCCAACTACAGATAAAACACGGGTCTCCGCTCTTTATCCGTCTGTTGCCACACACCAGTTTAGGAGACAAAATGACAAATCAATTGTCACCTTCATGCACAAAGCACAATGGCAACACCAAGACCAAGAAATCTACGCGGAGCTCAAGAAAATCCATGTCCAAATCACATTTTGATCCATTAGAATTCTGGAAGAAATGTGGAATGATTATCAGAAAATACATGTACCAGACAAAAGGGGACAGCAGACCAGGGCAGCACAAAGAAACCGACAGGCCAACTCACCCATAGGGCGGCGGAACCGCGGCATAGGGGGGTATAGGCGGCGGTTCCGCGGCCGTACGGCCTCCTCAGGCTGTCAAACTTCGGGGGTACTTTGGACATTTCATGTGGAAGCAGAATGTTGCCCTAGATTTTCATCTCCCTGCCTATAAATAGCCCAGAACCTTGTGAAGCCAAGGGTGCATATTCTTGTATTTTTCTAGGTTTAGAATACTTGTTTCTTCTTCCTCTTCTCATCTCTTCTCCATTAAAACTTGTAGTGGGCTTTGTGAGTGAAGAATGATGAATAAAGAAGACTCTTTTGCTATTATATCTTGTCTTGTTCTTTTATAATTTCTTGTAATTTTAATTTGTTAACTTAGTTGTTGTTATTTCTTGTTGTTTCTTTCTTTTCTCTTTTCCTTTATCATTAAAACAACCATGATGCTTACGCTTGATCCTTGCCAAGGTGAGGTCGCAAATAGCTAGTTGTTATCTTCTAATCTCCTTCTTTCTATCTTCCTCTTTTGTTTTGTTTTCTTTTCATTATGATGTGTGAGTAGTTTCATACTTGTTAGGGTAAGATAAGGGAAGTTTGAGAGAAGGAAATCTCTCTCACTCTTTCCTTTCCCAACATCTTAAAATCGACTCCCGTTAATTGAACCACAATCCGCTCCTTACGGCACCCTATCCTACATGATAGCGGTGATTCCGTAGTGAGACCGGTTGTGGTTGAATTAACCGGAGGTTATGGCTAAGAGCCAAGAACGGACAGACAAGCACCAAAAGGAAGAACTTATGCGTTGGAAAGCCTAGCTTATACTCGCAAGTTCCTTCCTAGTCGTGCTAATCCCCGTTGTTGCCGATTACCGTAACACCGATATTAAGAGTGGCAACGAAAGAAGTGAGCGACTCCTAACTCAAACTAACCTAATCCTAACCCTAACAAGCTCTCTTTACATATCATTTTAGCACTTAATTAATCACAACAAAATCTGGAAAAACTGGACTTAACTCGTTAAAGCACATAGAAAAAGATTCCCATCTCCCTGCGGACGACCCGTACTCAACCGGCTAGCTACATGCGAAACTGTCTTGATTGCGGTAATTAACTAAACTTCAACACGCAGAATATCTAACAATCAATACACCACAACACGTCGGTGTATCGGGGCGGAGCAATTACACCCTATGTGATATGGTGTGCTCTATGACTAGTACTACTGAGTAACCTATTTCCTTTTGGGAGTTATGCACTTGAGAAGCTGCATACCTATTGAATAGGGTTCTAATCAAATCAGTTGCCTACCACTTCATATGTGATATGGAATGGAAAGAGCCTATATCATAAGTATGTTAAGATTTGGGGTTGTCCAACCTATGCCTAAAAGCAAAATCCGGACAAATTCGAGGCAAAGTCAGTTCTGTGGAAGTTTGTTGGATATCCCAAGCATTCGCAAGGGAATATCTTCTACCAAACCGAGGAACAAAAGATGTTTTGTTTCTCGGCATGCCACCTTTGTAAAAGGGAATTTCTTGTGAAGAAATTATTGGTCATGAGGTAGAACTGGAAAGAGTTCCAGCTATACAAACTGCAGTTGATGATTTGGTAGAACCAAAGGATTCAATAGTTTCCAACGAACCTCAGCCTCTTCGCCGATCTAGTAGGGTTCCTCACCCACCTGAGAGATACTTCGGTTTTCTGTATGACAGTTGGAGCGAGGATTGCATCATGAGATGATGACCCAACTAGTTTCGAACTGGCCATCAGGAGTGGGACTCTGTAAGAATGGCTGGATGCTTATCGATCTGAGATGGAATCCTTATACACCAACAAAGTATGGACTTTGGTTGCTTTATCTGAAGGGTTAAATCCCCATCAGGAGCAAGTATATCTTGAGAAGATTACTTAGTGTACATGGAAAAGTTGAGACTTTCAAAGCTATGCTTAAGTCCATCCAGATCCTACTTGCCACGGCTACATACCATGACTACGATATCTGGCGGTTGGGTGTCATGACTGCTTTTCTAAATGATGATTTAGAATAGAGCATCTATAAGTACACAGCCAGAGGGCTTCGTAGACAGTGGGAGCAGCGGAAACGTGAGCAAGATGTTTTATGTGATAAATCTGGCATCGCGGAGTTGGAACGTCTGTTTTGAAGTGGTAGTCAAAGAGTCTGACTTCATCAAAATGGTAGATAGACCTTGTGTATACAAAAGGGTAGTAGAGAGTATTGTGGTGATCCTCAGAGAGTACGTGGATGACATACTCTTGATAGGGAAGGAGTTTCCTATACTACGCTCGGTCAATCTCCTCTTATCACATGGATTCTCCTTATAGGATCAAGGTGATACCTCCTAAATCCTGGGTTATGGATCTATGGGATAGATCTAATTGGTTGTTAGGAATCTCACTAGTTGTAGTAAGATGGTATCAACAGATCCTGGGGAGAATCACTGGAAAGGTTTCAGGGTGATAAGGACGAATGAATGTCTGTCCCAGGCATTGTCTTTACCCTCAGTGGAGGGACGGTATGTTGGAAGAGTTCCAAGCTAGATACCGTGACATACTAGAAGATTAAAGGCTAGATACATCATTACCAAGGATGCTACCAAAGAGGCAGTCTGGATATATACATAAGTTCATGAGATGAACTTCGTTCCTACCATTGTGTGACAATGGAGTTGTGGCTTATGCTAAGGAACCCCCATCCCATCAGAAATCCAGATATAATTCTTAGGCAGTATCACCTGATCATGGAGATGGTTGATCTCCAGGGTGATAAAGGTTAAGAGAGTAGACACAGAGGACAACAGCGCGGATCCACTCACAAAAGCCTTTTTCCCAGTAGAGAATTTTATGGGATGGTTGAGTATGAGATACTTCAATCACAGCTAATTGTTGGGTATGCAATACCACAACAGATGGCCCTAGTGCAAGTGGGAGATTGTTAGTTATATGTATGCCCTAGAAGCCATTACTGTACATACAATATATATTGTAGTGGATGCTTGGACATATATAGGGAGGACTTTCTTGCTCGACATGATAGTACGCTATCTGGTTGCTCTTTATCTTAACATGTACTCTGATTGTCTCTATGTTACATGTTGATAAAGCCCTTAGGATATGTACTCGACTACTAGGAATATGATGAGATCATACTAGTGGGGCCACGGTAGTCGACGAGTACATCCTATAACTGTTCCTAGTCAAGGGTGTTTCGAGACAGGGCATTGATACACCAGAGTAGAATAGCGTATACGCATCTTGACCCAAGTGATGGGCGATGGATGATCTCATATCCATCGGTGTTTGACATCAAGGATGGTGTACGGGTGCTCAGTGGAGACTGGGTACACTGGACGGACTCGCCGAGAACTTCCAGATGGTATTATACCTCACGTCAGATGGCAGTTCTCTGGTGACACTGGTACAGGTTAGTCTGTAGATCCGAGATCGTCATAGAGTCTTGTGTGATTCCCACTGTGCTTTGATTTCCATCATACCATGTCCAAGAGGGCGTGCAAAAAGGTGGATTTTGGGTACAGTCCCGAATCATATGGAGGCAATGAGCGATAGGAGGGGATTCGTCTCTCCCGGTATAGGGAGTTGATGTTGAGTTGTGTTCGATTGGTTATAACTGGAAATCCCTGGCCAGGGTTGCTGAGATTTACTGGTAAGTGTTATCAGTAGTTTCTCGAACTGTTATGGACCTCATATCGACACGACTTATCAAGCTACTGGGGTCTGACGTTTACCACCTCTAGGCGAGATATGCGACATATCATACGAAGAGACCGGACTGTACGGGAGTGTTACTGATTAGATTCACGGGAGAAAGTACATGCTTTCTTGTTGATCTTCTAATTGCTCAATACCTGGGTGGCTGTTACGTTTAGCTGACCGCTTGCAGCTTGTAGGTGTTTGATATGATCATCACCTACTGCCGGCGTATTGATGACTCTTTAGAGTCCTACACAGAGGTTTCCTGGCTCAGGCAAAACGGAGTAGGAGCACATATATGATATGTGCGGGACCGAGAACAATACGTGTATGTGATACCGTTTTAGATTCTCGCGATATGAGATATCGGCCGGGTATATGTGATATAGCCGGGTCATCGGATCAAGTGTTGATTCGATGAACTGATACAGATTATATTAGTCGGTTATTTGTGAAATAGCCAGATTATCGGATCAAGTGTTGATTTCATAATTTAATGTATAATTATATATTTGATATATTAAATTACATTAACTAATATAAGCTCACTAAAAGATTCTTTTTCTCACTCGGGTAATACATTGATATATATGCGATATATGTTAATTGTATTATTTTATTTTGTTACAATAAATATTGTATATGTGATATATAATATTGCAATATGTTAGGCTTATTAATGCAACGTGTTTAGTTGAGATTAAATATGATTAAGGTTTGATTTGGGTTAATTTTTTCTAGAAGCTTCTAAAAGGTTTTCTTTTGTTTCTTGCTAAAGATATTTTCTAAAGATATTTGTTATGATATTTGTTAACCCAACCCAACCCTTGACCATGGTTAAGTCTCTACATGGGTTAAGTTATCATACTTAACCCATGGTTGCATTTATAACCTCAACACAATTCATTATTCATCACAAAAGAAAGGGTTCTTCTTCTTCCTTCTTCTTTCATGAAAAAGCTTTCTTGCTTTTTATGTTGTGATGAAAATGAGTGAGATTAAGAAAACAAATGAGAGCTAAAATCCTACTTCATCATCCTAATCTATCATAACCATTTAGATTAGGGTGTTCACTTCATTAGTGAGTGAGAGCTTGAGTTAAAGAAACTTCAAGGTAGATCATCTTTGTTATCGAAGATCGGAAGCAAGCATGCCTCTTTCTCTTCGTGGAGCCTCTCTAGAGTCTGGATTCTTGATGATCGCAGTAAAGGGACCTCAACACGGAGCTTATGAAGTGAAGGACCGGACTACAAAGGTTGTAATCCCAAACTCTTAGATGTTAAAGTGTTTAACATGCTTTGTTTCGCCTAATCTCTAGTTTAAAGATCTTGGTTAGGGTTGTTCGGCACGTCTAAATTTTAAATCGAGTATGGTTGATTCCTTATAGACCCTTGTGAGAGTGCCTAGTAACCCTACAATTGCAAGTGGCTGCTCCCTCGCCGGTCTACTTTCTTGCAGATGATTTTTGTCGCGATATGGAATGTTACACCTGGCTTGTCGAGGCGATGCCTCTTCATGATCTAAATGAGGCCGAGAATAAGGTGTACTCGGTTTATCTAATGTGTTTGATCTCCAAGAATCGAAGAGATCGCGCAATAGAAATCCTGCACCGATCAACAGAAGGCGATGATTGCTTCATACGCAGGGGCGAAAGGTATTAGTGTCGACCTTGATGCTCATATTCGTGAGCGGAAGTATCGACAGATGGAGGATGCTTCCCGGGACGTCCTGCATGACATTCTCTTTGATTTCCAGAATTCATGCACTGACGCTCGTATTTTGCCTCTGTGAAATTTGAACGATGCAACAATTGTCTTTTTTATTATTTTTAGAATTAACTTATAATCCTTCTTTTAACGTATCAATGAAGAAACTTTTCTTTTACATTTTCACTTCTTTATGCTGAAGTTTGCTTTTGTTGCAAGAGCCCGTCTTTAGCATATATGCATGTGTTGTATACTAGCCTATTTTTGCGCACTTACATAGGTGCACAAGCCAATGGAATCAATGTCATGATCTGCGCATGTATATAGGTGCGCAAGTCGATTGAATAAACTTCTTGATGTGAGCATGTATATAGATGCGCAAGTCAATTAAACCAGTTTCATCGGGTGTGCAAGTATATAGGCGCGCAAGTCGATTGAATCCACTTCTTGATGGGCACATGTATATAGGTGCGCAAGCCGATAGATTCATATTTCATCAAGTGCGCACTTGAACAACTGCGAACAAATGCCCCCCATCAATCGCGTGCACATGTCCTATAAGTAGGTGCTGTCGATATCAAACCTACCCACTATTCTGTCTTGGGACTCCATGAGCAGCCAGACCGTCACAGTTAATTGGGTAGTATGACCGTCGGGCATTCAAACCGCCGCGGCCCTTTTACAAATAAGGCCTGAGCCTCGATCGCGCTTGCTCCATCTTTCTGTGCACCTGTTTAAGTCCCTTGAAGCTTTGGCTTTTGTCCAAAAAATTCTTTGCCTTCGTCTAGTAAGTGTGCATGCGCACCTCTGTCTCAGGCCTGGTTTGCGCATGTGCGAAGCACTTGCTTCATTTAAGTGCGCACTCTTAAGTGCACCTCTTTGTTGTGTGCTAGTCTTTTAGTGTTACTTGACTTGAAATAGGAATTTGTAATTTAGTGCACACTCCTTTTATCTTTGCATTTTATACTCAGAAATTTTTTAGATTTTGACGAAGTAGGCTCTTCGAGTCTTGATCTTCTAACAGGTCAATTCTCTCCTGATGGAGTTTCTCGGCTCAGAAGCTAGGAATTCTGCCTCGTAAACTTACCGTCTTGCCTTATTGTATTTTAACCAAGCGCTTTTCCTTTCTTTTTAGGTCATATGTCTAGCGGCTCCTCCATCGACTCCTCTTTCCCTGTAATAATTCCCATCAGGGGAATTCTCAACTATTCTCACATCCGCGCACGTCATCCCGGCTTCAGCAATATGGATTGTGAGGACATATTCCGACAAATGGAGCAACATACCGGGGCTATAATCCCTGTTGGATCTCCTCTGCTCGCTATTATCTTCATCGGGATCTTAGATAGTTTTCCTGTCAATCCTATGTCAGTTCCTATCGTGACTCTTGATGCAGCTGAGGATGAGGTGTACTCCATTTTCAAGATGGGGATGATCTCCGACGTGCTGTGACTTCTTTCGCTTTGGCTACTCCATCGCATCTTCCAGCAGCGGAATATTATTCATTCTTATAATCAGATGGGAGATATTAGCGAAGATCCAGACGCAATCCGTTGCGAGCAGATGCACCAAGAGATGGTAGGGGAAGCTACCCGAAAGCTTAGGGATTTTGAATTTTATTTCACTAATCCCCATCATACAATGTATGTACCCCTTTGAATGAGTAAATAAAATTTCGTCTTTATTTTCTCATGCAATCTCTACGTGTTGTATTTCTGCCGCTTGCAATTTTCTTAGATTATGCCACGATGGTTTGGCTTATCTTGTTTACTTCATTCGTCATGGAGTATTCAGTTTACCCTTCCCTTAGGCATGTGGGCAAACCTATCCTACCGTCAAATATTAATAACTTCATTTTATGATAGAAGTCCGTTAGGTTTATGGTAGTAGGTTTAAGTCCATCGTACCGTCACGTTGGATGATATATTCTTGATACGCAGTCCCTTAGGTTGCTGCTCGAGTAGCCCTGCGTCTGTCATGTCCCTTAATTGTCGTGACCTGGTATAGATTAGTTTATTCACTCATTTCGGAGTTTCTTAGTTTATTCACTCATTTCGGAGTTTCTAGTTTATTCACTTATTTCGGCGTTTCTACTTTATGTACTCATTTCGGAGTGTTTTTAATTTACCCCCTTAGTTTTAAAGGCAAACTCACCCTAACGCTGGATGTAGATAACCCCCACTCTTTTATGATAGGGGTCCGTTAAGTTTGTAGTACTAGATTTAAGTCCATCATACCGTCACATTGGCTGACTGATATATTTCACGATATATAGTCCCTTAGATTGCTGCCCGAGTAGCCCCGCGACTGTAGTGTCTTTGATCCCTTCTTAGGCTGGACAAGACGTCTTCAAGTAATCCACTTTAGGTTGGAATATCTGTATTACCATCGGAAGACCAAGCGTTAGGTATTTGCTGTGGCACTTTTTACTTGAGGTTAGACTTAATTTGAAGCCCCGATGAGTCATAACTGCACCCTTCTAGGGTGGGATGATCTCCAATGGTCTCTAGGCTTGCCGTCAAGACCCAAAGTTAGGAATATGTCGTCAGTTCGTTTTTTTTGTTTTGTCGTATTGATTCTTTGTTAAAGTAAGGTAGACATCTGTGTGATCTCTATGTTGTATATATCGCAATCGAGATTTGGAGCTAGGATTTTGCCGTTGCTCCAACTTCATTTAGTCGTTGTGTCTATACCCTACTGGAATGAGGAAGAACGTTGAGATGATCTCTAGGTTGTATATGTTTCTATCGAGATCTGGAATTAGGAATATGCCGTCACTCCCCTTTTTGTTCGACCCTTGGGTCCTTATTAACGTCACATTTGCACCGAGAAGGAATGTCGAGCCGGGGTTAGGATTTTTCCCTTACCCCGTTTTGATTTGACTCCTTAGAGCCTTGTCGACACTATGTCTGTAATTTACTGGAGTAAGAGAGACATCGAATTGGTCTTTAGGCTGCATATATTGCCATCGAGACCTGGAGCTAGGATTTTGCCATTACTCCACTTTTATTTGACCCTTGGGTCCTTGTTGACGTTGCATCTGCACCTTTCTGGAATAAGAAGGATATGGATATGGTCTTGATCATTCGAAAATATTGTATTTTTAACATGATAATTTCCCTACTATTTGCACTTATCTATAGGTGTTCGGTATAAGTATAGCACATATTAGCAAAACATATGTAAAATACCAAATAACTTGTGTTATATATTAAAACCGGCATTTTCAAGGGAAATTGAGTGTTTATCATTGCATCGCATTATCTTTGTGTAGCATAACACTTGTCTCGAGAATCTGTGCAGGAAATTCCAGGAAAAGAACCGAAACGGCTAAAAGTGCTGCGAAAAATACGCCAAGTCCAAGACTTGTGATCTGGTAGTGATATAGAAAGAGATATGAAATTCCACACATTAGAAACATACAATGAAGTCAGCACCAAGCAGCACTGGAAAAATCACACACTGAAGCCACTAATGGGCCGCGGATCCGCGGCCAGAGCCCCATTAGCGCGGCGGATCCGCGGCTATATAGGGATGACATCAGCAGCTCTCTGCATCAGGTTTCTCAATTAAATATGTACACTCATTTAAGCCATTCCGAATTCCAGAGATCTCTAAAAGCTTCTGTCCGAACAGCAAGGCTTATTGTTCAAGCTAAACATCTTCAAGCTTCCAAACCAAGCTACTTAACTACCTAAGCCTAGAAGCTTCTCCCTAACCTCCAAGCTTATGAAGGAAGCTAACCCTAACTAACTACCTCTAGGACCTTCACCTAACTACCAAGCTTACAAGAGAAGCTAAACTAAACCTAGCTTCTAAAGGAAGCTAATCCTAATCAAGGCTATAAAAGGGACCCTAAGGCTTCACTTCTAAGGTTGTTGATCTCTCCATCAATTCCCAACACAAGTTGAGTGACACAACTTGTAACCCTAACCCTAATCCAATCACCAAAGCCAAATTCAAGATCTCCAAGTACAATTCAAGCAAGAAGCCTTCAACCTTTTAGGAGCGAAGCCGATCTTCATCCGAGCAAGTGGTCCAAGACGAACCATGACTCACGAAGACGTGCGACGCCCAATCGACGATCAAGTTCTTTTCTCATTGTAGATCTTGAGAGAATTGTAACAAAATTGTTGATAAATAAAATGTGAAATTCTTTATCTTGCTTTCTTTACATTCTTGCATCATGATTAGATCTCGATTCTTGATTGTGTTTCTTGTTATGATGTTTGAGTAAAACTCCACTCGTGAAGGAGTCGAGAGAATCAATAGACGATGATGTTACAAATCTTGAAACGATTCTTAAGTCCTATAAGTTTTGTAAACTTTAGTAAATTGAAGAATCGACAACCTAGTTTCGAGCGATGCTTTCTTGATTGTGTTCGCTCTTAATTAGTGATCCACGATCGATTCTTGAATTTACTAGAGGCTAGAATGTGAATGAAATCAACGAAAGGACAAGGGATAGATGATGAAATCCTAGTTTCCGCAAGAAATCCCTAATTCTCGTTGATCGTCATCGATCTAGTATCAAATCATTAATGGATAAGAAAACGTAATCAACAGTTTTCATCACGTCTATAGATTCGATCGATTCCTACGAGTCTCACTTCGATTCTTGAAACCTAATTCGATTGGATATCATCAATTCTTGATTCTTGATTTTTAATGTTTTCTTGATAATTAGATTTAGATCTAAATAATTCTTGAAATTCACTTTTAAATCTTGAATTGAATTGTCTTTTCTTTTCTTTTTAATTTTCAATTCATCTAATTCAATTACAAGCAAATCTCACTTTCCCTGTGGACGATCCGCACTCGCTAACACGCTACATACGACACCGTTATTGATTGCGGTCAAAAATTTCTTTGGTTGTGATTTCTTACACTTTTCTTATATACACACCGAGATTTTGTATTCAATCAAATGGCGCCGTTGCCGGGGATCGTGTGCTAATTTGTTCGTTTTTGAAATTTGAGTTGAAAAATTTATTCCATCAAAATTTTTAGATCAAAATTCGCACAAACACTAAACGATTTGTTGTGATTTGTTGCGAGGAAATCTGGAATCTGTGGAGCTTGAGGAAAAATATTTTGAATATTCCAGAGAGCTCAGGAGGTTAACAGAGGCATTCTGTAGAATTTCTGTGCAGTGATCTTGATAACGGACCGCGGAAGAGCGGCATTAAGGCGTATCTGCGGCGGATCCGTCGCGTGTCAGAAGCATCACTGTACCAAAATCTCTCAGTAACTCCCTCACTTTCTTATCTCTTTTTCAATCTGCTCCAATAAAAATTTTCTGCAGGTTTCTTTGCAAAAATTCGCAGCGCCGCAAAAATAAAAATTGTGCGTGTTTGATCTTGGTTGTTTGCATTTTTAATACGGAAATTAAGGGGCAAAGACCAAATTCAGATTAGGTGGGGAGTTCATTACCTTTCCTAAGCCCCGAAAATCACAAAACTGCATCCGCATTACCCTCATTAACTAAAAGAAATCTAGACATGACTCTAAGGACCATCGTGCTCACTTAGGACAGAAGGAGGTCATGGGTAATCTATTGCTTATCCGCGTTTCTTTTGTGGTGTCTAAGGCAAGTGTGTCTAAGGCAAGTGGTTACTTAATTAGGCCCACTACTTACGTAGTGGAGAATCTCCCACTTACCTGGCACTTACCTGGCCACAGGAGGGACAAAGAGGTAGTAGAGGATTGATCCTGCGATTTGTCTTCTGGCAGTTAGGAGCGGTCTAGAGACTTGACCTAGGTGACCATTAGACTTAAGGTTTTGCTTGTGCATTTGTTGTGATTTGCATCATTTTTTCAAAAATCCGTATCTTTTTCAAAACAAACACCACTTCATATTTCCCCTAATTATCTTAATGCTGCCACTTGTACTAAACTCTTTAGTTCAAGATAGGCTGGAAACGGGATTCTAGTGCCCGACTTGTCCGCGTTTCCCCGATCGACTCTGAAGTCGGTATTTCTACGTCTACTTCTTCTTTACCCATCACCACACCCACATCGATGGACAGTTCTCCATTGAACTTCTTTACCACTACTCTGCAGCCGTCCGCAGGTGCGCAGAATCCACTCCGTATCTCTCTCCAGGAGAGATGCTATCCTATGCGAGGTCCTCTTTCGACCTGTCTTTCCATTCCACCAGCCAACGGGGACAATTTTGAGATTAAACCCCAATACATCAACCTTCTACTCAAATATCACGGTCTCGAGTCTAAAGACGCATATGTCTTTATTACAAAATTTGAAAATGTATGCGCAATGATGGGTACCTCACAGCTTTCTGTGGATGCTATGCGTCTACGTCTTCTTCCGTTTACCTTATGCGATATAGCCGAGAAGTGGCTGTATAACACAACCGCACATTCTATTATGAATTGGGAAGAATTTGTTGCAGCATTCCTTAAGAAATTCTACCCGAATCATAAGACAGCTCGAGTCCGTAGCGAAATAAATCAATTCACCCAGCTTCCGAATGAACTATTCTCGAAGTGTTTTGAACGCTTCAAGGATCTGTTGGTTCAATGTCCACATCACGGAATCCCTAGATGGGATCTGTGCTGAATCATATATGAGGGCATTAACCCTACCACTAAACAGAACCTTGAAGCCATGTGTCAAGGCACTTTTATGACCAAAGACGATGGGGAAGCTTGGAAATTCTTAAAAGATTTCACTGAAAAATCTTTACAGTGGGAGGGTGTAAACCAGTCATCGTCTAGGGGTGGCATTCACCAAATTGATGTTTCCATAGGTGTTAGAGCTGAGATGGCAGCAATGCAAAAGAAGCTAGAAGCTATGGAACAAAAATTTTTAGCAGCCTCCCTAAATCCGATGTCACTCCCCAAATATGTGGATGCTGTTCTGATCCTTCTCATTTGACGGAAGAATGTCCATTGAATTCTCCGTTTCAAGGTCAAGAATATACCAATGCTGCTTTTCAAAGACCTAGAAACGATCCTTATTCTTTTACATATAATCAGGGTTGGAGGAATCACCCTAACTTTGCTTGGAACCATCAACAAAATCAACACACGGTTCCAAATCAAAATACTTTTCAAAGGGCTCTTCCACCACTACAACAGCCATTTCAACTGACTCAGCACCCCTACTAATCACAAAACTTTCAAGATCCAGTCAACACACCTGCACCGTATAATCCTGCACAGTTGACTGGTACTGATCTCTCTGCTTCACTCGAACGGACTTTTGAAATGTATATGAAACGAATGTTGGCCGAATTTAGGTCTTCCCTCGATAAATTTGAGAAAAACTCTGACCTCCAAGCTGAGAGTTTAAAATCGATGGAAGCAGAAATTGGCCGATTAAAAGCCGAAATGAGTGCGTGAGAAAAAGGAAACTTCTGTCTCAACCCTTACCGAATCCTGGGCATTCACAACACTACAATGTGAGTGCCATCACAACGTTGAGATCAAGAAGAGTGCTGAATAATCATGTTGGGGAAGAGATTGATGAAACTGAAAATTCTATCAATAACACCCCGGCTGAGACCTTTCCTTACACACACACTTCAACCTCTGATCCTTGTTCTTCTACCCCACCGCCTTCTTGCGAGCCTATTCTTCGTTTCCCACAAGGCTCGTTACCTCAGCAACCTTCTTCTATTCCACCACAGACGATCCCCACTCCTATTCTGGGATCACTTCCACACATACCACCTTCTCCTATGATGGACCCAGCTCTTATTGCTAAAGCACCTTATCCAAATCGGTTAAGGGGTAACAAATCGAGTCCACATATGGAGAAGATTATGGAAACGTTCAAACATGTTAACATCAACATCCCTCTCCTAGATGCTATTCAACAAGTCCCTGCTTATGCAAAAATTCTTAAAGACTTGTGCACTAGGAAGAGGAAGACTCAAGTGCCCAAAAAGGTCTTCATGACTAATAATGTTAGCACTGCTTTTACCCCACAGCTACCAAAGAAACGTAAGAACCCAGGATGTCCTACGATATCGATTTCTATTGGGGGTAAAAATATCAACAGTGCTCTTCTTGACCTAGGCGCAAGTGTTAACCTGCTTCCATACTCTGTTTATGAGCAGCCAGGGATTGTAGACTTGAAACCGGCTCACTGCACTCTCCAAATGGCAGACTGTTCAATCACCAAACCTAGGGGTGAACTGGAGGATGTGTTGATAAAAATCGGGAAATTTGTATTCCCTGTGGACTTCATTGTTCTCGATACACAACCTGTAGCAAACCCACAGAGTCAAATTCCGGTGATTTTGGGTCGATGTTCATACCATAATATTGCATTATTATATTCCCCATTCTTATTCTTTTTATAAATAAACATGTGCTTTTGACGCATGTCTGCTACATATTACAGGTTACAGGTTCTTGGAGCGAAAACAGTGAAAAAGACAAAAGATGACCCAAAAGTGGACTTTGACCAACAAACAGAAGACTCTTGATCAAGCCTATATCAAAGATAAAATTCACAAAGTACAAGGCAATGCAAGGTCCAAGATTACAAAACGAACGGTTAAAAGTCCACTGCAATTATTCACTAGAGATCTAGAAGAAACATAGAAGCTATTTTAATAAAGAACCAAATAATAAGGAAGCCCAAAGATCCAAGGCCCAATACTTTCTTTAAAGAGATAGAGACATAAAATTTTACCAAAGCTTGAAGTCTACTTTGACTAGGTCTTCCTAAGGATATTTTGGTAAATGTAGACATGCAAATCAATTGTAACCTAGGGTTTCATATTCTCTATAAATAGGAACTCTACTCATTGTAATTTCCTATGCCTTCCTATGCCTCTTTCTATGAATAAAATTTAGAATTCTTTTGGAGAGCATCGATACCTCTTTTCATATCATCTATTCAGATCTGACAACCCTGCGTAAATGTTTGGAGAGGGCCATCTGTAAAGTAAGTAGATTTATTTAATTGCCCTAGTTTAGATTTCAATTCTTACCCTAGATAATTTTTATTCTCTGCCCTAGATAAATGTTCTTCAATTCCCTAATGAGTGAGTAGTCTCCTTGCTTGTTAGGGTTAGATCTGGGGAAGGTTTGAGAGACGAAGATCTCTCATCCCCTTTCTTGCCCGTCATATATTTTCATAGAACTCTATGCATACATGCACATACTGCTCCCTACGGCACCCTATCCATCGAGGTAGCGGTGATACCGTAGTATAAAGGCCCGGTTGTGATTATTTTCCATGGAGGTTAGGGTAAGGATTTCTAAAGGAAGGACAGGAACCTAGAGGAAGAAACATCTTTCCAAATGGTTCTAATCCCTTTTATTAATAATTACCATAACACCTAATTAGATCTTCATATGGGTATAGAAAGCGGTGAGATTTATAGACTTTCCAAACTTAACCTAGACCTAACCCTAGCAAGACTTAGATATACATTAATTTAGTTTTTAGATTTAATAATCAATCCGACCAAAATCAGAATTAACTCGTTTGAGCGAATAGGAAATTCACAACATCCCTGTGGACCGACCCGTACTCACCGGCTAGCTGCAAAGCGACGCCGTTCTTGATTGCGGTTTAGAAATAGTTTCACGCTAAATCACTCAATCAAATGGCGCCGTTGCCGGGGATGGCGTGCTATTTTCTTTTTGCAATTTCGGGTTAATCTAAATTAAAAAATCATAAAAACTGAAAAAAAAATAAAAATATAAAAATTTATCATTTTGTTATTTTGTGAAGGGTATTTTTTGTGAATCTTTGCAGGATCAAATTCGGATCTAGAAATTTACAGAGATCAAAACAGGAAAAAACAGATCGAAACAACATAATATCACAACAACCGAGGAACAGAAGAAATTTGGAGGACCGAGTCTACAAGTTAAACGCGGTAATCTGGTCCAGCAAAAAAAAAACTTGCCGAACCGACCAACGCGCGGCGGAACCGCCGCGCCAGCCCCCTTTCGGCCGCGGAACCGCCGCGGCCTGGTCAATTCAGGGCTTGGAGAAAAGGCAGAAGCGCGACAAAAAATAAAAAATTCCTGCACTGCAAATTTCTGTGAGTTTTCTCTCTCCTCCTCTGCAAATCTTGATATATCTTCTGTAAATTTGCCTGCAGGATTTCTTTACGCTCAAAATTTTTTTCCCTTCGAAATAACAATCTTGTGCAGGATCTTTGCACCCCGCTTAAATTAGGAATTAGATTGCAAGTAATATTTTGCTGTTGCATATCTTGTGTTGAAAATCTTTGTGCAACAAAATTTTTCCTAATAAAGAGAAAAAGAATAAAAAAAAAGAATAAGGAAAATTTTATAGAAACTTGCAAAGTTTTTTAGCTGCAAATAAATCCTTGCACCACAATAAACTTTCCTTCTTTCACCTTCTTACAACATGGGTACCCCACATAATAAATCATTAGCCGAACTTTGGTATCCCGAATCTAATTTTGCGTCGTATGTCAATTTGTTCGGTCAATTTAAAGACGATCCCTCCATGCCTAAAAAATCTTTGAAAGATCACATAGAGGTGTTTAGGAGAAACAGTTTGACTTTTCAACCCACTTTGTGTCAACCAAGTCAACCTTCACCACCTTCGTATGTTGACACCACTTTTTCAAGTTCAGCTGTAACTCCTAAGCCGATGTCCATTGCTGAGCATATGGCTCAATCTCGCAGTCGATCTTTCACCCCTCTCCACTCATCCAGTTCTAGGGATCAACACGACTATTCACCTTTTTATCCATATGTTGACCCTACCCCTGCCCAACCACCCACTTCCTACCAGTCTTACCCGACTTTTCCACCGTCACTAGACAATGTTTCTACACAGCCTGTTGGGAGCTTTGCATATCCACACGATTTTGAATCTTTTACCGAAACCACCTTACCACCCAAGTCTAGCTTGGAAGAGGCGTTGGAGGCGTATATCGCAGCAACAAATCAAATGGTTAGGAATGTGGAAGCGTCCGTGGCCGCCCTTATGCAACCTGCTGAACCGGTAGCTAGTTTCCCGCTAGCCCCAAATTTTTCAATGTATGAGGAGGCGGTTGGACAGAATGAGAATGTGAGAGGATTTCCAAATCAAACCTACCCTTACCCAATTGAAGTCCACAACTCCAGTTTTCCATCGAATGTCCTTAATGATTCACAAGTTTAAAATAAAAATGAGTTGTGTGATTTTGTAGTGCTTGATTTGCCAAATTGTGAAGAACCCCTTTCGAGTGAAACCGCACCTAATCCGTTTGACCTTTACACCTCCACTCTAGAACCCAAATATCCATGCTTTTGATGAGGTGTCTAAAGAAATTAATTTTCACTTGATTGAGGATATAGACGCTGGGAATATTTCGGATGGTGAACCTGTCGATTTGATTGAAATTTTATGTCCAATTCATCATCCCGAGTCATTAAATGTTTCTCCCGAACCTCATATGCGTCTTGATTTTGATGATAATGGCATTGATAAGTTGACTTTTGGGGAGAATTATAAGGATAGTATTGAGGAGAGTTTTGAGGATCATATTGAGGTTGAACCATTTTTCTTTGAAGTGTCGGATTTTCCAATTCATCCTCTTGAACCTTTACCTAAATCACCCTCCCTCTTTTCCATCGTTCCGACCACGCCTCATTTCACGCTTGACGACTGTGAGCTTGAAAACTTTTCCTTTGAATCTGATACAGTTCCCACAGCCGATGACACTTACGAGTGTTTCACTTTTTCGGACGATGTTGAAGTCTCACCGCCCGAGTTTGAGTCCTTTGCATTTTCAGATGAGTTAGTTAATCCTTCAGACTCGGTTGCTTACAGTCGTTTCGAACCATTGATGGAATCTTTCCAGTTCGACACAGTTTACTACGGTGAGAATGATACTATCCCTAATTCACTTCCTTTCGTCCTTCCTATTGTTCCGACCGTGCAAGTGACCGTTACGCTTTCATCTGCTATACCAAGTTCGGCGTACCCATGTTTTCTTGCGAATCTTGAGGGATTTGACCCCATTTCCCGACGGGTTGATAGGTTAGCGCAATCGCTTATAACATATCGGTCATCACATATTGCGCTAATTTATTCACTCGATTTACACCCTCAAGATCGCGCGACCCTTCTTTCTCCTTTCCGCCCTTCTTCTCCCCCACCGAGACCATATTCTACCTTTCTTCTTTCCACACGGTCTCGCGTGTTTCTCATTTCTTTCCTCCACACCCCATTCTTGCACCAACTATACCATTACCACGATAAGATTTTTGAATGGTTGGTGCTAACCTTTGGCTTGTGTAAGGCCAAGCTTAAGTTTGGGGGGAGCCTTGTTGTATATATGTATATATATTTTTTGTTTTCTTTTTCTATAAAAATAAAAAAAAATTCAAAACATTAAGAATATAAAAAAAACTATAAATAAATAAACAGGGGAGTGCCGACATTTTGACCCTCTTGGTTTAGCATGACAGTGAGGACACTGTCAAGTTCAAGTTTGGGGGTGTGCTCGGTACGTCTTCTTCCTTCGCATTCATTTATGTATATTTTTGCATTTGCATACTTATTTGAAAACCCATAAAAATTGAAAAATTTCAAAAATTATAAAAATTAATGTATTCAATTTTGGCCGTATTTGACTTGAGTTTGACAAATAGGTCAACTGGCTAGGAACAACTAGATCTTAGACTTAGTAAATTAAAAACCCTAAAAATAACCTTCCTTAAAGTTTAACGGTAGAAAGTATATGTCTTTGTAGTTTATTTAGAAATAGGAAAATTTTGAGTTCACTTCTTAGGCTAAGTCGAAACAAGGGAAGAGTATTGCTGTTCTTATTAGAGTATAAGTTTGAAAAATAGTTCCTAGCTTAAGTCTAGATTCTGAAAACGTATACCCTAAATTTTCACAATCACACACCTTGAAACTTGGAATAGTAGAAGAGACATTGAAATGCTCTTGTCTGAAGTCCTTAGTACGAAGAAAATAAAAGAAAAAAAAAGTGAATAAAGAAAAAAAAAATGGACACTGGTTTTTGTGATTACTTAAGGCTATAAAAAAATAGAAAAATATTTAGCGAGGGTGCTTCATCACCTAGTGCCTTAGACCAACTGGTTTGGGAGTCACTGCTAAAAGCCTTGGGTGTTGCAAGACTAGGAATTACGCTTTAATGTGCAAACACATCTTGTAATCGGTTGTTGGTACCTCAAGAAGTATTAACGATAGCATGAAGGATGTGTAAGCAAAATTCATTTAAATTCACCAACTAATTAGTACTTTGGACAACGGACGAGAGTATGATTGCTTGATTTGAATTTCCAAGTGTAGGGGTGATCTATACACACACGTAGGGGTATGTAATTGGAGTTTAGATGAGAGAAAGGGATGAAGAATAGAACTTGTATCTTTAGTAGAGTTGATAAAAATTCCTAAGTGGAGATGGGATCCTAGAAGGAAAACTTAAGAGATGCCGAAAGCTAAGTAGGTCTACAGGATATATATAATCTTAAGTTAGATGATAAGGAAACGTGAAGAATATGGGTGGATAATTTACAAGTAGAAGATAATAGAATTCCTTGTTAGAAGACCTAATTGAAAAACAAAAGTCGAACAGCCAAATTGATAGGATTTTATGGGTGTAATCCGCTGAAAACCCTCAGGAGACAACACTCCTCCTACTAGGGACACCTAGAGGTTTAACGGCTTATTGCACGAGCTCAGTGCAATCGCGTTTCCCTGCGAAAGTGCGGCTAGGTTAGATTTTATCAAGAATAAAAAAATAAGTTTGCTCGAGGACGAGCAAAAGATAAGTTTGGGGGTATTTGTTCATATCATAATATTGCATTATTATATTCCCCATTCTTATTCTTTTTATAAATAAAAAGGTGCTTTTGATGCATGTCTGCTACATATTACAGGTTACAGGTTCTTGGAGCGAAAACAGTGAAAAAGACAAAAGATGACACAAAAGTGGATTTTGACCAACAAACAGAAGACTCTTGATCAAGCCTACATCAAAGATAAAATTCACAAAGTACAAGGCAATGCAAGGTCCAAGATTACAAAGCGAACGGTTAAAAGTCCACCGCAATTATTCACTGGAGATCTGGAAGAAACATAGAAGCTATTTTAATAAAGAACCAAATAATAAGGAAGCCCAAAGATCCAAGGCCCAATACTTTCTTTAAAGAGACAGAGACATAAAATTTTACCAAAGCTTGAAGTCTACTTTGACCAGGTCTTCCTAAGGATATTTTGGTAAATGTAGACATGTAAATCAATTGTAACCTAGGGTTTCCTATTCTCTATAAATAGGAACTCTACTCATTGTAATTTCCTATGCCTCTTTCTATGAATAAAATTTAGAATTCTTTTGGAGAGCATCGATGCCTCTTTTCATATCATCTATTCAGATCTGACAACCCTGCGTAAATGTTTGGAGAGAGCCATCTGTAAAGTAAGTAGATTTATTTAATTGCCCTAGTTTAGATTTCAATTCTTGCCCTAGGTAATTTTTATTCTCTGCCCTAGATAAATGTTCTTCAATTCCCTAATGAGTGAGTAGTCTCCTCGCTTGTTAGGGTTAGATCTGGGGAAGGTTTGAGAGATGAAGATCTCGCATCCCCTTTCTTGCCCGTCATATATTTTCATAGAACTCTATGCATACATGCACATACCGCTCCCTACGGCACCCTATCCATCGAGGTAGCGGTGATACCGTAGTATAAAGGCCCGGTTGTGATTGTTTTCCATGGAGGTTAGGGTAAGGATTTCTAAAGGAAGGACAAGAACCTAGAGGAAGAAACATCTTTCCAAATGGTTCTAATCCCTTTTATTAATAATTACCATAACACCTAATTAGATCTTCATATGGGTATAGAAAGCGGTGAGATTTATAGACTTTCCAAACTTAACCTAGACCTAACCCTAGAAAGACTTAGATATAGATTAATTTAGTTTTTAGATTTAATAAACAATCCGACCACAATCGGAATTAACTCGTTTGAGCGAATAGGAAATTCACAACATCCCTGTGGACCGACCCGTACTCACCGGCTAGCTGCAAAGCGACGCCGTTCTTGATTGCGGTTACAAATATTTTTGATCTATCTTTTAGAAAGCGCAAGCACGCTAAATCACTCAATCAGTCGACCATTCTTTGCCACTTCCAATGCTTTAATTAACTGTCGAAACGGTTCAATGAACCTATCTTTTGGAAAAATGACAATTGAACTGAACATCTACAAAATTGGAAGTCAGCCATCTGAACCCTCTTTTCATATCCTTGATGTGTGCTCTGTCCATGAGATTGCTCCCGAAAGTTGCGAAGTTGATGAACTTTGCTTTGAAGATCTCGACGACACTACCACATCAATGTTTGATCTTGCACATCTTGGCGAGGACACATTTTCCACGCTTGAGTCCGACACTCCTGACTCATCACTTTCCGAGTCTGTATCTTTCACAGGATATGAGCTTCTTTGTGACTCCGAAAATCATTCGATGATCCCACCTTCTATTATTTCTCCCCCAGCATTAGATCTCAAACTTTTACCTTCTCATCTTAAATATGCATATTTAGGTGAGAATGAGTCTTTACCGGTTATCATATCCGCTTCTCTAGCATTAGAGCAAGAGAAATCACTTTTGACGGTACTGAGATCTAATAGGCAGGCATTTGGTTGGACCATGGCTGACATCAAAGGGATTAGCCCCTTGATTGTTGAACATCATATATGCTTGATGGATGAATCCAAACCAACCCGAGAACCACAGAGACGGTTGAACCCCGTCATGAAGGATGCGGTGAAGAAAGAAATCGTCAAATGCCTTGACAATGGTATCATTTACCCAATCTCCGATAGCCAATGGGTGAGTCAAATTCGTGTCGTCCCTAAGAAATCTGGCATCACAGTCATTACCAATGAGGTAAATGAGTTAATTCAGACACGCACCCAAATTGGGTGGCGTGTATGTATTGATTACAGAAAACTCAATGCCGCGACGAGGAAAGACCACTTTCCTCTACCTTTCATTGACCAGATGCTGGAACGCTTAGCTGGACGTGAGTATTATTGCTTTATAGATGGATATTCTGGCTATAATCAGGTCCCCATTGCCAAAAAGGATCAAGATAAAACCACATTTACTTGTCCTTTTGGTACCTTTGCTTATAGATGCATGCCCTTTGGGTTATGCAATGCTCCTGCTACATTCCAACAGTGTATGATGGGGATATTCTCGGACATGGTAGAGAATTTTTTGGAGATTTTCATGGACGATTTCTCGATTTTCGGAGACTCTTTTTCTGACTGCCTATCGAATCTTGACGCAGTTCTTACTCGTTGTAAAGAGAAGAACTTAACTTTGAATTGGGAAAAATACCATTTCATGGTCCAAGAGGGAATTGTGCTTGGACATGTTATTTGACGAAAAGACATTGAGGATGACAAGGCTAAAATAGATGTCATTCAAAACCTTCCTCATCCCAAAAGCGTCAAGGATATCCGATCATTTCTTGGCCATGCAGGCTTTTACCGGAGATTCATTAAGGATTTTAGCAAAATTTCTAGACCCTTAACTCTTCTCTTGGACAAGGATACGACCTTCCACTTTGACTCAGATTGTGAGGTAGCATTCGACTCACTCAAACACTCTCTCACTACAGCCCCCGTTCTATCGTCTCCAGATTGGGACCACCCTTTTGAGCTTATGTGTGATGCATCAGATTTTGCAGTTGGTGCAGTCTTAGGACAGCACATTGAAAAGATGCCACACGTGATCTATTACGCAAGTAAGACCCTGAACGATGCTCAAGTGAATTATACAACTACCGAAAAAGAACTTTTGGCAGTTGTATTTGCATTAGAAAAATTCAGGCCTTACTTGATTGGCTCACCAATTATTGTGTATACTGACCACTCCACTTTGAAACATCTTTTGGCGAAGAAGGATGCTAAGATAGGATAATACGTTGGATCCTTCTATTACAAGAATTTGATCTTGTTATTAAAGATAAAAAAAGGATGTGAAAACATTGTAGCCGACCATCTTTCGCGCATGTCTTCTTCACCTGTGACCCTGCCGATTAATGATTCTTTTCCGGACGAATAACTCTTGAACGTATCCGATGAACCTTGGTTCAGGGATATTGTGAACTATCTTGCTACGAGACTGATACCCAGCGAATGGTCAAAACAGGACCAACATTGTTTTCTATCCCAAGTAAAACACTTTTACTGGGATGACCCTATCTTTTTAAGTATTGTCCTGACCAGATCATTCGCCGGTGTGTCCCGAATGAGGAATTCAAGAGTGTTCTATCTTTTAGTCATGGTCAGGCATGTGGGGGTCACTTCGGTCCTAAAAAGACAGCGGAGAAGGTTTTGCAATGCGGTTTTTATTGGCCGACCTTGTTCAAAGACGCATTTGATCATTGCAAAACCTGTACACAGTGTTAACACACGGGTAGGATTTCCCGGAGAAATGAGATGCCACAGCAACCCATTTTGTGGTTGAGATTTTTGACGTTTGGGGCATTGACTTTATGGGTCCTTTTCCCAACTCCTTTGGGAATCTGTACATACTGTTTGCGGTTGATTACGTCTCAAAGTGGGTTGAAGCTATTCCTTGTAGCACTAATGAAAAGAAGGTTGCCATTAAGTTCTTAAAAGAAAACATCTTTTCGCGATTTGGACACCCACGCGCTATCATTAGCGATAACGGGACGCATTTCTGCAACATGTCTTTCGAGTCTTTGATGCGGAAATATGCAATCAACTACAAACTTTCCACACCCTATCATCCCCAAACGAGTGGGCAGGCTGAGATTTCAAATAGACAGATCAAACAAATTCTGGAGAAGACTGTTGCTAAAAATAGAAAAGATTGGTCGACCAAATTGACGGATGCTCTTTAGGAATTCCGAACTGCATATAAAACCGATCTAGGGATGTCTCCTTATAGGTTAGTGTTTAGGAAGGCTTGCCACTTGCCAGTCGAGATTGAGTACAAAGCAATGTGGGTTATTAAAGAAATCAACTTTTACTTAAATCAAGCATGCAACTTTCGGAAGCTGCAATTAAACGAGCTAAGCGAACTCCGCGATGAAGCTTATGATAACGCTGTAATTGTAAAGAATCGGACTAAGGTATTTCACGATAAAAACATTTTGAGGAAAACTTTTACACCTGGTCAACAAGTCCTTCTTTATGATTCACGACTACACCTTCACACGGGTAAGCTACGATCTCGGTGGAAGGGACCTTTTGTTGTGCGGTCTGTATACCCGCACGGGGCAGTTGAGGTAGAAAATGTTAAAAACGGTACATTTTTCAAAGTGAATGGACATAGATTAAAGCCGTATTTTTCCACTGACCCCACGGAGGAGCTCCTATTCTTACAGGAGCCATTTTATCTTGATTAAAATTCCTCCGTCTCACCTCCATGTCCTGTAAATTACTGCATCATCTTTTGAATGGAGGTGAGTAAAAAGAATAAGTTTGGGGGAGGATCTTCACTTAAATATTTTGCCCCCATTAATAAATTTCCTCCCAGGCTTACAGGTTTTTGAGAATTAGCAGATGGAAACAATGAGGACACTGTTGAAAACAAGTTTGGGGGAGGTTTGTGCTTATTTTCGCATCATTTGCATATCACTTTGCATAAGCACAAAACATTTGAAAACCTATAAAAATTTAAAAATTTTCAAAAAAAAATAAAAAAAATTTGTTCATAAATAAGATAATAAAAGATTAGATAGTGAAAAATTACGTCCAAAAGATTGGAAAAATTTAAGAAAACCTAGAAAATTAGAAGTTTTTTTAAACGAACTAGTAATAAGTTGTTATGAGCCGTTGTCCCAAGGGTTAGTAAGATGAAGAAAGTCACTAATCTGAGGATAAAAATAAGTCTGAAAAATAGTTCCTATTCTGAAAACCAAACATTTTGAACGTTGATACCCTACTATTCGCACTTACACACGTTTTGAAGCTCGGGATAGTAGAGGATACCTTGAAATGCTCTTGTCTAAAAGCCAAAAGTATGAAAGAAATTAAAAAAATGAAGAAAATATAAAATGGTGAGAAAAATGAACACTCGTTTTGTTATAGCCAAGGCAGCAATAAAAAAATATAGCGAGGGTGCTTCATCACCTAGTGCCTTAGACCAACTGGTCTGGGAGTCACTGCTAAGCCTTAGATGGTGCAAGACGAGGAAAAACACCAAATAAGCAAGCACATGAGTAATCGGTCGGTTAGTACCTCAAGAAGTATTAACGGTCGCATGAAAATGTGTGAGCAATCTCATCTAAATATTCATCAAATTAAAGAGTACTGAGGCAGATGGACAAGAGTATGATAGCTTGAATTGAATTCTCCGGGTGTAGGGATGTCTATTACACACACGTAGGGTTATATGATCGATGTTTGGAAGAAAGATAGGAATGAAGAATAAAGACGATGTTTTATTGAGGGATGATGTGATTTCTGACATTTTTTCATGACTATTAAGTTGGGCTCATGACAACCGAAAAGCTAGTATAGTTGGAAACTCTGATTTTCAAAGTCTTTCTTTTACAATTCTTATCTTTATATATAACTTTCACGGTCTTCTATTTATTATTGGATTTTGTGGGTGCAATCCGCTGAAAAAACCCTCAGGGGACAACACTCCTCCTACTAGGGACACCTAGAGGTTTAAAGGCTTGTTGCACGTGCTCAGTGCAATCGTGTTGCCTACGAAAGTGTGCCAGTTAGTTTTTCTCTTTCTTTATTTTCTCCTTCTCTTTTTAATAAAACAGTTCGCTCGAGACGACCGAAAATAAATTTGGGGGAATTTGATCAGTCGAAAATATTGCATTTTTAACACAACAATTTCCCTACCATTTGCACTCATCTATAGGTGTTCGGTATAAGTATAGCACATATTAGCAAAACATCTGTAAAATACCAAATAACTTGTGTTATATATTAAAACCGGGATTTTTGAGGGAAATTGAGTGTTTATCATTGCATCGCATTATCTTTGTGTAGCACAACACTTGTCTCGAGAATCTGTGCAGGAAATTTCAGGAAAAGAACCGAAACGGCTAAAAGTGCTGAGAAAAATACGCCAAGTCCAAGACTTGTGATCTGGTAGTGATATAGAAAGAGATATGAAATTCCACACATCAAAAACATACAATGAAGTCAGCACCAAGCAGCACTGGAAAAATCACACACTGAAGCTACTAATGGGCCGTGGATCCGCGGCCAGAGCCCCATTAGCGCGGCGGATCCGCGGCTATATAGGGATGACGTCAGCAACTCTCCGCATCAGGTTTCTTAATTCATGATGTACACTCATTTAAGCCATTCCAAATTCCAGAGATCTCTAGAAGCATCTGTCCGAACAGTAAGGCTTATTGTTCAAGCTAAACATCTTCAAGCTTCCAAAGTAAGCTACTTAACTACCTAAGCCTAGAAGCTTCTCCCTAACCTCCAAGCTTATGAAGGAAGCTAACCCTAACTAACTACCTCTAGAACCTTTTCCCTAACTACTAAGCTTACAAGGGCAGCTAAACTAAACCTAGCTTCTAAAGGAAGCTAATCTTAATCAAGGCTATAAAAGGGACCCTAAGGCATCACTTCTAAGGTTGTTGATCCCTCCATCAATTCCCAACACAAGTTGAGTGACACAACTTGTAACCCTAACCCTATTCCAATCACCAAAGCCAAATTCAAGATCTCCGAGTACAATTCAAGCAAGAAGCCTTCAACCTTTTAGGAGCGAAGCCGATCTTCATCCGAGCAAGTGGTCCAAGACGATCCGCGACTCACGAAGACGTGCGACGCCAAATCGACGATCAAGTTCTTTCCTCATTGTAGATCTTGAGAGAATTGTAACAAAATTGTTGATAAATAAAAGGTGAAATTCTTTATCTTGTTTTCTTTACATTCTTGCATCATGATTAGATCTCGATTCTTGATTGTGTTTCTTGTTATGATGTTTGAGTAAAACTCCGCTCGTGAAGGAGTCGAGAGAATCAATAGACGATGATGTTACAAATCTTGAAACGATTCTTAAGTCCTATAAGTTTTGTAAACTTTAGTAAATTAAAGAATCGACAACCTAGTTTCGAGCGATGCTTTCTTGATTGTGTTCGCTCTTAATTAGTGATCCACGATCGATTCTTGAATTTACTAGAGGCTAGAATGTGAATAAAATCAACGAAAGGACAACGGATAGATGATGAAACCCTAGTTTCAGCAAGAAATCCCTAATTCTCGTTGATCGTCATCGATCTAGTATCAAATCATTAATGGATAAGAAAACATAATCAATAGTTTTCTTCACGTCTATAGATTCGATCGATTCCTACGAGCCTCACTTCGATTCTTGAAACCTAATTCGATTGGATATCATCAATTCTTGATTCTTGATTTTTAATGTTTTCTTGATAATTAGATTTAGATCTAAATAATTCTTGAAATTCACTTTTAAATCTTGAATTGAATTGTCTTTTCTTTTCTTTTTAATTTTCAATTCATCTAATTCAATTACAAGCAAATCTCACTTTCCCTGTGGACGATCCGCACTCGCTAACGCGCTACATACAACACCGTTATTGATTGCGGTCAAAAATTTCTTTGGTTGTGATTTCTTACACTTTTCTTATATACACACCAAGATTTCGTATTCAATCAGGTCTCTAGGCTGTAGATGTTGCCATTACGATTTGGAACTTCTTTTGACGAAGTATGGTGGGAAAATATGGTTCCCTTTCTTTCATTTATGCCCATGGATTGTATACAAGAGTTAGTATGGACCTACTTGCAGGGCAGAGGGAATTTTATTTTATTTTTATTTCTACGATACTCTAATTTTTCAGCTTTTCATATCGTGAAGGTCGCGATTGACCAACCATTTCGGCTATTTATCGCGGTGTCTAATCAATTCGGCTATGTCATTTTTTACTCGCTACTTTTTATTGCGTGTTAAGAATTTAGAATCTGATGCCAATTTTGGCATCAACATCGCTACGACTGGAATGTTGCCAGGAGCGAATCATCATTTGCCTTTGTTGATTTGGACAAATGTAGCTTAGCAAACGGGGTTAGGATCCTGTCGACTAAGGCTTTTTTACTTTATGAGCCGTAAGGGTCTTATCATGGTATTTCTTCCTATGAGTCGTGAGGATCTCATAGGTGTGTTTTCTCCTTAGAAATCATGGGTATTTCTATGTGTGTTTTCTCTTGTAAGTCGTAAGGATCTTATAAGAGTGTTTTTTCCTTGTAAGTCGAGAGGACTTACAAGTGTCATTCACTATATAGAGATATTTCTCTCTATTGGTGGGACTTGGCGGGGAATATATTTATTTATACCCGCGGATTGTATATAAGGGTCGATATTGGATCACTTGTAGGGCAGAAAAGCTTTGTGGGATTTTGGTGGCTTAAGAACAGGTTCGGATCTCTGTAACTTAATACTTCTGAATTCTATAAGTCGTGAGGGTCTTATGGAGAGTTTATTCTCCTTATAAGTTATGAGGATCTCGTAAGTGCATTTTCTCCTTAGAAATTGTGTGTATTTCTAAGTGTGTTGCTTCTTTATGAGTCGTAAGTATCTCACGCAGGTGTTTTCTCTTTATAAAGTTGTAAGGACTTTGCAAGTGCATATTTTCCTTTCTTTTAACGAGTTTGTGCCCTTTCGGGTTTCATATGCTCGTCGGTAGCCTTACTGTTTTTACTCACGGCGCCCTTTCAGGTTTTCATCCATGCCCATTTTTCTTGTGGACATATCTTTTTTTAGACGGCCCGTAAGGTAACACACCATTAGCTGTAGGCCCCGATTTTTTTTGAAGGACCGCATAATGTAAGACATGTGAGAGCTATGAATTGTTTATGCCCATGGATTGTATATAGTGGTCAATACAGAGATCTACCATAGGGTTAAACGTGTTAGTTTTAATGATATGACAGTCTATTATCAACGTATTTTGGGGCAAGTTTTTAGTTTAAGGACTTTTCGGTCCGAAGCCAGTTTAAAGACGTAGTTGTTCAATATTAGTTTAAGGACTTCTCGGTCCAATATTCCCGTGTTTGGGGAAAACACACTAGTTTAGAGACGTTTCTGTCCAGCATTAGTTTAGGAATATTTCGGTCCATTATTAGTTTATGGACGTTTCGGTCCAACATTAGTTTAGGGATATTTCGGTCCATTATTGCTATATCTTAGGGCAAATTTTACTTTAGGGACATTTCGGTCTAAAGCCAGTTTAAGGACGTAGTGGTCCAGCATTAGTTTAGAGACGTTTCGGTCCATTATCATCGTATCTTGGAGCGAGTTTTTTTGGTACTACTTTCAGAGTTCTGACTTAGGAAGATAACGAGCGGACACAAACGTCGTTATTTATCATTGACTTAAGTCGTGAATCTTCAGGCGTAGTAATTTTTGAGGAATCGGCTATTTATTGGCCGGAATAGTCTTTCGCCATACATATTCATGAGCAGGTAGGCTCCACCTTGGTAGACTTTGTCTATAACGTACATGACATCATAATTTGGCTCGAACTTCCCCGCTTTGCGCAATTGGGAATCATCGGTCTTTTGACAACCAACACGAGTTCGCGTTGGCGGAATGTTCTCGGTCTGGTCAATCTTTCATATGACCGGGTCATCCTTGCCTGATAAGCCTCCAGATTTTGTTTTACTATAAGGCGGGTTTAGTCGAGTGCGTCGAGCTCCTCGAGCCTAAGATGGGTATTTTTTTCATCCGTCAGCTCGTATTGAACTGTCACTCGTAAAGAGAGTAGTTCTATCTCTAGTGAGAGCACTGCTTCCGCGCCAAACACCAATGTGTATGGTATTGTATTTGTGGCCATCTTGAACTTTATTCGGTATGCCCAAAGATCTTCATGCAGCCTTTCGTGCCAGTCCTTTTTGTTTCTGGACACCATCTTTTTTATAATCTTGGTCAAGATCTTGTTGAAGACTTCAGCTAGACCGTTAGCCCGAGAATTATAGACTGAAGAGTATCTTCAATCTATTTTATGCTGCTGCGTGAAGCGACTTATTTTATGAATTCTATAAACTGGTCTATTATCCGAGATAACCCGTCGCAGAGTCCCGAACCGATATATGACATGGGTCTTGAAGAAATGGAGGATATTATCCGTCTTCACCTCTCTTAGCGGTACTGCTTTTGCCCACTTAGAGAAGTAGTCGGTTGTTATCAGCTGGTCGTTCGTTGGGACTTGAAGTAGTATATAAAGACTTCCCTCCAGTCCTTGACCTTTTCTTCGTCCTCTATTTGAAATGTTACTTGTTCGGTCGTTTCTTTTCCTTCGGATGACTCTATCAGGTCTTCCGAAGATATATCTATTGGTGTGAGGACCCAGCGTCTTTGCACAATGAACCTTACGTCATCGAGGTCTTCATCGACCAATTCTTTAGACAATTTAGCCAACTCATCTACTTTGCTGTTTTTCGCTCGCGGTATGCTTTCCAGGGTACAGGACGGGATTTGTGTCAGCAGTTGCTGCACCCTTTCGCTATACTTTATCAGTTCTGGCTTACATGTCCGATAGTCGCTATTTACTTGGCTAACGATTAGCTGTGAGCTCTATATATGAAGAGGTCTTTGATTCCCATGTCGATAGTGATCACAAGAATTGCTATCAAAACTTCATATTTAGCTTCGTTATTAGTCCTTGGCTCCATTAAGAAAAGAGCGTAATGCAATATCCCTCCTTATAGGGTCACGAAGATAAGGCCCACCCCAGCTTTGGTTATAGGGTTGTTTTGCTTTCTGCGCTTCATGGAGGATCCTCCATTGATTGGATGAAATTCTCCGCTGTGTATGTAGAAAATGTGTAGAAATCACAACCAAAAATATTTGACCGCAATCAATAACGGTGTCGATTTGTAGCGTGTTAGTAAGTGCGGATCGTCCACAGGGAAAGTGTAATCTGTTCGCATTTCGAATCAGATGAATCGAAAATTTAAAGAAAAGAGAAAAGACAATTCAATTCAAGATTTGTAAAATGAATTCAAGAATCATCTAGATCTAATCTAAAATCAAGAAAACATTAAAAATTCAAGAATTGAGAATTTATGATTTCCAAACCAAATATCAAGATTCGAAATGAGGCTTGTAGGAGTCGATTGAACCTTTAGATGTGATGAAATCTAATGATTACATACTCTTATCCATCGAAGAATTGATGCTAGATCGATGACGATTTATCGAGGTTTAAGGATCTTGCAAAGAAACTAGGGTTTCCTCATCTCATCCTTTGTCCTTTGGATGAATCTCATTCACAAGCTAGCATCTAATAAATCAAATAATCGATCGTTGATCTCTAGTTCCGAGCGAAAAAAATCAAGAAAGCATTTCGCATCGAAACTAGATCGTCGATCATTCGATTTTCAAGAATTTACAAACCCGTAAGACTTAAGAATTGTAAAAGAATCTAAACCATCATCATCTATTGATCGTCTCGACTCCTTCACGAGCGGAGTTTTACTCAAACATTATCACAAAGAGCACATTCAAGAATCTAGATTGAATCATAATGCTTGAATTAAAAAGATAAGCAAGATATAGAATTGTCACCTTTATTTATCAACAATTTCATTACAAATCTTTCAAAATCTACAAGAGTAAGAAACTTGATCGTCGATTTTGGCTTCGCTCGGCTCCTTGAGTCACAGATCTCCTTGGATCACTTGCTCCGATGAAGTCCGGCGTCGCTTTCTAAAGGATCGAAGGCTTCATGCTTGATTTGGTACTCGAAATTCTTGATCTTGGCTTTGGAATTGGAATTAGGGTTAGGGTTTGGAGTTACAAGTTGTGTCACTCAACTTGTGTTGGGAATTGATGTAGGACTCAACAACTTTTCAACAACCTCTAGAAGTGAAGCCTAGGGTCCCTTTTATAGCCTTAAGAATGGTTAGCTTCCTTTGTAAGCTTGGATAAGGTTAGCTTCCCTTGTAAGCTTGGTAGTTAGGAGGAAGGTTCTAGAGTTAGTTAGTTAGGGTTAGCTTCCTTCATAAGATTGGAGGTTAGGGAGAAGCATCTAGGTTTAGTTTGTTAAGTGAGAAGCTTGCTTTGGAAGCTTGGAAGTTTAGCTTGAACAAGGAGCTTGCTGATCTGGCAGAAGACTCTGGAAATTTCTGGAAATTGTCATAGCTTGCTGAGGTGTAGGTACTGAGAGAAGTATTGTGCAGCTCAGAAGAAGTGATGATGTGGCATTTCCACCGCGGAACCGCGGCACGTGCCTGCTCCGGCCGTGGATCCGCAGTCACGTGAGAGCTTCTCTGTGTGAAATTCTCTCTGTTGCTTTGTACTGACTTTGGGTGTATTGTCTGATGTGCTGAATCTTGTAATTCCCTTTAGTTTATTGCCAGATCTTAAGACTTGGAGTTGGCGTATTTTTTTCAGCACTTTGACAATTTTGGCTCGGTTCCTGGAATTTCCTGCACAGATCTTTGAAACAAGTGTTGCGCTATACAAGGATGATGCGATGCCATGATAAACACTCAATTTCCCTTAAAATGCCGGTTTTAGTATACAACACAGGCAATCTGGTATTTTACGACTGTTTTGCTAATATGTGTAATACTTAACCTGAATACCTCTAGATGAGTGCAAATGGTAGGGAAATTGATGTGTTAAAAATACATTATTTTCGACTGATCAAATTCCCCCAAACTTATTTTCGGTCGTCTCGAGCGAATTGTTTTATTAAAAAGAGAAGGAGAAAATAAAGAAAGAGAAAAACTAACTAGCACACTTTCGTTGGCAACACGATTGCACTGAGCACGTGCAACAAGCCTTTAAACCTCTAAGTGTCCATAGTAGGAGGAGTGTTGTCTCCTGAGGGTTTTCAGCAGATTGCACTCACAAATTCCAATAATAAAAGGAAGACCATGAAAGTTACATATAAAGATAAGAATTGTAAAAGAAAGACTTTGAAAATTATGGTTTCCAACTATGCTAGCTTTTCGGTTGTCATGAGCCCTATCTTAATAGTCATGAAAAGATGTTAGAAATCACATTATCCCTCAATAAAACTTCGTCTTTATTCTTCATTCCTATCTGTCTTCCAAACATCGATCATATAACCCTACGTGTGTGTAAAGAACATCCCTACACCGGGAGAATTCAATTCAAGCTATCATACTCTTGTCCATTTGCCTCAGTACTTTTTAATTAATGAATATTTAGATTTGCTCACACATTTTCATGCGACCGTTAATACTTCTTGAGGTACTAACCGACCGATTACTCATGTGCTTGCTTATACGGTGTATTTTCTCGTCTTGCACACCCTAAGGCTAAGCAGTGACTCCCAGACCAGTTGGTCTAAGGCACTAGGTGAAGAGGCACCCTCGATCGCTATATTTTTTTATTGCTGCCTTGGCGATAACAAAACCAGTGTTTATTTTTCTCACCATTTTATATTTTATTCATATTTTTTTTTATTTCCTTCATACATTGGCTTTAGACAAGAGCATTTCAAGGTATCCTTTACTATCCCGAGCTTTAAGACGTGTGTAAGTGCGAATAGCAGGGTATCAACGTTCAAAATGTTTGGCTTCCAGAATAGGAACTATTTTTCAGACTTATTTTTATCCTCAGATTAGTGACATCCTTCATCTTACTAACCCTTGGGACAACGGCTCATAACTACTTATTACTAGTTTGTTTAAGAAAACTTCTAATTTTCTTGGTTTTCTTAAATTTTTCCTATCTTTTGGATGTAATTTTTCACTATCTAATCTTTTATTATCTTATTTATGTACAAAAACTTTATTTATTTATTTATTTTTTAAATTTTATAGGTTTTAAAAAAAAATGTTTTGTGCTTATGCAAAGTATGATGCAAATGATGCGAACATAAGCACAAACCTCCCCTAAACTTGTTTTCAACAGTGTCCTCACTGTTGCCATCCGCTATATCTCAAAAACCTGTAAGCCTGGGAGGAAATTTATTAACGGGGGCAAAATATTTAAGTGAAGATCCTCCCCCAAACTTATTTTTGGCTCATAATTTTGTAAAAATTTTCTTTTCAGGAGCCAGAAAACATACCCCCCCCAAACTTGAGTTAAGCCTTGTTAATCTTTGAAAATCACAAGAGGGGGTCAAAATCATTGGTCGATGCCAAGCTTTGCAAAGACCGAAAGTTAACACCAACCATTCGAAAAAAATTTCAATGCAGTGCTCTGGTTGGTGGAAGAAGAAGTAGGGAAATGGTAAGTGGTGGAATGGAATGTGTGTGCGTCTCATTTTGGAGAGACGATGCAGTGAATGTGATGGATTACTCGCATTCTTTTTACAGTTCAGAAGATGGGGTGGAGGTTCAATTTCATTGAATGGGAGATGATTCATCTCAATACCCGTGTTGTTCAAAAATGCGAGTTCATCAGCGAAGATTTCCTCAAAAGTCTCATAAATACCCCGAAGAATAATGTCATCACAAAGCGCGGGGTGATCTTCAGACTCCAAAAACGGTCATAATCAGTGTTGGTTGTTGACCCGGACAACTCGGTGGAAGAGTCTGTATGTGTATGATACATAGTTGGGTCAAACAACAACATATGAAAAGAGTCAAGATCAGTATCATGAGGATCGTCAAATTCGCTGTTGTCGACATCCATTAAGTCGACAGAACAGACCTGAGCAGTAGGTTCGGAGGGTACACTTCCCAACTTGTAAATGTTCAGCTCAATTGACCTATTCCCGAAGGATAGGGTCATAGAACCGTTACGAAAGTTGATGATAGCATTGGAAGTGGCCAAAAAGGGGCGACCTAAAATCACCGGAATTTGATTCCGTGGGTTCGCTACAGGCTGTGTATCAATTACAATAAAGTCCACAGGGAATACAAATTCCCCGATTTTTATTAACACATCCTCCAGTTCACGCCTAGGTTTGGTGCTTGATCGGTCAGCCATCTGAGAGTGCAATGTGCGGGTTTCAACTCTCCGATCCCTAACTGCTCGTAAACCGAGAAAGGAAGCAGGTTAACACTTGCGCCAAGGTCTAGTAGAGCACGATTAATGTGTTTTTCCCTAGTAGAAATGGAAATAGTAGGATATCCAGGATCCTTACGTTTCCTCGGTAGTTGTTGGGGGAAAGCCGTGTCTACAGTCTTTGCCATGAATATCTTCTTGGGCACTTGAGTCTTCCTCTTTCTAGTGCACAAGTCTTTAAGAACTTTCGCATAAGCGGGGACTTGTTGTATTGCATCTAGAAGAGGGATGTTGATGTTAACCTGTTTAAACATTTCAGTGATCTTCTCCATTTGTGGACTTGGTCTGTTTGCCCTTAACCGATTCGGGTAAGGAGCTTGGGCAATAAGGTCGGGGTCCAACACTGGAGAAGATCGTGTGGGTGGAAACGATCTAAGAATAGGAGTGGGGATCGTTTTCGGTGGACTAGAAGAGCTGTGCTGAGGTGTCGAGCCTTGGGGAAAACGGAGAATAGGTTCGGAAGAAAATGGTGGGGTAGACGAACTGGGGTTAGAATTAGAAGTAGAAGTGGAAGGAAAGGTCTCAGCCGGGGTATCATTGATAGATTTTTCAGTGTCATCAATCTCTTCCCCAACGTGATCGTCAAGCACTCTTCCAGATCTCAACGTGCTTGCATTCACATGATGTGAATAGCCAGGTATGGGCAAAGGTTGAGCTGGAAGTTTCCCTTTCTCTCTTGCACTCATTTCGGCTTTTAATCGTGCAATTTCTTCTTCCATCAATTTTATAGTCTCATTTTGAGAGACAGTATTTCTTTTCATGTCATCGACAGAAGACTTTATTTCAGCCGACACTTGCATGATATTTGTTAGGATCAAATTCATGTATTGTGCAAATGAAGAGGATTCATCAGTCCCGGTCAACTGCAAAGGATTAGACGGTGCAGGTGTGTTGACCGGATTTTGGAAGTTTTGTGCTTGGAAGGGGTGCTGACTCAATTGAAGTGGTTGCTATTGTGGTGGAAGAGCCCTTTGGAAATTGTTTTGGTTTGGAACCGTGTTTTGAGTTTGTGATTGGTTCCAAGCAAAGTTAGGATGATTCCTCCAACCCTAATTATATGTGGAAGAAAATGGATCGTTCCTAGGTCGTTGTTGGAAAGTAGAATTGACATGCTCATGACCTTGAAACGGAGAATTTAGTGGACATTCTTCCGTCAAATGAGAAGGATCAGAACAACATCCACATATAGTTTTGGAGAGTGACATTTGATTTAGGACGGCGGCTAAAAATTTATTTTTCATAGTCTCGAGTTTCTTGTGTATAGCTGAAATTTCAGCTCTAACTCCTATTGAAACATCCGATTGGTTATTTCCACCCCTAGACGATAGACTCACACCCTCCCACTGTAAAGATTTTTCAGCGAAATCTTCTAGGAATTTCCAGGCTTCCCCATCATCTTTGTTCATGAAATTTCCTTGATACATGGATTCAAGGGTCTGTTTTGTGTTAGGATTAATGCCCTCATATATGATTCTGCACAGATCCCATCTGGTGATTCCGTGATGTGGACATTGAACTAACAGATCCTTAAAGCGTTCAAGACATTTTGAGAATGTTTCATTTGGAAGCTGGGTGAATTGATTGATTTCACTACGGACTCGAGCTGTTTTATGATTGGGGTAGAATTTCTTTAGGAATGGTTTTACGAATTCTTCCCAGTTTGAAATGGAATGTGCGGTTGTGTTGTAAAGCCACTTCTCGGCTATATCGCACAAGGTAAATGGGAGAAGACGAAGACGCATAGCATCCACAGAAAGCTCTGAAGTACCCATCATTGCGCATATATTTTCAAATTTGGTGATAAAGACATATGCGTCTTCAGACTCGAGACCGTGATATTTGGGTAGAAGGTTGATGTATTGGGGTTTAATCTGAAAATTGTCCCCGTTGGCTGGTGGAATGGATAAGCAGGTCGAAAGAGGACCGCGTGTAGGATATCACCTCTCTTGGAGAGAGATGCGGGGTGGATTCTGCGCACCTACGGACGGCGGCAGGGTAGTGGTAAAGAAGTTCGATGGAGAAAGATCCATCGATGTGGGTGTGGTGGTAGGTAAAGAAGAAGTAAATGTAGAAATACCGACTTTTGGGTCGATGGGGGAACGCGGACTAAACGGGCACTAGAATCCCGTGTCCAGCCTATCTTGTACTAAAAGGGTTTAGTACAAGTGGAAGCGTGAATATAATTAGAGGAAATGAATTAATGTGATTGGTGTTTGTTTTGAAAAATATACGGATTTTTTGGAAAAATGATGCAAATCACAACAAATGCAACAAGAAACCCTAAGTCTAATGGTCACCTAGGTCAAGGCTCTAGACCGCTCCTAACTGCCAAAAGACAAGTCGCATGATCAATCCTCCACTGCCTCTTTGTCTCTCCTGTGGCTAGGTAAGTGCCAGGTAAGTGGGAGGTTCTCCACTACGTAAGTAGTGGGCCTAATTAAGTAACCACTAGCCTTTGACACACTTGACTTAGACACCACAAAAAAAACGCGGATAAGCATTGAATTATCCACGGCTTTCTTCTGTCCTAAGTGAGTGCGGCGGTCCTTAGAGTCATCTCTAGATTTCTTTTAGTTAATGAGGATAATGCGGATACAAGTTTTGTGATTTTCGGGGCTTAGGAAGGGTAATGAACTCCCCACCTAATCTGGATTTGGCCGTGCCCCTTAAATTCCGTATTAATATGCAAACAACCAAAAATAAAAAACACGCACAATTTTTATTGCTTTTTGCGGCGCTGCGAATTTTTGCAAAGAAACCTGCAGCAAATTGTTAATTGGAGCAGATGAAGAAGGAGATAAGAAAGAAAGAATTTCACCGAGAAATTTTCGTGCAGCAAAGCCTCAACCCCGCCGCAGTTCCGCCGCAATGAGCCCCTTCCGGTTCGCTTCCGCCGCGGTTCAACAAGAACTCTGCACAAAAATTTCACAGAAGGCTTCTATTCACCCCCTGAGTCCTCTGGAATATTCCAAATATTTTTCCAATTGCACAGTAGATTCCAGATTTCCTTGTAACAAATCCCAACGAATCGTTTAGTGTTTGCGCGAATTTTGTTCTCAAAATTATGATGGAATAAACTTTTCAACTCAAATTTCAAAAAAACGAACGAATTAGCGCACTATCCCCGGCAACGGCGCCATTTGATTGGATGAAATTCTCCGTTGTGAATGTAGAAAATGTGTAGAAATCACAACAAAAAATATTTGACCGCAATCAATAACGATGTCGATTTGTAGCGCGTTAGTAAGTGCGGATCGTCCACAGGGAAAGTGTAATCCGTTCGTATTTCGAATTAGATGAATCGAAAATTTAAAGAAAAGAGAAAAGACAATTCAATTCAAGATTTGTAAAATGAATTCAAGAATCATCTAGATCTGATCTAAAATCAAGAAAACATTAAAAATTCAAGAATTGAGAATTTATGATTTCCAAACCAAATATCAAGATTCGAAGTGAGGCTCGTAGGAGTCGATTGAACCTTTAGATGTGATGAAATCTAATGATTACATACTCTTATCCATCGAAGAATTGATGCTAGATCGATGACGATTTATCGAGGTTTAAGGATTTTGCAATGAAACTAGGGTTTCCTCATCTCATCCTTTGTCCTTTCGATGAATCTCATTCAAAAGCTAGCTTCTAGTAAATCAAATAATTGATCGTTGATCTCTAGTTTCGAGCGAAAATAATCAAGAAAGCATTTCGCATTGAAACTAGAACGTCGATCATTCGATTTTCAAGAATTTACAAACTCGTTGGACTTAAGAATTGTAAAAAAATCAAAATCATCATCATCTATTGATCGTCATGACTCCTTCACGAGCAGAGTTTTACTCAAACATTATCACAAAAAGCACATTCAAGAATCTAGATTGAATCATAATGCTTGAATTAAAAAGATAAGCAAGATATAGAATTGTCACCTTTATTTATCAACAATTTCGTTACAAATCTCTCGAAATCTACAAGAGTAAGAAACTTGATCGTCGATTTTGGCTTCGCTCGGCTCCTTGAGTCGCGGATTTTCTTGGATCACTTGCTCCGATGAAGTCCGGCGTCGCTTTCTAAAGGATCGAAGGCTTCATGCTTGATTTGGTACTCGAAATTCTTGATTTTGGCTTTGGAATTGGAATTAGGGTTAGGGTTTGGAGTTACAAGTTGTGTCACTCAACTTGTGTTGGGAATTGATGTAGAACTCAACAACTTTTCAACAACGTCTAGAAGTGAAGCCTAGGGTCCCTTTTATAGCCTTAAGAATGGTTAGCTTCCTTTATAATCTTGGATTAGGTTAGCTTCCCTTGTAAGCTTGGTAGTTAGAAGGAAGGTTCTTGAGTTAGTTAGTTAGGGTTAGCTTCCTTCATAAGCTTGGAGGTTAGGGAGAAGCTTATAGGTTTAGTTTGTTAAGTGAGAAGCTTGCTTTGGAAGCTTGGAATTTTAGCTTGAACAAGGAGCTTGCTGATCTGGCAGAAGACTCTGGAAATTTCTGGAAATTGTCATAGCTTGCTGAGGTGTCGGTACTGAGAGAAGTATTGTGCAGCTCAGAAGAAGTGATGACGTGGCATTTCCACCGCGGAACCGCGGCACGTACCTGCTCCGGCCGCGGATCCGCGGTCACATGAGAGCTTCTCTGTGTGAAATTCTCTCTGTTGCTTTGTACTGACTTTGGGTGTATTGTCTGATGTGCTGAATCTTGTAATTCCCTTTAGTTTATTGCCAGATCTTAAGACTTGGAGTTGGCGTATTTTTTTCAGCACTTTGACAATTTTGGCTCGGTTCCTGGAATTTCCTGCACAGATCTTTGAAACAAGTGTTGCGCTATAAAAGGATGATGCGATGCCATGATAAACACTCAATTTCCCTTAAAATGCCGGTTTTAGTATACAACACAGGTAATCTGGTATTTTACGACTGTTTTGTTAATATGTGCAATACTTAACCTGAATACCTCTAGATGAGTGCAAATGGTAGGGAAATTGATGTGTTAAAAATACATTATTTTCGACTTATCAAATTCCCCCAAACTTATTTTCGGTCGTCTCGAGCGTATTGTTTTATTAAAAAGAGAAGGAGAAAATAAAGAAAGAGAAAAACTAACTAGCACACTTTCGTAGGCAACACGATTGCACTGAGCACGTGCAACAAGCCATTAAACCTCTAGGTGTCCCTAGTAGGAGGAGTGTTGTCTCCTGAGGGTTTTCAGCGGATTGCACCCACAAAATCCAATAATAAAAGGAAGTCCATGAAAGTTACATATAAAGATAAGAATTGTAAAAGAAAGACTTTGAAAATTAGGGTTTCCAACTATGCTAGCTTTTCGATTGTCATGAGCCCTATCTTAATAGTCATGAAAAGATGTTAGAAATCACATTATCCCTCAATAAAACATCGTCTTTATTCTTCATTCCTATCTGTCTTCCAAACATCGATCATATAACCCTACGTGTGTGTAAAGAACATCCCTACACCGGAAGATTTGCTCACACATTTTCATGCGACCGTTAATACTTCTTGAGGTACTAACCGACCGATTACTCATGTGCTTGTTTATACGGTGTATTTCCTCGTCTTGCACCACCTAAGGCTTAGCAGTGACTCCCAGACCAGTTGGTCTAAGGCACTAGGTGAAGAGGCACCCTCGCTATATTTTTTTATTGCTGCCTTGGCGATAACAAAACCAATGTTCATTTTTCTCACCATTTTATATTTTATTCAATTTTTTTTATTTTCTTCATAGATTAGCTTTAGACAAGAGCATTTCAAGGTATTCTACTATCCCGAGCTTTAAGACGTGTGTAAGTGAGAATAGCAAGGGTATCAACGTTCAAAATGTTTGGCTTCCAGAATAGAAACTATTTTTCAGACTTATTTTTATCCTCAGATTAGTGACTTCCTTCATCTTACTAACCCTTGGGACAACGGCTCATAACTACATATTACTAGTTCGTTTAAGAAAACTTCTAATTTTCTTGGTTTTCTTAAATTTTTCCAATCTTTTGGATGTAATTTTTCACTATCTAATCTTTTGTTATCTTATTTATGTACAAAAAATTTATTTATTTATTATTTTTTTTAAAATTTTAAAATTTTTAGAGGTTTTAAAAAAAAATGTTTTGTGCTTATGCAAAGTATGATGCAAATGATGCGAAAATAAGCACAAACCTCCCCCCTAACTTGTTTTCAACAGTGTCCTCTCTGTTGCCATCCACTATATCTCAAAAACCTGTAAGCCTGGGAGGAAATTTATTAACGGGGGAAAAATATTTAAGTGAAGATCCTCCCCCAAACTTATTTTTGGCTCATAATTTTGTAAAAATTTTCTTTTCAGGAGCCAGAAAACATACCCCCCAAACTTGAGTTGAGCCATGCTAATCTTTGAAAATCACAAGAAGGGGTCAAAATCATTGGTCGATGCCGAGCTTTGCAAAGACCGAAAGTTAATACCAACCATTCGAAAATTTTATCAATGCAGTGCTCTGGTTGGTGGAAGAAGAAGTAAGGAAATGATAAGTGGTGGAATGGAACGTGTGTGCGTCTTATTTTGGAGAGATGATGCAGTGAATGTGTGGATTACTCGCATTCTTTTTACAGTTCAGAAGAAAGGGTGGAGGTTCAATTTCATTGATTGGGAGATGATTCATCTCAACTCCCGTGTTGTTCAAAAATGCGAGTTCATCAGCGAAGATTTCCTCAAAAGTCTCATCAATACCCCGAAGAATAATGTGATCACAAAGCGCGGGGTGATCTTCAGACTCCAAAAAAGGTTCATAATCAGTGTTGGTTGTTGACCCGGACAACTCGGTGGAAGAGTCCGTATGTGCATGATACATAGTTGGGTCAAACAACAACATATGAAAAGAGTCAAGATCAGTATCATGAGGATCGTCAAATTCGCTGCTGTCGACATCCATTAAGTCGACAGAACAGACCTGAGCAGTAGGTTTGGAGGGTACACTTCCCAACTTGTAAATGTTCAGCTCAATTGACCTATTCCCGAAGGATAGGGTCATAGAACCGTTACGACAGTTGATGATAACATTGGAAGTGGCCAAAATGAGGCGACCTAAAATCACCGGAATTTGATTCCGTTGGTTCGCTACAGGCTGTGTATCAATTATAATAAAGTCCACAGGGAATACAAATTCCTTAATTTTTATTAACACATCCTCCAGTTCACCCCTAGGTTTGGTGCTTGATCGGTCAGCCATCTGGAGAGTGCAATGGGCTGGTTTCAACTCTCCGATCCCTAAATGCTCGTAAACCGAGAAAGGAAGCAGGTTAACACTTGTGCCAAGGTCTAGTAGAGCACGATTAATGTGTTTTTCTCCAATAGAAATGGAAATAGTAGGATGTCCAGGATCCTTACGTTTCCTCGGTAGTTGTTGGGGGAAAGCCGTGTCTACAGTCTTTGCCATGAATATCTTCTTGGACACTTGAGTCTTCCTCTTTCTAATGCACAAGTCTTTAAGAACTTTCTCATAAGCGGGGACTTATTGTATTGCATCTAGAAGAGGGATGTTGATGTTAACATGTTTAAACATTTCAGTGATCTTCTCCATTTGTGGACTTGGTCTGTTTCCCCTTAACCGATTCGGGTAAGGAGTTTTGGCAATAAGGTCGGGGTCCAACACTGGAGAAGATCGTGTGGGTGGAAACGATCTAAGAATAGGAGTGGGGATCGTTTTCGGAGGACTAGAAGAGCTGTGCTAAGGTGTCGAGCCTTGGGGAAAACGGAGAATAGGCTCGGAAGAAAATGGTGGGGTAGACGAACTGGGGTTAGAATTAGAAGTAGAAGTGGAAGGAAAGGTCTCAGCCGGGGTATCTTGATAGATTTTTCAGTGTCATCAATCTCTTCCCCAACGTGATCGTCAAGCACTCTTCCAGATCTCAACGTGATTGCATTCACATGATGTGAATAGCCAAGATTGGGCAAAGGTTGAGCTGGAAGTTTCCCTTTCTCTCTTGCACTCATTTCGGCTTTTAATCATGCAATTTCTTCTTCGATCAATTTTATAGTCTCATTTTGAGAGACAGTATTTCTTTTCATGTCATCGACAGAAGAATTTATTTCAGCCGACACTTGCATGATATTTGTTAGGATCAAATTCATGTATTTTGCAAATGAAGAGGATTCATCAGTCCCGGTCAACTGCAAAGGATTAGACGGTGCAGGTATGTTGACCGGATTTTGGAAGTTTTGTGCTTGGAAGGGGAGCTCACTCAATTGAAGTGGTTGCTATTGTGGTGGAAGAGCCCTTTGGAAATTGTTTTGGTTTGGAACCGTGTTTTGAGTTTGTGATTGGTTCTAAGCAAAGTTAGGGTGATTCCTCCAACCCTGATTATATGTGGAAGAAAATGGATCGTTCCTACGTCGTTGTTGGAAAGCAGAATTGACATGCTCACGACCTTGAAACGGAGAATTTAGTGGACATTCTTCCGTCAAATGAGAAGGATCAGAACAACATCCACATACAGTTTTGGAGAGTGACATTTGATTTAGGGCGGCAGCTAAAAATTTATTTTCCATAGTCTCGAGTTTCTTGTGTATAGCTGAAATTTCAGCTCTAATTCCTATAGAAACATCCGATTGGTTATTGCCACCCCTAGACGATAGACTCACACCCTCCCACTGTAAAGATTTTTCAGCGAAATCTTCTAGGAATTTCCAGGCTTCCCCATCATCTTTGGTCCTGAAGTTGTCTTGACACATGGATTCAAGGGTCTGTTTTGTGTTAGGATTAATGCCCTCATATATGATTCTGCACAGATCCCATCTGGTGATTCCGTGATGTGGACATTGAACTAACAGATCCTTAAAGCGTTCAAGACATTTTGAGAATGTTTAATTTGGAAGCTGGGTGAATTGATTGATTTCACTACGGAATCGAGCTGTTTTATGATTGGGGTAGAATTTCTTTTGGAATGCTTTTACGAAATCTTCCCGGTTTGAAATGGAATGTGTGGTTGTGTTGTAAAGCCACTTCTCGGCTATATCGCACAAGATAAATGAGAGAAGACGAAGACGCATAGCATCCACAGAAAGCTGTGAAGTACCCATCATTGCGCATACATTTTCAAATTTGGTGATAAAGACATATGCGTCTTCAGACTCGAGACCGTGATATTTGGGTAGAAGGTTGATGTATTGGGGTTTAATCTGAAAATTGTCCCCGTTGGCTGGTGGAATGGATAAGCAGGTCGAAAGAGGACCTCGTGTAGGATAGCACCTCTCTTGGAGAGAGATGCGGGATGGATTCTGCGCACCTACGGACGGCGGCAGAGTAATGGTAAAGAAGTTCGATGGAGAAGGATCCATCGATGTGGGTGTGGTGGTAGGAAAAGAAGAAGTAAATATAGAAATACCAACTTTTGGGGAGATGGGGGAACGCAGACTAAACGGGCACTAGAATCCCGTGTCCAGCCTATCTTGTACTCTAAGGGTTTAGTACAAGTGGCAGCGTGAATATAATTAGAGGAAATGAATGAATGTGATTGGTGTTTGCTTTGAAAAATATACGGATTTTTTGAAAAAATGATGCAAATCACAAAAAATGCAACAAGCAACCCTAAGTCTAATGGTCACCTAGGTCAAGGCTCTAGACCGCTCCTAACTACCAAAAGACAAGTCGCAGGATCAATCCTCCACTGCCTCTTTGTCTCTCCTGTGGCCAGGTAAGTGCCAGGTAAATGGGAGGTTCTCCACTACGTAAGTAGTGGGCCTAATTAAGTAACCACTAGCCTTCGACACACTTGCCTTAGACACTACAAAAGAAACGCGGATAAGCAATGAATTACCGACGGCATTCTTCTGTCCTAAGTGAGCGCGACGGTCCTTAGAGTCATCTCTAGATTTCTTTTAGTTAATGAGGGTAATGCGGATGCAAGTTTTGTGATTTTCGGGGCTTAGGATGGGAAATGAACTCCCCACCTAATCTGTATTTGGCCGTGCCCCTTAAATTCCGTATTAATATGCAAACAACCAAAAATAAAAAACAAGCACAATTTTTATTGCTTTTTGCGGCGCTGCGAATTTTTGCAAAGAAACCTGCAGCAAATTGTTAATTGGAGCAGATGAAGAAGGAGATAAGAAAGATAGAATTTCACCGAGAAATTTTCGTGCAGCGAAGCCTCAACCCCGCCGCAGTTCCGCCGCAATGAGCCCCTTACGCCGCGCTTCCGCCGCGGTTCAACAAGAACTCTACACAAACATTTCACAGAAGGCTTCTATTCACCCCCTGAGTCCTCTGGAATATTCCAAATATTTTTCCAATTGCACAGTAGATTCCAAATTTCCTTGCAACAAATCACAATGAATCGTTTAGTGTTTGCGCGAATTTTGATCTCAAAATTATGATGGAATTAACTTTTCAACTCAAATTTCAAAAAAACGAACGAATTAGCGCACTATCCCCGGCAACGGCGCCATTTGATTGGATGAAATTCTCCGTTGTGTATGTAGAAAATGTGTAGAAATCACAACAAAAAATATTTAACCGCAATCAATAACGGTGTCGATTTGTAGCGCGTTAGTAAGTACGGATCGTCCACAGGGAAAGTGTTATCCGTTCGTATTTCGAATTAGATGAATCGAAAATTTAAAGAAAAGAGAAAAGACAATTCAATTCAAGATTTGTAAAATGAATTCAAGAATCATCTAGATCTGATCTAAAATCAAGAAAACATTAAAAATTCAAGAATTGAGAATTTATGATTTCCAAACCAAATATCAGGATTCGAAGTGAGGCTCGTAGGAGTCGATTGAACCTTTTGATGTGATGAAATCTATTGATTACATACTCTTATCCATCGAAGAATTGATGCTAGATCGATGACGATCGAGATTTAAGGATCTTGCAAAGAAACTAGGGTTTCCTCATCTCATCCTTTGTCCTTTCGATGAATCTCATTCACAAGCTAGCTTCTAGTAAATCAAATAATCGATCGTTGATCTCTAGTTCCGAGCGAAAATAATCAAGAAAGCATTTCGCATCGAAAGTAGATCGTCGATCATTCGATTTTCAAGAATTTACAAACTCGTAGGACTTAAGAATTGTAAAAGAATCTAAATCATCATCATCTATTGATCGTCTTGACTCCTTCACGAGCAGAGTTTTACTCAAACATTATCACAAAGAGCACATTCAAGAATCTAGATTGAATCATGATGCTTGAATTAAAAAGATAAGCAAGATATAGAATTGTCACCTTTATTTATCAACAATTTCGTTACAAATCTCTCGAAATCTACAAGAGTAAGAAACTTGATCGTCGATTTTGGCTTCGCTCGGCTCCTTGAGTCGCAGATCTCCTTGGATCACTTGCTCCGATGAAGTCCGGCGTCGCTTTCTAAAGGATCGAAGGCTTCATGCTTGATTTGGTAATCGAAATTCTTGATCTTGGCTTTGGAATTGGAATTAGGGTTAGGGTTTGGAGTTACAAGTTGTGTCACTCAACTTGTATTGGGAATTGATGTAGGACTCAACAACTTTTCAACAACGTCTAGAAGTGAAGCCTAGGGTCCCTTTTATAGCCTTAAGAATGGTTAGCTTCCTTTGTAAGCTTGGATTAGGTTAGCTTCCCTTGTAAGCTTGGTAGTTAGGAGGAAGGTTCTAGAGTTAGTTAGTTAGGGTTAGCTTCCTTCATAAGCTTGGAGGTTAGGGAGAAGCTTCTAGGTTTAGTTTGTTAAGTGAGAAGCTTGCTTTAGAAGCTTGGAAGTTTAGTTTGAACAAGGAGCTTGCTGATCTGGCAGAAGACTCTGGAAATTGTCATAGCTTGCTGAGGTGTAGGTACTGAGAGAAGTATTGTGCAGCTCAGAAGAAGTGATGACGTGGCATTTCCACCGCAGAACCACGGCACGTGCCTGCTCCGGCCGCGGATCCGCGGTCACGTGAGAGCTTCTCTGTGTGAAATTCTCTCTGTTGCTTTGTACTGACTTTGGGTGTATTTTCTGATGTGCTGAATCTTGTAATTCCCTTTAGTTTATTGCCAGATCTCAAGACTTGGAGTTGGCGTATTTTTATCATCACTTTGACAATTTTGGCTCGGTTCCTGGAATTTCCTGCACAGATCTTTGAAACAAGTGTTGCGCTATACAAGGATGATACGATGCCATGATAAACACTCAATTTCCCTTAAAATGCCGGTTTTAGTATACAACACAGGTAATCTGGTATTTTACGACTGTTTTGCTAATATGTGCAATACTTAACCTGAATACCTCTAGATGAGTGCAAATTGTAGGGAAATTGATGTGTTAAAAATACATTATTTTCGACTGATCATCCATCGAAGTAGATCTCCCACTGAAGCTTATTTTCCTCCTTTTCTTCTTCATTTGCATCGAATGCGTGCTCATCCGGCAACTCACAATTTAAGAAGGAGTCAGCTGGTATCATATGTTCTGCGAGAAAGTCAGCAATGGCTTTTCCTTTCACCACTTTGAGGGGTCGATACGTTATCGAGAACTCCATCAGGAGGAAGGCCCATTTGGCAAGCCTTCCTGTCAGTATGGCCTTTGACATAAGATATTTGAGAGGATCTATCTTTGATATAAGATGGACCTCATAGGCCAAGGCATGTGTCTGAGCTTCGTTATTGCAAATATCAGCGCCAGGCAATACTTTTTGATGGGAGAATAGTTGCTTTCTGCCCCCAGGAGAACTCGAATTAAATAGTACAGAGCTCTCTCCTTTCCTTGATTGTTCTCTTGTACCCACAATGCGCCTAGAGAACCCTCAAAGGCCGTTGTATATAGGATAAGGGTTTTCCCATAACCCGAGCAACTAATACTGGTTGGTTTTGCGGGTATTGTTTAATTTCGTCTAGTGCGTTTTGACACTTCTGATCTCAGACAAACGGGGCCCCTTCTTCATCAGATGATTGTAGGGAAAACATTTTCCGGAGAGGTTGTCTATGAACCGCCGGATATACGTGAGCTTTTCTTACACAGATCGCAGTTGTTTGAGGGTTCATGGTGAATGTATTTCCATGATCACTTTGATTTTTGAAGGATCGATTTCGATGCCTTGGTGACACATGAATTTTCCCGAGGAGACTCCAAATGCGCATTTTAGAGGGTTCATCTTCAGATTATACTTTCGAAGATGCTGGAACACTATTTTTAGATGTTCCTAATATTTCTCATGAGATTTTCTCTTGACCATAAGGTCGTCGATGTAGCATTCAACGATATCGTGTATGAGGTCATCAAAGATCTTTATTATGGCCCTATGGTAGGTAGCGCCAGCATTCTTCAAACCGAAGGGTAGCATCTTGTAGCAGAATACGCCCAACGGGGTCCGGAAGACGGTATGCTTTTGATCTTCAGGATACATTTTTATTTGATTGTATCCTGAGGATCCATCCATGAAGGAGAAGACTACGTGAGTGGACGTGTTATCGATCATAAGCTCGATAACGGGTACTGGGAAGTCATCTTTCGGGCATGCTTTGTTGAGGTCTTGAAAGTCCACGCATATACGAACTGTCCCATTTTTCTTCATCACTGGAACGATGTTAGAGATCCAGTCGGGATATTGAACCTCTTGGATGAAACCAGAGTCTATTAGTTTCTTGATTTCAGTATTGATACCCATCTCGAGTTTGAGCCACATCCTTCTTGGTGTCTGTTTGATTGGCTTTATGTATGGTGATATGGCTAGTTTATGTACCGCTACTTTTGGATCTAGACCTAACATTTCGGGGTAGTTCCATGCAAAGCAGTCTTCATAATGCATGAGCATGTTTTTTAACGTGGCTACCTGCTTTTTAGATAGCAGCCCACTGACAAACGTCGGCCTCGGATCGTTTTTCGTCCCTAAGTCAATTTTTCTTAGGTTGTCTGCCATGGTGTGTATCCCATATTCTAGCTCTTTTGGTGCTGGTGGAAACTCTGAGATCACCCTATCCTTGTCTTCATTTGTGAAGCACCTGAAGAGATCATCCATACTCTCGTGCCCTCCCTTTTTTGAGAGTGTTATCATATGGCAGGTATCAGTACGCTTCCCTTTTTGCGGTTGAGCTGGTCTTATCCTGACTGTGTAGGTCCTTTTTGGCTCATGTTTTCGCGGCGGGCTTATCTTCCAGCTGTCGGATAAAGCGAGCTTATCTTGTCGATACCGGTCTTCCACCCAATCCTTGAAGGTGAAGCAGTTTTCAAGGGGGTGACCTATTGCTCGGTGATAGGAGCAATAATCTGGATTATAGAACTCGTTTATTTGTTCGGGATGCCGAGACTCTGGAAGTTTCATCATTTGGTGCTTCATGACAAGGTTGAATATTTTCCCTGTCTTGTTTTGAAGGAACGAATATTCCCGACCCATCTTCTTTATAAAGGACGGGCTCCAATCGAGCCATTCTTGATTGAACGGTATCTTGGGCCCGCCTTGATGTCTTTGAACGTTGTTTGCGTTCCTTGCCCTATTTTTACCTTTGCTTCAGTATTTTCCCTTTCGCAAAGGCAACTAGCGGATTTCGGATGAAGAGCATCATGGTCTACTTCTTCCGTTGTTTGCTGACTAAGACGCTACGCCTTGACCTTTTCATATATGTCCATTTCTCGGTTGTAGTTGTCTCGGCTCACCTGACAAACTTCTTTTATTAGTTTGTCAACTTGCTCTTCGAGTGACGAACTTAACGTTCTTAGAGCGGGATCTTGTTCCAATTTGACGTCATTGCTACTTGGAAGAACATTTTCTTCTTCATTTGAGATGTTTATGACATGGCAGTTGTATATTTTCTCCCGCTTCTTGGACCGAACATATCCGAGCCCAATTGTTTCCATCATCCCGTTGGCTTTCTTTTGCTGAGTCCCGAGAATATCCCAAATCTTTTAGTAGAATTGGGCCTGCCTAACTATCTGTTCGAGAGGTATGCCTTGGCGCTTTAACAATTTTTTTAATCCCTCCGCATAATTTCTTAGAGTGCAGATGGGCAGGAACCTGTCAAAAGCGGGGTTGACACCATGCCGACTTCATTTTCTACCTTGGTCTTCGTAGATTTGTAGAAGAGGATCGCCTTTTATCTCTTCGTCTAGATGGTGAAAGTGTTTGTCAGCGCTGCCACTGGGTTTTACTAGCATCAAGCATGCTATTTAAAAAAATTTCAGGGTGCTAATCAACACCAACATAGAATCTAAACTAGATGATTAGGGTTTAAACTTTGATATCAAGAAACTAAGTTAAGAGAAAGAAGCTACAACCTTTGTAGACCATGTCCTTCTCTTCAAATGTTCCGGGTAGTAGTCCACGCGACTCCACTAGGCTCCACTTGAAGTTGAATCAAGCCTCCTTTGTGATCTTCGTGCCGAAGATGATCCACCCGAAGCTCTGCTAATCCAAACTACCTCTTCACTAAACACCTTAATGAAGGCAACACGCTACACTTTAGTGCTAATCAAGTTTAGCATGGTGAAGTAGAGATTTTGTTTGCTCACTAGGGTTCCCACAAGTCTTAGGTTTCATAACTCATGTGAGTGTGAAGGCTTGGAGGTGTTAGGAGGAAGATGGAAAAAGCTAGAGAGCAAAAGAGCTCAACTAAAGAAAGAATGAAATCATGTAAAACACAAGTGTAGAATGAATATATGTGAAGCATGGATACTTCATCCTCTTTCAAATTATTGAAGCATCCATATTTTACAATAATAAAATGAAGCCATACTTCAAAAGTGAAAGAAAAAGAATAAACAAATATCCAACGTCATGCTTTACCATTCCTCCCTTTTTCCACTTCATTTTTTCTATTTTCCAAAAATAGAAAATCCTTTTCATGCTTATATATATATATATATATATATATGTATGCATGGATGTATGTATGTATGTATATGTAACATATACATATATACATACATACATGCATCCATGCATATATATATATATATATATATATATATATATATATATATATATATATATATATATATATATGAGAATAATGGAGGAAAGATGCCATATGAGGATATATATATGAGAATAATGGAGGAAAGATGCCATATAAGGGAATTTCCTCCTATGGCGTCGAAAAAATACACCCTCCCTCATTTTTTCCGACAATCGACATCTATCATCTTCATCGTTATCATCTAAGATGTGGGTGCACCAAATTTCATGTAGTTCTACAACCTTTTCACCGTTGATTTAGCAATGTAAAATGTTCCATTGTCGGTAAACTGTTAATTTTGAACCCACTAAATCAACAGTGAAAAAGTTGTAGAATCACATGAAATTTGGTGTATCCACATCTTAGATGATAACGATGAAGATGGTGGATGCCGATCGTCGGAAAAAATGAGGGAATGTGTATTTTTCCGACGCCATAGGAGGAAATTCCCTCCTATGGCCTCTTTCCTCTATTAACCCCCCCCCCCTCTCTCTCTATATATATATATAAGAAAATATTTAGTGAGCATTAATATTAGTTAAGATATAATTATATCAAGTATAATATATATCATATTATTAAATCAACACTTGATTTAATAATCTGGTTATATCACATATAACCGACTAATATCATTTATCTGTATATCATATTATCAAATCAACACTTGATTTGATAACCTGGTTATATAACATATAACCTGACCGATATCAGATAACTGCCAGATTAGAATACGGTATCACATACTCGTATTTAATTAGGCCCTCGCACATATCAGCATATGTGCCCTACTTCGTTTCGCTTAAACTAGGAAACCTCTGTGTGAGACTTTAAAGACTCGTCAATACGCCAGCAGTAGGTGAAGATCACATCAGTCACCCACAAACCGTCAGTGGTACTAGCTGGACGTAAAGGCTACCCAGGTATTGAGCGATTAGAAGATCAACAAGCAAGGTCGTCCAAAATCTCATGAAGCCAATAAGTAACACTTACCGTACAGTCCGGTCTCTTCGTCTGATATGTCGCATATTGAGCCTGGGGGTGGATACGTCAGACCCCAATAACTTGATAAGTCATGCTGATGTATGGCTCATAACGGTTTGAGAAACTACTGATAACTCTTACCAGTAAATCTCAATAGCAGCCCTGGCCAGGGACTTCCAGTTATAGCCAATCGAATATAGCGCAACATCAACTCCCTATACTGGGAGAGACGAAACCCCTCCTATCGCTCATTGCCTCTTTGTGACTAGGGACTGTACCCAAAATCCACCTGTTTGCATGACTCTTTTGAGCCGTGGTAAGGAGGAAATCAAAGCACAGTGTGAGCCATACAAGACTCTATGACGATCTCGGGTCTACAGATTAACCTGTATCAGTGTCACCATAGAACTGCTATTTGACGATAGGTATAGTACCATCTAGGAGTTCTCGGCGAGTCATGTTCGGTGTACCCATTATCTAATGAGCACCTTTGTAAAATCTTTCATGTCAAACACCAATGGTTATAGGATCAACCATCGCCCCCATACAGGGTCAAAAAACGTACACACTAGTCTACTTTGGAATATCGATGCCCTGTCTCGATATCCTATCGACTAGGAACAATTAAAGGATGCACTTGTAGACTATCCAGGTCCCAGTAGTATGATCTGCATCATAGTCCTGGAAGTTAAGCTAACATCCTAAGGGCTTTATCAACATGTATAAGAGAGATAGTATAATAATACCAGTGAACATATTAAGATAAAGTGCAACCAGATAGTATACTATCATGTCGATCAAGAAAGTCCTATATATATATATATGTCCAAGCATTCACTATAATATACAACAATATACAATAATGGCCTCTACGACATACATATTCCTAACAATCTCCTAGTTGCACTAAGGCCAGTTGTTATAGTATCATATACCCAACATCCCAAATAGTCTCTCGAATTGTGTCTGTTGGCTATAGTGCCCTCAAGTCAATTATTGGATCGCAAGCACGTGATTTCAATAATTGAGGGAGGACCTATACCGGTAAGACAGTCTTACTCGAGATGATAGTATACTATCTGGTTTGTTTTTATCATCGTGTACATGCTTTAGGTGACACTACAGATCACTATTACACGTTGATAGAGCCCTTAGGATTCTTGCTTGACTACCAGAAGTATGATGTCGATCATATACGTGAGAGTTGGGTAGTTTATAAGCACATCCTTAATGTGTCCCTAGTCGTGGGAGTTTCGAGACTGGGTATCGATACTCCATGAGTAGACTAGTGTATATGGATCGAGACCCCGACGAGGGGCGGTGGCCGGTCTTACAAGCCATTGGTGTCAGTTGGTTTACCTAAGATAGTATACAGGTGCTCATTGGATTATGAGTACACCGGACGGACTCGCCGGGAACATGCTAGTTGAAATTATACTTAACGTCAGATAGCAGTTCCCTGGTGACATGTGTACAGGTTAGTCTATCAACCTGAAATCGTTATTTGTCTTGTGTGAGTTCCCACGGTGCTTTGATTACTACCCTACCACGACTCAAAGGAGTCGTGCAAATAGGTTTTAGTTGGGTACAGTCCCGAGCCACATGGAGGCAGTGAGCGGATCGGCAGGGGATTCGTCTCTCCCGGTATTGGGGGTGAGATCGCGTTGTGTCTGGAGAGCCATTACACGAAGTCCTTGGCCAAGGCAAGTGAGATTTACTGGTAGGTTTCCCGTAGTTTCTCAGGGTGTTCTGGGCTACACTCCGACATGACTTATACCTCTTTTGGGGGTCTGACGTTTACCAACCCCCTAGGTCCGATATGCGATACTCATAGATGAACGGACCGGACTGTACGGATATTGTTACTGTTAGGCTCAGTAGAGTTTCAGGATGAGTTCGCTTATCGGCCTCCCTTTCGTTCAATAGCTGGCAGCCGTTACGTACAGCTAGTACCACTGACGTGCTTGTGGTTAAACCCACTGCCAGCGTATTGACGAGTCTTTAGAGTCCCCACAGATAGTTTTCCCAAGTTCGGGCGAAACGTTGTAGATGCCGTATGGTTTTATGGCAGGGTTCGATCATATATATGCACTTGTGCACGGATCATGATCGGACGGATCATACTAGTGGGCTTTGGTTTAAGCCGGATCTTAGTATTAGATTGTTGGATTACTTTAGTCTCGTAGTATTCGTAATCAGTCGGAATGCGGATGCAGGTATGTATATACAGATGAGGGGTATTCTTGTGATCCGTCACGAGTTTACTTTAGAATACGCCATTCTATTTCTTGATTTAAACTTTTGGTTTAAAGTTTATTTAGTGGAAATTGTGGGTGCTAGTCATGATCAAGAGCATTAAATATGGCATGTACTTTATTGGTGACTCTTGGTGTATTTTCTTGTGCCATGACCATTTTCTTGATTGATTTGTGGTGTGAGATAAGATGTGGAGAGAGAGAGAGGACAGCCATTGGAGGTGGGGGTTTTCTCTTGAGATTATTATTAGAGCTCTCACATTTTATCTCACAACATTAAGCAGTGCCACTTTCTTCTCTATCTTCATTTTGTGCCCACAACTTCTTCTCCAATGGCTTCTTCTTCAACCTCCACCCATCCCTCTCATGAGTTGAGAATCTATGGGTGTATTGAGACAAAGTTATCACACACATTCTCTACTTCACCTTGGACATGTCGTCTAGCAAACTTTATGTCCGAGTTGCTTCGGTTTTGAAGTGGGAGCCCGTAAAAAGATTCCTTGACGTGGTGCCGCTTCGACGAGGAGACCGGATATCTAGCGAGATCGGAGATGCCGCGAGGAGCTAAGGATGGTGGATAAAGACCGAAGGACACGGATCGATCGGTATAGCCATTCTAATTTCTTTGTAGTTTGCTAGTATAGGGTTAATGGAACGATCCGGGTAAAAGGATGCGTTAGCGCAGGTTTAGAAAATGTTTTTGTTCCGCGTTTGTCCTCGGATAGATGGCTGGGGCGCTACCGTAGCCTTGCATGGTATCAGAGCCACGCCATTAACCCATACTAGCTTGTTCTAACATATTTAAAACATCGATCGACGGAATTTTCAAAACCGCAATTCCATTTTTCCAAGTTTCTGCTGAATTTTTAAAGTGGTCGAAAAATTATTTTCAGTGTGTCAGAAAATCGTTCAGGCTTTTCTAAGACGCCACAAGAAATTTCATAGCAAGATCACATCATAACGCCGCGGAACCGCGGCGAAACTGGCATGTTTGCCGTGTTTCCGCGGTGATATTGTGGATTCAGTGCTTAATTTTTCTTTTGTGTGTCTTGTATATGGAATTGTGATTTCTGAGATGTTTAGTTTATGCCCAGATTTGTTTGAGTGCTGGGTTTTTGCACTTGGGGCCATTTCGGGATGTTTTGTCGATCGAAATTTTAAATACGTCAGTTCACAGTACTTACATTACTATCTGCGACCGTGAATGTCATTCGAGCGGTACAACTTGTCTAATTGCTATATGTTTTTTAGACAAGTTTGCGAACGTGACATTCACGTTGATGTTCTGTGTTGTGCTGTGATGTTGCGGATTTGTCGTGGTGGATAGCTTGTGTGCAATGTTAGTACAGTTCAGTTTTATTTGTACAATTGACATCGCGGGGCGAGCGTCCGACATGTGGACTGCCTTCACTGCCTGTTTGTATATTATTTCTTTTGGGGCACGACCGGATTGAGGTCGATGTCACCGTTGTACATATTTTCTTTTCTGTACTAGGATTACCCCACGGTGGAGTTCATGAATAGCCGGGTTCTAGAGGGCAACGGGCCCGCATCTCATGGCTTTGAGACGGAGGAGGCTTCACTCTAGAATTGGCGGGCTATTCTCCGCACTCGTAGAGGGTATAGGTTGACCGAAGATGGGGTGCTCAAGTTACCAGATTCCGTGAAATGCTGGGTGGCCCATTAACTTTGATGAAGGGGCTGCATCTCTTCTGGTTTTGGCGGGTAACTTGCCGCGCCCATAGGGGTCTAGGTTTTCATTGCACAGGCTATCCACACGACCAGGGGAACGTCGGGTTCTCAGTTGCGGCTCAATGGAAACCCGGGGATCCCAGATTATCTGTATTGTTCTGTGATGATTATTACTTTTTTGTGATGTTGCATTTATCAAGCCTTGTGCGTTTATTATATATTGCTATATATATACTAGGAGATATTGTATATGTTTTACACCCGCGCTTGTCCAGTCCCCGCTCTGTCGTTAGTTAAGTAACCTAACGGGTGATGATGGGACCCAATGGCGAATGCGGATGGCATATACGTAAATCATATTTTCGTTCTTTTTGGTATGATTAATTGATGGGACTGCGTTGATTCAGATCAATGCAAGGAAAACAAACCTGTTTGATGTTGTTGGAACAAATTTTAAAAAAGCTGTTATTGCAAGGACGTTTTCTTTTGTTTTGCACAGAGGTATTCGGTTATGAATATCCAGCACCTCACTCGACGAGGCAAGGGCCGAGATCTCTTCATCAGGAGTGACCCCTTGGGCAGAAGTTTGCGTCAGGGTAATAACTTCACTATAGTCGATTACTTTTTGCTTTGCATCGCGGTATTCAGTTGGAATATCCTGCACCTCATTCTACGGGGAAAGAGCCGAGGTCCCTTCATCGGGAGTGACTTCTTTAGCAAAGGTTTTCGCCATTATATATTTGTAAAAAGCTATACAGTTCCTTCAACAATATCAAGTTCATTACGTTAAAGGTTTTTCGCCAAAAACCATTCGTAGCCCTCCGTCATTTCAGACGGGTAGCACTTAGTATTCATGCTATGTTTGTTGGCCTTCGTCAAGGCATAGTGTATGGTAGCTGCTTGTTACCTTTCTGTTGCATAGATAGATGCGTTGGTTTGGAACAGCCGTACTACCATTTTAGCATTCGTCAAGGGTCTGTAAGGGTGGGTTCAAATTAACCTGGATAATGACGGGTAGAACTTGACATGTGACTTATGATATGTTGGCCTTCGTCAAGATCATAAGAGCATGGGGGTAAAAATCACATCGGGAGTTTCAAACATATAGGAAACTTGCCAGACATGCGCATACCTTCTGAAGTGTGATAACGTGAGTGGATTCTATCAGGTTATCATGCGATGATAGTTGGATCCCGATTCCCACTGATGTGTTGGTTTACTCCTTGGGTGATTTTAGATGATCCTGATTAATTCTTCTTTCAGGTTTGGAGGAGAATTTGAGGATACAGTGGGAGGTTTCCTGATTAGATAAATTGATAACCATTCTGATCTAGGTTAGAGTGCACGTAGAGTGTTTCTTTTCTCTCTCTTTTTGGCAGCGACCATGGCCTGACCTTAGACTATGAATCAGTGACCAAGTTAACCGAACCTTCTTAAAACACCGGCTTTTGGTTTGTCTGAGTTGCATACATCATTGCCACTCTTTCTTTTACCCTTTGTATTTCTCCAGAACACCCTGTATCACTACGAATATCCACTTCCATTGGATAAATCCATCGTATGGTTATATACGAACTCGAAGGAACTTGTTCCCAATTCGAGGATGGATTCTGGTTCTGGAGAGATTGAATAAGACTATTCAATTGTCTTTTCCTTTTACCTTCTCTCAGGTTGTGAGGGCTCCTAAGATTAGGAGAAGAGTACCCCTATTACGCTTATTGGATAGTCTTCTTCCAAACCATAGGCAGGTGCCGAAAGGTAGGGAATGAAGAAAACCGATTAGCCTAAGTGTGGTGTACAGAAGGTAATAAGTAAAGACAAATAAAGGGATCAGAAAGAGGGCAAAGTAAATTGCGACTACTATCATTCACGACCAAACCACGTATTTCATCGCCACTCCTATTCACCTTTGTATTTCTCCAGAACACCCCGTATCACTACGAAGATCCACAGTTATTGGATATTCCATCGTATGGTTATATACGAACTCGAAGGAACTTGTTCCAGTTCGGGGATGGATTCTGGTTCAGGAGAAATAGAATAAGGTTTATTCAGTTGTCTTTTATCTTTGCCTTTTCTCAGGTTGCGAGTGCTCCTAGGATTAGGACAGTACACCTATTACGCTTATTGGATAGTCTTCTTCCAAACCATAGGCTAGTGCCAAACGGTAGGGAATGAAGAAAACCATTTAGCCTAAGGGTGGTGTACAGAAGGTAATGAGTAAAGACAAATAAAAGGATTTGGAAAGATGGCAAAGGAAATACACGGTTACAGTTGTGAATATGATAATGGAAAAGGCATTACTAGGAATACCCAGATACCCCTTCGAAATATTTCCATGTTTCAGTTTCACTGTGCATTGTTAATAGAAAACTGATTTCCTAATTAGACATTACTCCAGGGTATGTATTTACCAGGTTTGATTCTCACATCTGTATGGTTTTACAGATGTTGAGTGGGAGTAAGTTATTGGGAATTAGGCGATCATCCTCAATATATCAGGATTCGTTGTAATTGGTGATATTTGAGGAAATCGCCTGGGGTTTTTGCCGGACGACAAATATTTGGTTTTGAATATCCGTTGTTATGCACCAATTTTAAATTGATATATTTGTACGTTTATTTTATAAAGTGAGATATAACTTTTTGAAATTATGTCCATGATATTTACCTATATCAATTGATGGTTAGATAATGAGCATTCAAGAACGGTGTAATTCTTCATAACCATAGTACAATTTTCAAACTACGACACACAGGGTTTGAGTTATTCAATTCAGGGGACTTATACAGAGTATTGTATGTTGTCTAGTGTCCATTAGGACAGAGGGGTTGGTACTCTTACTATATTCTGTTTACTGATGACTTCTCCAGTTTTAGACATGTGTTTCGTAGAAATACAAAGTCCAAGTTTTGAGAAGTTATAGGTACAAGAATAAAGTAGAGAACCAGGTGGTGCAAGTATCAGGATTCTTCAAGGTGATCGAAGATGTAGATACTTGTGTATGGTATTCAGTTGATAGTAATAGTTTTGAAAACTTACTTCTCTTTCAGGTTACTCATAATTGGATGCACTCCTAAGTTGAGTGATGTTGATCGGCCTCTCTCCATTCAGTTGACATGCACTGGAGACAGCTGCATGATTTGAATCTGGTTCCAATTAAATTAGTGCTTCTGTTTCTATATTGTATATAGAATGGCTTATATCTTAACGATATTAAGGTATATGGAGTTGTCCGGCTTATGCTTAAAACCAGACTCTGGATAACTCAACGAACGTTTCAGTAATGGTAGTTTGTGGGTTAACCCGGGCTATGACGAGGGTCAACTTTTTACCATCTGGAAGATCAATAGTGATATTGTTCTTGACTCGCCACAGTTTTGGTAAAATGGATTTTTTCAGAAAACAGTAGTGCGAGTATGGTAGAACTGGAAGTGATTCCAGAACCACAGACGATTACTGAAAATTTAATAAGAACGTAAAGATTCAATCAGGTTTGACATTCCATTAGCCACTCCGCAGATATAATGGGTAACCTCAGGCACCCGAGAGGTACTTCGGTATCCCTAAAGACAGTGAAATGGAGGTTCTTGTTTACCCAGACTTGCCATTACTGTTGTTCTAGACTATGAGACCCGGCAGGAGGATGAGTATAGTGTCGTTCTGAACTAGCTTTAGAAGTGCACGTGTATATGACTCTGCCAGAGGGTTGTCGTAGTCAGTGGGAGCAGCGGAAGCATAGTGGACAAGTATCTTATGTCTATTTATAGACTAAAGTAGATAGAGCGGGGATAGATCATCTATTTTTGATGCGACAGTCATAGGTTTTGACTTCATCAGAATAGGGGATGGATTTGTTAAGAAGGTAGTAAGGTGTGATGTCCTGGTATTTGGATGACATACACAGAGTAGGAAGTGATATTCCTATACTACAGTCGGTTATACTATGGTTGTTATACAGTGGTTTCTCCACATAAGATATGGATATAATATCATACATTCTGGTTACTAGATCTATGGTTTTAGATCTAGATTTGGGAAGTGTCCCAATTTGGATACTTAGACAATATTCTAAAGGTGTTTTAGAATGGACGACTCCTGGCATGGTGGTATACCTGCAGGTGATGGAGTCACTCTCTCTAAAGGTGTCTTACAGACTAAAGGGGAGAGGGATGTGCATGATTGGCATATCACTTGCTTAGGCAATTGAGTCAATCATAAGATGTCAAGTACCACACCAGATGTTGTTTTTTCACTAGCTGCAATAAGTTGATATATTAGTCCAATCCTGGAGAAACGTTCGGAAGCAGTTTATGAACATAAGCAGATGTTCTAGGGATATGATAACGACAGCCTCCTTCGGGAGACGGTTATCATTCCAGGTTTCCAAGGTGACCTGGATGACAGAGTGACTGTCAGAGTTATAGTTCTTCCATCTTGTGAGGGGCAGTAATTTGGACAGGTGATCCAAGCGGATACTGAGGGAGGCATGGCGCAAGATACTGATTAAGTTCAGTGGATGATACAGTCTAAGAAGTTTGCTGGATTTGGAGTTCATTTGTGAACTGGGTCCCATCAGATATCCAGACATATTCTTAGACAGGTATTGCTCATTTCGGGAGATGGTTTTCTCCGCGAACTTGAGATAAAGAGAAACATAGAAAGAAACATCAGAGCGGATCTACTCACTGAGGCTGTTTCTCGAACGCAATAGTTTCACAAATGAGCTTTGTGGAACTGATCAGCAGAGGAGTTGGAGTTCGGTATCACACGGGCAGTGAGTATGCGACACCGCAATAATTAGCCTTAAGTGCAAGTGGGAGATTGTTGGCTATAGTGCCCTCAAGTCAATTAGTGGATAACAAGCACGTGATTTCAATGATTGAGGGAGGACCTATACCGGTAGGACAGTCTTACTCGAGATGATAGTATGCTATCTGGTTTGTCTTTATCATCGTGTACATGCTTTAGGTGACACTACAGATCACTATTGCACGTTGATAGAGCCCTTAAGATTCTTGCTTGACTACTAGCAGTATGATGGCGATCATATACGTGAGAGTTGGGTAGTTTATAAGCACATCCTTAAAGTGTCCCTAGTCGTGGGAGTTTTGAGACTGGGCATCGATACTCCATGAGTAGACTAGTGTATATGGATCGAGACCCCGACGAGGGGCGGTGGCCGGTCTCACAAGTTATTGGTGTCAATTGGTTTACCTCAGATAGTATACAGGTGCTCATTAGGTTATGAGTACACCAGACAGACTCGCCGGGAACATGCTAGTTGGAATTATACCTAACGTCAGATAGCAGTTTCCTGGTGACATATGTACAGGTTAGTCTATCGACCTGAGATCGTCATTTGTCTCATGTGAGTTCCCACTGTGCTTTGATTACTACCCTACCATGACTAAAAGGAGTCGTGCAAACATGTTTTAGTTGGGTACAGTCCCAAGCCACATAGAGGCAATGAGCGGATCGGCAGGGGATTCGTCTCTCCCGGTATTGGGGGTGGGATCACGCTGTGTCTGGAGAGCCATTACACGAAGTCCTTGGCCAAGGCAAGTGAGATTTACTGGTAGGTATTCCAGTAGTTTCTCAGGGTATTCTGGATTACACTCCGACATGACTTATACCGCTTTTGGGGTCTGACATTTACCAACCCCCTAGGCTCGATATGCGATACTCATAGACGAACGGACCGGACTGTACGGATATTGTCACTGTCAGGCTCGGTAGGGTTTCAGGATGAGTTCGCTCGTCGGCCCCCCTTTCGCTCAATACCTGGCAGCCGTTACGTACAGCTAGTACCACTAACGTGCTTGTAGTTAAACCCACTGCCAGCTTATTGACGAGTCTTTAGAGTCCCCCACAGATAGTTTTCCCAAGTTTGGACGAAACGTTGTAGAGGCCGTATGGTTTTATGGCAGGGTTCGATCATATACGTGCACTTGTGCATGGATCATGATCGGACACATCATACTAGTGGGATTTGGTTTAAGCCGGATCCTATTATTAGATTGTTGGATTACTTTAGTCTCGTAGTATTCGTATTCAATCGGAATGCGGATGTAGGTATGTATATACAGATGAGGGGTATTCTTGTGATCCGTCACGAGTTTACTTTAGAAGATGCCATTCTATTTCTTGATTTAAACTTTTTGTTTAAAGTTTATTAAGTGGAAATTGTGGGCGCTAGTCATGATCAAGAGCATTAAATGTGGCATGTGCTTTATTGGTGACTCATGGTGTGTTTTCTTGTGCCATGACCATTTTCTTGATTGATTTATGGTGTAAGATAAGATGTGGAGAGAGAGAGAGGATAGCCACTAGAGGTGGGGGTTTTCTCTTGAGATTATTATTAGAGCTCTCACATTTTATCTCACAACATTAAGCAATGCCACTTTCTTTTCTTGCTTCATTTTGTGCTCTCAACTTCTTCTCCAATGGCTTCTTCTTCAACCTCTACCCATCCCTCTCATGAGTTGAGAATCCATGGGTCTATTGAGATAAAGTTATCACACACATTCTTTACTTCACCTTGGACATGTCGGCTAGCAAACTTCATATCCGAGTTGCTTCGGTTTTGAAGCGGGAGCCCGTAAAAAGATTCCTTGACGTGGTGCTACTTCGATGAGGAGACCAGAGATCGAGCGAGATCGGAGATGCCGCGAGGAGCTAAGGATGGTGGCTAAAGACCGAACGACACGGATCGATCGGTATAGCCATTCTAAATTCTTTGTAGTTTGCTAATATAGGGTTAATGGAATGATCCGGGTAAAAGGCTGCTTTAGCGCCGGTTTAGAAAAAGTTTTTGTTCCGCGTTTGGCCTCGGATAGACGGCTGGGGCGCTGCCGTAGCCTTATAGTGTCCGGGGGAGTGCCTTCTTGAGTGGATCCGCAGTGTTATCTTTCGTGTCAACTCTCCTGATTTCGATCTCCTGGTGATCTACTATCTCTATAATGAGGTCATACCGCATAAGAATATGTCTGGATCGCTGATGGGACCGGGGTTCCTTGGCCAAAACCACAGCTCTATTGTTATCACAATACACAGGTATTTGATGCTCAATGGATGGAACCATACCAAGTTCAGTAATGAACTTCTTCATTCAGACAACCTCTTTGGCAGCATCGTTGGCAGCGATGTATTCAGCCTCCATCGTCGAGTCTGCTACAGTATCTTGCTTGGAACACTTCCAACATACCGCTTCTCCGTTGAGGGTAAAGACAAAACCCGAGACCGACTTACTGTCGTCTTTATCACTCAGGAAGCTCGAATCGGTAAAGGACTCCACCTGAAGTTTACCATTACTATACACCAAGAACATTTCTTTAGTCCTTCTCAAATACTTAAGAATGTTCTTCACAGCTGTCCAGTGCATTTCCCCAGGATCTGATTGATACCTGTTCACTATACCTAGTGAGTAAGCTACATCCGGTCTAGTACATAACATCGCATAAATGATAAAGCTTACCACCGAAGCATAGGGTATCCCTTGCATGCGAGCCCTCTCCAAATCAGCCTTAGGAGACATCTCTTTGGAGAGAGTGATTCCTGAGAAAGCGGGTATATTACTATGCTTAGAATCTTCCATACTAAGCCTTTTTAGTATGGTGTCTATGTACCTAGATTGGGACAATCCCAGCATCCGTTTAGATCTATCTCTATAGATCTTAATCCCCAGTATATAGAAGGCATCACCAATATCCTTCATGGAGAACTTGTGTGATAAGAAGAGCTTGACTGTCATGCCCCGCTTCCCGATGTATGGTAAGGAGACACGACTAGGCTCACTATGTTTTTACTCAGAAGCAAACACACTAAGCGTAAATAAGCAATATAATAAAGTACAAAAGAAAAATGACAAGAGATGTAATTGAACAACAACTTTTATTTATTAAACATTTCTTTATAATACAGCTGGAAAATTAAATACAATGCTGAAAACAATGCCTAACAATGACAAGAACTGAAAGTAAAATAAGTACAAGTAAAGTTTAAAGGTCGTTCTGCTCAGTGGTCTGCTCCAAGTGCTCCTGGCTGGTCTCGAACTCCTCAGAGTCGGGTCCTCCTGACAATATTCCAAAGAAAGAATAGAAATATGAATGTCGTCAACGAACAATCGCTCGGTAAGTCCCAAAGAAAGAGAGAAAAAAGAGTAGACAGATAAAAGAGGATATAACTGTATAATGTTTATGTAACATTTCAAAAAAATAAAATATTATTTTTGGGAATTTTCATAATTTAATATTAATTTTTAATGAATATTTTAATAGTCAGTATAATTAAATACCGATAAATGGTGAAAATTCCGGAGAAAATTTTGGAAAATTCTAAAATAGGGTATTTTGTGGAAATATGTCATTTTAAAGCTTTTATGGTTACGTAAATGCTATTTTGGTGTTAACCGCGATTAAAAATCGCTAATTGTATTTTTGGCTTTTTGTGCAAAAATGTGCACATAACATTTTCTACACTTGTCATACTTGTTTCATGTTGTAGACTCGTGTTAAGCCTAGGGTTGAACCATGTTAGATGACCATGGTGGCTTTAACCTTTTGATTTGGTTAATTGGGTTAATTAAGGGTCTTTGGTTTTGTCAAGGGAGTTTAGGGTAGGTTGACTTGCTTGTTGAGAGAGAGAGAGAGATGTGATGGTTGTCATGATGGTTTAACGATGTGTCATCTCCATTTTCATTTCACAACTTTTAGCATATCCATCACCCTCTCACTCAAGCTCACATCAGCCCAAAAATTAGCTTTTCAGCCACCATTTCAGCAACAAAACATTACACAACAACCTCAGTTTCAGCTGAAACAGCACACCAACTACTGCACAATCAGCCACTTCAGCCCCTAAACTCATTGCAAATAGCCCCCCTACATCTGCTACAGCTACAGCAACTTCTTTTAACCAACAGCAGCAGCTGTAGCCCTAAAGCAATAGCAGTTGCTGCTGCAACAGCAATAAGAATCCACTGAAACAGCCATCTGAAGCTGCAACAGCAGCCAAAAACAGCCCCTAACACCTTAAGCCAACACCTACACCCACACTTCAGCTCCCATCAACATTTTTTGCCCCAATTTCATCACATCAGCCACCCCAACACTTCAGCTGCAGCAGCAGTAGCATCATCAGCACCTATCAGCCCAGCCCTCTACTGCCTCAGCAGCAACCCCATCAACAACTTCAACACAACATCAACTACTTCACTCCACCACAAACCAACACCCCACCACTAAACCACCAACACTTCACAACACAAAACAACAACAGGTTAGCTTCAGCATCAGCAGCTGAAGCAACATTAGCCACCAAAACGACTACATCAGCAACATCATATACAACCACCCCACACCCTCATCACACCACACACTATCACCAAAGCAACCAAAACAAAACATCAGCCACTGCAGTTGCTGTTGCAACAGCAACAACAAAAAGGAAAATAGCAAGCAGCAGCAGCAGCCAGATGCAGCAACCGCCTAAGAAACAGCACAGCAGCAGCAACTCACTCCCCCACTTCCTCCTCCTTCCCTTCTCCTTCTTTCTAGGACCCTTAAGGTATAATCTTGCAACCCAATTCCTATCTTCTTAAGTTATAGTTGTTAAAACTGAAATTTAGTGTTTATATTGTGATCTAGTGCTAGTTTTAGTGATTTTGAGTGAGATGTGGCCAAGTGATGGTTTTGATTGCTAAGGTAACCTTATCAGGTGTATTTGAGACCATTGTAACCAAGATTACCCCATATTCCAGTATAACACCTGAAAATTTCAACCTGGCGTATTTTATCGATTTTGTCGACTTTGAGGATTTCTGGAAACTGCTACCAACCCGGACCTCCTAAAATAAAATTGATTTGGCAGTAAGCTGTGCAGGCAACCTGGAACCATCCTACAAAACCCTAGCCCCCAACTCCATTTCCCGGCCGCAGTTTTATTCCTTCTGGCCGCAATTTGCGGCCAGAGCTGTAGGGAACCCCCTCGTTTTGCATGCACGGCTCTTTTACCTGTAAACTTGACCCCTGGTATGTCTAGTTTTGACTGATTCCAGTTAGGATAGAATTTGGGTTGGTTTTCATGGGTTGGCGTATGATTTACGACTTGTTTTTGTATGGATTTTGGTATTCGATGATTCATTTCTGTCGGGTGGCGTTTGGACGTCAACAGCAGTGGATATTGGCTGTGTTTGCACACGAGGCCACAGGTTTTTACCTATGGGCGTAGCGTGCACCATTTTAGTTTCCGACATGGTTTTCATGTGTTTTAGCGTGTGATATTCTTGTAGGTACTCACGTGGCGTCGAGGCGTTGGAGATGTAATGGCGACATCGGCACCGGCACACATAAACAAGGTGAGTAGATTTATATCTACGGGGAGAAGTCGGGTGGATGGCGTATAGCACCCCCGCAGTCCGAGGTGATGTATACGGATGCGTATACACACCTACAATTATTATTGTTGTTTGGGAAATTATTGATGTTTAGGATGGATAATTGGTGGACTTGGACGATTATTGTCGCGAAACCCTAGGTAGTGGGTGCACTACACATACATATACACACATACATACTTGCATACATCCTTACTTCATATGTGCATAGATGAGATTCTATATAGATATGTGTTCACGTAGGTATGGGACTATGTGTTCACATACGGGTTTGAGGATGATACTCGGGATTTAGATGAGTCGATGAGAGTTGATCTGAGATTATGATATCGGTGATTGGCAGGATTCGTACTTGATATACGTCCTGATTTGATAGCGGGTCTTGGATGACGATGCCATGTGCATAGTGATATATATGTAAAATGATCGACATGTGATTATAATACGAGTCAGGATATGATATGTTATGATATGACATGACAAGATTAGTATGATAGGCCGCATTCAGCGATGTATACTCCTTGTGATGATATGTGATGATGATATCGATTTATACGAGACTGTCGATCAGTAGTCAGATCTTGATTATAGTGATGATATTTGCATTGTACTAGACGTAGGTCAGTACCCCAGATGACGATCTTGATAAAGAGAATACTAGATGGATGATATGGCGAATATGATATTGACCCGTACCCAGATTTGGGGATGCCGTACGACGGATTTACGTACGAGCTATAGATTGATGTTTGATCCGCAGTCTTGATTTGGGAATGACTAATTATAGAGATATGTTATCGGATTTGATATTATCGAGGCGGGATAATGTAAGAGATAGTGCCCTCAGAGTCAATTATTGGATCACAGGCACGTGATTGCAATGATTGAGGGGAGGACCTATCCCAGTAGGACAGTCTTACTCGAGATGATAGTATGCTATCTGGTTTACCTTTATCATCGTGTACTGCTTTAGGTGACCTTTCGTGTCTCTATTGCACGTTGCTAGAGCCCCTAGGATTCTTGCTTGACTACCAGCAGTATGAGAGCGATCATATAAGTGAGAGCTGGAGTCTATAAGCACATCCTTAAAAGGTCCCTAGTCGAGGGAGTTTCGAGACAGGGCATCGGTTCTCCAGAGTAGACTAGTTTATACAGTCGAGACCCCGACGAGGGGCGGTGGCCGGTCTCACAAGCCACTGGTGTCAGTTGGTTCACCTAAGATGTATACAGGTGCTTATTGGGTTATGAGTACACCAGACAGGACTCGCCGGGAACCTGCTAGTTGGGATTATACCAGACGTCAGATAGCAGTTCTCTGGTGACATGTGTATAGGTTAGTTCATCGACCTGAGATCGTCATTTGTCTCGTGTGAGTTCCCACTGTGCTTTGATTACTACCCTACCACGCTCAAAGGAGACGTGCAAACAGGTTTTAGTTGGGTACAGTCCCGAGCCACATGGAGGCAGTGAGCGGATCTGCAGGGGTTCGTCTCTCCCGGTATTGGGGGGTGAGGTCGCGCTGTGTCTAGGAGAGCCAGAACATGAAAAGTCCTTGGCCAAGGCAGGAGATTTGCTGGTAGGTATTCCGGTAGTATCTCAGGGTGTTCTGGGCTACACTCCGACACGACTTGTACCGCTTTTAGGGGTCTGACTTTCACCAACCCCCTAGGCCCGCCATGCGATGCTCATAGACGAACGGACCGGACTGTACGGATATTGTCACTGACAGGCTCAGTAGGGTGTCAGGATGAGTTCGCTCATCGACGTCCCTTTTAGTCAGTAGCTGGTGGCCCGTCACGTATGGCTGATACCTCTGACGTGCTAGTGGTTAAATCCACAACCATAGTATTGACGAGTCTTTAGAGTCCACCACACACAGTTACTCAGGTTTCGGGCGAAACGCTGTAGAGGCCGTATGGAGATATGGCAGGGTTCGATCAGATACGTGCGGTATTGCACGGATCTTGATCGGACGGATTTTACTAGCCGGCTTTGGCTTAAGCCGGATCCTAGTATTAGATAGTGTAGTTTTGTCTCTTTGCATTTGTGTTCAGTGGGAATATAAATGCGGGCATGTATTTGCAGTAGCGGAGTTTTCCTGTAATTTATTACGGGATCAGTTTTCTGAAGTTACCAGTGTGCATTCCATTCCGGCCGGTTTTCTTTTGTTCTTTCGCGGTCGGACTTTCTGATGGAGGGGCTAATTTGCAATTGTGCAAAGTAGTATTTGTGGAGGGGGTTTATTGCTTTTGTGGTTCAACCATCATCAGATTCTTTTCTAGTCTTTTCCATTGCCTTTTTCATGATGGTTTTGTGAAGGGATTTGGATTAGATTTTGGTGTGACCATTTTATATATGGTTTTCATTCTTTTTTCTATATACATTTTTTGAGATGCCTTTTTCTCTCTCCAATCTTCTTCTTGAGGAGAGAGGGCCGGCCACTTTGGTGAGAAGGGGAGAATGAGAGGAAATTTCATTTGGTGTGAAAATATATCATCTCATTTTTGCTTGCTCCAAAAATCTAAAACCCTTCTCCAAAGTTCTTGATTCCTACATCTATGGCAACTTCTAAAACCCTAAAAAGACAACCCACTACACTATATCTACAGCAAACCTTGGACGCGTCGGCTAGCCAACTTCGCGCCCGAGTTGCCTCGGTCAAGAGGTGGGAGCCCGTAAAAGATTCCGGCTACGTGGTGCCCTTTTCGACGAGGAGGTGACGGACGGAGTTTCCGCGGGAGATCGGAGTGGAGACGAAGACCGAAGGACACGGATCGCTTGGTATACTTCTCTACCCGTATTTTACTTTGCTAGTTGCTAGGTTAATGGCCCGATCCGGGTGAAAAGTGCGCGGTGGTGCCGGTTCAATAGTTTTTGATAGTTTTCGTTTCCGCGTTTCCGGCGTCGGATTGACGGCCGGGGCGCCGCCGCGGACTTACAGATCACCGACTATATATATATATGTATATTTATGTATCGACTCAGAGGTTAGGTGGTTTACCTTACCTGCAGTTAACCTATTAGCTCAGCCTTATAGTTGGTGTAGCTATAGGACTCTTATGACATTAGATGCAGTTTAGCTATCTCTGTGTTTAGCATTCAGCTCCCGCATATTATTGTTGTTGCTCTGCATCGCATACTGTTGTGATTCATATTTCATTATTGATATCCTGCTATTAGGACACCAGCACCATTACCGATGATGCGTATGTACCACGTACACTTATTTGCCGGCGCACACACATCTTCATCGGTAATTGCCATGTCACGCACACTTAGAAAATATTATTGCTTGATTTAGCTTGCTAGCTAGTAGTGACATGATATTAGTATGCTTGCCTTATACGCCAGCTTGACATTGTAGTTATTACTTGTCACATCATGCATATTGTTATTCATTATAGGCTGCATTCATGGATTCTCATGCTTATATTCATGGTTTACATGCTATTGATGATTCGGATTTCCATGATATTTTCTGGATTTGGGGGAAAACCGCAAAACTTATATAAACTGCTTTCTCTCTTTTTAAATGAAAAAGTGCGGTTTTCCCATGATGTATGAGTCGTCCACCATGAGTTTGCTGATGGATTTCGAGACCCGATTCAAGAAGTGGAGGAACCGTTTCGGGTACATGGTGGACCCGGTGCGGTACCCCGGGGCAAGAAGATCGCAGGAGATGGCGTTGAGCCTGGCAGGGGAGCACGACCGACCGGTGATTCTACCCGACACGTCGGATATCCGGAGGATACCGTCGTAGTCATGAGATGGATGGTAGTGGCCGGTCTGGACTGACGGCGCCCTAGGTATTGTGATTGAGACATTGAGATTCTGAGATATTGAGGTACAGAGATTGTGATACAGAGATATCGAGATATTGAGATTTATGTTTTGTGCCGATGCTAGGCACTGTTTTATGCTGATTTCATTATGATACCTCATTTTAAAAATACAGAAATCTCACTAATTTATGAAAGCAGTTTTCTTCAGTACATGTATTCTGTTTCATGCATTCATACATCATTCATATGATACATTGCCACCTGATGCACTGACACGGGCACTTGGGATTACACTTGGGTTAGATATTTACCCTAGTCTTGTTATAGATTGCTGGTTATATATTTGAGGATTATATATTATGATCGTATGACCTAGGATTGCGTCATACATGCGATTTCTGTTCGTAGATCTTTTTCTACTCACGAGTTGGCAACTCACCCCCGTTGTGCCCCAGTTTCTTGTAGGTGTTGCCGTACGGGTTTCATTACGGCTTTGCGGGCACAGCTTCTTTCAGGTGACTTGCTAGTAGGTGGGTTATTTGTATCATACCCATCATTATACATTGTATATTATATTTCAGTTGTATCTAGAAGTTCCATCAACCAAACATGTACTTATTTTAGATAGAGACCAGTGATGTTTATTCTTTCGATCTTAGAGTCGCGCGCTATATTTCTGTGGATTTCATGCTGTTGGAGTTCCCTTTTCTGTTGTGATCCTCGCCTTTAGGCGTTGTATATTATGTTGCATACTGGTTGATTTGATATGGTTCTTCCTACTCTCTACTACTTTTCTTGGTTTGGATTTCTGGGCTCGGCTTACTTAGAGTACGTACGCCTCGAGACGTTCGTAGTCTAGGTGCCGGTCATGTTCCGTACTTTCGGGACGTGACAGTTTAATTGTTATGTTAACGCAGTTGTTTGTAGTTTGGTACAGAATATGCCAATGTATACGAGAGGAGTCTAATTTACACCGTAGACTATGGTAACCCGTAGTACAAGGCTCCGTCGATAAAACTATGGAATAACGGCAATAGATGTATAGTTACGTCTTTTAATGACCGCCTCATGCCACTTTTAACACCTTCCATACCACTCTACCCCTTTATCCCCGTAATATATTATTGTATTGTTTGTATTGTCTTATTATAAATTGTAGATGTAAGACTTGCGGAAACCATGATATCAGTTATTTAGTAAACGGATAAAATGTAAATGGATAGTTATGTAATCAAATCAATGAATATCCATGGTTCGGTCAAATCAAGTTATATTGATATAGACGGAAATTCTGATATAAATGAATTCATGTTGTATGGAGTTGAATTTGAATTGTATTCAAGTAAAGATTGTAGTCGGATTATTTTTCAGATTTGACTGGGACTCAGATTGAGTCAGACTCTTTAAACAGAATTGAAGACCTGAATTAGTTTTGATGTTATCGGTAACTGCTGCACATGGACGGAAGGATTTGTGTCTTTTTCCAAGACAATTACCGTGTTGATAACACCGTTTTTAGTTTGTTTAACTTAAATAGGCAAGCACCCACTTTCTCTGGCTCCCTGAGGCTCAAGAGAATTGGTCCCGCTTAAACTTATATTTACTAGGGTCCTTATTGTAAATTAGTATAACTTGAGAGGGTTTTATGAAAAATAGTTTTGATATATTTTCAAAATAAACCTCAAGTATTTATTTATCGTCTTTAAATGTGAAGTATATTCTAGTGGATATAAACCTAGTAAGAATTGTATATGGTATATTTATGTAATTTTGACTTGTATTGATTTGTAATGGTAGTTTCATGAAATATATGATTCTTTTCTCTTGATTTGGAAAACATGAAATATATATTATATTTTTAAAGTAGGTATTTTGATAATATATATATATATATAATTATTAAAAATAAATTTTGATTTATTAAGTAGAAATAACATTTTTCTTAAAAAATTGTGTTAAAAATTCCATCAAGACCGAATGCTCCGTGAGGAGGTCAGAATCTCGCCCTACTAGTCCGATAGATGTACGATAACCCGCACCAACCAAATCGGATTCCTCATGAATGGGTTGTAAGGACGCAATTGTAATGAATTAAATAATACACTTTTAAAGGAAATGGTTTTGATAGTTTATGGTATTTAAATGTAATATTGTATTTTGTCCCACAAAAATTATTACAAAAGCTATCGTGCTATGTCAAGATGAGTGTTGTGATGAGGTAGGTCATTAGCTCATGAGTTTTCTAAAGGTAATATAAAGGAATATGATGAAATATGTAGAATGTAAAGTTTGGTATTTAATCGTAAAAATGCGATAAAAGTTGCATAACATGTTATTTTGAGATGAAACTTATTTTTAAGTGTTTGGTTATGATTGCTAAACAATATATCATGAAGTGGTAGGTTTTTTATTAAGAAAATTTGGGTTTTTAAAGAAAAGAGAATCGGTAGTCGGAATAACTCCGCTTCTGACGAGTTTTGAAATGAAAGTGTTTTGATGAGAATGATAGGAGGGAAAAGGGGACTTACTGATTTGTAGAAGAGAAGGGAGGTAGAGGGAACTTTTGGAGGTGGCGTGGAGTTGCGGTGTAGCCGAAATCTTCCCGAAACGTCGCCGGAACTTGGACCTTGGCTAACTCCACTTGTACAAGTTTTGGACTTAGAAATTTTAGAGAGTTTTGGTAAAGGATTTCTGAATGAGGAGGGCCAAAGTGTAGGGGGTATTTATAGGATAAATTAGGGTTTAGGGTAATGAATTGAAAATTAAAAATATATTAAAACTTGGATTAAAGAGGTGAATTAACACTCTCTGTTAATGTGCAGGGAAATCAAACGGTACTGGGATAGTAGGGGTAGGCCAAACGACTAGTGTGCAGAGTTTGGGGAGTATTGGGTACGGAGGCCCAGCGGTGCCGGTCTGGGAGTGAATCTCACCGGTCCAATCCGAGGGGTTAGGGTCTAGATGCTTACCACGTGTACCTATCTGTTCATATATCATTTTCCACATGTTTGTTTTTAATGTGACCTTTTATTTTACGTGCAGTGCACGAGAAAAATTTTGAGCTTCTAAAAGTTTAAATGAAAAATAAAAAAAATAATATGTGGCTGGGAGGATTTGAATACAGGGGCTATGTCTCAGCAGTGCAAGCCTTTTTTAGAGGGGTGGGGTTGAGACGAATCGAGAGATTCCTGCAAAGACATTGATTTCTCTGCGGGTCGACCCGAATCGAGATGTTCTTATCAAGGACACTGATTTCCCTGAATCAAGGTTTTTCCAAGGACACTGATTTCTCTGGGGTTGAAACGAATAAAGAGATTCCTGCAAAGACACTGATTTCTCTGCAGGTCGACGCGAATCGAGAGGTTCTCGTCAAGGACGCTGATTTCCCTGAATCGAGATATTTGTTAAGGACACTAATTTCCCTACCAGTTGAAATGAATCGAGGTATTCCTATAAAGACACTGATTTCCTTGCGGGTCAACGCGAATCGAAAGATTCTCGTCAAGGACGTTGATTTACCTGAATCGAGATATTTGTCAGTTGATTTGATTCCGATACGGAGGTCGTTGGCTGACTTGTTTCCGTGATGGGGTCATTGAATGACGTGTTTCCGCGACGGAGGTCGTTTGCTGACATATTTCTTAAACGGAGGTCATTAATGATGTATTTCCGCGACGGGAGTCGTTTGCTGACGTTAGGTTGTCTGTAAACCGTAGAGTCTTAGAACTGGAGACTTTGCCATGGCTCCGATTAGTGGTGTCGCATCTGTGTCCTGCTGGAATGAGAATGTAGGGTTCCTAGGCACACTAGTGAGGTCTCACAAGGCATCAAACATGCCAATTTCAAAAATTACGGTGCCGAGAAACCCTAGACTACGGATCGTTGGCTAGAATTCTAGGCGAAACAGAAACTAGTTTACAACTAAACTAAAAGAACGGAAATACAACCTTTGTAGATCCGTTTCTCCACATCCATAGCTCCATGAAAAAGTCCTCTCCGCTGTACAAATCCGATCTTGGACTCTCGCGTTAGCTTCATCGGAGAAATAGGCGGGCAAGGTCGTCGGCTTCTTGCCGAAGATGATCTACGTCGAGGCATCACTAGATCAAGCTCCAACTTCACCAAGTCAAGAAACTTGTGAAGAAAACACACTCTACTACTTGGCAAGAGATAGAGGATGAAGAAATAGGAAGTGGGTAGACTTTAGAATTGGATTTCTCACTTGATTTCATCAATCACCATTGATGAAGTGAAGCTTTCTTCATGAAAGAAGATGAAGAAGAAGAAGAAGAATATTATGATGAAAATTATGATAAGTTTTTTTGAAAAGAATAATAAAATGATTCTTATCATAATATTAACCATGGTAATGTGTAGAGAAATAACTAAGGTTAAATGAATGGTTAGGGTTTAGGAGATGAAGACAAAAGAGTCACTTTGGTCAAAGTTGCATGAAGCTTCAAGAAGCATCATGAATGAAAGCAACCCTTATGCTTTTATTTCTCATTTCTTTTAATCCAAAAAAGATATATGAATGAATGAATAAGAAATAAAACCTTAACCATTTACTTAACCAAGGTTTAACTCTTTACACAAACCCTAGCAATCTTGCATCATCAAACATGATACAATCAAGTGAGAAAATCCTTTTAAAGTGAACCGATACTAGTTAATGCAAAGTAATATGTCAAATATATAATTATGCATTAAATCATTAAATCAATACTTGATTCAATGATCCGGTCATATCGTATATATAACCGACTAATATCAACAGTAACAACTTATCGAATCAACACTTGATCTGATAACCCGGCTATATCGCATATAACCGATCAATGTCACATATCGCGAGAATCGAATACAGTATCACATACTGGTATCATTCTCGGTCCCGCACATATCTCATATGCGCTCCTATTTCGTTTCGCTTGAGCCAGGAAACCTCTGTGTAGGACTCTAAAGACTCGTCAATACGCCGGCAGCAGGTGATGATCATATCAAGCACCCACAAGCCGCAAGCGGTCTGCTAAACGTAACGGCCACCCGGGTATTGAGCGATCAGAAGATCGACGAGCAAGCCCGCTCACACTCCAGTGAATCCAACCAGTAACACTACCATACAGTCCGGTCTGATCGTCTGATATGTCGCATATCTCGCCTAGGGGTGGTAAACGTCAGACCCCAATAACTCGATAAGTCGTGTCGATATGAGGTCTATAACAATTCGAGAAACTACTGGTAACACTTACCAGTAAATCTCAGCAACCCTGGCCAGGGATTTCCGGTTATAGCCAATCGAACACAGCGCAACATCAACTCCCTATACCGGGAGAGACGAATCCCCTCCTATCGCTCATTGCCTCCATGTGACTCGGGACTGTACCCAAAAACCACCGTTTTGCACGCCCTCTTGGACGTGGTAAGGTGGAAATCAAAGCACAGTGGGAACCACACAAGACTCTATGACGATCTCGGGTCAACAGACTACTCTGTACCAGTGTCACCAGAGAACTGCCATCTGACGTAAGGTATAATACCATCTGGGAGTTCTCGGCGAGTCCGTCCAGTGTACCCAGTCTCTACTGAGCACCCGTATATCATCTCTGATGTCAAACACCGATGGATATGGGATCATCCATCGCCCATCTGTATGGGTCGAGAAGGTACACGCTAGTCTACTCTGGTATATCGATGCCCCATCTCGATACACCCACGACTAGGAACTTTGAAGGATGTACTTATGGACTATCATGACCCCACTAGTATGATCCGCATCATAGTCCAGGTAGTCAAGTACACATCCTAAGGGCTTTACCAACATGTAATAGAGAGACAATCTGTGTACACGTTAAGGTAAAGAGCAACCAGATAGCATACTATCATGTCGAGCAAGAAAGTCCTCCCTATATATGTCCCAGCATCCACTATAATATACATCCTATGTACAGTAATGGCCTCTAGGGTATACATATAACTAACAATCTCCCACTTGCACTAGGGCCATCTGTAGCAGTGGTTGTAGTATCTCATACTCAACCATCCCATAAAAGTCTCTCTCTGGGAATAGGCCTTCGTGAGTGGATCCGCCGTATTATCCTCTGAGTCTACTCTCCTTACCTCGATCTCCTTGGAGATCAACTATCTCCATGATCAGGTGATACTGCCTTAGAATATGTCTGGATCACTGATGGGACCTGCGTTCCTTGGCATAAGCCACAACTCCATTGTCACACAATGGGAGGAACATAGTTCATCTCATGAACCAATATACACCCAAACAGCCTCTTTGGTAGCATCTTTAGTAGCGATGTATCCTGCCTTTATCGTCTAGTATGTCACGGTATCTAGCTTGGAACTCTTCCAACATACCGTCCCTTTACTGAGGGTAAAGACAATGCCTGCGACTGACATTCAGTCGTCTTTATCACCCTGGAACACTTCCAGTGATTCTTCCCAGGATCGATTGATAACATCTCACTACAACTAGTGAGAATCCTAACATCCAATTAAATCTATCTCATAGATCCAAAACTCAGGATTTAGGAGGTATCATTTTGATCCTATATGGAGAATCATTGTGATAAGCGGAGATTGACTGAGCGTAGCATAGGAAACTCCTTCCCTATCAAGAGTATGTCATCCACGTACTCTACGAGGATCACTACCATACTCCCTACTACCTTTTTGTTTATACAAGGTTCATCTACCATTTTGATGATGTCAAACTCTTTGACTAACACATCAAAACAGACGTTCCAACTCCGCGATGCCTGTTTTATCACATAAAACATCTTGCACGTGTTTCCGCTGCTCCCACTGTTTACGAAGCCCTCTGGCTGTGTACTTATAGACGCCCTCTTCCAAAACATTATTTTAGAAGAGCTGTCATGGCACCCAACCACCAGATATCGTAGTCATGGTATGCAGCCGTGGCAAGTAGGATCTGGATGGACTTAAGCATAGCTACTTGAAAAAGGTTTCATCATAATCCACACCTGGTAAATGATGCAAACTTTTAACAAGTCTAGCTTTAAAAGTCTCAACTTTTCCATGTATACCAAGTAATCTTCTCAAGATATACTTGCTCCTGATGGGGATTTAACCCTTCAGATATAGCAACTAAAGTCCATACTTTGTTGGTGTATAAGGATTCCATCTCAGATCGCTAAACATCCAGCCATTCTTACAGAGTCCCTACTCATGATGGCCAGCTCGAAACTAGTTGGGTCATCATCTCATGATGCAATCCTCGCTCCCACTGTCATAGAGAAACCGAAGTATCTCTCAGGTGGGTGAGGAACCCTGCTAGATCGGCGGAGAGGCTGAGGTTCGTTGGTTACAACTGAATCCTTTGGTTCTACCAAATTATCTGCTGTATTTTGTATAGCTGGAACCTTTCCAGTTCTACATTACAGACCTTGCCTCGAGCTTGTCCGGATTTTGCTTTTAGACATAGGCCGGACAACCCCAAATCTTAACCAATTTAAGATATGGGCTCTTCCCATTCCATATCTTATATGGAGTGGTAGGCAACTGATTTGATTTGAACCCTATTCAATAGGTATGCATCTTCTCAAGTGCATAACTCCCAAAAGGAAATAGGTAACTCAGTAGTACTCATCATAGAGCACACCTTATCATATAGGGTGTGAATGCTCCGTCCCGATATACCAACGTGCTATGGTGCATACGGAGGAGTAATGCTGAGAGAGAATCTCATTCTCCTTTAGAATAGTCCAGAAATTCTATGCACAAGTATTCTCCTCCTTGATCTCATCAAAGGACATAATACTTATACCCATATTTTGGTTCTCTACTTCTATCTTATATTCTGTGAATATCTTAAAAGGTTCGGACTTGTGTTTCAACAGGAACATAGGTCTGAATCTCGAAAGATCATCAGAGAATGTAATGAAGTATAAAGAACCAGTCCTGGCATGTGTAGACAGGAGACCTTTCATACATCATCATGTATCAGTCCCAAGAGTTCACTAACTCTTTCTCTGTTTCCAGTAAACAGAGCTATGGTCATTTTATCTTTGTGACATGACTGGCGAGTTCCACAAGATGTAAATTCAAACTAATTTAAATATGCATCTTTATGTAACTCTAGCTAGTCGGGTCACATTGATCTGACCTAGTCTACAATACCTCAAGAAGTATTCGTTCATTTCTGAACTCTTCCTCTTGTGTGTGTTCTGTATACGAAGAATTGTAGTTTGATTTAGAACATTAATGCTTTTAGATAACGTGCCTGAACCGATCAACTTTTGATATAGGAAATGTTCAAAACATTATCCAACAATACAAAATTTTATCGTTTCTTTACTAATAAAGAGACAGATATGATTTTGTATATCAGGTTCGGTATCAAATAACATTCGTTCAAAATCAATGTATTACAATACAGGGTGACAGTGACCAACAGACTTGGCTGCAACTCTTGCCCCGTTTTCTGCCTCATGAAACTTATCACCCTTTCTCAGTTTTTCTACCCTTTTGTAACCCTATGTAACAGATTACATATCTGGGATCCTGATCCGGTATCATATACCCAGGATTCAGAGGATACTGAGAAACAGTTCTGTGTAACGAACACACCCGAAGATGATACATCAACATGCACTCTCTTCGTTTGGGCGGCATGGGAATTCTGGTAATCCCCAATTTCCAGCTCTGTCTTATAACAATTATAAGGTGGAGCGGGACCAACGTTCGCCAGCTCAGTATAACAAGCGGGTTCGGTCAATATTCCGTATTATTATCTTGATTAAGGCGTGATATGGTCGCTACCTGGAGAGAGAGAGAAGAAAACACTCAGCGTGCGCTCTTGCAAGAATAGATTGGTTATTATTTTATCTAATCAGGATGGCTCCCACTGCTTTTTATCAAATCTTCCTTCAAATCCTAAAAGGAAAGACTAGCCGGGATTAATTACACACTACAAGTTCGCCAATCTTTCAGCCAGGCCAGTGTCGGTACTTTGAGGGAAGTCCCCCGTGCTTTCGCACGAACCTAATTAATGTAAACCTCGTTTTCCTAGAGGCGTAACCTCGTTAACACCTTTCTAGACACCTACTTGATCGGCTAATTGTAATGTGTAAAACTCTCCCAGGAGTAACAATTACTCGCAGCGGGTATCGGGATCCAACTATCTCATAGATGGTATGCAATCTCATTGCAAATTTCAACACTTGAAATTCCTGATAATATTTTGCCCCTAACGTGCTATGACCTTGACGAAAGTCAACAAACCATAGCCCGCTAGTCAAGTTCAACCCGTACATTTCTTGATTGAATTAAACCCACCCGCATGACCCTTGACGAAAGCCAACAAAGCCGCACGACTACCCTAATCCAATCGCATCGTATGCTAGCAGATAAACAGCATATAGCTACCGCACACTGCACCTTGACGAAAGCCAACAAATGCAGCACGAATACTATATACAACTTATCTGAAATGACGGAGGGCTACGACAGGTTTTTCTGAAAACCTATTGCGTAATGAACTTGATATCGTTGTAGGATCGAATGAATTTTAAAATGGAGTGTTTTTGAGGCTTTTCTAGTTTTGCTAAAGGAGTCACTCCCGGTGAAGGGATCGTCGGTCCTTTCCTCGTCGAATGAGGTGCGGGATATATCATATATATCACTGTGCAAAGCAAAAACACTTAAAAGCAATCAAAAGACAAACCGAGGGGTGTAGCATCTGCCAGTTATTGCTAAAGGAGTCACTCTCGGTGAAGGGATCTCGGTCCTTTCCTTATCGAATAAGGTGCAGGATATATCACATATACCGCTGTGCAAAGCAAGAACTGTAGCTACCTGTTTTATTTTGAAATTCGATTCTACAACATCTTAGGTTTCTTTTATTTCATTAATCTCATTAATGAAGTCCCATCATTTAAGTACCTAAACATCACAGATAAATACGACGTACACTTATGCCATCCGCATTCGCCTCGATGTCCCCTCGTGCACCGTTAGGTTAGGTAACTAACGGCAGAGCGGGGCAGGGCTAGCGCGGGTGTAAAACATAAGTAACGTCTATATAATATATCATATATACTATATACTGTATCCATCACAGAACATCACATGATCACATCACAGATATCGCAGCAGAAGAATCATATGAAATATCAGATATACTAGGACGTCCGTGTTTTCAATACGAGCCAGTATAAAACACGGATTCCACGGTCGTGATGAATAGCCAAACCCACACCCCTAGACCCCTACGAGAGCGGCAAGCAACCCTACCAATTCTAGAGTTAGGAGACCCGGACTTGACTCCTCGAGTTGGTCTCCCACTGGACTCCAGAACCCGGTTACTTGTGCTCCCCTCCTTGGGTCTATCCTAGTGTGGAAAAGTAAATAATATACATCAACGGTGACAACTTCCGCAACCTGGAAGTGCCCCAAAAAAAGAATATTACATACAAGTTTTTACATGAATGAAAATGAAAAACACTCATCTCACATAAAAACCCCCGGCTATTCAAACACGACGATCCAATATAACATATCCAGCAACACATAACATCACATGTCATCAACGTAAGTAAATATGTGCATCCCAATTGTCGTTGACATATAGCAACGAAACCGGCGATATCACATATTACACTTACGGTCACAGAAAAGAAAGTGTAAAACTACAACAGTTGGAATCCGCAATCTCTTTAGACATCGCATGCCTGACCAAATGAGTTACTTAGACATCGCATGCCTAACAATTATAAACCCCGCATTTTAGTCTCAAAATCGAAAACACTTTTCAATATCAAGTCGGGCAATTCAACAAGATTCCTGACATCCTGATCGAATGCTCGTCGCAAACTTTAGTAGGCGGCCGCACCCCCGACGCCGTCGACAAAGTGCACCAAGGCGGAACACCGCTACCGCGAGCAGCCGAACGGATGCTTTCGGCGACGGGGTTCTCCTACAGTCACTTGGTCGGGACTATGGGGCGAGGCTGTCTATTAAGTTTACCCGGCGAGTATCCGCGTACGCTACGTGATTGCGACGGACTTTTGATCACATCAAAATTCCGTGGCAACCGATCAAGTGAGACTAAAGTGCTATGTTTATAACATTCATTCAGTTATCTCATAACCGCTTGTGAATTCCAATTATTGTATCCCATTCCAGATAAATAGAAAATGTTAAACTTTCCGATCGAACATTCGAACACCCAAGTTTTCCCGAAACAGCTCAACACATGAAATAAATCTAAAAACATTCAGTTCATGCCTCAGTTCCAACGGTCCAGCCGTAGAAGGGTCAAGCCAACGCCTCACATGTGGCACGCCGTACTTCCCCAAACCCTAAGGTTCAAAGGGCAGTTCAAGACGGTCACATAATCGAGTTAAGGTTTGTTATCTTCTAGAGGGACCATCGCGTTACTTGCACTACTTAGAACGTCTTTAAACCACGGAAAAATCCAACACTTGGAAATTTTCCAGCAGGGGAAAAGTTGGGTATTTATATCCGGTCGAACTTTTTAACATATTCTAAAATTATCCGGAAAAACACATAGACAAAGTTTGACAATCCGATCGAATGTACGAACTCCCAATACAACCCAAAATACTCAACTCTTTATTTCAGATTAAAAATTCCCAGGAAAACCAGCACTGCCAAATAGGAATTACTGTGCAAAATTCAATGGGAGATAAGACAAAAGGGCCGCGGAACAGCCGCATTAGCATGCTAATGCCGCGGTTCCGCCGCACTTTAGAAAGATCATTAGGTAATTTTTGCATCGTAATTCTTAGAATTTCCTGCTGAATTTTATGCATATTTTTAATCTGGAAAAAACCCAATTTTTGGAAAAAAGTCCAGAGAGCAAATTAGGGTTTGGGTTTTGGTTCGATCGGACTTCCAATTCCGTCTACGCATCGCCTAAGGCTCTAGATAGGCTCTGATACCACTGTAGGGTTCCTATGCACACTAGTGAGGTCTCACAAGGCATCAACCATGCCAATTTCAAAAATTACGGTGCCGAGAAACCCTAGACTACGGATCGTTGGCTAGAATTCTAGGCGAAACAGAAACTAGTTTACAACTAAACTAAAAGAACGGAAATACAACCTTTGTAGAACCGTTTCTCCACCTCCATAGCTCCATGAAGAAGCCCTCTCCGCTGTACAAATCCGATCTTGGACTCTCGCGTTAGCTTCATCGGAGAAATAGGCGGGCAAGGTCGTCAGCTTCGTGCCGAAGATGATCTACGTCGAGGCATCACTAGATCAAGCTCCAACTTCACCAAGTCAAGAAACTTGTGAAGAAAACACACTCTACTACTTGGCAAGAGGTAGAGGATGAAGAAATAGGAAGTGGGTAGACTTTAGAATTGGATTTCTCACTTGATTTCATCAATCACCATTGATGAAGTGAAGCTTTCTTCATGAAAGAAGATGAAGAAGAAGAAGAAGAAGAAGAATATTATGATGAAAATTATGATAAGTTTTTTTTGAAAAGAATAATAAAATGATTCTTATCATAATATTAACCATGGTAATGTGTAGAGAAATAACTAAGGTTAAATGAATGGTTAGGGTTTAGGAGATGAAGACAAAAGAGTCACTTTGGTCAAAGTTGCATGAAGCTTCAAGAAGCATCATGAATGAAAGCAACCCTTATGCTTTCATTTCTCATTTCTTTTAATCCAAAATAGATATATGAATGAATGAATAAGAAATAAAACCTTAACCATTTACTTAACCAAGGTTTAACTCTTTACACAAACCCTAGCAATCTTGCATCATCAAACATGATACAATCAAGTGAGAAAATCCTTTTAAAGTGAACCGATACTAGTTAATGCAAAGTAATATATCAAATATATAATTATGCATTAAATCATTAAATCAACACTTGATTCAATGATCCGGTCATATCGTATATATAACCGACTAATATCAACAGTAACAACTTATCGAATCAACACTTGATCTAATAACCCGGCTATATCGCATATAACCGATCAATGTCACATATCGCGAGAATCGAATACAGTATCACATACTGGTATCATTCTCGGTCCCGCACATATCTCATATGCGCTCCTATTTCGTTTCGCTTGAGCCAGGAAACCTCTGTGTAGGACTCTAAAGACTCGTCAATACGCCGGCAGCAGGTGATGATCATATCAAACACCCACAAGCCGCAAGCGGTCTGCTAAACGTAACGGCCACCAGGGTATTGAGCAATCAGAAGATCGACGAGCAAGCCCGCTCACACTCCAGTGAATCCAACCAGTAACACTATCGTACAGTCCGGTCTGATCGTCTGATATGTCGCATATCTCGCCTTGGGGTGGTAAACGTCAGACCCCAATAGCTCGATAAGTCGTGTCGATATGAGGTCTATAACAATTCGAGAAACTACTGGTAACACTTGCCAGTAAATCTCAGCAACCCTGGCCAGGGATTTCCGGTTATAGCCAATCGAACACAGCGCAACATCAACTCCCTATACCGGGAGAGACGAATCCCCTCATATCGCTCATTGCCTCCATGTGACTCGGGACTGTACCCAAAAACCACCGTTTTGCACGCCCTCTTGGACGTGGTAAGGTGGAAATCAAAGCACAGTGGGAACCACACAAGACTCTATGACGATCTCGGGTCAACAGACTATTCTGTACCAGTGTCACCAGAGAACTGCCATCTGACGTAAGGTATAATACCATCTGGGAGTTCTCGGCGAGTCCGTCCAGTGTACCCAGTCTCTACTGAGCACCCGTATATCATCTCTGATGTCAAACACCGATGGATATGGGATCATCCATCGCCCATCTGTATGGGTCGAGAAGGTACACGCTAGTCTACTCTGGTATATCGATGCCCCATCTCGATACACCCACGACTAGGGACTTTGAAGGATGTACTTATGGACTACCATGTCCCCACTAGTATGATCCGCATCATAGTCCACGTAGTCAAGTACACATCCTAAGGGCTTTACCAACATGTAATAGAGAGACAATCTGTGTACACGTTAAGGTAAAGAGCAACCAGATAGCATACTATCATGTCGAGCAAGAAAGTCCTCCCTATATATGTCCCAGCATCCACTACAATATACATCCTATGTATGGTAATGGCCTCTAGGGCATACATATAACTAACAGAGGAGGCACACCGTTGTTGGTCTCCAGGCTGTAGATGTGGCTATCGGGATTTGGAACTATGGACTTTGCCATAGCTCCGCTTCGTTGCGACTCTGAGTTCGGTTGTTGACGTTACGTCTGCATCTGGTTGGAGTGAGAAGAAACGCCGTTGTTGATTTCTAGGCTGTAGATGCAGCCATTGAGATCTGGCTTCCTTTTGCCGAAGCTTGGTGGGATGATATGGTTCCCTTTTCGTTTGTGCCCATGGATTGTATACATGGGTCCATGTGATCTCACCTGCATGGCAATGATGGCTTAGGAGACAGGGTTAGGATTCGCCACCTAAAACTTTTCAACTTTATGAGCCGTGAGGGTCTCATAAAGACCTTTCTCCCTATGAGTCATTAGGATCTCGTAGGCGTATTTTCTCCTTAGGAGTCGTGAGTATTCCTAAGTGTGTTTTCTCTTAAGAGTCGTAAAGATCTCGTGAGATAATTTTTCCTGCTTACAAGTTGAGAGGACTCGTAAGTGGTTGTTTCCCTCCTTGTCGAGATTCGGCTTTGGAGAGTGTGGCCCGTGAATAGTATGCAAGAGTCCATCTTGGACTGACTTGCATGGCCTCAGTGCTTAGGAAACAGGTCCTTATCCCCATTGCCTAAGGCTTTTCCCTACGAGTCGAGACGAATCGAGAAGTTCTCGCAAGGACGCTAATTTCCTTACGAGTTGAGACGAATCGAGAAATTCTCGCAAGGGTTTCCTAACGTCACAGTTAACTCCTTCTAATAGAAGTCCGTTAGGGTCTGTGGTACTAGGGTTTTCTACCCGTCGCACCGTCGTGTTGGCTAGTGTATTCCTCGATATGCAATCTTGCTGTTCGAGTAGCCCCCCGACTGTCGTGTCTCTGATCCCTTCAGGGGCTGGACAAGACGTCTTTAAGTAATCTTCCAGGTGATATTACCGTCGAAAGAGCAAGCGTTAAGGATATTCCATGTCGCTTTTTACTTGAGGTTAGGCTCGGTTTGGGAGCCCCGATGAGTCATGACCACTCCGCGCTGGTGTGGGATGATCTCCGATAGTATTTTCAGGTCTCATTTGAGTTGCCGTGAAGACCCTGAAGCGAGGGATTTTTCTTGGTTTCGTTTGTTGACATTGTGTCTGCAATATTGCGTCGAATGCCGAGGTTGTCTCTGGGTTGTCTATGAACCGTCGAGGTTTGGAACTAGGGGACTTTTCCATGGCTCCATTTGTTGATATCGTGCCTGTATCCTGCTGGAGGGAGGAAGAACGTTGTTGTTGATCTCTAGGCCGTAGATGTAACCGTCGAGCCTTGGAACTCGGGACTCTGCCATGGTTCCGAGGTAGTCTCTAGGTTGTCTATGTACCGTCGAGATTTGGAACTAGGGGACTTTGCCGTGGATCTGCCTTGTTGACGTTGCGTCTGCATCCAATTGGAGTACGGAGAAATGCCGGTGTTGATCTCTAGGTTGTCGATGTTGACGTCGAGACCCTGAAGCCAGGGATCTTCCTTTGCTTCGTTTGTTGACATTGTGTCTGCAATATTGCGACGAATGTTGAGGTTGTCTCTAGGTTGTCTATAAACCATTGAGATTTAGAACTGGAGGATTTTGCCGTGGCTCCGTTTGTTGATATCGCGTCTGCATCCTGCTAGAGGGAGGAAGAACGCTGTTGTTGATCTCTAGGCTGTAGATGTTGCCGTCGAGATTTGACTTTCTCTTTGACAGAGTCTGTCGAGGAATGTGGTTCCCTCTTCGCTTATGCCCATGGATTATATACAGGGGTCAGTATGGACTCGCCTGTAGGGCAAAAAGTTTCATTCTTTCAATTTTTTTCTTTCCGCGATGCTTTATCATTTCAGCTTTTTGTATCGCGAAAGTCGCGATTGCCCAATCATTTCGGCTATTTTTTGCGGTGCCTAATCATTTCAGTTATTTTTTCTTTTACTTGCTACCTTTTATTGCGAGTTGCCCAATCATTTCGGCTATTTTTGTATGCATATATTTTACTTGCTGATTTTGTTGCAAGTTTCCCCATCATTTCGGCTATTTTATATGCATTTTTGGCTCGCTGATTTTTACTGTGAGTTTAGACTTGGAATTTAATACTGATTTAGGCATCAGCATCGCTACAACTGGGATACGGCCAGGAGCGAATCATCATTTTCTTTTGTTGGTTCGAACAAAGGTGGCTTAGCAAACAGGGTTAGGATCCCGCCGACTAAGGCTTTTTGACTTCATGAGCCGTAAGGGTCTCATAAAGGTATTTCTCCCTATGAGTCGTGAGGATCTCGTATGTGCGATTTTCTCCTTAGAAGTCGTGAGGACTCCTAAGTATTATTCTCTTTTATAAGTCGTAAGGATCTTACAAGAGTATTTTCTCCTTATAAGTTGAGAGGACATACAAGTGTTGTTCACCAAGTGGGGAAATTTCATGCCATTGGTGGAACTTGGTAGGGGAGACGTTTATTTATGCCCGTGGATTGTATACAAGGGTCAATATTGAACCGCTTGTAGGGCAAAAATATGGTGTATGACGTCTTAAGAACAGGTTTAGATCCCTGTAGCTTAAGCCTTTTGAATCCTATGAGCCGTGAGGGTCTCATAGAGGAATTCTCCTTACGAGTCGTGAGGATCTCATAAGTGTAATTTCTCTTCAGGAATCGTGGGGATCCCTAAGTGTGTTGTTCCCTTGTGAGTCGTAAGAATCTCACACAGGTATTTTCTCCTTACAAAGTCGAGAGGACCTTGTAAGTGTCTTTTAATGAGATTGCGCCCTTTCGGGTATTCACAAACTCGCCGGTAGCCCTGCTGTTTTTATTCACGGAGCCCTTTCGGGTTTTCATCTGTGCCCATTTTGCTTATGGACATACCGTTTTTTTTGCGTCAGCCTTGGGATGCTGCGGTTCATAGTAGTTTAAAGAAGTTTTGGTCAATCGTTAGTTTAGGGACGTTTCGGTTCGTTGTTCATTCTGTATGCACGTGTATTTGTCACGTGACAGGATACATAATGATAAAGTGGAACACTCCCATTTAGGGTGTGATTTGATTTGGTTGGGATATTTTGTGATCCATCCTTACCGTGACTTCTTCCACTTGACGTCGACGCCTGGCTTTTTCAAATATGGCCATTTTGTGTTCTCGATCAAATTTTTTCTTCTGACGGGATTCGTTTAGCAGCACGTCAATCAGCTCATCGGACAGTTCCAAGGATTTTGGTGCCGATTCTTCCCCCAGCTCCTCTATGTAAGCTTCTTCATCATTTGGTGACGAATGAGAGATTATGTGGAAACTTTCCACGTAATCCTCGGGTTCTTCTGACACGTCGTCTCCCTCATCGTTGTCATTGCCTATGTTCTCAAGGATATGGTTGAGAAACTCACGGAGCATGACTGGGGTCCGCACCTTCTGGTTATATTCTTCCAGCGTGAAAATATGCTTTTGCAGCTCTGTGCGCTTGTCGTCAAGCTACGCGGGGTCCTTGGTCTTCTTCTTTTCTTTCGAAGACTTTGACGGCTGGGCCTGGGCGTTTTGACTATCACTGCCAATTCTTGGCGTCGGGCGTAGCTTCAGCATTCTTTCAATAATCTCCGGCTCTAGCGGGCTTTTCCATCTAATTGCCGGACATGTTTGAAGATCTTTCAGCATTCTTTTAGTTTTTGCCGAAAGAACAACTTCCCATGGAGCTTCCTCTATGAACGAGCATGATGCCCCCGACATGCCTATATTTTTCGGAGCATGTGGTTGTGGCGGGTTCACCTTTCAGTTTTCAGACAACGAGAATTTGCCTTGCTGGTATTGGTCATCAACCCAGTTTTTGAAGACGTAGCAATCCTCGAGTAGGTGACCCATTACTCGATGGTAGAGACAATAATTAGGATGGTTGGCGTCACCGGGTTGCGATGAGTTTCTCGGCTCCGACAAAGTAATGAGCTCATTGTGCATTGACAGTTCGAACAGTCTCCTTGTTTTATCTCAAGAAAACGAGTAAGGACGTCCCAGTTTCTCCTCGAGGGATTGGCGTGTGCGCACGTTGCTTTGGCGAATAACCGGTTTTAAGTTGCTCGGCTGCTGTTGAGTATTGGCGACAAAGGTCGCTTTCCCTTTTCCCTTTTCATTCCGCGGCTCTGACTTTGAAAAGGAAGGCTTATGTCCCATCTGGTCCATTTGGGCCAGCTTGTCAATCAAGGCCTGGAAAGTGGTTGGCCTGAAAAACATCATGAACTGGGATATGGTCGTTTACGGATCAAGGGTTCCCACAAACATGCCCACTGCAGGAGCTTCCTCTATGCGCTGTTCGCATTTAGACCATAGGTTCCGCCATCGTATCGCGTACCGAACCCATGTTTCGCTTCGCTTTACCCTAGCGTTAATTAGCGCGGTGATCGGGGTACGCTCGCTAGCGCTTGCGAAACGCTGGGTGAATAGCAATTCCATCTCCGTAAAAGTTTTGATGGAGTCGTTGGGAAGCTCTGAATACCATTCAAACGCCGTCTCTGCCAAGCTGCCGACGAATTGGCGAAGTAGTAGCTTATCGTCCCCTCCAGTGTTGCCGCATAGACCCCTGAATTGAGCAACGTGCTGGTGTGGATTCCCCGTCCCCTTATATATATGGAATTTAGGGATCGTATACCCCTGTGGGTACTTTATTTGGTCGTACCAACCCGGATAGGGTCGTCCAGTCTTAACAATTTGGTCGGCCGCTTCACTCGCCTGATGAGCTCGTATCTGTTGAGCGATATAGTCATCCAGGTCGGCTTTAGAGATGGTATCCTCTTTGGCCGCTGATAGAGCCGGAAGAGGGTTCGATGTCTCCCCTCTGTCGTCTTCAAGGATAATCAGAGGGTTTTCAGCTGGAGGATCCGGCTGTATCATCATCCCGACCATATCTTGGAATAAAAGCGTCATTCGTTTTATGTTGGCCGCTTGTTCGGCGGCCTCTTTGTCTTTCTTTTCGAGGATTCTGCGGAGGAACTCAGCATCGGTTTCTTGTTCTTGACGCTGCTCCGATGACGCCTTCGGGATTTCTTTTGGCCCAGTGAGTGCGGCCATGGTTGTCAGCATCTCTTAGAGCTTTTTGTCATGCCCCGCTTCCCAGTATACAGCAAAGGGGACGCGACTGGTCCGCTATGTATTTACTCAGAAGCAAATACGCTAAGCGTAACTAAGCAATATAAAAGTAAATGCACAAGAGACAAGATATAATAAAGACAACAACATTATTTATTAACATTCTTTTGTACAATACATGAAAAGGAAATACATCTGAAATAAAACAATGCCTGAACAATGGCATGACAGGAAATTAAAGGTACTGAATAGAAAATGTACAATGTCTAGAGCTCAGGGTCTTCGCTGTACTGATCCAAGTCTTCTGCAGTTGGCTCGATCTCTGACGGATCCAAATCACCTGACGACATTCAAAGAAGAAAGAAATAGAATGTCGTCAGCGAACAGGTCGCTCGGTAGGAGAAATAGAATAGACAGAGAGTAAGAGAGAGAGAGTAGCTTTTATAATTGTATTATATTGTTATATTATTGTATTTAGTGTTAAAGCTGTTGTTCGTAGCATGGTACAAAAGGATACCAGTGTATACGAGAGGAGTCTCACTTGCCCCGGAGACTAAGGTATCAGGAACTCAAGGAACCGTTAGGCCACGGTACAACAGCAACGGAATATAGGTTAGGTGTCTTAATCTTACCGTCTCGTTCCACTTTTAACACCTTCCGTACCAATCTACCCTTTAAACCCCGTAGTGTTTTGATTGTATTGTAAATTGTATTGATTGTATAATTGATTGACTGACCGAAACCATGATATCAGTAAACGGATGTAACCGTAGAATCATGTAAATGGAATAACTGGAGAACCATGTAAATGGAATGTATATCCATGGTTCGGTTCAGTCAAGTTGTATAGATTGATAATTGGATTCATGAATTCATGTTAAATTGTAATATTGAAGATTGTAGATTGTATTTGAATCATATTCAAGTCAGATTATACTGAGACTCAAACTGAGTCAGACAATCAGCAAAGTAAATTGAAGTCCTGATTGTTTTTATTAACTTGTCTACCTTAGATAGGCAAGCACCCACTTCTCCGGCTCCCTGAGGCTCAAGAGATTGGTCCCGCTTAAACCTATGTTTACTAGGGTCCTTAGGGTAATTTATAGAACTTGAGGGTGGGTTTATGTAAAAATACTTTTATATACTTTTCAAAATATACCCCAAGCATTTATTATTCGTTTTTAGAGTTGTAATGAATGCGGATTTTTCTATTGTGATATTTCTAGTGAAAATATCCTAATTTCAGAAATAAAGGTATTGATTTGTGTGGAATTTATGGTATTTTAGTGTAAACTTGATTCTTGTGATATTGTGAAAAAGGTGGAATATTTATAATACTTCAAAAATAGATATGTTTATGTTACATATACATATATTTATATGAAAATAATTTTTGTATATATTTATAATATTCTAGAAATCTCATTTTTTTAAGATTTCGTATTTTAAAACTTTCGAGACCGAATGCTCCTTGCGGAGGTCTGAATCTCACACTACTAAGCCCGAGGATGTGTGATAATCCGCACCATCCCGAACGGGTTCCCCAAATGGGTTGTAGCGGCGCTTTGCAAAGATTTATATAAATACTAATCATTAAGGAAAACGGTTTTATTAATTATGGTATTTAAATGAAAAGTGTCGTTTTCCGTATTCTAAGTTCTCGAGGGTATCGTGTTAGGTTGTATGTGAGTGTGTGAGGAGGTAGGTCGTTATCTCGTGATCTACTTTAAATGTATAGCAAGTTTGATGGAGTTAAATGTAGGATTGAAACAATGTGGTATTTAAGTGAAAAAATACGATGAATGGAAATAGATATCATTTTATGTAATGAAACTTGATCATTTGTTTGATTAGTGTTTAATAGTCAACATGAGGAAGTTTAAGTATGATTGTATTAGTGAAAAGTGGAATTTTATAGGAAATCGAATCGGAAATCGGATTTGTTCTGATTCCGTCGGGTTTTGTAAATCCGTATTTTTAGATAGAAGAGATAGGTAGAAATTGGGACTTACGGGTTTTAGATCACAAAAGAGAGTCAGAGGGAATTAGAGGAATCGCCGATGTGTTGCGTCGTCGTCGGTAGTTCCTAAAACGATCGCCGATGTTCCGTCGGGAATTCGTCGGAGCTTCGCCTCGAGCTCGTTTTCAAAGTGCACAAGATCCTTGAAATTTTTTTAAAGAGTTGGCTCAGAGTTAGGGGTGAGAGGGTAGAGGGTAGAAGTGGTATTTATAAGGTTAGGCTAGGGTTAGGGTAGATGAAAGGTTAAAATGAAAAATGTGATAAAATGTATTAAAAATGTATTAAAAGTGGAGTAATTGGGGTTTTAAAAGAGCTCTGGAAATAGTCTGAGGATAAAATTTTGCAGGTACATAGGGTATGCGAAAAGACACAACTTTCATGTTGGGGTCGTTGCCGGAATCGGCCGACTCGGCCATGAATCGGTCGGAGGACTGAGTCGGCCGAGTCGAGGCCGATTTGGCCGATTCACGGCCGAGTCAGGCGGCCGGGATCCCCCCCGACGATTCATCTAACCCCTGGCAATGTTACATTTTTGGGTGTAGTGGTGTTTTTTGTGAGATATGCAGCAGTGTAAACCCTTGGTATTCTAAAGGTTTTTAGAAAAAAATCAATATTAAAAATAATGTGGGGGTATGGGATTTGAACTCTGGTGGCTTGGTTCAGCAGTGCAAGGTATTACCAATGAGCTACAAGCTCCTTCTTGTAATTATGGTGTGAAATAAATACTTAAAGTGGTAACATTAACATTAAATACTCCAAGTATACTTCAAATTTAAAGAAAATTTTTGTACACTAAAAATAGAGTTGTTACATTCTTTTAACTTGTAATTAAAAAGCAAAATAATTACTTATAACTTGTGCTCAGGCTAAAATACCCCTTTATGGATTTTGAAAAATATTTGAAAAAAAATTGTATAGGAAAATTAGGGTTGTTACACTTTTGCTGTTGTTGCTCCTGAGCCTTTGTTACTGATCGGGTGAGCGGTCGGTGACCCGTAGAAGCACGACTTTCCTACTTTTCGGCAGCCATATAAACAGTGTGCACCACCATGCCCTCGGACTTGGGGCTTTTAGGTTTAGCGTCCTTGAGATTCGTCCCAGACACGGGAATTTTCTCCGTCCTTCTCCTTTTGTGGGCGTTCGAAGTTGAGGGGGCCGTTGTAGCGGGAACCCAAGTAGACGATACCTTCTGTGGCTTGACAGGCTGGTTCTTCTCCTGCCGAACCTTCATTTTCTTTGGTTGGCGGGAGTAGTCTTGGTTAACCACAGAATCTTGAACCCATTGCCAGACCTTATGAATTTTGGAGGACAGCCGCTGAGGGGGATGCTCCAGCTTTGTCTTTGTAGCATTCTCCACAGGTGGAGGAGTTCTTTTCAGCACGGTAGTCGGAGATTTCTTGCGGACCCTCCTGAGTGGTTCAAAGCTGTTCCCAGTTGGAACGGCAGCGTCGACTTCCACCGTTGGAGCCGGCGGGGTAAGTCCGGATGGGGAATTGCCCCCGGCTTTCGTCACTCGGCGCCAGTGGCGACATCGAGCGTGTCGAGCGGAAGGGACCACCTCTGCTGTTGGATGAGCTTCTTCATGCCCCCCGCTCTGATGAGAGTCTGTTGTCGTCGTTAGCCTGTCGAAGACCGATGTCCGCTGAGAGGGGATGACCAACCTGTCGAAGGCAGACTTTCGAACAGGGATAGCAGCCTTGGTGACTTCGCCTCGAACGGGAGTTGGAGCGGCTAGTCTTGTAAAGACAGATCCCTTAGCAGGAGAAGCCTCTCTGATGACTTCGTTCACTTGAGCTGGGATAGCTATCCGTTTCGGGATAACCCCCTCAGGTATCACGGGCTTCTTCATAGGCCCATTGGGGTTTTGGTCCAGTCTGTTAAAGACTAAGGCATTGGATTTGGACGACCCGTTGAGAGGGGCCGCGGTAGTCGTAAGCCGATCAAAGACCGACTTTTTTTAAGCTTCTTGCAACGGCAGTGGGGCGTTGAAGCTCATTGGTGGGAGCATGGTCCCAAAGAACAACCCAGTGGTGGTGTTCACCGCCGAAAGACGCGACCGGGATGTTGGGACGTCCGGCCTGAATTTGGGGGCAGATGCTATTTGGTGATATCCGTCCACCTCTCCGAAGATGCCAAGTTGATTTATGACACCATGTATCGAAGGTTTAAACGGATGCGGCCGATGTAGCAGATTTCGTCAGCTTCCCCTCGTTGAGGGGTTTTTTGATTGTAGGGACGCTCTTCCCTGCATACGCAAGCCTCTGCAGTTAATTACGCTACCGCATCGCGGTAACCACTTTCTCCTTCTCCAGATGGTCACTTCATGTCATGTGTGTTTGTTTTGTTTTTGGTTGCCCGTAGAGTGTATACGGAGACTAATTTATGTTGTCGCCCGTAGGGCGTGGATTAGTCCAAATCCTTATCTTCTTAGATTTGGGTTTGGGGTTCGGTTTAAGCGTTAGTCTCATTTGAGACTAAGATCAACTTAAACGTTTGTTAAGGATATATTAGTCTAATTTTAGACTAAGATCAACTTAACGGGATCGTTTAGATCCAACAAAAGATCATTCAGGCTCTATTGTTTAGTTTAGGGACATTGCGCTCCATTAGTTTAAGGACATTACGGTCCATGGGTTTAAGGACCCCACAGTCCAAGGTTAAGGACATCATAGTCCATGGGTTTAAGGACCCCACAGTCCGAGGTTAAGGACATCATAGTCCATGGGGTTAAGGACCCCACAGTCCGAAGTTAAGGAAATCATAGTCCATGGGGTTAAGGACCCCACATTCCGAGGTTAAGGACATCATAGCCCATAGGTTTAAGGACCCCACTGTCCGAGGTTAAGGACATCATAGTCCATGGGCTTAAGGACCCCACAGTCCAAGGTTAAGGATATCATAGTCCATGGGTTTAAGGATTGTACAGTCCACGAGATTTCTGGTTGTCGAGACCCGTCACCTCTCTGAAGACGTTGAAGGATTACAACGACATATATCAGAGGAGTCCAGAGATGTACCCTTGAACAAATATTGGTTGGGAGATCTATAGTCCAATTGGGACTAAGATGTGAGATTTATGAGCCTATGGCCTCAACTAATCTGAATGAGGGGTTTATGGCCAACTTGGGCTCGGCCCACTCAGTTAAAATGTTAAACATTTGACAATACTTAGTATTGATTTGGGTTCTGACATCCTTTTTGTCTTTATTGAATGCTGAGCATTCATCATAGCTCTGGGCTTTATTTATAGAACAATTTATGTTCTTTTAGCGCACACGTGAGGAGCACGTGGAGCGCTTAGCGCTTTGCGCCAGACAATTAGCGCATTGTGCTTCTGCTGGGTAGCATACACATGAGGAGCACGTGGCGCGCTTGGTGCTGTGCGCCAGATTTGGAGCGCTAAGGCGCTTCTGCTGAGTAGCGCACACGTGAGGAGCACGTGGCGCGCTTGGCACTGAGCGCCAGTCAATGAGCGCAGAGCGCTTCTATTCAAATAGCGCACACGTGGAAAGCACATGGCTCTCTTGGTGCTGAGCGCAAGTTCAAAGAGCGCAATGCGCTTCTGTTCAAGTTTGGAGCGCTAAGGCTCTGCAACGCTGTGCGCTAGATTTGGAACGCTGAGGCGCTCTTCTTTAATTAAGGCTCTTTTTAGGCAGCTTTGCGCCTTGAGAATTAAATTCTTTATAAGAAACTTTATCTCATGGATTTAAGAACGAAGTTCTTATTTTTTATAGGAGATATTTCAATCTCTTATGTTTTTGGTGAAAAGCTCTGCCTTTATGGATCTATGATCCTAATAGAATTGAATTATTCTCCCTCCCTTTTTATAATGAGATATTATATTCTCTTTTGTGAAAGACAATTTGTCTTATAGATCTATGATCTCAAGAAAATTAAGTTCTTCCCTTTATTTTTATGATGAGATACTTTGATCTCTTTGTGAAAGACCTTGGTCTTATGGATCTATGATCTTAGAAAAATAAGTAAATTCTTCTTTTATGTGAGACGATTTCGTCTCTCTGTTCTTTTTTCTTTTTACCTTGAAGAAAGTTTTCTTCTTCTGAGAGCTTTCTTTTTGTCTTTGAATTTTTTCAAAGTTTTTGGGAGGGTTCCTCTCTCTGTCTCTGTATATCAGACTTGAAGTCTTAAGTCCTTTTTATAGTGAAGGCTGATCAGATAAAGAGATCTTTTCTCTGATTGATTTGGGATGTTTCTCCCGTTGGATCTTTGATCCAAGAGCTTCTGATTTACAGAAGGCAATCTTCTTGTTTTTAACAAGATTGGGAAATCTTTTCCCACACAGAATTTATTTTGTATTTTGGTGATTTTTAATCACCTTTGGATCATTGATCCAATGGTGCTCTGATTTACAGAGCACAATCTTTTTGTTTGGAAAGATTTTGAGAAATCTTTTCTTAACAGAATTCTATTCTGGTCAATTGATGATTTTTAATCATGTTCGTTGGATTTTTGATTTTGTTCTATCGCTAGCGCTCACGTGCTTTGCACGTAGTGCGCTGCTTAGAGTGCAGCGCACTTAGCGCTAGCGCCCACGCGCTTTACACGTGGTGCGCTGCTTGGAATGCAACGCTCTTAGCTCTAGCGCCCACATGCTTTGCACATGGTGCGCTGCTTTGAGTGCAGCGCACTTAGCGCTAGCGCCCACGTGCTTTGCATGTGGCGCGCTGCTTAGAATGCAGCGCTCTTAGCGCTGCTTCATTTCAAATTTTGAAAATTTGAACAGAACTTTTCTCTGATTGGGGGAAACAAATGCCCCCCACCGTTACGCTCACGTGGCCCACACGTGAGTGTAGCAGTGGCAGCTTCTGCGCCCTTAGATCAACTTAGAAGTAGAAACGGCTCTCAGTGCCCATAAATAGGACCCTTGGCCCTTGAGATGATCTCTGTTCATCTTCTTTCTTGTTTTCTGAGAATTATTTCTCCTTCAGAGCATAGCTCTTCATCTTAAGAACTTTCTTAGGGACAGAACTCTGTCAAAAATTTAGGTAAAGATTAAATCTTTGAAGAGATTAGTTAATAATCTAGGGTTTCACCCATCAACAGAGCTTTTGCTCTACTTAGATCATAGAACTTCAAGAAAACATTTTTAGGGTTTCTCAACAGAGCTTTGCTTTTCATAGACCTAAACAGATCTTACATCTTTCTTAGGGTTTCTTAACCCATTAACAGAGCTTTGCTCTTTTCAAATCATATAGATTTATTAAATTTTCATGAAAACTCTTAGAGTTTGTTCATAGATCTTGAAGATCTCGGAATTTTTAATTCAATAAAAAGATTTGCTTTAAGTTTTCTGATGGGTTATTCCATCATTTTACAGAGCATGGCTTTTCAAGATTTTTCTTGAGGAATTTTATCCCTTCCATTATCAGAGCTGACAGATGTCATTTTGTTGTAGAGCGCTGCTCTCAATGAGAGGTTTACTCCTTGGCCCGAGGGATCCTCATTAAATGAGAATCCTCTGAGGATTTCCTCATTTAATGACAGTCTCATCAAATGATGAGACTGTTTTATTAATGATGAACTATCATCAAGATTGAGTGGGTCCCCTTTGGCCCCTTCTTACTACATTGTAGTGTGGTACGGATTTAAAGTACCAAGTACCGAACTTGACTTGTAGCACTGACGGCTAACTTTGTTCTCTTTCGCGCAAGCACCATGTCTTTTGATACTTCGTTTCCCTTTGTCCGTTCGGAAGGCAGATTTCCCGAAGCGCCAGTAGACCGAGAAGTTTTTGCACTGATCAAGGATCACGACCCAGAGCGGAAGAATCTCCATTTATGGGGAACATGGTACAACCAAATCATCAAAGGTCGTCGGAGTTTTTCTTGCGCGACACCTTCGGATCCTATTTCGGCGATCCCTTATGCAGATGCACCCCGATAAATTATGCTGTGGAGGAGGTGAATTGGACTTCAGAGGGTCTCCTTCGGCCTTCTATGGCCGCAATACCCGTACTGCATCCGACGGCTTTGGACACTCTAGGGCGGCGCATATGTCAGGGCGAGTCGCGCCCTTGGGGACAGCCATACAACATAGGATTAACTCCTCGTCACCCAGCCGGATACCTGCAGTGGGCCCGATACATCTTATCGGTGAAGAAGTCACAGCTGCTAAGGCTCGGATTGTACCCTGCGATCTATGCTTCTTTGTTCCAGTATTCCACACCTCTTGCATGGTGGGTCAAGGCATTTCTGGAGTAATGGAACATTCCGACTCACACCTTCCTTTTATTGGATCGAGAAGTCTCCATTTCTTTAGAGGAATTTGCTGAGGTCTCTGGTTTACCCGTTAGGGGAGAACATTACGAAGAGCTGCTTCCTTCGGATGAGTACATTTTTGTCACCAAATCAGTGTTAATGGGTCTTACCCCAGAAAACGCTATTCAACACCAATTCCCAAGTTTGATAAAGGTGCTGAATATCTATGAGACCCTTTTTCTCGAATCCGGAGTTCGTGGGGTTAGTTTCACAGATTTCATCGCCCGTTTTCTCTGCTCAGAAGTCCTGTCGAAGGAAGCCATGAAATTTGCCAAAATTGATGATCCTTTTGGTTTCGGTTTGGACAACCAGCCGGCAGTGGAGGCGGATTAGAGAAACTTCTTTCTCCCCAATACCCCGGCCGTCTCTTTCACAGAGCTTGCAACTCCTGGAATTGACGAAGAAACATTCTTTTTGGGGTTCCTTGAGCTATGGCTAAGTTGGTTTGCGCTTCCGATGCACCCTCGCCATATGAGGCCGTCCATTTTTTATCCATCTCACCGAATGGTTGCTGGGATGCAAGTGGCCGTCGGGATCGCTGGGTTAGCCCATTTGTATCACGGCCTCAGCTTGGCAGCAGACACTATCGAACCAGGGGTGCATCCTGTAAACTTCTTGATGCATTATTTCACCTCGTGGCTCGAGTTGCAAGTGATTGGCGTCTTCGGTATCCACAGAAGGTCGTGCTTCTATGACAAGTGTAAGTTCCCTCGGATCATGCAGCTAGTCGATGCCTCCATTGTAAATCTGACACCGCGGAAGCTAGGGGTTTGCTCCTTTGTCCACGCATGGTTGGGGATAGTTTGACCTTCACCGATAAAATTCTGACCGTCGGCCAGGAATCCGCGAAAACGGTGCTGCCATTGCAGGACATTTTTAAAGACGGGGCCTCTGTCTTGAAAGCTCGGGAGATTCTTCATCTATACTCCATCAGGCCGGGAATTCTCGTATTTAGGAAGAATGATTCGGAATTGTTCATAAGAAACAACCCGCATCATTTCGCCCAGCAGTTAAGCTATTATCAGGGCGTCCTGTTTGAGTCTTTCTTGGCGGAACTGGCTGCTACTGAAGAGGGTATCCGGAGCGCGTTGCATCATTTTATGCACCTAAACACAGGGTCCAACTTCTTCATCAGTGAACCGAGCAGTGTTCCAAAGGACCTGAATGTGTATGTGGCATGGTATCTATTGGAGATAATGCCCTCAGAGTCAATTATTGGATCACAGGCACGTGATTGCAATGATTGAGGGGAGGACATGTCCCAGTAGGACAGTCTTACTCAAGATGATAGTATGCTATCTGGTTTACCTTTATCATCGTGTACTGCTTTAGGTGACCTGACATGTCGCTATTGCACGTTGATAGAGCCCCTAAGATTCTTGCTTGACTGCCAGCAGTATGAGGGCGATCATATAAGTGAGAGCTGGAGTTTATAAGCGCATCCTGAAAAGGTCCCTGGTCGTAGGAGTTTCGAGACAGGGCATCGATTCTCCAGAGTAGACTAGTGTATACAGTCGAGACCCCGACGAGGGGCGGTGGCCGGTCTCACGAGCCACTGGTGTCAGTTGGTTCACCTAAGATGTATACAGGTGCTCATTGGGTTATGAGTACACCGGACAGGACTCGTCGGGAACATGCTAGTTGGTCTTATACCTGACGTCAGATAGCAGTTCCCAGGTGACATGTGTACAGGTTAGTTCATCGACCTGAGGATCGTCATTTGTCTCGTGTGAGTTCCCACTGTACTTTGATTACTACCCTACCACGGCTCAAAGGAGTCGTGCAAACAGGTTTTAGTTGGGTACAGTCCCGAGCCACATGGAGGCAGTGAGCGGATCTTCGGGGGTTTCGTCTCTCCCGGTATTGGGGGTGAGGTCGCGCTGTGTCTAGGAGAGCCATTACACGAAGACCTTGGCCAAGGCAGGAGATTTACTGGTAGGTATTCCAGTAGTATCTCAGGGTGTTCTGGGCTACACTCCGACACGACTTGTACCGCTTTTGGGGGTCTGACTTTTACCAACCCCCTAGGCCCGACATGCGATGCTCATAGACGAACGGACCGGACTGTACGGATATTGTCACTGACAGGCTCAGTAGGGTGTCAGGATGAGTTCGCTCATCGACGTCCCTTTTGGTCAATAGCTGGTGGCCCGTCACGTATTGGCTTATACCTGTGACGTGCTAGTGGTTAAATCCACAGCCATAGTATTGACGAGTCTTTAGAGTCCACCACACTTTCAGTTACTCAAGCTTTCGGGCGAAACGCTGTAGAGGCCGTATAGAGATATGGCAGGGTCCGATCAGATACGTGCGGTATTGCATGGATCAGGATCGGACAGTTTTGTACTAATGGCCGTATGGTTATATGGCAGCGTTCAATCAGATACGTGCGGTATTGTACGGATCAGGATCGGACGGATATTACTAGCCGGCTTTGGTTTAAGCCGGATCCTAGTATAGTACAGTGTAGATTTTGTCTCATTGCATTTGTATCCGGACGGAATACAGATGCGGGTGTGTATGCACAGTATGGGGGTTTTCCTGTAATTTATTACGGGACCAGTTTTCTGGAGTTGCCAGTTTGCTTTCCGTTCCGGCCGGTTTTCCTTTGTTCTTTCCCGGCCGGACTTTTCCGATGGAGGGGGTTATTTGCAATTGTGCAAATAACTTTTGTGGAGGGGGTTTCTTGCTATTGTGTTGGTTATGATAAGCATCTTTGCTTTATCATCCATGTTGTGCATTAATGAGATTTGAAATGAAAAGATGTTATAAGCATGGTTGATGTTTTGTTTAAGGTCACCACTTGCTTTATCCTACTCTTACCTCCCTCTTGCATTTTGTTCTCACTCCACCACCATTCCTATAATGATATGGCCGGCCAATTTTTTTGAGTGAGAGAGAGTGGTTCATTTTGTGAGGAGATATATTTGTTCATATCATTTTTCATGCAAAGATTGATAGCTTCATTTCCCTCCAAAGCTCAATCTTCATTCCTCCATCCAAAGGCAACAAACCCCAAAGAGACAAAGCACTACACTTCCTACAGCACATCTTGAGCATGTCGAGTTGCCGGCTTCATGCCCGAGTTGCCTCGGTATAGAGGCGGGAGCCCGTAAAAGATGCAGGCGACGTGGTGCCCTTCCGGCGAGGAGGCGACGACCGGAGATCCCGCGAGGAGATCGGAGTGGAGATGAAGACCGGAGGACTCGGATCAGTCGGTATATCTCTAACTCATTCTCTTGTTAGCTTAGACTAGTTTAATGGCATGATCCGGGTGTTTAGTGCGCGGTGGTGCCGGTTTGCAAAGTCCGCAAAATTAAAGTTTATCACCGCTTCCGCGTTTGGCCGTCGGATTGACGGCCGAGGCGCCGCCATGCACTTACAGTGGTATCAAAGCCTCGCCATTAACTTCGTCTAGCTTTGTTTAATGTGTTTTGCATTTCCGATCGACCAAAATTCCAAAACTTGCATTTTTTGTTCACATCAGTTTCTGTTGCAATATTTTGGTCTCAAAAAATTTTTCAGGTTGTAAAATATTGATGTACTGGATATTCTAAGAACTCTGTAAAATTTCGATGAAGTGAATCCACAGTTGGAGCGCGGAAGCGCCGCACTTACCCCCATTCCGCCGCCCTTCCGCCGCACACTGTGGAGATCACTGCACCAATTTTTTACAGAGGCTTTCTGGGCTTAAAATATGGGTTTTGGAATATTAAAATTGGGCCCAGGTTTTCTGTGAGTGCTACAGTTTTGATTGGGGGCCCACTTGTTAATTTTTTGTCAATCGGAAAATTTTAAACACATTTTTCACAGTATTTACATTATATCTGCGACCGTGAATGTCACTCGATCGGTAAATCCGGTCTGACTGCTATAGCCCGGTTAGACGGATTTGCGAACGTGACTTTCACGTTGATATTCTATGTTTATGATGTGATGTTGCGGATCGGTCGTGGGGATAGCCTGGATGCAATACTAGTTCAGTGCTGTTGTATTATGTACATTTGATATTACGGGGCGAGCGTCCGACTTGTGGACTGCCGTCACTGCCCGTTTGTATTATTCTTTTGGTGCACGACCTGGTTGCGGTCGATGCACCCGGTGTATGTATATTTTACTTTCTGTACTAGGATTACCCCGCGGAGGGGTGCACGGATAGCCGGGTTCTGGAGGGCAACAAGCCCGCATCTCATGGCATTGGGACGGAGGGGGCTTCACTCTAGGATTGGCGGGCTATTCGCCGCACTCGTAGGGGGTACAGGTTAACCCAGGAGGGGTGCCCAAGTTGCCGGATTCCGTGGAGTGCTGGGTGGTCCATTCACGGCGTTGAAGGGGGCTGCCTCGCTTCAGGTTTTGGCGGGTGACTTGCCGCGCCCGTAGGGGTCTAGGATTTCATTGCACAGGCTATCCACACGACCAGGGGAACGTCGGGTTTCAGTAGTGGCTCTGTGAAACCCGGGGATCCCAGATATCTGTATTGTTCTGTGATGCTGTACATTTCTGTGATGTTGCATTTTATTCACGCCTTGAGCGAAATACTATATATTGGTATATATATTAGTAGATGTTGTATATGTTTTGCATCCGCGCTAGTCCAGTCCCCGCTCTGTCGTTAGTAAGCTAACCTAACGAGTGATGACGGGACCCAGTGGCGAATGCGGATGGCATATACGTACGTCAGTATATTTTCGTTCTTTGTAGTGTGATCAATTGATGGGACTGCGTTGATTCGGATCAATGCAAGTTAAACAAACCTATTCTGATGTTGTTGGAACACTTTTCAAAAAAAGCTGTTATTGCAAGGACGTTCACTTTTGTTTTGCATCGTGGTATTCATTTGGAATATCCTGCTCCTCAGTCGACGAGGCAAGGGCCGAGATCCCTTCACCGGGAGTGACCCCTTGGACAGAAGTTTGCGTCAGGGCATTAACTTCACTATAGCCGATTACTTTTGCTTTGCACTGTGGTATTCAGTTGGAATATCCTGCACCTCATTCTATGGGGAAAGAGCCGAGATCCCTTCACCGGGAGTGACCTCTTTAGTAAAGTTTTTCGTCACTATATTTTCTAAAAAGCTATCCGTTCCTTCAACGATATCAAGTTCATTACGTTAAAGGTTTTCGCCAGAAACCATTCGTAGCCCTCCGTCGTTTCAGACGGGTAGCAAGTAGTATTCATACTATGTTTGTTGACCTTCGTCAAGGCATAGTGTATGGTAGCTGCTTGTTGCTTTTCTGCTGCATAGATAGATGCGTTGGTTTGGGACAGTCGTATAGCCTTGTTGACCTTCGTCAAGGGCTTGTACGGGTGGGTTCAAATTAACCTGGACAATGACGGGTGGAACTTGACATGTGACTTATGATTTGTTGACCTTCGTCAAGGTCATAAGAGCATGGGGCAGAAATCACATCGGGAGTTTCAAAAGTACTGAAACTTGCCAGATATGCGCATACCTTCTGGAGTGTGATACCGTGAGCGGATTCCGTCACGTTATCATGCGATGATAGTTGGATCCCGATTCCCACTGATGAGTTGGTTTACTCCTCGGGTGACCCCGACTAATTCTTCTTTCAGGTTTGGAGGAGAATTTGAGGTACAGTGGGAGGTTTCCTGATTAGAAAAAGTGATAACCATTCTGATCTAGGATAGAGTGCACGCTGAGTGTTTCTTTTCTCTCTCTCTCTGGCAGCAACCATTGACCCGACCCTAGACTTTGACTCAGTGACCAAGTTGACCGAACCTACTTAACACTGGCTTTTGGATTGTCAGAGTTGCAGACCTCATTGCCACTCATACTTTTACCCTTTTCTCCAGGACACCCCATATTACTACGAACGTCCACTTCCATTGGACAAAACCATCGTATGGTTATATACGAACTCGAAGGACTTCGAGGATGGTTTCTGGTTCTGGAGAAAACGGATAGGATTATTCAGTTGTCTTTTCTTTTCACCCTCTCTCAGGTTGCGAGTACTCCTTAGTTTAGGAGTAGTACACCTATTATGCAAATTGGATAGTCTTCTTCCAAACCATAGGCTGGTGCCGACCGGTAGGGAATGAAGAAAACCAGTTAGCCTAAACGGTGTACAGAAGGTATTAAGTTCAGACAAAGCAAGGGATTAGTAAGAGGGCAAAGTAAATTGCGACTGCTATTCACGACCAAACCAAGTATTTCTTCGCCAATCCTAAATCACCTTTGTATTTCTCCAGGACACTCCGTATCACTACGAAGATCCCATTTTATTGGATAATCCATCGTATGGTTATATACGAACTCGAAAGGAACTTGTTCCAGTTCGGGGATGGATCCTGGTTCAGGAGAAATAGGAATAAAGTACATTCAGGTGTCTTTTATCTTCACCCTCTCTCGCGTTGCGAGTGCTCCTAGGATTAGGACAGTACACCCTTTATGCTTTTTGGATAGTCTTCTTCCAAACCATAGGCTGGTGCCGAACGGTAGGGAAGGAAGAAAACCATTTGGCCTAAAGGGGTGTAGAGAAGGTAATGACTAAAGACATATGAAGGGATTTGGAGAGGTGGCAAAGAATTATATGGTTATAGTTGTGAATCTGGATAATGGTAGAGGCATTACTAGGAATACCAGGATACCCCATCGGAACATTTCAATGTTTCGGGTTCACTGTGTACAGTTAATAGAAAACTGATTTCCCAATTAGACACTTGCTCCAGGGTATGTATTTACCAGGTATGATTCTCACATCTGTATGGTTTTGCAGATGATGAGTGGGAGTAAGTTATTGGGAATTAGGTGACCATCCTCATTATATCGGGATTCGTTGTAATTGGTGATATTTGAGGAAATCACCTGGGCTGTTTGCCGGTCGGCAAATATTTGGTTTTGAATATCCGCTGTTGTGCACCAATTTCAAATTGATATATCTGTACGTCTATTTTCATAGAGTGAGATATACCTTTTGATATTATGTCGATGACATTTACCTATATCAGTGGATGGTTAGGTAAGGAACATTAAACAGCGGTATAATTCTTCTTAACCATAAGTACAGTTTTCAACCTACGACACACAGTGAAAGAGTTGTTAGACTCAGCGGACTTATACAGAGTATTGTATGTTGTCCAGTGTCCATTAGGACAGAGGGGTTGGTACTCATACTATATTCTGTTTACTTTTAACTTCTCTACTTCTAGACATGTGTTTCGTAGAAACACAGGGTCTAAGTTTTGAGGAGTTATAGGTATTTGAATAGAGTAGAGAACCAGGTGTAGCAAGTATCGGGATTCTTCAAAGTGATCGAAGATGTAGATACTTGTGTATGGTATTCAGTTGATAGTAATGATAAAGAGAAATTGCTTCTCTTTCAGGTTACTCATAATTGGAAGCATTCCTAAGTTGAGTAACGCTGATCGGCCTCCTTCCATTTAGTTGACATGCACTGGAGATAGCTGCATGATTTGAATCTGGTTCAATTAAATCAGTGCCTCTGGTTCTATATTGGATATAGTACAGTTCATATCTTAACATTGTTAAGGTACGGGGAGTTGTCCGGCTTATGATTAAAACCAGACTCTGGATAACTCAAGGCACGTTTCTGTAATGGCTGTTTGTGGGTTGACCCAGGCTATGACGAGGGTTGACTTCCTACCATCTAGGAGATCAATAGAAATATTGTTCAAGACTCGCCACAGTTTTATTAAAAATGGATTTTTTCAAAAACAGTAGTGGGAGTATGGTAGAACTGGAAGTGATTCCAGAACCGCAAACGATTACTGAAGATTTGATAAGGAACCTAAAGATTCAATCTGATTTGACATTCCATTGGCCACTCCGCAGATAAGGTGGGTAACTTCAGGCACCCGAGAGGTACTACGGTAGCCTCAAGGACGGTGACAGGGAAGTTCTTGTTTACCCACAATTACCATTGCTGTTGTTCCAGGCTGCGAGACCCGGCGGGAGGATGAGTATAGCGTCGTTCTAAACTTGCTTTAGAAGTGCACGTCTATATGACTCTGCCAGAGGGTTGTCGTAGTCAGTGGGAGCAGCGGAAGCATTGGCGGACATCAGGCTTATGTCTATTTATAGACTAAAGCAGATGTAGCGGAGATAGATCATCTATTTCTGATGTGACAGTCATAGGTTTGACGTCATCAGAATAGGGGATGGATCTGTTGAGAAGGTAATAGGAAGTGATATTCCTATACTACGATCGGTTATACTTTGGTCGTCACACAGTGGTTTCTCCACAAAGGACTTAGACATTATATCAGACATACTGGTTACTAGATCTATGGTTTTAGATCTAGATTTGGGTGGTTTCCCAATCAGGGTACTTTGACAGCATTCTAAGAGTATTTAGAATGGACGACTCCTGGCACGGTAGTATACCTGCAGGTAATGGAGTCACCCTCTCTAAAGGTGTCTTATAGACTAAAGTAGAGAGGGATGTGCATGATTGGAAGATCACTTGCTTAGGCAATTGAGTCAATCATGAGATGTCAAGTACCACACCAGATGTTGTTCTTGCACTAGATGCAATAAGTTGATATTGATCCAATCCTGGAGAAACAGTCGGAAGCAGTTTTAGAACATAAGTGGCTGTTCTAGGGATATGATAACGAAAGCCTCTTTCGGGAGACAATTATCATTCCAGGCTTCCAAGGTGACATGGACGACAAGGAGGTTGTCAGAGTTTTAGTTTTCCTTCTGACGAGGGGCAGTATTTTGGACAGGTGGTCCAAGGCAATGCTGAGGGAGGCATGGCGCAGGATACTGATTAAGTTCAGTTGACGATACAGTCTAAAGAAGTTTGGATTTGGAGTTCATTTATGAGCTAGGTCCCATCAGACATCCAGACATTCTAAGATAGGTATTGCTCATTTCGGGAGATGGCTTTCTCCACGAATTTGAGATATAGAGAGACATAGAAAGAAACATCAAGGCGGATCCACTCACTGAGGCTATTTCTCGAACGCAATAGTTTCACAAACAGTTTTTGTGAGACTGACTAGTAGAGGAGTTGGGTGTTCGGTATCACACGGGCTGTGAGTATGCGACATCGCAATAATTAGCCTTGAGTGCAAGTGGGAGATTGTTGGAGATAATGCCCTCAGAGTCAATTATTGGATCACAGGCACGTGATTGCAATGATTGAGGGGAGGACATGTCCCAGTAGGACAGTCTTACTCAAGATGATAGTATGCTATCTGGTTTACCTTTATCATCGTGTACTACTTTAGGTGACCTGACATGTCGCTATTGCACGTTGATAGAGCCCCTAAGATTCTTGCTTGACTGCCAGCAGTATGAGGGCGATCAAATAAGTGAGAGCTGGAGTCTATAAGCGCATCCTTAAAAGGTCCCTGGTCGTAGGAGTTTCGAGACAGGGCATCGATTCTCCAGAGTAGACTAGTGTATACAGTCGAGACCCCGACGAGGGGCGGTGGCCGGTCTCACGAGCCACTGGTGTCAGTTGGTTCACCTAAGATGTATACAGGTGCTCATTGGGTTATGAGTACACCGGACAGGACTCGCCGGGAACATGCTAGTTGGTCTTATACCTGACGTCAGATAGCAGTTCCCAGGTGACATGTGTACAGGTTAGTTCATCGACCTGAGGATCGTCATTTGTCTCGTGTGAGTTCCCACTGTACTTTGATTACTACCCTACCACGGCTCAAAGGAGTCGTGCAAACAGGTTTTAGTTGGGTACAGTCCCGAGCCACATGGAGGCAGTGAGCGGATCTTCGGGGGTTTCGTCTCTCCCGGTATTGGGGGTGAGGTCGCGCTGTGTCTAGGAGAGCCATTACACGAAGACCTTGGCCAAGGCAGGAGATTTACTGGTAGGTATTCCAGTAGTATCTCAGGGTGTTCTGGGCTACACTCCGACACGACTTTACCGCTTTTGGGGGTCTGACTTTTACCAACCCCCTAGGCCCGACATGTGATGCTCATAGACGAACGGACCGGACTGTACGGATATTGTCACTGACAGGCTCAGTAGGGTGTCAGGATGAGTTCGCTCATCGACGTCCCTTTTGGTCAATAGCTGGTGGCCCGTCACGTATTGGCTTATACCTCTGACGTGCTAGTAGTTAAATCCACAGCCATAGTATTGACGAGTCTTTAGAGTCCACCACACTTTCAGTTACTCAAGCTTTCGGGCGAAACGCTGTAGAGGCCGTATAGAGATATGGCAGGGTCTGATCAGATACGTGCGGTATTGCATGGATCAGGATCGGACAGTTTTGTACTAATGGCCGTATGGTTATATGGCAGCGTTCAATCAGATACGTGCGGTATTGCACGGATCAGGATCGGACGGATATTACTAGCCGGCTTTGGTTTAAGCCGGATCCTAGTATAGTACAGTGTAGATTTTGTCTCATTGCATTTGTATCCGGACGGAATACAGATGCGGGTGTGTATGCACAGTATGGGGGTTTTCCTGTAATTTATTACGGGACCAGTTTTCTGGAGTTGCCAGTTTGCTTTCCGTTCCGGCCGGTTTTCCTTTGTTCTTTCCCGGCCGGACTTTTCCGATGGAGGGGGTTATTTGCAATTGTGCAAATAACTTTTGTGGAGGGGGTTTCTTGCTATTGTGTTGGTTATGATAAGCATCTTTGCTTTATCATCCATGTTGTGCATTAATGAGATTTGAAATGAAAAGATGTTATAAGCATGGTTGATGTTTTGTTTAAGGTCACCACTTGCTTTATCCTACTCTTACCTCCCTCTTGCATTTTGTTCTCACTCCACCACCATTCCTATAATGATATGGCCGGCCAATTTTTTTGAGTGAGAGAGAGTGGTTCATTTTGTGAGGAGATATGTTTGTTCATATCATTTTTCATGCAAAGATTGATAGCTTCATTTCCCTCTAAAGCTCAATCTTCATTCCTCCATCCAAAGGCAACAAACCCCAAAGAGACAAAGCACTACACTTCCTACAGCACATCTTGAGCATGTCGAGTTGCCGGCTTCATGCCCGAGTTGCCTCGGTATAGAGGCGGGAGCCCGTAAAAGATGCAGGCGACGTGGTGCCCTTCCGGCGAGGAGGCGACGACCGGAGATCCCGCGAGGAGATCGGAGTGGAGATGAAGACCGGAGGACTCGGATCAGTCGGTATATCTCTAACTCATTCTCTTGTTAGCTTAGACTAGTTTAATGGCATGATCCGGGTGTTTAGTGCGCGGTGGTGCCGGTTTGCAAAGTCCGCAAAATTAAAGTTTATCACCGCTTCCGCGTTTGGCCGTCGGATTGACGGCCGGGGCTCCGCCATGCACTTACAGTATCAACATTCGATGGGCGCCATTATTAGGGAAGAAAAGCGACTGCTGCTTGATCGTAAGGGCACCACCCTGGCTGGTAACCCCGCTGTTCCCCTGAAACGACGGACCATTGTCCGTCCTCCTTTAAGGGAAGCTGTTGCGGCTGTGGTACCGCGTGATATACCTGAGCTACCGCTACCTCGTGCTCCCGTTGAAGTGGCAGCTGTGGCGTCTGCTGAGTCCGGCTTGTGTGCGGAGATCAGGACTCGCCGCCCGAAGTTGCCCGCTAAACGTAAGCTCGTGTTACCGGCGACCGATACTCATTCGTAGAAAAAGAAGAAGAAGTCGATTCTTTCTGCAGACGTTGTATTCGGCTAGGAGCCCCATGCTCCTTATAGTGAAGGCTTAAGCGAATACGGGACCAACGAGGGTTTCTTCACTGCGCCAGATAACACTGATATGGAGGCTGCAATCGCGGCTTCCGAGCGACTAGCTTGCAACAAAGCAGGACTGATCATCCTCGCATAGTCAGGTATACTTCCGCCGTATCTTTAAGTGGTTACATCATACATTTTTTATTATCATGCTTTGACCGAAAATTCTTTTTCGACAGGCGCTTCAACCGAAGAGGCTCTCGCGGCTTCTCTCAAGACTTTCGAAGAGGAAGAAAGGCTTCGCGTTTCCTTGGGCCTCGGTATATTTCGACTTATTGTGTTTTCATTCCCCTTTCTTATAGGTAATCTGACCCTTCCTTTTTATCTTATTGCAGGGACTACCACGACTCAGGTTATCCCGAGTGCAGTGCCGACTTCGCAGGGTGGTGTGGAGACGCTTCCAAGGCCGGCTACCGAAGTCCCATCTTCCCCAGCATTCCCAAAAGAGGCTTCACTTAAGCAACTGATGACGGACGCCATAGCGGCTCCAGAGGTAGCTCCTGGCTCGGACGGTGATGTCTTCTTGACAGGGGTCTTAAGAAGATCAGCTCTCACAGCCCAGGCAGAAAGAAAGCGCAGGAGGCGCGCAGCAAGAGAACGTAATGTCGCCTTGGCTGTAGGTACAGGCTCAAGCGCCGCTTCCCCTATCCCTTTTTCTTCAGAGGGTGCTCTGGCCGCCCTGTCTACCGCTCATAGACAGGCGGTACGCGCAGCTCGGGAAGCAATTGAAAAGTCGTCCCAAGGTAGCGTAACACTGGGTACTTTTGTCAGAGTTTTGATCTTCAGATTCTCATATATCTTACCCTGCAGGGCCAAGTCCTGGTGAGGAGGTGGCAGGTGAGATGATGGCAACCACCGAATCCGAAGCGGCTACTCTTTCTCAGGAGTCCGGGACTGCTCCTATTGCCGTTCTTTCCACTCGCGGTTCCCTACCATCGCCTGGCATTGCGAGTGCCACGACGGCTCTCGTAGAATCATGGGACGAAGCTATGGGTGGCGAAACCATCCCCATGAATGAGATCGAAGAAGTCGTGATGCTTGGCGATGCTTCCATCACAGTTTTGGCTGATGACCTGTCTGGTCAGTTTCGGGTTGCTGCATTCTTTTCGTTTTGCAATCCCTTCTGATGACATTTTGTTCCATTCGAATGTAGGTGTGGCGAGCGCTAAGGTTGTGACACCTGAAGAAGCACTACCAGCTGCCGCTCTGACGGTCGCTGCTCCTTCGTCTCCTCTTATATCTTCTCAAATGCTGTAAGGTATGGGGTTTACGATTTAAATTAGGACGGCATATTCCGTGTACTGACCATGTATCATTGTGATCTTGCAGAGTTCTCTTTGATCATCTGTATCAAGTGCTGAACCCGCACTTCTCCTTCCAGTCGGAAGTTACTCTGCCTGCTGGTGCCGGTGAGTATAGCTCTCTAAACCGACGTCCTTTCCTTTCTTAGACGGGTGACCCGACCATTGTTAATTTTGAATTGATTGCAGCACTACAAATTGAAGGAGGGGACGAGGGAATCGTCGCGCCACCAGTACTCCCAACCCTGTCCCCTGTCGTAGCCGGTATGGTAGACTCTATTGTTCATGCATTTTCTTTATCTCTTAAGCCGCCATTTGATCAGAATTCGTTTTGCAGCAATTGCACCGGTTCCTGCCCCGTTCGAGTCTCGCATCATAATGCCGGCAGGGCCCTTTTCTAGACGTCCATCTTCAAAAGGCGTTGTGACCAGCCTACGTATGTTGAGCGAATACGTCGAGGAGCTTGACGCGGAGGCCCCTACATTCACTGCAGATTTTTCTGCCGAGGTTAATCCAATACTGGCGACGCTTGTGAACTTCCATAACGAAGGCGTCGTTGAGTCTTGGGTTAACCACTGCAGGAAGATTGAGGCCTGCCTGCATAAGATCGAGCTCAGGCATCCTGCTCCGGAAATGTTGGCTTTGAACTCCCAGCGGGCTGCATGGGTTGAGCAGAGCGTGTCCTTCCTCCGCCATTTTGAACAAGAAGCGACCTTGAGGCGGAAGGAACGTGAGGAGGCTTCAGGTGAATCTTCCCGGCTGCGCGCCCAAGTTGAAGCGAATGCCGCACAACTGAGAGCCGTCTTTGACAATTTGCAGCGATGTATTTCGGACGGGCTGGCATTGAGGCAGAAGCTCGACTTCATTGAGAAGGTTACGCAGAGTCGCGAAGCTGCCCAACGGGAAATCGATGAGAAGGTTTCATCGTGCTTGCAGTAGCGGGCTCGAATTGAAGCGGGGCTGGCCGCGGCGGCCGATAATGAGAAGGAGTTGAGAGGAGTGCGCGAGCAGCTAGCTGATTTATTGAAGATGCCTCCTTCTCAGTAGTTGTTTTTGTATAGATTGAACACTTGTAACCTTTGAATAATATGTATCCATTTTTTTATTCTTTCATATGATTCAACTTGTACTCCATTGAATTCATGAATAAAAGATACACATTTTTTTCTATTGATGCTTTCTTCTCTTCGCTGCGTCATCACCATGTGATTTTAGCAAGTGTGGCCTGTAGATAGTCGAGAACATTTCATCTTAGCCTCCATATAGGGTCGCGATGGCTTAGGAAGCAGGTTCAGATCTGCTGCCTAAGACTTTTCAACTTTATGAGCCGTGAGGGTCTCATAAAGACTTTTCTTCCTACGAGTCGAGAGGATATCATAGGTGTATTTTCTCTTTAGGAATCGTGAGGATTCCTAAGTGTGTTTTCTCTTGAGAGTCGTAAGGATCTTCCGAGAGAATTTTCTTTCTTACAAGTCGAGATGACTCGTAAGTGATTGATGAGTTGACCTACTCCTGAATTAAAGCGTTGCTTTGACGGGGAGGTCGAGGGTTGACTTTTCCATTCGGAGTTAGGATTGACTTTAGCCGTATGGGGTTAGGGGTTGCTCTGGCCGTTTCCCACAGGGTCAGGATTGACTCTAGCCATGTTCTACGGGACAAGGATTTGCTCTAGCCGTTTCCTACGGGGTCAGGATTGACTTTAGCCGTATTCTACAGGGTCAGGATTTGCTCTGGCCATTTCCCACGGGGTCAGGATTGACTTTAGCCGTGTTCTACAGGGCCAGGATTTGCTCTGGCCGTTTCCCACGGGGTCAGGATTGACTTTAGCCGTGTTCTACGGGACTAGGAGGGGTTGACTTTAGCTATATGGGGTCAGAATTGACTTTAGCCGTATGGGGTCAGGGGTGACTCTCGGTTGTCTGTGCACTGCCGAGTCATGGAATTGGGAACTTTGTCGCGGCTCCGCTTTGCTAACGTTGCGTCTGTTGTAATGAGACAAATGTCGAGGTGGTCTCTAGGTTGTCTGTGAACCATCAAGATTTGGAACAGGGACTTTGCCATGGCTCCAAGGTTGATTGTCGCGTCTGGATCCTGCTGGAATGAGGAGGAACGCTGTTGGTGATCTCTAGACTGTCTGTGAACCGTCGAGATTTGGAACAGGAAATTTGCCATGGCTCCGCTTTGCTGACGTTGCGTCTGTTGTAATGAGATGAATGTCGAGGTGGTCTCTAGGTTGTCAGTGAACCGTCGAGATTTGGAACAGGGACTTTGCCATGGCTCCAAGGTTGATTGTCGCGCCTGAATCGTGCTGGAATGAGGAGGAACACTGTTGGTGATCTTTAGACTGTCTGTGAACCGTTGTGATTTGGAACAGGGACTTTGCCATGGCTCCAAGGTTGATTGTCGCGTCTGAATCCTGCTGGAATGAGGAGGAACACTGTTGGTGATCTCTAGGCTGTCCGTGAACTGTCGAGACATGACTTCGCTCTGACGAAGCCTGGTAGGACGATATGGTTCCCTCTTTGTTTGTGCCCATGGATTGTATACAGGGGTCAATGTGACCTCACCTGCAGGGAAAACAGTTTCATTTTATATATTTTTCCTTTCCGCGATGCTCTATCATTTCAGCTTTTATATCGCGAAAGTCGCGATTGCCCAATCATTTCGGCTATTTTTCGCGGTGCCCAATCATTTCGGCTATTTGTTTTATTTACTCGCTGCTTTTTATTGCGAGTTGCCCAATCATTTCGGCTATTTTTTAATGCATATGTTTTACTTGCTGATTTTGTTGCAAGTTGCCCTGTCATTTCGGCTATTTTATATGCATTTATGGCTCACTGATCTTTGCTGCGAGTAAAGGACTTAGGATCTGATACCAACTTGGGCATCGGCATCGCTGCAACTGGGATATTGCCAGGAGCGAATCATCATTTGTCTTTGTCGGTTCGAACAAAGGCGGCTTAGCAATTATGGTTAGGCTCCTGTCGACTAAGGCTGTTAACTTCATGAGCCGTAAGGGTCTCATGAATTTATTTCTCCCTACGAGTCGTGAGGATCTCGTAAGTGCGTTTTATCCTTAAGAATCGTGAGGATTCTTAAGTGTATGGTTTCCCGTAAGTCGTAAGGATCTTACAAGAGTGTTTTCTCCTCATAAGTCGAGAGGAATTACAAGGATCGTTCGTCGTGTGAGCATATCCCTAGTCGCTGGTGAAACTCTGTTAGGAAATGTTTATTCGTGCCCGTGGATTGTATACAAGGGTCAGCATTGAACCGCTTGTAGGGCATAATCGGGGTGTATGACGGCTTAAGAACATGTTCAGATCCCTGTAGTTTAAGGCTTTTGAATCTTATGAGCCTTGAGGGTCTCATAAGAGGGTTCTCCTTACGAGTCGTGGGGATCTCGCAAGTGTAATTTCTTCTTAGGAATCATGGGGATCCCTAAGTGTGTTGCTCCCTTGTGAGTCATAAGGATCTCACGCAGGTATATTCTCCTTACAAGGTCGAGAGGACCTTGCAAGTGTTTTTTTAATGAGATTGCGCCCTTTTCGGGTTTTCACAAACTCTCCGGTATCCCTGCTGTTTTTACTCACGGAGCCCTTCCGGGTTATCATCCGTGCCCATCTCGCTTGTGGACGTACCGTTTTTTTTGCGTCAGCCTTGGGATGCTGCGGTCCATAGTAGTTTATAGACATCTCGGTCAGTCTTTAGTTTAGGGACGTTTCGGTCCATTGTTAGTTTTAGGACATCTCGACCCGTCGTTAGTTTTAGGACATTTCGGTACGTTGTTGCAATGGTTTCGTCGGCTACCACTTCTGGAGTTTGGGCCTGGGAAGATAGCGAGCGGACATAGGCGTCGTCATCTATCATTGACCTAGGCCGTGACTTGTCAGGCATAGCACTTTTTTAGGAACCGGCCATTTAATGGCCTGAAGGGTCTTTTGCCATGCATATCCATAAGCAAGTAAGACCCACCCTGGTAGATTTTGTCTATGATGTACGAGCCCTCGTAATTTTGCTCGAACTTCCCCCGTTTGGTACGATTGGGGATCATAGGTCTTTTGACCACTAGCACGAGTTCACCGTGGCAGAACGTTCTCGGCTTAGTCAATCTCTCATATGAGCGCGTCATTTTGGCTTTGTAAGCTTCCAAGTTTTGCTGCGCCATGAGCCGGTTTTCATCGAGGGCGTCGAGCTCCTAAAGCCGAAGATGAGCATTCTCTTCGTCCGTTAGCTCATAATGAACCGCCACTCGTAAGGAGGGTAGCTCTATCTCCAAGGGGAGTAATGCTTCAGTGCCGAACACCAATGCATACGGCGTTGTGTTTGTGGCCGTTTTGAACGTAGTTCGATACACCCAGAGAGCTTCATGCAGTCTCTCGTGCCAGTCTTTTTTATTTTTAGACACCGTATTTTTCACGATCTTCTTCAAGGTCTTGTTAAAAGCCTCAGCCAGACCGTTAGCTCGGGGATTATAGACCGAAGAGTATCTCCAGTCTATATTATGTTGCTGCGCGAAGCGGCTGATTTTGTGACTTCTGTATGCCGACCCGTTATCGGAGATAATCCGTCGCGGAGTGCCAAACCGATAGATGACGCGTGTCTTGAAGAAATGGAGGATATTCTCCGTCTTCACTTCTCTTAGTGGTATCGCTTATGCCCATTTGGTGAAGTAATCAGCTGTCGCCAGTATGAACTGATGTCCTCTGGACGATGCTGGTTCAATGGGCCCGATTATGTCAGTTCCCCACATTTTGAACGGCCAGCTAGCCACCGTCGGATGTAGCAGATTTGGATGCTGGTGAATAAAGTCCCCGTGAATCTGGCACGAGTGGCATTGCTTCGCGTATTCGAGACAGTCCTGAATCATCGTGGGCCAATAGTAGCCCATCCTTTTGATCTTCAGCATCATCTTCGGCCCGGCTTGGAGAGAATCGCAAAGTCTGTCGTAAGTTTCTTGAACGACTCTCCTTGCTTCTTCAGGTCCTAGGCATCTTAGCCACAGGGAGTCGAATGATCTCTTATACAGCGTATCATTGATGAAGGAGAAGGACAGAGCTCGTTTCATGAGCTGATGTCTTAAGGACGCGTCTTCAGGTGTTCGACGGGATTTGAAGTAGTCTATAAAGACTTCTCTCCAATCCTCAACCCTTTCCTGGTATTTTATTTATAAGGCCGTTTGCTTGGTCGCTGCCTTTTCTTCGGACGACTCCGGAGATATTTCTGCCGGTGCAAGAACCCGACGGCTTTGTACAATGATCCTTACGTCATCGAGGTTCTCATCGGCCAGTTCTTTAGCGAGCTTGGATAATGCATCCGCCTTGGTATTTTCCGCGCGCGGTATGCTTTCCAGGGCATAGGCAGGGATTTGAGTCAGCAGTTGCTGCACTCTCTCGCCGTACTTCACCAATTCTGGTTTGCACGTCTAATAGTCACCGGTTACTTGGCTAACGACCAGTTGAGAGTCTCGGTATATGAGGAGGTTTTCAATTCCCATGTCGACGGCGATCTCAAGACCTGCTATCAAAGCTTCATATTCAGCTTCATTGTTTGTCCTCGGCTCTGTTAAGGAGAAGGCAAAGCGCATTATCCCTCTTTGTGGAGTCATGAAGATGAGGCCTACCCCAGATTTGATTATAGGGGAGCTGTGCTTTCGCTTCTTTATGGAAGATGCCCCGTCGAAGTAGAGTTCCTATCGGGTGTCACTCTCTCCTTTCTCCCCGTCGATCGTGTCAAACGCGTGTTCATCTGGCAATTCGCAGTTCAAGGGAGAGTCGGCAGGTATCGGATGCTCAGCGAGGAAGGCGGCGATGGCTTGGCCTTTCACTGCCTTGAGAGGTCGGTATGTCACCGAGAATTCCATTAAAGTAGTGCACATTTAGCTAGCCGTCCCGTTAGAATGGCTTTTGACATCAAATATTTGAGAGGATCCACTTTTTATATGAGGTGGATCTCATGCGCCAACGCATAGTGCCGGAGCTTCGTTATCGCGAAGATTAATGCCAGACAGTGTTTTTCGATAGGAGAGTAGTTGTTTTCTGCCCCTAGGAGAACTCGACTCAAATAGTAGAGGGCTCTCTCCTTCCCTTGGTCGTTCTCCTGTGCCCATAGTGCGCCTAAAGAACCTTCAAGGGTTGTTGTGTATAGGATGAGGGGCTTTCCTTTGACCGAAGCGGTCAGCACCGGTAGATTCTGCAGGTATTGCTTGATTTTGTCCAGTGCGCTTTGGCATTTGCGATTCCAGACGAACGGGGTCCCCTTCTTCATCATGTGACTGTAGGGACGACACTTGCCGGAGAGGTTGACTTGGAGTTTGATACCTGTTTAGGCATCTACATCGCTACAACTGGGATATTGCCAGGAGAGACTCATCGTTTGCCCCTGTTGATTTGGACAAAGGTGGCTTAGTAGACAGGGTTAGGACTCTGTCGACTAAGACTTTTGACTTTATGATCCGTAAGGGTCTCATAAAGGGTTTTCTCCCTATGATTCGTGAGGATCTCGTAGTCGTATTTTCTCCTTAAGAATCGCGGGGATTCCTAAGTGATGTCTTCTCTTGTAAGTCGTAAGGATCTTCCAAGAGTGTTTTCTCCTTATAAGTTGAGAGGACCTACAAGTGTTATTCACCATATGGGAACATTTCTTGCCATTTGTAGAACTTGGCAAAGAAATATTTATTCATGCCCCTGGATTGTATACAAGGGTCAATATGGACCGCCTGTAGGGCAATTTGAGAGATATGACGGCTTAAGAACAAGTCTAGATCCCTGTAACTAAAGGCTTTCGAATCCTATGATTCGTGAGGGTCTCACAGAGGGGATTCTCCTTACGAGTCATGAGGATCTCATAAGTGTAGTTATTTTAACGAGGTTGCGCCCTTCCGGGTTTTCACAAGCTCACCGGCAGTCCTGCTGTTTTTACTCACGGCGCCCTTTCGGATTTTCATCAGTGCCCATTTTGCTTGTGGACATACCATTTTTTTGTTGAGAGCGTGATTTAGTAAATCAGTATCCAACTCGTGCTCTGTTCTTTCTCCAGGTGCGTTTTCGAGAATTGCCTTAGATGATGGATTAGCGAGTGATGCCGCCTGATCAAGAATCTCCTGCTGATTTTCACGTTGCAGTTGAATTTTTGTCAGTGACCGAATTTGAGGTTGGTGACTAGTAGAAGCTCGAACTTCGTCTTTGGAATTCACCACATAGACTATATGAACTACCATGCCCCCAGGCTTGAGGTTTTTTGAGTTTTGGCCTTTGGGGTTTGCTCCGGGCACTTGAGCTTTATTAGGCCTTTTGTTGTGAAAAGCCGCTTTGGTTTTGGGAGGAACCACTGTATCAGGATCCATCTTGGGGTGAGTCCCCTTCACCTGCTTCCACACCTTATATATAGATGAGGAAAGTTGTCTCAGGGAGCGAACTGGTTTTTGCTCTCGAGGGATCTCCATGGGCTGCGGAGACTTCTTCAATATTGTGGTAGGAGAATTTTGTCTGACCCTTCACAACAATTTGAAGCTGTTCCCAGTTGGAACAACAACATTCACCCCTGGGGTTGAAACAGGACCATACAGAGGACTGCCCCCAGCTCATTTTGTATTGTGCTGATATCGACGTTGGTCGTTTCTTACGGCCGGGATTTGATTAGCTTAGGATTTTGCTGAGCCTGCCCCATATTTCCTTTGAGAGCTTGAATATTCTTCCCTTTGCGTCGACCTTGGTCCTTGGCATGTGCCTGTTGTTTGAGGACTGATTCCGTCGGCAAAGCTGCTGCTTGGGGAACCAGCCTGTGGAAGACATACTTCCTCTAGGATTCCTCCATCGGCGTTGAGGCACCGAGGGTGGGAGGTGGGAGTATCGATCCAAAAAGAAGCCCGTTGATTTCTTGAAGAGCCGGATTGCAGAGATTTGAGCCTGCAAGTGGCACGTACTTGACTCCACCAGATATGACAGAGCCTGAGTTACTAAGGTGAGAGTAAACGCCATTCTTCATAGAAACGGAACGCCGGCTTCAGTATCCCCTCCCCTAAGGGCAACCACAAACATATATAACGCGAATATTTGATCGCGGAAAAACACGACACACGAAGTGTGGAGTGGAAAGAGGAAAAGGTCCTTCCGGGCATGCCAGAATCTGTTCTCCGCCGAAAGACGCGACCGGGACGTTGGGACGTCCGACCTGAATTTGGGGGCAGATGCTATTTGGTGCTATCCGTCCACCTCTCTGAAGATACCAAGTTGATTTATGACACCATGTATGAAAGGTTTATACGGATGCGGCCGATGTAGCAGATTTCGTCAGATTCCCCCTCGTTGAGGTTTTTTTAATTGTGAGGACGCTTTTCCCTGCAGGCGCAAGCCCCTGCAGTTAATTACGTTACCGTATCGCGGTAACCACTTTCTCCTTCTCCAGATGGTCACTTCGTGTCGTGTGTGTTTGTTTGGTTTTTGGTTGCCCGTGGATTGTATACGGAGACTAATTTATGTTGTCGCCCGTAGGGTGTGGATTAGTCCAAATCCGTATGATTTGGGTTTGGGGTTGGGTTTAAGGATGCGTTAGTCTCATTTGAGACTAAGATCAACTTAAACGTTTGTTAAGGATACGTTAGTTTAATTTTAGACTAAGATCAACTTAACGGGTTCGTTTAGATCCAACAAAAGAGCATTTGGACTCTATTGTTTAGTTTAGAGACATTGCGCTCCATTAGTTTAAGGACATTACGGTCCATGGGTTTAAGGACCCCACAGTTTGAGGTTAAGGACATCATAGTCCATGGGTTTAAGGACCCCACAGTCCGAGGTTAAGGACATCATAGTCCATGGGCTTAAGGACCCCACAGTCCGAGGTTAAGGACATCATAGTCCATTGGTTTAAGAACCCCACAGTCCGAGGTTAAGGACATCATAGTCCATGGGCTTAAGGACCCCACAGTCCATGAGATGTCTGGTTGTCGGGACCTATCACCTCTCTGAAGACGTTGAAGGATTACAACGACATATATCAGAGGAGTGCGAAATTTACCCATGAACCAATATTGGTTGGGAGATCTGTAGTCCAATTGGGACTAAGATCTGAGATTTATGAGCCTATGGGCTCAATTAATCTGAATGAGGGGTTTATGGCCAACTTGGGCTCGGCCCACTCAGTTAAAATGTTAAACATTTGACAATGCTGAGCATTGATTTGGGTTCTGACATCCTTTCTTTCTTTTATTGAATGCTGAGCATTCATTATAGCTTTGGTCTTTATTTATAGAACAATTTATGTTCTTTTAGTGCACACGTGAGGAGCACGTGGGGCGCTCGGCGCTTTGAGCTAGACAATGAGCGCATTGCGCTTCTGCTGGGTAGCCCACACGTGAGGAGCACATGGCGCGCTTGGTACTGTGCGCCAGATTTGGAGTGCTAGGGCGCTTCTGCTAAGTAGCGCACACGTGAGGAGCACGTGGAGCGCTTGGCACTGAGCGCCAGTCAATGAGCGCAGAGCACTTCTGTTCAAATAGAGCACACGTGGGAGGCACGTGGCTCGCTTGGCGCTGAGCGCCAGTTCAAAGAGCGCTATGCGCTTCTGTTCAAGTTTGGTGCGCTAAGGCTCTGCAGCGCTGTGAGCTAGATTTGGAACGCTGATGCGCTCTTCTTTAATTAAGGCTCTTTTTAGGCAGCTTTGCGCCTTGAGAATTAAATTCTCTATAAGAGACTTTATCTCATGGATTTAAGAACGAAGTTCTTATTTTTTATAGGAGATGTTTCAATCTCTTATGTTTTTGGTGAAAGGCTCTGTCTTTATGGATCTATGATCCTAAGAGAATCAAATTATTCTCCCTCCCATTTTATAATGAGATATTATAATCTCTTTTGTGAAAGACAACTTGTCTTATAGATCTATGATCTCAAGACGATTAAGTTCTTCCCTTTATTTTTATGATGAGATACTTTGATCTCTTTGTCAAAGACCTTGGTCTTATAGATCTATGATCTTAGAAAAAGAAGTAAATTCTTCTTTTATATGAGACGATTTCGTCTCTCTGTTCTTTTTTCTTTTTACCTTGAAGAAAGTTTTCTTCTTCTTAGAGCTTACTCTTTGTCTTTGAATTTTTTCAAAGTTTTTGGGAGGGTTCCTCTCTCTGTCTCTGTATATCAGACTTAAAGTCTTAAGTACTTTTTTTAGTGAAGGCTGATCAGTTAAAGAGATCTTTTCTTTAATTGATTTGGGGATGTTTCCCCCGTTGGATCTTTGATCCAAGGGCATCTGATTTACAGAAGGCAATCTTCTTGTTTTTAACAAGATTGGGAAATCTTTTCCCACACAGAATTTATTCTGTATTTTGGTGATTTTTAATCACTTTTGGATCATTGATCCAACGGTGCTCTGATTTACAGAGCCCAATCTTTTTGTTCGGAAACATTTTGAGGAATCTTTCCCTAACGGAATTCTATTCTGGTCAATTGATGATTTTTAATCATGTTCGTTAGATCTTTGATCCAAGGGCCGAGAACATTTTGTTCTATCGCTAGCGCTCACGTGCTTTGCACGTGGTGCGCTGCTTAGAGTGCAGCACACTTAGCGCTAGCGCCCACGTGCTTTGCACGTGGTGCGCTGCTTGGAATGCAGTGCTCTTAGCGCTAGTGCCCACGTGCTTTGCACGTGGTGCGCTGCTTGGAGTGCAGCGGACTTAGCGCTAGTGCTCGCGTTCTTTGTACGTGGTGCGCTGCTTAGAATGCAGTGCTCTTAGCGCTTCTATGAAGCGCTGCTTTATTTCAAATTTTGAAAATTTGAACAGAGCTTTGCTCTGGTTGGGGGAAACAGGTGGATTGCGTCACCTGTTCCACTAGCATCGTGAGAACGGAGGCCGCTTGAGGGCCATAGGTCACTCCCCCAGCAAGGATGGACTGGGAGTTGCTGCAGTTGTTTTAGTTGGTGTAGTTGAAAGCTATTGATCTTCTGTTTTCTGCACGGAGAAAGACACCAAATCTTAGTACCTCGAATCCAGGGGCAACCATAGCAAACCGCGATGCGTTTACGAAACACGACACACGAAGTGTGGAGTGGAAAGAGGAAAAGGTCTCACCGGGCGTGCCAGAATCTGTTCGCCGCCGAATGCCGGGAAGACTGACGTCTTGCCTGAATTTGGGGCCAGAGGCTATTTGGTTTTATCCGTCCACCTCTCCGAAGATGCTAAGTTGATTTATGGCACCGTATATCGGAGGTTTGGACAGATGCGGCCGTTGTAGCAGACTTCGTCAGATTCCCCCTCATTGTGAGGGGTTTTTGATTGTGGGGACGCTCTTACCTGCAGGCGCAAGCCCCTGCAGTTAATTACGCTACTGCATCACGGTAAGCACTTTCTCCTTCTCCAGATGGTCACTTCATGTCGTGGGTGTTTATTTTGTTTTTGGTTGCATGTGGATTGTATACGGAGACTACTTTATGTTGTCGCCCGTAGAGCGCGGATTAGTCCAAATCCGTATTTTCTTAGATTTGGGTTTGGGGTTGGGTTTAAGGATCGTTAATCTCATTTAAGACTAAGATCAACTTAAACGTTTTTTTAAGAATACGTTTGTCACGACCCGCAGGGTACGGAACGTGACTGACACTTTACGAAAAGTCTCAAGGCGTCCGTAAAATAAGTAAGCCAAAGCCCAGAAATCAAAACCAAATAAGCAGAAGTGTGAAGGAAAAACCAATCAATTGAAAGCGAGTTTATCAAGTAAGTCATATCAAGCCCCTTTTAAAAACAATATCAATTTTTCCGAAAATTTCGGCGGAGTCTCCTTTGTAAATACTGGCCCCCAAAATGGGTACAACAAGAATATATATGAATACAACAAATAAGGCATCCCCAAGCAGGAGCTAGCTCTTCGCCACAAGGCGCTCACAAATCCCACGCAATGTAAATCAGCAATGTGCATAAATAAACATAAGAAGCGCAAGTAAAACATCATGTCGACTCGAGTGAGCTCGACCCCAGAATACAGCATAAAAAGCTCACAAATCTCACAGTCTCGTCTCTAGGTCAATATACAACAATACTGGTAGATACAGTAGATGGAGTACTCTAGATACAAATAATATACAAGGCGGTACAAAATAATAATACAACCCACCTATGAGCAAAAGCCTCGAGTCCAGGCAAAAGAGGCAAAAGAAGCAAGTGCGCCTGCCGCTACTGTACTGACGGAGCGGACCTGTAAAAAGCTGTGGCACAACGAGGGTGAGTTGCCAACTCGTGAGTAATAAATAACATCTATATAGGCTATCGCAAGCATGCACACAAGCATCCTAGCATCTATAATACAGGTATGGCAAGATATACTAGCAGGTATGTATGCAACATGAACTAGCACGTATGAATGCAATATGAATCAACTCGTGATCTGAATATATAGGTAAAAGAAGTCATATTTTTCATTTAGGAATCTCTTTTCTTTTAAATATCAGCACAATACAAATAGAATCAACAAGAATCCGTGTCCAGCATCGACACCTCAAAACTGTCTCAAATCTCATATATCCATATCGTAGTATCTTTGGCCTCATCCGTCCAGCTGACCCATCTCAAATATCAATATCTCATCATCTCGCGGCCACGGTCGGTATCCTCTGGATATCCGCCATGCCAAAAAGTCACCGGTAGGTAGTCTATCCCCTGCCAGGCTCAACGTCAACAACACGACCTTCTCGCCCCGGGGTACCTTACCGGGCCCACCATGTACCCGAGACGGTTCATCCAACTCCTAGAAACGGGTCTCGAAAACCACAGCAAACTCATGGTGGACGACACTCACATCACTAGAAAACCACAATTTTGCATATTTTAAAAAAATAATAAGTTTGTAAATCTTGCGGCATTCCCCCGAAATCCAGAAATATCATAAAATCTCAAGAAATCATCATGGGTGCATATGTCAATGATAATGAATGCATATGGTATCAATGTTCAGGTTGCAATGTATGATTGATAACTAGGCATGAACAAATGATATAATGATATACATGCACATGAGTAGCAATTCTACAATTTCATTTTAAAGATTTATTGCAATAGTACAGGTTTAAGTATCAAATATGGTGACAATATTCTAGATTATAAGTTATCTAGTGTCGTGGCATGGAAATTACTAGGGCGTGTGTGTACGCATGAATAGTGCTCGTGGTACATATAAAAACCCTGGCAATGGTGCAGGTGTCCTATAGAATGGGTTCGTATATGTATGTCAAATAAAGCATGGATGTAGTTACTAATATCACTAGAAATCTTTAACTACTTAAACTATCAGGCGACTTATGCTATCCAAACGATAGTCCCCCGTAGATGTTACATCTACTCACCGGAATCCCCAGCTAGCTGCGTCCAACCACCGCTTTCCCTTTCCGTGCCGCGTCCGAAGTCTCCACGACCGAACCTGGAATTTGCATCAACACAAAACATAAGGTTACATATCATTAAACGACGCAAATCCCAAACGAAAATATCCACGTTCACAAGTTAGGCACAACGTGCACAAGGTGCGCGGAACACACACGAAAATCACAAAAACTAACTATAATCGTCGTTTTGGGCGCCCAGCAAAGCTAAAACCCGATAAAACCAAAAATCCGCATTCACACACCCTAAAAGTCGTAGGAGATGCCAATACAATTATCAAGATATCACAAATAATTCATCACACAATTTCATAAAAAAATCTAGTAAGCATTTGCATTCCAAAATCGGTGCAAACATCGTCGCTTTGCAACAAAAGACTACAATCAATTAAAACATCCAGCCGCACAACTAGTTAGCCACAAACACTATAATTACAACACATTAGCAATACTTCAAATCCTATTTTCCATACATACACCTCTTCTTGATTTTTCATACTTAGCAAAAACCAACCCAAACTATACATGAAACACTAAATTAACACTAATTTAAAGCCCAAAAAGCAAGTTAACCTTTTAGATTTAGGTTAGCAAAACACTAGATAACAAAATAGATTAATTAACCACTTAATGGTGTTTTAAAAACCCTAGTTTAAAACAACTACTCTCTTAAAAAAACTAGATTAGAAATTAACACTAATTTATCATTTCAAAGTTCAAATTTAGCATAATACAACTACGAATTAACCATAGATTAGAAATTATACCTCACAAGCCCAAACCCTTGGTTGTCCTAGCCACTCAAGACACCTCATTTCTCCAAGATTTGAACCAATTTAGGTTTGAGAGGAGCTGGAATAAGAGTTTGCTTTGAATTTATGAAAGAAATTTTGGATTTTGATGGATTTTTTGAGGTGAAAATGAAGCAAAAGAGAAGGAGAATTGGGAAATTTTTTGGGGCTGTTGGCTGCTGAATTTTCGGCCAGAGATTATGGGGAGGGATGGGGAAAAGTTTGGGGGAGTTGTGTGAAAAGAATCCAAGTCAAAGCCCCTCCCAAATTACCATAATACCCCCATCCAAAATAATATAATAAAAACCTATATTTAAATCATTTGAATGAGTCAAAGAAGCAAACAATGGAGGGGGAAGTGACTGATCCAGCAGTGGTGGGGCCGGCCAAAGTAGTGAGGAATGAGTGAGAGAGATTTTACAAAGAAATTCTATGCAAAAAGACCCCCCACAAGTCCAAAATTGCAAGTTTTAGTTCAAAATAATTATATTTTTGTTTTCCATAATAAAAACCAATTAAAACTTGAAATAAAATAATAAAAAATTATATTACAAACTATATTTTAATTAACATGATTTTAAAGATTAAAATTAGCCCATTTAAATTTGTGTTTATCGCTAATTTAATGTATTTTTACCGGCTTAAAATAATATTAAAAATTGAAAAATAGGGGAAAAAATTTTAACGACCAGAATTAGTAACTCATTAGCTACTAAAAAATAGCAGTTACCTATCCAAATTAGGTATAATTAGGCTTATACTGCAAAATAACAATAATGACGATTTACGGAAAAATACCAAATTTTCACCGATTTTCAGGAAAACACCAAAACGACTTTTCAAGGCGCTATAACGTTAGTCTAATTTTAGATTAAGATCTACTTAACAGGACCATTTAGATCCAACAAAAGAACATTTGGACTCTATTGTTTTAGTTTAGGGAGATTGCGGTCCAGTGGTTTAAGGGTTGTTAATCTCATTGAGATTAAGATCAACTTAAACGTTTATTAAGAATACGTTAGTCTAATTTTAGACTAAGATCTACTTAACAAGACCATTTAGATCCAACAAAAGAGCATTTGGACTCTATTGTTTTAGTTTAGGGACATTGTGGTCGATAAGTTTAAGGACGTCATAGTCCAGTTTAAAGATATCATAGTCTGTGAAGTTTAAAGACATCACAGTCTATGAGTTTAAGGACCTCACAGTCCATAAAGTTTAAGGACATCATAGTCCATAAGTTTAAGTACCTCACAATCCATAAATTTTAAGGACATCATAGTCCAGTTTAAAGACGTCATAGTCTATGTGGTTTTGGTTCAACCATTTGGGGATGCACCAAAAGTTATTGGTTATTGGGACCCTCCATAAAACGTTGAGGAATTACAACGACATATATCAGAGGTATGAAGAGATGTACCCTTGAACCAATGTTGGTTGGGAGATCTGTAGTCCAATTTGGGACAAAGATCAGTTAAAAACATTATGAGCACATGGGCTCGGTTAACCTGACTGAGGGATTTATGGCCAACTTGGGCTTAGCCCACTCAGTTAAAATATTGAACATTTAATTGGGCTCAATCCTTTTCATTTAACAATTCTGAGCATTGGTTCTGACAACCTTTTTGTCTTTTATCGAGTGTTGAGCACTTATTATGGCTTTGGGTCCTTATTTAAAGAAAAATTTATGCTCTCTCAGCGCGCACGTGAGGAGCACGTGGTACGCTTGGCACTGAGCGCTAGATTTAGAGCGCTAGGCGCTTCCTAAGGGATAGCGCACACGTGAGGAGCACGTGGCGCGCTTGGCCCTGAACGCCAGTCAATGAATCCACAACGCTTCTTGTGAAGTAGCGCACATGTGAGGAGCACGTGGTGCGCTTGGCACTGAGCGCCAGCCAATGAGCACAGAGCGCTCCTTGTGAAGTAGCGCACACCTGAGGAGCACGTGGTGCGCTTGGTGCTGAGTGCCAGTCAATGAGCGCTGCGCGCCAGATTTGGAGTGCTGAGGCGCTTCTTTAAATTGGAGCGCTGCGGCGCTGTACGCCAGTCTTGGAGCGCTAAGGCGCTCCTTTATATTTGGAGCGCTAAGGCTCTTTTTATGCAGCTTTGATCAGTTCTGCGCTTTGAGAATTAAATTCTCATTTGTTGGAGACTTTGTCTCATAGATCTAAGAACTCAGTTCTTATTTTAATAGGAGATTTTACAATCTCTACTGTTTTTGTGAAAGACTTTGTCTTTGTATTATAGATATGTGATCTAAAGAGAACTAAGTTCTTCTCCCTCCCCCTTTATGATGAGATGCTTCAATCTCTTCTATTTTTATGAAAGACTTCTGTCTTTGTAGATTTATGATCTAGAAAAAGAATTATATTCTTCTTCCTTTATGAGATGTTTTCATCTCTCTGTTTTTATTTAGTTTGAAGAAATTCTTTTTCTTCCGAGAGCTTGCTCTTTTCTTTGAAATTTCTCAAAGCTTATGGGGGGTCTCCTCGTTGTCAGGTTTGAAGTCTTGGGTCCTTTATATAGTAGAGGCTGATTTGTTGAATCAGTTGAAGAGGTCTTTTCTCTAATAGATTTAGGGATGTTTCCCACCATTGGATCTTTGATCCTAGGGCTTCTTTTTTACAGAAGGCAATCTTTTTGTTTTTAACAAGATTGGGAAAATCTTTTCCCATATAGAGCTTATTCTGTATCTTGGTGATTTTTAATCACCATTGGATCTTTGATCCAACGGTGCTCTGATTTACAGAGAACAATATTTCTTGTTTGGAAAGATTTGAGGAGTATTTCTTCAACGGAATTTGATTATGTAATTTGATGATTTATTCATCTCAGTTGGATCTTTGATCTAATGGTGGAAAACAATTAGTTTTAGCGCTTGGCGCTCTCGTGCTTTGCACGTGAGGCCTTGCCTCAGAGTCTTTGACTCTCAGCGCCGGCGCATTTGGCGCTTGAGCTCTCATGCTTTGCACGTGAGGCGCTGCCTCAGAGTCTTTGACTCTCAGCGCTGGCATATTTGGCGCGAGCGCTCTCGTGCTTTGCACGTGAGGCTCTGCCTCAGAGTCTTTGACTCTCAGCGCTGGCGCACTTGGCGCGAGCGTTATCGTGCTTTGCACGTGAGGCGTTACCGAAGGTGTCTTTTCGTCTTCTTTCTTTGCTTTTCCCGAGTCAAACTTCTCTTTCCCAATGCAGAGCTTGGAAACAGTTCCATCATGCGCAAAATTTTCTGTGCCTAGACTTAAATGTCTCTCTTTATAATTTGAAGCAATGCTTCTCTTCTCTCTCACTTTCAGAGAATTATTTTAGCAGATAAGAGCTATGGCTTGTAATCGTCTACATGCTCGCCGGCAACCATGGGAGGTGCCTATTGAGGAAATTGTTCCTCGTTTTGTTGCACGCTTGGTGGACCCTGCTCTTACGGATGACCAATGCGATACGGTGTTGTACGAGCTCTTGACTCGTAGAGGATTTCCTCTCCCCATCGGCTCCATTTGGCTTCGGATGGTCTTCTTGTCCATGCTCGATGACATCCCTCCTCATCCAGCGGAGATGACTCCAGCAATGCTCGACGCCGCAGAGGACAAGATCGAGTGCTTTCACGAAGCACTTTTGATTACCACATCTTTGAGGGACCGCTATGTTTAGCTTCTAAGACAGATGCGAGCTCAGCGGGTCGTCATGTTTTCCTTCGCTGATGGGCACGGTGCTGACCGATGGGAAACGACTGTTCGTGAAGATCGCCTCTTTGAAATGGTGGAGAAGGCAGAGAGCGAGTTAGATAATTTTATCCATAGTTTTGTGAATCCCTGTACTTTCGATCCCATGTTTGGTGATCTATTTCCTGTAGAATAAAATGTTCAATTACATGTTTTCTTTTTGTCGTTGACCACCAAGTGCTCCCTTTATAACACCTGTTCTTTCTCTGATGTGTGCATATGCACATATGAATGAGCCCGATTTCACACATATCTGTAAATGAAACTTAAACCGGTGTAAACAGGAACAAATAGCTCTTGGCCGAAGATTTTGGCGGGAACAACAAGATCGAGGGTGCAAGAGCTGAAGGCTCGGCTCAGGTGGAGCACAACATAATGCACGGGGAGGCAGAAGCAGCGATGGCGTGGTTGGTAGCTCCGGCGATGGGTAGCGGCAGTGGTGGTGTTGTGAAAGTGAAGCTCGGTTTGGGTTTTTGAAAAGGAGAAGGTGCTCAGTTATAGGAGAAGAGGGTAGAGGAGTTGGGCCGGTGATCGGAGTTGCCGGTGTTGGGTTCGGTTGGTGATAGGGAAGTGGTCGGCAACGGCTCAGGGTGGTGGTGCTTAGTTTGGTGTTCAGGGGTTGCAAGAGGAGTAGAAGTTGGGAAGTTGTGGAGGTCGTGGTCGATAGAGGTGGTTTTGGTGGTGGTGAAGATCTTGTCGGCGTTGCTGGGGGTCGACCGGCGGTGCTCAAGCGGCGGGTGCAGTGAGGAGCTCGGGTTTGAGAGGGGAGAGGAGATTGTGAGATAGAATAAAGAGAGAGAGATGGAGATATGCGAGGGGAGCTCGGTTGAGAGGGAGAGAATTCGAAGGAGGGGATCTCGGGTGAACGTTGGGGAGGGGTTTCGTCGTCGTTTCCGTTAGGGTAGCAGGTCTCGAGGGCGACATTGCGAAGAAGAAGGAGAAGGAGACGTGGGGGGCTCGGTGAAATATAGAGGAAAAAGAGAAAAAGAATGGAGACGTGGGCTGAGGGAGTTTGGGTTTGTGGGCTTGGGTTGGGTTAAGCTTTAGTGGGTTAGGGTTTGTGTTAGTTGGTTAGGTTTTAGATTAAGGTTTAGAGAAATAGGAAAACAAATTGGGTTTTAATTAGGAAAAATTCAAAGGAAAATATTATTGAAAATATGGAAATTACAAGCAGACGATACCGGTTATTACAATATCATTTTGGACTGCAAGCCACAAATTGATATAGTGTCACGATCCGAAGGTACGGAACGTGACTTGCACTTAAATTACGAAACGTCTAAAGGTGTGACATAATCTAAGTAAGCCAAAGCCCAGAAATATAAACCGTTATATAAACATAGAGTGAAGGAAAACTTGCTTTAAAGAAGTGATATAAAGAAAACAAGGTCGCATGAAACACTTTTAAAATCATCAAGTTTTCCCGAAAATTTCGGCAGAGTCTCCTTTGTAAAAACTAGCCCCGAAATGGGTACAAAACAAGAATACATATAAATAATGAATAAAGGCATCCCCAAGTGGGAGTTAGCTCTTCGCCAAAGGCGGAAACACAACCACATGCAATGAGTATATATCATAGAGTGAAAAATAATCATATGAAAGTAAGGAATAAGAAAACACCACGTCGGTTCAAGTGAGCATCGACACCAAACACCACCAATACAAGTCTCACGAGTCTCACCGTCTAGTCCAATATACAATTGTAGATGGAGTATACTAGATACAAAATAATATACATAGTGGGAGCAAAAGAATATCCTTAAAACCCACCTACGAGCAAGCTACAAGTCGATGCAAGTGAAGCAGAAAAGAAAGTACGCCCGCCGCTACTGTGCTGACGGGTCGGACCTACAAAATACTATGGCACAATGGGGGTGAGTTGCCAACTCGTGAGTAGTAAGTAATATCTAATAAGGCTATCGTAAGTATGCTCGCAAATGTGTCATAATCTACATATACCAATATGATGCGATACACTAGTATGTATGCAACATGAATGCATAATCAACACAAAACCTGAATATATTTGGCACGAGAAAATCTGTATTCTTATCTTAGTAAAACTTGTATGAAATGACTGAAGTATCATCAATGAAATCAACAGAAATCTTTTGGCTATAGTGCCCTCAAGGCAATTATCATAGTCGCAGGCAGGTGATTATGATGATTGAGGGAGGACCTATACCGGTTAAACAGTTTTACTCGAGATGATAGTATGCTATCTGGTTTGTCTTTATCATCGTGTACATGCTTACATGTTGATAGAGCCCATAGGATTTATTCTTGACTACCAGCATTATGATGGCGATCATATATGTGGGAGCTGGGGGTGTATAAGCACATCCTTAAATGTCCCTAGTCGTGGGAGTTTCGAGACTGGGCATCGATACTCCAGAGTAGACTAGTGTATACTGATCGAGACCCCGACGAGGGGCGGTGGCCCTGTTTCACAAGCCATTGGTGTTAGTTTGTTCATCTAAGATAGTATACATGTTCTCATTGGGTTATGAGTACACTGGACGGACTCGCCGGGAACATGCTAGTTGGTATTATACCTAATGTCAGATAGCAGTTCCCAGGTGACATGTTTACAGGTTAGTCTATCGACCTGAGATCATCATTTGTCTCGTGTGAGTTCCTACTGTGCTTTGATTACTACCCTACCACGGCTCAAAGGAGTCGTGCAAACAGGTTTTAGTTGGGTACAGTCCTGAGCCACATGGAGGCAGTGAGTGGATCGTCGGGGATTCGTCTTTCCCGGTATTGGGGCTTGATGTCGCGCAGTGCACGGGTGGCCATCATCAGAAATCCTTGGCCAAGGTAGACGAGAATTACCGATCCAGGATCGATAGTTTCTCAGGTGGTGATGGATTTTATGCCGACACGAATTATCGTGTTATTAGGGGTCTGACTTTATCCACCCCCTAAACACGATATGCGATACTCTTAGACGAACAGACCGGACTGTACGGATATTGTCATTTTCAGGCTCAGTAGGGTTTCAGGATGAGTTTGCTCGTCGGCCTCCCTTTCGTTCAATACCTGGGTAGTCGTTACGTACAGCTAGTGTCGCTGACGTGCTTGTGGTTAAACCCACTGCCAACGTATTGACGAGTCTTTAAAGTCCCACACAGAGGGTTTTCACGGTTCAGACGATATGGTGTAGATGACGTATATTGGTACATACAGGTGTCCGATTAAATATGTGTACAGGCTGCACAGATTTTAATCGGACGGTTGATAATACTAGCGACTTAGGATTAAGCCGGATTATTAAATTAGTTTTTTATTTAATAATTTATATATATATATATATATATATATGTATGTATTTATATATATGTATTCTAGTATTATTGTTCACTATTCATTTTCTCTCTTGGCTATTCGTATTTTTGTACGAATACGCGTATATGTGTTTCGATACGTGTACCGGGAAGTATTTTGTATTTATACGGAATACTTTCTAGAAGATGGCCACCTCATTATTGATTTTCTTTTTAGAAAATCAATTATGGAAATGAGGTGGAGGGTAAGTTGGCATGTGCATGGGTCAAGACATGTAGAGAGGTATGGTTTGCTTTTTTATTGAAAAAATTGAAAAAGATATTTTGTGTGCAGATTGTGAGAGAGGGGGGAAGCCACAATTTGAGAGGGGGATTGCTCATTTCATTTTCTCCACTTGATTTCTTTGTTTGCTTCATTCTCATTCTCACTTGGAGACTTAGAACATTTCTTTAGTTGCTGATGCCACATGTTTTCTCACTTCCTTCATCTTCTTAAGTTGCTTTTTTGAGCATTGTGATGAGAGAAAAATTATAGTGACACATTCCTACACCTCCACTCTCCATTGCTAGCAACCTTGCAGCGTCGGTTGGTCTGCTATGCGTACCTGAAGCTTGCATCATTTCCCTCAGGTGGATCATCATAGATGGAGGAAGACCGGCAACCAAACTCGATCCAGACGACCACTAGGTGCTTGGAATGAAGATTGAATACCGAAGGACACGGATCAACTTGGTATAACCATTCCTATCTCTTTTATCATATTGCTAGTTTAGGGTTAAGGGTAGATCCGGGAATCGGGTTGTGGTAGCGCCAGTTTTATAAAAATTTTGTTCCGCATTTGGCCACGGTTTGATGGCCAGGACGTTGCTATAACCCAACATGGTATCAGAGCCAACCCATTAACCCTACTAGCTAGTTTGCACAAAGTTAAAATCTCAATCGACCAATTTTTCCGAATCATTTTTCCATGTTGATGTGCCCGCTGTCGATTTTCATACTTGCTCAAAAAATATTTTCAGGCATCTTAAAAATACGTGCAGGCAATTATAGGGCACCAAAAGAAATTTGAGCCACTAACTCCACAATTTGGCCGCGGAACCGCCGCGAAATGTGTCTATTGGCGGCGGTTCCGCCGCGCTTTTTGGCCAAACGTCGCCAAATTTTTTCTGGCATTCTATTTATTGGAAAAATGAATTTTGTGATATATGGTTTTGGCCCAGATTTATTTGTGTGCTGGATTTGCATTTGGGGCCAATTTGGAAAAGTTTAGTCGATCGAAATTTTAAATGTTTATTTTTCAGTACTTGCATTACTATCTGCGACCGTGAATGTCATTAGAGCGGTACAACTCGTCTAATTGCTATATGTCTTTTAGACGGGTTTGCGAACGTGACATTCACGTTGATGTTCTGTGTTGTGTTGTATTGTGGTTGGATCGTCGTAGTGGATAGCTTGGATGCAATATTAGTACAGTTTAGTCTCATTTGTATATTTGATATTGCGGGACGAGCGTCTGACATGTGGACTGCCGTCACTGCCAGTTTGTATATTATTTGTTTAGGGCACGACCGGGTTGAGGTCGATGTCACCCTTGTAAATTATTTTCTTTTCTGTACTAGGATTACCCCGCGGTGTAGTGCACGAATAGCCGGGTTCTATAGGGCAACGAGTCCGCATCTCATGGCGTTGAGACGGAGGGGACCTTACTCTAGAATTGGCGGGCTATTCGCCGTACTCGTAAGGGATATAGGTTAACCCAAGGAGTGGTGCTCAAGTTACTGGATTCCGTGAAGTGCTGGGTGGCCCACTCACTTTGTTGATTGGGGTTGCCTCGCTTCTGAGATTGGCGGATAACTTCCCACGCTCGTAGAGGTCTAGGTTTTCAATGCACAGGCTATCCACATGACAGGGAGCGTCGGGTCTCATTTGCGGCTGAAGTGAAACCCGTGGCTCCAGAATTATCCACCACTCTGTGTTGATTGTTGAGATTCTGAGATGTTGCTTTATATCATGCCTGGGACGAATGTTATATATATTTATATATATACTATTAGATGTTGTATATGTTTTGCACCCGCGCTATTCCAGTCCCCGCTCTGTCGTTAGTTAAGTAACCTGACGGGTGATGATGGGACCCAGTGGCGAATGCGGAGGGCATATACGTACATTTTATTTTCGTTCCTTTTCTGTGGTGTGATATGGATTAATTGATGGGACTACGTTGATTCTGATCAATGCAAGAAAAATAAACCTAATTGATATTGTTGGAACCAAGTTTTAAAAAAACAGACATTACAGACGTTCTCTTTTACTTTGCACAGTGGTATTCGATTGGGAATATCCTGTACCTCATTCGACGAGACAAGGGACGAGATCCCTTCACCGGGAGTGACCCCTTGAGCAAAAGTTTGCGTCAGGGTAATAACTTCACTATAGTCAATTCTTTTGCTTTGCATCATAGTATTTATTTTGGAATATCCTGCACCTTATTCAATGAGGAAAGAGCCGAGATCCCTTCACCTGGAGTGACCTCTTTAGTAAAAGTTTTCGCCACTATATATTTGTAAAACCACTTGGATTCCTTCAACGATATCAAGTTCATTACATTAAAGATTTTTCGCCAAAAACCAGTCGTAGCCCTCCGTCATTTCTTATAAGTACTATTTAGTATTCGTGCTGTGTTTGTTGGCATCCATCAAGGCATAGTGTGCGGTAGCTGAATAATACTTATTTGTAGCATGGATATGCATTAATTTAGGACAGTCGTGCAGCCTTGTTGGCTTCCGTCAAGGGCGAGTACGGGTGGGTCTAAATTAATCAGTACAATGACGGGTAGAACTTGATTTGCGCTTTATGATTTGTTGTCATCCGTCAAGGTCATAAGTCGCTTGGGGTAAAAACTCACATCGGGTGTTTCAAACATACAGGAAACTTACCAGGCATGCGCATACCTTCTGGAGTGTGGTGACTTGAGTGGATTCCATCAAGTTATCATGCGATAATAGTTGGATCCTGATTCCCTCTGATGAGTAGGATTACTCCTCGGGTGATTTCATATGATCCCGACTAATTCTCCTTTTTGGGTTTAGAAGGAGAATTCGAGGAAACAGTGGGAGACATCTTGATTAGACAAAGTGATTAACCATTCTGATTTAGGTTAGAGTGCACGCTGAGTGTTTATTTTCTCTCTCTCTATGAAAGCGACCATGGCCCGACCCTTGACTAAAACTCATGAACCAAGTTAACCGAAACTTCTTTAAAAACTTTGGCTTTTGGAATGTCACAGTGTCGCATATATCACTGCCACTTCTATATCACCTTTGCATTTCTCCAGAACACCCCGTATCACTACGAACATCCACTTCCATTGGATAAATCCATCCTATAGTTACATAAGAACTCGAAGGAACTTGTTCGAGGATGGATTCTGGTTCTGGAGAGATTGAATAGGATTATTCGGTTGTCTTTTCTCTTTACCTTCTCTCAGGTCGTGAGGGTTCTTAGGATTAGGAGAGTACACCTATAACGCTTATCGGATAGTCTTCTTCCAAATCTTAGGCTGGTGCTGAAGGGTAGGGAAGGAAGAAAACCAATTAGCCTAAAGGTGGTGTACAGAAAGTAATAAGTAAAGACATATGATGGGATTAGAATAACGGCAAAGAAAAATGCAACTGCTATCATTCACGGAAAAAAACGCGTATACCCTTGCCACTCCCACATCCACTTTGGATTTCTCCAGAAAACTTCATATCACTACGATCATCCATAAAGCTTGGACATGCCATCGTATAGCTACATATGAACTCGAAGGAATTCGTTCCAGATTCGAGGATGGTTTCCAGTTCAGGAGAAATAGAATAAGGATTATTCAGTTGTCTTTTCCCTTTACCTTCTCTCAGGTTGTGAGGGATCCTAGGATTAGGAGAGTACACCTATTACGCTTATTGGATAGTCTTCTTCCAAATCTTAGGCTGGTGCCGAAGGGTAGAGAAGGAAGAAAACCAATTAGCCTAAAGGTGGTGTACAGAAGGTAATAAGTAAAGACATAATAAAGGGAGTGCAGTGAGGACAGGTAAGTATACGGTTACTATCATGAATAAGGATAGTGGGAGAGGCATTACTAGGAATACCCGGATACCCTTTCGAAACATTTTTCATGTTTCAGTTTCACTGTTCAATGTTAATTGAAAATTGTTTTCCCAATTGGAATCTAACTCCAGGGTATGTATTTACCATATCAGTTTCTCACATTTGTATGTTATTACAGATGGTGAGTGGGAGTAAGATATTGGGAATTAGGTAATTATATCCTCATTATATCGGAATTCGTTGTAATTGGTGATATTTTAGGAAATCACCTGGGTTTTGCCTGACGACAAATATTTGGTTTTGAATATCCGTAGTTATGCACCAGTTTCAAACTGATATATCTGTACGTTTATTTTATAAAGTGAGATATAACTTTTTGAAATTATGTCTATGACTTTTACCTATATCAATTGATGGTTATGTAAGGTGCATTCAACAGCGGTGTAATTCTTCTTAACCATAGTACAGTTTTCAACCTACGACGCACGGGGTATGAGTTATTGAACTCAGGGAACTTATACAAGGTATTGTATGTTGCCCAGTGTCCATTAGGACAAAGGGGTTGGTACCCGTACTGTATTCTGTTTACTCATGACTTCTCCAGTTCTAGACAAGTATTTCGTTAAAATGCTAGGTCTAGATATTGAGAAGTTATAGGTATAAGAATAAAGTAGAGAACATTTGTTGAAAGTATCAGGATTCTTCGAGGTAGTCGAAGATGTAGATACTTGTGCTATGGTATTCCGTTGATAGTAATGTTTTTGAGAACTTGTTTCTCTTTCACGTTACTCATATATGGATGCACTCCTAGATGAATTATGCTGATTGAAATCATTCTTTTTGGTTGATATGCGCTGGAGACAGCTGCATGATTTTAAATCTGGTTCCAATTAAGTTAGTACTTTTGTTTCTATATGATAAACAAGAATCAATTTATATCTTAACGATGTTAAGGTATAGGGAGTTGTCCGGCTGATGCTTAAAACCAGAATCCGGATAAACTTAAGGCACGTTTCAGTAATGGTAGTTTGTGGGTTATCCCGAGCTTTGACGAGGGTTAACTTTCTACCATCAGGAAGATCAATAGTGATATTGTTATTGACTCGCCACAGTTTTAGTAAAATGGATTTTTTTTAGAAAACATTAGTGGGAGTATGGTAGAATTGAAAGTGATTCCAGAACCACAAACGATTACTGAAAATTTAATAGAATCTGAAGATTCAATTGGATTCGACATTCCATTAGCTACTCTGCGGATTTGGTGGGTAACCTCAGGCACCCGAGAGGGACTTCGGTCTTCTCAGAGACGGTGACAGGGAGGTTCTTGTTTACCCAGACTTGCCATTGCTGTTGTTCAAGGCTATAAGACCCGGCAGGAGGATGAGTATAGCGTCGTTCTAAACTAGGTTTAGAAGTGCACGTGTATATGACTCTGCCAGAGGGTTGTTGTAGTCAGTGGGAGCAGCGGAAGCGCAGTGGGAAAGTAGCTTATGTCTATTTATAGAAAAAAGCAGATATAGCAGAAATAGATCATCGATTTTTGATGTGACAGTCATAGGTCTTGACCTCATCAGAATATGAGATGGATCTGGTAAAAAGGTAGTAGAGAGTGATGTCCAGGTATTTGGGATGACATGAACTTGATAGGAAGAGATATTCCTATACTACGATCGGTTATATTGTGGTTGTTACAAGGTTGTTTCTCCACATAGGATATGGATAAAATATCAGGGATTCTGGTGCTAGATCTATGGTTTTAGATCTGGATTTGGGAAGTGTCCCAATTTGGGTACTTGACACTATTCTAAAGTATTTTAGAATGGAGGACTCCTGGCATGGTGGTGTACCTGCAGGTGATGGAGTCACCCTCTCTAAAGGTGTCTTACAGACTAAAGGGGAGAAGGATCTGCATGATTGGCATATCACTTACTTAGGCAATTGAGTTAATCATGAAATGTCAAGTACCACACCAGATACTGTTTTTGCACTAGCTGCAATAAATATATATTAATCTAATCCTGGAGAAACGTAGGGAAGCAGTTTATGAACATAAATGGATGTTTTAGGGATATGGTAACGACAGCCTCCTTCAGGAGACGGTTATCATTTCAGGCTTTCAAGGTGATCTGGATGACAGAGTGACTGTCAGAGTTATGGGTTTTCCTTCTTTTGAGGGTCGGTATGTTAAACAGGTGGTCCAAGCGGATACTGTGGAATGCATGGCGCGGGTTACTGATTAAATTCATTGGATGATACAGTCTAAGAAGTTTGCTGGATTTGGAGTTCATTTATGAACTGGGTCCCATCAGATATCCGGACATATTGTAAGACAGGAATTGTTCATTTCGAGAGATAGTCTTTCTCCGCGAAGTTGAGATATAGAGAGATACAAAAAGAAACATTGGAGCGGATCCACTCACTGAGGCTATTTCTCGAACACAATAGTTTCGCAAACGGTCTTTGCGAGACTGATTAGTAGAGAAGTTGGATGTTCGGTATCACACGGGCTGTGAGTATGCGACATCGCAATAATTGGCCTTAAATGCAAGTGGGAGATTGCTGGCTATAGTGCCCTCAAGGAAATTATCAAATTCGCAAGCAGGTGATTATGATGATTGAGGGAGGACCTATACCGGTAGAACAGTCTTACTCGAGATGATAGAATGCTATCCGGTTTGTCTTTATCATCGTGTACATGCTTACATGTTGATAGATCCCATAGGATTTATGCTTGACTACCAGCATTATGATGGCAATCATATATGTGGGAGCTGGGTGTCTATAAGCACATCCTTAAATGTCCCTAGTCGTGGGAGTTTCGAGACTGGACATCGATACTCAAGAGTAGACTAGTGTATACTGATCGAGACCCCGACGAGGGGCGGTGGCCCGGTCTCACAAGCCATTGGTGTTAGTTTGTTCACCTAAAATAGTATACAGGTGCTCATTGGGTTATGAGTCACTGGACGGACTCGCCGGGAACATGCTAGTTGGTATTATACCTAATGTCAGATAGCAGTTCCCAGGTGATATGTGTACAGGTTAGTCTGTCGACCTGAGGTCGTCATTTATCTCGTGTGAGTTCCCACTGTGCTTTTATTACTACCCTACCATGGCTCAAAGGAGTCGTGCAAACAAGTTTTAGTTGGGTACTGTCCCGAACCACATGGAGGCAGTGAGCGGATCGTCGGGGATTCGTCTCTCCCGATATTGGGGCTTGATGTCGCGCAGTGCACGTGTGGCCATCACCAGAAATCCTTGGCCAAGGTAGACGAGAATTACCGATCCAGGATCGATAGTTTCTCAGGTTTTGATGGGTTTCATGCCAACATGAATTATCGCGTTATTAGGGGTCTGACTTTATCCACCCCCTAAACACGATATGCGATACTCTTAGATGAACAGACCGGATTGTACAGATATTGTCATTGTCAGGCTCAGTAGGGTTTCAGGATGAGTTTGCTCGTCGGCCTCCCTTTCGCTCAATACCTGGGTAGCCGTTACGTACAGCTAGTGCCGCTGACGTGCTTGTAGTTAAACCCACTGCCAACGTATTGACGAGTCTTTAGAGTCCCACACAGAGGGTTTTCACGGTTCAGGAGATATGGTGTAGATGACATATGTTGGTACATACAGATGTCTGATTAAATATGTGTACAGGCTGCACAGATTTTAATCGGACGGTTGATAATACTAGCGGCTTAGGATTAAGCCAGATTATTAAATCAGTTTTTGATTTAATAATTTATATATATATATATATATATATATATGTATGTATGTATGTATATATATATGTATTCTAGTATTATTGTTCACTATTCATTTTCTCTCTTGGCTATTCGTATTTTTGTACGAATACGCGTATATGTGTTTCGATACGTGTACCGGGAAGTATTACGTATTTATACGGAATAGCTTCTAGAAGATGGCCACCTCATTATTGATTTTCTTTTTATAAAATCAATTATGGAAATGAGGTGGAGGGTGAGTTGGCATGAGCATGGGTCAAGACATGTAGAGAGGTATGGTTTGCTTTGTTTATTGAAAAAATTGAAAAAGATATTTTGTGTGCATGATTGTGAGAGAGAGGGGGGGCAGCCACAATTTGAGAGGGGGCTTGCTCATTTCATTTTCTCCACTCGATTTCTTTGCTTGCTTCATTCTCATTCTCACTTGGAGACTCAGCACATTTCTTTAGTTGCTCATGTCACATGTTTCCTCACCTCCTTCATCTTCTTGAGTTGCTCTTTTGAGCATTGTGATGAGAGGAAAACTATAGTGACATATTCCTACACCTCCACTCTCCATTGCTAGCAACCTTGGAGCGTCGGTTGGTCCGCTATGCGAACCTGAAGCTTGCGTCGTTTCCCTCAGGTGGATCATCGTAGATGGAGGAAGACCGGCAACTAAACTCAATCCAGACGACCACTAGGAGCTTGGAATGAAGATTGAAGACCGAAGAACACGGTTCAACTCGGTATAACCATTCCTATCTCTTTTATCATATTGATAGTTTAGGGTTAAGGGTAGATCCGGGAATCGGATTGTTGTAGCGCCGGTTTTATAAAAAATTTGTTCCGCATTTGGCCACGGTTTGATGGCCGGGCTCTGCCGTAACCCAAAATAATCCGTGTCAAGCATTGACACTAAATATGTATATATCAATGTCTCAATGTCTCAATATCTCAATATCTCGGGCTCCGTCAGTCCGGTTCGGCCCGTATCACCAAATCACACGACTACGGTCGGTATCATCTGGATATCCACAGCGTCAATAATAATCGGTCGGTAGTGCTCCCCTGCCAGGTTCTTCGTCATCCCCATGAATCTCTCGCCCTGAGGTACCTTATCGAGCCCACCATGTACCCGAGACGGTTCATCCTACTCCTCGAATCAGGTCTCAAAAACAAACAGAAATCAGGAAAACTCATGGTGGACGACACATACATCAATCATGAGAAAACCGCAACTTGCATTTTTAAAATTGGTAATAGGTTTATAAATTCTTGCGGCTTTCCCAAAAATCCAGAAATCTCATAAATACTGAAATCCTCAAGAAGAAATCACAATATGTAAACATGTCGGTGATGATGGATGTCTATGGCACGATAGTATATGTCATGTGAAGTATGACCAGAAGCTATGCATGAATCATGATGCAATGAGGTATGTACATATGATTAACAATCCTACGTATCCATCTTGATGAAATGAATATACAAGTACAAATCTATCGATCGTATATGATGCAAATGCACAGATACCGATTCTAAGCAAGTTCTATAGTGTTCATGACATAGCAATTACCAATGGCGTATGTGTTCACATAAATAGTGCATGTGCGGCATGAACCAATGGTAATGGTGCAAGTGTCCTATAAGATGATATCACATATATACATATATATAAGATGATGCGATACAATGAGATGAATAACTAGGACACTACGCATATAAATGCAAGTATTACTAGTAATCCTAAACTATCGGGCGCTTTGCGCCATCCAGACGATTCCCCTATAGATGTGTACATCCACTCACCGGGACGCCTCGGCTTATCTGATCTGATCTCAGCCTTGTCTTCCGCGGCATGTCCGACGCCTCTGCACCCGACCCTATAATCGCACACAAGTAAAATAAGAGGATTGATATATGAATAGTCACAGACAAAAACGATACAAGACAACCAACGCGCACTAACTGGACGCGCACGCACTTGGTGCACAAAACGCACTCGCGACAATGCCACAAACCACAACTAGGGTCGCTATACGTGACAATCCCCTAACCTAGAAACCAATCGTACCAATCGCGCATCCACAACACACTAAATATTATATGAAATAAGTTGTAGCTCATCAAAACCTCAAACTTAATTAAAATCTATTTATCTTAAAATCCTAGTAAGTAATAATTAACCATTTTTGTGCAAATTTAGATGTTTTAGCAAATCTAGTGGCCTTAATATTCACTTAATAACTTAATTAAGACACAAAAAACTTTACTAAATTTTAATCTTGCCTGTTTACACTAATCATGAAATTAGTTTGCAAGGTTATTTAATTAGGACAATTTAAAAGTAACAATTAGCAAATTAACAAGTAGGTTAGGTTTTGCAAGTCTTAAGATGTTAAACTACACATTAATACCTAAGTGCGTGCAAATCCTAGCTTGAATCCAAACCCTTCTCTTTAAATACTAAATCTTACAATTAAAACCATATTAATACCTAATTAAGTTAGATTAAAGTAATAAACTAACAAATTAACCATAGGGTTAAGATTTATACCTTTGAGATCAAACTTGCAAATCTTGGCCTCCCAAAATGGTTTCTTACATCAAGATCCAAGCTAGATAGGTCAAGAACTTTTGGGTGAAGGTTTAATTAGGAATTGGTGGAAATTTGTGTGGATTTTTGATGTATTTCTTGAAGAATTTTAAAGAGAAATGAGATGGGGAAAATGGGGGCTGCTGCAAGAACTGGGCTCGACCAAGTGAGGAGAGGGGAGAGGGGAGTGAGTGTATGTGGGTGTCAAGTCAAGAAAACCTCCCATTTTCTCATTTATTAATTCTTTTCCTAATTAATTTATTTCTTAATTAACCCTAGAATAGTCTAGAACCATGGAGAAAATTGTAGAAAGAAAGAACATGTTATAAACTTGATTTTAAGTTGTCATGGTGCACTAATGTGCAATTAACCCATTCAAATTGGTAATTAACACTAATTAAATGTATAAGTGAAAGCATAAAATAATACTTAAAAATAATTAATTAAGGAAAATATTTAAGTAAACTAAAATTTTATAAGTGACTAATTAAATACTAAATACTTGCAATAACATAGCTAAAATAGGTATATTTAAGTCTATGTTGACAAATAATTATAACTAAGTTTTACGGAAAATACGAGTTATATTACCGATTATCGGACAATTAACCTAAACGATTTTTAAAACGTTACAATCTTCGTCCTTAAGGAAATTCGGTCCCCGAATTTAAAATATAACTACGCGTATCCTCGAAGAGATGGGGATATTTCTTCCTCATCTCGTCCTCGGTCTCCCAGGTGACCTTTTCACTGTTAGGGCCATGCCAAAGAACCTTTACGGACGGTATAACTTCGGACCTCAGTTTCTTCACCTGCCGATCTAGAATGACTACCGGCTGCTTGGTGAAAGAAAGATCGCGCTCCGGCCGGATCATCTGATACTATATCACGTGATAGGGGTCATGAAGGTACTTGCGGAGCATCGATACATGGAACACAGGGTGAACATCTGGAAAGCTGGGTGGAAGAGCCAAACGATAAGCAACTGTGCCGATACGCTCTAGAATCTCAAAGGACCCACATAACTAAAACTAAGCCTTCCTTTCTTTCCGAATCGCAACACACCCTTCATCGGTGAAACCCTCAAGAAGGCATGATCGCCTACCATAAACTCAAGTCTATACCAACGTCAGTCTGCATAAGATTTCTGCCTACTCTGGGCCGCTCTCATCCTATCTTGAATCAACTGAATCTCTTTTTAGTCATCTTATGTACAATCTATGGCCCCAAAATGCTTCTCTCACTGAGCTCTGTCCAACAAACGGGCGATCGACATCTCCTCCTTTATAACAGCTCAAAGGGTGCCATCTGAATCGTCTCCTGGAAGCTGTTATTATAGGAAACTCTGTCAAGGGAAAGTAAAAATCCTAACTTCCACTAAAATATAGAACGCAAGCTCGGAGTATGTCCTCAGGAGTCTGAATGGTCCTTTTTGATTGTCCGTCGGTCTGTGGATAGAAAACTGCACTGAAACCCAAATGGTGCCCAAAGTCTCTTGAAGTTTTTACAATAGTCGGCTGGTGAACTGGATGCCTCTGTCGGAAACAACACAAGTTGGAACGCCATGTAGTCGCACCATCTCATTAATATATATGAGCATACTGAACGAATCCGAAAGTGGTCTTGACTGGAAGGAAGTGATCTGCTTTCGTCAATCGGTCTACGATGACCCAAAAAGATCCATACTCTCGACTGGTCTTAGGTAGACCCATGATAAAATCCATAGAAATATGTTATTATTTCCACTCCGGAATGAGCAAAGATTGTAACTCTCCTACTGGTCTCTGATACTCGGCCTTGACTTGCTGACAAGTCAGCATCCTGAAACAAAATCTGTGACACCTCTCTACATCCCTTCACACCAGTAGACTTCTCTAAATCATAATACATATTGGTGGAATCCGGATGAACACTACATGCTGATTGATACGCCTCCTACAAGATCTCGCATCTTAGTCCCTCGGAATCTGTCATACATAGTTGAATCCTACATTGTAGTACTCCCTGATCATCGATCACTAATTCTGAATCTTTGCCCTGTCAAACCTGCTCCGTGATCTCTAGCAAATGAACGTCATCGGATGTGCCCTACTGATACAGTCAAATAACTATGGACATACACGGACATGGGCAAGTTGTCCCCTGGTCGACGTAATTTCAAACTGTATTTAGCCGTCAAATAAAATCTGCCATAGTCGTCGACTGTCTCTGAACTGCGCTCAAATAAGACAATCTACCTCCGGGCCTCCGACACAAAGCTTCCGCCACAACATTCGTCGTGCCCGGATGATAAAGAATCTCGCAGTCATAATCTTTCACTAGCTCCATCCAACTACACTGTCTCAATTCAGATCTCGTTGCTGAAAAATGTACTTCAAACTCTTGTGGTCCGTAAATATCTAGCACGACTCATTGTATAAGTAGTATCTCTAGATCTTGAGTGCAAAAATCACCATAGCCATCTCTTAGTCATGAGTGGGATAGTTCTGCTCGTGCTTCTTCAACTACCGAGAAGCATCGCAATAAACAACGAAACCGCCTGATCCTGAAGGCACAGATAACACTAGTGCCGTAGTCAGACGAGCCTTCAACTGCTGAAAGCTCTGCTCGTATGCCTTGGTCCAAAGAAAAGAAACTCCCTTCCGGGTCAACTCGGTCAACGTTGCAGCTATGCAAGAACAATCCTGTACGAAACGTCGATAGTCCAGCCAAACCCAAAAGCTGCGAACCTTGTAATGGATACTGGTCTGGGCCAAAGCTGAACGGACTTGATCTTCTTCGGTCTACACATATACCATTTCTCATGACTACGTGACCCAAGTAGTCAACACCATTCAACCAGAAAACACACTTGGATAATTTAGCGAATAGCCGGTGCTCCCTCAAAGTCTGCAATGAATTCCTCAAATGTTGCTCGTGCTCCTCTCGGCTCCGGAAATATACTAAGATGTTATCAACGAACACGATACTAACTGGTCAAGAAGCGGCCAGAATATACGGTTCATCAAGTCCATAAGCGCTGCTGGGGAATTGGTGAGCTCGAACGATATCACCAAGAACTCATAATGCCCGTAACGTGTGCGAAAAGCAGTCTTCGAAATATCATCCTTCCAAACCCGCAACTGATGGTAACCTGATCGCAAGTTAATCTTTGAGAAATGTCCCGAACTCTTGAGCAATTCAAATAAATTGTCGATGTGAGGTAAAGGATATTTGTTCTGCCTAGTAACCCAATTCAATTGACGAAAATCGATGCACTAGCATAAAATGCTGTCTTTCTTCTTGACGACAGGACACGAGCTCCCCAAGGTAACACACTCGTACGAACAAGGCCATTACCCAACAATTCTTACAACTGATCCTTCAGTTCTTTAAGCTCCACCGGGGTCATCCGATAAGGCGGTATAGAAATAAGCCCTGTGTCGGGAATCAAATCAAAGCAGGACTCGATATCGCGCTCTGGTGACAATCCAAGAAACTCATCAGGAAAACATCTGGAAACTCTCTCACAATCGGGACCTGGTCCAACGGGGCCTCCGTGTTTATAACATCACGAACATACACCAAAATCCTTGACATCCTTTCCTCAAGAGATGACTAGCGCGAAGAGAAGAAATCAAACTGGGAAGGGTGGCGCTACGGTCTCCCTAAATAACAAGAACTGGCTTACCCGGAAAGCTAAATCTGACTGCCTTTTCACGGCAATCCACAGATGCATAACAAGTGGCTAGCCAGTCCATGACCTGAAGAATGTCAAAATCAAACATATCGAGAAGAATCAAAGTGACAGAAGAATTTCTATCTCCGATACGAACAAAACAAACACGAACGAAAAACATATCGAGCGACCAAAAGACTAGCCTCTGGGAGAAATCACAACAAGCGGCTGATTTAGCAAGGACTACTATCGGCTAAACCTCGATACAAAATATGTGGATACCGTATCAATTAAGAAAAAAAGTGTATCGAAGGGAAATACTAAAAGAATACATGTCATGAATGCATTTGACGCCTGTGCTCTCTGAGGGGTCGACACAAAAACTTGGGCATGTCCTTTACCAGCAACTAACTGTCCTCTGCCTCTTCCCCTTCGTCCTCTCTGAAAAAGACCGCCACGACCACGGCCCTTCTGAGCATAGGTTTGTCGTGGAAAAGTAACAGACTTTGGAGGTAAAGCCCTCAGAGGTGGTGAAGGTGGTAAGGTAACATATGAAACGGCTGTCTCTCCCAGACACTTCACGGTACAATCCCTGATGCGGTGATACCGACTCCCACACCACAAACATCCCGATGACGGTTTCCGACCCTATGGAAATAATCTATATAGATGGCTCAGTCTTGAGCTTCTGCCATCACTATAGTCTGGAAAGGGTCTGTCGCGACGTCTACCTAACTGCCTCTGAGCTGGGACACCGCTACGAATCCATTCCGGTCCCGGAATGATAGAAGTCTCGGAAATACACTCCTCAATTAGTAGGGCTGCGTCCACTGCTGCTGTATACGTATCAAAATGCTGGGCACCAATAGAGAGGAACAGCTGGGTATTAAGGCCTCTCATGAACCTCTTGACGCGCTTCTCTTCAGTATCCACCAGATACGGAGCATATACGGATAGCTGGATAAACTGAATGTCATACTCTGCCATTGTCATACCAGGAGTCTGGCGCAATGACTCAAATCTGCGAGCTCGGGCATCCCTGACGCTCTATGGAAGTAAACGGGCAAGAAAAAGCATCGTGAACTCATCCCAGGTTATAGGAGGAAGACCTGCGGCTCGGCCTCTATCCATAGACTCACACCATGTCTGGGAAAGACCTTCCAAATAGAAACTGGCCAACTCTACCGATCTCATATCGGAGCATCTCAGGGAATGACAAATTCTGGCCATCCGGTTAATGAACGACTATGGATCCTCGGCCGTATCGGTGCTAGTAAAAATCGAAGGCTTCAGCCTCAAGAACTCTGATAAAGATACATTGATAGTCTCTGCAGCGGTAGGTACGACTGGCTGAGCAATAGGTACAATCACGGTCCATGTAGTAGGTAGAACCACTTATGATCTTTGCGCTCGACTGGCCTCACCCAAGAATCCTACCATCTGTCGCAAATCATGCACACCGTTCTCTAGCCTAGAAATACGGTCTGGAGAGGGCGGATCAATCTGTCCTTGAGGGATAGGCATACCGCCCTGATCGGTCCTTGTCTCAGACGAGCCAGCTCGAATCTCATCTCTGCCGGCAGCCCTCTGAGCCCTCGTAGTCTTCGACGGCATAGTGACTAGAACAAGAAACACTATGGATAAGAATATCGTAATCGAATCAAAGATATACGGAATCGAGAAAGGAAATACAAGCAAATATGTCCTAAGGTCACTTAGGCGGAATACCGTATTGTAAGTATGCCGCAGAACATACACACGCTACGTCACTCTGCTTAAGTTACCTACTCCATCTACCAAGGGTCATCATACACTCAGAAAGGTAAAACCTAACACTCTGATACCAACTTTGTCATGACCTGAAGGTACGGAACGTGACCGGCACTTAAATTACAAAACGTGTAAAGGTGTAACGTAATCTAAGTAAGCCAAAGCCCAGAAATCTAAACCGTTATATAAACATAGAGTGAAGGAAAACTTGCTTTAAAGAAGTGATTTAAATAAAACAAGGTCGCATGAAACACTTCTAAAATCATCAAGTTTTCCCGAAAATTTCGGTAGAGTCTCCTTTGTAATAATGGCCCCGAAATGGGTACAAAACAAGAATACATATAAATAATGAATAAAAGCATCCCCAAGCCAGAGCTAGCTCTTCGCCAAAGGCGGAAATACAACCATATGCAATAAGTATATATCATAGAGTGCAAAATAAGCATCTGAAAGTAAGGAATAAGAAAACACCACGTCGGCTCAAGTGAGCATCGACACCAAACACCAAAAATACAGGTCTCACGAGTCTCACCGTCTAGTCCAATATACAATGGTAGATGGAGTATACTAGATACAAAATAATATAAATAGTGGGAGCAAAAGAATATCCTCAAAACCCACCTACGAGCAAGCTGCAAGTCGATGCAAGTGAAGAAGAAACGAAAGTACGCCCACCACTACTGTGCTGACGGGGCGGACCTGCAAAATAATATGGCACAATGGGGGTGAGTTGCCAACTCGTGAGTAGTAAGTAATATCTAATAAGGCTATCGTATGCATGCATGCAAATGCGTCACAACCTACATATACCAATATGATGCGATGCACTAGTATGTATGCAACATGAATGCATAATCAACACGAAACCTGAATATGTTTGGCACGAGAAAATCTGTATTCTTATCTTAGTAAAACTTCTGTGAAATGACTGAAGTATCATCAATGAAATAAACAGAAATCCGTTTCAAGTATCGACACAAAATATGTATGTCTCAATGTCTCAATATCTCAATATCTCAATATCTCGGGCTCCGTCAGTCCGGATCGGCCCGTATCTGTTGGGCTTCCCTTGCACCTAGTCTAGGGTTTGGTAGCATCACACATGCCACTTTAAAATTTTAGAGAGGTGCAAAGCAAGCAAACCATGAATCATGCTAGAATTTCTAGGGTAACAAGTTTGTATCACATACAAAGAAGTAGAGAGATAGGAATTACAACCTTTGTAGTTCGTTCTTTCGCTTCATAAGCTCCGTGTTGAGGCCCTTCACTGTGAACATCATGAACATCGACTCTCGAGAGGCTCCATGAAGAGAATGATGCACCTTGCTTGAAGACTTCACTAATCCAAGATGATCTATCTTGAAGAATCTCAAACCCAAGCTCTTGCTTTACTAATCAAGTATTAGTAAAGCAAACACCCTAATCTAAGTGGCTAGAATAGATGAGGATGATGAAGTAGGAATTTTTCTCTCTTTTGTTTTCATATTCTCACTCATTATCATCACTAATGAAAAAGCTTGTGAAGCTTATCATCAAAGGAAAACGAAGAAGAAGAATGCTCAAAAACTTTTGTAATGAATAATGAATTATTGTTGTGGTTACAAATCAACCATGAGTTAAGCATGAAGGCTTAACCTTTGTAGAGAATAAACTAGGGTAAAGGGTTTGGGTTGGGTTAAGAAATATCTACACAAAATAACTAAGCAAGTGACAAAAGTCAAAGCTTCATGAAGCTTCATGGAAGTTTCATCCAAGCTTAAACCTAATCCAAAACCTAACCATGTTTAAACTCTACAAAGCATGTTGCATGTGTAACCCTAACTTGTTACAATATTATATATCACATATATAATATATTTTGTAACAAAAGAAAATAATACAATTAACATATATCGCATATACATCAATGTATTATCCCGTGAGAAAACGAATCAATAAAGCGAGCTTATATTAGTTAATATAAAGTAATATATCTCATATATAATTATACATTAAATTATCGAATCAACACTTGATCCGATAACCCGGCTATAATACATATAACCGACTAATATAACATGTACCAATTCATCGAATCAACACTTGATCCGATGACCCGGTTATATCTCATATACCCGGCCGATATCTCATATCGCGAGAATAGAATACGGTATCTTATATCGTATTATTCTCGGTCCCGCGCATATTACATATGTGCTCCTACTCCGTTTTGCTTGAGCCAGGAAACCTCTGTGTAGGACTCTAAAGAATCGTCAATACGCCGGCAGTAGGTGATGATCATATCAAACACCCACAAGCTGCAAGCGGTCAGCTAAACGTAACAGCTACCCAGGTATTGAGCGATCAAAATATCAACAAGAAAGACTGTACATTATCCTGCGATTCCAATCAGTAACACTCCCGTACAGTCCGGTCTCTTCGTTTGATATGTCGCATATCCAGTCTAGGGGTGGTAAACGTCAGACCCCAGTAACCGATAAGTCGTGTCGATATGAGTTCCATAACTGTTCGAGAAACTACTGATAACACTTACCAGTAAATCTCAGCAACCCTGGCTAGGAATTTCCAGTTATAGCCAATCGAACACAGCGCAACATCAACTCCCTATACCGGGACAGACGAAACCCCTCCTATCGCTCATTGCCTCCATGTGATTCGGGACTGTACCCAAAAGCCACCATTTTGCACGCTCTCTTGGATGTGGTATGATGGAAATCAAAGCACAGTGGGAATCACACAAGACTCAATGACGATCTTGGGTCTACAGACTAACCTGTACCAGTGTCACCAGAGAACTGCCATTTGACGTGAGGTATAATACCATCTGGGAGTTCTCGGTGAGTCCGTTCAGTGTACCCAGTCTCTACTGAGCACCCGTATGCTGTCTTTGATGTCAAACACCAATGGATATGGGATCATCCATAGCCCATCTACATGGGTCGAGAAGCATACGCTAGTCTACACTGGTATATCGATGCCCTGTCTCGATACACCTACGACTAGGAACATTTGAAGGATGTACTTAGCGACTACACTGTCCCCACTAGTATGATCTGCATCATAGTCCTGGTAGTCAAGTACTCATCCTAAGGGCTTTATCAACATTTAACATAGAGACTATCAGAGTACATGTTAAGATAAAGAGCAACCAGATAGCATACTATCATGTCGAGCAAGAAAGTCCTCCATATATATGTCCAAGCATCCACTACAATATACATCGTATGTACAGTGATGGCCTCTAGGGCATACATATAACTAACAATCTCCCACTTTCACTAGGGCCATCTGTTGTGGTATCTCATACCCAACAATCAGCTGTGGTTGAAGTATCTCATACTCAACCATCTCATAAAAGTCTCTACTGGGAAATAGGCCTTTGTGAGTGGATTCGCGCTGTTGTCCTCTGTATCTACTCTCCTATCCTCGATCTCCCTGGAGATCAACTATCTCCATGATTAGGTGATACTGCCTAAGAATATGTCTGGATCTCTAATGGGACGGGGATTCCTAGGCACAAGCCACAACTCCATTGTCACACAATGGTAGGAACGAAGTTCATCTCATGAACTTATATATATATCCAGACCGCCTCTTTGGTAGCATCCTTAGTAATGATGTATCTTGCCTTTAATCATCTAGTTTTCCACGGTATCTAGCTTGGAACTCTTCCAACATACCGTCCCTCCACTGAGGGTAAAGACAATGCCTGTGACTGACATTCAGTCGACCTTACCGCCCTGGAAGCTATCCAGTGATTCTCCCCAGGATCGATTGATACCATCTCACTACACCTAGTGAGACCCCTAACATCCAATTAGATCTATCTCATAAATCCAAAATCCAGGATTCAGGAGGTATCACCTTGATCCTATATGGAGAATCCTTGTGATAAGAGGAGATTGACCGAGCGTAGCATAGGAAACTCCTTCCCTATTAAGAGTATGTCATCCACGTACTATACGAGGATCACCACCATACTCCCTACTACCTTTTTGTATATACAAGGTTCATCTACCATTTAGATGAAGTCAAACTCTTTGACTAGCACATCAAAACAGATGTTCCAACTCCGCGATACCTGATTTATCCCATAAAATAACTTGCACACGTTTTCGCTGCTCCCACTGTCTACGAAGCCCTCCGGCTGTGTACTTACAGACACCTTCTTCTAAATCATCATTTAGAACAGCAGTCATGACACCCGACCACGAGATATCGTAGTTATGGTATGTAGCAGTGGCAAGTAGGATCTGGATGGACTTAAGCATAGACACTAGAAAAGGTTTCATCATTATCCACTCCAGGTCGATGATGAAAACCTTTTGCAATAAGCCTTAGCTTTGAAAGTCTCAACTTTTCCATGTACACCTAGTAATCTTCTCAAGATATACTTGGTAATACTTGAGGAAATCATCTGGATTTTGCCGGATGACAAATATTTGGTTTTGAATATCCGTTGTTATGCACCAATTTTAAACTGATATATCTGTACGTTTATTCTTATAAAGTGAGATATATCTTTTTGATATTTTTTCTGTGACATTTACCTATATCGGTTGGTGATTAGGTAAGGTGCATTCAACAGCGGTGTAATTCTTCTTAACCATACTATAGTTTTTCCAACCTACGACGCACAAGGCTTGAGTTGTTGAACTCAGGGGACTTATACAAAGTATTGTATGTTGTCCAGTGTTCATTAAGACAAAAGGGTTGGTACTCGTACTATATTCTGTTTGCTTATGACTTCTCCAGTTCTGGACATGTATTTCGTTGAAATGCAAAGACCAGATATTCAAAAGTTATAGGTATAGGAATAAAGTAGAGGACCATTTGTTAGAAGTATCGGGATTCTTCGAAGTATTCGAAGATGTAGATACTTGTGTTAGGTATTCAGTTAATAGTAATGGTTTTGAGAACTTGCTTCTCTTTCGGGTTACTCATATATGGATGCACTCCTAGATGAGTAATGATGATTATCCTTTTCCATTTATATGATATGCACTAAAGACAGCTGCATGTTTTTGAATCTAGTTTAAATTAAATTAGTGCTTTTGTTTCTATATTAGATATATATAGAATCAATTTATATCTTGACGATGTTAAGGTATAGGGAGTTGTCCGGCTGATGCTTAAAACCAGAATCCGGATAAACTCAAGGCATGTTTCAGTAATGGCTGTTTGTGGATTATCCCGGGCTTTGACGAGGGTTAACTTTCTACCATCCGGAAGATCAATATTTATATTGTTCTTGACTCGCCACAGTTTTAATAAAATAGATTTTTTCAGAAAACAGAAGTGGGAGTATGGTAGATCTGGAAGTTATTCCAGAACCACAAACAATTACTGGAAATTTAATAGAACCTAAAGATTCAATTGGATTTGATGTTCCATTAGCCACTCCGCAGATTTGGTGAGTAACCTCAGGCACCCGAGAGGTACTTCGGTCTTCTCAGGGACGGTGACAGGGAGGCTCTTGTTTATCCAGACTTGCCATTGCTGCTGTTCTAGACTATAAGACTCGGCAGAGAGTATAGCGTCATTCTAAACTAGCTTTAGAAGTGCACGTGTATATGACTCTGATAGAGGGTTGTTGTAGTCAGTGGGAGCAGCGGAAGCATAGTAAGCAAGTAGCTTATGTCTATTTACAGACTAAAGCAGGTATAACGGAAATAGATTATCTATTTTTGATGTGGCAGTCATAGGCTTTAACTTCATCAGAATAGGACATGGATCTGGTAAGAAGGTAGTAGGATGTGATGTCCGAGGATTCGGGATGACATGTACTTAATAGAAAGAGATATTCATAAACTACGATTGGTTGTCATAAAGTTGTTTCTCCACACAGGATATGGATATAATATCAGGTTTTCTGGTTACTAGATCTATGGTTTTAGATCTAGATTTGGGGAGTATCCTAATCTGGGTACTTTGACATTATTCTAAAGGAATTTTAGAATGGACGACTCCTGGCATGGTGGTGTACCTGCAGGTGATGGAGTCACCCTCTCTAAAGGTGTCTTACAGACTAAAGGGGAGAGGGATCTACATGATTAGCATATCACTTGCTTAGGCAATTGAGTTAATCATGAAATGTCAAGTACCACACCAGATATTGCTTTTGCACTAGATGCAATAAGCAGATATATTAATCCAATCCTGGAGAAACATAGGGAAGCAGTTTATGAACATGAATGGATATTCTATGGATATGGTAACGGCAGCCTCCTTCAGGAGACGGTTATCATATCAGGCTTCCAAAGTGACCTGGATGACAGAGTGACTGTCAGAGTTAAAGTTTTCCCTCTTTTGAGGGACAGTATGTTGGACAAGTGGTCCAAGCGGATACTGAGGAAGGCATGGCGCATGTTACTGATTAAATTCAGTGGACGATACAGTCAAAGTAGTTTGTTGGATTTGGAGTTCATTTGTGAACAGGGTCCCATCAGATATCCAGACAAATTCTTAGACAAGTATTGCTCATTTCGGGAGATAGTCTTCTCCGCGAAGTTGAGATATGGAGATACAGAAAGAAACATTGGAGTGGATCCACTCACTGAGGCTATTTCTCGAACGCAATCATTTTCGCAAACGGGCTTTGTGAAACCGATTAGTAGAGAAGTTGGGTGTTCGGTATCATACGGGCTGTGAGTATGCGGCATCGCAATAATTGGCCTTAAGTGCAAGTGGGAAATTGTTGGCTATAGTGCCCTCAAGGCAATTATCATAGTCGCGGACTTGTGATTATGATGATTGAGAGAGGACCTATACCGATAAAGCAGTCTTACTCAAGATGATAGTATGCTATCTGGTTTGTCTTTATCATCATGTTGATAGAGCCCATAGGATTCTTGCTTGACTGCCAGCATTATGATGGCGATCATATATGTGGGAGCTGGGGTCTATAAACATATCCTTATATGTCCCTAGTCGTAGGAGTATCGAGACCGGGCATCGATACTCCAGTGTAGACTAGTGTATACTGATCGAGACCCCGACGAGGGGCGGTGGCCAGGTCTCACAAGCCATTGGTGTTAGTTTGTTCACCTAAGATAGTATGCAGGTGCTCATTGGGTTATGAGTATACTGGACGGACTCGCCGAGAACCTGCTAGTTGGTATTATACCTATTATCAGATAGCAGTTTCCAGGTGACATGTGTACAGGTTAGTCTGTCGACCTGAGATCGTCATTTGTCTCGTGTGAGTTCCCATTGTGCTTTGATTACTACCCTACCACGGCTCAAAGGAGTCGTGCAAACAGGTTTTAGTTGGGTACAGTCCCGAGCCACATGGAGGTAGTGATCGGATCGTCGGGGATTCGTCTCTCCCGGTATTGAGGGTTGATATCGCATTGTGTACGGGTGGACATCACCACAAATCCATGGCCATGGTAGACGAGGATTACCGATCCATGATCGATCGTTTCTTAGGAGGTGATGGGTTATATGCCGACACTAAATATCGCGTTGTTAGGGGTCTGAATTTATCCACCCCCTATACTCGATATGCGATACTCTTAGACGAACAGACCGGACTGTACGGATATTGTCACTGACAGGCTCAGTAGGGGTTCAGGATGAGTTTTCTCGTCGGCCTCCTTTTCGCTCAATACCTGGGTAGCCGTTATGTACAGCTAGTGCCGCTGACGTGCTTGTGGTTAAACCCACTGCCAGCGTATTGACGAGTCTTTAGAGTCCCACACAGAGGGTTTTCACGGTTCAGGCGATATGGTGTACATGAGGTATGTTGATACATACAGGTGTCCGATTAAATATGTGCACTTGCTGCGCAGACTTTAATCGGATGGTTGATAATACTAGCGGCTTAGGATTAAGCCAGTTTTTTAAATCAGGTTTTGATTTAATAATTTACATATGTATTTATATATATGTGTGTTCTAGTATTATTGTTCGCTATTTATTTTCTCTCTTGGCTATTCGTATTTTTGTACGAATACGCGTATATGTATTTCGATACATGTACCGGGAAGTATTCCGTATTTTATACGGAATAGCTTCTAGAAGATTTGCCACCTCATTATTGTTTTTCCTTTTTAGGAAATTCATTTTGATTTATAATGAGGTGGAGGGTGTGAGGTGGCATGAACAATGACAAAGCATGGGTTTTGAGTATGGTTGGCATTTGTTTATAGTAATTTGACAAAAGGAAAAGTTTTATTTTATTGGAATTGAGAGAGGGAGAGGGGCCGACCATTATTGGGGAGTGGGGTTCATTTCATTTTGGGGATTACATGAAAGATTATGCTAGCCCTCTCTCTCACTCATGCTTCAAAAAGAGCTAGCCATATTTCCTTTGTTCATGCCACTAGTTTAGCTCACTCCTTCTTCATATTTCATGAGTTTCACATTGAGCTCATATGTTGAGAGAAAAATAATAGTGACATAATCCTACACCTCAACTCTCCACCCTAGAAATCTTGGAGAGTCGGTTGGTCCGCTTGGCGAACCCGGATCTTGCACCGTTTCCCTCGGGTGGATCATCGGAGACGAAGGAAGGCCGGCAACCAAACCACATCAACGAGCTGCTAAGAGCTTGGAATGAAGACCGAAGGACTCGGATCAACTCGGTATAACAATTCTAACTCTTAGTTTAATTTTCTAGTTTAGGGTTTAAGGTCGATCCGGAAATTGGGTAGCGGTAGCGCCGGTTTAGAAATTTTTGTTCCGTATTTTGGCCGCGTTTCGACGGCCGGGGCGCTGCCGGGACCCTACATGGTATCGGAGCCACCCTTTAAACCCCTTACTAGCCTGTTTAAATGTGCTTAAAAGATCGATCGACGGAAATTATCGAAATCACGATTCCAATTATCGGTTTGCTGTCGATTTTTAATTGTGGTCAAAAAATTATTTCACACATCTTAAAAATCCGTGCAGGCAATTTTAAGGATACTGGAAAAATTTGAACTCATGATACCACTAAAGTGCCGCGGATCCGTCGCGCTAACCCCCTATTGGCGGCGTTTCCGCGGCCATTTAGTGGCGACGGGCCTTCAAATTTTCACTGTAGCCCCCTGATGTGAAATTGTGATTTTTGTGATGTCCTGTTTTGGCCCAGGTTTCTGTGCAGTATTGTTTTTACTATCGGGGCCAATTTGGAACTTAGTCGATCGATATTTTAAGAGTGCGTTTGACAGTACTTACATTTCTATCTGCGACCGTGAATGTCATTTGATCGGTAAACTCGTCTAATTGCTATATGTCTTTTAGACGTGTTTGCGAACGTGACATTCACGTTGATGTTCTGTGATGTGCTGTGATGTTGGTTGGATTGTCGTGCTGGATAGCTGTGGTGCGATGTTAGTACTATTTTAATTTTATTTGTACATTTGATATTGCGAGGCGAGCGTCCGACATGTGGACTGCCGTCACTGCCCGTTTGTATATTATTCTTTTGGGGCACGACCGGGCTGAGGTCGATATCACCCTTGTATATTATTTTATTTTCTGTACTAGGATTATCCCGCGGTGGGGTGCACGAATAGCCGGATTCTAGAGGGCAACTGGTCCGCATCTCAAGGCATTCAGACGGAGGGGACCTTACTCTAGAAATGGCGGGCTATTCGCCGCACTCGTAGGGGGTATAGGTGGCCCAGGAGGGGTGCTCAAGTTACCGGATTCCGTGAAGTGCTGGGTGGTCCATTCACGTTGCTGAAGGGGGCTGCCTCACTTCTGATTTTGGCGAGTAACTTTCCGCGCTCGTAGGGGTCTAGGTTTCATTGCACATGCTATCCTCACGACAAGGAACGTCGGGTCTCACTTGCGGCTCAAGGGAAACCCGGGGCTCCAGATTATCCACCATTCTGTATTGCTTCTGTGATGTTTCTGTGATGTTGCTTTATATCATGCCTGGGACGAATGTTATATATATATTTATATATACTAGTAGATGTTGTATATGTTTTGCACCCGCGCTAGCCTAGTCCCCGCTCTGTCGTTAGTTAAGTAACTTAACGGGTGATGACGGGACCCAGTGGCGAATGCAGATGGCATATACGTACATTTTATTTTCGTTCTTTTCTGGTGTTATTAGTTGATGGGACTGCATAGATTCTTATCGATGCAAGGATAAAACAAACCTATTTATATGATGTTGTTGGAACCAAGTTTTTAAAAACTGACATTACAGACGTTTTCTTTTGCTTTGCATCGTGGTATTCATTTGGAATATCCTACACCTCATTCGACGAGGCAAGGGCCGAGATCCCTTCATCGGGAGTGACCCCTTGGGTAAAAGTTTGCGTCAACGTAATAACTTCACTATAGTCTATTACTTTTGCTTTGCATCATGGTATTCAGTTTGGGATATCCTGCACCCCATTCGACGGGGAAAGAGCCGAGATCTCTTCATCGGGAGTGACCTCTTTAGCAAAAGTTTTCGCTACTATATATTTATAAAACCACTCGGTTCCTTCAACGATATCAAGTTCATTACGTTAAAGGTTTTTTGCCAAAAACCAGCCGTAGCCCTCCGTCATTTCAGATTAGTATTGCTTAGTATTCATGCTACGTTTGTCATTGCTATTCGCCGAGGTGTAGTGTGCGGTAGCTCTGTAATACTTTTCTGTCGCATGGATATGTGGATTGGTTAGGACAGTCGTACAACTTTGTTGATTATTCGTCAAGGGTCATGCGGGTGGGTTTAATGCAATCAAGATAATGACGGGTTAAACTTGACTAGGTCCTTTTGATTTGTTGATTATTCATCAAGGTCACTTGGGTCCTAGGGGTAAAAACACATATCGGGAGTTTCAAACATACAGGAAACATGCCAGGCTTGCGCATACCTTTTGGAGTGTGTTGATTTGAGTGGCTTCCATCAAGTTATCATGCGATGATAGTTGGATCCCGATTCCCACTGATGAGTAGGATTACTCCTCGGGTGATTCCGACTAATTCTCCTTTTAGGTTTGGAGGAGAATTCGAGGAAACAGTGGGAGCCATCCAGATTAGATAAAATGATTAACCATTATGATCTAGGTTAGAGTGCACGCTGAGTGTTTCTTCTCTCTCTCTCTGACTGCGACTATGACCCGACCTTTGACTAAAACTCATGAACCAAGTTGACCAAACCTTCTTAAAACACTTTGGCTTTTGGAATGTTACGATGTCGCATACATCATTGCCACTTCTATATCACCTTTGCATTTCTCCAGAACACCTCGTATCACTACGAACGTCCACTTCCATTGGATAAATCCATCGTATGGTTATATACGAACTCGAAGGAACTTTTTCGAGGATGGATTCTGGTTCTGGAGAGATTGAATATGATTATTCGGTTGTCTTTTCCCTTTATCTTCTCTCAGGTTGTGAGGGCTCCTAGGATTAGGAGAGGGTACACCTATTGAGCTTATTGGATAGTCTTCTTCCAAACCATAGGCATGTGCCGAACGGTAGGGAAGGAAGAAAACCAATTAAGCTTAAGTGTGCTGTACAGAAGGTAATAAGTAAAGACATATAAAGGGATTAGAATAATGGCAAAGGAAATTGCGACCACCATCATTCACGACAAAGACCGGGTATACCCCTGCCACTCCTACATCCACTTTTCTTTTCTCTAGGACACTCCATATCACTACGGATATCCACTTCAATTGGATAAATCCATCGTATGGTTATATACGAACTCGAAGGAAATTTTTCAAGGATGGATTCTGGTTCAGGAGAAAAAGAATAGGATTATTCAGATGTCTTTTCTCTTTACCTTCTCTCAGGTTGCAAGGGCTCCTAGGATTATGAGAGTACACCTATTACGCTTATTGGATAGTCTTCTTCCAAACCTTAGGCTGGTGCCGAAGGGTAGGGAATGAAGAAAACCAATTAGCGTAAAGGAGGTGAACATAAGGTAATAAGTAAAAACATAATAAAGGGATTGCAGTGAGGGCAGGTAAGTATATGGTTACTGCCATGATTCAGGATATGGAAGAGGCGTTACTAGGAATACCAGTTAAACCCCTTCGAAACATTTTCATGTTTCAGTCTGACTGTGCGATGTTAATTGAAAACTGTTTTCCCAATAAGAATCTAACTCCAGGGTATGTATTTACCAGATCAGTTTCTCGCATCTGTATGTTATTACAGATGGTGAGTGGGAGTAAGATATTGGGAATTGGGTGATTAGATTCTCATTATATCGGAATTCGTTGTAATTGGTGATACTTGAGGAAATCATCTGGATTTTGCCGGATGGCAAATATTTGGTTTTGAATATCCGTTGTTATGCACCAATTTCAAACTGATATATCTGTACGTTTATTTTTATAAAGTGAGATATATCTTTTTGATATTTTGTCTGTGACATTTACCTATATCGGTTGGTGATTAGGTAAGGTGTATTCAACAGCGGTGTAATTCTTCTTAACCATACTACAGTTTTTCCAACCTACGACGCACAAGGCTTGAGTTGTTGAACTCAGGGGACTTATACAAAGTATTGTATGTTGTCCAGTGTTCATTAGGACAAAGGGGTTGGTACTCGTACTATATTCTGTTTACTTATGACTTCTTCAGTTCTGGACATCTATTTCGTTGAAATGCAAAGTCGAGATATTCAGAAGTTATAGGTATAAGAATAAAGTAGAGGACCATTTGTTAGAAGTATCGGGATTCTTCGAAGTATTCGAAGATGTAGATACTTGTGTTAGGTATTCAGTTAATAGTAATGGTTTTGAGAACTTGCTTCTCTTTCGGGTTACTCATATATGGATGCACTCCTAGATGAGTAATGATGATTGTCCTCTTTCCATTTATATGATATGCACTAGAGACAGCTGCATGTTTTTGAATCTGGTTTAAATTAAATTAGTGCTTTTGTTTCTATATTAGATATATATAGAATCAATTTATATCTTGACGATGTTAAGGTATAGGGATCCGGCTGATGCTTAAAACCAGAATCCAGATAAACTCAAGGCATGTTTCAGTAATGGCTGTTTGTGGGTTATCCGGGGCTTTGACGAGAGTTAACTTTCTACCATCAAGAAGATCATATTTATATTGTTCTTGACTCGCCACAGTTTTAATAAAATGTATTTTTTCAGAAAACAGAAGTGGGAGTATGGTAGATCTGGAAGTTATTCCAGAACCACAAACGATTACTGGAAATTTAATTGAACCTAAGGTTCAATTGGATTTGATGTTCCATTAGCCACTCCGCAGATTTGGTGAGTAACCTCAGGCACCCGAGAGGTACTTCGGTCTTCTCAGGGACGGTGACAGGGAGGCTCTTGTTTATCCAGACTTACCATTGCTGCTGTTCTAGACTATAAGACCCGGCAGGGGGATGAGTATAGCGTCATTCTAAACTAGCTTTAGAAGTGCATGTATATATGACTCTGTTAGAGGGTTGTTCTGGTCAGTGGGAGCAGCGGAAGCATAGTAGGCAAGTAGCTTATCTCTATTTACAGACTAAAGCAGGTATAGCGGAAATAGATCATCTATTTTTGATGTGACAGTCATAGGTTTTGACTTCATCAGAATAGGAGATGGATCTGGTAAAAAGGTACTAGGGTGTGATGTCCGAGGATTCGGGATGACATGCACTTAATAGGAAGAGATATTCCTATACTACGATCGGTTGTATTTTGGTTGTCACAAAGTTGTTTCTCCACACAAGATATGGATATAATATCCGATTTTCTGGTTACTAAATCTATGGTTTTAGATCTAGATTCGGGAAGTATCCTAATCTGGGTACTTTGACATTATTCTAAAGGAATTTTAGAATGGACGACTCCTAGCATGGTGGTGTACCTGCAGGTGATAGAGTCACCCTCTCTAAAGGTGTCGTACAGACTAAAGGGGAGATGGATCTACATGATTAGCATATCACTTGCTTAGGCAATTAAGTTAATCATGAAATGTCAAGTACCACACCAGATATTGCTTTTGCACTAGATGCAATAAGCAGATATATTAATCCAATCCTGGAGAAACATAGGGAAGCAGTTTATGAACATGAATGGATATTCTATGGATATGGTAACGGCAGCCTCCTTCAGGAGACGGTTATCATATCAGGCTTCCAAAGTGACCTGGATGACAGAGTGACTGTCAGAGTTAAAGTTTTCCCTCTTTTGAGGGATAGTATGTTGGATAAGTGGTCCAAGCGGATACTAAGGAAGACATGGCGCATGTTACTGATTAAATTCAGTGGACGATACAGTCTAAGTAGTTTGTTGGATTTGGCGTTCATTTGTGAACTGGGTCCCATCAGATATCCAGACAAATTCTTAGACAAGTATTGCTCATTTCGGGAGATAGTCTTCTACGCGAAGTTGAGATATGGAGATACAGAAAGAAACATTGGAGTGGATCCACTCACTGAGGCTATTTCTCGAACGCAATCATTTTCGCAAACGGGCTTTGCGAAACTGATTAGTAGAGAAGTTGGGTGTTCGGTATCACACGGGCTGTAAGTATGCGACATCGCAATAATTGGCCTTAAGTGCAAGTGGGAGATTGTTGGCTATAGTGCCCTCAAGGCAATTATCATAGTCGCAGACTTGTGATTATGATGATTGAGTGAGGACCTATACCGATAAAGCAGTCTTACTCAAGATGATAGTATACTATCTGGTTTGTCTTTATCATCATGTTGATAGTGCCCATAGGATTCTTGCTTGACTGCCAGCATTATGATGGCGATCATATATGTGGGAGCTGGGGTCTATAAGCATATCCTTATATGTCCCAAGTCGTAGGAGTATCGAGACCGGGCATCGATACTCCAGTGTAGACTAGTGTATACTGATCGAGACCCCGACGAGGGGCGGTGGCCAGGTCTCACAAGCCATTGGTGTTAGTTTGTTCACCTAAGATAGTATGCAGGTGCTCATTGGGTTATGAGTACACTGGACGGACTCGCCGGGAACCTGCTAGTTGGTATTATACCTATTATCAGATAGCAGTTCCCAAGTGACATGTGTACAGGTTAGTCTGTCGACCTGAGATCGTCATTTGTCTCGTGTGAGTTCCCACTGTGCTTTGATTACTACCCTACCACGGCTCAAAGGAGTCGTACAAACAGGTTTTAGTTGGGTACAATCCCGAGCCACATGGAGGCAGTGATCGGATCGTCGGGGATTCGTCTCTCCCGGTATTGAGGGTTGATGTCGCATTGTGTACGGGTGGCCATCACCACAAATCCATGGCCATAGTAGACGAGGATTACCGATCCATGATCGATAGTTTCTCAGGAGGTGATGGGTTACATGCCGACACTAAATATCGCGTTGTTAGGGGTCTGACTTTTTTCACCCACCTAGACTCGATATGCGATACTCTTAGACGAACAGACCGGACTGTACAGATATTTTCACTGACAGGCTCAGTAGGGGTTCAGGATGAGTTTGCTCGTCGGCTTACTTTTCGCTCAATACCTGGGTAGCCGTTATGTACAGCTAGTGCCGCTGACGTGCTTGTGGTTAAACCCACTGCCAGCGTATTGACGAGTCTTTAGAGTCCCACACAGAGGGTTTTGACGGTTCAGACGATATGGTGTACATGAGGTATGTTGATACATACAGGTGTCCGATTAAATATGTGCACTTGCTGCGCAGACTTTAATCGGACAGTTGATAATACTAGCGGCTTAGGATTAAGCCAGTTTTTTAAATCAGGTTTTGATTTAATAATTTACATATGTATTTATATATATGTGTATTCTAGTATTATTGTTCGCTATTTATTTTCTCTCTTGGCTATTCGTATTTTTGTACGAATACGCGTATATGTATTTCGATACATGTACCGGGAAGTATTCCGTATTTTATACGGAATAGCTTCTAGAAGATTTGCCACCTCATTATTGTTTTTCCTTTTTAGGAAATTCATTTTGATTTATAATGAGGTGGAGGGTGTGAGGTGGCATGAACAATGACAAAGCATGGGTTTTGAGTATGGTTGGCATTTGTTTATAGTAATTTGACAAAAGGAAAAGTTTTATTTTATTGGAATTGAGAGATGGAGAGGGGCTGGCCATTATTGGGGAGTGGGGTTCATTTCATTTTGGGGATTACATGAAAGATTATGCTAGCCCTCTCTCTCACTCATGCTTCAAAAAGAGCTAGCCATATATTTCCTTTGTTCATGGCACTAGTTTAGCTCACTCCTTCTTCATCTTTCTTGAGTTTCACATTGAGCTCATATGTTGAGTGAAAAATAATAGTGACACAATCCTACACCTCAACTCTCCACCACTAGAAATCTTGGAGAGTCGGTTGGTCCGCTTGGCGAACCTGGAGCTTGCACCGTTTCCCTCGGGTGGATCATCGGAGACGAAGGAAGACCGGCAACCAAACCACATCAACGAGCTGCTAGGAGCTTGGAATGAAGACCGAAGGACTCGGATCAACTCGGTATAACAATTCTAACTCTTAGTTTAATTTGCTAGTTTAGGGTTTAAGGTCGATCCGAAAATCGGGTAGCGGTAGCGCCGATTTAGAAATTTTTGTTCCGCATTTTGGCCGCGTTTCGACGGCCGGGGCGCTGCCGGGACCCTACAGATGGCCATCACCATAAATCCGTGGCCACGGTGGACGAGAATTATTGATCCAGGATCGATAGTTTCTCAGGTGGTGATGGGTTTCATACCGACACTAAATGTCGCGTTGTTGGGGGTCTGACTTTATCCACCCCCCTAGACTCGATATGCGATACTCTTAGACGAACAGACCAGACTGTACAGATTTTGTCACTGTCATGCTCAGTAGGGGTTCAGGATGAGTTTGCTCGTCGGCCTCCCTTTCGCTCAATACCTGGGTAGCCGTTACGTACAGCTAGTGCCGCTGACGTGCTTGTGGTTAAACCCACTGCCAGCGTATTGACGAGTCTTTAGAGTCCCACACAGTGTGTTTCCCTGATTCTGGCGAATTGATGTAGTAGCCGTATTGGATACGTGCAGGGTTCCGATCGATTGATGTACATTGTACTCGGACTTTCGATTGGACAATTGATAATACTAGCCGGCTTGGGTTTGAGCCGGATTATTAAATGAGGTATTGATTTAATAATTTACATATATGTATTTCGGTACGTATATTCTAGTATTATATTCTTTGTGTTATGCTATCTTTTTGGGTATTCGTATTTCGGTACGAATGCAGATATATTTACAGGTGAATGTAATCCGTATTTTTTACCGGATAACATTCTAGAAGGTGCCACCTCATTTCTTGATTTGACCATTTTATTAAAATGGTAAATGAGGTGGATATTAGCATGATGAGGTGTGGAGACAACCATGCTTGCAATAGTGCACACAAATGAATTGTTAATTCATTTGTGTTCACTATTCAAGTATGGTAGGATTTTAAAATTGAAAAAATGCATTTTACAAAACCTTGCATGCTATTTTCTCTTTCCAAGGTAAGCTCATTTTTGAAGCATGAAGGTTTTGTTCATTGTTTTTCTTCTTGAGCCCCTCCTTCACCATTTATGTTTCACCTCCACTAGTTTTCATGCTTTGCTTCCACCTTCATAAATTGAGATTGCTAACACTAAGAAACATTCACACTACATCCTAGGCTCTCTAGGGTAGCATCCTAAAGACCCTAGTTGCTCCGTATGCATCATGTCGTGGAGCTAGAGCGGGAGTTATATCCCTCGGGTGGATCATCGGAGATGGAGGAAGACCGGAAACCAAACATCATCAAAGGATCACGAGGAGCATGGAATGAAGACCGAAGGACACGGATCAACTCGGTATAACGATTCTAATCTCTTCTTAGTTTGCTAGTTTAGGGTTTAAGGTCGATCCGAGATTCGGGTAACGGTAGCGCCGGTTTAGAAAATTTTTGTTCCGCATTTTGGCCGCGTTTCGACGGCCGGGGCGCTGCCGTGACCCTTCATGGTATCAGAGCCACCCTTTAAACCCCTTACTAGCTTGTTTAAACGTGCTTGAAAGATCGATCGACGGAAATTTCCGAAACCACGATTCCATTTATGAAGTTTCTGCCGATTTTCAAAAGTGGTCAAAAAATATTTTCCAGAGGCTTAAAAATCCGTGCAGGCTGTTTTAGGAGTACACAAAAAATTTGGGCTCTTGATTCCTCTAAAGCGCTGTGGAACCGCCGCACTTAGCCCCTATTGGCGGCGGTTCCGCGGCTGTTTATTGGCGACGGGCTTCGAAATTTTTTCTGTAGCCCCCTGACTTGGAATTGTGATTTTTGTAATATTCTGTTTTGGCCCAGGTTTCTGTGCAGTGTTGGTTTTGCTATTAGGGCCAATTTGGAACTTAGTGGATCGATATTTTAAGCGTGCGTTTGACAGTACATACATTATATTCTGCGACCGTGAATGTCACTTGATCGGTAAACTCGTCTAATTGCTATATATATTTTAGACGGGTTTGCGAATGTGACATTCACGTTGATGTTCTGTATTGTGCTGTGATGTTGGTTGGATCGTCGTGGTGGATAGCAATGGTGCAATGATATTACAGTTTTATTTCATTTGTACATTTGATATTGCGGGGCTAGCGCCCGGCGTGTGGACTTCCGTCACTGCCAGTTTGTATATTATTCTTTTGGGGCACGACCGGGCTAATGTCGATGTCACCATTGTATATTATTTTATTTTCTGTACTAGGATTACCCCACGGTGGAGTGCACGAATAGCCGGGTTCTAGAGGAAAACTGGTCCGCATCTCATGGCGTTGGGACGGAGGGGACCTTACTCTAGAATTGGTGGGCAATTCGCCGCACTCGTAGGGGGTATAGGATGACCAAGGAGGGGTGCTCAAATTACCGGATTCCGTGAAGTGCTGGGTGGTCCATTCACGTTGCTGAAGGGGGATGCCTCGCTTCTGGTTTTGCAGGTAACTTGCCGCGCTCGTAGGGGTCTAGGTTTCATTGTACAGGCTATCCACACGACAGGGAACGTCGAGTCTCACTTGCTGCTTAAGTGAAACTCGAGGCTCCAGATTATCCACCATTCTGTGTTGCTTCTGTGATGTTGCTTTATATCATGCCTGGGACGAATGTTATATATATATTTATATATACTAGTAGATGTTGTATATGTTTTGCACCCGCGGTAGTCCAGCCCCCGCTATGTCGTTAGTTAAGTAACCTAACGGGTGATGACGGGGCCCAGTGGCGAATGCGGATGGCATATACGTACATTTTATTTTCTTTCTTTTCTGGTGTGATTAATTGATGGGACTTCATAGATTCTTATCAATGCAAGGATAAAACAAACCTATATATGATGTTGTTGGAACCAAGTTTTTTTTTTAAAAAAATGACATTACAGACGTTCTCTTTTGCTTTGCACAGTGGTATTCGGTTATGAATATCCAGCACCTCATTCGACGAGGCAAGGGCCGAGATCCCTTTATCGGGAGTGACCCCTTGAGTAAAAGTTTGCGTCAATGTAATAACTTCACTATAGTCGATTACTTTTGCTTTGCATCATGGTATTCAGTTTGGGATATCCTGCACCCCATTCGACGGGGAAAGAGCCGAGATCTCTTCACCGGGAGTGACCTATTTAGCAAAAGTTTTCGCCACTATATATTTATAAAACCACTTGGATTCATTCAATGATATCAAGTTCATTACGTTAAAGGTTTTTCGCCAAAAACCAGCCGTAGCCCTCTGTCACTTCAGATTTGTATTGCTTAGTATTCATGCTACGTATGTCATGCTTAACCGAGGCGTAGTGTTCGGTAGCTATGTAGTGCTTTTCTGTTGCATGGATATGCGATTCGTTAGGATATTCATACGGTCATTTTGGCTCAGTCAAGGACTCGTGCGGGTGTTCTAATGCAATCAAGATAGTGACGGGTTGAACTTGACTAGGATCCTTTGATATGTTGGCTCAGTCAAGGTTACTTGGGTCCAAGGGGTAAAAACACACATTAGGTGTTTCAAACATACAGGAAACTTGCCAGGCTTGCGCATCCCTTCTGTAGTGTGGTAACTTGAGTGGCTTCCATCAAGTTATCATGCGATGATAGTTGGATCCCGATTCCGACTGATGAGTAGGATTACTCCTCGGGTGATTCCGACTAATTTTCCTTTTGGGTTTGGAAGAGAATTCGAGGAAACAGTGGGAGCCAACCTGATTAGATAAAATGATTAACCATTCTAATCTAGGTTAGAGTGCACGCTGAGTGTTTCTTCTCTCTCTCTCTGGCTGCGACTATGACCCGACCCTTGACTAAAACTCATGAACCAAGTTGACCGAACCTTCTTAAAACACTTTGGCTTTTGGAATGTCACGGTGTCGCATACATCATTGCCACTTCAGTATCACCTTTGCATTTTCCAGAACACCTCGTATCACTACGAACGTCCACTTCCATTGGATAAATCCATCGTATGGTTATATACGAACTCGAAGGATCTGATTCGAGGATGGATTCTGGTTCTGGAGAGATTGAATAGGATTATTCGGTTGTCTTTTCCTTTTACCTCCTCTCAGGTTGTGAGGGCTCCTAGGATTAGGAGAGGGTAAACCTATTGAGCCTATTGGATATTCTTCCTCCAGACCATAGGCAGGTGCTGAATGGTAGGATAGGAAGAAAACCAACAAGCTTAACTGTGGTGTACAGAAGATAATAAGTAAAGACATATAAAGGGATTAGAATAATGGAAAAGGAAATTGCGATCACCATCATTCACGACAAAAACAATGTATACCCCTGCCACTCCTACATCCACTTTGCTTTTCACTAGAACACTCCGTATCACTACGGATATCCACTTCCATTGGATAAATCCATCGTATAGTTACATACGAACTCGAAGGAACTTATTCGAGGATGGATTCTGGTTCTGAAGAGAATGAATAGGATTATTCGGTTGTCTTTTCTCTTTACCTTCTCTCAGATTGCGAGGGCTCCAAGGATTAGGAGAGTACACCTATTACGCTTATTGGATAGTCTTCTTCCAAACCTTAGGCTGGTGCCGAAAGGTAGGGAAAGAAGAAAACCAATTAGCGTAAAAAAGGTGTACAGAAGGTAATAAGTAAAGACATAATAAAGGGATTGCAGTGAGGGCAGGTAAGTATATGGTTACTGTCAAGATTCAGGATAATGGAAGAGGCGTTAATAGGAATACCAGTTAACCCTTTTGAAACATTTTCATGTTTTAGTTCTACTGTGCGATATTAATTGAAAACTGTTTTCCCAATTGGAATCTAACTCCAGGGTATGTATTTACCAGATCAGATTCTCATATCTGCATGTTATTACGGATGGTGAGTGGGAGTAAGATATTGGGAATTGGGTGATTAGATCCTCATTATATCAGAATTCGTTGTAATTGGTGATATTTGAGGAAATCATCTGGATTTTGCCGAATGGCAAATATTTAGTTTTAAATATCCGTTGTTATGCACCAATTTCAAACTGATATATCTGTACATTTATTTTATAAAGTGAGATATAACTTTTTGATATTGTGTCTATGACATTTACCTATATCAGTTGGTGATTAGGTAAGGTGCATTCAACAGCGGTGAAATTCTTCTTAACCATAATACAGTTTTCAACCTACGACGCACAGAGTTTGAGTTATTGAACTCAGGGGACTTATACAAAGTATTGTATGTTGTCCAGTGTCCATTAGGACAATGGGGTTGGTACTCGCACTGTATTCTGTTTACTCATAACTTCTCTAATTCGAGACATGTATTTCGTTGAAGTGCAATGTTCGGATTTTGAGAAGTTATAGGTATAAAATAAAGTAGAGAACCATTTGTTGGATTTATCAGGATTCTTCGAGGAAGTTGTGTTTGGTATTCCGTTAATAGTGATGGTTTTGAGAACTTGCTTCTCTTTCAGGTTACTCATATATGGATGCATTCCTAGATGAGTAATGCCGATTGTCCTCTTTCCATTTGGTTGATATGCACTGGAGACAGCTGCATGATTTTGAATCTGGTTCAAATTAAATTAGTTCTTTTGTTTCTATATCAGATATATATAGAATCAATTTATATCTTAACGATGTTAAGGTATAGGGAGTTGTCCGGCTGATGCCTAAAACCAGAATCCGGATAAATTCAAGGCACGTTTCAGTAATGGCAGTTTGTGGGTTATCCCAGGCTTTGACGAGGGTTAACTTTCTACCATCAAGAAGATCAGTATTGATATTGTTCTTAACTCGCCACAGTTTTAGTAAAATGGATTTTTTCAGAAAAACAAAAGTGGGAGTATGGTAGAACTGGAAGTGATTCCAGAACCACAAACGTTCACTGATGATTTAATAGAACCTAACGATTCAATTAGTTTTGACGTTCCATTATCCACTCCGCAGATTTGGTGGGTAACCTCAAGCACCCTGTCACGCCCCGCTTCCCAGTATACGGCGAAGGAGTTGCGACGAGGTCCGCTATGTATATACTCGGAAGTACATACGCTAAGCGTATCTAAGTAATATAAAATAAGTACACAAGAGACAAGAAATAAAAAGAACATCAACTTTTATTTATTAACATTCTTTGTACAATACATGAAGGAAATACAACTGAAATAAAAAGATGCCTAAACAGTGGCATAACAGGAAATGTAAAATACTGAATGGAAAAGCGTACAATGAACTAAAGTGCAGGGTCTTCGGAAAACTGCTCCAAGTCTTCTTGAGATGGCTTGATCTCCGCCGGGTCCAAACCACCTAACGACATTCAAAGAAGAAAGAAATAGAATGTCGTCAGCTAACAGGCCGCTCGGTAAGTCCCAAAGATAGGGGAGAAATAGACAAAGAGTAGGAGAGAGAGAGTAGCTTTTAATGTTGTATTGTATTGTTGTAATATTGTATTAACGCTGTTGTTTGTAGCTTGGTACAGAAGAATGCCAGTGTATACGAGAGGGGTCTCTATATGCTAGAGCCAAGGGCAAACGGAATATAGAGTACAAGGCTCCGTTAGAAGACCCGGAACAACGGCAATTGGATTCATGTTAGGTGTCTTAAATCTAACCGTCTCATGCCACTTTTAACATCTTCCGTACCAATCTACCCCTTAAACCCGGCGCTGTCTTGTTTGTATTGTTATCTTGTAAATTGTAATAGTTGTATGATTGATTGACTGACTGACCGAAACCATGATATCAGGAAACGGTTATAACCGTAGAGTCATGTAAATGGAATACTGAGAATCATGTAAAAAGAATATATATCCATGGTTCGGTTCAGTCAAGTTGTATAAATTGATAATTGTATTCATGGATTCATGTGTTCATATTGAATTGGAATCTTGTAGATTATAGATTGACTTGAATCATATTCAAGTCAGATTAATCAGACTCAAACCCGAGTCAGATAATCAGAATTGTGAATCGAGGTCTTATAATTGCTAGGGTCCTTAGGGTAATTTATAAAACATGAGGGGGTTTTATGTAAAAATACTTTTATATACTTTTCCAAATACACCTCAAGTATTTATTGTTCGTCTTTAGAGTTGTAATGAGGGTGGATTTTATGTTGTGACATTTCTAGTGAAAATATCCTAGTTTTATAAATAAGAGTATTTATCTGTAATATAGATTATTTGAAGTTCATGGTATTTTAGTGTAAAATATATTCTTGTGATTTTTAGAAAAAGGTGGAAAATTTATATTATAATAAAATAGGTATTTAAATAATAAATATACATTTGTTTATACAAAAATAATTTTAATAAATATTTTATATTCCAAAAATCTCATTTTCTTAAGATGTCGTATTTTAAACCTTTCGAGACCGAATGCTCCTTGCGGAGGTCTGAATCTCGTACTACTATGCCCGAGAGTGCACGATAAACCATACTATCCCTAACGGGTTCCCCAAAGATGGGTTGTAGCGGCGCTTTACAAAGATTGTAAAATACTAATCCTTTAGAAAACAGTTTTATAAAGTAAAAGGTATTTTTTTTGCAAAGTGTAATTTCCATATTTTAGATTCTAGGGTTTCCTAAGCCAACTAGCATATTTCTAAATGGTCTAAACGACAAGTCGTTAGAAGCCTCAAATCGCCTCTTCACCGCCAATTGTGGCCACGTAAGTACAAGTGAGGAAGGAGGGATCCGCTCACGAATCGTGAAACGGGTCTTTTAAAGTTGCCTAAGCTCACTAGCCTAGCCTAGACACCACAAAGTCAGGTTTAGATAAATGATCGATGTCCACAACTTATCGTATTTCCTAATGAGAGGTATTTGTTTAAAAGCGTATCAAATCTAAAACTTTTAAGAATGATTATATTAAGATTATGGTATTTAAATGAAAGTTTTGTTTTATCGTATTCTAAGTTCTTGATGATTTCGTTTAGGTTTGTATTTGCGTGTGTGTGGAGGTAGTTCATTACCTCGTGCTCTACTTTAAATGTATAGCAAAGTTTAGGGGTTAAATGTGAAATCGAAACATGATGGTATTAAAGTGAAAAATACGATAAATTGGAAAGGTTATCATTTCATGTAAGAAAACTTATTCAAATCGATTTTTAAAAGTTTAATAGTCAACATAAAGATGTTTAAACATGAATGAATTGGTGAGAAGTGAAATTTTATAGAAAACCGAATCGGAAATCGGATTTGTTCCGATTCCGTCGGGTTTTGTAACTTAGTATTTTAGAGAATGAGAAAGAGAGATAGAATGGGACTTACGGGTTTTGATTAAGCAAAGGAGTGAAGGGGGGACTAGAAGGGTTGCCGAGGCGTTGCTTCGTCGCCGGTTGTTCCTAAAAACGTCGCCGGAATTTCCGCCGGAATTTCGTCGGAGCTTCGCCGCGAACTTGTTTTCAAAGTACACAACTCTTGAGAAGATTTTGAGAGAGTGAGCTTAGGGTTTTGGGATGAGAGGGTAGGGGGTGTATTTATAGGGTAGGCTAGGGTAGGGTAGGAGAAAGGTTTAAAATAAAAATGTGATAAAATGTAATAAAAATTTATTAAAAGTGGAGTAATTGGGGGTTTTGAAGAGCTCTGGAAGTGGTCTGAGGCTGAAATTTTGCAGGTGTATAGGGAATATGAAAAGACACAACTTTCATGTTGGGGCCGTCGCCGGAATCGGCCGACTCGGGGGGTGACTCGGTCGAAGCACTGAGTCGGACGAGTCAAGGCTGAGTTGGCCGATTCCCGGCCGAGTCCGGCGGCCAGGATCCCCCCGACGGTTCATCTAACTCCTGAAAGTGTTACATTTTTGGGTGTAGTGGGGTTTTTGTGAGTTATGCACGTGTAAACTCTTGGTATTCTAAAGGTTTTAAAAAAATCAATATTGAAAATAATGTGGGGTATGGGATTTGAACTCTGGTGGCTTGGTTCAGTAGTGCAAGGTGATACTAATGAGCTACAAGCTCTTTCTTGTAATTATGGTGTGAAATAATTACTTAAAGTGGTAACAGCCACATTAAATACCCCAAGTATACTTTAATTTTAAAGCAATTTTATGTACACTAAAAATGGAGTTATTTAAAAACAAAATAATTACTTATATATTGTGCTCAGGTTAAAATACTCTTTTATGGATTTTGAAAAAAAAAATTGTATAGAAAATTAGGGTTGTTACATTTTACCCTCCTTATAAAAATTTCATCCTCGAAATTTGTAAAAGGAAAGTATAAAATACTCAAGAAAAGTTTGGTGTCTGGAGTATAGATAGTGTATAGCAAGATGGTGCAAGGGTTTTTAAAAATGTGAAAAATGTGAAGGAATGAAAGAATGCGAAAAGAGGTGAGGGAATTTTGGGTTATGACAGATTCAAGGTATATGATTCAAAGAATATGAAATTGATAAGATTCAAGGAACATGATTGTAAAGAATGTTTTAGTTGATGGTTCTTGTGTTTTATATTGCTTAGGGTTCCATACAGCTCTGACCTGCATGGGCCACCAACAAAACCTGTCACGCCCCGCTTCCCAGTGTACAGCGAAGGAGACGCGACGAGGTCCGCTACATATATACTCGGAAGTACATACGCTAAGCGTATCTAAGCGATATAAAATAAGTACACAAGAGACAAGAAATAAAAAGAACAACAACTTTTATTTATTAACATTCTTTGTACAATACATGAAGGAAATACAACTGAAATAAAAAGATGCATAAACAGTGGCATAACAGGAAATGTAAAATACTGAATGGAAAAGTGTACAATGAACTAAAGTGCAGGGTCTTCGGCAAACTGCTCCAAGTCTTCTTGAGATGGCTTGATCTCCGCCGGGTCCAAACCACTTGACGACATTCAAAGAAGAAAGAAATAGAATTTCGTCAGCGAACAGGTCACTCGGTAAGTCCCAAAGATAGGGGAGAAATAGACAAAGACTAGGAGAGAAAGAGTAGCTTTTAATGTTGTATTGTATTGTTGTAATGTTGTATTAACGCTGTTGTTTGTAGCTTGGTACAGAAGAATGCCAGTGTATACGAGAGAGGTCTCTATATGCTAGAGACCAGAGCAAACGGAATATAGAGTATAAGGCTCCGTTAGAAGGCCCGGAACAACGGCAATTGGATTCATGTTAGGTGTCTTAAATCTAACCGTCTCATGCCACTTTTAACATCTTCCGTACCAATCTACCCCTTAAACCCCGTGATGTCTTGTTTGTATTGTTATCTTGTAAATTGTATTGGTTGTATGATTGATTGACTGACTGACCGAAACCATGATATCAGGAAACGGTTATAACCGTGGAGTCGTGTAAATGGAATACTGAGAATCATGTAAAAGAAATATATATCCATGGTTCGGTTAAGTCAAGTTGTATAAATTGATAATTGTATTCATGGATTTATGTATTCATATTGAATTGGAATCTTGTAGATTATAGATTGACTTGAATCATATTCAAGTCAGATTAATCAGACTCAAACCCGAGTCAAACAATCAGAATTGTGAATCGAGGTCTTATAATTGCTAGGGTCCTTAGGGTAATTTATAAAACTTGAGGGGGTTTTATGTAAAAATACTTTTATATACTTTTCAAAATACATCTCAAGTATTTATTGTTCGTTTTTAGAGTTGTAATGAGGGTGGATTTTATGTTGTGACATTTCTAGTGAAAATATCCTAGTTTTATAAATAAGGGTATTTATCTGTAATATTGATTATTTGAAGTTCATGGTATTTTAGTGTAAAATATATTCTTGTGATTTTTAGTAAAAGGTGGAAAATTTATATTATAATAAAATAGGTATTTAAATGATAAATATACATATGTTTATACAAAAATAACTTTAATAAATATTTTATATTCCAAAAATCGCATTTTCTTAAGATGTCGTATTTTAAACCTTTCGAGACCGAATGCTCCTTACGGAGGTCTGAATCTTGCACTACTAAGCCCAAGGGTGCACGATAAACCGTACTATCCCAAACGGGTTCCCCAAAGGTGGGTTGTAGCGGCGCTTTGCAAAGATTGTAAAATACTAATACTTTATAAAACGGTTTTATAATGTAAAAGGTATTTATTTGCAAAGTGTAATTTCCGTATTTTAGATTCTAGGGTTTTCTAAGCCAACTAGCCTATTTCTAAATGGTCTTAACGACAAGACGTTAGAAGCCTCAAATCGCATATTCACCGCCAATTGTGGCCCGGTAAGTACAAGTGAGGAAGGAGGGATCCGCTCATGAATCATGAGACGGGCCTTTTAAAGTTATCTAAGCTCACTTGCCCAGTCTAGACACCACAAAGTCAGGTTTAGATAAACGATCGATGTCCACAACTTATCGTATTTCCTAATGAGAGGTATTTGTTTAAAAGCGTATCAAATCTAAAACATTTAAGAATGATTATATTAAGAATATGATATTTAAATGAAAGTTTTGTTTTATCGTATTCTAAGTTCTTGATGATTTCGTTTAGGTTTGTATTTGCGTGTGTGTGGAGGTAGGTCATTACCTCGTGCTCTACTTTAAATGTATAGCAAAGTTTAGGGGTTAAATGTGAAATCGAAACATGATGGTATTAAAGTGAAAAATACGATAAATTGGAAATGTTATCACAGTAAATACGTCGCGTCTCCTTCGCCGTACACACCCACTATCTACCCGAAGCAGCCAGCTATCCAGACTCCTGCACCTAGTCTTGCCCTCCCAGCAGCACCTCTACGTGCACCACCTTTACCTCGACAATCAGCATTGCACCAGCTTGCACGAAGAAACGTGCAGAGACGCCAGGCATACAATTTGGCGGCCGTAGAAGCTGATACGGTTGGTCAGAATAACCCTGGTAATTCTCTTCAACCTTTTTCACACCCTTGCATCACTTTGTCATTCTTCCGACTCTCACCAAACTTTCCTTGAATCCGTTACACTTTCCTTTTACCAATTTCGAGGACGAAATTTTTATAAGGAGGGTAGAATGTAACAACCCCAAATTTCTGATACAAATTTTTCAAAATATTTTTTCAAAATCCATAAAAGAGTATTTTAACCTGAGCACAATATATAAGTAATTATTTTGTTTTTAAATAACTCCATTTTTAGTGTACATAAAATTTCTTTAAAATTAAAGTATACTTGGGGTATTTAATGTTGCTGTTACCACTTTAAGTAATTATTTCACACCATAAATACAAGAAGGAGCTTGTAGCTCATTGGTAATATCTTGCATTGCTGAACCAAGCCATCAGAGTTCAAATCTCATACCCCATATTATTTTTAATATTGATTTTTTTAAAAACCTTTAGAATACCAAAAGTTTACACGTGCATATCTCACAAAAACCCCACTACACCGAAAGATGTAACACTTCCAGTAGTTATATGAACCATCGGGGGGGATCCTGGCCGCCGGACTCGGCCGGGAATTGGCCAACTCGGCCTTGACTCGGCCGGGAATCGGCCAACTCGGCCTTGACTCGGCCGACTCAGTGCGCCGACCGAGTCACGGCCGAGTCACCCCCGAGTCGGCCGATTCCGGCGACGGTCCCAACATGAAAGTTGTGTCTTTTCATATTCCTTATGCACCTGCAAAATTTCAGCCTCAGAACACTTCCAGATCTCTTTAAAAACCCCAATTACTCCACTTTTAATTCATTTTTATTACATTTTATCACATTTTTATTTTAAACCTTTCACCTACCCTACCCTAGCCTACCCTATAAATACACCCCCTACCATATACCCTCTCATCCCAAAACCCTAAGCTCACTCTCTCAAAATTTTCCAAGAAGTGTGTAAGTTGAAAACAAGTTCGCAGCGAAGCTCCGACGAAATTCCGGCGAAAATTCCGGCGACGTTTTTAGAAACTACCGGCGACGAAGCAACGCCTCGGCAACTTCTTTAGTCCCCCTATACTCCTTTGCCTAATCGAAACCCGTAAGTCCCATTCTATCCTCTTTTCTATTTCTTTAAAATACGAAACTACGAAACCCGATGGAATCGGAACAAATCCGATTTCCGATTCGGTATTCTATAAAATTTCACTTATAATCAATTCAATCATTCTTAAACATCTTTATCTTGACTATTAAACTTTTAAAAATCAATTTGAACAAGTTTTCTCATATGAAATGATAACCTTTCCAATCTATCGTATTTTTTCACTTTAATACCATCATGTTTCGATTTCACATTTAACCCCTAAACTTTGCTAGACATTTAAATTAGAGCACGAGATAATGACCTACCTCCACACACATGCAAATACAACCCTAAACGAAATCATCAAGAACATAGAATACGATAAAACAAAACTTTCATTTAAATACCATATTTTTAATAAAATCATTCTTAAAAGTTTTAGATTTGATACGCTTTTAAACAAATACCTCTCATTAGGAAATACGATAAGTTGTGAACATCGATCGTTTATCTAAACCTGACTTTCTGGTGTCTAGGCTAGACAAGTGAGCTTAGGTAACTTTAAAAGGCCCGTCTCATGATTCGTGAGCGGATCCCTCCTTCCTCACTTGTACTTACCTGGCCACAATTGGCGGTGAAGAGGCGATTTGAGGCTTCTAACGACTTGTCGTTTAGACCATTTAGAAATAGGCTAGTTGGCTTAGGAAACCCTAGAATCTAAAATACGGAAAATTTACACATTTGCAAATAAATATCTTTTACTTTATAAAACTGTTTTCTAAAGGATTGGTATTTTACAATCTTTGTAAAGCGCCGCTACAACCCACCTTTGGGGAACCCGTTGAGGATAGTTCGGTTTATCGTGTACCCTCGGGCTTAGTAGTGCGAGATTTAGACCTCCGCAAGGAGCATTCGGTCTCGAAAGGTTTAAAATACGACATCTTAAGAAAATGAGATTTTTGGAATATAAAATTTTTATTAAAATGATTTTTTGGAATAAACATATGTATATTTATCATTTAAATATCTATTTTATTATAATATAAATTTTTCACCTTTTCCTAAAAATCACAAGAATATATTTTACACTAAAATACCATGAACTTCCAATAAATCAATATTACAGATAAATACCCTTATTTATAAAACTATGATATTTTCACTAGAAATGTCACCACATAAAATCCACCCTCATTACAACTCTAAAGACGAACAATAAATACTTGAGGTGTATTTTGAAAAGTATATAAAAGTATTTTTACATAAAACCCCTTCAAGTTTTATAAATTACCCTAAGGACCCTAGCAATTATAAGACTTCGATTCATATTTCTGATTGTCTGACTCGGGTTTGAGTCTAATTAATCTGACTTGAATATGATTCAAGTCAATCTATAATCTACAAGATTCCACTTCAATATAAACACATGAATTCATGAATCCAATATCAATCTATACAACTTGACTGAACCGAACCATGGATATATATTCCTTTTACATGATTCTCAGTTATTCCATTTACATGACTCTACGGTTACAACCATTTTCTGATATCATGGTTTCGGTCAGTCAGTCAATCAATCTTACAATCAATACAATTTACAAGATAACAATACAAATAAGACATCACGGGGTTTAAGGGGTAGATTGGTACGGAAGGTGTTAAAAGTGGCACGAGACGGTAAGACTTACGACACCTAACATGAATCCAATTGGCATTGTTCCGGGCCTTCTAACGGAGCCTTGTACTCTATATTCCGTTTTCCCTGGTCTCTAGCATATAGAGACCTCTCTCGTATACACTGGCATTCTTCTGTACCAAGCTACAAACAACAGCGTTAACACTAAATACAACAATATAACAATACAATACAACATTAAAAGCTACTCTCTCTCTCTCCTACTCTCTGTCTATTTCTCCCTTATCTTTAGGACTTACCGAGCGACCAGTTCGCTGACGACATTCTATTTCTTTATTCTTTGAATGTCGTCAGGTGGTTTGGACCCGGCAGAGATCGAGCCATCTGCAGAAGACTTAGACCAGTTTGTTGAAGAACCAGAGCTCTAGTTTCATTGTACATTTTCCATTCAGTACTTTTCATTTCCTGTTATGCCATTGTTTAGGCATCGTTTTATTTCAGTTGTATTTCCTTTTCATGCATTGTACAAAAGAATGTTAATAAATAAAAGTTGTTGTTTCTATTATATCTTGTCTCTTGTGTATTTATTTTTATATTGTTTAGATACGCTTAGCGTATTTACTTCAGAGTAAATATGTAGCGGACCACGTCGCGTCCCCTTCACTGTACACTGGGAAGCGGGGCGTGACAGGTTTTGTTGGTGGCCTATGCAGGTCAGAGCTGTATGAATCCCTATCATAATGTTCTGTTCTACGTGAACAACCTAAGCAATATAACACAAGAACCAGCAACTAAAACATTCTTTACAATTCATGTTCCTTGAATCTTACAATTTCTTATTCCTTGAATCTTATCATTTCATGTACTTAAATCTGCCCAACAAAACCTGTCACGCCCCGCTTCCCAGTGTATGGCGAAGGATACGCGACGAGATCCGCTACGTATATACTCGGAAATACATACGCTAAGCGTATCTAAGCAATATAAAATAAGTACACAAGAGACAAGAAATATAAAGAACAGCAACTTTTATTTATTAACATTTTTTGTACAATTCATGAAGGAAATACAACTGAAATAAAAAGATTCCTAAACAGTGGCATAACAGGAAATGTAAAATACTGAATGGAAAAGTGTATAATGAACTAAAGTGCAGGGTCTTCGGCAAACTGCTCCAAGTCTTCTTGAGATGGCTTGATCTCCGCCGGGTCCAAATCACCTGACGACATTCAAAGAAGAAAGAAATAGAATGTCGTCAGCGAACAGGTCGCTCGATAAGTCCCAAAGATAGGCGAGAAATAGACAAAGATTAGGAGAGAGAGTAGCTTTTAATGTTGTATTGTATTGTTGTAATGTTGTATTAACGCTGTTGTTTGTAACTTGGTACAGAAGAATGCCGGTGTATACGAGAGGGGTCTCTATATGCTAGAGACCAGGGCAGACGAAATATAGAGTACAAGGCTCCATTAGAAGGCCCGGAACAACGGCAATTGGATTCATGTTAGGTTCTTAAGTCTGACCGTCTCGTGCCACTTTTAAAATCTTCCATACCAGTCTACCCCTTAAACCCCGCGATGTCTTGTTTGTATTGTTATCTTGTAAATTGTATTGGTTGTATGACTGATTGACTGACTGACCGAAACCATGATATCAGGAAACGGTTATAACCGTAGAGTCGTGTAAATGAAATGCTGAGAATCATGTAAAAGGAATATATATCCATGGTTCGGTTCGGTCAAGTTGTATAAATTGATAATTGTATTCATGGATTCATGTGTTCATATTGAATTGGAATCTTATAGATTATAGATTGACTTGAATCATATTCAAGTCAGATTAATCAGACTCAAACCCGAGTCAGATAATCAGAATTGTGAATCGAGGTCTTATAATTGCTAGGGTCCTTAGGGTAATTTATAAAACTTGAGGGGGTTTTATGTAAAAATACTTTTCCAAATACACCTTAAGTATTTATTGTTCGTCTTTAGAGTTGTAATGAGGGTGGATTTTATGTTGTGACATTTCTAGTGAAAATATCCAAGTTTTATAAATAAGGGTATTTATGTGTAATATTGATTATTTGAAGTTCATGGTATTTTAGTGTAAAATATATTCTTGTGATTTTTAGAAAAAGGTGGAAAATTTATATTATAATAAAATAGGCATTTAAATGATAAATATACATATGTTTATACAAAAATAATTTTAATAAATATTTTATATTCCAAAAATCTCATTTTCTTAAGATGTCGTATTTTAAACCTTTCGAGACCGAATGCTCCTTGCGGAGGTGTGAATCTTGCACTACTAAGCCCGAGGGTGCACGATAAACCGTACTATCCCTAACGGATCCCCAAAGGTGGGTTGTAGCGGCGCTTTACAAAGATTGTAAAATACTAATCCTTTAGAAAACGGTTTTATAAAGTAAAAGGTATTTATTTGCAAAGTGTAATTTCCGTATTTTAGATTCTATGGTTTTCTAAGCCAACTAGCCTATTTCTAAATGGTCTAAACGACAAGTCGTTAGAAGCCTCAAATCGCCTCTTCACCACCAATTGTGTCCAGGTAAGTACAAGTGAGGAAGGAGGGATCCGCTCACGAATCGTGAGACGGGCCTTTTAAAGTTACCTAAGCTTACTTGCCTAGCCTAGACACCACAAAGTCAGGTTTAGATAAACGATCGATTTCCACAACTTATCGTATTTTCTAATGAGAGGTATTTGTTTAAAAGCGTATCAAATCTAAAACTTTTAAGAATGATTATATTAAGAATATGGTATTTAAATGAAAGTTTTGTTTTATCGTATTCTAAGTTCTTGATGATTTCGTTTAGGTTTGTATTTGCGTGTGCGTGGAGATAGGTCATTACATCGTGCTCTACTTTAAATGTATAGCAAAGTTTAGGGGTTAAATGTGAAATCGAAACATGATGGTATTAAAGTGAATAATACGATAAATTGGAAAGGTTATCATATCATGTGAGAAAACTTATTCAAATTGATTTTTAAAAGTTTAATAGTCAACATAAATATGTTTAAACATGAATGAATTGGTGAGAAGTGAAATTTTATAGAAAACCGAATCGAAAATCGGATTTGTTCCGATTCCGTCGGGTTTTGTAACTTAGTATTTTAGAGAATGAGAAAGAGAGATAGAATGGGACTTACGGGTTTTGATTAAGCAAAGGAGTGAAGGGGGGACTAGAGGAGTTGCCGAGGCGTTGCTTCGTCGCCGGTTGTTCCTAAAAATGTCGCCGGAATTTCCGCCGGAATTTCGTCGGAGCTTCGCCGCGAACTTGTTTTCAAAGTACACAACTCTTGAGAAGATTTTGAGAGAGTGAGCTTAGGGTTTTGGGATGAGAGGGTAGGGGGTGTATTTATAGGGTAGGCTAGGGTAGGGTAGGTGAAAGGTTTAAAATAAAAATGTGATAAAATGTATTAAAAATGTATTAAAAGTGGAGTAATTGGGGGTTTTAAAGAGCTCTGGAAGTGGTCTGTGGCTGAAATTTTGCAGGTGCATAGGGACTATGAAAAGACACAACTTTCATGTTGGGGTCGTCGCCGGAATCTGCCGACTCGGGGGTCACTCGGCCGTGACTCGGTCGGAGCACTGAGTCGGCCGAGTCAAGGCCGAGTTGGCCGATTCCTGGCCGAGCCCGGCGGCCAGGATCCCCTCCCCGACGGTTCATCTAACTCCTGAAAGTGTTACATCTTTGGGTGTAGTGGGGTTTTTGTGAGTTATGCACGTGTAAACTCTTGGTATTCTAAAGGTTTTAAAAAAAATCAATATTAAAAATAATGTGGGGTATGGGATTTGAACTCTGGTGGCTTGGTTCAGAAGTGCAAGGTGATACCAATAAGCTGCAAGCTCCTTCTTGTAATTATGGTGTGAAATAATTACTTAAAGTAGTAACAGCAACATTAAATACCCCAAGTATAATTTAATTTTAAAGCAATTTTATGTACACTAAAAATGGACTTATTTAAAAATAAAATAATTACTTATATATTGTGCTCAGGTTAAAATACTCTTTTATGGATTTTGAAAAAAAAATTGTATAGAAAAGTGTATAGAAAATTAGGGTTGTTACACACCCGAGAGGTACTTTGGTCTTCTCAGAGACGGTGACAGGGAGGTTCTTGTTTACCCAGACTTGCCATTGCTGCTGTTCTAGACTATAAGACCCGGCAGGAGGATGAGTATAGCGTCATTCTAAACTAGTTTTAGAAGTGCACGTGTATATGACTCTGCCAGAGGGTTGTTGTTATCAGTAGGAGCAGCGGAAGCATAGTAGGCAAGTAGCTTATGTCTATTTACAGACTAAAGCAGGTATAGCAGAAATAGATCATCTATTTTTGATGTAACAGTCATAGGCTTTGGCTTCATCAGGATAGGAGATGGATCTGCTAAGAAGGTAGTAGAGAGTGATGCCGCGTTGTTGGGGTCTGACTTTATCCACCCCCTAGACTCGATATGCGATACTCTTAGACGAACAGACCAGACTGTATGGATATTGTCACTGTCGGGCTCAGTAGGGGTTCATGATGAGTTTGCTCGTCGGCCTCCCTTTCGCTCAATACCTGGGTAGCCGTTACGTACAGCTAGTGCCGCTGATGTGCTTGTGGTTAAACCCACTGCCAGCGTATTGACGAGTCTTTAGAGTCCCACACAGAGGGTTTCCCTGGTTCTGGCGAAATGATGCAGTAGCCATATTGGATACGTGCAGGGTTCCGATCGATTGATGTACATTGTACTCGGACTTTCGATTGGACAGTTGATAATACTAGCCGGCTCGGGTTTGAGCCGGATTATTAAATCAGGTATTGATTTAATAATTTACATATATGTTTTTCGGTACGTATATTCTAGTATTATATTCTTTGTGTTAAGCTATCTTTTTGGGTATTCGTATTTCGGTACAAATGCAGATATATTTACAGGTGAATGTAATCCGTATTTTTTACCGGATAACATTCTAGAAGGTGCCACCTCATTTCTTGATTTGACCATTTTATTAAAATGGTAAATGAGGTGGATATTAGCATGATGAGGTCTGGAGACAACCATGCTTGCAATAGTGCTCACAAATGAATTGTTAATTCATTTGTGTTCACTATTCAAGTATGGTAGGATTTTAAAATTGAAAAAATGCATTTTACAAAACCTTGCATGCTATTTTCTCTTTCCAAGGTAAGCTCATTTTTGAAGCATGAAGGTTTTGTTCATTGTTTTTCTTCTTGAGCTCCTCCATCACCATTTGTGTTTCACCTCCACTAGTTTTCATGCTTTGCTTCCACCTTCATAAATTGAGATAGCTAACACTAAGAAACATTCACACTACATCCTAGGTTCTCTAGGGTAGCATCCTAGAGACCCTAGTTGCTCCGTATGCATCATGTCGTGGAGCTAGAGCCGGAGTTATATCCCTCGGATGGATCATCGGAGATGGAGGAAGACCGGCAACCAAACATCATCAAAGGATCACGAGGAGCTTGGAATGATGACCGAAGGACACGGATCAACTCGGTATAACGATTCTAACCTCTTCTTAGTTTGCTAGTTTAGGGTTTAAGGTCGATCCGGGATTCAGGTAATGGTAGCGCCGGTTTAAAAAAAAATTGATCCGCATTTTGCCCGTGTTTCGACGGCCGGGGCGCTGCCGTGACCCTTCAATACTTTGGACAACCCTAAATCTTAACATCCTTAAGAGATGGGCTCTTCCCATACCATATCACATATGGAGTGGTAGGCACCTGGCTTGATTTGAACCCTATTCAATAGGTATGCAGCTTCACAAGTGCATAACCCCCAAAAGAAAATAGGCAACTCAGTAGTACTCATCATAGAGCACACCATATCACATAGGGTGCGATTGCTCCGCCCCGATGCACCAACGTACTATGGTGTATACGGAGGAGTAATGCTGAGAGAGAATCTTATTCTCCTGTAGAATAGTCCAGGAATTTCGTGCTCATGTATTCTCCTCCCTGATCACATCAAAGGACATTATACTTATACCCATTTTGGTTCTCTACTTCTAACTTATATTCTTTGAATATCTTCAAAAGGTTCAGACTTGTGTTTCAATAGGAACACATGTGCGAATCTTGAGAGATCATCAGTGAATGTAATGAAATACTAAGAACCAGTCCTGGCATGTGTAGACAGGGGACCTTACATACATCGCCATGTATCAATCCCAAGAGTTCACTAACTCTTTCTCTGTTTCCAATAAACGGAGCTATGGTCATCTTATCTTTACGACATGACTGGCAAGTTTCACAAGATGTAAATCCAAAATGATTTAAATATGCATCTTTATATAACTTCAGCTAGTCGGGTCGCATTGATATGACCTAGTCTACAATGCCTCAAGAAGGATTCGTTCATTTCTGAACTCTTCCTCTTGTGTGTATCCTGCACGTTAAGAACTGTAATTTGATTTAGAACGTATATATGCTTTTAGATAACGTGCCTGAACCGATCAACTCTTGATATAGGAAATGTTCAAAATATTATCCAACAATACAAAATTATATCCTTCTTTACTAATAAAGAGACTGATATGATATTGTATATCAGGTTCGGTATCTAATAACATTCGTTCAGAATCAATGTATTTGGTAATACAGGGTGATAACTGCCAACAAACTTGGCTGCAACACGTGCACCGTTTCCAACTCTTGAAACTTATCACCCGTTCTCAGTTCTCGACCTATCTTTAGCCCATGTAACAAATTACATTTGCGGGATCCTGATCCGGTATCTCATACCCAAGACGTAAAGGATACTGAGAAACAGTTCTCGGTAATGAACATACCCGAAGAAGATGCATCAGCATGCACTTTCTTCGTTTGGGCGGCACGGGAATTCTGGTAATCCCCTATTTCCTGCTCGGTCTTATAACAATTACAAGTTGGAGCGGGTCCAACGTTCCCCAACGCAGTATAACAAGCGGGTTCGGTCAATACATCCATGTTATTATCTTGATTAAGGCGTGACATGGTCGCTACCTGGAGAGAGAGAGAAGAAAATACGCTGCGTGCGCTCTTGCAAGATTAGATTGGTTATTAATTTATCTAATCAGGATGGCTCCCACTGTTTTAGTCAAATCTTTCTTCAAACCCTAAAAGGAAATACTAGCCGGGATTAATTACACCCTACAAGTTCGCCAATTTTTCAACCAGGCCAGTGCCGGTACTTTGAGGGAGGTTCCCCGTGTTTTCACACGGACCTAATTAAAATAAACCTCGTTTTCCCAGGGGCGTAACCCCGTTAACACTTTTCTAGACACCAACTTGATCGGCTAATTGTAATATGTAAAACTCTCTCAGGAGTAACTCTTACTCTCAGCGGATATCGGGATCCAACTATCTCATAGGAGCTATGCAATCTCATTGCAAATTTCAACACTTGAAATTCCCAATAATATTCTGTCCCGAGCGATCTATGACCTTGACAAGGTCAACAAAGCATAGACCGCAAGTCAAGTTCAACCCGTCATTTCCCGATTGAATTAAACCCACCCGCATGACCCTTGACAAGGTCAACAAAGTCACACGACTACCCTAACTCAATCGCATCATATGCTTTTGCAGATAAGCATAAATAGCTACCGCACACTACGCCTTGACAAGGTCAACAAACGCAGCACGAATACTATGAAGTACTTATCTGAAATGATGGAGGGCTACGACAGGTTTTTTATGAAAACCTTTTGCGTAATGAACTCGATATCGTTGTAGAATCAAATGATTTAAATGGAGTGTTTTTTAGGCCTTTACTAGTTTTGCTAAAGAGGTCACTTCCGGTGAAGGGATCTCGGCTCTTTCCTTATCGAATAAGTTGCAGGATATTTCACAAATACCACTATGCAAAGCAAGAACTAGAAAAGCAATCAAAAATACAAACCGAAAGTTGTAGCATCTGCTAGTTATTGCTGAAGAGGTCATTCCTGGTGAAGGGATCTCGGTTCTTTCCTTATCGAAATAGGTGTTGGATGTTCGACAAGGAACACCGCTATGCAAAGCAACAACTAGAGCTACCTGTTTTTGAAAATTCGATTTTACAACATCTTTAGGTTTCTTTTATTTCATCAATCTCATTAATGAAGTCCCATTTGATTATGCTTCATAAGCATCAGATAGGAAACGAAATCAACAATATATAATATATATCTCATATATATAATATAAACATTCATCTCGGGCAGTAATATGATCTCATCACAGAACATTGCAGCAGAAGAACATATATGAAATATTGGATATACTAGGAGGCCCGTGTTTTAATACGAGCCTGTATAAAACACGGATTCCACGGTCGCGATGAATAGCCAATCCCACACCCCTAGACCCCTACGAGTGCAGCAAGCAACCCTACCAATTCTAGAGTTAGGACACCCGGTCTCGACTCCTCGAAATGGTCTCCCACTGGGTCCTAGAACCCGGTTACTTGTGCTCCCCGCCTTGGGTCTATCCTAATGCGGAAAAGTAAATTATATACAATGGTGACATCATCCTCAACCCGAAAGTGCCCCAATAAAAGAATATTACATACAATGAATTTTACATGAATGAAAATGAAAAACTCTCATCTCACATAAAAACCCCAGTTATTCAAAACACGACGATCCAATATAACATATCCAAGCAACACATAACATCATATGTCATCAACGTAAGTAAATATGCGTATCCCAATTGTCGTTGATGTATAGCAACGAAACTGGCGATACACCACATATTACACTTACGGTCACAGAAAAGAAAGTGAAAAACTACAACAGTTGGAATCCGCAACCTCCTTAGACATCGCATGCCTAACCAAATGAATTCCTTAGACATCGCATGCCTAACAATTATAAATCCCGAATTTTAGTCTCGATCTTGAAAACACTTTTCAATATCTAGTCGGGCAATTCAACAAGATTCCCGACATCCTGATCGAATGCTCGTCGAAAACTTTAGTAGACGTCCACACCCCTCGATACCGTCGACGAAGTGTACTAAGGCAGAACACCGCTGCCGTGAGCACCCGAACTGATGCTTTTGGCGACGGGGTTCTCCTACAGTCACTTGGTCGGGGCGTAGCTATCTATTAAGTTTACCCAACGAGTATCCGCGTACGCTACGTGATTGCGACGGACTTTTGATCGCATCAAAATCCCATGGCAACCGATCAAATGATACTAAACTGCTAGATTAATAACATTCAAACTAGTTATCTCATAACTGCATTTGTGGATTCCAAATATTGTATCACATTCCAGAATATCATGATGATGTTTAACGTTTCGATCGAATCAACATACACCCACGTTTTACCCCAAGAGCTCAACACTTGAGCAAAGTTACAAATACCCAAAATCGCGCCACAGTGTCTATGGTCCAGCCGTATAAGGAGTTAACCAACGCCTCACCTATGACACCACGAAACTATGGCAAACCCGAAGGTTTGTTCGCGGTTCCGTGGGCATAGAATCGAGTTAAGGTTATTATGATCCTCTAGAGGGTCCATAGGATACTTGCGCGACTTTTGAATATAAAGTTAACTTAGGAAAATTACAACACTTAGAAATTTCTGCGGGGTAGAAAGTGTGGTGTTCAACGTTCGAACTGTTAAAAATAGTCAAGGTTACCAATACAGTGTTAAATAATACGATTACGAAGCACTACGAATTAGCCCCAGGACAAACCAACCATCACATGAAAATTGGGCTTAATAAACAATACTAGGAAACCCAAAATGGAGTCAAATGAGCACAGGAGCAATACGGGAGCCAGAGGAGGTGGTGGGGCCGGCCTGGCCGGAATTTACTCTAAGGTGGCCGGTCCAAAACCGAGGAACCCCCCCGTATTTCACCTTTGTTCATATTTTGCTCCAAAGACCATTATGCACCTATTTGAAAAAAATTTAAAAGACTTTTTGGAAAATTTCCAGAGAGCAAAATGGGGGTTCCCTAATATCGTATTTCGAAGTGGCTTTCGTTTTCGTAATTGTTATAACACCGTATCTAGAATTCTAGTTTGGCTCTGATACCACTGTTGCGCTTCTCTTGCACCTAGTCTAGGGTTTGGTAGCATCACACATGTCACTTTAAAATTTTAGAGAGGTGCAAAGCAAGCAAACCATGAATCATGCTAGAATTTCTAGGGTAACAAGTTTGTATCACATACAAAGAAGTAAAGAGATAGGGATTACAACCTTTGTAGTCCGTTCCTTCGCTTCATAAGCTCCGTGTTGAGGTCCCTTCACTGCGATCATCATGAACATCGACTCTCGAGAGGCTCCATGAAGAGAATGATGCACCTTGCTTGAAGACTTCACTAATCCAAGATGATCTACCTTGAAGAATCTCAAACCCAAGCTCTTGCTTTACTAATCAAGTATTAGAAAAGAAAACACCCTAATATAAGTGGCTAGAATAGATGAAGATGATGAAGTAGGAATTTTGCTCTCTTTTGTTTTCATATTCTCACTCATTATCATCACTAATGAAAAAGCTAGTAAAGCTTTTCATTAAAGGAAAAAGAAGAAGAAGCATGCTCAAAAACTTTTGTGATGAATAATGAATTATTGTTGTGGTTACAAATCAACCATGAGTTAAGCATGAAGGCTTAACCCTTGTAGAGAATAAACTAGGGTAAAGGGTTTGGGTTGGGTTAAGAAATATCTACAAAAAATATCTAAGCAAGTGACAAAAGTCAAAGATTCATGAAGCTTCATCCAAGCTTAACCCTAATCCAAACCCTAACCATGTTTAAACTCTACAAAGCATGTTGCATTTGTAACCCTAACTTGTTACAATATTATATATCACATATATAATATATTTTGTAACAAAAGAAAATAATACAATTAACATATATCGCATATACATCAATGTATTATCCCATAAGAAAATGAATCAATAAAGCGAGCTTATATTAGTTAATGTAAAGTAATATATCACATATATAATTATACATTAAATTATCGAATCAACACTTGATCCGATAACCCGGCTATAATACCTATAACCGACTAATATAACATGTACCAATTCATCGAATCAACACTTGATCCGATGACCCGGCTATATCACATATACCCGGACGATATCTCATATCGCGAGAATAGAATACGGCATCTTATATTGTATTATTCTCGGTCCCGCAAATATCACATATGTGGTCCTACTCCGTTTTGCCTGAGCGAGGAAACCTCTGTGTAGGACTCTAAAGAATCGTCAATACGCCGGCAGTATGTGATGATCATATCAAACACCCAAAAGCTGCAAGCGGTCAGCTAAACGTAACAGCTACCCAGGTATTGAGTGATCAGAAGATCAACAAGCAAGCGTGTACATTCCCCTGTGAATCCAATCAGTAACACTCCTGTACAGTCCGGTCTCTTCGTCTAATATGTCGCATATCCAGTCTAGGGGTGGTAAACGTCAGACCCCGGTAACTGATAAGTCGTGTCGATATAAGGTCCCTTTACAGTTCGAGAAACTACTGATAACATTTACCAGTAAATCTCAGCAACCCTGGCCAGGGATTTCCAGTTATAGCCAATCGAACACATCGCAACATCAACTTCCTATACCGGGAGAGACGAAACCCCTCCTATCGCTCATTGCCTCCATGTGATTCGGGACTGTACCCAAAAGCCACCGTTTTGCATGCCCTCTTTGACGTGGTATGATGGAAATCAAGGCACAGTAGGAATCACACAAGAATCTATGACGATATCGGGTCTACAGACTAACCTGTACCAGTGTTACCAAAGAACTGCCATCTAACGTGAGGTATAATACCATCTGGGAGTTCTCGGTGAGTCCGTTCAGTGTACCCAGTCTCTACTGAGCACCTGTATATTGTCTCTGATGTCAAACACCAATGGATATGGGATCATCCATCGCCCATCTACATGGGTCGAGAAGCATACGCTAGTCTACACTGGTATATTGTTGCCCTGTCTCGATACACCTAAGACTAGGAACATTTGAAGGATGTACTTAGCGACTACACTGTCCCCACTAGTATGATCTGCATCATAGTCCTGGTAGTCAAGTACTCATCCTAAGGGTTTTATCAACATTTAACATAGAGACTATCAGAGTACATGTTAAGATAAAGAGCAACCAGATAGCATACTATCATGTCGAGCAAGAAAGTCCTCTATATATATGTCCAAGCATCCACTAAAATATACATCGTATGTACAGTGATGGCCTCTAGGGCATACATATAACTAATAGTATCATCAAATCACACGACTACGGTAGGTATCCTCCGGATATCTGCCACGTCAATAATAACCGGTCGTTAGTGCTCCCCTGCCAAGCTCATCGTCATCCACACGAACCTCTTGCCCCGAGATACCTTACCAGGCCCACCATGTACCCGAGACGGTTCATCCTACTCCTCGAATCAAGTCTCGAAAACGAACAGAAATCAGGAAAACTCATGGTGGACGACACATACATCAATCACGAGAAAACCGCAACTTGCATTTTTAAAATTGGTAATATGTTTATAAATTCTTGCGGCTTTCCCAAAAATCCAGAAATCTCATAAATACTGAAATCCTCAAGAAGAAATCACAATATGTAAACATTTCGGTGATGATGGATGTCTATGGCACGATAGTATATGTCATGCGAAGTACGGCCAGAAGCTATGCATGAATCATGATGCAATGAGATATATACATATGACTAACAATCCTACGTATCCATCCTATTGAAATGAATATACAAGTACAAATTTATCGATCGTATATGATGCAAATGCATAGATACCGATTCGAAGCAAGTTCTATAGTATTCGTGACATAGCAATTACCAATGGCGTGTGTGTTCACATAAATAGTGCACGTGCGACATGAACCAATGGTAATGGTGCAAGTGTCCTATAAGATGATATCACAAATATACATATATATAAGATGATACGATGCAATGAGATGAATAACTAGGACACTACGCATATAAATGCAAGTACTACTAGTAATCCTAAACTATCGGGCGCCTTGTGCCATCCAGACGATCCCCCATAGATGTGTACATCTACTTACCGGGATGCCTCGGCTAATCTGATCCGATCTCAACCTTCTCTTTCCGCGCCACGTCTGACGCCTCTGCACCTAACCCTAGAATCGCACACAAGTGAAATAAGAGGATATATATACGGATAGTCACGGACACAAACGATACAAGACAACCAACGCGCACTAACTGGACGCGCACGCACTTGGTGCACAAAACGCGCTCACGACAACACCACAAACCACAACTAGGGTCGCTATACGTGACAATCCCCTAATCTAGAACCCAATCGTACCAATCGCGCATTCACAACACACTAAATATTATATGAAATAATTTGTAGCTCATCAAAACCTCAAACTTAATTAAAATCTATTTATCTTAAAAACCTAGCAAGCAATAATTAACAATTTTTGTGCAAATCTAGATGTTTTAGCAAATCTAGTGGCCACAATGTTCACTTAATAACTTAATTAAGCCATACAAAACTTTACTAAATTTTAATCTTACCTATTTACACTAATCATGAAATTAGTTTGCAAGGTTATTTAATTAGGACAATTTAAAAGTAACAATTAGCAAATTAACAACCGGGTAAGATTTTGCTAGTCTTAAAATGTTAAACTACATATTGTAACCATAATCAAGTGGTAAAAACCCTAGCTTGAATCCAAACCCTTCTCTTTAAAATCTAAATCTTACAATTAAAACCATATTAATATCTAATTAAGTTAGATTAAAGTAATAAACCAACAAATTAACCATAGGATTAAGATTTATACCACAATAAATTTTAGATCAAATTTGCAAATCTTGGCCTCCCAAAATGGTTTCTTGCATCAAGATCCAAGCTAGATAGGTCAAGAACTTTTGGGTGAAAGTTTAACTAGGAATTAGTGGAAATTTGTGTGGATTTTTGATGTATTTCTTGAAGATTTTTGAAGAGAAATGAGGTTGGGAAAATGGGGGCTGCTGCAGGAATTGGGCTTGGCCAAGTGAGGAGAGGGGAGAGGTGAGTGAGTGTGTGTGGGTGTCAATTCAAGAAAACCCCCCATTTTCTCATTTATTAATTCTTTTCCTAATTAATTTATTTCTTAATTAACCCTAGAATAGTCTAGAACCATGGAGAAAATTGTAGAAAGAAAGAACATGTTATAAACTTGATTTTAAGTTTTCATGGTGCACTAATGTGCCATTAACCCATTATAATTGGTAATTAACACTAATTAAATGTATAAGTGAAAGCTTAAAATAATACTTAAAAATAATTAATTAAGGAAAATATTTAAGTAAACTAAAATTTTATAAGTGACTAATTAAATACTAAATAGTAGCAATAACATAGCTAAAATAGGTATATTTAAGTCTATGTTGACAAATAATTATAACTAAGTTTTACGGAAAATACGAGTTATATTACCGATTATCGGACAATTAACCTAAACGATTTTTAAAACGTTACATATAGTCCAAAATCACATCGTATACTTGCCTCTTCTTGGTTGGCTTCTCTTTCTCATCTTGTATACGATGAGCGTCAATGGATACTCTCTGAATACCACCGAACTGTCGGATTATCCTTGTCACGCCCCGCTTCCCAGTAGATGGAAACGGTGACGTGGCAAGCCCGCAACGTATTTTACTATAAAATAAATACGTTAAGCATAATTAAGCAATATAATAATGAACAAGAATGACAAGAGTAATAAAATGAAGTTTCAACTTTATTTACATTCAATTTTACATACAACTGTCTGAAATAAAAGATATAATAAACAAAGCAAATGCTTAAACAATGGCATACAGAAAGTGCAGGCCGGAAAGAGCTAGTAATCTGGCTATGTAGCAAGCTGGTCCAAGACTTCAGGGCACGGCTCTATCTCCTCAGAGTCCGGTCTTCCTGACGAACATTCCAAAGAAAGAAAACAAAGAGGAATGTCTTCAGCGAACTAACGCTCGATATGCCCCAAAAGAAGAAAGAGAAGATAGTATATAATGTGAAATGAACAGGTAAAGTTGTATACGATCATTCATATGTATAAGATAGTTATTCTAACGTGGTTATTTGTAGTTTGATAAGGAAGGTATTCATGTATATGAGAGGAGTCCATCTTACCCCATGGACTATGGTAACATGTAGTATAAGGCCCCATTATAACCCAAGGGACAACGGCACGTGAATTCATGTAGGTGTCTTGTAAGTGACCCCTCGTGCCACGATATACGTTCCGTATCAATCTACCCCTTTATCCCCACGTATTGTATTGTATAGATTAAGATTATAGGTTTTGGCTGAATCCATGGATATAAAATATCAGGTTCATGTTCAGGATGTAATCATGTATTCAGGTTGTCATGTCGAGTTCATATCATGTTATAACCATGGATCAGTCAAGTCAAGTCATGTATACGAGTTTGAGTTTGATATTTGAATTCGAGTATTCAGGTTCATGATCAAGCATTCAAGTTCGTGTTTGATTTTGGATTCTAGTTTAAGTTTGGACTCAGATTGAGTCAGATACTTGTGAACGGATTTAACTCTTGACTTTCTTAGCTTCGGGAGCAATCGGCAACTGCTGCACATGGACAGAAGGATTTGTGTTTTTTTCTAAGACAACGCCATTGATAACTCATTTAAGTTGCCTAACCTAAATAGGAAAGCACTTACTTTCTCCGGCTCCCTGGGGCTCGAGAGAATTGATCCCGCTTAAACTTATATCAAACTAGAGTTCTTAAAATATTGTTTTGCATATCTCGAGGGGGTTTTATGAAAAATATTTTAATGTAGTTTAAAAATAAATCTCTAGGGTGATTTGTATTGTTTAGGGTTTTCATGAACATGTATTTTAATTGTTGTGTTTTGATGATAAAACCTAGCTTTTTTGAAAGTTTAATGTACTTTTATGAAAACTACTACTTTTGGAAACTTAGTGATATTTTATTAAAAGTTTAATTTTTCATTTTAGAAATATAGTTTCATAATATATTGAAAATACGGATTTATAGTTTTTATATAATCTTAAAAAATTATTTCTATTTAGAAAAGTCGCATTTCTTAAAAACTGTATTTTATTTCCTTTCGAAATTGAATACTCCATGAGGAGTTATGCATCTCGCTCTACTATCCCAACGATGTACGATAATCTGCACAATCCATTAGTGGGTGTTGGATATATGTATACCCTAGAGGTCATTATTTAATAGTGGATGTATCGGCATGTATATATATATTCAGAGAACATTCTTGCTCGACATGATAGTATGCTATCCGGTTACTCTTTATCTTGACATGTTCACTTGATCATGCATATTATTCATTTGGTACATGTTGATAAAGCTCTTAGGGTATTTTCTTGACTACTGTGATTATTATGCAGATCATACTAGTAGGACATGTGTCGTTTATAAGCATACCCTTAAAATGTTCCTAATCGTGGGTATATCGAGACAGGGCGCCGATATTCCACAGTAGACTAGCATATACGTTTTGTTAGTGTATATGCCCTAGAGGCCATTACTGTATCATACTGGCTTGTATATTACTTGATGGAAGCTTGGGATATTCACCTTGTATTGACAATCTTGCTCAAAATAGTAGTATGCTACTTGGTTTGTTTCTGCTTTAATGTGTGCATGTGTTTATTTTAGCATATCGCCTTTACACATTAGTGGAGCCCTTATGATCTTTGGTTGATTACCAGCGTTGTGATGGCAGTCACACTCGTGGAGGCTGGGTAATCTACAAGCACATCCTTATGCAGGTCCCTAGTCGTAAGACTATCGAAACAGGGCATCGATACTCCAGAGTAGACTAGCGTATGTGCTTCTTATCCCTGCTTGGGAGACGGCCTGTCCTACAGCCGTAAGTACGTCGTACTTGGGATAATATGCGGGTGCTCGTTAGGTTACGAGTACACTGGACAGGACTCGTCGGGAACTGTTGGTTGGTATTATACCTATCGTCAGTTATCAGTTCCCAGGTGACATGAGTACAGCTTAGGCCGTTGACTTGACACTGTCACTTTGCCTCGAGTGTATTCCCACTGTACTTTGATTACTACCCTACCACGGCTCAAAGGAGTCGTGCAAACAGGTAGTTTTTGGGTGTAGTCCCGAAGCACTTAGAGGCAGTGATGGTTAGACAGGATTCGTCTCTCCCGGTATTGGAGGTTAATATCGCACTGTGTCTAGGAGAGCCATTACACAAAGTCCCTGGCCAGGGCAAGCGAGATAGACTGGTAGGTTTCCAGTGTTATCTCAGGTGTTCTGGGCTACACTCCGACACGACTTGTACCGCTAGTAGGGGACTGACGTTTACCGCCCCCTAGGCCCGCCATGCGATGTTCTTAGACGAACAGACCAGACTGTACGGAGACTGTCACATTCAGGCTCAGTAGGAGTTCAGATGGGTTTACCTCGTCAGTCTTCTTATCGGCATCTACCTGGAGACCGTTACGTACAGCTAGTGCCGCTTGCAGTCTGTTGTTAAACCCACTGCCAGCGTAGTGTCGAGTCTTTAGAGTCCCATACAGAGGGTTATTCGCCTTTAGGCAAAATGAGTAAAGGTCGCATGGTTTTGCGACAGGGTTCGTTCACATCCGTGCACTTGTGCGCGTTTGGTGTCCGGACAGCTTATACTAGCGGGCTTTGGTTTAAGCCAGATCCTAGTATATGTTTTGGGATTGGTTTTATCTCTTTGTATTCGGGTTCCTCAGAACACGGATACGGGTATGTATGCACAGTTGACTGAGACAGAGGCAGAGGACTTTCATTAGGGTTGATGACCATTGTCATTTCCTTAACCCTAATGTTTATGTGTGAAATATGATTTATTAATATTAGTTAATTATATTTGTGCATGGTTAGAGTTGTTGACCATTTGACTATACTTGACTTGTTGACCTAGGTTGACAAGTTGACCATCATCATTCCATATGAAAAATGCTTTTTGATCCTTGCAAAAGCATTTAATATGAGATGATAATGGTCATGTCAAGACTAACCATCACAATTATCTTTAGCTAATTATCTATTTTTCATAATTCACATATATGTGGGAAGGTTGGATTATTCTTCTCATTCTATCATTCTCATTCTCTCTCCTCCTCTTCCTCTCTCTCTAGCTCTCCACTCTCATGAGTTGAGAACCATTTGAGCTTGAGATAAAACCCTCAAAAATACTCTCTACTCTTTCTAAGGTCTTAGGTTTAGAACACCAAGCACCTTGTTACTTCTAGTTTGAGGATGGAGCCAAAGATAGAGACCCTTGGGTGGATCTTTCTTCGGCAAGAGATGGCGACAAGGAGAACCCGTTCTTTCACTCCAAGGAGCAAGAAGAGAAGGACTTGAAGACCTAGGTATAACCCCCTTTCCGAGTAGCTAACTCTTTTAGCTATGGTAGTTAGTTTTGTTTAGCAAAGATCCCTCCTTTAGCTTAGTCCATGTTGCCTAGTGTTGTAAAAATCCGATTTTTCATAACGTTTCCGCCTCCCCGCAAGCACCGGGGTGGGCAACGTGGACTTACATGTTTCTTGACCCATATGATGGGGGATGGATGATCCCACATCTATTAGTGTTTGACATCAAAGATTGTATACGGGTGCTCAGTGGAGACCGGGTACATTGAACGGACTCGCCGAGAACTCCTATATGGTATTATATCTATCGTCGGATGGCAGTTCCCAGGTGACACTGGTACAGGTTAGTTTGTAGACCCGAGATTGTTATAGAGTCTTGTGTGTTCTCCCATTGTACTTTGATTTCCACCCTACCCCGGCTCTACTGAGTCATGCAAACAAGTGGCTTTTGGGTACAGTCCCAAGACACATGGAGGCAATGAGCGATAAGAGGGGTTTCGTCTCTCCCGATATTAGGGTTTGATGTTGTGATGTGCTCGATTGGCTATAACAGGAAGTCCCTGGCCAGGGCTGATGAGATTTACTGATAAGTGTTATCAGTAGTTTCTCGATCTGTTATAGGCCATAGACCAGCATGACTTATTAAGTTATTGGGGTCAACGATACCATCCCTAGACTCGATATGCAGCATATCTGACGAAGAGACTGGACTGTACGGTAAGTGTTGCCAGTTGGCTCTAGGGAGTTTTGAAAGGTTCGCTTGTTGTTCTTCTGTTCGCTCATTACCTGGGAGCCATTACGTACAGCTAGTGCCGCTGACGGTTTATGGGTATGTAATATGATCACTGCCTACTGCTAGCGTCGACGAGTCTTAGAGTCCCATAAAGGGGTTTCCTAGCTCAGGCGAAACGATGTTGGGTGCATATGGGGATATGCGCGGGAGCTTGATTAAATGCGTGTATATGATACCGTATTTTAATCGGGCGTTTTCTATTGGTCGGGTCGTATGTGATATGACCGGATTATTAAATCAAATGTTGATTTAATATTAAATGACCATTAGCTCATTTATTAAACCTTTTCTTTATTTTGTATGCATGAATGTATGTATGTTTATATTAATATGCATGCACACATACATGCATACATGGTCATGGTTGATGATACATTGGAGATGGCTATGTAAGACTCACATGGAAACCATTTATGTATTTTTGATTATTAAGTTAAAAGAAAATGGAAATTAAATCATGGTTGATTTATTGTTCTACACACTTCTTAAAATATCTTACACTAACCATGGTTTCATTTCTAATTATCTTTTAAATCAACATCAAAAATATCTAGATATTTTCTAGCCCTGGTTAAGAGTGAGTGTGACTCTCTCTTATTATCATTATTCTTGAGTTTTTTTCCTCTCTTGAGCAAAAGCTAAGCCATTTTCCATCTCCTTCTTCCTCCAAGCTCTCTACCTCTTTTAAAGTGAGTGAAGAAAAATAAAAGATAATGTTTTTAAGTGAGAATACAACCCGCATCACGAATCTATATTAGTCTAACCCACTAGTGTAGATTATTTGCTTCACTTCCACTTAGGTCAACTGAAGCTAGGAGCTTGTGCTAAGAGGCTCTGTGGTGAATCGTCGTGGACTTCGAAGGCTTGAAGCAAACCCGTTCAAACTCCAAGTAGATCCTAGGAGGAAAGGTCAACAAAGGTTGTATTTTTCCCCATTTAGTGTTAGACACTTGCTAGTATATAATACTTTCTATACTTTTACCCTAATGCTTTAGTTCAATTCTAGGTTATGTTTGGTTAGCATCTTAGATTTTTCAAAATAGCATGTTTGATGCTTGTCAAAACCTAGTAAGGGTGCTAAGAAAACCCTACAGTGGTATCAGAGCCAAGCTAAAGCTTTAGAGTAACCTAGACGATGTTAAAAAGCTCAAACGAATATCAAAATACCGCTCGAAACATGCTCTCCAGAAATTTTTCAAAAGTTGGAATTTTTAGGTTTAAAAATATTCAGAAAATTGTGCAGCGTATTGTATGGACCCCCAAGAAGAATGAATCCCTAACTCGACCTAACGACCATGGAACCACGGCCAAAAGGTGCTTTTGGCGGCGGTTCCGCGGCGTCGTTGGTGAGGCTTTGGCTGTGCATTCTTATGCTGGTCCGTATGTGCTTGTGGCACTGTCTGGAAATTTTTAAATCCAACTCAAGTGTTGAGTCCTCTGAGAATTTTTGGGTGATTGATCGATCGATCGAAAAGTTTAGCATCGCCTAGTCTATTTGAATGTGATACAATAATTGGAATCTACACTAATTAGTTTTGTGAAAATTGATTAGTTTCTTGTAAATATAATGTTTCAGTCACGGTCGGATTCAGGAATCTTGTTGAATTACCCGATTTCTTTTGAAAAGGAGTTTTCATAGATGAGACCCAAATGTAAGATTTACAATGTTAGGCATGAAATCCAGATATTCCGGGTTTATGATGTCTAAGGAAAGTGACGATTCCAAATATTGCAGTTTGACATTCATTTTCTGCGACCGTAAGTGTAGTATGAGGTGTATCGCCGGTTTCGTTGCTATACGTCAATGACAATTGGGATACGCATACTTACGTTGATGACATGTGATGTTATGTATTGCTGTGATATAATGTATTGGATCGTCGTGAATGAATAGACGGGGTTTTTTATGTGAGATGAGAGTTTTTCCTTTTCATTCATGTAAAATTCATTGTATGTAATATTCTTTTATTGGGGCACTTCCGGATTGAGGATGATGTCACCATTGATGTATATTATTTACTTTTCCACATTAGGATAGACCCAAGGTGGGGAGCACAAGTGACCAGGTTCTAGAGTCCAGTAGGAGGCCATCTCGAGGTGTCGAAACCGGGTCTCCTAACTCTAGAATTGCTAGGGTCACTTACCGCTCTCGTAGGGGTCTAGGGATGTGGGCTTGGCTATTCATCGCGGCCGTGGAATCCGTATTTTCTATTGTTGACTAAATACAAAATACGGACCTCCTAGTATATCCTATATTTTCATATATGTGCTTCTGCTACTGATATTCTGTGATGTGATCACTTTATATGCTGAGACGAATGGTATATTATATATATGATATATAATAAACGTTGCTTATGTTTTACATCCCCTCTAGTCCTGCCCCGCTATTCCGTTAGTTAAGTAACTTAACGGTGCATAATGGGACACTGTGGTGAATGCGGATGGCATAAGTGTACGTTCTATTTTCGTTTCTTTTCTGTGATGGCTTAAGGACTTAAATGATGGGACTACATTAATGAGATTAATATAAAGAAAAAGAAACCTAAAAGATGTTGTAGCATCGGATTTGAAACTCATTCGGCCTTTTTATGAAAAAGCAAGTTTCAAAATTATGGAGCTTAAGCCACTCCTTTTGAAAACTATTTGATTCTGCAACGATATCAAGTTCAAAGTGCTATAGGTTTTCTTAAAAACCATCCGCAGCCCTCTGTCATTTTAGTAAGTAGAGTACTTAGTATTCGTGCTACGTTTGTTGACCATAGTTAAGGCGTAGTGTACGGTAGCTAAGTAATGACTTCCTACACAGCATATGATGTGATTAATTAGGACATTCATGTGACTTTGTTGACCATAGTTAAGGGTCATGTGAGTGGGTCTAATTAATCATGAAATGACGGGTAGAACTTGACTAGTACTTATGATTTGTTGACCATAGTTAAGGTCATAAGTGCTAGGGGTAAAAACCATATCGGGAGTTTCAAGAGTTGCAATTTGCAATGAGATTGCATACCTTCTATATGATAGTTGGATCCCAATCCCACTATGAGTAAGAGTTACTCTCAGGAGAGTTTTGCACTTTACAATTAGCTAACTCATTAGGTGTCAACGGGGTAATGCCTCTGGGAAAACTAGGTTTACTTTAATTAGGTCTGTGCGAAAGCATAGGGAACCTCCCTCAAAGTACCGACACTGGCCTGGCTAAACAGTTAGCGAACTTGTAGAATGTAATTAATCCTGACTAATTTTCTTTTTAAGCTTTGAAGGAAAATTTGATAAAAGCAGTGGGAGACATCGATTAGATAAGATAATAACTAATCTAATCTTTGCAAGAGCTTTCGCTGAGTGTATTATTTTCTCTTTCCTAATGGCGGATACCCATGACTGGACTTAAGCTTCTACTAGATAAAAATAAACTGACCGGACCGAATTATAAAGACTGGCTGAGGAACATAAATATTGCCCTTACATATGATAAGGTATCATATGTCCTCACTGCTCCAGCCCTACCCATCCCAGGCCCTGAATCTTCTGTAGCGGATAGGGAGATCCGCAAGACTTGGGATATTGATTGTACCACTGCCAAATGCCTCATGCTTGCCTCGATGGACAACGCCCATCAAAAGAAGCATGAGAAGATGGATGTTCAATCCATCTTTCTCCATACAAAGCAGTTGTATGGGAAGCAATCTCGTACCCTCCGATACGAGGCATCTCGAAAGTTGTTTCAGATACGGATGGCTCCTGGCACACCAGTAGGTGATCATGTCTTGAAGATGATAGCTCTTATTGAAGAGCTTGAGAGCCTTGGATGGAAAATAGAGAACGAACAATATGTTGATATTGTTCTACAGTCTCTCCCCCTGCCTTTGCTCCATTCATAGTGAACTTCAACATGCACAACATGGAGAAATCACTACCTGAACTTCTCAATATGTTGAGAAGCACAGATAGCACGCTCAAGATAGCAAAAACTCCCGCTCTGATTGCTGGGCCATCTTCCTATTCTCTCCCAAAAGCTAAGGCTAAGGGAAAGGCGAAGAAGAAACCTATCAAACCGAGAGGATGAGTGAAAAAAGGCAAAAAAGAGAGACAAATCCAAGGCTGAGGTGTCAGGAAAAAGAGAATGTTTTTATTACCACAAATCGGGAAACTGGAAGCGAAACTGTATTGAGTGCATGGCTGATCTCAAGAAAAAGAAGCATGGTGATGCTTCCGCTTTAGGTGTGTTTGGACTGAAAACTGTTTTTCTATAAACTCTGCTTCCTGGGTATTGGATATCGGTTCGGGTTCTCACATCTGCAATTGTATGCAGGGCTTGAGAAATAGCAGAGTTTTGAAGACCGGTGATCATACTCTATGAGTTGGAAATGGTTCCAATGTACGTGCAGTATTAGTGGGAGAGTGTCACCTGGGGTTGCCGTCGGGTTGTATATTGGTTTTGAACCCATGTTATTATGTACTTAGTATGCTTTGTAATATAATATATGTTTCTTTGTTAGACAATGAAGGATATCATTTTGTATTGCAGAATAATATTATGAACATTAACCTGAATCAAGAGTTGATTGGGTATGGTACACTTAACGGGATATACGTCCTAAATCAACACAAAGTTTTCAACATACAACACACAAATAAAAGAAAATTTTCAGATATAAATGAAGCTTTTCTTTAGCATTGTAGAATTGGTCATATTAACGAAACAAGACTAAACAAGCTACATAATGATGGATATTTAAATCCATTTGAATATAAATCTTATGCGACTTGTCAGTCTTGTATCAAAGGTAAAATGACCAAAACTCCAATTACTGGATACGGAGAAAGAGCTACAGAACTCTTAGGCCTCATATATAGTGATATATGTGGGACAATGTCTACACATGCAAGAGGCGATTTTTCTTACTCCGTAACTTTTACTGATGATTTCTCAAGATTCGGTCATGTGTTTTTATTAAAGCATAAGTCTAAAGCTTTCGAGAAATTCAAGGAGTACAAACTTGAAGTAGAAAAACAAACCGATTTGAGCATCAAGAAACTTCGATTAGGTCGAGGTGGAGAGTATCTTAGTACAGAGTTTTTAGACTTCCTAAAAGAGAATGGGATTCTCTCTCAGCTCACTCCCCCTTACACACCACAGTACAACGGTGTGTCAGAATGGAGGAATCGTACCCTATTAGATATGGTGTTATCCATGATGAGTGATGCTGAGTTACCGCTCTCCTATTGGGGGCATGCATTGGAAACTGCAGCATATCTGTTGAACAGGGTTCTAACCAAGACCGTGTCTACCACTCTATATGAGATATGGTATGGAATGAGACCATTTCTTAAACGAGTTAGGATTTGGGGTTGTCCGGATTTTTTCAAAAAGCAGAACCCAGACAAACTCGAGACACGATCGGTTCAATGTATATTTGTGGGATATCCAAAAGATTCGTATGGATATCTTTTCTACCACAAGGAGGAATAAAGAGTGTTTGTTTCTCAGTATGCCACATTTTTAGAAAAAGAATTTTTTACAAATAATACTGATGACAATGCGGTAGATCTAGAAGAAGTTCTAGAAACACAAGTTACAAATAATGACTTGGTTGAACCTGATGTTGCAATAGAATCTTATGAACCTCAGCCACTCTGTAAATCTAGTAGGACTTCTTGCCCTCCGGAGAGATACTGCGGTTTCCTCATTGATGGTGATAGAGCAGATTGCATCATGGATGATAATGACCTTACTAATTTTCAGCAATCTATCACGAGTGGTGACACAGTGAAGTGGATGGATGCCATGAGATCCGAAATGGAGTCTATGTACACTAAAAAAGTATGTATTTTGGAAGATGCACCCTCTGGGATAAAACCCGTAGGGTGCAAATGGATTTTTAAGAGAAAGATCGGTGTAGATGGGCAGGTGGAGACCTATAAGACAAGGCTTATAGCGAAAGGATTTCGTCAAAGACCAGGATTGGACTATGACCAAACTTTCTCTCCAGTAGCCATGCTTAAATCCATTCGGATCCTACTTGTTATTGCTGCTCACTACGACTATGAAATCTGGCAGATGGACATTAAAACTACATTTCTAAATGTTGATTTAGAAGAGTGAGTTTATATGGATCAGCCAGAGAGCTTCGTTGATAGTAGGAGCAGCAGGAAAGCATGTAGGTTGCTTAAATCCATTTATGAATTAAAGCAGGCATCACGGAGTTGGAACATCTGCTTTGATGATGCGATCAAAGAGTTTGATTTCGTCAAAAATCCAAATGAACTTTGTGTTTATAAGAAGATTGTAAGGAGTACTGTCACATTCCTCGTATTGTACGTGGATGATATTCTCCTGATAGTAAATGATGTTCCTATGCTACAATCGGTCAAATTGTTGTTATCACAAAGGTTCTCCATGAAGGACCTGAGTGATGCCTCGTACATATTGGGCATTAAGATCTATAGCGATAGATCTAAAATGTTGTTGGGATTTCCCAAACCAGGTACATTAACACTATCCTAAAGAGGTTTAGTATGGAAGACTCAAAGCGGGGTGCCTTACCCGCTTGCCATGGAGTCGCTCTCTCCAAGGACTTTTGCCCAAAGTCTGATGAAAAGAGAGCTCGCATGAGCATTATACCCTATGCTTCAGCCGTAGGATGTATAATGTATGCGATGTTATGTACACGCCCTGATATAACTTATGCACTAGGTGTAGTAAGCAGGTATCAATCCAACCCAGGGGAGAAGCACTGGACAGCTGTGAAGAACATTCTTAAGTACTTGCGAATGACTAAAGAATTGTTCTTGGTGTATGGTAACGGAGATCTCCAAATGGAGGCCTTTACCAATTCGAGCTTCCAGAGTGATAAGGATGACAGCAAATCTATCTCGGGGTTTGTATTTACCCTCAATGAAGGGACGGTATCTAGAAGAGTTCCAAACAGGATATTGTTGCAGACTCAACGATGGAAGCTGAGTATATTGCTGCAAATGATGCTGCCAAGGAAGCCGTCTGGATGAGGAAGTTCATCTCGGAGCTAGGAGTAGTTCCAACCATTACTGATCCAATACCATTGTATTGTGATAATAATGGGGCTATGGCATTGGCCAAAGAGCCCAGGTCCCATCAGCGGTCCAGACACATTCTGAGGCGATATCATTTGATCTGGGAGATAGTTGATCGCCGCGAGATCGTGATTCGGAGAGTAGATATAATGAATAACACCGCGGATCCACTCATCAAGGCCCTCCCTCAGCTGCGGCATGAGCGACTTTTTGAGATGTTGGGTATGAGATACGCCAATAATTGGTCTTAGTGCAAGTGGGAGATTGTTAGATATAGGTATGCCCTAGAGGCCATTATTTGATAGTGGATGTATCGGCATGTACATATATATTCAGAGGACATTCTTGCTCGACATGATAGTATGCTATCTGGTTACTCTTTATCTTGACCTGTTCACTTGATCATGCATATTATTCATTTGGTACATGTTGATAAAGCCCTTAGGGTATTTGCTTGACTACTGTGATTATGATGCAGATCATGCTAGTGAGACATGTATAGTTTATAAGCATATCCTTAAAATATTCCTAGTTGTGGGTGTATCGAGACGGGGCATCGATATTCCAGAGTAGACCAGCGTATACGTTTCTTGACCTATATGATGGGCGATAGATGATCCCACATCCATTAGTGTTTGATATCAAAGATTGTATACGGGTGCTCAGTGGAGACTGGGTACACCAAACAGACTCACCGAGAACTTCTATATGGTATTATATCTATCGTCAGATATCAGTTCTCAGGTGACACCGGTACAGGTTAGTCTGTAGACCAGAGATCGTCATAGAGTCTTGTGTGTTCTCCCACTGTACTTTGATTTCCACCCTACGATGGCTCTACTGAGTTGAGCAAACAGGTAACTTTTGGATACAGTCCCGAGACACATGGAGGAAATGAGCGTTAGGAGGGGTTTCGTCTCTCCCAGTATTGGGGGTTGTTGTTGCGCTGTGCTCGATTGGCTATAACAGGAAGTCCCTGCCCAGGGCTGATGAGATTTACTGATAAGTGTTATCAGTAGTTTCTCGATATGTTATATGCTTTACACCAGCATGACTTATTAAGTTATTGGGGTCGACGATACCATCCCTAGACTTGATATGCAGCATATCTGACGAAGAGACCGGACAGTGTTGCTAGTTAGTTCTACGGGAGTTTTGACAGATTCGCTTGTTGTTCTTCTGTTCGCTCAATACCTGAGAGCCGTTATGTACAGCTAATGCCGCTGAAGGTTTGTGGGTATGTGATATGATCACTGCCTACTGCTAGCGTATTGACGAGTCTTAGAGTCCCACAAAGGGGTTTCCTAGCTCGGCGAAACGATGTGGGGTGCATATGGGGATATGCGCGGGAGCGTGATTAAATGTGTGTATATGATACCGTATTTTAATCAGGCGTTTTCTATTGGTCGGCTCGTATGTGATATGACCGGATTATTAAATCAAGTGTTGATTAAATATTACATGGCCATTAGCTCATTTATTAAACCTTTTCTTTATTCTGTATGCATGAATGTATGTATGTTTATATTGATATGCATGCACACATACATGCATGCATGTGTCATGGTTGATGATACATTGGAGATGGCTATGCAAGACTCACATGAAAACCATTTATGTATTTTTGATTATTAAGTTAAAAGAAAGTGGAAATTAAATCATGGTTGATTTATTGTTCTACACACTTCTTAAAATATCTTACACTAACCATGGTTTCATTTCTAATTATCTTTTAACTCAACATAAAAAATAACTAGAAATTTTCTAGCCCTAGTTAAGAATGAGTGTGACTCTCTCGTATTATCATTATTCTTGAGTTTTTTTCCCTCTCTTGAGCAAAAGATAAGCCATTTTCCATCTCCTTCTTCCTCCAAGCTCTCTACCTCTTTAAAAGTGAGTGAAGAAAAATAAAAGGAAAGGTTTTTAAGTGAGAATACAACCCATATCATCAATCTATATTAGTCTAACCCACTAGTGTAGATTATTTGCTTCACTTCCACTTAGGTCAAGTGAAGCTAGGAGCTTGTGCCAAGGGACTCCGTGGTGGATCGTCGTGGACTTCGAAGGATTAAAGCAAACCCGTTAAAACTCCAAGTAGATCCAAGGAGTCAAGGAGGAGAGGTCTACAAAAATTGTATTCTCCCCTTTTAGTGTTAAACACTTGCTAGTATATAATACTTTCTATACTTTTACCCTAATGCTCTAGTTCGATTCTAGATTAGGTTTAGTTAGCACCTTAGATTTTTCAAAATAGCATGTTTGATGCTTGTCAAAACCTAGTGAGGGTGCTAAGCAAACCCTACAGTGGGTCCCCTAACAAGAGTTGTAGAGGCATATTTACCAAGGATTACAAAATACCGCTTTAAAAGAAACCTATTTTTGAAAAGATGTTGTATTTTATTGTAAAAGTGATTTTTTGAACCAACTATATATATATGTAGACATCGTGCTATGAAACAAAAATGTGCGTGTGGGATAGGTTGTTGCCCCGTGAAGTTTTCTAAAGGTACTGTTTAAACAATTATCAAAAAGAGATTTATACTAAAATTCAAGGTATTTTAATGAAAAAGTGTGTTTATGTTTGTTTCACATAAGAATTTTGGTTAAACTTGAACCTAAACGTTTGTAATTAAAGTTATAAGTAGGGTGGTAAACTTAGTTTGACCAAGGTATAAAGAAAAAGGGAGTTTCAAGTTTAAAAAGAAAAGTATCGGGAGTAACTCCACTTTAGCGATATCATTTTAGAAAATAAATTGAGATGAAAAGAAGAAGAGACGAGGGGGACTTACGGTTTGATAATATCGAGAAAAGGGTAAGGAAGAAGGGAGGGGGCTTCGTGGCGTCATGGGAACTCCGGAAACGGCTTCGATCTTTGACGGAAGGAGCTTAGTTGCTAATTACACTTGACTCCACTTGCACTTAGGAACTTTTGAGGTATTTTTGCTAGAAATTTTTCAGTATGGAGGGGAGCTAGGGCATGGGGTTGTATTTATAGTGGAGAATTAGGGTTTGGGAATTAAAATTTTGGATTAAAAAGTATTAAAAATGTGTTAAATGGTGAAATGAAGAGTCTCTGTTTGATTGCAGGGAAATCAAACAGTGCAAGAGAGTTAAGGGGAGTCGAAGGGGTGTGTGTGCAAAGCACGTAGAAAATTGGAGCAAGATCAATCGTCAGCGCCGGGTAATTGGGAGAAACGGACGGTCGGATTTGAATGTCCTGCCTCGAGATTCATGCCAAGTATGTTTTTGGGTGCTACACCTCATTGCGCCTGTTTGATTTTTCTGAAACTTTTCATTTCTCCATGTATTGCATGTGCAACTCTTAGGTTTCCAAAAATTAAAATAAAAATCTGAAAAAAAATAATTTTTTTTGATGGGAATCAAACACACAGGCTATGTCACAGCAGTGCAGTGGCTTTACCAGTGAGCTACAAGTTGCTTCTTGTTTTTATTTAACAAAAATAAATCTTAACTCTTACATAGACTATAATACTCTTTTCTGCACAATAACAGGAAAATTTTGTACAGTGATATCAGAGTTGTTACATTTCCATAAATGTAACGCCCCATGTCCAAGTACAGATGGTATTGGCCGCTCTGACCGAAACCGCACATTTTTGACCTTTAGAGCAAACTGGACCCGACCAGGGGCCATTTCCCAGGAGGTCACCTATCTTAAGACTTCTCTGACTCGAGCACGCTTAACTACGGAGTTCTCAAGCTCTTGTAGTACCGATTCACTTAAAAGACGCCTCTGTAATTGAGAGTGGTATCATTACATTTATAATACAGTTCGGTCCTCTTTCGGAATGTGTTCCGAAGATACCCGTTGTTCTTCAGTGGGTCCTACAGACTCAAGAGGTGGCCCCCACGGATTCAACAGATGACCCCCGCCCCCTTGGCATGACAATTGGCGTGGCACTTTATTCCTTGTGGCACGTTGTTCCGTGAGCAAAAACCGAATCCCGACATTCTCCACGACTTTGAACAATGGTTCGTCCTTGAACCACAGACTTAATACTGAGGGACCTGCATGGGTCACCATATATGTAATGCCCCATGCCCCAGTACAGATGGAATTGTCCGCTCTGGCCAAAACCGTACGTTTTTGTCCCTTAGAGCGAACCGGACCCGATCAAGGACCACTTCCCAATACTTCCCTGGCTCGAGCATGCTTAACTATGTAGTTCTCAGGCTTCTCTAGTGCCGATTCACTTAAAAAGTGCCTTTATAATTAAAATGGTATCATTACATTTATAATGCAGTTCGGTTCTCTTTCGAAATGTGTTCCGAACATTCCTCATTGTTCTACAATGGGTCCCACAGATTCAAGAGATGGCCCCCATGGATTCAAGAGATGGCCCCGTCCCCCTTGGAATGACAATTGGCGTGGGATTTTGTTCCATGTGGCACTTTGTTCCGTGAACAAAAACCGGGTCCTGACAATCCTATCGGGATACTGTCACTGAACAATATCGAAACATATAGGAGGAACGCATAACAGTCCAGTGTTCCTAATATGCTCAAAAAATTGTTGGGATGCATTGACATACTCACCGTACGGATCCCATGTGAAGTGTCATTAAAGAAACGGTTGAAAATATTTAACATTATTCATAAATAATTAAACAAATGTCGTTAAATTAGGTAATAAAATAGTAATTACATGTAGCTCCTTCAAATTATCAAACCTTCCTCGGTAGAAAGTTTTATGATGATAGGGACCCCGATGTATGTGTATATCCCATTGTCTTGCAAGGGGTCTAATCTCCTTGATGCTAGTATCGGGTATCGGTCGATGACCGAAATCATAGTATATGCCCAACACTAAATAAAAATTAATTGGTAGGTTCGCTACAATTATCTTTACAATAAAAGAAAAATGATTTAAAAACTAATTTGATAACTGTAAAACGGTAAGACAACCCTTTATAGCTCTCGCATTTGACAGGGCTGCTTCGTTCAAACCGTTTATCAAATACGCCAAAACCCCCGCCCTAAGCGTAGCCGGAGATGCGTTCCCCGTCCTTCAAAAATCCAATACATTTAGGATGAACTAGGATCTTAGCGCGTGTAGGGAATAATGACATGCAAATGTTGTACAAAACATAAACTTTTGTACATTGAACAATTTTCTTGTATGCGGCATCAGTCCGGATAGTCCTGGAAGTCTCATACACCCATGTCGCAAGTACGGTATCATCTTTCCTCTTGTCATTCGGGGTTCAACTCCTAATACAGCGCCAAAATGTAAGAAGGAAGTCATGCATCCTTCATGTCACGCCCTACTTCTCAAAATATGAAAAGTTCGGGACGTAACAAAGCCAACCATGCTACCTATGGTGAGGAAAAATCTTTCTATAGTCACATTACTGCTGTCAATCAGATATCAAGAACAGTAGAATACTAAATCTATCTATCACATGTCCAGTAGCCACAAGAACAAACTGGAAATATAGCGGAAGAAATAAAGATCCAAGGAATAACTAACCCACATAAGAGCTATAAGTCCTCACTGATCGGCGGTCCTGTCGAATACTCACATGCTATGTCAAGTATGTGGGCCATGCAAAACCCATACGTCAATGCGTCATAAATATCAAAATAATAATGTAATCAGAACAAGATGCTATAAAGAAAATATGAGTATAAACTATAATCACAGATGTAAAACAGTGCGTTATAGGTATGCCGCGTGTATCCTAAAGTCTGTACTTCTAAATTATCTATTCTACAAGTCTTTGAAATCAATTAATGAAATCGTCGATATAACTCAATAGTATCCCGTACATGCCCGGGACCACGATCAAGACTCTCGGGGCTGAATCAGAGACGTGCATCTAAGCAGTAAAAACAGAATATCATGTACAGACGAATGAAGTCATCATCATCATTCCGGGGCCGAAGCCCATATCGACTGATCAGACTCTGGAAAGTATCAAACTGTTACAAATTAGGTTTCATTATTGATTTCCTTTTACCCCCAGGTTTTGTCTTCAAGTCAGGTATTGATGATATCTACATAATACCAACACAGGATCTGTTAGGAATATGTATGCCCTAGAGGCCATTATTGTATAATATTGTGGATACTTGAAAATATATATATATCTATATCTATAGGATTTTCTTGCTCAACATGATAGTATGCTATCTGGTTGCTCTTTATCTTAACATGTACACTTGTATTATTATATTAATCTCTCTGATACATGTTGATAAAGCCCATAGGATGTTAGCTTGACTACCAGGACTATGATGCAGATCATACTAGTGGGGCTTGTGTAGTCCGCAAGCACATCCTTTAACAGTTCCTAATTGAGGGAATATTGAGATAGGGCATCGATATTCCAGAATAGACTAGTGTGTACGTTTCTTGACCCTGTATGGGGCGATGGTTGATCCCACGGCCATTGGTGTTTGGCATGAAAGATTGTACACATGTGCTCATTAGAGAATGGGTACACCGAACAGGACTCGTCGAGAACTCCTAGATGGTACCATACCTATCGTCAGATAGCAGTTCTTTGGTGACACTTGTACATGTTAGTCTTTAGACTCGAGATCGTCATAGTGTCTTGTGTGGTTCCCACTGTGCTTTGATTTCCTCCCTATCACGGCTCAAAGGAGTCGTGCAAACAGGTAGATTTTGGGTACAGTCCCGAGTCATACGAAGGCAGTGAGCAATAGGAAGGGTTTTATCTCTCCCGGTATTGGGAGTTGATGTTGCGCTATGCTCGATTGGATATAACACCAAGTCCCTAGCCAGGGCTAATGAGATTTAATGATAAGTGTTATCAGTATTTTTTCGAACGGTTATAGGCCACAAATTGGCATGACTTATCAAGTTACTGGGGTCTGACGATTCCACCCCTAGACTCGATATGCGACATATCAGACGAAGAGACCAGACTGTACGATAAGTGTTACTTATAGGCTTTACGGGAGTTTCGAAAAGCTTACTTGTTGATCTTCTATTCACTCAATATTGTTTGTTATATGTATGCCCTAGAGACCATTATTGTACAGATGATGTATATTATAGTGGAGGCTTGGACATACATAGGGAGGACTTTCTTGCTCGACATGATAGTATGCTATCTGGTTGCTCTTTATCTTAACATGTACACTTATATCGTCTCTCTGTGACATGTTGGTAAAGCCCTTAGGATTTGTACTTGACTTTCAGGATTATGATAGGGATCATACTAGTGGGGTCTGGATAGTTGGTAAGTACATCCATTAAATGTTCCTAGTCGTAGGAGTATCAAGACAGGGCATCGATATTCCATAGTAGACTGGCGTATACGTATCTTGACCCATATGATGGGCAATGGATGATCCCATATCCATTGGTGTTTGACATCAAAGATAGTATACGGGTGCTCAATGAAGACTGGGTACACTGAATAGGACTCGCCGAGAACTCCTAGATGGTATTATACATCACGTTAGCTAGCAGTTCTCTGGTGACACTGGTGCAGGTTAGTCTGTAGACCTAAGATCGTCATAGAGTCTTGTGTGTCTCCCAATGTGCTTTGATTTCCACCCTACCACGGCTCTACTGAGTCGTGCAAACAGGTGGTTTTTGAGTACAGTCCTGAGTCACATGGATGTAATGAGCGATAGGAGGGGATTTCGTCTCTCCCGGTATTGGGGGTTGATATTGTGCTGTGCTCGATTGGCCATAACAGGAAATCCCTGGCCAGGGTTGCTGAGATTTACCGGTAAGTGTTACCAGTAGTTTCTTGAGCTGTTATGAGTCTTATATCGGCACGACTTATCAAGCTATTGGGGTCTGACGTTTCACCACCCCCAGGTTGGATATGCGACATATCAGATGGATAGACCGGACTGTACGGTAGTGTTACTTATTGGATTCACAGGAGTATGAGCAAGCCTGCTTGTTGATCTTCTGATCACTCAATACCCGGGTGGTCGTTACGTTTAGCAGACCTCTTGAGGCTTGTGGGTGTTTGATATGATCATCACCTACTGCCGGCGTATTGACGAGTCTTTAGAGTCCTACACAGAGGTTTCCTGGCTCAGGCGAAATGAAGTAGGAGCACATATGTGATATGTGCGGGACCGAGATTAATACTTGTATATGATACCGTATTCCAATCTCGCGATATGTGATATCGGCCGGGTATATGTGATATGCCGAACAACCCAAAGACGGGATCTTTGCTAGATTATTAGGGTTTAGCATGCAAGACGATATCTTTAAAGCTAAGTGTGAGGGATTACAACCTTTGTAGTCCGCTCCTTCGCTTCACAAGCTCCGAGTAGAAGTCCCTTCGCCGCGATCCACGATCTCCCAGACTCAAGAGAGGCTCCACGACTCGAACGATCCATGCTAGCTTGAAGTGTTCCGATTCTCCGATGATCTACGTCGAAGTTTCTATAACTCAAGCTTTCTCACTCTAAAGAGATGAACACCCTAATCTAATGGGCTAGATTAGATGAGGATGATGGAGTAGTATTTATGCTTTCTTTTTATTTCACTTTCTCACAATTTATCATCATAAATAGAATTTCTAGTGAGCTCAAAATCAAGGGAGAAGAAGATGATAATGAAAAGATAATTCCTTTTGTGATGAATAGAAAAGAAATGTATATGATTGATTATAGAACCATGGTCAAGGATGATAGGCTAAGAGTTTGTAGAGAATAAACTAAAGTTAGGGTTTGGTTAGGTTAAGTTATGAGTCATGGAAAAATATCAACCATAATATCTTAACCAAGACAAAAGCAAAGCTTCTAGAATGAACAAGAAGAAGCTAACCCTAATCAAACCCTAATCCCATTTAATCATCCTTAAACATGTTTAATAATAAATCATATCATGTCACAATAATATATATCACATATATATTATATATTTGCAACAAAAGAAAATAATACAATTAACATATATCGCATATATATCAATGTATCATCCAGTGAGAAAATGAAATAATAAAGCGAGCCAATATTAGATAATATAATACAATATATCATATATATTATTATACATTAAATCATCGAATCAACACTTGATCCGACGATCCGGCTATATCGAATATTACCGACTAATATATCATGTACCGATTCATCGAATCAACACTTGATCCGATGACCCGGTTCATAATTAAATATCGCGAGAATATAATACGGTATCTCAAATCGCATTATTCTCGGTCCTGCACATATCACATATGTGCCTCTACTCCGTTTCGCCTGAGCCAAGAAACCTCTGTGTAAGACTCTAAAGAATCGTCAATACGCCGGTAGCAGGTGATGATCATATCAAACACCCACAAGCTGCAAGCGGTCAGCTAAACGTAACAGCCACCCAGGTATTGAGCGATCAGAAGATCAACAAGCTAGCCTGTCCGTTCTCCTGTGAATCCAATCAGTAACACTCTCGTACAGTCCGGTATGTTCGTCTGATATGTCGCATATCAAGTCTAGGGTGTATACGTCAGACCCCAGTAACCGATAAGTCGTGTCGATGTGAGGCTCATAACAGGTCGAGATACTACTGGTAACACTTACCAGTATATCTCTATATCAGCCCTGGCCAGGGACTTCCAGTTATAGTCAATCGAACACAGCACAACATCAACTCCCTATACCGGGAGAGACGAATCCCCTCCTATCGCTCATTGCCTCCATGTGATTCGGGACTGTACCCAAAAGCCACCATTTTGCACGCCCTCGTGGACGTGGTAAGGTGGAAATCAAAGTACAGTGGGAATCACACAAGACTCTATGACGATCTCGAGTCTACAGACTACCCTGTACCAGTGTCACCGGAGAACTGCCATCTGACGTGTGGTATATCACCATCTGGGAGTTCTCGACGAGTCCGTCCAGTGTACCCAGTCTCCAGTGAGCACCCGTACACCATCCTTGATGTCAAACACCGATGGATATGGGATCATCCATCGCCCATCATATGGGTCAAGATGCGTATACGTTAATCTACTCTGGAGAATCGATGCCCTGTCTCGATATACCCTCGACTAGGAACATTTATAGGATGTACTCATCGACTACCGTGGCCCCACTAGTATGATCTCATCATAATCCCAGTAGTCGAGTACAGATCCTAAGGGCTTTATCAACATGTGAGAGAAAGACAGTAAACCAATACAAGTCAACATGTTAGGATAAAGTGAAACCAAATAGCATACTATCATGACGAGCAAGAAAGTCCTCTCCGTATATATCCAAGCATCCATCATAATATACATCATATGTACAACAATGGCCTTTAGGGCATATACATAACTAACATGATATAGCTGGGTTATCGAATCAAGTGTTGATTCGGTAAGTTGATATTATTGATATTAGTCGGTTATATATGATATAACCGGATCATTAAATCAAGTGTTGATTTAATGATTTAATGTATAATTATATATTTGATAAATAAATTTACATTAACTAATATTAACTCACTTGACCATTTATTTTTCTCACTTGTGTATACATCATATATATGTGATATATATATATATATATATATATATATATATATATATATTGTATCATGCTAGGTTATATATGGAACTTGGGTGTGTGAGAATTACACCATGACCATGATAGTTTAGGGTTTTATTTATCTAAGTAATTAATCAAATTTGTGTGGAATTTGTCATGGCTAGAAGCTTGGAGAAGCTTTTGCTAACCATTGACTAAGTCCACCAAATTTGTTTTACTTTAAGATATTTATAAACCCAACCACCATCATAAGCTATGGTTAATTCTCTACAAAGGTTAATATGTGATATTAACTAACCATGGTTGCAATTCTAACCTCGTTCTCATTCCCTTGTTGATTTTCATCTTCATCTTCTTCTTCATCTCTTCAAGCTCTCTAGGGTTTTTGGAGATGAAAAATCCAAGTGAGAAAATAAAATCTAAAGTGAGCAAAATCCCTACTTCATCATCCTCTACTACTAGCCATTTAGTTTAGAGTGTTCTCTTCACTAATCTACCATTAGTGAAGAGATAGCTTGTGCTTGAGTTTTCTCGACGTAGATCATCTCCGGCCTCGAAGACTTCAAACATGCTTATTCATATCGCTTGGTGGAGCCTATCTTGAGTCCGGGAGATCGATGCTCGGAGCGAAGAGACTACTACACGGAGCTATTGAAGTGAAGGACCGGTCTACAAAGGTTGTATTCTTGTTCACTTCTTTGTAATGTTTGATTACAAGTTTTTGTTACCCTAACTTTCTAGTTCGATTCCTAGGATTTTTGCTTAGCACCCCCTAAATTTATTATTGTGGCATGTTTGATACTTGCAAACCGTAAGCTTGGTGCTAAGGAAATCCTACAGTGGTATTAGAGCCAAACTAGAAATTTAGACGATGTTAAAGTTAATACGAAACCGAAACAACTCCGAAAATACGTATTTCTGGAACCTGAAAATTGCTCTCTGTCGATTTTTCAAAGGTCTATAAAAATTATTTTAGCAACTTCAGAAACTTGTATGTTATGAAAGAAGTGCACAGAAGAAATTTGAGACCGTTTCCTCGGAATTCACCCGAGCACACTCCCACCAAAACCGAGGCGGTCGGCCTAGAATGTAATTCATCTCGATTTTCTTTTGTGCTCTGGTCTGTAGGTTTTGGGGTTTCAGGTATTGTTTGTTTGGTCCAAAATTTCATGTAATGTAAATTTTGATATAGGGCTAATACGGAGTGTTTCGTAGTCGTATTTTTAACATTGTAATGGTAACCTATACTATGTTTAACAGTTCGAACGAACATCAAACGCCACCTCTTGACCCCCTCTGAAATTTTCCAAGAGTTGGAATTTTCTAAGTTAAGTATATTCAATGGTCATGCAAGTCATTCTATAGCCCCTCTACAAGAACAAAACCCTAACTCGATTTTATGACCACGGAACCGCGAACGAACCGTAGGGTTTGCCGTAGTTTCACGGTGCCATGGGTGAGGCATTGGTTGATCCTTCTACGACTGGTCCATAGGTATTGAGGCATGTTTTGGGTATTTTAACTTTGCTCAGGTGCTGAGTTTTTCAAGAGATGTGGGTGTTGGTTGATTCGATCAAAATGTTTAACATCGTCTAATTGATTGTGATACAATATTTGGAATCCAGAATAATTATTTATTTGATAACTAGTTTGAATTTTATAAATCTAGCAATTTAGTCTCATTTGATCAGTTGCCACGGAATTTTGATGTGGATCAAAAGTCCGTCGCAATCACGTAGCGTATGCGGATACTTACCGGGTAACTTTACTAGATAGCCACGCCCTATAGCTCCGACCAAGTGACTGTAGGAGAACCTCGTTGCCAAAAGCATCCGTCCGGGTGCTCGCGGCCATGGTGTTCCGCCTAAGTGCACTTTGTCAATGGCATCAGGGGTGCGGCCATCTGCTAAAGTTTCCGACGAGTATTCGATCAGGATGTCGGGAATCTTGTTGAATTGCACGACTTGTTATTGGAAAGTGTTTTCAATATTGAGACTAAAATGCGGGGTTTATAATTGTTAGGCATGTGATGTCTAAGGAATTCATATTTTTTGGCATGAAATCTGAAGTATGTGATACATTGGATTTATGCTGTCTAAGGTGGTTGCGGATTCCAACTGTTGTAGTTTTTCACTTTCTTTTCTGCGACCGTAAGTGTAATATGTTGAGTATCGCCGGTTTCGTTGCTATACGTCAACGAAAATTGGGATACGCATATTTACTTACATTGATGACTTGTGATGTTATGTGTTGCTGCGATATGTTATATTGGATCGTCGTGTTTGAATAACCAGGGGGTTTTATGTGAGATGGGATTTTTTCATTTTCATTCATATAAAATTCATTGTATGTAATATTCTTTTATTGGGGCACTTCCGGGTTGAGGATGATGTCACCATTGATGTATATTATTTACTTTTCTGCATTAGGATAAACCCAAAGAGAGGAGCACAAGTAATCGGGTTCTAGGGTCCAGTGGGAGACCATCTCGAGGAGTCGAGACCGGGTCTCCTAAACCTAGAATTGGTAGGGTTGCTTGCTGCTCTCGTAGGGATCTAGAGATGCGGGTTTGGATATTCATCACGAACGTGGAATCCGTGTTTTTTACTGGCTTAATATAAAACACGGAAATCCTAGTATATCCAATATTTCATATGTTGTTTCTGCTGCGATATTCTGTGATGTGATCACTTGATATTCTGAGATGAATGCTTATATTATATATATGATATATAATAATTATTGTAGTTTTCGTTTCTTATGTGATGCTTAGGAAGCATAAATGATGGGACTTCATTAATAAGTATTATATATATGATATATAATAATTATTGCATTTTTCGTTTCTTATGTGATTCTTAAGAAGCATAAATGATGGGACTTCATTAATGAGATTAATGAAAGAAAATAAACCTAAATGATGTTACAGAATCAGATTTGAAACTCACTCGGCCTTTTTATGAAAAAGCAAGTTTCAAAATGCGGAGCTTAAGCCACTCCTTTTAAAACCATTTGATTCTACAACGATATCAAGTTCAAAGCATTAAAGGTTTTCTTAAAAACCATCCACAACCCTCCGTCATTTTAGGAAGTAGAGTACTCAATATTCATGCTGCGTTTGTTGACCATAATTAAGGCACAGTGTACGACAGCTAAGTGATGTCTTCCTACACTGCATATGATGCGATTAATTAGGACGGTCATGCGACTTTGTTGACCATAGTTAAGGGTCATGTGGGTGGGTCTAATTAATCATGAAATGACGGGTAGAACTTGATTGGTGCTTGTGATTTGTTGACCATAGTTAAGGTCATGAGCTACTAGGGGTAAAAACCATTATCGGGAGTTTCAAGTGTTGAAATTTGCAATGAGATTGCATACCTTCTATGTGATAGTTGGATCCCGATACCCGCTACGAGTAATTGTTACTCCTGGGAGAGTTTTGCACATTACAATTAGCTAACCTATTAGGTGTCTAGAAAGGTGTCAACGAGGTTACGCCTCTGGGAAAACGAGGTTTACTTTAATTAGGTCCGTGCGAAAGCATGGGAAACTTCCCTTAAAGTACCGACACTGGCCTGGCTGAACGGTTAGCGAACTTGTAGGGTGTAATTAATCTCGGCCAGTCTTTCCTTTTAGAGTTTGAAGGAAGATTTGATAAAAACAGTGGGAGCCATCCTGATTAGATAAGATAATAACCAATCTAATCACAGGCACGTGATTGCAATGATTGAGGGAGGACCTATCCCGGTAGGACAGTCTTACTCGAGATGATAGTATGCTATCTGGTTTATCTTTATCATCGTGTACTGCTTTAGGTGACCTGACATGTCGCTATTACACGTTGATAGAGCCCCTAGGATTCTTGCTTGACTACCAGCAGTATGATAGCGATCATATACGTGGGAGCTGGTAGTCTATAAGCACATCCTTAAAAGGTCCCTAGTCGTAGGAGTTTCGAGACAGGGCATCGATACTCCATTAGTAGACTAGTGTATACAGTCGAGACCCCGTCGAGGGGCGGTGGCCGGTCTCACAAGCCACTGGTGTCAGTTGGTTCACCTAAGATGTATACAGGTGCTCATTGGGTTATGAGTACACCGGACAGGACTCGCCGGGAACATGCTAGTTGGTCTTATACCTGACGTCAGATAGCAGTTCCCTGGTGACATGTGTACAGGTTAGTTCATCGACCTGAGATCGTCATTTGTCTCGTGTGAGTTCCCACTGTGCTTTGATTACTACCCTACCACGGCTCAAAGGAGTCGTGCAAACAGGTTTTAGTTGGGTACAGTCCCGAGCCACATGGAGGCAGTGAGCGGATCTTCAGGGGTTCGTCTCTCCCGGTATTGGGGGTGAGGTCGCGCTGTGTCTAGGAGAGCCATTATGCAAAGCCCTCGGCCGAGGCAGGAGATTTTCTGGTAGGTATTCCAGTAGTATCTCAGGGCGTTCTGGGCTACACTCCGACACGACTTGTACCACTTTTGGGGGTCTGACTTTTACCAACCCCCTAGGCCCGACATGCGATGCTCATAGACGAACGGACTGGACTGTACGGATATTGTCACTGACAGGCTCAGTAGGGTGTCAGGATGAGTTCGCTCATCGACGTCCCTTTTAGTCAATAGCTGGTGGCCCGTCACGTATTGGCTTATACCTCTGACGTGCTAGTGGTTAAATCCACAGCCATAGTATTGACGAGTCTTTAGAGTCCACCACACTTTCAGTTACTCAAGCTTTCGGGCGAAACGCTGTAGAGGCCGTATGGAGATATGGCAGGGTCCGATCAGATACGTGCGGTATTGCACGGATCAGGATCGGACGGTTTGTACTAGAGGCCGTATGGTTATATGGCAGCGTTCGATCAGATACGTGCGGTATTGCACGGATCAGGATCGGACGGATATTACTAGCCGGCTTTGGCTTAAGCTGGTCCTAGTTTAGTACAGTGTAGATTTTGTCTCATTGCATTTGTATCCGGACGGAATACAGATGCGGGTGTGTATGCACAGTATCGGGGTTTTCCTGTAATTTATTACGGGACCAGTTTTCTGGAGTTGCCAGTTTGCATTCCGTTCCGGCCGGTTTTCCTTTGTTCTTTCCCGGCCGGACTTTTCCGATGGAGGGGGTTATTTGCAAGTTTGCAAATAACATTTGTGGAGGGGGTCCTTTGTAATTGTGTGGCATCATGATGAGATTCCTTTTGCATCAACCTTTTTCATTTATGTTGATTAGCGTTGATTAGGAATTGATTTGAGTTTTGTTATCATGATGTTTTGATGTGGTCACCACTTGCTTTACACTACACTCACCTCCCTTCATGCTTCATATTCTTTCCTCCACCATTTTTCTAAGATGATAAGTTTTTCATGGTTGAGAGAAAGAAAAAGATGAGAGTTTTCATTCTTGAGGGTTTCATTTCTTGATCTCATTTTTCATGCTAGAAAAATGCAAGCACCATTTTTCTAGTCTTGATTCCTCCATCATCTTCAAAGGCAACAAACCCTAAATGAGACATAGCCTCTACACTACACATTCTACAGCATATCTTGAGCATGTCGAGTTGCCGGCTTCATGCCCGAGTTGCCTCGGTATTGAGGTGGGAGCCCGTAAAAGACGCAGGCGATGTGGTGCTCTTCCGGCGAGGAGGCGACGATGTGGAGGCAAGACTTTCCGCGGGAGATCGGGACGATGACGAGAAGACCGGAGGACTCGGATCACTCGGTATACTTCTCTTCCCATCTCTTGTTAGCTAGCATTAGGTTAATGGTTACGATCCGGGTTTTCATTGTCCGCGGTAGCGCCAGTTTCCAAGTAAGGAAAATTTTTGATTCCGCATTTTGGCCTCGGTAAGACGGCCGGGGCGCTGCCGTGGCGCAACATGGTATCAGAGCCACGCCATTAACCTTGACTAGCTTTGTTTGATGTGTTTTTGCATTTCCGATCGACCAAAATTCCAAAATCTACATTTTTGTTCACATCAGTTTTCTGTTGAAAATTTTTGGTGTCTAAAAATTTTTCAGGTTGTAAAAAACTAATGTACTGGAAATTTTAAGACTTCTGTAAAAATTCGACACAGTCAGTCGTTTGGTGAAGCGCGGAACCGCGGCCAAACCCCCCCTTGGGCCGCGGTTCCGCCGCACTTCAGTGTCCTTACTGTGTCCAATTTTTTCAGTGGGCTTGTGGGCTGAAAATATGGGTTTTGGGATATTAAATTTGGGCCCAGAATTTCTGTGAGTGCTACAGTATTGCTTGGGGGCCCACTTGTTAATTTTTTGATCGATCGGATATTTTAAACACATTATTTCACAGTATTTACATTATATCTGCGACCGTGAATGTCACTTGATCGGTAAATCCTGTCTAACTGCTATAGCCCGGTTAGACTGATTTGCGAACGTGACTTTCACGTTGATGTTCTATATTTATGCTGTGTTGTTGCGGATCGGTTGTGGGGGATAGCCTGGATGCAATGCTAGTACAGTTTTGTTGTTTTATGTACATTTGATATTGCGGGGCGAGCGTCCGACATGTGGACTGTCGTCACTGCCTGTTTGTATTATTCTTTTGGGGCACAACCTGGTTGCGGTCGATGTACCCGGTGTATGTATATTTTACTTTCTGTACTAGGATTACCCCACGGAGGGGTGCACGGATAGCCGGGTTCTAGAGGGAAACGGGCCCGCATCTCATGGCATTGAGACGGAGGAGGGGGATTCACTCTAGGATTGGCGGGCTATTCGCCGCACTCGTAGGGGGTACAGGTTGACCCAGGAGGGGTGCCCAAGTTACCGGATTCCGTGAAGTACTGGGTGGTCCATTCACGGTGGTGAAGGGGGCTGCCTCGCTTCAGGTTTTGGCGGGTGACTTGCCGCGCCCGTAGGGGTCTAGGATTTCATTGCACAGGCTATCCACACGACCAGGGGAACGTCGGGTTTCAGCAGCGGCTTTGTGAAACCCGGGGATCCCAGATATCTGTATTGTTCTGTGATGCTGTACATTTCTGTGATGTTGCATTCTTATCACGCCTTGAGCGAATATAATATATTGGTATATATATTAGTAGATGTTGTATATGTTTTGCATCCGCGCTAGTCCAGTCCCCGCTCTGTCGTTAGTTAAGTAACCTAACGGGTGATGACGGGACCCAGTGGCGAATGCGGATGGCATATACGTACATCAGTATATTTTCGTTCTTTATGGTGTGATTAGTTGATGGGACTGCGTTGATTCGGATCAATGCAAGATAAACAAACCTATTCTGATGTTGTTGGAACATTTTTCAAAAAGCTGTTATTGCAAGGACGTTCACTTTTGTTTTGCATCGTGGTATTCATTTGGAATATCCTGCTCCTCAGTCGACGAGGCAAGGGCCGAGATCCCTTCACCGGGAGTGACCCCTTGGACAGAAGTTTGCGTCAGGGCATTAACTTCACTATAGCCGATTACTTTTGCTTTGCATCGTGGTATTCAGTTGGAATATCCTGCACCTCATTCTACGGGGAAAGAGCCGAGATCCCTTCACCGGGAGTGACCTCTTTAGCAAAGGTTTTCGTCACTATATTTTTATAAAAACTATGCAGTTCCTTCAACGATATCAAATTCATTACGTTAAAGGTTTTTCGCCAAAAACCAGCCGTAGCCCTCCGTCATTTCCTACAGGTATTATTTGGTATTCGTGCTGCGTTTGTTGACCTAGTCAAGACGTAGTGTTCGGTAGCTAAGTGGTACTTGTTTGTTGCATAAGTGGGATTGGTTAAGACAGTCGTGCGGCCTTGTTGACCTAGTCAAGGGCACGTACGGGTGGGTTTGATGCAATCCAGAATAATGACGGGTTGAACTTGACTGGCGGTTTATGGTTTGTTGACCTAGTCAAGGTCATAAACCGCTTGGGGTAAAAATCACATCGGGAGTTTCAAAAGAACTGAAACTTGCCAGGCATGCGCATACCTTCTGGAGTGTGGTGACTTGAGTGGATTCCGTCAAGTTATCATGCGATGATAGTTGGATCCCGATTCCCACTGATGAGTTAGTTTACTCCTCGGGTGACCCCGACTAATTCTTCTTTCAGGTTTGGAGGAGAATTTGAGGTACAGTGGGAGGTTTCCAGATTAGATAAAGTGGTAACCATTCTGATCTAGGTTAGAGTGCACGCTGGGTGTTTCTTTTCTCTCTCTCTTTGGCAGCGACCATTGACCCGACCCTGGACTATGACTCAGTGACCAAGTTGACCGAACCTTCTTAACACTGGCTTTTGGATTGTCAGAGTTGCAGACCTCATTGCCACTCCTACTTTTACCCTTTTCTCCAGGACACCCCGTATTATTGCGAACGTCCACTTCCATTGGACAAAACCATCGTATGGTTAGATACGAACTCGAAGGAATTCGAGGATGGTTTCCGGTTCTGGAGAAAACGGATAGGATTATTCAGTTGTCTTTTCCCTTTTACCTTCTCTCAAGTTGTGAGTACTCCTTGGTTTAGGAGATAGCACACCTATTACGCAAATTGGATAGTCTTCTTCCAAACCTTAGGCTGGTGCCGACCGGTAGGGAATGAAGAAAACCAATTAGCCTAAACGGTGTGCAGAAGGTATTAAGATTAAGACAAAGCAAAGGATTAGTAAGAGGGCAAAGTAAATTGCGACTGCTATTCACGACCGAACCAAGTATTTCTTCACCAATCCTAAATCACCTTTGTATTTCTCCAGGACACTCTGTATCACTACGAAGATCCACAGTTTATTTGGATACTCCATCGTATGGTTATATACGAACTCGAAAGGAACTTGTTCCAGTTCGGGGATGAATTCTGGTTCAGGAGAAATAGGAATAAGGTTTATTCGGTTGTCTTTTATCTTCACCTTCTCTCGCTTTGCGAGTGCTCCTAGGATTAGGACAGTACACCTTTTATGCTTATTGGATAGTCTTCTTCCAAACCATAGGCTGGTGCCGAACGGTAGGGAAGGAAGAAAACCATTTGGCCTAAGGGGTGTGCAGAAGGTAATGACTAAAGACATATAAAGGGATTTGGAAAGGTGGCAAAGAATTATACGGTTACAGTTGTGAATCTGGATAATGGAAGAGGCATTACTAAGAATACCGGAATACCCCACCGAAACATTTCAATGTTTCAGTTTCACTGTGTACTGTTAAAAGAAAACTGATTTCCTGATTAGACACTTGCTCCAGGGTATGTATTTACCAGGTTTGATTCTTACATCTGTATGGTTTTACAGATGATGAGTGGGAGTAAGTCATTGGGAATAGGGTGATCATCCTCATTATATCGGGATTCGTTGTAATCGGTGATATTTGAGGAGATCATCTGGGCTGTTTGCCGGTCGGCAAATATTTGGTTTTGAATATCCGCTGTTGTGCACCAATTTCAAATTGATATATCTGTACGTCTATTTTCATAGAGTGAGATATACCTTTTGATATTATGTCGATGACATTTACCTATATCAGTGGATGGTTAGGTAAGGAGCATTAAACAGCGGTGTAATTCTTCTTAACCATAAGTACAGTTTTCAACCTACGACACACAGTGAAAGAGTTGTTAGACTCAGCGGACTTATACAGAGTATTGTATGTTGTCCAGTGTCCATTAGGGCAGAGGGGTTGGTCCTCATACTATATTCTGTTTACTTTTAACTTCTCTAGTTCTTAGACATGTGTTTCGTGGAAACACAGGGTCTAAGTTTTGAGGAGTTATAGGTATTTGAATAGAGTAGAGAACCAGGTATAGCAAGTATCGGGATTCTTCAAAGTGATCGAAGATGTAGATACTTGTGTATGGTATTCAGTTGATAGTAATGATTAAGAGAACTAGCTTCTCTTTCAGGTTACTCATAATTGGAAACATTCCTAAGTTGAGTAACGCTGATCGACCTCCTTCCTTTTAGTTGACATGCACTGGAGACAGCTGCATGATTTGAATCTGGTTAAATTAAATCAGTGCCTCTGGTTCTATATTGGATGTAGAACAGTTCATATCTTAACGTTGTTAAGGTACGGGGAGTTGTCCGGCTTATGATTAAAACCAGACACTGGACAACTCAAGGCACGTTTCTGTAATGGCTGTTTGTGGGTTGACCCAGGCTATGACGAGGGTTGACTTTCTACCAGATGGCAGATCAATAGAAATATTGTTCTAGACTCACCACAGTTTTATTAAAAATGGATTTTTTTTTCAAAAACAGTAGTGGGAGTATGGTAGAACTGGATGTGATTCCAGAACCGCAAACGATTACTGAAGATTTGATAAGGAACCTAAAGATTCAATCTGATTTGACATTCCATTGGCCACTCCGCAGATAAGGTGGGTAACTTCAGGCACCCGAGAGGTACTCCGGTAGCCTCAAGGACGGTGACAGGGAAGTTCTTGTCTACCCACACTTGCCATTGCTGTTGTTCCAGGCTGCGAGACCCGGCAGGAGGATGAGTATAGCGTCGTTCTGAACTAGCTTTAGAATTGCACGTCTATATGACTCTGGCAGAGGGTTGTCGTAGTCAGTGGGAGCAGCGGAAGCATTGGTGGATATCAGGCTTATGTCTATTTATAGACTAAAGTAGATATAGCGGAGATAGATCATCTATTTCTGATGTGACAGTCATAGGTTTGACTTCATCAGAATAGGGGATTGATCTGTTGAGAAGGTAGTAGGGTGTGATATCCTGGTATTTGGATGACATACACATAGTAGGAAAAGAAACTCCTATACTACGATTGGTTATACTTTGGTCGTCACACAGTGGTTTCTCCACATGGGACTTGGACATAATATCTGACATACTGGTTACTAGATCTATGATTTTAGATCTAGATTTGGGTGGTTTCCCAATCTGGGTACTTAGACAGCATTCTAAGAGTATTTAGAATGGACGACTCCTGGCATGGTAGTGTACCTGCAGGTAATGGAGTCACCCTCTCTAAAGGTGTCTTACAGACTAAAGTGGAGAGGGATGTGCATGATTGGCAGATCACTTGCTTAGGCAATTGAGTCAATCATGAGATGTCAAGTACCACACCAGATGTTGTTCTTGTACTAGATGCAATAAGTTGACATTGATCCAATCCTGGAGAAACAGTCGGAAGCAGTTTTAGGACATAAGTGCGTGTTCTAGGGATATGATAACGCCAGCCTCTTTTAGGAGACGGTTATCATTCCAGGCTTCCAAGGTGACATGGATGGCAGAGTGGCTGTCAGAGTTATAGTTTCTCCTTCTGACGAGGGGCAGTATTTTGGACAGGTGGTCCAAGGCAATACTGAGGAAGGCATGGCACTGGGTACTGATTAAGTTCAGTTATCGATACAGTCTAAGAAGTTTGGATTTGGAGTTCATTTATGAGCTAGGTCCCATCAGATATCCAGACATACTCTAAGACAGGTATTGCTCATTTCGGGAGATGGCTTTCTCTGCGAACTTGAGATATAGAGAGACATAGAAAGTAACATCACAGCGGATCCACTCATTGAGGCTATTCCTTGAACGCAATAATTTCGCAAACGAGCTTTATGAGACTGACTAGTAGAGGAGTTGGGTGTTCGGTATCACACGGGCTGTGAGTATGCGACATCGCAATAATTAGCCTTGAGTGCAAGTGGGAGATTGTTGGAGATAGTGCCCTCAGAGTCAATTATTGGATCACAGGCACGTGATTGCAATGATTGAGGGAGGACCTATCCCGGTAGGACAGTCTTACTTGAGATGATAGTATGCTATCTGGTTTATCTTTATCATCGTGTACTGCTTTAGGTGACCTGACATGTCGCTATTACACGTTGATAGAGCCCCTAGGATTCTTGCTTGACTACCAGCAGTATGATGGCGATCATATACGTGGGAGCTGGTAGTCTATAAGCACATCCTTAAAAGGTCCCTAGTCGTAGGAGTTTCGAGACAGGGCATCGATACTCCATTAGTAGACTAGTGTATACAGTCGAGACCCCGTCGAGGGGCGGTAGACGGTCTCACAAGCCACTGGTGTCAGTTGGTTCACCTAAGATGTATACAGGTGCTCATTGGGTTATGAGTACACCGGACAGGACTCGCCGGGAACATGCTAGTTGGTCTTATACCTGACGTCAGATAGCAGTTCCCTGGTGACATGTGTACAGGTTAGTTCATCGACCTGAGATCGTCATTTGTCTCGTGTGAGTTCCCACTGTGCTTTGATTACTACCCTACCACGGCTCAAAGGAGTCGTGCAAACAGGTTTTAGTTGGGTACAGTCCCGAGCCACATGGAGGCAGTGAGCGGATCTTCAGGGGTTCGTCTCTCCCGGTATTGGGGGTGAGGTCGCGTTGTGTCTAGGAGAGCCATTACGCAAAGCCCTCGGCCGAGGCAGGAGATTTACTGGTAGGTATTCCAGTAGTATCTCAGGGCGTTCTGGGCTACACTCCGACACGACTTGTACCGCTTTTGGGGGTCTGACTTTTACCAACCCCCTAGGCCCGACATGCGATGCTCATAGACGAACGGACCGGACTGTACGGATATTGTCACTGACAGGCTCAGTAGGGTGTCAGGATGAGTTCGCTCATCGACGTCCCTTTTAGTCAATAGCTGGTGGCCCGTCACGTATTGGCTTATACCTCTGACGTGCTAGTGGTTAAATCCACAGCCATAGTATTGACGAGTCTTTAGAGTCCACCACACTTTCAGTTACTCAAGCTTTCGGGCGAAACGCTGTAGAGGCCATATGGAGATATGGCAGGGTCCGATCAGATACGTGCGGTATTGCACGGATCAGGATCGGACGGTTTGTACTAGAGGCCGTATGGTTATATGGCAGCGTTCGATCAGATACGTGCGGTATTGCACGGATCAGGATCGGACGGATATTACTAGCCGGCTTTGGCTTAAGCCGGTCCTAGTTTAGTACAGTGTAGATTTTGTCTCATTGCATTTGTATCCGGACGGAATACAGATGCGGGTGTGTATGCACAGTATCGGGGTTTTCCTGTAATTTATTACGGGACCAGTTTTCTGGAGTTGCCAGTTTGCATTCCGTTCCGGCCGGTTTTCCTTTGTTCTTTCCCGGCCGGAATTTTCCGATGGAGGGGGTTATTTGCAAGTTTGCAAATAACATTCGTGGAGGGGGTCCTTTGTAATTGTGTGGCATCATGATGAGATTCCTTTTGCATCAACCTTTTTCATTTATGTTGATTAGAGTTGATTAGGAATTGATTTGAGTTTTGTTATCATGATGTTTTGATGTGGTCACCACTTGCTTTACACTACACTCACCTCCCTTCATGCTTCATATTCTTTCCTCCACCATTTTTCTAAGATGATAAGTTTTTCATGGTTGAGAGAAAGAAAAAGATGAGAGTTTTCATTCTTAAGGGTTTCATTTCTTGATCTCATTTTTCATGCTAGAAAAATGCAAGCACCATTTTTCTAGTCTTGATTCCTCCATCATCTTCAAAGGCAACAAACCCCAAATGAGACATAGCCTCTACACTACACATTCTACAGCATATCTTGAGCATGTCGAGTTGCCGGCTTCATGCCCGAGTTGCCTCGGTATTGAGGCGGGAGCCCGTAAAAGACGCAGGCGATGTGGTGCCCTTCCGGCGAGGAGGCGACGATGTGGAGGCAAGACTTTCCGCGGGAGATCGGGACGATGACGAGAAGACCGGAGGACTCGGATCACTCGGTATACTTCTCTTCCCATCTCTTGTTAGCTAGCATTAGGTTAATGGTTACGATCCGGGTTTTCATTGTCCGCGGTAGCGCCAGTTTCCAAGTAAGGAAAATTTTTGATTCCGCATTTTGGCCTCGGTAAGACGGCCGGGGCGCTGCCGTGGCGCAACAACCGTGACATGCCTTAATCAAGATAATAATATGGATGTGTTGACTGAACCTGCTTATTATACTGAGCTGGGGAACGTTGGTTCCGCTTTTTCTTATAATTGTTATAAGACCGAGCATGAAATAGGGGAATACCAGAATTCCCATGCCACCCGATCGAAGAAGCAGCATGTTGATACATCTTCTTTAGGTATGTTCATTACCGAGAACTGTTTCTCAGTATACTCTACGTCCTGGGTATTTGATACCGGATCAGGATCCCACATATGTAATTTGTTACATGGGCTAGGATAGGTAGAGAACTGGGATCGAGTGATAACGCAATTGTTGCAACCAAGTCAGTTGGCAAATATCACTTTGTATTATCAGAATACATTGATTCTGAATGAATGTTGCTACATACCGAACCTGACATACAAAATTGTATCGGTCTCTTTATTTGATAAAGAAGGATATGATCTTGTATTGCAGGATAATGTTGTGAACATTGTCCTGAATCAAAAGTTGATTGGATCAGGTACGTTATGAAACAACATTAATGTTCTAAATCAAACCACAGTTGTAAGTACACAGAACACACACAAGAGGACAAGTTTAGAAATGAAAGAATCCTCTTGTGGCTTTATAGACTAGGTCATATCAATGTGACATGACAAGTTAAGGCACATAGGGATGAATATTTGAATCCGTTCGAAATTTCATCTTATGAAACTTACTAGTCATGTCTCAAAGATAAAATGACCAAATCTCAGTTTACTGGAAACTGAGAAATAGTTAGTGAACTCTTGGGATTAATACATGTTGATGTATGCGATCCATGTCTATACATGCCAGGGATTGGTTCCTTGTACTTTATTTTATATTCACTGTCTATCTCTTAAAATTCAAATGTATGTTCACAATTCTGAAGATTTTGTGAAATTCAAAGAATATAAACATGAAGTTGAGAACCAAACGGGTAAAAATATTAAGTCATTCGATTTGATCGAAGAGAAGAATACTTGGGTATTGAATTCCTGGTTTATCTAAAAAGAGAATGAGATTCTTTCTCAGCATTACTCCTCCGTATACACCACAGCACAACAGGTGTATCGGGGCGGAGGAATCACACCTTATGAGATATGGTGGGCTCTATGACGAGTGCCGCTGAGTTGCCTATTTCCTTTTTGGAGTTATGCACTTGGGAAGCTGCATACCTATTGAATAGGGTTTCCACCAAATCAGTGCCTACCACTCTATATGCGATATGGTATGGGAAGAGACCATGTCTTAAGCAAGTTAAGATATGAGGTTTTCCGGCCTATGTTGAAAAGCAAAATCCGAACAAACTCAAAGCAAGGACAATTCTATAAGTTTGTTGGATATCCCAAACATCAGTGAGGGAATATTTTCTACCAAACCGAGGAACAAAAGTGATTTGTTTCTCAACATGACCACTCTTTTTAGAAAAAGGAATTTTTTAAAAACAAATTAGCGGTCATGAGGTAGAACTGGAAGGAGTTCCAGCTGTACAAACTGAGACTGATGATTTAGTGAAACCGAAGGATTCAATAGTTTCCAACGAACCTCAGCTTCTCTGCGAGTCTGGTAGGGTTCCTCACCCACCTGAGAGATAATACGATTATTCTCAGTAACAGTGGGAGCGAGGATTGCATCATGGTTAATGATGACCCAACTAGATTCAACAGGCCTTCACGAATGGGGATTCTGTGAAATGGCTGGATGCAATATGATCTGAGATGGAATCCATGTACACCAACAAAGTATGACTTTGCATGTTGCTCCTAAAGGAATAAAACCCAGAGGGAGAAGTGGATCTTTGAGAAAGATACTTGGTGTATATGGAAAAGTTGAGACTTTCAAAGCTAGACTTATAGTAAAAGGTTCTCTTCATACAACCAGGTGCGGATTATGATGAAACCTTTTCTCTAGTGTCTATACTTAAGTCCATCAGGATCCTACTTGCCATCGCTGCATATCATGACTACGAAATCTGGCAATTGCACGTCATGACAGTTTTTTCTAAAATAGTGATTTAAAAAGGAGCGTGTACATGACAGCCAGAGGACTTCATAAATAGTGGGAGCAGCGGATAAGGTGTGCAAGCTGCTTAGTTGAAGCATGCATCGCGGAGTTGGAACGTCTATTTTTGATAATAGTCAAAGAGTTTGACTTCATCAAAAGATAGATGAACCTTGTATATATAAAAAGGTAGTAGAGAGTGAGATTGTCTTTCTCTTGATAGGAAATGAGTTTCCTATGCTGCGCTCGGTCAAGCTCCTCTTATCATGAGGATTCTCCACGACGGATCTGGGTGATACCTACTACATCTTCGGGTTAAGATCTATAGAGATAGATCTAAGTGGATGTTGTGAGTGTCCCAAATCCAGGTACATTAACACCGTACTAAAGGGTTTAGTATGGGAGATTCTAAGAATAGTGGTTCGCCCACTTACTCGGAATCACTCTCTCCAAAAAGATGTCTCCCGAGACTAAATTGGAGAGAGCTCGCGTACAAGGGATGCCCTCTGCTTATGCAGTAGACTCTATCATATATGCGATGTTATATACCAGACCAGATGTAGCTCACTAAGTGTAGTGATCAGGAATCAATCAGATCTTGGGAGAATCACTGGAAAGCTGTGAAGCACTAAAGAAGTGTTCTTGGTGTTTGGTAACGGTGAACTCCAGTAGGAGTCCTTTACCAATTTGAGCTTCCAGAAGTGATAAGGTTGACTGATAGTCAGTCTCAGGCTTCGTCTTTACCCTCAGTGGAGGGATGGTATGTTGGAAGAGTTCCAATATACCATGGCAATCTAGACGATAAAGGTTGTATACGTCGCTACCAAAGAGGATGTCTGGGTATTTCTTGTTCATGTGATGAACATCGTTCCTACCATTGAGCGTCCAATATTCGTATTATGACAACAATAGAGTTATAGCTTTGGCCTAGGAACACTGGTCCAATCAGCAATCCAGACATATTCTGAAGCAGTGTCACCTGATTAGGAGATGGTTGATCTCCAGGTGATCGAGGTTAGGAGAGTTGATTTGAAGAAGACACGGCGGATCCACTCACGAAGGCCTTTCCCATGAGAGACTTTTATGGGACGTTGGGTATGAGATACTCCAACAAATGACCCTAGTGCAAGTGGGAGATTGTTAGTTGTATGTATGCCCTAGAGGCCATTATTATAAAGATGATGTATATTATAGTGGAGGCTTGGACATACATAGGGAGGACTTTCTTGCTCGACATGATAATATGCTATCTGGTTGCTCTTTATCTTAACATGTACACTTATATCGTCTCTCTGTGACATGTTGGTAAAGCCCTTAGGATCTGTACTTGACTTTCAGGATTATGATAGGGATCATACTAGTGGGGTCTGGATAGTTGGTAAGTACATCGATCAAATGTTCCTAGTCATGGGAGTATCGAGACAGGGCATCGATATTCCATAGTAGACTGGCGTATACGTATCTTGACCCATATGATGGGTGATGGATGATCCCACATCCATTGGTGTTTGATATCAAACATAGTATACGGGTGCTCTGTGGAGACTGCGTACACTGAACAGGACTCGCCGAGAACTCCTAGATGGTATTATACCTCATGTCAGCTAGCAGTTCTCTGGTGACACTGGTGCAGGTTAGTCTGTAGACCCAAGATCGTCATAGAGTCTTGTGTGTCTCCCACTGTGCTTTGATTTCCACCCTACCACGGCTCTACTGAATCGTGCAAACAGGTGGTTATTGGGTACATGTTGGGTTACTAGGCACTATCACAAGGCTCTATAAGGCATCAACCATGCCAAATCTAAATTTTTCAAGTGTCGAACAACCTAAAGCGAGGATCTTTGCTAGAGAATTAGGGTTAACATAGCATGTAAACAACTTTACATCTAAGAGAGAGAGATTACAACCTTTGTAGCCCGTTCCTTCGCTTCATAAGCTCCGAGTAGTATCCCCTTTTCCACGATCCATGAACTTCCGAACTCTAGAGAGGCTCCACAAGCCGAATGATCCATACTTGCTTGAAGTCTTCCTTTTCGAAGATGATCTACCTTGAAGAATCTTTAACCCAAGCTTACACTTCACTAAACAACTTATTAGAGAAGTGAACACCCTAATCTAAGTGGCTAGAATAGATGAGGATGATGAAGTAGGAATTTAGCTCTATTTTATTTTCAATTTCTCACCATTTATCATCACAAATGAAGAGCTAGTCAAGGTTTTCTTTTTAAGAGAATGAAGAAGAAGAAGAAGATGAAGATAATCCTTTTGTGATGAGTAATGAATTAATGTTATGGTTACAAAAGCAACCATGGGTTAAGAAAGAAGGCTTAACCCTTGTAGAGAATAAACTAGGGTAAAGGGTTTGGGTTGGGTTAAGAAATATCTACACAAAATATCAACACCAAATATCTAAGCTAAAAACAAAAGAAAGCTTTATGAAGCTTCATGAAAAAGCTAACCCAAATACTAACCCAAATCAAACCCTAACTTTTTTAATCTCCACAAATCATGTTGCATTTTTAATCATAACTTGTTACAATATTATATATCACATATATAATATAATTTTGTAAAAAAAATAAAATAATACAATTGACATATATCGCATATATATCAATGTATTATCCGGTGAGAAAATGAATCAATAAAGAGAGATTATATTAGTTAAAGTAATGTAATATATCATATATATAATTATACATTAAATTATCGAATCAACACTTGATCCGACAATCCGGCTATATCGCATATAACCGACTAATATAACATGTACCGATTCATCGAATCAATACTTGATCCGATGACCCGACTATATCACACATACCCGGCCGATATCATATATCGCAAAAATAGAATACGGTACTCATATCGTATTATTCTCGGTCGCGCACATATCACATATGTGCTCTTACTCCGTTTTGCCTGAGCCAGGAAACCTCTGTGTAGGACTCTAAAGAATCGTCAATACGCCGGCAGTAGTGATGATCATATCAAACACCCCATATGCTGCAAGCGGTCAGCTAAACGTAACAGCCACCCAGGTATTGAGATATCAGAAGATCAACAAGCAAGCCTGTACATTCTCCTGTGAATCCAATCAGTAACACTACCGTACAGTCCGGTCTCTTCGTCTGATATGTTGCATATCTAGTCTAGGGGTGGTAAACGTCAGACCCCAGTAACCGATAAGTCGTGTCGATGTGAGGCTCATAACAGGTCGAGAAACTACTGATAATACTTACCAGTAGCACTCTATATCAGCCCTGGCCAGGGACTTCCAGTTATAGCCAATCGAACACAGCACAACATCAACTCCCTATACCGGGAGAGACGAAACCCCTCCTATCGCTCATTGCCTCCATGTGATTCGGGATTGTACCCAAAAGCCACCATTTTGCACGCCCTCTTGAACGTGGTAAGGTGGAAATCAAAGCACAGTGGGAATCACACAAGACTCTATGACGATCTCGGGTCTACATACTAACCTGTACCAGTGTCACCGGAGAACCGCTATTTGACGATAGGTATAATACCATCTAGAAGTTCTCGGTGAGTCCGTTCAGTATACCCAGTCTCCACTGAGCACCCGTACACCATCTTTGATTTCAAACACCGATGGATATGGGATCATCCATCGCCCATCATATGGGTCAAGATGCATATACGGTAGTCTACTATGGTGTATCGATGCCCTGTCTCGATACACCCTCGACTAGGAACAGTTATAGGATGTACTCGTTGACTACCCTGGCCCCACTAGTATGATCTCATCATAGTCCCAGTAGTCGAGTACATATCCTAGGGGCTTTATCAACATGTGAGAGCAAGACAATAAACTAATACAAGTCAACATGTTAAGACAAAGTGAAACCAAATAGCATACTATCATCTCGAGCAAGAAAGTCCTCTCTCTCTCTCTCTCTCTCTATATATATATATATATCCAAGCATCCACTATAATATACATCATATGTACAATAATGGCCTCTAGGGCATATACATAACTAACAATCTACCACTTGCACTAAGGCAGCTGTTGTAGTACCTCATACCCAACATCCCGAAGATTCTCTCAAATTGTATCTGGGGAATGGCCTTCGTGAGTGGATCCGCAGTGTTGTCCTTCGTATCAACTCTCCTGACATCGATCTCCCGGCGATCAACTATCTTCCAGATCAGGTGATACCGCCTCAGAATATGTCTGGACTTCTGATGGGACCTGGGTTCCTTGGCTAAAGCCACAGCTCCATTGTTATCACAATACAAAGGTATCGGATGCTCAATGGACGGGACCACACCAAGTTCTGTTATGAACTTCTTCATCCAGACAGCCTCTTTGGCAGCATTGTTGGCAGTGATGTATTCAGCCTCCATCGTCGAGTCTGCAACGGTTTCTTGTTTGGAACTCTTCCAACACACTGCCCCTCCATTGAAGGTAAAGACAAATCCCGAGTGCGACTTAGAGTCGTCCTTATCACTCTGGAAGCTCGAATCAGTAAAAGACTCCACCTGGAGTTCACCGTTACCATACACCAAGAATATCTTTTTAGTCCTTCTCAAGTTCTTGAGAATGTTCTTCACAGCTGTCCAGTGACTCTCTCCAGGATCTGCTTGATACCTACTCACTACACTCAGTGAGTATGCTACATCAGGTCTGGTACATAGCATCACGTACATGATAGAGCCTACTGCCGAGGCATAGGGTATCCCTTGTATGAGAGCTCTCTCCAAATCAGTCTTAGGAGACATCTCTTTGGAGAGAGTGAGTCCAGAGATCGTGGATTGGTTCCCACGCTTGGATTTTTCCATACTAAACCTATTTAGTATGATGTCAATATACCTGGATTGGGACAATCCCAGTATCCGTTTAGATCTATCTCTATAGATCTTAATTCCCAAAATGCAGGAGGCATCACCTAGATCTTTTATTGAGAATATTTGTGATAAGAAGAGCTTGACCGAGTGCAGCATAGAAACATCATTTCCTATCAAGAGTATGTCATCCACGTACAATACGAGGAAGACAATCTTACTCTCTGCAACCTTCTTGTATATACAACGTTCATCTACGTTTTTGATGAAGTCAAACTCTTTGACTACAACATCAAAACAGATGTTCCAACTCCGCGATACCTGCTTTAACCCGTAGATGGATTTAAGCAGCTTGCACACCTTTCCGCTGCTCCCACTATCTACGAAGCCCTCTGGCTGAGTCATGTACACGCACTCTTCTAAATCACCATTTAGAAAGGCGGTCTTAACATCTATCTGCCAGATTTCGTAGTCATGGTATGCAGCAATGGCAAGTAGGATCCGGATGGACTTAAGCATAGCCACTGGAGAAAATGTTTTGTCATAATCCATACCTGGTCGTTGACGAAAACCTTTTGCAACAAGTCTAGCTTTGAAAGTCTCAACTTTTCCATCTACACCAAGTTTCTTCTTAAAGATCCATTTGCTCCTAATAGGTTTTACCCCTTCAGGAGCAACTTCCAAAGTCCATACTTTGTTGGTGTACATGGATTCCATCTCAGATCGCATTGCATCCAGCCACTTCACAGAGTCCCCACTCGTGATGGCCTGCTCGAAGTTAGTTGGATCATCATCTTCTATGATGCAATCCTCGCTCCCACCATCAACGAGAAAACCGTAGTATCTCTTAGGTGGATGAGGAACCTTACTAGATCGGCGGAGCGGCTGAGGTTCGTCAGGTACTACTGAATCCTCTGGTTCCAATAAATCATTAGTTGTAGTTTGTGGTGCTGGAACCTCTTCCAGCTCTACCTCTTCGCCACTAATTTCTTTAACAAGAAATTCCTTTTCTAAAAAGGCGGCATGTTGAGCAACAAACACCTTTTGTTGTTCACCGTGGTAGAATAGATATCCATACGAATTGCTTGGATATCCCACAAACTTGCAAAGAGTTGATCTTGCCTCGAGCTTATCCGGATTTTGCTTTTTAACATAGGCCGGACAACCCCATATCTTAACTCGTTTAAGAGATGGTCTCTTCCCATTCCATATCTCATATGGAGTGGTAGGCACCGATTTGGTTGGAACTCTATTCAATAGGTATATGGACGTCTCAAGCGCATACCCCCAGAAGGAAATAGGCAACTCAGCAGTGCTCATCATAGAGCACACCATATCTAATAGGGTGTGATTCCTCCGCTCCGATACACTGTTGTGCTGTGGTGTATAGGGAGGTGTAAGCTGAGAGAGAATCCCATTCTCTTTTAGATAATCTAGGAACTCATTGCTCAAGTATTCTCCTCCTTGATCAGATCGAAGGATCTTAATACTTTTGCCTGTTTGGTTTTCTACTTCATGCTTATATTCCCTGAATTTCTCAAAAGCTTCAGACTTGTGTTTCAACAGGAACACATGTCCGTATCTTGAAAGATCGTCAGTGAATGTAATGAAGTAAGAAGAACCGTTCCTGACATGTGTAGACATGGGACCACATACATCACTATGTATCAGTCCCAAGAGTTCTGTAACTCTTTCTCCGTGTCCACTAAACGGAGTTTTGGTCATCTTGCCTTTGAGACATGACTGGCAAGTATCATAAGATGAAAATTCGAACAGATTCAAATATCCATCTTTATGTAACTTAGCTAGTCGTGTCGTATTGATATGACCTAGTCTATAATGCAACAAGAAGAATTCGTTCATTTCTGAACTCTTCCTCTTGTGTGTGTTTTGTACATTAAGTACTGTAGTTTGGTAGAGAACGTATATGCCATTATTTAACGATCCTGATCCAATCAACTTTTGATTTAGGAATATGTTCATAACATTATCCTGTACTGCAAAATTATATCCTTCTTTATTCAATAAAGAAACTTATATAATATTGCATATCAGGGTTGGAATGTAATAGCACTCGTTCAGAACCAATGTATTACCATTTGGTAATACAAGGTGTTATTCGCCAACTGCTTTGGCTGCAACATCTGCACCATTCCCTACTCTTACGGAATGATCACACATTCCCAGTTCCCTACCTTTTCGTAGCCCATGTAACATATTACATATGTGGGATCCCGATCCGGTATCTAATACCCAGGACGTAGAGTGAACTGAGAAACAGTTCTCGATAACTAACACACCTGAAGAAGATGCATCAGCATGCTTGTTCTTCGTTTGGGCGGCGTGAGAGTCCAGATATTCTCCTATTCCCTGCTCAGTCTTATAACACTTATAAGAAAGAACGGGACCAACGTTCCCCTGCTCAGTATAATAAGCGGGTTCAGTCAATACATCAATATTATTATCTTGATTAAGGCCTGACAGGGTCGCTACCTGGAGAGAGAGAGAAGAAAACAGTTTAGCGTATGCTCTTGCAAGATTAGATTGGTTATTATCTTATCTAATCAGGATGGCTCCCACTGTTTTCATCAAATCTTCCTTCAAACCCTAAAAGGTAAGCCTAGCCGGGATTAATTACACCTTACAAGTTCGCCAATCTTTCAGCCAGGCCAGTGTTGGTACTTTCAGGGAGGTTCCCCGTGCTAACGCACGGACCTAATTAAAATAAACCTCGTTTTCCCAGAGGCATAACCCCGTTAACACCTTTCTAGCTTGATCGGTTAATTGTCCTGTGTAAAATTCTCCCAGGAGTAATTCTTACTCGCAGTGGGTATCGGGATCCAACTATCTCATAGGAGGTATGCAATCTCATTGCAAATTTTAACAATTAAAATTCCCAATAATGCTTTTGCCCCTAGCAACTCATGACCTTGGCTAAGGTCAACAAATCATAAGTACTAGCAAAGTTCAACCCGTCATTTCCCGATTGAATTAAACCCACCCGTACGACCCTTGGCTAAGGTCAACAAAGTCGTATGACTACCCTAACTCAATCACATCTCATGTTTTAGCAGATAAATACTAATTAGCTACCGTACACTACGCCTTGGCTAAGGTCAACAAACGCAGCACGAATACTAACTAGTCTCTATCTGAAATGACGGAGGGCTACGCAGGTTTTTCAGAAAACCATGAGCGTAATGAACTTGATATCGTTGTATAAATAAGTGATTTTGAAAAGGAGTAATTTTTAGGCTTTTCTAGTTTTGCTAAAGAGGTCACTCCAGGTGAAGGGATCTCGGCTCTTTTCTTATCGAATAAGGTGCAGGATATTTCACAAATACCACGGTGCATAGCAAGAACTATAGAAGCAATCAAAAAACTAAACCGCGAGTTTGTAGCATCTGCCAGTTTTGCTAAAGAGGTAACTCCCGGTGAAGGGAATTTGGCTCTTTCCTCATCGAATAAGGTGCAGGGTATATCATATATACCACTATGCAAAACAAAAACTATAGCTACCCTTTTTGAAAATTTGATTCTACAACATCTTTTTAGGTTTCTTTTCTTTTATTAATCTCATTAATAAATCGCATCATTTATGCTTCCTAAGCATCACAGAAGAAACGAAAGCAGTAATATTTATATATCATATATATATATATATATATATATATATAGTATAAGCATTTGTCTCAGGCAGTAATATGGTCTCATCACAGAACATTGCAGCAGAAGATAACATATGAAATATTGGATATACTAGGACATCCGTGTTTTATATCGAGCCTGTATAAAACACGGATTCCACGGTCGCGATGAATAGCCAAACCCACATCCCTAGACCCCTACGAGAGAGGCAAGCAACACTGCTAATTCTAAGATTAGGAGACCCGGTCTCGACTCCTCGAGATGGCCTCCGATTGGACCCTAAAACCCGGTTACTTGTGCTCCCCTCCTCGGGTCTATCCTAATGCAGAAAAGTAAATAATATACAATGGTGACATCATCCTCAACCCGGAAGTTCCCCAATAAAAGAATATTACATACAAATGAATTTTACATGAATGAAAATAAAAACCCTCATCTCACATAAAACCCCCGGCTATTCAGAACACGACGATCCAATATAACATATCACAGTAACACATAATATCTCATATTATCAACGTAAGCAAGTATGCGTATCCGATTGTCGTTGATGTATAGCAACGAAGCCGGCAATACCCCACATACTACGCTTACGGTCACAGAAAAGAAAGTGTAAAACTACAACATTTGGAATCCACAATCACTTTAGACATCTTAAATCTGAAATATTACATACTTCGCATTTCATGCCTAACTATATGAATTCCACATATTGTATCACATTCCAGATAAATAGACAATGTTAAACTTTCCGATCGAATAATCAAATACCCAAGATTTCCCAAATTGCTCAACACTTAAGCGGGGTTCAAAAATCCCAGAACATGTCACAGCCCCAATGAACCAGCCGTAGAAGGGTCAAACCAACGCCTCACATGTGGCAACGCTAAACTACCACAAACCTTAAGGTTCAGTGGCAGTTTTGACGGTCACATAATCGAGTTAAGATTACGTTCTTCTAGAGGGTCCACAGATACGCTAGCATGATTTCCCGAAAGTTTTAAACTCAGGAAAAATCCAACACTTGAAAGTTTTCCGACAGGGGAAAAATGAGTCATTGATATCCGTTCGAACCTTTTAACGCGTTCTAAATTATCCGAAAAACTAAACGATGTTAAACTTTTCGATCGAATCAACGAATTCCTAAGTACTCCAGAAAACTCAACACTTGAGTAATATTAAAAATTCCCAGAAGCATGTATTAATACCTACGGATGTTACCTAGAAATATCTATCCCTGATACCCAAGTACGGCCGCAGAACCGCCGCGAAAAGCCTGGTATTGCCGCGGTTCCGCGGTGACTTGAAGGAATAAGGGTTTCGTATTTCACAGTTATCCATAAAATCACCTGCTTAATTTTCAGAGTATTTTTAATAAGGAAAAAACCATCTTTTTAAAAAAAATTCAGAGAGGGGATCAAATATGACGTTTCGGGGTTCGATCGGACTTTTAACTTCGTCTACACGTCTCCTAATGCTCTAGCTAGGCTCCGATACCACTTTTGGATTACTAGGCACTATCACAAGGCTCTATAAGGCATCAACCATGCCAAATCTAAATTTTTCAAGTGCCGAACAACCTAAAACGAGGATCTTTGCTAGAGAATTAGGGTTAACATAGCATGTAAATAATTTTACATCTAAGTGAGAGGGATTACAACCTTTGTAGTCCGTTCCTTCGCTTCATAAGCTCCGAGTAGTAGTCCCTTCGCCACGATCCATGAACTTCCGGACTCCAAAGAGGCTCCACAAGCCGAATGATCCATGCTTGCTTGAAGTCTTCCTTTTCGAAGATGGTCTACCTTGAAGAATCTTTAACCCAAGCTTACACTTCACTAAACAACTTATTAAAGAAGTGAACACCCTAATCTAAGTGGCTAGAATAGATGAGGATGATGAAGTAGGAATTTAGCTCTCTTTTATTTTCAATTTCTCACCATTTATCATCACAAATGAAAAGCTAGTCAAGGTTTTCTTTTTAAGAGATTGAAGAAGAAGAAGATGATGAAGATAATCCTTTTGAGATGAATAATGAATTATTGTTATGGTTACAAAAGAAACCATGGGTTAAGAAAGAAGGCTTAATCCTTGTGGAGAATAAACTAGGGTAAAGGGTTTAGGTTGGGTTAAGAAATATCTACACAAAATATCAACACAAAATATCTTAGCTAAAAACAAAAGAGAGCTTCATGAAGCTTCATGAAAAAGCTAACCCAAATGCTAACCCAAATCAAACCCTAACTTGTTTAATCTCCACAAATCATGTTGCATTTGTAATCATAACTTGTTACAATATTATATATCACATATATAATATATTTTTGTAAAAGAAAAAAGAAAATAATACAATTAACATATATCGCATATATATCAATGTATTATCCGGTGAGAAAATGAATCAATAAAGCGAGCTTATATTAGTTAATGTAATGTAATATATCACATATATAATTATACATTAAATTATCGAATCAACACTTGATCCGACAATCCGGCTATATCGCATATAACCGACTAATATAACATGTACCGATTCATCGAATCAACACTTGATCCGATGACCTGGCTATATCACACATATCCAGCCAATATCATATATCGTGAGAATAGAATACGGTATCTCATATCATATTATTCTCGGTCCCGCACATATCATATATGTGCTCCTACTCCATTTTGCCTGAGCCAGGAAACCTTTGTGTAGGACTCTAAAGAATCGTCAATACGCCGGCAGTAGGTGATGATCATATCAAACACCCACAAGATGCAAGCGGTCAGCTAAACATAACAGCCACCCAGCTATTGAGCGATCAGAAGATCAACAAGCAAGCCTGTACATTCTCCTGTGAATCCAATCAGTAACACTACCGTACAGTCCGGTCTCTTCGTTTGATATGTTGCATATCTAGTCTAGGGGTGGTAAACGTCAGACCCCAGTAACCGATAAGTCGTGTCGATGTGAGGCTTATAATAGGTCGAGAAACTACTGATAACACTTACCAGTAGCACTCTATATCAGCCTTGGCCAGGGACCTCCAGTTATAGTCAATCGAACACAACACAACATCAACTCCCTATACCGGGAAAGACAAAACCCCTCCTATCGCTCATTGTCTCCATGTGATTCGGGACTGTACCCAAAAGCCACCGTTTTGCACGCCCTCTTTGACGTAGTAAGGTGAAAATCAAAGTACAATGGGAATCACACAAGACTCTATGACGATCTCTGGTCTACAGACTAACATGTACCAGTATCACCAGACGATAGATATAATACCATCTAGGAGTTCTCGGCGAGTCCGTTCAGTGTACCCAGTCTCCACTGAGCACCCGTACACCATCTTTGATGTTAAACACCGATGGATATGGGATCATCCATCGCCCATCATATGAGTTAAGATGCGTATACGCTAGTCTACTCTGGTGTATCGATGCCCTGTCTCGATACACCCTCGACTAGGAACAGTTATAGGATGTACTCGTTGACTACCCTGGCCCCACTAGTATAATCTCATCATAGTCTCAATAGTCGAGTACATATCCTAAGGGCTTTATCAACATGTGAGAGCAAGACAGTAAACTAATACAAGTCAACATGTTAAGACAAAGTGAAACCAAATAGCATACTATCATGACGAGCAAGAAAGCCCTCTCTATATATATCCAAGCATCCACTATAATATACATCATATGTACAATAATGGCCTCTAGGGCATATACATAACTAACAGTACAGTCCCGAGTCACATGGAGGAAATGAGCGATAGGAGGGGATTTCATCTCTCCCGGTATTGGGGGTTGATGTTGTGTTGTGCTCGATTGGCCATAACAGGAAATCCCTGACCAGGGTTGCTGAGATTTACCGGTAAGTGTTACCAGTAGTTTCTCGAGCCGTTATGAGTCTAATATCGGCACGACTTATAAAGCTATTGGGGTCTGACTTTTCACCCCCCAGGATGGATATGCGAAATATCAGAAGGACAGACCGGATTGTACGGTAGTGTTACTTATTGGATTCACAGGAATATGAGCAAGCCTGCTTGTTGATCTTCTGATCGCACAATACCCGGGTGGCCCTTACATTTAGCAAATCTCTTGCAGCTTGTGAGTGTTTGATATGATCATCATCTACTGTCGGCGTATTGACGAGTTTTTAGAGTCCTACACAGAGGTTTCCTGGCTCAGGCGAAACGAAGTAGGAGCACATATATGATATATGCGGAACCGAGATTAATACGTGTATATGATGCCATATTCCAATCTCGCGATATGTGATATCGGCCGGGTATATGTGATATAGCCGGTTTATCGAATCAAGTGTTGATTCGGTAAGTTGATATTATTGATATTAGTCGGTTATATATGATATAGCCGGATCATTAAATCAAGTGTTGATTTAATGATTTAATTTATAACTATATATTTGATATATAAATTTACATTAACTAATATTAGCTCACTTGACCATTTATTTTTCTCACTTGTGTATAAATCATATATATGTGATATATATTGTATCATGCTTGGTTATATATGCAACTTGGGTGTGTGAGAATTACACCATGACCATGATAGTTTAGGGTTTTATTTATCTAAGTAATTAATCAAATTTGTGTCGAATTTGTCATGGTTAGAAACCTGGAGAAGCTTTTGCTAACCATTGACTAAGTCCACCAATTTTTTTTTACTTTAAGATATTTATAAACCCAACTGTTCATATCAGAATTTTGCATTATTATATTCCCCATTCTTAATCATATTGCTAATAAATAGGTGCTTTTGATCCATGCCTGCTACATAGTTGCAGGTTGCAGGTTCTCAGAACAAATACAGTGAAAATGGTGAAAAGACGCTATAAATGTGAGACTACGACCAATAAATAGATGAATCTGTATGATACCGCCTACCAGTTTAAGGAACAAATGAAGATCAATGAACAGTTCGATTGCACAACGTATGAGGGCAGCACAAGATTCAAGACTTCAACACGAAGTTAACGGTAAAAGTCCACAACATTCTGCACTGTGGAAATCTGGAAGAAAATAGAAGATATTCCGAGAAACCAAGTGAAGAAACCAGAAGTAAAATGCAACATGAAGCAGCCCTAAAGAAATGAGCCCAATAGCTCATCAAACAGCCGCGGAACCGCAGCCAAACAAGGCTTTTGGCTGTGGATCCGCGGCCGTGCAATGCATGTGTCGGTGGATAAGAATGTGCGTTGACCGGGTCTTCTTAGGGTAGATTTGTAAATTTATGAATGGATCAGAATGTAACCTAGGGTTTCCTGTATCTATAAATAGGAGAGCAAAAGGCCAATAATTCTCGTGCCTCCTTTTGGGTGCCTCTTTTTGGGTGCCTCTTTTAATTTCTAGATCTTATATTTTCAATTCCATGTAATCTGTCAAAGAGTGCTTCAATAAAGAAGTAAGTTTTTTTATCTTGAATTTCTTTTCTGCCATAGTTATAAATTTTTTATCTGCCGTGGTTATAAATTTTTTTATCTGCCGCAGTTATAAATTTTATTTATCTGCCGTAGTTATTAAATTAAAACCATAAAAAAATAAACTCGTTTATCAATTCCCTAATGAGTGAGTAGTTCCTCACTTGTTAGGGTTAGGTTTGGGAAAAGTTTGAGAGATGAAAATCTCTCACCCCTTTCTTGCCCGTTCAACATTTTAAATAGGACTCTATGCATATAAACACACACCGCTCACTACGGCACCCTATCCCACGAGGTAGCGATGATACCATAGTTAAAGACCGGTTGTGATTGTTTTCCATAGAGGTTAGGGATAAGAGTTAAGAAAGGACGGACAAGGACGATCGGGAAGAAACCTAGTTTCTTCCCGATCGTGCTAATCCCCTTTGTTAACTATTACCTTAACACCTAAAAAGTTCTTAATTAGGGCAAAAAAAGCGGTGAGAATAATTGATTTTCCAAACTAACCTAATCTTAACCCTAGTAAGCTTTTTATAAACTTGTATCTTATTCTTAGATCTTAAAATCAAACCCAAAATCTTTTGGATTTAACTTGTTAAAACATAAAAATAGGAATCCATCTCCCTGTGGACAAACCCGTACTCAACCGGCTATCTACCAAGTAACACTGTTCTTGATTGCGGTTAACTATTCTTTGATTTATCTTTTAAAAGCGCAAGCGCGTATAAAACCTATTAACAATCAAATGGCGCCGTTGCCGGGGAGACGCTAGTCTTTTTCTTTGTGTAATTTCGGGTTAAAAAAATAAAATAAAAAATTTAAAAATTATAAAAATTGAAAAAATTTAATAAAATAAAATAAAATTCATCTTGTTCTTTTTGAGAGGTATTGTGTGAATTGTGCAAAAAAAGAAGACGGACAGATTCAGAACTGGAAAATCCCAGTGAACAAATCAAGAAACAGAGAATCTGAACAAACAGGGAAGAATCCAAACAACACAGATAAATATTTTGGAGATCCAAACCATCTTAACCACCGCGGAACCGCGGTCAACCAGTGATGTCAGCATCCCAAAACTTCTCTGTGAGTATTTTATCCTCTCTTCTACCCTCTGAACTCAACTAAAAAAATTCCCTGCGGGGTTCTTTACGCAAAATTTTTCTCCCTCTCCAATAAATTGTTTTTGTGCAGGATTCTTTGCGCTGCGAAATAAAAAAAAATTTGAAAGTGTTTTAGATTTTTGGTTTGTTAATTGCTTTGCATATTTAAAACGGACTTTTAAGGGGCTATAACACCAATCAAGATTGGGTGGGGATTTCATTACCCTTCTTAAGACTCCAGAAATCACAAAAAGCATTTTGCATCAACTCTCGAGTTAATTAAAAAAAATATTAGACTTAGCCAATAAGGACTGTCGCGCTCAATAGGACAAAGGAAAAGTTGTAGGCATCGGTCGTTTATCTAAACCAGATTTTGTGGTGCCTAGGCTAGACAAGTAGGAAAGATAATTTTAAAAGGCCCGTCTCATGGTGATTCGTGAGAGGATCTCTCCTTTCTTTATTTGTGCTTACCTGGCCACAATTGACGGTGAAGAGGCAATTTGAGAATCTCACAACTTACCCTTTGGAACAGTTAGGAGCAGTCTAGTTGACTTAGGAGATCCTAGCTCTAGACTTGATTGTGCATACTTATATTGTGACTGTTTGAAAGTGTGTAGGAGTCCGTAAAAATATTGCAAAAACTCTTTCTAAAAAAAACACTTTCAAAAATTTCAAAAACACAAAAACAAACAATTTCTAAAAAAAAAAATTAAAATTTTTTTTTCTAAAAATTAAAAATATATATAAAAAATCATCATATTCTTTCTCTTCTCCTTTCTTACATCATGGGTACCCCACCTCCCAAAACTCTTGCCGAATTTTGGTACCCTCATCCAAACATTGCTTCCTACGTGCATTGTTTTGGTCGAATTACGGACGACCCCTCCATGCCCAAAATTTCTTTGAAAGATCGCATAGAAGCGTCTAGGAGAAATAGTTGAACTCCGCAATTCACTTTGTATCAACCATTTCAACCTTCACCACCTTCTTACGTTGATACTCCTTTTTCGAGTCCTGTTGTAACTCCGAAACCCATATCTATTGCTGAACATATTGAACAATCTCGTAACCGATCTTTCACTCCTTTCAACACTTCCAGTTCTTGGGATCAATAAGTCCATTCACCTTTTTATCAAAATGTTGATCCTACTCCTGTCCAACCATTCAATTCCTACCAGTCCTACCCGACTTTCGCACCTTCCCTAGACATTGCTTCTACACAGCCATTTAGGAGTTTCCAGAATCCAAACAATTTTGAATCTTTTACTGAAACCCCTTCACAACCCATGCCTAGTCAGGAACAGTCGTCGGAAGCTTATATTGTAGTGACAAACCAACAGATGAGGCGGTTGGATGCGTCCATGGCCGCTCTTATACAACCTAGTGACCCGATAGCTAGTTTCCAACTAGCTCCAAAAATTCCAATGTATGATGAGGCGGTTGGACAGATTGGGAATTTGAGTGGAGAGAATGAGCTATACACCCTTCCAAATCAAACCTACCCATCCCTAATTGAATCCCACAACTCCGGTTTTGAATGTCTATCAAGTGTCCCAAATGATCCACCAGTTGAAGATAAAACGTGTAATGAGTTGTGTGACTTTGTAGTGTTTGATTTACCTGATTGTGAAGAGTCCCTTTCGAGTGAAACCATCACCAATCCTTTCGACTTCTACACCTCCAATCTAGAACCTGAATTGATAAATATCCATGCTTTTGATGAGGTGTCCGAAAAAATTGATTTTCACTTGATTGAGGATATTGACGCAGGGAATATTTTGGATGATGAACCCGCAGATTTGGCTGAGTTTTTCTCTCCAATTCATCATCCCGAATCATTAAATGTTTTTCCCGAACTTCATATGCGTCTTGATTTTGATGAGAATGGCATGGATAAGCTAAATTTTGATGAGAGTATTGAGGATAGTATTGAGGATGAACCAGTTTTGTTTGATGAGTCGGATTTTCCAATTCATCCTCCTGAACCTTTAACTGTTATACTTCCTAAATCACCCCTCTTCATCCTTTCCATCGTTCTGACCGCGCAAGAATCCGTTACGCTTTCATTTCCAATGTTTGGTTTACTAAGTTCGACGTACCCATGTTTGCTCACGAATCTTGAGGGATTTGACCTCATTTCTCAGTGGGTTGATAGATTAGCATAATCGCTTTTTACACATCGGTCATTACAAAATGTGCTAATTTATACACTCCATCTCCACCCTCAAGTTCGTATTCAACTTCTTTCTCCCACCTTCTCTGGTTCTTCTTCTAATCTTCCTTTAATGATACCGAGTATTAATGAATCACAATACGATATTTTGAGTTCGATAATTCTAGAAAAACAACTTGATTTAGACTCTTTTGAAAATAAGGTAAATGAGCCTTACGACTATCCTACCTTCATAAGTTTTGAAAAATCAAGTGTATTGAATTCTGGCGCGACACTTATTAACATTGAAACGTTCAATCGAACCTTCGATGAAAGTTTCGAAGATATTTTCGCCAACGAACTCGCATTCTTAAACGACACGGATTTTGTGATTAATCAACCTCCTTCTGAAGAAGTCGAACCACCATCATTTCTTTTTCCCTTCCGCCATTCTTCTCCTCCACCGAGACCGTATACTGCTTCTATCCCCACACGGTCTCGTGTTCTTCTTATTTCTTTCCTCTACATTCCATTCTTTCACCAACCATACCATTATAACGACAAATTTTTGAATGGTTGGTGCTAACCTTTGGCCTGTGTAAGGCCTTGTATAGCTTGATACTATGTTTTTTCTCCTCCCTAACTCTGAACTTTAATACTTCAACAGTGAAAACACTGTTTCACTTAAGTTTGGGAGGGCCTTTTTGTATATATATTTTGTTTTATTTTTCTATTAATAATTAAAAAATAAAAATAAACAGGGGAGTGCCGACAATTTTGATCCTCTTGATGTAGCCTGACAATGAGGACACTGTCAAGTTTAAGTTTGAAGGTGTACTCGGTAAGCTTTCTTCCTTCGCATTCATGTGTATATTTTTGCATTTGCATACTTATTTTAAAACCCATAAAAATTGAAAAAATTTAAAAATTATAAAAATTGAAAAGTTTAATTCTGGCCATATTTGACTTAAGTTCAACATGACGGTTGAATAGTAGGGAAAAACTAGATCATAAACTTAGAAAATTAAAAACCCTAAAAATAACCTTTCTTAAAATTTAACGGTAGAAAATATATGTCATTATAGTTTATTTAGAAATAGGCAAATTTTGAGTTCAGTTCTTGGGCTAAGTCAAAATAAGGGAAGAATATTGAATTTTTATTTGAAGTGTAAGTCAGAAAAATAATTCTGAATCTTAAGTCTAAATTCTGAAAATATATACCCTATAATTAGCACATACACGCACCTTGAAACTTGGAATAGTAGAGGATACCTTGAAATGCTCTTGTCTAAAATCTTTAGTATGAAGGAAAATAAAATAAAAGTATAAGTGTGAATAAAAAGATAAAAAATGAACACTGGTTTTTTAATTACTTAAGGCTATGTAAAATAAAAAATAAATATTGCGAGGGTGCTTTATCACCTAGTGCCTTAGACCAACTGGTTTGGGAGTCACTGCTAAAGCCTTAAGTGTTACAAAACGAGGAATTACGCCTAAATGCGCGAACACGTTTTTTAATCGGTCGTTAGTACCTCAAGAAGTATTAACGGTCGCATGAAGGATGTGTGAGCAATTTCATCTAAAATTCATCAACTAAAAGTACTTTGGACGATGGACAAAAGTATGATAGCTTGAATTGAATTTCCAAGTGTAGGGATGATACATACACACACGTAGGGGTATATTATTGGGGTTTGGATGAGAGATGGGAATGAAAGATAGGGCTTATACCTTCAGTAGAGATGATAAAAATTCCTAAGTTGAGATGGAACCTTAAAAGGAAAATTCAAAATATGCTTAATAAATTTGCAGAACATGTACGATCTTAAGTTAAATGATAAGGAAGCGTGAAAAATATGGGTTGATAATTTCTGAGTTGAAGATAATAAAATTTCTTGCTAGAACACCGAATTGAAGAATGAAAATCAACAGGCCAAATTGATCGGATTTTGTGGGTAGTATCCACTGAAAAACCTCAGGAGACAACACTCCTCCTGCTAGGGACACCTAGAGGTTTAACGGCTTGTTGCACGAGCTCAGTGTAATCGCGATTCCCTGCGAAAGTGAGGTTAGGATTTTGTTGAGAATAAAAATAGCTTTGCTCGGGACGAGCAAAAGATAAATTTGGGGGTATTTGTTCATATCAGAATTTTGCATTATTATATTCCCCATTCTTAATCATATTGCAAATGAATAGGTGCTTTTGATCCATGTCTGCTACATAGTTGCAAGTTACAGGTTCTCAGAACAAATACAGTGAAAATGGTGAAAAGACGCTATAAATGTGAGACTACGACCAATAAATAGATGAATCTGTATGATGTCGCCTACCAGTTTAAGAAAAAAATGAAGATAAATGAACAGTTCGATTGCACAACGTATGAGGGCAGCACAAGATTCAAGACTTCAACACGAAGTTAATGGTAAAAGTCCACAACATTCTGCACTGTGGAAATCTGGAAGAAAATAGAAGATATTCTGAGAAACCAAGTGAAGAAACCAGAAGTAAAATGCAACATGAAGCAGCCCTAAAGAAATGAGCCCAATAGCTCATCAAACGGCCGCGGAACCGTGGCCAAACAAGGCTTTTGGCCGCGGATCCGCGGCCGTGCAATGCACGTGTCGGTGGATAAGACGGTGCGTTGACCGGGTCTTCGTAGGGTAGATTTGTAAATTTATGAATGGATCAGAATGTAACCTAGGGTTTCCTGTATCTATAAATAGGAGAGCAAAAGGCCAATAATTCTTGTGCCTCTTTTTGGGTGCCTCTTTTGAGATGCCTCTTTTAATTTCTAGATCTTAGATTTTCAATTCCATGTAATCTGTCAAAGAGTGCATCAATAAAGAAGTAAGTTTTTTTTTATCTTGAATTTCTTTTATGCCGTAGTTATAAAAATTTTATCTGCCGTAGTTATAATTTTTTTTATCTTCCGTAGTTATAAATTTTATTTATCTGCCGTAGTTGTTAAATTAAAACCATAAAAAAAAATGAAATCGTTTATCAATTCCCTAATGAGTGAGTAGTTCTTCACTTGTTAGGGTTAGGTTTGGGAAAAGTTTGAGAGATGAAAATCTCTCACCCCTTTCTTGCCCGTTTAACATCTTAAATAGGACTCTATGCATATAAACACGCACCGCTCACTACGGCACCCTATCCCACGAGGTAGCGGTGATACCATAGTTAAAAACCGGTTTTGATTGTTTTCCATAAAGGTTAGGGATAAGAGTTAAGAAAGGACGGATAAGGACCAAAGGGAAGAAACCTAGTTTCTTCCCGATCGTGCTAATCCCCTTTGTTAACTATTACTTTAACACCTAAAAAGTTCTTAATTAGGGCAAAGAAAGCGGTGAGAATAATTAATTTTCCAAACTAACCTAATCTTAACCCTAGCAAGCTTTTTATAAACTTTTATCTCATTTTTGGATCTTAAAATAAAACCCAAAATCTTTTGGATTTAACTCGTTAAAACATTAAGAATAGGAATCCATCTCCCTGTGGACCGACCCGTACTCAACCGGCTAGCTACCAAGCGACACCATTCTTGATTGCGGTTAACTATTCTTTGATTTATCTTTTAAAAGCGCGTAAGCGAACATAAAATCTCTCGATAAATCACAAACCACCATCATAAGCCATGGTTAATTCTCTACAAAGGTTAATATGTGATATCTCCATGGTTGCAATTCTAAGTTCATTCTCATTCTCTTGTTGATTCTCATCTTCATCTTCTTCTTCATCTCTTCAAGCTCTCTAGGGTTTTAGGAGATGAAGAATCCAAGTGAGAAAATAAAATATAAAGTGAGCAAAATTCCTACTTCATCATCCTCTACTACTAGCCATTTAGTTTAGGGTGTTCTCTTCACTAATCTACCATTAGTGAAGAGTTAGCTTGTGTTTAAGTTTCCTCGACGTAGATCATCTTCGGCCTCGAAGACTTCAAGCATGCTTGTTCATATCGCTTGGTGGAGCCTATCTTGAGTCCGAGAGATCGATACTTGGAGCGAAAGGACTACTACACGGAGCTATTGAAGTGAAGGACCGGTCTACAAAGGTTGTATTCTTGTTCACTTCTTTGTAATGTTTGATTACAAGTTTTTGTTACCCTAACTTTCTAGTTCGATTCCTAGGATGTTTGCTTAGCACCCCCTAAATTTTTTGTTGTGGCATGTTTGATGCTTGCAAACCCTAGGCTTGGTGCTAAGGAAACCCTACAAATACCTGGGTAGCCGTTACGTCCAGCTAGGACCGCTAACGGATTGTGGGTATCTGATATGATCATTAGCTACTGCTGACGTATTGACGAGTCTTTAGAGTCCCATACAGAGGTTTCCTAGCTCAAGCGAAACGAAGTAGGGCACATATGTTCATATGTGCGGAAGCTTGATTAAATACGAGTATGTGATACCGTATTCTAATCTTGCGATATTTGATATCGGTTTATATATGAAATAACCGAATTATTGAATCAAGTGTTGATTCAATGGGTTGTTATATGTATTTATATTTGATATTAGCCGGATTATATTTGATGTAGCCGGATTATTGAATCAAGTGTTGATTTAATAATTAGATATATATTTATATATATTAACTAGTATTGAATATTAGACGGTTATATATGATATAACCGGATTATTGAATCAAATGTTGATTTAATAATGTGATATACATATATATGATATTAGTTAGTTATATATGATATAATCAGATTATTGAATCAAGTGTTGATTTAATAATTTGATATATATTTATATTTGATATAGTATATAAACTTATATTAGCTCACTAATGATTTTCTTCTCTTATGATATATATATATAACACTATTATGTCATGGTAGATAATACATTGAACATGGGTGTATGAGACTCACACTAAAGCTAAGGATCATATTGGATGATTTATTTTTAAAGTAAAATTAAAAATGAGTTGGAAATGAGCATGGCTTAGATGCTTGTAGAAGCATGTAGAAGCAATAACACATCTCACTAATTTTGTTTTACTCTAGATATTTTCTCACCCAACCCTTATCTTTAGCCTCTGATTAACTCTCTCATTATCACTTGAGATATTTTCTTCACCCAAGTCCATCTTCTTCCTCCTCTAGCCTCTTCTTGAGTTGGAAAATAAAAAGAGAAAGAAATTTCTAAAGTGAGAAAAATTCCTACTTCATCAACCTATACTTCACTAGCCCTTTAGTATAGATTGTTTTCTTCACTAATTCTTGATTAGTGAAAATGTAACTTGAATTAGTGAGACTTCAAGGTGGATCATCTTCGGGCTCGAAGACGACAAAGCAAGCTCGTTACTTTCACCAAGTGGAGCCTAAAAAGAGTTCTAGGGACTACTACTTGGAGGTTTAGATGTGAAGGACCGAACTACAAAGATTGTATTCTCTATTCACTTAGTGTAGAACTTGTTTGCTTACACTTAAACCCTAATTCTCAAGTTCGATTTTAGGTTAGTATAGTTTAGCACACTAGATTTTTTAAATTTGCATATGGGATGCTTGTATAAATCTAGTGGTGGTACTAAGACATACTTTCATGGTATCAGAGCCAAAGTAGAGCAATAGGCGGAGTCTAAACGAAGTTAAAGTGTTCGATCGAGTTTTGAAACCCAACAAATCCCTAGTTTCTGTAATGTAACTGATTGATCGTTTCTTTGTGTGTCGTTTTAGAAAATGAATAGAATCCCAATCAAAGAATTATATTTGACCGCAATCAATTACGGTGTCGATTGTAGATCGTAAGCGAGTGCGGATCGTCCACAGGGATTGTGCGATTCGTTTTTATATTTGATTTGTTTGAATTGAAAAGTTAATAGAAAAGAAAAGAAAACATGATTCAAGAATTTATCGATTGATTCAGGTGTCACGAGTTTAATCAAGAATCAAGAACTGATAAACAATTGAGAATCGTGTTTTGATGATATTTCCAACCAAAATGTCAAGAATCTAAATGAGGCTCGTAGGAATCGATCGGATCTATAGACGTGATGTAATCTAAAGATTTCGTGTTCTTGTCCTTCGAAGGATTGATACTAGATCGATGATGATCGACGAGAGTTAGGGCTTTCTTGTGAAACTAGGGTTTCATCATTTAACCCTTGTTCTTTTGTCGATATCATTCACATCCTAGCCTCTAGCAATTTCAAGAAACGATCGTAACTCCCCAATTTCGAGCGATACCATTCAAGAAAGCATCGTAACGAAATGGGTTGTCGGTTCTTGAACTTGCTAGGGTTTACAAAACTTGTAGGAATCAAGAATCATTTTAAGATATATTACATCATCATTCTATTGATCGTCTCGGCTCCTTTACGAGCGGAGTTTTACTCAAACATCACAACAAGAACAACAATTACAAATTGAGATCTAATCATGATGCAAGAATTAAAAGAAAACAAGATAAAAGAATTTCACCTTTTATTTATATCAACAATTTGATTACAGTCGCTCAAGAACTACAAGAGGAAGAACGAAATTGTCGATTTGGCGTCGCTCGGCTCCGTGAGTCGCGGATTGTTTGGACCACTTGCTCTGTTGAAGATCGGCTCGGCTCATAAAAGGTTGCAAGGCTTCTTGCTTGATGGGTACTCAGGATATTGGCTTTTGGAGTTGGAATTAGGGTTAGGGTTTCACACAAGTCCTCTCACTAGACTTATGGAAGAAGAAGATGAAGAGAGAGATAGAATGGCTCTCAAATGAACTAATAGATTGATTTTTCCAAGCTCATGAATTTCCTTTACAAGTGAGCCTAGGATCTTATTTATAGAGCACCCAAACCCTAAGCCTTTGAGTTCCCTCCAAAAGTTTGTTGAAAGACTTCTAGAAAGAGTTTGTTAGGCTTAGCTTAGGGTTTAAGCTAGGGTTTAAGAAGAAGGTTCTAGAATACAAAGCTTAGTTTAGTGTAGAAACAAGGGTTTGCTGATCTGGCAGAAGTATCTGGAATCTTCTGGAACTTGGAGTACATTTCTGAACTGTAGCCACTGATATAGGAGTTTTGGTGCAAATTTGGGAAGCTGAATCCTTGGACCCACCGCGGATCCGCGGCGCAAGCAGACTCCTGCCGTGGATCCGCGGCTCTTTGTGGGGCTTGGGCCTTGGGCTTTCTGGTGTGGTCTTGGAATGCCAATCGGAGCTTTATCTGATATGTTGAATTGTGTTTTGCCTTTTGGATTGCTACCAGAACTGAAACCATTGAGTTGGCGTAATGTTTTGATCAGCGCCATGTAAATTTTGGCTTTACTTCTGGATTTTCCTGCACAGATCTTAAAACAAGTGTTGCGCAAATGTAGAGATGATGCGATGCCATGAAATGCGGTCAATTTCCTTTATAGTGTTGGTTTTAGAGTCTAATACATGCAATCTGATATTTTGCGACTGTTTTGCTAATATGTGAAATATGAATACCGTACACTTTTAAATGAGTGCAAATGATGAGGAAATTGCCGGCTAAAATATACAATATTTTCGACTAATCAGTAACATTTCGGAAAATATAAAATATTATTTTTAGAATTTAATATTAAAATAATATTTTTCCCGAAAAATGCTCGATTTGTGAAATTAAGGTTTTCGAAAAAAGGGTATAAATATATACCGACAATTGTGAAATAAATGGAAATTAAATGATTTATTCATTTAAAAATATATTTAAAAGATTTGACATTTTTAAAATTTATTATATGCAGTTTGGATAAAAACCCGATTAGTGCACTGCTAATCGCGATTAAGCCAAATCCGTGTTTCTACAGTTTTTCATGGTTAGTGCACCATGACAAGTTACATGTTGTTTCATTGTGTGGTTTTATTTGAAATTATGGGTGTTATTGTGAAGAAATGAGAAGAAAAGAAATGAGTTATTGGAGAGAGAGGGGGGACACAATGATGAGGGGTGAGCATGCTATGAGAGAGAAAAGGGAGTGAGAATAAGTGTGGGAGAGAGAGGGGCTGCCTCATTTTCCCTTCCCCTTTTGTTTTCTTCATCTTCCTCCAACCTCATCTCCCTCCACCTCAATCCTATGAAACCATCTCAAATCCTTCCTCAAAACCATATACCCCTTTCATAAAAAATGATCACCTCCTTGTAAGTCTACGCTAGCGCCCCGGCAGTCTACAGACGCCAAATGCGGAACAAAAACTTTTAAACTGGCGCTATCGTATACTTTAACCCGGATCTGCCATTATTGCTAAACTAACAAACTGTAAAGAGTGTAGAAAGGTTATACCGAACGATCCGAGTCCTTCGTTCTTCAACCATCATCCCACGCTCCGTTGCGGCTGCTCCGATCTCGTCGATCTCCGATATCTTCGTCGAGGTGGCACCACGTCGACGATTCTTTAAACGGGCTCCCGCCTCTGTCTCGAGGCAACTCGATCGTCAAGTTTGCCAAAAGAGACGACCAAGAATGACGTAGAGAATGAGTAGATGACTTTGTCTCACTTCGTCCAAGTCCGTGGACGATCGGTTAATGAAGTTGCCAATGGAATTGGGTGATGGAATGAAATGAACTGTGAATTCCATACACCCCAAAATCTATCATAATCTTTTTCTACCAAATGAAACATCAAGTGAGAGAGAGAGTGAGGAGAGAGAGGGCCGGCCATATATAGCAAGAGGGAGGTGACCGTAGGAGAGGGGGGGGGACCACAAGAGAAAACTTCTCACTCAAAATATCTTAACCAAAACAAGAATCATTAAAACAAAGCATGACTCACATAAACACCTCATCAAGTCATTAATGAAACCATTAATGTCAAGATGACTCATTAGCCACTTCATCACTTCTAGAACCTTCTAGAATGATGACTCACTCTTATCTGAAGAAAAGATAAATCCGTCTTTAACCGAATGTTAAAAGACGGCTGATAGAAAACTGGAAACTGGCAACTTCCAAAAGTGATCCTGAAACGACTTTCAGGATAACCCCGAAACTGTATAAATATACCCGCATTTGTATTACGACCGAATACAAATGCAAATGAGACAAAGATTTTATACCTACTCAATATAATACTCGGATCCGGCTTAAACCAAAGCCGACCAGTATCATCTGCCCGAAAAATAACACGTGCGTAAACGCACGTGCATTTTCCGAACCCTGCCATAAAACCATACGGCCTCTACAACGTTTCGCCCGAACTTGGGAAACTGTCTGTGGGGGACTCTAATGACTCGTCAGTACCCTGGCAGTGGGTTTAACCACAAACCGTCAGCGGCACTAGCAATGCGTAACGGCTGCCCATGGACTGACCTCAAGGGATGCCGATGAGCGCACTCATCCGGAAAACCCTACTGAGCCTAACAGTGACAATGTATATACAGTCCGGTCCGTTCGTCTATGAGTATCGCATATCTGCCTAGGGGGCTAGTAACGTCAGACCCCCAATAGCAGTATAAGTCGTGTCGGAGTGAAGCCCAATAACACCCTGAGATACTACTGGAGTACCTACCAGTAAATCTCCTGCCATGGCCATGGACTTTGTGTAATGGCTCTCCTAGACACAGCATGACCTCGCCCCCAATACCGGGAGAGACGAATCCCCTGCCGATCCGCTCACGTGCCTCCATATGGCTCGGGACTGTACCTAAAAGCTACCCGTTTGCACGACTCCTTTGATCCGTGGTAGGGTAGAAATCAAAGCATAGTGGGAACTCACATGAGACAAATGACGACCTCAGGTCGATGAACTAACCTGTACACATGTCACCAGGGAACTGCTATCTGACGGTAGATATAATACTAACTAGCAGATTCCCGGCGAGTCCTGTCCGTTGTACTCATAACCCAATGAGCACCTGTATACATCTTAGGTGATCCAACTGACACCAGTGGCTTGTGAGACCGGCCACCGCCCCTCGTCGGGGTCTCGACTGTACACACTAGTCTACTCTGGAGTATCGATGCCCTGTCTCGAAACTCCCACGACTAGGGACCACAATTAAGAATATGCGTATAAACCACCCAACTCTCACTTTTATGATCGCCATCATACTGTTGGTGGTAAAGCAAGATCCTAAGGGCTCTATCAAAGTGTAACATGTAATCAGTCACCTGATCATGTACACGACTGATAAAGGCAAACCAGATAGCATACTATCATCTTGAGTAAGACTGTCCTACCGGTATAGGTCCTCCGCAATCATTGCAATCACGTACCTGTGATCCAATAATTGACTATGAGGGCATTATCTCCAACAATCTCCCACTTGCACTCAAGGCTAATTATTGCGATGTCGACTACTCACAGCCCGTGTGAAACCGAACATCCAACTCCTCTACTAATCAGTATCACAAAGCCCGTTTGTAAAACTATTGTGTTCGAGAAATAGCCTTAGTGAGTGGATCCGCCTAGAAGTTTCTTTCTATATCTCTCTTAATCTCAAGTTCGCGGAGAAAGCCATCTCCCGAATCGAGTAATACCTGTCTTAGAATATGTCTGGATATCTGATGGGACCTGGTTCATAAATGAACTCCAAATCCAAATTTCTTAGACTGTATCGATCACTGAACCTAATCAGTATGCTGCACCATGCCTCCCACAGTATTTTCTTGGACCACCTGTCCATAATACTGTCCCTCTTCGTCAGAGGGAAAAACTATAACTCTGACAATCACTCTGTCATCCATGTCACCTTTGAAGCCTGGAATGATAATCGTCTCCCGAAGGAGGCTGCCGTCATCAAATCCGTAGAACATGTACTTATGTTCTAAAACTGCTTCCTTATATTTCTCCAGGATTGGATTAATACAAACTTATTGCATCTAGTGCAAAACCAACATTTGGTGTGGTACTTGACATCTCATGATTGACTCAATTGCCTAAGCAAGTGATCTGCCAATCATGCACATCCCTCTCCCCTTTAGTCTGTAAGACACCTTTAGAGAGGGTGACTCCATCACCTGTAGGTACACCACCATGCTAGGAGTCAACTATTCCAAAAACCATTAGAATATTTGTCAAAGTACCCACATTGGGAAACTACCCAAATCCAGATCTAAAACCATAGATCTAGAAACCAGAATGTCAAATATTATATCCATATCCTGTCTGGAGAAACAACTGTGTGACGACCACAGTACAACCGATCGTAGTATAGGAATTTTACTTCCTACTCTGTGTATGTCATCTAAAAACCATGACATCACACCCTACTACCTTCTTAACAGATCCATCCCTTATTCTGATTGAAGTCAAACCCATGACTGTCACATCAAAATTAGATGATCTTTCTCCGCTATAACTGCTCAAGTCTATAAATAGATATAAGCATCTTGCCCACTATGCTTCCGTTGCTCCCACTGACTACGACAACCCTCCTACCGGGTCTCATAACCTGGAAAAACAGTAGTGTCAAGTCTGGGTAGATAAGAACCTCCCTGTCACCGTCCTTGAGGCTACCGAAGTACCTCTCGGGTGTCTGAGGTTACCCACCATATCTGCGGAGTGGCTATTGGAATGTCAAACCTGATTGAATATATAGGTCCTGTTAAATTTTCCGTAATCGTTTGCGGTTCTGGAATCACTTCCAGTTCTACCATACTCCCACTACTGTTTTCTGAAAAAGATCCATTTTACTAAAACTGTGGCGAGTCAAGAACAATATCACTATTGATCTTCCAAATGGTAGAATATCAACCCTCGTCATAGCCAGGGTCAACCCACAAACAGCCATTACAGAAACGTGCCCTGAGTTATCCAGAGTCTGGTTTTAATCATAAGCTGGACAACTCCCCATACCTTAACATCTTTTAAGGTACGATCCATTCTATATCCAATACAGAAACTTTGGCACTTATTTAATTGGAACCAGATTCAAATCATGCAGCTGTCTCCAGTGCATATCAACTTAATGGAAAGAGGCTAATCAGCATTACTCAACTTAGGAATCCATCCAATTATGAGCAACCTGAAAGAGAAACACGTTTCTCAAAACCATCACTATCATCTGAATACCAATCACAAGAATCTACATCTTCGATCTCTTTGAAGAATCCCGATATTTGTGACACCTGGTTCTCTACTTTATTCTTATACCCACAACTTCTCAAAACTTATACGTTGTATTTCTACGAAACACTTGTCTAAATAATAGAGAAGTTATAAGTAAACAGAACATAGTACGAGGACCTACCCCTTTGTCCTGATGGACACTGGACAACATACAATACTTTGTATAAGTCCGCTGAGTTAAACAACTCAAAAACTGTGCGTTGTCGGTGGAAAACTGTACCCTGGCGATTTCCTCAAATATCACCAATTACAACGAATTCCGATATAATGAGGATGATCACCTAATTCCCAATATCTTACTCCTAATCATCATCTGTAAAACCATACAGATATGAGAATGAAACCTGGTAAATACATACCCTTGGAGTAAGTGTCTAATCGGAAAAACAGTTTTTCTTTAACAATGCACTGAAACATGAAAATGTTTCGTAGGGGTATCCTGGTATTCATAGCAATGCCTCTTCCATAATCCAATTCATGACTTCAACCGTATATTTTATTGCCATCTCTCCAAATCCCCTTTATTTTTCTTTAGTCGTTACCTTCTGTACATCATCGTTAGGCTAAATGGTTTTCTTCCTTCCCTACCGTTCGGCACCAGCCTATGGTTTGGAAGAAGACTATCCAGTAAGCATAATAGGTGTATCCTCCTAAACCAAGGAGTACTCGCATCTCGAGAGAAGGTGATGATAAAAGACAACTGAATAATACCTTATTCTTTTAAAGGTGAAATAGGAGTGGCGATGAAGTACGCGGTTTTGGTCTTGAATGATATCAGTCGCAATTTACTTTGCCCTCTTTCTAATCCCTTTATTTTGTCTTTACATATTACCTTCTGCACACCCTACTTAGGCTAATTGGTTTTCTTCATTCCCTACCTTTCGGCACCAGCCTATGGTTTGGAATAAGACTATCCAATAAACGTAATAGGTGTACTCTCCTAAACCAAGGAGCTCTCGCAACCTGAGAGAAGGTGATAATAAAAGACAACTGAATAAACCAATTCTTTTTCTCCGGGACCTGGATCCATCCTCGAAGAAGTCCCTTCGAGTTCGTATATAACCATACGATGGATCTATCCAATGGAAGTGGATATCCGTAGTAATACGGGTGTTCTGAGAAATGCAAAGGGTAAAAGAAGGAGTGGCAATGACTTATGCAACTCAGACAATCCAAAAGCCAGTATTTTAAGAAGGTTCGGTCAACTTGGTCACTGAGTCATAGTCTAGGGTCGGTCAAAGGTCGCTGCCAAAGAGAGAGAGAAAAGAAACACTCTGCGTGCACTCTAACCTAGATCAGAATGGTCATCACTTTATCTAATCCGGAAACCTCCCACTGTCCTGTCAAATTCTCCTACAAACCTAAAGAAGAATCAATCGGGATCACCCGAAGAGTAAACCAACTCATCAGTGGGAATCGGGATCCAACTCTCATCGCATGATAACGTGATGGAATGCATCCACGTTACTCATACTCCAGAAGGTATGCGCATACTTGGCAAGTTTCAGTTTCTTTAGAAACTCCCGATATAGTTTTTGCCCCATGCTCTTATAACCTTGGCGTTAGGTCAAAATGTCATAAGTCACATGCCAAGTTCTACCCATCACTATCTTGTTAATTTGAACCCACCCGCACATGCCCTTGGCGTTGGTCAAAATGGCAGAACGGCTGTCCCAAACCAACTCATCTATCTATGCAACAATTGAATACCCAGCAGCTACCAAACACTATGCCTTGGCGTTAGGTCAAAATACATAGCTTGAATACTACTGAATACCCAAAAGAAGTGACGGAGGGCTACGGCTGGTTTTTGGCGAAAAAACCTTTAACGTAGTGAACTTGATATCGCTGAAGGAACCTGATAGCTTTTTAAAATATAGTGGCGAAAACCTTTTGCTAAAGAGGTCATTCCCGGTAAAGGGATCTCGGCTCTTTCCTCGTGGAATGAGGTGCAGGATATTCCACTGAATACCGCTATGCAAAGCAACATGTAATCGACTATAGTAAAGTTATTACTCTGACGCAAACTTCTGTCCAAGGGGTCAGTCCCGGTGAAGGGATATCGGCCCTTGCCCCATCGAATGAGGTGCAGGATATTCCACTGAATACCGCTATGCATAACAAAAGAAAACGTCTTTGCAATAACACCTTTTAAATTTGTTCCAACAACTGTATACAGGTTTGTTTTACTTTGCGTTGATCAGAATCAACGCAGTCCCATCATTTAATCACACCAGAAAAGAACGAAAATAAAATGTACGTATATGCCATCCGCATTCGTCACTGGGTCCCGTCATCACCCGTTAGGTTACTTAACTAACGACAGAGCGGGGACTGGACTAGCGCGGGTGTAAAACATATACAACATCTAATAGTATATAAACTAATATACAATAATCGCTCCAGGCGTGATAGTATGCAACATTACAGAAAAGTAATAAGCATCACGGAACAATACAGATAATCTGGGATCCCCGAGTTTCACAGAGCCGCTGCTGAAACTCGACGTTCCCCTGTCGTGTGGATAGCCTGTGCAATGAAACCTAGACCCCTACGGGTGCGGCAAGTTACCCGCCAAAACCTGAAGCGAGGCAGACCCCTACAGCATAGTGAATGGACCACCCAGCACTTCACGGAATCCGGTAATCTTAGGCACCCCTCCTTGGGTCAACCTGTACCCCCTACGAGTGCGGCGAATAGTCTGCCAATTCTAGAGTGGGACCCCTCTGCCTTTCAAAGCCATGAGATGCGGACCCGTTGCCCCCCAGAACCCGGCTATCCGTGCACTCCATCGCGGGGCAAAACCTAGTACAGTAATGAAAAATAGTACAATAGGTACATCGACCGCAACCTGGTCGTGCCCCAAAAGAATATTATACAACAGGCAGTGACGGCAGTCCACAAGTTGGACGCTCGCCCCGCAATATCAAATGTACAAATAAACTTAACCTGCACTATCATTGCACACTGCTATCCACCATGACTAATCCGCAACATCACAGCACAACACAGAACATCAACGCGAATGTCACGTTCGCAAACCCGTCTAAAAGAACTATAGCAATCAAACGCGGTTTACCGATCAAATGACATTCCCGGTCGGAGATATAATGTAAGCACTGTAAACTAACATGTTCAAATTTCGATCAACCAAATATCAAAAAATGGGCCCCACGACTTACTGGTGAACAGTAACAAAATCTAGGCCAAAACGATATTTACCAAAAACCACAAAATCCAATAGAGGAGACACATACAGAATTTGGTGTACTGATCCCATCATATGGCCGCGGATGCGCGGCCAAACCATGGGTTTGGCCGTTAATCCGCGGCGCTTTGGTGAGATCACGTGCTCAAATTTTGCACGTGTGCTTAAAAAACCCTGCACAGTTTTCTGAGATGTGTGAAATATTTTTAGGACACCGTTTAAAATCAACAGAAACTGTCATATTGTAAAAATGTGATTTTTGATTTCCGGTCGGATCGATGTTTTAAACGCGTTAGCACAAGTTAGTATAGCAAAAAGGTGAGGCTCTGATACCACTGTAAGTCTACGCTAGCGCCCCGGCAGTCTACAGACGCCAAATGCGGAACAAAAACTTTTAAACTGGCGCTATCGTATACTTTAACCCGGATCTGCCATTATTGCTAAACTAACAAACTGTAAAGAGTGTAGAAAGGTTATACCGAACGATCCGAGTCCTTCGTTCTTCAACCATCATCCCACGCTCCGTTGCGGCTGCTCCGATCTCGTCGATCTCCGATATCTTCGTCGAGGTGGCACCACGTCGACGATTCTTTAAACGAGCTCCCGCCTCTGTCTCGAGGCAACTCGATCGTCAAGTTTGCCAAAAGAGACGACCAAGAATGATGTAGAGAATGAGTAGATGACTTTGTCTCACTTCGTCCAAGTCTGTGGACGATCGGTTAATGAAGTTGCCGATGGAATTGGGTGATGGAATGAAATGAACTGTGAATTCCATACACCCCAAAATCTATCATAATCTTTTTCTACCAAATGAAACATCAAGTGAGAGAGAGAGTGAGGAGAGAGAGGGCCGGCCATATATAGAAAGAGGGAGGTGACCGTAGGAGAGGGGGGTGACCACAAGAGAAAACTTCTCACTCAAAATATCTTAACCAAAACAAGAATCATTAAAACAAAGCATGACTCACATAAACACCTCATCAAGTCATTAATGAAACCATTAATGTCAAGATGACTCATTAGCCACTTCATCACTTCTAGAACCTTCTAGAATGATGACTCACTCTTATCTGAAGAAAAGATAAATCCGTCTTTAACCGAATGTTAAAAGACGGCTGATAGAAAACTGGAAACTGGCAACTTCCAAAAGTGATCCTGAAACAACTTTCAGGATAACCCCGAAACTGTATAAATATACCCGCATTTGTATTACAACCGAATACAAATGCAACTGAGACAAAGATATTTTACCTACTCAATATAATACTCGGATCCGGCTTAAACCAAAGCCGACCAGTATCATCTGCCCGAAAAATAACACGTGCGTAAACGCACGTGCATTTTCCGAACCCTGCCATAAAACCATACGGCCTCTACAACGTTTCGCCCGAACTTGGGAAACTGTCTGTGGGGGACTCTAATGACTCGTCAGTACCCTGGCAGTGGGTTTAACCACAAACCGTCAGCGGCACTAGCAATGCGTAACGGCTGCCCATGGACTGACCTCAAGGGATGCCGATGAGCGCACTCATCCGGAAAACCCTACTGAGCCTAACAGTGACAATGTATATACAGTCCGGTCCGTTCGTCTATGAGTATCGCATATCTGCCTAGGGGGCTAGTAACGTCAGACCCCCAATAGCAGTATAAGTCGTGTCGGAATGAAGCCCAATAACACCCTGAGATACTACTGGAGTACCTACCAGTAAATCTCCTGCCATGGCCATGGACTTTGTGTAATGGCTCTCGTAGACACAGCACGACCTCGCCCCCAATACCGGGAGAGACGAATCCCCTGCCGATCCGCTCACGTGCCTCCATATGGCGCGGGACTGTACCCAAAAGCTACCTGTTTGTACGACTCCTTTGAGCCGTGGTAGGGTAGAAATCAAAGCACAGTGGGAACTCACACGAGACAAATGACGACCTCAGGTCGATGAACCAACCTGTACACATGTCACCAGGGAACTGCTATCTGACGGTAGATATAATACTAACTAGCAGATTCCCGGCGAGTCCTGTCCGGTGTACTCATCACCCAATGAGCACCTGTATACATCTTAGGTGATCCAACTGACACCAGTGGCTTATGAGACCGGCCACCGCCCCTCGTCGGGGTCTCGACTGTACACACTAGTCTACTCCGGAGTATCGATGCCCTGTCTCGAAACTCCCACGACTAGGGACCACAATTAAGGATATGCGTATAAACCACCCAACTCTCACTTATATGATCGCCATCATACTGTTGGTGGTAAAGCAAGATCCTAAGGGCTCTATCAAAGTGTAACATGTAATCAGTCACCTGATCATGTACACGACTGATAAAGGCAAACCAGATAGCATACTATCATCTTGAGTAAGACTGTCCTACCGGTATAGGTCCTCCGCAATCATTGCAATCACGTACCTGTGATCCAATAATTGACTATGGGGGCACTATCTCCAACACTCCTCACCCTCATCGCATTGGACCAAGAAAGTGGGATTTTGATGACCTTGGGCATCTAGGATTTTCTTGAGTTGCCCAATTGAGGTATAATTCCTTCCTTTTAGTTTAGTTTGTTGTTTCCTAGCATCCTAGTTTAGTTTAGCGTTAAACTTGTTATATTAGTGATGTGTGGAAATCTAAAAAGAAGGGTTGGGTAATTGTGTAGAATTGAGGGTGTGTAGTGACTGTTAACAAGACTTGGGAGGTGTTTTTACTGGCCTAGACCCGGATTAGAAACCAATACATGGATTTAAAATTTCCCGACACCGGAATTGTGACAGTTTGTGATGGTTTGCAGAGATCTAGAATGACCAGAGACCTTTAGAAAATAAGTTCCCATGATCACGAGACGAGCAGGCAATATGGAAGCATCACCTGAAACCCTGGCCCCTATGGACCTTTTCTGGCCGCAGATTTAATGGTATAGGCCGCAATTTACGGCCAAGTCGGAGTGAAACCTTGTGATTTTTGGTCTGGAGCATTGTTATCCTATAACTAGAGCAACCCCATATGCAAAATTGGCTAGATTGACCTGAGTCAAAATCTGGGAGCACTTTTGTGTGATTTTGGCTATGTTTTCCGTATTTTGAAATGTTTGGTTTTTCTATTTGGATTTGTATTTGGTTATTGGATGTTTGTACATCAACAATAAGAGTTGTTTGGTTGGTTTTGCATGCGTGGCCTATAGGTTCTAACCTATAAGCGATCTGTGTGCCGTTTTGGTTTCCGGATTCGATTTTAACAAGCGATTGCGACTTGTGTATTATTGTAGGTACCTTCGCATGGATTCTGAGGTGACGAAGCGTGGCGTCATCAACTTCGGCAAGCGAAGACCATGGTGAGTAGATCTATATCTACGGGAGAAGTCGGGTGGATGGCGTATAGCACCCCCGCAAAGTTTTGGTGGAAACCGATTTGTAGCATATGGTTAAGAAAACCTAGAGTAGAAAACTAGGGTTAGAATTAAAAGATAGCTATATAAACTATATTAGAAACTAAAGGATAGTTAGAAGTGTTTGATACAACTAATACATGATATGGGATTTGAGGATGACATGTGATGATATTGCCGTTTAGGGTACTATAGGACAAGATAGCCAACGTAGATGTGTCATCCGAACCATACCTATTGTCACGACCCGAAATGGCACGTGACGGCCCTAAAACTACGCAACGTCTACAGGCGTAACGCAATTTAAGTAAGACGAAAACCCAGCAATCTAAACCATCAAAAGTAGTAAGTGATAATAACATTTTTAAAACTTTTGAAATCTCAATCCAAATTCTTTAAAGTCCAACTTTATTCCTTTAAAATTTTGGCAGAACCTCCTTTGTAAAAACTAACCCCAAAAATGGGTACAACAAAGATAAAAGTAAAGCATCCTTAAACGGGAGCAAAAACACGCCCAAGGGCGAGAAACAACCACCACAACAGATATACGACGCCGTAGAGAAGAAATAAAAGACGATATAAATAAAACTGCATAAAAGACCTCCAAGTCACAAAATAATATACAATATAGTCCTCACATCAAGTCTCTAAGTCATACATGATAATGGTAGATGGAGAGTACAGGATACAACGAATATACAAAGAACATAAACGGATAACCACAAAACCCACCTAAAGCAAAACTGCACACTGTGAGCCGAAACGGAATCCGCAGCAAAAGATGATACGATAGATGAAAATAGCCCTGCCTCTGACTACTCTGAGGAACAACCTGCAAAACACTGTAGCACAACGGGGGTGAGTTGCCAAATCGTGAATAGTAAATAACATATGCATGTAATCGCAAGTATGCATGTACATCATGAATCTAACACATGCAAGCTAATAGCAATAATAGTCATATGCATGCAACAGTCATGGTAGGTACTCTATCATGTACTACTAATACATAAAGCAATAATATGACAATATGTATATGCAACGGTCATGAAAGGTACTCTATCAGGTACTACTAATACATGAAGAAATGCATATAAAATAAATTTGGAGTATGAGATGAAACATGTCATTCCCATGAAATCCTGACCTCGTGGCAGAACCAAAGTCCATCAAGGCAATCTAAATCCCAATTTCCTCAAATCAGCCCCCAAATTGGCTCTCATATCATGTAAGTCTCATATATCCTGAGTATCCAATATCAAGTAAATCTCATATATCATGTATCCAATATCAAGTAAATCTCATATATCATGTATGCAATATCAAGTAAATCTCATATATCCTAAAACCAATATCGAGCACATAGGCCCCGAGCACATAGGCCCCTCCCATCGACCATATAGGCCCCTCTCATCGACCATATAGGCCCCTCACAACGAGCACATAGGCCCCTCTTATCGACCATATAGGCCCACATATATAATGAATAAGTATATTTGCATATATCATTATGATGATATATGATGTAGGTGTGTGTGTGTGTGTCTATATATATATATATATATATATATATATATATATATATATATATATATATAAGCGTCCCATACCACTGATATATATATACGATGAGTATATACATATATATCAGCGTCCCATACCACTGATATATATACAGAAAAGTAAAACAATCCAGAAAACATCATATGAAAACCATATCTCAATGTGAAATCCATGAATATAATATATGCAACATGAAACGGTAATATGAGTATATAAGGAAAAATCGCTATTTAACTGCAACAAGATATAAAATATATCATTTGGTTCCTAAATTCTCCAAATCCATACAACATCATATAAAGGTGAACAAGTAACTATAGCCAGGTATGCGTAACCATGTTGGTATAGCAAGATATGTGTATCTACCTATCAATAATTACGTGATACCCTCCAGGTATGTGTATAACTATATCAAGGTACGGGTGTACATGTAAGTATGTATGCAAGATGTACATATAGCTATGTCTCATGTGGTGATATACCTATCTCTAATGGTACAATACCATGTGCGTATATGGGTAGCTAGCATGTAGGTATGGCAAGGCATATGTGTAAGCATGCAGGTATACAGGTATGTTATATGTCATATGCACAATGAAATATGAATCAATTTCCCAATGTCCCTAACCAAACCATATCATATAAGTACGTGTGTTGTGCGTGTCATGGCAATTATTGACGGTGTGTGTGGCATACAATCAGTGCTCGTGCAACATGAGCCGTCAATAATAGTGCAGTGTCCAAAGGGTACAAGTCCAAGCACAACAAGTAATAATATGCAATGAGGTGTATGCGCAAACTCTATATATGCAATAGAATATGCGGCTAATATCATATCATCTCTAGCCCAGACGCATAACGCCATGCGGGCGATTCCCCTGTAGATGTTAAATCTACTCACCAACGCTCCTGGCTAAGTAAAGCCCACCACCTGTTTCTCTTTCTTCGCAGCGTCCGAAGTCCCCACCTCCGAACCTAAAACATAAAACAATATAACAAGTATATATTAGCAATCGACCTAAAACACGTACAAACTACGCTGACCAACGCGATAACACAAAACTTACTCTGAAGTGTTCGTATTGTGGCTAACGTGCATAACGACACAACGACCAACTCAGAGCAACAACAACACAGAACACGAACCGTATCGGATAACGTAACGCGTGAAACGAAACACAAGAAAACAAGCAAGTGATCCCAGATTTTTCTATACCAACAATCTTTAAAATTTGCAAGTACTAAGAGACCACATACAACCCCAGAGACCCCTACATCAAAATCCAAACCCCAATTCTCTAGTCTGGCCGCAATTTGCGGCCTGAAGCAATATATTTGTGGCCATAACATGAGGGAATGGGCTCGTATTTTGAGGGTAGGTTCTAGGGAACTACACTAGGTCATTGTGATGGGAACTTTTGCAACAAATACCTGGTTTGATAGCAGATCATCCGAGACCCAAAACTACACTAAAAATACGATATTTACCCGAAACGAAACTATACGCGATCTAAACTGAAACTAATAAGCTACGCTACATAATAAACACCTACTTAACAGAAAGTGATCATTACCTATCCAAAAGAACTCAAAGATCCTAACTTTCCAAGCTCCAAGGCATCCAAAAGGCAATTCAAGGCAAAAGAAGTGATTTTGGTGAGATTTTGTGAAGTTTGTGATGGATTGGTGAAGGTTTAGTGAAGAAATGGCCAAGTGTTCAGTTTAGATGAGAGAGGGATGATGAAAATGATAAGGGAATAAGTGAGAGAGAAATGAGAGAGTGTGAGGATAATGAGAGAGGGAAGTGAGTGTAGGGTGAGAGTGAGGTGAGTGCACCATTTGCATTAAATCACACATTAATGCAATCCATTAATGCACACCATGCTCACCATGCCACCTCTCATCAAACAAAACCCAAAGAAGAAATATCTTCTCTCTCAACAAATATCTAGGGAATAAGGTTAAGGATAAGATTAAAACAAGGATTAGGATAAAGCAAAAGATTAGATTAGGGTTAAGTTGTCATGGTCACTAATCTAGGTTAGCACAAACAAACCCTTACATAAATATGCACATGTGTGTGCTTGCCATAACAAATAATAATAAATTATTAATTAAATGATATAAAATGTGAGGAACCCAAATCGGTAAACTTTTTACCAAACAACCCGCATTATCGTCTAAACTAACACTAACCGAAATCTGAGGCGTTACAATCTCCCCCCTTATAAAAATTTGTCCCCGAATTTAAAATTCTCACTAAGCGTACATTCAAGGAGATGGGTACAAAACTCCCAAATCTCGCTCGTACGGTTACGCCCAAGAAAACCCTCCACAGATGGCAAGACCCTTTGACCAAAGTTCCTCCACCAGCCGAACCACTAACACAATTGGCTGTCGGTGAACGAAAAGATCGCGTCCAAGCTAAATGGTCTGGTGCCGAATCATGTGAGAAAGGTCATGAAGGTATTTACAAAGTATCGACACAAGGAATACGGGGTGAATACTCAATAATCTGGGCGGAAGTGCCAAATTATAGGCAACGGAACTAACTCGATTTAAGGATCTCAAAAGGACCTACAATCCTGGGATAAGCTTCCCAAAACTCAACACGTCATTCATCGGAAAATCCTTAGGAATACATTATCTCCTACTGCGAACTCAAGTCTGTGACCACCACGGTCGGTATAAGACCTTTGTCTGCACTGGGCTGCTCTCATCCTGACCTAAATCAACTGGATCATCTCCGAAGTCTCTAGACTAGCTGGGGTCCAAAAATCCTACTCTCGCGGAGTCAGAAAAACAGACCGGCGATCGATACGACCTACCAAACAAAACCTAAAGGTTGCCAATTGGAATGTCTCCTGATAACTGCTATCGAAGGAGAATCCTAACAATGGAAAGTGACGATCCCAACTGCCCACAAACACATAGTACGTACACACAAGCCTATCCTCCAGAGTCTGTATAGTCCGCTTTCACAAACCATCGGCCTACAGATGGAAAAACGGAGCTAAAACTCAACCAGTACACAAGGCTTCCTGAAGCTTCTGCCTAAGACGGCAAGTGAACAGGATGCCTCCATTGGGTACAACACATGAAGGAACTCCGTGAAAACTCACAAACTTAACGAAGAACAACTGAGCAAACTGAGAATAACCGGACAACAAACACCCAAATGGAGTCACACCCTGTCTAGACCGGGGTAAACACCACAACGAAATTCATGGAGATCTGCTCCCATTCCCACTCTGGAACGGTTAAAGGTTGCAACTCTCCAGCCGGTCTTAAATGCTCAACCTTAGCTCACAACAATACAGACACCTTGAAACGAAATCCGAAACTTCACTCTTTATCCCTGCCCACCTGAAACTATCTCACAAGTCACGTCACATATTGGTGGAACTTGAATGAACACAGAAAACTGACTGATGTGCCTGCTCTTGATTTTGCGTTTCTACCCATCAGTATCAGGTACACACGAACGCATCCCTAAACGTAGCACACCCTGGTCATAAATCAAGGACTCTGAATCTTTACCCTGCCTAACATGCTCAAGTATCTCAGACAAATGAGCATCGGCAGGCTGTGCCCCACGAAAAGGATTAAGGAAAGATGGACGGGCGCGGACATGAGCAAGTTGTCCCCTCAGTAGAGGCGAACTTAAGCTGTACTCGACGATCGCACAAGAACTATAAATCTGTAGAAGACTGTCTCAACAATCAAAAACCCGCTGCAGGAAGATGTAGTCCGTGAAAATCTGACACGACACTCCGCGCAAGTAGTGTCTCCAAATCTTCAACGCACGACCACCGCGGCCATCTCCAGATCATGAGTGGGATATCCTGCTCGTACTCCCTCCAACTGTCGGGAAGCAAAAGCGATAACTCTATAATGCCATATCAACGCAAAATCGAGCCCCACTTACGAAACATCACAGTTAAACAACAAAGTCGCCCAATCCAAAAGCAAAGAAATAACTGCTGCAGTCGTCAACCGAGTCTTCAACTGCCGAAAACTACGCACGCATGCCTCAGTCCAAAGAAAAGTAACCTCCTTTCCGGTCAGTCCAGTCAACGGTGCAGCGATACACTAAAAATCTTGCACGAAACGGCGGTAAAAACCTGCTAAGCCCCAAAATCTGGGGACCTCCATCCCGTACACAAGTCTGGGCCAAAGCTGTACGGCCTCGATCTTCCTCGGGACCATACGAAAACCGTCTCCCGTAACTACAAGACCTAGGAGTCAACACAATCAAGCCTGAAGGAACACTCCGAGAATTTAGCAAACAGCTGGTGCTCTCCCAATGTCTGCAAAAAAAATCCTCAAGTGTTGCCCATGTTCCTCACGACACATTGAAATAGACTAGGATGTCATCAATAACACAACAATCAACTAGTCGAGGAACGGCCTGAAGAAATCTGGTTCATCACATCCACGAATGCTGCTATAGCATTGGTGAGTCCAACGACACCACCAAAACTCAAAAAGCCCATAGTGCGCACAAAAGCAGTCTTCGGAATGTCACCACTCCGAACCCGCAACCAAAGATGACCTGATCCCAAACAAACTTAGAAGATGTCTTGCACTCTGGAGCAAGTCGAACAAATCGTCAATGCGAGGTAAAGGCTACCTATCCGGACCATAACTCGGTTCAATTGACAATCAATCAATACACAACCTCAAACTGCCGTCCTTCTCTTGACGAACAGAAAAGGAGCTCCCCAAAGCGAAACACTCAAACGCACAAGTCCCCCAACAAACAACTCTGCAGCTGATCCTTAAGCTCCCTAAGCTCCGCCGGCTCATCTGGAACAACGTCGGAAAACTCTCGTACGATGGAAAGCCGGTCCAACAAACCTACTGTGGCTCCGGTATCACGAATGAAAGCCAAGAATCCTCGACATCTTCTCCTCAAAAGCCGACTAGCGAAAAATGGCGGAATTCAAGCTGTGAGAGGCGGCACCAAATTCCCCCTGTACAACAAGAACTGACTCACCGGGAAAACAAAACCTGACTGTTTTCTCACAACAGTCCACAGACGCATAGCATGTAGCTAACCAGTCCGTGCCCAGAAGAACGTCAAATCCAACATCTCTAGAAAGATCAAAATGACGGACGAATCTCTATCTCCTATCCGATTGGCACACGACCGAAACACGTGTCGCGCAACAAAAGAATCGCTGACAGAAGTTAACACAACAACGGCTGATCTAGCTAACCGACTCTCGGCCCAACCACAACACAAAGTGTGTAAAACAACAAGTACATCAAAAGAACATACGAATTAAGAATACCTGAAAACTCTGCATTGGACGCCCGCGCGTCCCGATGAGTAGAATCAAACTCTCGTGTCTGCCCCCTGTCCGCAACTGGCTGAACTCCTCCTCCGCCAACCTGTCCCCTCTGAGCGAACTCTCCGCGTCCACGACCTCTCAGAATACGACCTTGGTGCGGTGTTAGAGAACAACTCCTGATGAAGTGATGAAGGCCCCCGTACCGATAGCATCCTCTCCATAGCTGCCGACCCCCCCGGGAATACGAGCTAAAAGACTGACCTCTTCCCAAGCCTTCGCTACTCCCGCGACATGCCCGAAACCTATCACGGCGACTGAACCTCTGTCTCGGGGGCTGACACACCTATACTAGCCCTCCTCTGCTCCGGAACTCCTAAAGTCTCTGGAAGACGTGCCTCGTCAACTAGGGCTGCATCCACTGGTGTTGTATACATAACACTATGCTGTGTGCTGATTGCAAGGAACAACTGGGTAACAGGGATGACAACCTCCTGTCGCTGCGCTCGACTGGCCTCCACCAACGATCTCATCGTCTGGCGCAAGTCCTGCATATCTGCCACAAGCCTATCGATACGATCTATCGAAGGCGGATCCATCTGCTCCAGTGCAACAAGCGTGCCATCCTGGTCAGTCCTCGTCCCACCCGAGTCAACTCTGACCTCGGCCCTCGCTGCATCACTCTGAGTCCCTATAGTCATCGGCGGCAAAGGTTATAAATGGAATTATGATTCGATAAGAACACGGAAATCGAATCACAAGGATATGTATCATCAAGAAAGGAATTTCAAGCAATTAGTAAGGTCACTTTAGGCGGAGTACCGTGTCGTGAGTATGCCGCGGACATACACACACTACGTTACTCTGCTTAAACTACCTACTTCATCATACCAAGGTCATCCTACACTCTGAAAGGTAAAACCTAGCGCTCTGATACTATCTTTGTCACAACCCGAAAAGGCACGTGACGGCCCTAAAACTACGTAACGTCTACAGGCGTAACGCAATTTAAATAAGCCGAAAACCCAGCAATCTAAACCATCAAAAGTAGTAAGTGATAATAACATTTTTAAAACTTTTGAAATCTCAACCCAAATTCTTTAAATTCAAACTTTATTCCTTTAAAATTTTGGCAGAACCTCCTTTATAAAAACCAACCCCAAAAATGGGTACAACAAAGATAAAAGTAAAGCATCCCCAAACGGGAGCAAAAACACGCCCAAGGGCGGAAAACAACCACCACAACAGATATACGACGCCGTAGCGAAGAAATAAAAGACGATATAAATAAAACTGCATAAAAGACCTCCAAGTCACAAAATAATATACAATATCGTCCTCACATCAAGTCTCTAAGTCATACATGATAATGGTAGATGGAGAGTACAGGATACAACGAATATACAAAGAACATAAACGGATAACCACAAAACCCACCTAAAGCAAAACTGCACACTGTGAGCCGAAGCGGTATCCGCAGCAAAAGATGATATGATAGATGAAAATAGCCCTGCTTCTGACTACTCTGAGGAACAACCTGCAAAATACTGTAGCACAACGGGGGTGAGTTGCCAACTCGTGAATAGTAAATAACATATACATGTAATCGTAAGTATGCACGTACATCACGAATCTAATATATGCAAGCTAATAGAAATAATAGTCATATGCATGCAACAGTCATGTTAGGTACTCTATCATGTACTACTAATACATGAAGTAATAATATAACAATATGTATATGCAACAGTCATGAAAGGTACTCTATCGGGTACTAATAATACATGAAGCAATGCATATAAAATAAATGCGGAGTATGGGATAAAACATGTCATTCCCACGGAATCCTGACCTCGTGGCAGAACCAAAGTCCATCAAGACAATCTAAATCCCAATTTCCTCAAATCAACCCCCAAATTGGCTCTCATATCATGTAAGTCTCATATATCCTGAGTATCCAATATCAAGTAAATCTCATATATCATGTATCCAATATCAAGTAAATCTCATATATCCTGTATGCAATATTAAGTAAATCTCATATATCATAAAACCAATATCGAGCACATAGGCCCCGAGCACATAGGCACCTCACATCGAGCACATAGGCCCCGAGCACATAGGCCCCTCTCATCGACCATATAGGCCCCTCACATCAAGCACATAGGCCCTGAGCACATAGGCCCCTCTCATCGACCATATAGGCCCACATATATATGCATATATCATTATGATGATATATGATGTAGGGGTGTGTGTGTGTGTGTGTGTGTATCAGCGTCCCATACCACTGATATATATATACGATGAGTATATACATATATATACATATAGATATATATATCAGCATCCCATACCACTGATATATATACACAGGAGTAAAACAATCCAGAAACATCATATGAAAACCATATCTCAAGGCAAAATCCATGAATATAATATATGCAACATAAAACAGTAATATGAGCATATAAGGAAAATCGCTATTTAACTGCAACAAGTTATAAAATATGTCATTTGGTTCCTAAATTCTCCAAATCCATACAACGTCATATAAAGGTGAACATGTAACTATAGCCAGGTATACGTAACCATATCGGTATAGCAATATATGTGTATCTACCTATCAATAATTATGTGATACCCTCCAGGTATGTGTATAACTATATCAAGGTACGGGTGTACATGTAAGTATGTATGCAAGATGTAAATGTAGCTATGTCTCATGTGGGAATATACCTATCTCTAATGGTACAATACCATGTGGGTATATGGGTAGCTAGCATGTAAATATGGCAAGGCATATGTGTAAGCATGTAGGTATACAGGTATGCTATATGTCATATGCACAATGGAATATGAATCAATGTCCCAATGTCCCTAACCAAACCATATCATATAAGTACGTGTGTTGTGAGTGTCATGGAAATTATTGACGGTGTGTGTGGCATACAATTAGTGCTCGTGCAACATGAGCCGTCAATAATAGTGCAGTGTCCAAAGGGTACAAGTCCAAGCACAACAAGTAATAATATGCAATGAAGTGTGTGCGCAAACTCTGTATATGCAATAGAATATGCGACTAATATCATATCATCTCTAGCCCAGACGCATAACGCCATGCGGGCGATTCCCCTATAGATGTTAAATCTACTCACCAACGCTCCTGGCTAAGTAAAGCCTACCACCTGTTTCTCCTTCTTCGCAGCGTCTGAAGTCCCCACCTGTGAACCTAAAACATAAAACAATATAACAAGTATATATTAGCAATCGACCCAAAACACGTACAAACTACGCTGACCAACGCGATAACAGAAAACTTACACTCAAGTTTTCGTATTGTAGCTAACGTGCATAGCGACACAACGACCAACTCAGAGCAACAGCAACACAGAACACGGACCGTATCGGATAACGTAACGCGTGAAACGAAACACAAGAAAACAAGCAAGAGATCCCAGATTTTTCTATACCAACAATCTGTAAAAGTTGCAAGTACCAAGAGACCACATACAACCCCAGAGACCCCTACACCAAAATCCAAACCCCAACTCCCTAGTCTGGCCGCAATTTGCGGCAAGAAGAAATATATTTGCGGCCATAACATAAGGGAATGGGCTCGTATTTTGAGGGTAGGTTCGAGGTCACTACACTAGGTCACTGTGATGGGAACTTTTGCAACAAATACCTGGTTTGATAGCAGATCATCCGAGACCCAAAACTACACTAAAAATACGATATTTACCCGAAACGAAATTATACGCGATCTAAAATGAAACTAATAAGCTACGCTACATAATAAACACCTACTTAACAGAAAGTGATCATTACCTATCTAAAAGAACTCAAAGATCCTAGTTTTCCAAGCTCCAAGGCATCCAAGAGGCAATTCAAGGCAAAAGAAGTGATTTTGGTGAGATTTTGTGAAGTTTGTGATGGATTAGTGAAGGTTTAGTGAAGAATGGCCAAGTGTTCAGTTTAGATGAGAGAGGGATGAAGAAAGGGAATAAGTGAGAGAGAAATGAGAGAGTGTGAGGATAATGAGAGAGGGAGGTGAGTGTTGGGTGAGAGTGAGGTGAGTGCACCCTTTGCATTAAATCACACATTAATGCAAGCCATTAATGCACACCATGCTCACCATGCCACCTCTCATCAAACAAAACCCAAAGAAGAAATATCTTCTCTCTCAACAAATATCTAGGGAATAAGGTTAAGTATAAGATTAAAATAAGGATTAGGATAAAGCAAAGGATTAGATTAGGGTTAAGTTGTCATGGTCACTAATCTAGATTAGCATAAACAAACCCTCACATAAACATGCACATGTGTGTGCATGTCATAACAAATATTAATAAATTATTAATTAAATGATATAAAATATGAGGAACCCAAGTTGGTAAACTTTTTACCAAACAACCCGCATTATCGTCTAAACTAACACTAACTGAAATCTATGGCGTTACACCTATTTCCAAACTAAAGAATCGTATGCATCTTTTAAACATATACCTTGAGGGATGTTACGGATTTTCAAATGATAACTTTTCCTTAAAAACACCGTAACCCCTACTTTCAAAACTACGATTCGCTTCTTTTAAAAACTGATTGTATGGTTTGGGTGTGCATGTTAGATTAGATACTTATGTTTTTAGTAAAGGTGGAATGAATATGTGAAATTGACTTGATGTGGGATATAAATGCGATGAAAAGAATATAAAACGTGGTATGATGATTTGAGGATATGTTGGTATACGGATGTGAGTCGATTGAGATGATTGATACCTTGCCGGTCCCCTAATACGAGATTGTTATGGATGTGACCTGGGACATGGGTATATAAATATATATAGAATGTTGTGAATCAGGAATGATAGGCCGTACGTGACATTAGGTCGTACCCTCATTGTCTTATAGGATGATAGGATCCCCATTGGTTTAATGCCGCCGTACGATGATTTTCCGTACGTGATGAGTTTGACTTGATGATTGATCCATACCTTGACTAGAGGATGCCGTACAATGGATTATACCGTACGTGATGTTGTGAAGCTGGATGCCAATTGATAGATCCACTGACTCGGTCATGATAGATATGTATACCCGTCAGCATTTGCATATGATTTACCTTATGCTGCATTCATGTTATTCGCATTGCATTACTTATACCTGTGCTAGTACACCTGCACCATTATCGATGATGCGTATGTTACACGTACAAAGATTTGCCGGCTCACACACTTCATCATCGATAATTTCCATGTCACTACACAGTAGGATTGCTGCATCATGATATGACTCTTCGCATAACATACTTGCGTATATACCCACTTGTACATCCATATTGGCGCACATTCATATTGTATACTCATACTTGCGTATATACCCACTTGTACACCCATACTTGTGTGCATATATATATATATATATATATATATATATATATATATATATATATATATATATATATCTTGTGCATCCATGCCTACGTACATACATATTTATACATACATAGATGATGCTGGCTTTGATTTTGGAGAATTGGGGACCGCATGTTATATTTTTAAAACTGGAATCATTTAAAACAGCGGTTTTCCCTTAATATGTCATATCACTGTTCTATGTTGCATGATATTCGGATATGCTTACATTTTTATCATATGTCGCATATATCATGCTTTATGATTTTATGCATTGAGATATGCTGTTTTCATTAGATTTCTAGATTTGAGAACCGTGACTATTTCAAAAGAAAGCATGTACTGTTTTAAAAACCCGGTTTCTCTTGATATGATATTTCAGTGCGTCCACCATGCGTTTTCTCGATTCTGAGACATGTGACATGTGAAACACGATTCAAGGAGCTGGATGAGGCCGATTGCGGGTACATGGTGGACCCGGTATGGTACCCCGGGGCAAGAAAGGGATGTTGTGCAGTAGACGGTGAGCCTGGCAGAGGGACTACTACCAACCGGTGATAGTATTTGGGCTCGGCGGATATCCGGAGGATACCGAATGGAGTCGAGAGATGATATGGGCCGATCCGGACTGACGGAGCCTGTGGACCGATCCGGACTGACGGAGCCCGAGATATGAGGTTTTACGTGTCGATGCTGGACACAGGTTTCATGATGTTTTAGAGTGTCGATGCTAGACACCCAGGTTCCATGATTTTGATGTGTCGCGAGGGACACACGTTGATTTATATCCTCACACTTCCATGCATATGCTATTATGATATTTACATGCATGATATTGTTGTGTCATTGGTTGACACATGGACGGGATCCACTTGCTTACATAAATTGATGATATGGTTGGACGAGATCCACATGCATGCATACATCGATCATATTGTTGGACGATATCCACATGTTTATAGGCATTGATTACCTTGTTGGCACATACAGATACGGTCACCCTAGATATCATAGCATTACCTTTATGATATAGTTGACCTAGAAATCGTTGTTTATTCGATTTCTACTTGTAAATGTTTTTCTATTCACGAGTTGGCAACTCACCCCCGTTGTGCCACAGTTCTTGCAGGTAGACCGCATGAATCAGTAGCGGCATCGCTGGCACACAGTTGCATTCGGGTGTTTTGCATTGGTAGGTGGGACATTTGTATCGTACCCACTCTTGTATCTATATTTCATATTGTATCTAGTTAACTCCATCAAATCAAAACTAGTGTTTGTATAAGTAATGAGATTTAGTGAGAGCTGTAGTTGCGAGATTGGAGCGATGGGTTTTATGTTCGCTTTGGGTTTATGTCTTGCCTTTTTCTTTATCTTTTATGGTGAACTTCGCCGTTAGGCGTCGTATACTTATATTTATGCTTTGTGTGATTGTGGATCCGCCGTTTGGCGAAGAGCTAGATCACGCTTGGGGATGCCTTTATATTATCTTGTATATGTGGTTTTGGATCAAAAATTACAAAGGAGGTTCTGCCCAAATTTTTAAATGGACGAAACATGTTTTCAAACTAGTAAATTTCACTTCCATTTTCATGTTCCTTTTCTATGCATTGAAAACTTGATTCCATTATACCTTGATTTCAAAACTTCACATCCTTTATTTTCTTAAAAAGGTTTAGATTTCTGGGTTTCAGCTTACTTGAATTACGTTATGCCTTTAGACGTTGCGTAATTTAAGTGCTGGTCACGAGCTAATATTTCGGGTCGTGACAAAGTTGGTATCAAAGCGCTAGATTTAACCTTGGTTCGAGTCTATGTTTGACTATGCGGAGTCTAGGACGGGTACGTATTTCGGAACCTAGGCTTGACCTTACGGAACTTAGACTTGAACGGGGGGTATTAGACCCGAACTTTCGTTTCATAGGTTGACCCTGATTGATGGAGTAGGTAGCTTGAGTAGAGTGACATACCGTACGTATGTTCCGCGGCATATTTACGATACGATACTTGTTCAGTTGATAAAACTGCACATTTGTATTATATTTTTCCTACCATTTTCATATTAAAAAGGGACTTTATTATAATATATTATACATATGAGGGTTTATGTGTAAAAACACCATTTTCCATGTGTTAATATATTTTAATTAGTATTTGGTAGGAAAATGTATGCAAATAATATTATTGACCTAATCCTAGTAGAACAAAGTCTACTAAAATCTTATTTGAGTTGTTGTGCAGAATATTTCCAAGTTGTGCAGAATTTTCAAGGCTAGAATCAAGCAAATCAAGTTGTTGAAGAAATCTTACCAAATTAAGAAGCAAAATTTGGAGACCAAGTCTGGAAGCAACCGAGAGAAGATTTCTTAATTCTAAAGGTGCCTTGGATTGCCAAATGTCACAATCAGAAGGCCCAAGAAAACTGACATTTTGATCTTCACCATTGAGCGCGGATCCCCGGCCAAACCCACCCTTGGGCCGCGGATCCGCCGCAAGATATGGGAGTTAGAGGAATATATTTTGGGGCATGAATCTCTGCTGAATTTTACCAAGTCTTCAACCAAAAGATTCTGGCTTTGCACTATAAAAAGGCACCGAGAGCCTCTTGGAAAATTTATCAAACCGAAGAGATCACGAAGCTCCCGACGCTCACGCATCCAGGCTGATCATCGACTGTTCGATTACCTCCTTAGGAAAGATCGATAAGCAACTAGTTGTAATCATTTTCTATGGATTAAAAGTGTAGTTTGAAGAAGTCGATTAATAAAGGTAGTTATTTTATTTAATTGTTTTTTACATTATGTTTTCCCTCTCTTTCTTTTCATCTTCTTCTCCCAACATGCGCGAGTAATTCTCCGCTTGTTAGGGTTCGTAGGATTAGGGTAGGCTAATGGACGATGAAAATAATTAAACCATTTTTAAGTCCTATAAAGTTTAAGAACTTTATCAAAAGAATCATTAACATCCTAATCGGGCGCGCTAGCAATTCTTTGCTAGTTCCGACCGCGATTAGAGATTAGATTAATGATTGTTTTGGTAAAGGCTAGATATGAACGGAGTTCCGTGTCGAGATAAGGGTTACGAGTGGGATTCCTTTTCCCTCCAGAAACCCTAATCTACACGCATCATCGTCGTTCTAGTTCTAAATCTATTAATGTATAAAAAGGGTAACTTTTAATTAATCGTCCATAACTACTAAATCCTAACGAACCATACAAGCCCTCTTTTTATATTATCTACATCTTTAAAATAATCTAGATCTATATTTTACATTCTTGTTTGACATAGATCTAGAAACCATTCTATAAAATTCTTTATCCCTCCTCTCTTTCTCAACACGTCTAAAGTAAAAGTAAAAGGTTCCACGTTTCCCAGAGGACGACCCGTACTCATCTCGGTCTAGCTACACGCGACACCGTTCTGATTGCGGTTAAACTACAAACACAACTTTTTCGTATCAATCAAATGGCGCCGTTGCCGGGGATACGTGCGTAATTTTTTTTTTTTACTATTTGTGTTGAATTCTTAGACGATTTATATCATTATTAACACAAAACTGCAAATTGCATATTTAACGACTTGTGCGTGAATTTTGCAAGGAGATCTGGAGTTACAGAATTGAGGAAAACAGAAGTCAGAGCCATTCATCGAGATCCAGAGGAGCACAGAGGGACACAGAAAATTTTTCAGCAAGCGATCCATCCACCTCGCGACGGAACCGCGGCACTAAGGTGCTTCCTGCGGCAGAAACGCGGCTGCTTGGAGGGATTAGGGCTACAGAACTCTCTGGTAAGATTCTCAACTCCTTCTCTCTCCTCTCAAATCCAATAAAATCTATCTTCTGCAGGATTCTTTGCGAAAATTGCGCCGCTAAAAAAATCTTTTTGCAAAAGTTTTGTGATTGGTTTTGTTTTGCATATTTTAATACAGATTTTAAGGGGCAAAGACCAAATCAAGATTAGGTGTGGATTTCATCACCCTTCCTAAGCCCCACAAATCACAAACCGAGCATATATATCAACCCTTCATTAATTTAAAAAATATCTAGACCAGACTCTAAGGACTGTCGCGCTCAATAAGGGCAGAGGAAGGTCGTGGGTAATCTATCGTTTATCCGCATTACTTTTGTAGTGCCTAGGCAAGTGTGACAAAGGCTAATGGTTTTTAATTAGGCCCACGACGTGGTTCCTTCCCACTTACCTGGCACTTATCTGGCTACAAGGGTAGTACGGAGGCGGTAGAGGATTTATCCTGCGGCTTGTCCTTTGGAAGTCTAGGAGCGGTCTAGAGACTGACCTAGGTAACCTTAGTTCTAGGGTTGCTTGTGCATCTTAGGGAGATTTGTCTTGAGTCCCACTTTTTCAAAACAAGCCAATTTTAAATCACACACACGCTGCCACTTGCACTAAACCCGCTTAGTGCATGCTCGGCTGGACACGGGATCCTAGTGCCCGTCTTGTCCGCGTTCCTGCTATCGACGCCGAAGTCGGTACTTCTTCATCTTCTTTTCCCCCACCACACACCACATCGACCGTGATGGACGGCACTCCATCAAATTATAACACCATGCTGCCACCGCCCGAAGGTGCGCAGAATCCACCGCGCATCTCTCTCCAAGAGAGATGCTATCCTATCCGTGGTCCTCTTCCTACTTGTCTATCTATTCCACCACCTAATAGGGATAATTTCGAAATTAAACCCCACTATATCAATCTGCTGCCCAAATTACACGGGCTTGAGTCAGAAGACGCGTACGTTTTCATCACCAAATTCGAAAACGTATGCGCAATGATGGGTACTTCACAATTGACTTTAGATGCTATGCGCTTACGTCTTCTCCCATTCACACTGTGCGACTTGGCAGAAAAATGGCTTTACAATACTGCCGCACACTCTATCACTAATTGGGATGAATTCGTCATAGCATTTCTTAAGAAGTTTTACCCAAACCATAAGACTGCACGTGTTAGGAGCGAGATCAACCAGTTCACCCAGCTTCCCAATGAACCATTTTGGAAGTGCTTTGAACGTTTCAAAGATCTGCTTGTCCAATGTTCTCATCATGGAATCAATAGATAGGATTTATGTCGGATTATATATGAGGGCATTAATTCAGCGACAAAGCAGATGCTTGAAACAATGTGTCAATGCAATTTCATGTCTAAAGATGACGGTGAAGCTTGGAAGTATCTGGAAGACCTCGCTGAACACACTTTGCAGTGGGAAAGCGTAAGACCACCTTCGATGTTTCCATCGCAGTGAAAGCCGAAATGGCAGCGATGCAGAAGAAACTCGACGCTATTGAGAGCAGATTCTCATCAGTCTCCCTAAATCAGGTTACACTTCCTAAGACCGTCTGTGGTTGCTGTTCGGATCCTTCACACTTAACGGAAGAATGTCCTATGAATGCATCGTTTCAAGCTAATGCTGCTTTTCAGCAGCGACCTAGAAACGACACTTATTCTTCTACGTACAATCAAGGATGGAGGAATCATCCTAACTTTGCTTGGAATCAAAACCAACAAAGTAATTATCAAAGACCTCCTCCACAGCAACCACAACCACAGAATCAGCCCCCCTTTCAGTCACAAAATTTCCAAAATCCGGCCAACATTTCTACATCACAAGTGGCCGGTACTGACAACTCGCTTGCACAAACTTTGGATATGTTCATGAAACAATCCATGCAAAATTCGGCTGAGATAAGGTCTTCTATTGATACCCTAACGAAAAACTCCTCCTCCCATGGTGAGAGTATTAAATCAATAGAAAACCAAATCGCACAGTTAAACGCCGCAATGAGTGCGAGAGAGAAAGGGAAACTCCCATCTCAACCCCTACCGAATCCTGGCCATTCACAAAGTCATAATGTGAATGCCATTACTACGTTGAGATCGGGGAGAGTGCTGAATAACCAAGTGGGTGAGCAGTTTGATGATAGTGACACATTTGATACCCCTTCTTCTTCTTCTTCCCCTAATTCGTCTAGTCTCCCACCTTCATTCGAGCCTATTCTCCGTTTTCCCCAAGGCTCGAACATTTCGCCAAATCTATCTAAGTCGATTCCCACTCCAATTTTGGGATCGAATCCGTCGCCACAGTCTTCTCCACAAACGTTGGACCCAAAACTTATTGATCGAGCTCCATTTCCAAACCGATTAAGGGCCAACCGACCTAACCCGCAAATGGAGAAGATTGTGGAAATGTTTAAGCAAGTTAGCGTGAATATTCCTCTCCTAGATACTATTCAACAAGTCCCATCTTATTCAAGAATCCTTAAAGACTTGTGCACAAGGAAGAGAAAAACTCAAGTGCCTAAAAAGGTTTTCATGACGAGTAATGTTAGCACAGCTTTTACCCAACAAATACCAAAGAAACGTAAGGACCCCGGCTGTCCTACAATCTCTATTTCTATTGGGGGTAAAAATATAAATTGTGCTTTACTCGATCTAGGCGCTAGCGTCAACTTGCTTCCTTATTCAGTATACGAGCAGTTAGGAATTGGAGAGTTAAAACCCGCCCATTGCACTCTCCAAATGGCAGACCGATCTATCACTAAACCTCGGGGCGAACTTGAGGATGTGTTAATTAAAGTCGGGGAATTCATATTTCCCGTGGACTTTATTGTTTTAGATACACAACCTGTGGCAAACCCACGCAATCAAATCCCGGTGATACTTGGTCGACCCTTCCTAGCAACTTCTAACGCTGTGATTAATTGTCGTAACGGTTCTATGAACTTATCCTTCGGGAAAATGACAATTGAGCTTAATATTTACAAGCTAGGAAGTCAGCCATCAGAACTTTCTGCTCATTTGCTGGATGTTTGTTCCATCCACGAGATAGCTCCCGAAAGCTGCATGGATGAGGAACTTTGCTTTGATGTTCTCGACAACACTAATGAGACATCGTTTGATCTTGCACCACTTCACAGTGAGGATATGTTCAATGAGTCTGACCTTGAGATTGAACCCGTTGACTCATTGCAAAAGTCAGCAGCACTTTCTGAGTCAATATCTTAAGCAAGTTTTGAACCTCTTAAGGAGTCCGAATATCATTCCGTTACCCCTCCTTCTATTGTCTCTCCGCCAATTCTTGATCTCAAACCGCTACCTTCTCATCTTAAATATGCATATTTAGGAGAGAATGAGACTTTGCCAGTAATTATATCCGCTTCTCTAGCCATAGAGCAAGAGAATGCACTTTTGGCAGTGTTGAGATCGAATCGGCAAGCATTTGGTTGGACAATGGCTGACATCAAAGGGATTAGTCCCTTAATTGTTGAACATCACATACATCTGATGGATGAAGCCAAACCAACCCGAGACCCACAAAGACGGTTAAATCCCGTTATGAAGGAGGCGGTAAAGAAAGAAATCGTCAAGTGCCTTGATAGTGGAATAATCTACCCCATATCTGATAGCCAATGGGTAAGTCCAATTCATGTGGTCCCTAAAAAGTCTGGCATCACGGTCATCACTAACGAGGCTAACGAGTTAATCCAAACACGCACCCAAACTGGGTGGCGCGTATGTATCGATTACAGGAAACTCAATGCCGCGACGAGGAAAGATCACTTCCCTCTACCTTTCATTGACCAGATGTTGGAACGATTAGCGGGACACGAATACTACTGTTTCTTAGACGGATACTCTGGTTACAACCAGGTCCCCATCGCCGAAAAGGATCAAGATAAAACCACTTTTACTTGTCCTTTCGGAACTTTTGCTTATAGACGCATGCCCTTTGGGTTATGCAACGCTCCCGCTACATTTCAACGGTGCATGATGGGGATATTTTCAGATATGGTGGAAAATTTTCTAGAAATTTTTATGGACGATTTCTCCATTTTTGGGGACTCCTTTGAGGACTGCCTTCGTAATCTTGACGTTGTTCTTACCCGCTGTAAGGATAAGAACTTGACTTTGAATTGGGAAAAATGTCATTTTATGGTCCAAGAAGGTATTGTACTTGGACATATAATTTCACATAAAGGCATTGAGGTTGACAGAGCTAAAATAGATGTCATTCAAAACCTCCCTCGTCCCAATTGCATCAAAGATATACGATCCTTCCTTGGTCATGCAGGATTTTATAGGAGATTTATTAAGGACTTTAGCAAAATTGCTAGACCCTTAACCCTTCTATTGGCCAAGGACACTACTTTTCACTTCGATTCGGATTGTGAGACTGCTTTTGAATCACTTAAAGAATCACTCACTACAGCCCCCGTCTTATCATCTCCGGATTGGAACCACCCGTTCGAGCTTATGTGTGACGCATCAGATTTTGCTATTGGTGCTGTCTTGGGACAGCATATTGATAAGATGCCACATGTAATTTACTATGCAAGTAGGACCTTGAATGATGCACAAATAAATTACACAACTACCGAGAAAGAACTCTTGGCAGTTGTATTTGCATTAGAGAAGTTCAGGCCCTACTTGATTGGTTCGCCTATTGTGGTTTACACAGATCACTCCGCCCTACGACATCTTTTAACGAAGAAGGATGCAAAGGCCAGGCTAATACGTTGGATCCTATTGTTACAAGAATTTGATCTTGTTATCAAAGACAAGAGTGGATGTGAAAACGTAGTAGCCGACCATCTTTCACGTATCACTTCTTCGCCAACTGTGACAGTGCCGATAAATGACTCATTTCCCGACGAACCGCTCTTGAATGTATCCTACGAACCGTGGTTCGTGGATATCGTGAACTATCTTGCGACGGGACTTATACCTAGCGATTGGTCGAAACAAGACAAACTTCGATTTTTATCCCAAGTAAAATATTTTTACTGGGATGAACCATATCTATTCAAGTATTGTTCCGATCAAATCATTCGCAGGTGTGTCCCTAACGATGAATTCAAGAGCGTGTTATCATTTTGTCATGATCAGGCATGCGGTGGTCACTTTGGACCTCGAAAAACGGCGGAGAAGGTTTTGCAATGTGGCTTTTATTGGCCAACATTATTTAAAGATGCATTTGAACATTGCAAAACTTGTCCGCGATGTCAGCATTTGGGTCGGATTTCACGAAGGAACAAGATGCCACTCCAACCTATATTGGTTGTGGAAATATTTGATGTTTGGAGTATTGATTTTATGGGCCCTTTTCCCAACTCCTTTGGGAATCTATATATCTGGTTAGCGGTTGATTATGTCTCGAAGTGGGTGGAAACTATACCGTGTCGCACTAATGACAAGAAAGTTGCCATTAAGTTCCTTAAAGAAAATATCTTCTCGCGATTCGGACACCCTCGCGCTATCATTAGCGACAACGGGACACATTTCTGCAATAGGTCTTTCGAAGCCTTGATGCGGAAATATTCAATCACTCACAAGCTTTCTACGCCCTATCATCCCTAAACAAGCGGGCAGGCTGAGATCTCAAATAGGCAGATCAAACAGATATTGGAGAAGACGGTTTCGAAAAACCGTAAAGATTGATCAACCAAATTGACGGATGCTCTTTGGGCATTCCGCACCGCTTATAAGACTGATCTTGGTATGTCTCCATACCGCCTTGTGTTTGGGAAGGCATGCCACCTCCCTGTCGAGATCGAACATAAGGCAATGTGGGCTATTAAATAGCTTAATTTTGATCTTGATCATGCAGGCAGCTATCGGAAGCTGCAATTGAATGAGCTAAGCGAACTCCGCGATGAAGCTTACGATAATGCGGTGATAGTAAAGAATAGGACTAAAGTGTTCCACGATAAAAATCTTTCTAGAAAAACCTTCACATCGGGGCAACAAGTCCTTCTTTACGATTCGCGTCTCCATCTTCATCCGGGTAAGCTTAAATCTCGTTGGAAAGGACCTTTTGTGGTGCGGTATGTACACCCGCACGGGGAGGTTGAAGTCGAAAATTTGAAAAACGGTTCGATTTTTTAAAGTAAATGGGCATAGATTAAAACCGTATTTTTCTGCTGACCCCGCTGAGGAGCTCCTGTTTTTACAGGAGCCGCTTTATCAAAACTAAATTTCCTCCGCCTCACCTCCATGTTTTGGTAACTTTTTCACAATTTAAGAATGGAGGTGAGTAAAAAAAAATGGATTTGATTGAATATCTGTGTGTGTCAAAGAATAAGTTTGGGGGAATTTTTCATTTAACTATTATTTCACCCCTTGTATCTCTCCCTTAGTATACAGGTCCATGTTCTCAAAAGGCTACATCAGTGAGGACACTGCTGAAAACAGGTTTGGGGGGGAGGTTTGTATTCACTGAATTATCTTTGACACCGGGCATTAAATTTTTTTTTTTTATAACAAAAGAGTAGAAAGTGAAAAATTACATCCAAAAGATAGGACTAATTTAAGAAAACCAAGAAAATTAGAAGTTTTCTTACACGAACTGGTAATAAGTAGTTATGAGCTGTTGTCCCAAGGGTTAGTAAGATGAAGGAAGTCACTAATCTGAGGATAAAAATAAGTCTGAAAAATAGTTTCTATTCTGGAAGCCGAACATTTGAATGTTGATACCCTACTATATGCACTTACACACGTCTTGAAACTCGGGATAGTAGAGGATACCTTGAAATGCTCTTGTCTAAAAGCCAAAGTATGAAGGAAATGAAAAAAATGAAGAAAATATAAAAATGGTGAAAAGAAAAATGAACACTGGTTTTGTTATCGCCAAGGCAGCAATAAAAAAATATAGCGAGGGTGCCTCTTCACCTAGTGCCCTAAGGCCAACTGGTCTGGGAGTCACTGCTAAGCCTTAGGTGGTGCAAGACGAGGAAAATATTATCACCAAATCTGCAAACACATGAGTAATCGGTCGGTTAGTACCTCAAGAAGTATTAACGGTCGCATGAAAATGTGTGAGTAATTCTAAGTACTCATCAAATTAAAAAGTACTAAGGTAGATGGACAAGAGTATGATAGCTTGAATTGAATTCTCTGAGTGTAGGGATGACCATTTCACACACGTAGGGGTATATGATCAATGTTTGGATGAAAGGTAGGAACGAAGAATAAAGACGATGTTTTATTGAGGGATAATGTGATTTTTAACATCTTTTCATGACTATTAAGATAGGGCTCATGACAACTGAAAAGCTGGCATAGTTGGAAACTCTTCTTTTCAAAGTATTTCTTTTATGGTTCTTGTATTTATATGTAAATTTCACCATCTTTCTTTTGTTATTGGATTTTGTGGGTGTAATCCGCTGAAAACCCTCAGGAGACAACACTCCTCTTACTAGGGACACCTAGAGGTTTAACGGCTTGTTGCACGTGCTCAGTGCAATCGTGTCTGCCTACGAAAGTGTGCTTAGTTTTCTCCTTTCTTTTTCTCCTCTTAAATAAACTAGTTTGCTCGGGACGATCAAAGATAAGTTTGGGGGTATTTGTTCAGTTGATAAAACTGCAAATTTGTATTATATTTTTCCTACCATTTTCATATTAAAAGGGGACTTTATTATAATATATTATACATATGAGGGTTTATGTGTAAAAACACCATTTTCCATGTGTTAATATATTTTAATTAGTATTTGGTAGGAAAATGTATGCAAATAATATTATTGACCTAATCCTAGTAGAACAAAGTCTACTAAAATCTTATTTGAGTTGTTGTGCAGAATATTTCCAAGTTGTGCAGAATTTTCAAGGCTAGAATCAAGCAAATCAAGTTGTTGAAGAAATCTTACCAAATTAAGAAGCAAAATTTGGAGACCAAGTCTGGAAGCAACCGAGAGAAGATTTCTTAATTCTAAAGGTGCCTTGGATTGCCAAATGTCACAATCAGAAGGCCCAAGAAAACTGACATTTTGATCTTCACCATTGAGCGCGGATCCCCGGCCAAACCCACCCTTGGGCCGCGGATCCGCCGCAAGATATGGGAGTTAGAGGAATATATTTTGGGGCATGAATCTCTGCTGAATTTTACCAAGTCTTCAACCAAAAGATTCTGGCTTTGCACTATAAAAAGGCACCGAGAGCCTCTTGGAAAATTTATCAAGCCGAAGAGATCACGAAGCTCCCGACGCTCACGCATCCAGGCTGATCATCGACTGTTCGATTACCTCCTTAGGAAAGATCGATAAGCAACTAGTTGTAATCATTTTCTATGGATTAAAAGTGTAGTTTGAAGAAGTCGATTAATAAAGGTAGTTATTTTATTTAATTGTTTTTTTTACATTATGTTTTCCCTCTCTTTCTTTTCATCTTCTTCTCCCAACATGCGCGAGTAATTCTCCGCTTGTTAGGGTTCGTAGGATTAGGGTAGGCTAATGGACGATGAAAATAATTAAACCATTTTTAAGTCCTATAAAGTTTAGGAACTTTATCAAAAGAATCATTAACATCCTAATCGGACGCACTAGCAATTCTTTGCTAGTTCCGACCGCGATTAGAGATTAGATTAATGATTGTTTTGGTAAAGGCTAGATATGAACGGAGTTCCGTGTCGAGATAAGGGTTACGAGTGGGATTCCTTTTCCCTCCAGAAACCTTAATCTACACGCATCATCGTCGTTCTAGTTCTAAATCTATTAATGGATAAAAAGGGTAACTTTTAATTAATCGTCCATAACTACTAAATCCTAACGAACCCTACAAGCCCTCTTTTTATATTATCTACATCTTTAAAATAATCTAGATCTATATTTTACATTCTTGTTTGACATAGATCTAGAAACCATTCTATAAAATTCTTTATCCCTCCTCTCTTTCTCAACACATCTAAAGTAAAAGTAAAAGGTTCCACATTTCCCAGAGGACGACCCGTACTCATCTCGGTCTAGCTACACGCGACACCGTTCTGATTGCGGTTAAACTACAAACACAACTTTTTCGTATCAATCAATACTCCACTTAAGAAACCTTAGGATGTACATATTTTGAGATCAGTGATTCTCTTCGTACTCATGATTATATATCCATTTGAGATCCTTGATTCTATTCATTTCCCTGATCATACTTTTATTTATGTTGTTCCTTCTTATGATCATGTATTCATTCTGGATCTGTCGTTTCCTTTCATGCCGTTGTTCTATTTTCTTCGATACTCGATTGAGGTTCCTGTCATCATAGTTTGAGTGCAGATTGAGCTGCTGCTAGTATTGCGGTCAGGGCGAGCTCATCATGGACGAGGACTGACCATTGTGTTTCCTGGTGACACGGGAACGTCTCGAGTTAGCGTTTGTGTTGTGACCGCTCGGATGAGGCGAGTGTTTGGTTTGCGCCGGATGAGCGGGCCATTGATAGAGCTGCCAATTGCTAAAAGTCTGTTGATGTACAACCTACCTTGGAGATTGTGATGTCGCCTATCGTGCAAGCAGATGCCCAGTTGTTGCTGAGATTGATAGGATGTCGCTCCCAGAGCTTACGAGCTGAGATCGCCGGAGCTTCCAGGCAGAGATGCGATAGACGATAGCTAGTCTATCCCGAGTTGAGAGACGAAGGTGATTTGTCAGATTGATGCGCCGACGCAGGCCCAGTTTAGTTGAAGATTTTCAGTTTGGAGAGTCTTACTCAGGTCTAGAGCAGACCGATCTAGAGATGACCGTTGATGTATCGTCTTCCCTGGAGGATTGAGGTATTGTTTAGCGTGCGGACGGAAGGTATTCGCATGTCACCTAGGCGAAGTTAAAAGGTTCGAACGAATGTCAAGAACCCATTTTTCCCAATTTAAGTATTCGGAAGAACATGCAGGTAATTCTGTAGACCCTCTAGAAGAATGAAACCCTAACTCGACATGATGACCATGGAACCACTTTTGAACCTTAGGGTTTATGGCAGTTTAGCGGTGCCATCAGTGAGGCTTGGGTTTGCCCTTCTACAGCTGGTCCAGAGGTACTGTGGTATGTACCGGATATTATTAAACTGTGCTCAAGTGTTGAGATTTCGGGAAATTTTGGGACTTTGATGATTCGATCGAAAAACTTAGCGTCGTCCGGATATCATGTGATAAGAGATCAGTAAGCTGACCAGTTTCGGATAAAGGACATCACCCAGATGCGTTGTGAGTTGATCGAGGACGAACGAGTATCGAGTATTCCTCCGATGGTTGGGACGAGTTCCCGAGAACGTGTTCGGCTAGATATCTTCTACAGAGTGATGAAGATACCGGGTTCGTGACTTCGAGTACGTGTGAAAGACTCCGGATTGACTGTAGCTGAGAACTGTTGCAGTGCGCAGATAGCATGGCGTGACGTCAAGGTGGAAGATGATAAAGACGAGCGGAACCAGAGGTTCGTGCGAGATACTGACAAGCTGTTGTTACTCCCCATTGATGCCAGAGGATCTGATATTGTCACGACCCGAAATAGCACGTGACTGGCACTTGAATCATATGAAGCCTATAGGACCCCATCTAATTCAAGTAAGCCAAAAGCCTAGAAATCTAAAACCATTTTAGATAATAAATGAAGGAAAACTAGTTTTAAAGAAGTGAAGAAAACATGTTTTAAAAACAGGGTTTTTAAATAAGTAAGCCAATTATGCATTTTTAAAATCCCAAGTCTTTTTCAGAAAATTTCGGCAGAGTTTCCTTTGTAAATACTGGCCCCGAACGGGGTACAACATGATAAAAGCATATATAATGATAAAAGGCATCCCCAAGCGGGAGCTAGCTCTTCGTCAATCGACGGTCAAAACCACGCAAGCAATATAATATACAACGCCGAAATGCGAGGATCAAAACTCAAAAGGAAACTCAAAATCATCAAGAAATCATAATACTACTACGCGCGACTCTAAAGTCGAAAGAATAAAACACTGGTTTTCTAAGTCTGAAATAAATACATGTCTGGTTGATGGAATTTTACTAGATACAACTGAAAATAATAAGTACAATGGTGGTCACGATGCGAGTGAACCCACCTACCAAAGCAATCACCCAGAAAGGAAGCAATGTGCCAGAAAAGCCACAATAAAACCTGTACGGCAAAACCTGTAAGAACTGTGGCACAACGGAGGTGAGTTGCCAACTCGTGAATAGAAAACATCATAGAGCAGAAATCGTATGTATGACTCAATCCTAGGTCAATATGATCAGTAATATATATTTCCTCATTATGATAAAGCATGAAGTATGAAAAGGTGGCAAGGGTAAACATCTATATACCAAGTGCTCGTGTCAGTGCCTCAGGTAGCAACATATCATAACTATGAGGTGTGATCAATGTAATCAATATCAACTATATCAGGAAGTCTATGAGCATGTGGATATCATCCAACTATGTGATCAATGTCTGTATGCATGTGGATCTCGTCCACGTGTCAACCAATGACATAACAACATCATGCATGTAAAAGTCATAAAAGCATATGCATGAAAGTATGGGGATATAAATCAACATGTATCTCTCGCGACATATCAAAATTATGGATCCTGAGTGTCTAGCGTCGACACTCGAAAACATCATGAAATCCGTGCCCAGCATCGGCACGTAAATCCTCATATATCGGGCTCCGTCGGTCCGGATCGGCCCACGGGCTCAGTCGGTCCGGATCGGCCCATAACATCTCTCGACTCCGGTCGGTATTCTCCAGATATCCGCCGAGCCCAAATACTATCACCGGTGGGTAGTAGTCGCTCTGCCAGGCTCACCGTCTGTATACACAGCATCCCTTTCTTATCCCGGGGTACCATACCGGGCCCTACCATGTACCCGCACACGGCCTACGACTCCTCCTCACATGGGGTATATATATACATCAGAACCGATAAAACTCATGGTGGGCGCACTGAAATATCATATCAAGGGTAACCGGGTTTTTAAAACAATACATACTCTCTTTTGAAATACTCGCGGTTCCCAAATCCAGAAATATCATGAAAACAATATATCTCAATACGTATAATCATAAAGCATGCTGTATGCGACAAATGAAAGAAATGTAAGCATATCAGTATATCATGAAAGTATGAGTGTACAATATGTATGTACTCAAGTATGAGTGTACAATAGGTATGTACGCAAGTATGAGTGTACAATATGTATGCACGCAAGTATGAGTGTACAATATGTATGTACGCAAGTATGAGTGTAAAATATGCCTGTGCGCCAATATAGATGTACAAGTAGGTATATACGCAAGTATGAGTGTACAATATGCCTGTGCGCCAATATAGATGTACAAGTAGGTATATACGTAAGTATGAGTGTACAATATGTCTGTGCGCCAATATAGATGTACAAGTAGTCATATCCTGATGCAACAATCCTACTGTGTAGTGACATGGCAATTATCGATAATGAAGTATGTGAGCCGGCAAGCAGGTGTACGTGGAACATACGCATCATCGATAATGGTGTTGGTGTCCTGACAGCATGGTTTTAATATAACAATAAACATATTTAAACATGCAATGTGATGCAAACAACAAAATATGCAGAAAATGAATGACAAAATATGAAGAATCTACACCAATACATATATATATCATACAGTTTTGCCATTTGAAATAACACGAATCGTGGGGTTTAGAAAAATAAGGGCTACGGTGTTTTTAAGAAAAGATGTGTCTTTTGAAAATATCCATAGAATCCCTTTGCCTGTCTTTAAAATACTCACGATTCGTTAGTTTTTAAATAAGTATGAATCGGGTTAGTCTAACATCTACTAAGTAAACTATAGATCTAACTAACAATCTAATCAAAAGGGTATGGAAACCACCTAAATCTGAGTCGATAAATATATATATATAATAGTCGGTGATCTCGCCTCAATAGTACCGCGTACGATACAATATATCATATGACATTCTCGAGTCAAAAGTGCGGATCTATCATCAATATAAAGCTCGTACGGTAAATCCATCGTACGGTATCTCAAATCTGGGTACGGGTCAAATATCACATTCATCATTATTCATCTGGTATCCATTATCATCATATCTCATGAACTGGGGGTACTGATCTAAGTTTAGTACAAACCGATATATATATATATATATATTAATGCATGTGTAAATCACACGTCCAAAGGCCCGCTAAAATCTCATGTCGTATCTTATAATACGAACCACATCATATCACCGATCTCATGGCATCATGCCCAATCTTATCGACTCATCTCCAAATACCATATACAATCCTCATCATCCAAGTGTAGGTATACGTGTATATATATACATAGTCCCATACCTATGTGTGTGTGTGTATATACATATCCCCATATACGCACAAGTATAACAGTAAGCATGTGAGTGCGTGTGAGTGTAAACCTATTCTAGGATTCGCAACTATGAAGCTATACTAGTTCACTTCTAACAACCCTAATCTAACCATTGAACACTTAATCATATCTTGAATATCCATGCCACACATAAAGCTATCATATATATATAGTATATATATCATACTAAACATTGAACTGCGGGGGTGCTATACGCTATCCACCCGACTTCCCCGTAGATATAATCTACTCACCTGATCTTCGCTTTCTGTTGCTGACATCGCCACGTGCTTGCTTTTCTTCTCGAAGTCTTCGCGGGGTACCTACACATCATAACGCATCGCGTCATATTAAAACCCAATTCAAAATCAAAACGATATGCTAAAAGCCTATAGGTTAGAACCTATGGACTACGCTTTCAAAACCACCAAATAACATTCGATTTCGACGTACAAACGTCAAGCGATCGAATACGACACAAATCACAAAAATCCAGAATTCAAAATACGCAAAACGAAACCCCGAATCAAAACAGCAACTCTTGAAATTGGTCCCAGATTTCACCCTAGGTCAAATTGGTCGATTTTGCATATGCCAAGGGTCTAGTTTACTGATAAGGGGACAACAGAACAAACACGAGACACATTGGCCCAGGTCTGGCCGCAAATTGCGGCCAGAAAGAATATTTTTGCGGCCAAAGGGTGGAGTCAGGGGCTGGGGTCCTTAGGGTATGCTCTAAATCACCTGCACATCTCTCTGTGTTTGCAAAATAATTTTCAGGTTACCCGGGTGTTAGCAGATTTCAATATACACACACAGAATCCACAATTCTTCCGATATCGGGTTTCTAAATCCGTATTCCGGGGTTCTAGTCTCTGGTTTAGGTCTGAATTCTAGCACTAGGGGGTTTGTGAGGCCTCCTCTAAGCTCAATTACCCAACACAACTCAAGAATTCCAAAACCCTTAACTAGAATTTTCCTACCCTCACTAAACATCACTATATCGGTTTAAAGTTAACATAGATGTAAAATCAATGGGAATACTAAGCTAATGGTTCAGAAAATACCTCATTTGGCAACTCAACAAAATTCTTGAGTTGCCCCAAGTGTCCAAAATGCAAGCTTTCTTGATCCAATGTGTTGCTAGTGAGCTCATGCACAATTTTAATGAAGTGGGGATTGAGTTTTGAGGTTGTTTTGATGGTGTTTTGAGGAGGTGATGAGGGGGAGGGAGTGAGGGCAGTAGCAGAAGTAGCAAGGGTGTGAGGGAGAGGAGAAAATGGGGTGAAGATGGTGAGATGAGTGAATGGCCAAGTCAAAGATAACCCTCACCTTTCTCTCTCTCACCCATACCTATTATTCTAATCCTTTATCTTTTCTTTTCTTTTCCTTTTCTTTTCTTCTCTCCTCAATAGTAAACCCAAAACAAACCACCATACACCCAAAATCATGTAGGAAAAATGTAACAAGTGTGGAAAAAAATAACATGTGCACAAAACACGCTTAAAGTCCGATTAGCGATTTTTTAATCGCGATTAACACAAAATTAGTGTATAATAAATCTTAAAATTTCATAATTTGCATAAATCACAAAAAGTACCCTCATTTTAGTAATTTCCATAATTTTTCCAAATTTTTCCCCATTTATCGGTATTTAATTATACCGCCTTATTAAAATATTCAATATTTTATTATTTAATTACAAAAATCCCCAAAAATAATATTTTTTTTTTGAAATGTTACAATCTTCCCCCTTTAAAGAAATTCGGTCCCCGAATTTAAATTTAAACCCCTCAATACTAAAACATTTCAGTAAAAAGTCTAAGTCGTTGGGGCTCCGAAATCATCAATACATAAAACGCATCATAGCGCAATGCATGCGCATGAACAATGAGCAGATAACTCAAAATCAAAACTCTGTCAAGTATCACGCAATCATCGGAGTCATAGTGAAGACACAAATGTCAAATCCAAAATAAAACCAACATGATATACATCAAAACTATACATACAAACATCAAAAATTTTTTTATACATGTAAATATCTGAAGGAAATGCATTCCAAATCTTTCATGTTATTGTGCAATGCTCGTATCGCGGCACAGTGGCGGACGTCTATTGTAAGAAAATAGCTATATATATATTTATCATTTGTTTAATATGTACGTCCCGCCGTTTTTGAAAATAATTTAGAAGGGTTTCTTTGTTTTAAACAATTCGTGCCATATCAGACACGTAGGTAAATACTGAGACTATAGCTCCCTTTTTGGAAATCCCTTCGATAACTATCAATGCATGCAAAATATATCCAGGTACTGTCCTCTGACTAGTCTTGCTCAGTACGAAAACAAGTAGCAAATATCATAAAAACGTACTGCTCCATAAGAAATAAATCCCAAATATGCATATGAATGCTACGTGCGTCTGGTGCACACGGAAATCAAAATCCATTTATATGCCATATATGTGCACAGAAACAACATCTAAGTGCAACAGGTGTGCACGAAACACCTGTCAAAGGCAACGGGTGTGCCTGACAGCAAAATCAGGTGCATCTGATATGCACGAAGAATCTCGATTTGGTGCATCTGGTGTGCACCAAAATCGCATCTCATAACATGCGCCCAACATGCGCGAAAATCCAAATCAGGTGCATCCATCATGCACGAATAAAATCTATGTCATGTGCGTCCAACATGCACGAAATCACGAAATCCAATATTAAGCGCCGAACATGCGCAAAAATCCAATCCAAGCGCGCCAAATATGCGCAAGAATCCAAATCAAATTCATGGAGTGCACGAAATCAACATCAATATCAGAATCGAAATCGACGTATACAATACAGCTCAATCCAAATCAGGTATACCGCGGTATATAATCTCGCAACCATGTGCATCAGCGTGCACAAATCAAATCAAAACACTAAAAGTGCATGAAAACTATACCGAAAGTATAAGTCAAATCACATGCATAACATAGGCATGAAATCAAAATCAACATATCGAATGATATCAGACTGAATTCAGGTGCAACTGTGGTGCACAAAAACAAATATCATGAAACTCGGTCATCAAGACTGAATCATGCGATTAGATCGCCCAAAATACCGAAATCCAAGATGACCGATACGTGATAATCGAATCACCAAATCACAAATCATAAATACCGTCGTCGATATGTCCTCCTTCAAAGTCGAGAAGGTGTCGGTGCATCTAATGCTAGCAGAGCAAGATATCTACTTGCCTCCTGTTCATGGTCTGTCGTCTGGCGCCCTGAGGCTTTTAGGCTCTTGTCTCTCACTGTGCATTGCTAGATATATAGCTCCTCGGCTCAACGGCCCGAAATGGAATAACAACGGAAATAGTCCCTCTCTGGCACATCCTCTACAGATCTCTGGCCAACTATCTCGTCGACGATGCAGAACTCTGGCCTGCTGGGTGTGCGCAATATGACCGCTCTTGAGTCCAAGCCTTCTCGCATAGTATTCCAAAAAGTTCCTGTCGAGGTCTCTCTCAAATCTCGTTTCTGCCGAACTGCCCGGAAGTTACCACCCTTTACTATATCTGTTTCTTGTTCCGGAACGGCTTCATACTCATCATCGCGACTCCTTCTGGAAGGTATATCCATATACAACGCCTCTGCATGCGTATCACATCTCTGATGTCGGCGGAGTGGAACGCCATCTCATCAAGATCTCGTACGAACCCCTTAATCCACCTGTCTCTACTGTCGACTACTTCAGTCTCGTCTCATCGTGGCTGCATGGACTGTGCTCCAACGGCTATACTCGTATCTGGAGTCTCCCAAGCAATGTATCACATCACATGATATCCAAATGACGTCGAACCTTTCGATCGATTTGTCAAGGTTCCATAATACCCCAAGAGCTCAACATCTTAGGTACAGTTTAATAGTACTCCAGCACATGCCACAGCACCTGTGGACTAACCGTAGAAGGGCAAACCCAAGCCTCACAAATGGCACCGCTAAACTGCCGCAAACCCTAAGGTTCAAAGGCGTTCCATGGTCATTACGTCGAGTTAGGGTTTCATTCTTCTAGAGGGTCCATAGCATTGCTTGCATTGTCTTCCGAATACTTTAAACTTGGAAAATGGGCTCCTGACATTCGATCGTCTCCATCAACTCTCAACGTTCCTGCGTGAAGTCGTCTCTAGCTGGAATCAATCTATCTGATGACCTCGCATCGGGGTAAGCGAACAAACCACATGTCCTAGTCATTCATCCTCGGGCGACTGGCGACCTTCCATCATATCTCTAAGTATATACTTATGCTGCAGTAGCTCCAACATCTGGGCGATATCTCGTCATTTGCAGCAACAACTGGCTCATTCGTCTGCACGATGAACAGTGCCTCTAGATGCACTCTGGACGCACTTGATATTGTTGTCGTGCACACCCGTTGCACTGGACAGATGCTTTCGTGCACACCCGTTGCACTTAGTTTTGGCTTTTCTGCATATTGTAGCACCTGTATTTGGATTTGATTTCCATGCGCACTGGAAGCATGTGATGGTTAGATACACCTTTTGAGGCTGATTTTGCTTTTGAGCACTTTGTTTTCATGATGGGCACTATGTTATGTAGTAGCCGAACAGGACTGATCCGAGAGCAGTACCTGAGTACTTTGCATGTATTAAAAGTTACCAAGAGGTTTTTGAAAAAGAGCTATAGTCTCGCTATTTCCTACGTGTCCGTGAGCGACACAAACGTTTATAAAGGAAAACCTTTTGGGATATTTTGAAAATGACGGAACGTATATTTGAGCAAAACATATATGAAACTATATTTACTATTTTACAAATGATAGTCCGTCACTTATGCCGTGAGTTACGCATCACACGGCGATTCAGAAAGGATTTTGCAGGTATTTTATTCAAATTTTGGAGTTTTTCAAGGATGCGTACTATATACATAGTATAGTAATTGACTAGTGTATGTTGGATTTTAGTATTGGATTTCGAGATCTGTATCTCTATTGTAACTCCGAGAATATGCATGCAAATCAGATGAATTGCATGACGCTTGATGGAGTTCGATTTTGAGTTTTGTACTCGTTTTCATGCTCACTTGGCGCGCTGTGTTATCCTGTATCTTCCGTGATTTCGGAGCCCCGTTGATTTGAGTTGATTATTGAAATGCTTTAGCATTTGGGAGTTTAAATTTAAATTCGGGAACCGAATTTATTTAAAGGGGGAAGATTGTAACATTTTAGAAAATATAAAATATTCTTTTTAGAATTTAATATTAAAATAATATTTTTCCCGAAAAATGCCCGATTTGCGAAATTGGGGTTTTCGAAAAAAGGGTATAAATATATACCGATAATTGTGAAATAAATGGAAATTAAAATGATTTATTTATTTAAAAATATATTGAAAAGATTTGGTATTTTTAAAATTTATTATATGCAGTTTGGATAAAAACCCGATTAGTGCACTGCTAATCGCGATTAAGCCAAATCCGTGTTTCTACAGTTTTTCATGGTTAGTGCACCATGACACGTTACATGTTATTTCATTGTGTGGTTTTATTTGAAATTATGGGTGTTATTGTGAAGAAAAGAGAAAAGAAAAGAAATAAATTATTGGAGAAAGAAAGGGGGACACAATGATGAGGGGTGAGCATGCTATGAGAGAGAAAAGGGAGTGAGAATAAGTGTGGGAGAGAGAGAGGGGGGCCGCCTCATTTTCCCTTCCCCTTTTTTTTTCTTCATCTTCCTCCAACCTCATCTCCCTCCACCTCAATCCCATGAAACCATCTCAAATCCTTCCTCAAAACCCTATACCCCTTTCACAAAAAATGATCATCTCCTCACCCTCATCGCATTTGACCAAGCAAAGTAGGATTTTGATGACCTTAGGCATCTAGGGTTTTCTTGAGTTGCCCAATTGACGTATAATTCCTTCCTTTTAGTTTAGTTTGTTGTTTCCTAGCATCCTAGTTTAGTTTAGAGTTAAACTTGTTATATTAGTGATGTGTGGAAATCTAAAGAGAAGGGTTGGGTAATTGTGTGGAATTGAGGATGTGTAGTGGCTGTTAAAAAGACTTGGGAGGTGTTTTTACAGGCCTAGACCCGGATTAAAAACCAATACACGGATTTAGAATTTCCCGACACCGGAATTGTGACAGTTTGTGATGGTTTTTAGAGATCTGGGATGACCCGAGACCTTTAGAAAATAAGTTCCCATGATCACGAGACGAGTAGGCAACTTGGAAGCATCATCTGAAACCCTAGCCCCTATAGACCTTTTCTGGCCGCAGATTTAATGGTATAGGCTGCAATTTGCGGCCAAGTTGGAGTGAAACCTTGTGATTTTTGGTCTGGAGCATTGTTATCCTATATCTAGAGCAACCCCATATGCAAAATTGGCTAGTTTGACCTGAGTCAAAATCTGGGAGCACTTTGGTGTGATTTTGGCTATGTTTTCCGTATTTTGAAATGTTTGGTTTTGCTATTTGGATTTGTATTTGGTTGTTGGATGTTTGTATATCAACAACAAGGGTTGTTTGGTTGGTTTTGCATGCGTGGCCTATAGGATCTAACCTATAGGCGATCCGTGTGCCGTTTTCGTTTCCGGATTCAATTTTAACAAGCGATTGCGACTTGTGTATTATTGTAGGTACCTTCGCGTGGATTATGAGGTGACGGAGCGTGGCGTCATCAACTTCGGCAAGCGAAGACCACGGTGAGTAGATCTATATTACGGGGGAAGTCGGGTGGATGGCGTATAGCACCCCCGCAAAGTTTTGGTGGAAACCGATTTGTAGCATATGGTTAAGAAAACCTAGATTAGCAAACTAGGGTTAGAATTAAAAGATAGCTATAGAAACCATATTAGAAACTAAAGGATAGTTAAAAGTGTTTGATACGACTAATACATGATGATGGGATTTGAGGATGACATGTGACGATATTGCCGTTTAGGGTACTATAGGACTAGATAGCCGACGTAGATGTATCACCCGAACCATACCTATTTCCAAACTAAAGAATCATATGCATCTTTTAAACATATACCTTGAGGGATGTTACGGATTTTCAAATGATATCTTTTCCTTAAAAACACCGTAACCCTTACTTTCAAAACTACGATTCGCTTCTTTTAAAAACCGATTGTATAGTTCGGGTGTGTATGTTAGATTAGATACTTATGTTTTTACTAAAGGAGGAATGAATATGTGAAATTGACTTGATGTGGGATATAAATGTGATGAAAAGAATATAAGACGTGATATGATGATTTGAGGATATGTTGGTATACGGATGTGAGTCGATTGAGATGATTGATACATTGCCAGTCCCCTAATACAAGATTGTTATGGATGTGACCTGGGATATAGGTATATGGATATATATAGAATGTTGTGAATCAGGAATGATAGGCCATACGTGACATTAGTTCGTACCCTCATTGTCTTATAGGATGATAGGATCCCCATTGGTTTAATGCCGCTGTACGATGATTTTCCGTACGTGATGAGTTTGACTTGATGATTGATCCATACCCTTGACTAGAGGATGCCGTACGATGGATTATACCGTACGTGATGTTGTGAAGCTGGATGCCGATTGATAGATCTACCGACTCGGTCATGATAGATACGTTTACCCGTCAACATTTGCATATGATTTACCTTATGCTGCATTCATGTTATTCGCATTGCATTACTTATACATGTGCTAGTACACTTGCACTATTATCAATGATGCGTATGTTACAAGTACACAGATTTGCCGGCTCACACACTTCATCATCAATAATTTCCATGTCACTACACAGTAGGATTGCCGCACCATGATATAATTCTTCGCATAACATACTTGCGTATATACTCACTTGTACATCCATATTGGCGCACATTCATATTGTACACTCATACTTGCGTATATACCCACTTGTACACCCATACTTATGTGCATATATATATATATATATATATATATATATATATATATATATATATATATATATATATATATATATATATATATCTTGTGCATCCATGCCTACGTACATACACATTTGTACATACATAGATGATGCTGGCTTTGATTTTGGAGAATTGGGGACCACATGTTATATTTTAAAAACCGGAATCATTTAAAACAACGGTTTTCCCTTAATATGTCATATCACTGTTCTATGTTGCATGATATTCGGATATGCTTACATTTTTATCATATGTCGCATACATTATGCTTTATGATTTTACGCATTGAGATATGCTGTTTTCATGAGATTTTCTGGATTTGAGAACCGTGGCTATTTCAAAAGAAAGCATGTACTGTTTTAAAAACCCGTTTTATCTTGATATGATATTTCAGTGCGTCCACCATGCGTTTTCTCGGTTCTGAGACGTATGACATGTGAATCCCGATTCGAGGAGATGGATGAGGCCGATTGCGGGTACATGGTGGACCCGGTATGGTACCCCGGGGCAAGAAAGGAATGCTGTGCAGTAAACGGTGAGCCTGGCAGTGGGACTACTACCTACCGGTGATAGTATTTGGGCACGGCGGATATCCGGAGGATACCGACTGGAGTCGAGAGATGATATGGTCCGATCCGGACTGACGGAGCCCGTGGGCCGATCCGGACTGACAGAGCCCGAGATATGAGGTTTTACGTTTCGATGCTGGACACGGGTTTCATGATGTTTTCGAGTGTCGATGCTGGACACCCAGGTTCCATGATTTTGATGTGTCGCGAGGGACACACGTTGATTTATATCCTCACACTTCCATGCATATGCTTTTATGATATTTGCATGCATGATGTTGTTGTGTCATTGGTTGACACGTGGACGGGATCCACTTGCTTACATACATTGATGATATGGTTGGACGAAATCCACATGCATGCATGCATTGATCTTATTACTGGATGATATTCACATGCTTATAGGCATTGATTACCTTGTTTGCACATATACAGATATGGTCACCCTAGATATCATAGCATTACCTTTATGTTATATTTGACCTAGGAATCGTTGTTTATTCGATTTCTACTTGTAGATGTTTTTCTATTCACGAGTTGGTAACTCACCCCCGTTGTGCCACAGTTCTTGCAGGTTGACCGCACGGATCAGTAGCGGCATCACTGGCACACAGTTGCATTCGGGTGTTTTTCATTGGTAGGTGGGACATTTGTATCGTACCCACTCTTGTATCTATATTTCATATTGTATCTAGTTAACTCCATCAAATCAAAACTAGTGTTTGTATAAGTAATGAGACTTAGTGAGACCTGTAGTTGGGAGATTGGAGCGATGGGTTTTATGTTCGCTTTTGGGTTTATGTCTTGCCTTTTTCTTTATCTTTTGTGGTGAACTTCGCCGTTGGGCGTCATATACTTATATTTATGCTTTGCGTGGTTGTGGATCCGCCGTTTGGCGAAGAGCTAGCTCCCGCTTGGGGATGCCTTTATATTATCTTGTATATGTAGTTTTGGATCAAAAATTACAAAGGAGGTGCTGCCCAAATTTTTAAAAGGACGAAACATGTTTTCAAACTAGTAAATTTCACTTCCATTTTCATGTTCCTTTTCTATGCATTAAGAAAACTTCATTCCATTATACCTTGATTTCAAAACTTCACCTCCTTTATTTTCTTTAAAAGGTTTAGATTTCTGGATTTCAGCTTACTTGAATTATGTTACGCCTTTAGACGTTGTGTGATTTAAGTGCTGGTCACAAGCTAATATTTCGGGTCGTGACAAAGTAAAAATTTTCAAAAGTTGATATTTTCTAAATTAAAAATATTCAGAAAATGATGCAAGTTATTTAATGAAGCCCCAAAAGTACAAGACCATAACTCGACCAAACCGTCGCGGAACCGCTGCCAAACGTATGGTTTGGCCGCAGTTCCGCCGCACATTTAGAGAGTTGATGGCCCGTTTTTCTTATGCTGCTCCATTATAATTTTTGGCACTTTCTGGGTATTTTTAGTGAGGCTCAAGTTGTTGATGTCTCTATGATTTGTGGGTGTTTGATAAATTGATCGAAATGTTTTGCATCGTCTGGATTATTATGATATGTGATACAATATTTGGAATCCACATTAATTAGTTTTGTGAAAACTAGTTTGTGTTTTGTAAATCTAGTATTTTAGTCTTATTTAATGGATTGCCACGGAGTTTCGATTCGGATCAAAACTCCGTTGCAATCTCGTATCGTACACGAATAGTCGCCGGGAGACACTACTAGATAGCCACACCCCATAGCCCCGACCAAGTGGCTATAGGAGAATCCCGTAGCCAAAAGCATCTACTCGGGTGCTCGCGGCCACGGTGTTCCGCCCAAGTGCACTTTGTTGACGGCATCGGGGGGTGCAGCCATCTACTAATGTTCCCGACGAGCATTCGATCATTCAATCGGGAATCTTGTTGAATTACCCGACTTGCTACTGAAAAGTGTTTTCAATTCGAGACTTAAATGCTAGGTTTATAGGGTTAGGCATAAAATCCGGAGTATGAGATATTCCGGATTTTTGATGTCTAAGGAATTTATTGGGTTAGGTATGAAATTTGGAATATGTGATATTCCAGGTTTATGATGTCTAAGGTTGATGTGGATTTTAATTATTGTAGTTTTCATTTCTTTTCTGCGACTATAGATGTAATATATAGTGTATCCCCGATCTCGTTGCTATACAATAACGACATTGGGAATACTTATATTTACTTACGTTGATGACATGTGATGTTATAGTGTTGCTGTGATATATTATATTAGATCGTCGTAATTGAATAGCCAGGGGGTTTTGCGTGAGATGAGAGTTTTTCTATTTTCATTCATGTAAAATATTGTATGTAATATTTTTTTATTGAGACACTTCCGAGTTGAGGTTGTTATCACCATTGATGTATATTATTTACTTTTCCGCATTAGGATAGACCCAAGGAAGGGAGCACAAGTAACCGGGTTCTAGATCCAGTGGGAGGCCATTTCGAGGAGTCGAGACCAGGTCGCCTAACTCTAAAATTGGCATGGTTGCTTTCCGCACTCATAGGGGTCTAAGGATGTGGGTTTGGCTATTCTTCACGACTGTGGAATCCGTGTTTTTCATTACTTGCTTAATTTAAAAACACGGACCTCCTAATATATCCTATATTTCATATGTTTGCTTCTACTGCTTAAGTTCTGTTATGTGATCATATAACTGTGTGAGACAAATGTTATATATATATATATATATATATGATACATAATAAGTGTTGCTTATGTTTTGCACCCGCGTCAGTCCAACCCTCACTCTGCCGTTAGTTAAGTAACCTAACGGTGCATGACGGGGCCCGTGGCGAATGTGGATGGCATAAGCGTACGTTCTATTTTCATTTCTTCTGTGATGTTTAGGAAACATAAATGATGGGACGTCATTAATGAGATTAATGAAAAGAAAAGAAATCTAAAGATATTGTAGAATCAAATTTTTCAAAAGATAGCTCTAGTTCTTGTTTTGCATAGTGGTTTTCCTTGATGAATATCCAGCACCTCATTCGATGAGGAAAGAGCCTAGATGCCTTCACCAGGAGTGACCTCTTTAGAAAAACTAGCAAATGCTACAACCCACTTGGTTTATTTTGAAAACTACTCGATTTTAAAAGTGGAGTTTAAACCACTCCTTTTCAAATCACCTGATTCTACAACGGTATCAAGTTCATTACGTTAAAAGGTTTTCTTCAAAACCTAACGTAGCCCTCCGTCATTTCAGATAAGAACTATTTAGTACTCGTGCTGCATTTGTTGGCATCCGTCAAGGCGTAGTGTGTGGTAGCTGATTAGTGCTTATCTGCAGCATATGATGCCATTGGATTAGGGTAGTCGTACGACTTTGTTACCCTTCGTCAAGAAATGACGGGTTGAACTTGACTAGCGGCCTATGGTTTGTTGGCCTCCATCAAGGTCATAGGTTGTTAGGGGTAAAAACAGATATTGTGAATTTCAAGTGTTGAAATTTGCAATGAGATTGCATACCTTCTATGAGATAGTTGGATCTCGATACCCACTGCGAGTAAAAGTTACTCCTGGGAGAGTTTTCCATTTTACAATTAGCTGATCCAGTAGGTGTCTAAGAAAGGTGTTAACGGGATTATGCCCCTGCGGAAACGAGGTTATTTAATTAGTTCCATGCGAAAGCATGGGGAGACTCCCTCGGAGTACCAATACCTGCCTGGCTGACCGATTGGCGAACTTGTAGAGTATAATTAATCTCTACTATCTTACCTTTTAGGGTTTGAAGAAAGATTTGATAAAAATAGTGGGAGCTATCATGATTAGATAAGATAATAACCAATCTAATCTTGCAAGAGCGCACGCTAAAGTATTTTCTTCTCTCTTTCTTCAGGTAGCGACCATGATACGCCTTAATCAAGATAATAATATAGATGTATTGAACGAACCAGCTTATTATACTGAGTTGGGGAACGTTGGTTCCGCTCTATCTTATGACTGTCATAAGTCTAAGCAAGAAATAGGGGAATATCAGAATTCCCATGCAACCCGAACGAAGAAAGAGCATGCTGATGTATCTTCTTCGGGTGTGTTAGTTATTGAGAACTGTTTCTCAGTTTGCTCTACGTTCTGGGTATTAGATACCGAATCAGGATCCCACATTTGTAATCTGTTACATGGGTTAAAGAGAAGTAGAGAACTGAGAAAGGGTGATAAATCTCTCGTAGTAGCGAATGGTGCAATTGTTGCAGCCAAAGCTGTTGGCGAATATCATCTAGTATTACCAAATGGTAATACATTGATTCTGAAGAACTGTTATTTCGTACCAAAAATGATATGCAATGTAATATCAATTTCTTTATTAGATAAAGAAGGATATAACTTTATATTGGAGAAAAATGTTATGAACATTTTCCTAAATCAAGTGTTGATTGGGTTTAGTACATTATGTAACAGTATATACGTTCTAAATCAAAACACAGTTCTAAATATACAGAACACACACAAGAGGAAAAGTTCAGAAATGAACGAATCCTTCTTGTGGCATTGTAGACTAGGTCATATCAATGCGACAAGACTAGCTAAGTTGCATAAAGATAGATATTTGAATCAGCTTAAATTTACATCTTATGAAACTTGTGAGTCATGTCTCAAAGGTAAGATGACCAAAACTCCGTTTACTGGACACGGAGAAAGATCTACTGAACTCTTGGGACTGATACATAGTGATGTATATGGTCCTATGTCTACACATGCCAGGAATGGTTCCTCGTACTTTATTACATTCACCGATGATCTCTCAAGGTTTGGAAATGTGTTCTTGTTGAAACACAAATCTGAAGCTTTTGAGAAATTCAAGGAATATAAGTGTGAAGTAGAGAACCAAACGGGTAAAATTATTAAAGTCCTTCGATCTGATGAAGGAGGAGAATACTTGAGCATGGAATTCCGAGACTATTTAAAAGAGAATGGGATTCTCTCTCAGCTTACTCCTCCGTATACACCACAGCATAATGGAGTATCGGAGCGGAGGAATCGCACCCTATTAGATATGGTGTTCTCTATGATGAGTGTTGCTGAGTTACCTATCTTCTTTTGGGGTTCTGCACTTGAGACGAATGCATGCCTATTGAGTATGGTTCCAACCAAATCCGTGCCTACAACTCCATATGAGATATAGAAAGGGAAGAGACCATGTCTTAATTTTATTAAGATATAGGGTTGTCCAGTATATGTTAAAACGCAAAATCCGGACAAGCTCGAGGGAAGGTCAGTTTTGTGAAAGTTTGTAGAATATCCCAAACATTCGAGGGGGTATATCTTCTACCACACCGAGGAACAAAAGATGTTTGTTTCTTGACATGCCACCTTTTTAGAAAAGGAATTACTTATGAAAGAAATTAATGGTACTTTGGTATAACTAGAAGAAGTTCCAGCTGCACAAACTACAACTGATGATTTGGTAGAACCAGAGAATTCAATAGTCCCCGATGAACCTCAGCCACTCCGCAGTGTTAGGTCCACGTTACCTCTCCCGGTACTTTCGGGGTTGCGGAATCGGTAAAACAAAAAATTTTCTAAGCATGGTAACAAGGACCAAAAAGCCGGATCTTTACTAAACAACACACTAGCATCCTAACTAGAGATTTATCTACTCGGTTAGGGGTTATACCTCAACTTGAACTCCTTCTCTTCTTGTTGTTCTTCTTTTTGCTTGCTCCGATGGTTGATCCGGACTTTGGTCACCTCCGCGGCCTTCTTGAGTCGAAGACGATCCATCCGAGAGATGTACACCGAGCTCCACCTCGAGCCGAGGTAACTAGGGCAAAGAGATTGCTAATCTAGAAGCCCTACGTTGTGTAGAAGTGATAAAGGGATGGTTTTGTCTTTGTGGGATCTTTATCTCTCAACACATGAGATCAAAAGATGAATCAAGAGGAGGAAGAAGAAGGAGGATCTAGCAACCATAGTTCATTTCTTTTTCTTCTCACTTGAAAAGGCAAGAGAGAGAATGAGAAAGAAATTGTGAACTAAAGAAAAGTAACCATGGTTGCAATAATTCAAAAACATTATCATTACTAATCCCTTCAAGATAAAGTTTGATGGCTACATTGAAATGACCATTATCATAATCAAAATAGAAAAAGAAAAAGAAAAGAAGAGTGTAGATCCCTCTTGAAAGTCAATGGTCAACACGGTCAACCGGTCAACAAAGTCAAGAGAGGTCAACGGGGTCAAATGGTCAATGCAATTAGCCATCATAAAATTATCACTAAAAGGATTAGTAAATGATGTCCGCGGCTCATAATGGTTTTGACCAAACGAGCTGTCAAAACCCCAATGAGTCCGCCTCAAAATGGTTTTGACCGAATCAACTGACAAAACCCTAATGAGCCTGCCACATAACGGTTTTGGCCGAACCAACTGCCAAAACCCTGATGAGGCACCTCCTCCTTCATCGCTCCGGAAAACTGTGCATACACACCTGCATCCGCATTCCGTAGAATGCGGATGCGCAGAAGACAAAACAAATCCATCCGTGCAATACTAGGATCTGGCTTAAACCAAAGCCCACTAGTATTGCATGCCCGAACACCACACGCACACAAGTGTACGTAAGTGATCGCAGCCCTGCCGTAAAACCATACGGCCTCTACACGTTTCGCTCAGTGCAGGGAAACTCTCTGTGTGGGACTCTAAAGACTCGACACTACGCTGGCAGTGGGTTTAACCACAGACCGCAAGCGGCACTAGCTGTACGTAACGGTCCCCAGGTAGATGTCGATAAGAAGGCCGATGAGGTAAACCCATCCGAACTCCTACTGAGCCTGTATGTGACAATCTCCGTACAGTCCGGTCTGTTCATTTGATACATCGCATGGCGTGCCTACGGGGGCGGTAAACGTCAGTCCCCTAATAGCGGTACAAGTCGTGTCGGAGTGAAGCCTATTACACCCTGAGATAACACTGGAAACCTACCAGTATATCTCGCTTGCCCTGGCCAGGGACTACTCGTGTAATGGCTCTCCTAGACACAGCGCGATGTCAACCCCCAATACCGGGAGAGACGAATCCTGTCTAACCATCACTGCCTCCAAGTGCTTCGGGACTGCACCCAACTACTACCTGTTTGCACGACTCAGTAGAGCCGTGGTAGGGTAGTAATCAAAGAACAGTGGGAACACACTCGAGGCGAAGTGACAGTGTCAAGTCAGCGGACTAAGCTGTACTCATGTCACCTGGGAACTGATAACTGACGATAGGTATAATACCAACCATCAGTTCCCGACGAGTCCTGTCCAGTGTACTCGTAACCTAACGAGCACCCGCATACTATCTCAAGTACGGCGTACTGACGGCTGTGGGACATGTCGTCTCCCGTGCTGGGATGAGAAGCGCATACACTAGTCTACTCCGGATTATCGATGCCCTGTATCGATAATCCCACGACTAGGGACGTGTATAAGGATGTGCTTGTGGATTACCCAGCCCCCACGAGTGTGATCGCCATCACAACGCCGGTAATCAAGCAAAGATCCTAAGGGCTCTACTAATGCGTATAGATGATATAAAGAAACGCACATATACACATTAAAGCAGAGACAAACCAAGTAGCATACTACTATATCGAGCAAGATTGTCTATACAACTGTGAATATCCCAAGCATCCATCAAGTAATATACATACTAGTATGATACAGTAATGGCCTCTAGGGCATATACACTAACAATCTCCCACTTGCACTAAGGCCATGTACTGGCGTATCGAAGACCTATCATCTCGATCAGCCGCTCGAACTGAGTCTGGGGCAAGGCCTTTGTGAATGGGTCCGCTGTGTTGTCCTTTGTGTCCACTCTCCGCACCTCGATCTCCTGGCGATCAATGATCTCCCTGATCAGGTGATACCGCCTTAAGATGTGCCTGGATTTCTGATGGGACCTTGGTTCCTTCGCTAAAGCTATAGCTCCATTGTTATCGCAATACAAAGGTATTGGGTCAACAATGGACGGAACCACCTGAAGTTCACTAATGAACTTCTTCATCCAGACCGCCTCTTTTGCGGCATCGCTTGCAGCAATGTATTCAGCCTCCATCGTCGAGTCTGCGACGGTATCCTGTTTGGAACTCCTCCAACATACCGCCCCTCCGTTGAGGGTAAACACAAAACCCGAGATAGACTTGCTGTCATCTTTGTCACTCTGGAAGCTTGAATCGGTAAAGGACTCGACCCTGAGGTCTCCATTACCGTAAACCAGGAACATCTCCTTAGTCCTTCTCAGGTACTTGAGAATGTTCTTCACTGCTGTCCAGTGGTCCTCCCCTAGGTCTGACTGATACCGGCTTACCGCGCTCAGCGCGTAAGCTACATCTGGTCTTGTACATAGCATCGCATACATTATAGATCCTACCGCCGAAGCGTAGGGTATAGTGCTTATGCGAACCCTCTCCTCGTCAGTCTTAGGAGACATCTTCTTGGAGAGGGTAATTCCGTGCAATGCGGGTATGTTACCGCGCTTGGAACCCTCCATACTAAATCTCTTCAGTACGGTCTCTATGTACCTGGACTGCGAAAGTCCCAGTAGTCTCTTGGATCTATCTCTATAGATCTTGATCCCCAGAATGTACGAGACATCACCCAGGTCCTTCATGGAGAACCTTTGTGACAAAAATAGCTTGACCGATTGTAGCATAGGAATGTCATTTCCTATCAAAAGAATGTCATCCACGTACAAGACTAGGAATACGACAGTTCGTCCTACAATCTTCTTATAAACACAGGGTTCATCTTCGTTCTTGATGAAATCAAATTCCTTGATTGCCTCATCAAAACAGATGTTCCAGCTCCGCGATGCCTGCTTTAATCCATAAATGGATTTAAGTAACTTGCACACCTTCCCGCTGCTCCCACTGTCTACGAAACCTTCTGGCTGATCCATGTAAACGCACTCTTCCAAACAACCGTTTAGGAAAGCCGTTTTAACATCCATCTGCCAGATTTCATAGTCATGGAAGGCAGCAATGGCAAGTAGGATTCGAATGGATTTGAGCATAGCCACCAGAGAAAAAGTTTCGTCATAGTCCAAACCAGGTCTCTGACGAAAACCTTTTGCAACGAGTCTAGCTTTATAGGTTTCTACCTGCCCATCTACACCAAGTTTCCTTTTGTAGATCCATTTGCATCCAACGCGTTTTACCCCAGGTGGAGCAATATCCAAGGTCCACACTTTATTGGCATACATGGACTCCATTTCAGATTGCATTGCTTCCTGCCACTTATCAGAGTCCCTACTGATAATGGCCTGCCTGAAACTGGTAGGGTCATCTTCTTCCAAGATGCAATCCTCTCGATCCCCGTCTATGAGAAAACCGTAGTATCTCTCGGGCGGATGAGAAATCCTACTAGATCTGCGGAGTGGCTGAGGTTCGTTGGTTGTAACTGAATCTAGCGGTTCCACCAAATCTTTTGTTAAAGCTTGTGTTTCTGGAATTTCATCCAGTTCTACTGTGCTGCCACTAATGTTTTTAACAAGAAATTCTTTTTCTAAAAATGTGGCATTTCTTGAAACAATTATCTTCTGTTCCTCTGCATGGTAGAATAGATACCCACTTGAATCTTTTGGGTATCCCACAAACTTACACAAAACGGCCCGTGCCTCAAGTTTGTCTGGGTTCTGCTTTTTGACATAAGCTGGGAAACCCCAAATCTTAATACGTTTAAGATACAAACTCTTACCACTCCATATTTCATACAGAGTCTTAGGCACGGATTTGGATGGAACTTGATTCAATAGATGTGCTGCAGTTTGAAGTGCATATCCCCAGAATGAAAGAGGTAACTCAGCACTACTCATCATGGAGCGAACCATATCCAATAGGGTACGATTCCTCCGCTCCGAAACACCGTTGTGCTGTGGTGTATAAGGAGGAGTAAGCTGAGAGAGAATACCATTCTCTTTTAAGTAATCTAGGAATTCCGTGCTTAAGTACTCCCCTCCCCTGTCAGATCGGAGGATCTTGATACTTTTGCCAGTCTGGTTCTCTACTTCGTTTCTAAATTCCTTGAATTTCTCAAAAGCTTCAGATTTGTGTTTCATCAGATACACATATCCGAACCTAGAGAGATCATCAGCGAATGTGATGAAGTACGAGAACCCACCCCTTGCATGTATAGACATCGGACCGCATACATCACTATGTACGAGTCCCAAGAGCTCGGTTGCTCTTTCTCCATGTCCGGTGAACGGAGATTTGGTCATCTTCCCTTTGAGACAAGACTGACAAGTTTCATAAGATGAAAACTCGAACGCATTCAAGAGTCCATCTTTATGCAACTTACTCAGTCTTTTCTCTCCGATATGACCAAGTCTACAATGCCACAAGTAGGATTCATTCGTATCTGAATTCTTCCTCTTGCGTGTGTTTTGTATATTGAGAACTGTATTCTGATTTAGAACGTAGATACCATTACACAGTGTACCCTCTGCAACCAGTACCTTATGAAGGTAAATGTTCATGATATTTCTATCAAGAACAAAGTTATATCCATCTTTATCGAGTAAAGAAACTGATATGATGTTGCAAACCATGGAGGGTACATAGTAGCAATCGTTCAAAATCATAGTCTTGCCATTTGGCAATACTAGGTGATATTCTCCGACGGCTGCCACATTAACTTGTGCTCCGTTCGCTACTCTGAGCGACATATCACCCGGTGCAACTTTCCTACTTTTTCTCAGTCCCTGCAATAAATTACAGATATGAGATCCTGATCCGGTATCAAGTACCCAGGAGGTAGGGCTGACCGTAAAACAGTTCTCAATTACAAGAACACCTGAAGTAGATGCAAAGCCATGCTTCTTCTTCAACTGGGTATCCTGGGAATCCATACAATCCCCTTTCCCTTGCTCATACTTATGACTGTTGTCACAAGTTAGAGCTGAACCAACGTTCTCCAGCCCCGAATAAGAATTCGGATCGGTCAAGCGATACATTTTATTATCTTGATTAGGGCGTGAAATGGTTGCTACCTGGATAGAGAGAAAAGAAACACTCAGCGTGCGCTCATGCAAGATTAGATTGGTTTTATTAGTTTATCTAACCAGGATGTCTCCCACTGTTTCCTCAAATTCTTCTTAAAACCTTTTTAAAAGAAGAACTAGTCGGGATTTAATTCACGTCGCAATACTTGCTTAACCTTTCAGCCAGGCTAGTGTCGGTACTTCGAGGGAGGTTTTCCAACGCTTTCGCGAAGTTCCTTAATTTAAGAACCTCTTTTCCCTGGGGGCGTAGCCCCGCTAACACCTTTCTAGACACCTACTAGGTTTATAGCATTGATCGTTAAGTCAAAGTAATCTCCCGAGAGTAATCCAACTCATCAGTGGGATCGGGATCCAACTATCATTGTGTGATGACCTAGATGGAATCCACTCTAGTCACCACACTCCAGAAGGTATGCTAAATCTGCAAGTTTCAGTTTCTTTAGAAACTCCCGATGTGGTTTTTGCCCCTAGGACCCAAGTGATCTTGACACAGTCAACAAATCAAAGAGTCCTAGTCAAGTTCATCCCGTCGTTATCTTGATTGCATTAAACCCACCCGCATAACCCTTGACACAGTCAACAAGGTTACACAAATGTCCTAACCAATCACATTGTATCCAGCAAATAAGCAACACTTACCTACCATTCACTGCGCCTTGACACAGTCAACAAACGTAGCACGAATACTAAGTATAACTTATAAGAAACAACGGAGGGCTACGGCTGGGTTTTTGGCAAAAAAACCCGTTAATGTAATGAACTTGATATCGTTGAAGGAACGTGATACATCTTTTTGAAAATATAGTGACGAAAATTTTTGCTAAAGAGGTCACTCCCTATGAAGGGATCTCGGCTCTTTCCTCGTCGAGTGAGGTGCTGGGCATTCATAAGATGAATACCTCGATGCAAAGCAAGAATGATCGACTATAATGAAGTTATCGCCCTGACGCAAACTTTTGTCCAAGGGGTCACTCCCGATGAGGGGATCTCGGCCTCGTCGAATGAGGTGCTGGGCATTCATAACCGAATACCGCGATGCAAAACAAAAATGAACGTCCTTGCAATAACAGCTTTTTGAAAAAAAAACTTGTTCCAACAACGTTTTTTAGGTTTATTTTCTTGCATTAGTTCTTTTAATGCGTCCCATCATTTAAATCCTATCATTGCAGAAAACAACCAAAATATGACGTACGCTTATGCCATTCGCATTCGCCACGAGGCCCCGTCAACACCCGTTAAGTTACTTAACTAACGACAGAGCGGGGGCTGGGCTAGCGTGGCTGAAAAACATAAGCAACGCCTAAATAGTTATTATATATAGATATATAGCAATGATAGCCAATCCAGATCACAGATGAACACTTTGGATATACTAGGAACCCGCGATTCGTTCGAGCCTGCAACGAAAAGCGGATTACACGGTCGCGATGAATAGCCAAAAACCCCACCCAAGACCCCTACGGGTGCGGCAAACTACCCGCCAAGTACCCGAAGCGAAGCAACCTCCCTCAATGCCGTGAGTAGGCCACTCGGCACTTCGAGATACCCGGTAGTTTGTGCACCCCCTCCATGGGTCTATCCTAGGAGCAAAAACAGTAAAAAGAATTATACAATGACGGCTACAACCCCGACCCGGTTGTGCGGTCATACAAATAATATTACATCAATTCACAAATTTATTACATGAATGAAAGAAAAAGAAACTCTCATCTCACATCTACCCCGGCTATTCATCCGCGACAATCCAACGAGTTCATATACACAAACCATCAACAACACAGATCACAGATATGTATAACCCCCACTAATCGACGTGTAGCGATTAGTAGACGTTCAATACACATATAACATTACAAATATAACCATTAGCCAAAGTCTACAGAACATCGACCAAAAAATACGGATTTTTGAGCCCCAAAAACAAATTTTGCTTTCTGGAAAATCTGGGCAGAAAAGTTATATATCAAAAATCTCAAAATTCCCATATAAGAATACTGCAGAAAAGAAAATCGCCAACCGAGTTAACTCGGCCGTGGATCCGCGGCATAAGCAAGCTTATGCCGCGGAACCGCGGCGCTTTAACCGAGTTAGGTGACCATTTTTCTTCAGTATTCTATAAAAAGCCTGAGCTGATTTTTAGTGTATGATTTATTGATTTTGGAACAGATCTGAAAATCGGCAGAAACTGAATTTTTCGGGGTGATTTTCCGGTTTTTCGTCCGGTCGATATTCTAAATACTTTGCTAACATGCTAGGGTGTTTAGTTAGGCTCTAATACCACTGTTAGGTCCACGTTACCTCTCCCGGTACTTTCAGGGTTGCGGAATCGGTAAAACAAAAAATTTTATAAGCATGGTAACAAGGACCGAAAAGCCGGATCTTTACTAAACAACACACTAGCATCCTAACTAGAGATTTATCTACTCGGTTAGGGGTTATACCTCAACTTGAACTCCTTCTCTTCTTGTTGTTCTTCTTTTTGCTTGCTCCGATAGTTGATCCGGACTTTGGTCACCTCCGCGGTCTCCTTGAGTCGAAGACGTTCCACCCGAGAGATGTACACCGAGCTCCACCTCGAGCCGAGGTAACTAGGGCAAAGAGATTGCTAATCTAGAAGCTTTAGGTTGTGTAGAAGTGATAAAGGGATGGTTTTGTCTTTGTGGGATCTTTATCTCTCAACACATGAGATCAAAAGATGAATCAAGAGGAGGAAGAAGAAGGAGGATCTAGCAACCATGGTTCATTTATTTTTCTTCTCACTTGAAAAGGCAAGAGAGAGAATGAGAAAGAAATTGTGAACTAAAGAAAAGTAACCATGGTTGCAATAATTCAAAAACATTATCATTACTAATCCCATCAAGATAAAGTTTGATGGCTACATTGAAATGACCATTATCATAATCAAAATAGGAAAAGAAAAAGAAAAGAAGAGTGTAGATCCCTCTTGAAAGTCAATAGTCAACACGGTCAACCGGTCAACAAAGTCAAGAGAGGTCAACGGGGTCAAATGGTCAATGCAATTAGCCATCATAAAATTAACAATAAAAGGATTAGTAAATGATGTCCGCGGCTCATAATGGTTTTGACCAAACGAACTGTCAAAACCCCAATGAGTCCGCCTCAAAATGGTTTTGACCGAATCAACTGTCAAAACCCTAATGAGCCTGCCACATAACGGTTTTGGCCGAACCAACTGCCAAAACCCTGATGAGGCACCTCCTCCTTCATCGCTCCGGAAAACTGTGCATACACACCTGCATCCGCATTCCGTAGAATGCGGATGCGCAGAAGACAAAACAAATCCATCCGTGCAATACTAGGATCCGGCTTAAACCAAAGCCCACTAGTATTGCATGCCCGAACACCACACGCACACAAGTGTACGTAAGAGATCGCAGCCCTGCCGTAAAACCATACGGCCTCTACACGTTTCGCTCAGTGCAGGGAAACTCTCTGTGTGGGACTCTAAAGACTCGACACTACGCTGGCAGTGGGTTTAACCACAGACCGCAAGCGGCACTAGCTGTACGTAACGGTCCCCAGGTAGATGTCGATAAGAAGGCCGATGAGGTAAACCCATCCGAACTCCTACTGAGCCTGTATGTGACAATCTCCGTACAGTCCGGTCTGTTCGTCTGATACATCACATGGCGGGCCTAGGGGGCGGTAAACGTCAGTCCCCTAATAGCGGTACAAGTCGTGTCGGAGTGAAGCCCATTACACCCTGAGATAACACTGGAAACCTACCAGTATATCTCGCTTGCCCTGGCCAGGGACTACTCGTGTAATGGCTCTCCTAGACACAGCGCGATGTCAACCCCCAATACTGGGAGAGACGAATCCTGTCTAACCGTCACTGCCTCCAAGTGCTTCGGGACTGCACCTAACTACTACCTGTTTGCACGACTCAGTAGAGCCGTGGTAGGGTAGTAATCAAAGAACAGTGGGAACACACTCGAGGCGAAGTGACAGTGTCAAGTCAGCGGACTAAGCTGTACTCATGTCACCTGGGAACTGATAACTGACGATAGGTATAATACCAACCATCAGTTCCCGACGAGTCATGTCCAGTGTACTCGTAACCTAACGAACACCCGCATACTATCTCAAGTACGGCGTACTGACGGCTGTGGGACAGGCCGTCTCCCGTGCTGGGATGAGAAGCGCATACGCTAGTCTACTCCGGATTATCGATGCCCTGTCTCGATAATCCCACGACTAGGGACGTGTATAAGGATGTGCTTGTGGATTACCCAGCCCCCACGAGTGTGATCGCCATCACAACGCCAGTAATCAAGCAAAGATCCTAAGGGCTCTACTAATGCGTATAGATGATATAAAGAAACGCACATATACACATTAAAGCAGAGACAAACCAAGTAGCATACTACTATATCGAGCAAGATTGTCTATACAACTGTGAATATCCCAAGCATCCATCAAGTAATATACATACTAGTATGATACAGTAATGGCCTCTAGGGCATATACACTAACACGCAGATCTAGTAGGGTTCCTCCTCCACCTGAGAGATACTACGGTTTTCTCATAAACAGTGGGGGAGAGGATTGCGTCATGGAAGATTATGACCCAACTAGTTTCGAGCAGGCCATCACAGGTGGGGACTCTGTGAAATGCCTGGATGTTATGCGATCTGAGATGGAATCTATGCACACCAACTGTTGGAGATAGTGCCCTCAGAGTCAATTATTGGATCACAGGCACGTGATTGCAATGATTGAGGGAGGACCTATCCCGGTAGGACAGTCTTACTCGAGATGATAGTATGCTATCTGGTTTATCTTTATCATCGTGTACTGCTTTAGGTGACCTGACATGTCGCTATTACACGTTGATAGAGCCCCTAGGATTCTTGCTTGACTGCTGACAGTATGATGGCGATCATATACGTGAGAGCTGGTGGTCTATAAGCACATCCTTAAAAGGTCCCTAGTCGTAGGAGTTTCGAGACAGGGCATCGATACTCCATTAGTAGACTAGTGTATACAGTCGAGACCCCGACGAGGGGCGGTGGCCGGTCTCACAAGCCACTGGTGTCAGTTGGTTCACCTAAGATGTATACAGGTGCTCATTGGGTTATGAGTACACCGGACAGGACTCGCCGGGAACCTGCTAGTTGGTCATATACCAGATGTCAGATAGCAGTTCCCTGGTGACATGTGTACAGGTTAGTTCATCGACCTGAGATCGTCATTTGTCTCGTGTGAGTTCCCACTGTGCTTTGATTACTACCCTACCACGGCTCAAAGGAGTCGTGCAAACAGGTTTTAGTTGGGTACAGTCCCGAGCCACATGGAGGCAGTGAGCGGATCTGCAGGGGTTCGTCTCTCCCGGTATTGGGGGTGAGGTCGCGCTGTGTCTAGGAGAGCCATTACACAAAGCCCTCGGCCGAGGCAGGAGATTTACTGGTAGGTATTCCAGTAGTATCTCAGGGTGTTCTGGGCTACGCTCCGACACGACTTGTACCGCTTTTGGGGGTCTGACTTTTACCAACCCCCTAGGCCCGCCATGCGATACTCATAGACGAACGGACCGGACTGTACGGATATTGTCACTGACAGGCTCAGTTGGGTGTCGGGGTGAGCTTCCTCATCGACGTCCCATTTGGTCAATACCTGGTGGCCCGTCACGTATTGGCTTATACCTCTGACGTGCTAGTGGTTAAATCCACAGCCATAGTATTGGCGAGTCTTTAGAGTCCACCACAGTTACAGCTACTCAAGTTTCGGGCGAAACGCTGTAGAGGCCGTATGGAGATATGGCAGGGTTCGATCAGATACGTGCGGTATTGCACGGATCGTGATCGGACGGTTTTTACTAGCCGGCTTTGGCTTAAGCCGGATTCTAGTATTTGATAGTGTAGTTTTGTCTCTTTGCATTTGTGTTCAGTGGGAATACAAATGCGGGCATGTATTTGCAGTATTGGGGTTTTCCTGTAATTTATTACGGGATCGGTTTTCTGAAGTTGCCAGTTCGCATTCCGTTCCGGCCGGTTTTTCTTCATTCCTTCTCGGTCGGACTTTCTTGATGGAGGGTGTTAATTGCAAGTTTGCAATTAACATTAAGTGGAGGGCTTTCTTGCTTATTTGTGGCATCATGATTGTTGCTTCATCATGAGATTCCATATTGGTCTCATCTTTGCTTTTCTTGTGATGGTTTTAAAAAGGGAGATTGATTAGAGAAATGAGAGTGACCATTTTCTATATTGTTGATATTCTTTCTTGCATTTTTTCTCTCTCCAATCTCATCCTTGAGATGTATAGGCCGGCCACAATTTTTGGGGGGTGAGGGGATTTTATTTTGGTTGAAAGAAAATGCTCATCTCATTATACTTGCTTCCAAAAATTCTGTAACATTTAGGAAAAAGCTAGAAATAAATAAATTTAATTAAAATAAGAATAAGCTGATAAATCACAAAATGATTAAAATCAAATATGTTAATCTTCATAAGTTATATGTAATACAAATTAAATTAGAATTTTAGAATGTAATATAAATAAGTTAAAAGGGTTTTAATGAAAATTTTAGCTTCATTTTACTAATAAGGGTGTTATATAATAAGTTAAGTTGTGAGGGGTTAAATTGTAAAGTTAGATTGTATGTAATTAGGGTATTGTCAAGGGTTTAAATGAATAAATGGAATCATTTCAGTTCTGAATCAAATTCAAAATTTAAAAGAAAAATAGATGATAAATCAAAAACACCTCATGCTTCATGCAACCTCTCTTTTCCACCTCCTTCTTGCATGAAACTCACACACTTCCTCACTTGACACCTCCACCTTCTCTTATCCCTTCCTCCTCTCACATATATAACTCTTTCTCAGATCAAAACATGAATTAAAACTGAAGAGAATTAAGAGAAAAGAAAAACTAAAAGAGAAAAAGGAAATAACAAGAAAATAAGAGGAAGAAGAAGAGGATTGAGGAGCTTGTTCATGGAGATTGTTCATCCTCAAGCTAAGAGGAGTTGATTGATCAAGAAGGGTTATTCCTACAACAAATAGGAAGGTAAAATTCTAAATCACAGTAGGTAATTAAGCTCTGTAGTTTAGTTAGGTATAGTTTAGATAAGTTACACAATATCGTATTTTAGCAAAATTAGAGTCTGTTAATATCTGCTTTAATCTGGAACTTAATTAAATAAATTCAACAGAGTAGAAATGATGTAGGAATCAAATTTAACACACCACAAGAAAACGACCATGGGGGGCCGGTTTTGGGCCGGCGACAGAAGGAAAATGGCCGGCGTCGCCGGCCATGGTGAGAGCTTTGGGGGTTTGGTTAATTGGGGTGTGTACAGTATACAATTTAGGATGTTTTGGTACTGTTGAATTAACTTAGTTTCACTGTAATTAAAATCTGGAATGCTATATCGGAAAAAGAATCGTAAAACGCTAATTACGACACGACGAAACTACGTCGCGTGTTAATTTCTGAAACAGTGCAATTTTGGGATAAAATCCAGCAAGACTAAGTGTTTAATAGCTTGATAAGATCAGATAGTATATAAATTGTGGGGGTTAGCGTGTTTTCTATTTCCGCTATATCGGAATAGCTAATTTGCTTATATACGTTATATTGGTATATTTAGACGCGGATACAAGGAATACGGAAGCCGCGAGGAAAGGGAAAGGATTAGCGATTCCGGAGTAGATTCGACTTTCCGGTGAGTAGACTAAACATCTACCGGGGAATTTAGTAAAGATGGCGTGTTTCGCCCATGGTTTTACTTAATGTGATATTCATATCATCATGTTTAAATGTTAGAATTTCATGCATTAAAATATGTGTATATTGCTTAATTGTTAGAACACTTCACAAGTATCGACGAGTCATGCCACGTGCACATCTTATATGCTACACACACCTCGTCGATATTGCCATGTCACATACACTTAAATATCATACTTAATAACATGGATTATATTGTATTTCATATGTCAAGTATATTGGTAGAATTCCTTATTTACATTCTGTTGCTTTATGCGTACTTCCATGTTGGATATGAGATAGATGCAGAATTGAGGATTTATGATTTTGAGTTTTGAATACTACTACATAAATCCAGTTTTTCATGATTGATGTGACATGTCCACCCTGAGATGATTTCTGTTTTTGGTTTTATTCCGGACCGAGTGGGGGAGATATACGGTCGCGGATTTACGTTATCCATACTGAGTGGGGGAGATATACAGTTGGATACAGGGTGGACCCGGTCGAGACCGAGGGGCAGGATAGCCGTATTGAGACGGGGGAGCCTAGCGAGGTTACTCGATACCGGAGTTGGTTATAGAAATACGGCGTGTATCTAGAGGATAACGACCGATATTATGAGTATAGGATCATTCGGGGAATGATGCCTATAAGAAATGAAAGTTTTTGTGTCATTGATGGACACCGAGAAATGATTTACTTGAGTTGTGATTTCAGAAGTATAATGAGATTTATTGTTGGATTTCACATATACTCATATATCATATTGATTCATATTCAGTAGCATGATTGTCATATTTACTTTATTCGCCGTTATATGTTAGTCGTATTCACTGAGTTGGCAACTCATCCCCGTTGTGCCACAGTTCCTTGCAGGGATAGAGTGGACGGGTAGCTGCGAGGCAGGATCACTTTTGCTGTTGTTTCCATCTTTTGATAGGTAGGTTACATGTGTAGTAACCTTCCATTTTGTACTTTTGTATCTAGAAAGACTCCATCAGACTTGTATTTTGACTTAGAAATGAGAGATGGTAAATATATGTACAGTTGAGATCGGTTGATCAGTTTCATAGCTTCTTTCTTTATGAGATTCAGTGATGTTCTATATTTTATATATTCATGTTTATTGTTAATATTGTTGATTCCAACCCGGAATACAACCAAACTTAACCTTATTAATTGTTTACTGATTTAAATTCATAACTTGAGATTTCTACTTAAAAACTAAATTTTCATAAATAATTCCGCAATAAGGTATTTTGATCTTGGTTTTTGGCTTACTTGGATTTGTGCATATCTTTAGATATGATACAATCTGAGTGCCTGTCACATCCAAACTTGGGTCGTGACAAAGTTGGTATCAGAGCTTAGGAGTAACCTTACGGAATTCAGTAAGGGATTTCAATAGGTTGATGTAAGTCTGAGAGTTAGGATGACCTTTGGTTTGATGGAGTAGGTGAATTAGGACGAATGCAGTACCGTACGTATGTTCCGCGGCATATTTACGTTATCGTATTCAGCCTAACTAACCTTAGGATGTTTATCTTGATCTATTCTTCCGTTGATTCTCCGTTATTGAATTCTTCTGTTCCCACACCTTATCAACTCTCGTTTCTTGTTCCAGTTGCTATGGCTACGCGGGCTGGGCGAGCCGCAGCCAGGAATGCAGCTAGGGCGAGTCCGCCTGTGATGAGGACTGGTACACCGGACGTGCAGGAGGTGCATGAGCATGCTAATCCTTCTCCTCCCGATCGCATGACTAGGATCGAGGAGGGTATGTTGGGATTACAGCGAGTGGTAGGACAGTTAGCTGAGACCACTCGAGCTTGGAGATCAGATCCAGCACCGACCGTAGCAGAGTCCGAGGTACAGCCTACACAGACGGTAGCACTAGTAGATACGAGAGTGATGGAGGTATCACTTGCGGAGTTTATGAGATTGAGACCCCCAGTATTTACAGGGACCGATGTGACGAAAGATCCTCAGTCTTTTCTTGATAGAATGGCGAGGATAGGCAGATCATTACGATGTTCTGATGCGAGGTCAGTTGAGCTGACTAGCTTTCGTTTGGAGGGACTTGCACAGGAGTGGTGTGAGTCGATGGAGAGAGGGCGAGCTACGAATCTTCCTCCGATGACGTGGACCGAGTTTTCTACAGTCTTTCTTGCCAGATTTCTTCCCGAGAGTGTGAGGGATGCTAGAGCTAGCAGTTTCGAAGCGTTGAAGAAATCAGCAAGTATGTCAGTAGCCGATTATGACTTACGATTCACCCAGCTATCGCGATATGCTCCATACTTAGTACCTACAGAGGAGCTTCGGGTGAAAAGGTTCCTAAGGAGTTTGGACACACAGTTGTATCTGGCGATAGGCTCCCAGCATTTTGATACATATGCACAGGCCATGGATGCGGCGATACGAGTAGAGGAGCGTTTGAGCCAGTCAGGAGTCGTTCCGGAGCCAAAGAGGAGTAGACCATTCGTACCGACAAATAGACAGTTTGGCCGAGGTAGAGGGTCCTATCCAGGCAGATATACTCCAGGCCGCAGTGTTGGACGAGATTGGACACAGGGCCAGATGTTCAGTTCTTATCCTGGTGATCAGAGACCACCATCTACCTGTTATAGTTGTGGACTTCCCGGACACTTTGCGAGAGATTGTAGATCTCAGGGCGGGATCGTTGCTCCACAGGCTGCTTTACCCCTTCCACCTCCTACACCGATGGCTTTACTTCCTCCCCCAGTTGGCGCTACACGCCAGGCAGTTGCACCACGAGGTAGAGGCTATGTGGGACGTGCTCAGAGAGGTAGAGGAGATAGAGGTAGAGGACGACAGGATGCGGGCAGGGGCCAGGCACGGGTTTTTGCGCTGACTCCACAGGATGCCCAGGCATCAAATGCAGTCGTGACAGGTACTCTTACAGTATGCTCATTAGAGGCACATGTTTTATTTGATCCCGGTTCTACACATTCTTATGTATCATCACGATTCGCACTTTTGTTGGGGAAGGAGTCGTCATTATTAGAGTTACCATTGGTAGTGATTACTCCAGTTGGAGATTCCTTTATAGCTCGGCACGTATTCAGTTCGTGTTCGGTGCGTATTGGTAATAGAGATTCGCTAGTTGATCTGATTCTCCTGGACATGTTGGATTTTGATATACTTCTTTGGATGGATTGGTTAGCCGCTTGTCATGCCTATGTAGATTGTAGAGGAAAAGCGGTTAGATTTTGTTTTCCAGGTGAACCGGTGTTTGTTGTGCAGGGGAATTGCAAGTTAACCCCTGTCAACATGATTTCTTCTTTCGGTGCGAGACGGCTATTGAAGAAGGGTTGTCATGGGTTCTTGGCCTTTATTCAGGACATAGGGGTCGCTGAAGTTCCATTGGACCAAATCCCGATCATACGAGAATTTCCTGAGGTATTTCCTGCTGAGTTACCAGGATTGCCACCTGATCGAGAGATTGAATTTTGTATCGATTTGATTCCGGGTGCAGGGCCTATTTCTATACCACCATATCGAATGGCACCGACGGAATTGAAAGAACTCAAAGGCCAGTTGCAAGAGTTGTTAGATAGAGGACTTGTTCGTCCCAGTGTTTCACCGTGGGGAGCTCCTGTGTTATTTGTAAAGAAGAAGGACGGTAGTATGAGAATGTGCATCGACTACCGACAGCTGAATCGCGTCACGGTGCGAAACAGGTATCCATTACCACGAATTGATGACTTGTTCGATCAGTTGCAAGGAGCCGGATTTTTCTCAAAGATTGACTTGAGGTCAGGATATCATCAGTTGAGGGTTCGGAAGGACGATATTCCAAAGACGGCGTTTCGTACGAGATATGGGCATTATGAATTTCTGGTGATGTCGTTCGGACTTACCAATACTCCAGCAACTTTTATGGATATGATGAACCGTATCTTTAGACCATTTATCGATCGGTTTATTATAGTATTCATAGATGATATTCTTGTATATTCTCGGAGTCAGACGGAGCACGAGCAGCATTTACGTATCACATTGCAAACCTTGAAAGAGCATCAGTTGTATGCAAAGTTTTCTAAGTGTGCTTTTTGGCTCGATAGTGTGGATTTCTTGGGTCACATGGTTACAAGACAAGGTATATGCGTTGACCCAAAGAAGATTGAAGCGGTACAACACTGGCTCAGGCCTATGTCAGTTACAGAGGTTCGGAATTTCTTAGGTCTGGCAGGTTATTACAGACGCTTCGTACAGGATTTCTCAAGGATAGCGGCACCTTTGACAGGATTAACTAGGAAGGAAGTTCCATTTCAGTGGACAGATGCTTGTGAGCAGAGTTTCCAACAGCTGAAGATGCGTTTGACGACTGCACCTGTATTATCTTTACCTTCCGGGTCAGGGGGTTTCGTAGTGTATTGCGATGCTTCTAGAGTGGGCTTAGGCTGTGTGTTGATGCAACACGGCAAGGTTATAGCATATGCTTCTCGACAGTTAAAGAGGCATGAACAAAATTACCCCACTCATGATCTAGAGATGGCTGCTGTAGTTTTCGCATTGAAGATTTGGAGACATTACTTGTATGGAGAAACGTGTCAAATCTTCACAGATCATAAAAGTTTAAAGTATATCTTTCAACAGAAGGATTTGAATCTCAGGCAGCGTAGATGGATGGAATTGGTGAAAGATTACGACTGTGAGATTTTGTACCATCCAGGCAAAGCAAATGTTGTAGCAGATGCCTTGAGCCGGAGGCCTGGAGGTAAATTATCTCATTTGAGTCTTTTGCAGAGACAGTCTTCTACAGACTGGCAGATCTTATGTGATAGTCGTATACAGTTTGAGTTCACATCGGCAGGAGGTCAGCTAGCACATGTTCGCACCAGACCTCAGCTATTGGATCGTATTCGAGATGCGCAGCCTACCGATACTCGCTTGATGAAGATTATGGATCATGTTAGGCAGGACAAGGAGACGGAGTTCGTGATTGATGATTATGGAGTGTTACGTTTTAGGACTCGTCTCTGTGTGCCAGATTCTGACGGATTGAGGCGTGAGATTTTGGAGGATGCCCACAGGTCAGTATACAGTATTCATCCTGGTTCCACCAAAATGTATCGTGATTTGAAGGAAAATTATTGGTGGGAAGGAATGAAGAAGGATGTTACGGATTTTGTTTCTCGATGCTTGACTTGTCAGCAAGTTAAAGCAGAACACCAGAGGCCAGCCGGAGAGCTGCAACCCTTACCCATTCCAGAGTGGAAATGGGAACAGATTTCCATGGATTTTGTGGTGGGTCTACCCAGGACTAGCAGAGGGTACGATTCCATTTGGGTGATTGTAGACAGGCTGACGAAGGCCGCTCATTTTCTTCCAGTGAAGACGACATATGGATTTGCTCAGTATGCACAGGTTTATATCGATGAGATTGTACGTCTACATGGAGTGCCGACATGCATAGTATCAGATCGAGGTACCCAGTTCACGAGCAGACTATGGCAGAAACTTCAGGACGCTCTTGGTACACGACTGAGTTTCAGTACAGCTTTCCACCCACAGACAGACGGTCAGTCGGAGCGGACCATTCAGATACTAGAGGATATGCTTCGGGCTTGTAGCCTAGATTTCGGTGGTAGTTGGGATCGTCACCTACCTTTGGTAGAATTCTCTTATAACAACAGTTTTCAAGAGACGATCCAGATGGCACCCTTTGAGGCCTTGTATGGAAGGAAATGTAGATCACCTATTTGCTGGACGGAACTTAGTGAAAGTAGTATATTGGGACCGCAGATAGTACAGGAAACTACAGAGAAGATTCACTTGATACGAGATAGAATGAAAGCGGCTCAAAGCAGACAGAAGTCATATGCAGATCGAAGACGACGCAAACTCGAGTTTGATGTGGGAGATCATGTGTTCCTTCGAGTATCTCCAATGAAGGGTGTGATGCGCTTCGGGAAGAAAGGAAAGCTCAGCCCCAGATATGTTGGACCATACGAGATTTTAGAGAGAGTGGGCGCTGTGGCTTATCGGTTAGCACTTCCACCAGGTTTTCCCGACGTACATCCAGTGTTCCATGTTTCGATGCTTCGCAGATATCTTCACGATCCATCTCATGCGATCCAGCATCAGACTCTACAGCTTGAGCCAGATCTATCCTTCACAGTGCAGCCAGTTGCTATTTTGGACAGACAGGCAAAGCAACTACGATCGAGAACACTGCTATCTGTAAAGGTTCTCTGGCAAGGAAAGGATCGCGAGGAGATTACTTGGGAGACGGAGGACGCAATGCGAAAGAAATTTCCACATCTTTTCTTAGGTATGTCTAGTAATTAATTTAAATTCGGGGACCGAATTTTCTTAAGGGGGGAATATTGTAACATTTAGGAAAAAGCTAGAAATAAATAAATTTAATTAAAATAAGAATAAGCTGATAAATCACAAAATGATTAAAATCAAATATGTTAATCTTCATAAGTTATATGTAATACAAATTAAATTAGAATTTTAGAATGTAATATAAATAAGTTAAAAGGTTTTTAATGAAAGTTTTAGCTTCATTTTACTAATAAGGGTGTTATATAATAAGTTAAGTTGTGAGGGGTTAAATTGTAAAGTTAGATTATATGTAATTAGGGTATTGTCAAGGGTTTAAATGAATAAATGGAATCATTTCAGTTCTGAATCAAATTCAAAATTTAAAAGAAAAATAGATGATAAATCAAAAACACCTCATGCTTCATGCAACCTCTCTTTTCCACCCCCTTCTTGCATGAAACTCACACACTTCCTCACTTGACACCTCCACCTTCTCTTATCCCTTCCTCCTCTCACATATATAACTCTTTCTCAGATCAAAACATGAATTAAAACTGAAGAGAATTAAGAGAAAAGAAAAACTAAAAGAGAAAAAGGAAATAACAAGAAAATAAGAGGAAGAAGAAGAGGATTGAGGAGCTTGTTCATGGAGATTGTTCATCCTCAAGCTAAGAGGAGTTGATTGATCAAGAAGGGTTATTCCTACAACAAATAGGAAGGTAAAATTCTAAATCACAGTAGGTAATTAAGCTCTGTAGTTTAGTTAGGTATAGTTTAGATAAGTTACACAATATCGTATTTTAGCAAAATTAGAGTCTGTTAATATCTGCTTTAATCTGGAACTTAATTAAATAAATTCAACAGAGTAGAAATGATGTAGGAATCAAATTTAACACACCACAAGAAAACGACCATGGGGGGCCGGTTTTGGGCCGGCGACAGAAGGAAAATGGCCGGCGTCGCCGGCCATGGTGAGAGCTTTGGGGGTTTGGTTAATTGGGGTGTGTACAGTATACAATTTAGGATGTTTTGGTACTGTTGAATTAACTTAGTTTCACTGTAATTAAAATCTGGAATGCTATATCGGAAAAAGAATCGTAAAACGCTAATTACGACACGACGAAACTACGTCGCGTGTTAATTTCTGAAACAGTGCAATTTTGGGATAAAATCCAGCAAGACTAAGTGTTTAATAGCTTGATAAGATCAGATAGTATATAAATTGTGGGGGTTAGCGTGTTTTCTATTTCCGCTATATCGGAATAGCTAATTTGCTTGTATACGTTATATTGGTATATTTAGACGCGGATACAAGGAATACGGAAGCCGCGAGGAAAGGGAAAGGATTAGCGATTCCGGAGTAGATTCGACTTTCCGGTGAGTAGACTAAACATCTACCGGGGAATTTAGTAAAGATGGCGTGTTTCGCCCATGGTTTTACTTAATGTGATATTCATATCATCATGTTTAAATGTTAGAATTTCATGCATTAAAATATGTGTATATTGCTTAGTTGTTAGAACACTTCACAAGTATCGACGAGTCATGCCACGTGCACATCTTATATGCTACACACACCTCGTCGATATTGCCATGTCACATACACTTAAATATCATACTTAATAACATGGATTATATTGTATTTCATATGTCAAGTATATTGGTAGAATTCCTTATTTACATTCTGTTGCTTTATGCGTACTTCCATGTTGGATATGAGATAGATGCAGAATTGAGGATTTATGATTTTGAGTTTTGAATACTACTACATAAATCCAGTTTTTCATGATTGATGTGACATGTCCACCCTGAGATGATTTCTGTTTTTGGTTTTATTCCGGACCGAGTGGGGGAGATATACGGTCGCGGATTTACGTTATCCATACTGAGTGGGAGAGATATACAGTTGGATACAGGGTGGACCCGGTCGAGACCGAGGGGCAGGATAGCCGTATTGAGACGGGGGAGCCTAGCGAGGTTACTCGATACCGGAGTTGGTTATAGAAATACGGCGTGTATCTAGAGGATAACGACCGATATTATGAGTATAGGATCATTCGGGGAATGATGCCTATAAGAAATGAAAGTTTTTGTGTCATTGATGGACACCGAGAAATGATTTACTTGAGTTGTGATTTCAGAAGTATAATGAGATTTATTGTTGGATTTCACATATACTCATATATCATATTGATTCATATTCAGTAGCATGATTGTCATATTTACTTTATTCGCCGTTATATGTTAGTCGTATTCACTGAGTTGGCAACTCATCCCCGTTGTGCCACAGTTCCTTGCAGGGATATAGTGGACGGGTAGCTGCGAGGCAGGATCACTTTTGCTGTTGTTTCCATCTTTTGATAGGTAGGTTACATGTGTAGTAACCTTCCATTTTGTACTTTTGTATCTAGAAAGACTCCATCAGACTTGTATTTTGACTTAGAAATGAGAGATGGTAAATATATGTACAGTTGAGATCGGTTGATCAGTTTCATAGCTTCTTTCTTTATGAGATTCAGTGATGTTCTATATTTTATATATTCATGTTTATTGTTAATATTGTTGATTCCAACCCGGAATACAACCAAACTTAACCTTATTAATTGTTTACTGATTTAAATTCATAACTTGAGATTTCTACTTAAAAACTAAATTTTCATAAATAATTCCGCAATAAGGTATTTTGATCTTGGTTTTTGGCTTACTTGGATTTGTGCATATCTTTAGATATGATACAATCTGAGTGCCTGTCACATCCAAACTTGGGTCGTGACAAATTCCCAAGACCATTTTTCATAGTTCTTTCTCTCATCACCACCTCCACATCCATGGCAACTTCAAGAACCCTAAAGAGACAAGTTCACTACACTATTCTATAGCAAGCCTTGGACGCGTCGGCTAGCCAACTTCGCGCCCGAGTTGCCTCGGTCAAGAGGCGGGAGCCCGTAAAAGATTCCGGCTACGTGGTGCCCTTTCCGACGAGCGAGGAGGTGACGGAGATTCCGCGGGAGATCGGAGTGGAGACGAAGACCGAAGGACACGGATCGCTTGGTATATCTCTCACCCTATCTCTAGTTTGCTAGTTTAGGTTAATGGTTACGATCCGGGTTTTCATTGTCCGCGGTAGCGCCGGTTTCCGAGTAAGGAAAATTTTTATTCCGCATTTTGGCCTCGAGCAAGAGGCCGGGGCGCTGCCGTGGCGCAACATGGTATCAGAGCCACGCCATTAACCTTTCGTAGCTTGTTCTAATGTGTTTGCATTTCCGATCGACCAAAATTTCCAAAAACCGTATTTTTCCTTCACATCAGTTTTCTGTTGATTTTTTCCGAGCTCTAAAAATTTTTTAGGTGGTCTCAGAATGATGTGCAGGGAGTTCTAAGACATCTGGGAAAATACGAGACAATGATACCTCAACCAGAGCGCGGAAGGGCGGCACGAACCCCCTTTTTGCCGCGCTTCCACCGCAGATTGGTGGGGTCACTGCTTCGTATTTCGCCAGTGGGCTTGTGGGCTGGAAATAGGGCTTTTGGGATATTAAATTTGGGCCCAGGTTTTCTGTAACTGCTACAGTATTGGTTGGGGGCCCACTAGTTAATTGTTTGATCGATCGGATATTTTAAACACATTATTTCACAGTATTTACATTATATCTGCGACCGTGAATGTCACTTGATCGGTAAATCCGGTCTAACTGCTATAGCCCGGTTAGACGGATTTGCGAACGTGACTTTCACGTTGATGTTCTATGTTTATGATGTGTTGTTGCGGATCGGTCGTGGGGATAGCCTGGATGCAATGCTAGCACTGTTTTGTTGTATTTTGTACATTTGATATTGCGGGGCGAGCGTCCGACATGTGGACTGCCGTCACTGCCTGTTTGTATTATTCTTTTGGGGCACGACCTGGTTGCGGTCGATGTACCCGGTGTATGTATATTTTACTTTCTGTACTAGGATTACCCCGCGGAGGGGTGCACGGATAGCCGGGTTCTAGAGGGCAACGGGCCCGCATCTCATGGCATTGAGACGGAGGGGGCTTCACTCTAGGATTGGCGGGCTATTCGCCGCACTCGTAGGGGGTACAGGTTGATCCAGGAGGGGTGCCCAAGTTACCGGATTCCGTGAAGTGCTGGGTGGTCCATTCACGGTGCTGAAGGGGGCTGCCTCGCTTCAGGTTTTGGCGGGTGACTTGCCGCGCCCGTAGGGGTCTAGGATTTCATTGCACAGGCTATCCACACGACCAGGGGAACGTCGGGTTTCAGCAGCGGCTCTGTGAAACCCGGGGCTTCCAGATATCTGTATTGTTCCGTGATGCTGTATATTTCTGTGATGTTGCTTTTTATCACGCCTTGAGCGAAAATAATATATTGGTATATATATTAGTAGATGTTGTATATGTTTTACATCCGCGCTAGTCCAGTCCCCGCTCTGTCGTTAGTAAGCTAACCTAACGGGTGATGACGGGACCCAGTGGCGAATGCGGATGGCATATACGTACATCAGTATATTTTCGTTCTTTATTGGTGTGATCATATGATGGGACTGCGTTGATTCGGATCAACGCAAGTTATAAACAAACCTATTCTGATGTTGTTGGAACATTTTTCAAAAAGCTGTTAGTGCAAGGACGTCCACTTTTGTTTTGCATCGTGGTATTCATTTGGAATATCCCGCTCCTCAGTCGACGAGGCAAGGGCCGAGATCCCTTCACCGGGAGTGACCCCTTGGACAGAAGTTTGCGTCAGGGCATTAACTTCACTATAGCCGATTACCTTTGCTTTGCATCGTGGTATTCAGTTGGAATATCCTGCACCTCATTCTACGGGGAAAGAGCCGAGATCCCTTCACCGGGAGTGACCTCTTTAGTAAAGGTTTTCGTCACTATATTTTTCTAAAAAGTTATCCAGTTCCTTCAACGATATCAAGTTCATTACGTTAAAGGTTTTTCGCCAAAAACCAGCCGTAGCCCTCCGTCATTTCGGATTAGTATTGCATAGTATTCGCGCTACGTTTGTCGTTGCTATTCGCCGAGGCGTAGTGTGCGGTAGCTCTGTAATGCTTTCTGTCGCATGGATAAGTGGATTGGTTAGGACAGTCGTGCGACTTTGTTGATTATTCGTCAAGGGTCATGCGGGTGGGTTTAACGCAATCAAGATAATGACGGGTTGAACTTGACTAGGACCTTTTGATTTGTTGATTATTCGTCAAGGTCACTTGGGTCCTAGGGGTAAAAATCACATCGGGAGTTTCAAAAGAACTGAAACTTGCCAGGCATGCGCATACCTTCTGGAGTGTGATGACGTGAGTGGATTCCGTCACGTTATCATGCGATGATAGTTGGATCCCGATTCCCACTGATGAGTTAGTTTACTCCTCGGGTGACCCCGACTAATTCTTCTTTCAGGTTTGGAGGAGAATTTGAGGTACAGTGGGAGGTTTCCAGATTAGACAAAGTGATAACCATTCTGATCTAGGTTAGAGTGCACGCTGAGTGTTTCTTTTCTCTCTCTCTTTGGCAGCGACCATTGACCCGACCCTGGACTATGACTCAGTGACCAAGTTGACCGAACCTTCTTAACACAGGCTTTTGGATTGTCAGAGTTGCAGACCTCATTGCCACTCCTACTTTTACCCTTTTCTCCAGGACACCCCGTATTACTACGAACGTCCACTTCCATTGGACAAAACCATCGTATGGTTAGATACGAACTCGAAGGACTTCGAGGATGGTTTCTGGTTTTGGAGAAAACGAATAGGATTATTCAGTTGTCTTTTCTTTTCACCCTCTCTCAGGTTGCGAGTACTCCTTGGTTTAGGAGTAGTACACCTATTACGCAAATTGGATAGTCTTCTTCCAAACCATAGGCTGGTGCCGACCGGTAGGGAATGAAGAAAACCAGTTAGCCTAAACGGTGTACAGAAGGTATTAAGTTAAGACAAAGCAAGGGATTAGTAAGAGGGCAAAGTAAGTTGCGACTGCTATTCACGACCAAACCAAGTATTTCTTCGCCAATCCTAAATCACCTTTGTATTTCTCCAGGACACTCCGTATTACTACGAAGATCCCAGTTTATTGGATACTCCATCGTATGGTTATATACGAACTCGAAAGGAACTTGTTCCAGTTCGGGGATGGATTCTGGTTCAGGAGAAATAGGAATAAAGTACATTCAGGTGTCTTTTATCTTCACCTTCTCTCGCATTGCGAGTGTTCCTAGGATTGGGACAGTACACCCTTTATGCTTTTTGGATAGTCTTCTTCCAAACCATAGGCTGGTGTCGAACGGTAGGGAAGGAAGAAAACCATTTGGCCTAAGGGGGTGTACAGAAGGTAATGACTAAAGACATAGAAAGGGATTTAGAAAGATGGCAAAGAATCACAAGGTTACAGTTGTGAATCTGGATAATGGAAGAGGCATTACTAAGAATACCAGGATACCCCATCGAAACATTTCAATGTTTCAGTTTCACTGTGTACTGTTAAAAGAAAACTGATTTCCCAGTTAGACACTTGCTCCAGGGTATGTATTTACCAGGTATGATTCTCACATCTGTATGGTTTTACAGATGCTGAGTGGGAGTAAGTTATTGGGAATAGGGTGATCATCCTCATTATATCGGGATTCGTTGTAATCGGTGATATTTGAGGAGATCATCTGGGCTGTTTGCCGGTCGGCAAATATTTGGTTTTGAATATCCGCTGTTGTGCACCAATTTCAAATTGATATATTTGTACGTCTATTTTCATAGAGTGAGATATACCTTTTGATATTATGTCGATGACATTTACCTATATCAGTGGATGGTTAGGTAAGGAGCATTAAATAGCGGTGTAATTCTTCTTAACCATAAGTACAGTTTTCAACCTACGACACACAGTGAAAGAGTTGTTAGACTCAGAGGACTTATACAGAGTATTGTATGTTGTCCAGTGTCCATCGGGACAGAGGGGTTGGTCCTCATACTATATTCTATTTACTTTTAACTTCTCTGGTTCTTAGACATGTGTTTCGTAGAAACACAGGGTCTAAGTTTTGAGGAGTTATAGGTATTTGAATAGAGTAGAGAACCAGGTGTAGCAAGTATCGGGATTCTTCAAAGAGATCGAAGATGTAGATACTTGTGTATGGTATTCAGTTGATAGTAATGATGAAGACAGATTGCTTCTCTTTCAGGTTACTCATAATTGGAAGCATTCCTAAGTTGAGTAACGCTGATCGGCCTCCTTCCATTTTAGTTGACATGCACTGGAGACAGCTGCATGATTTGAATCTGGTTCAATTAAATCAGTGCCTCTGTTTCTATATTGGATATAGAACAGTTCATATCTTGACATTGTTAAGGTACGGGGAGTTGTCCGGCTTATGCTTAAAACCAGACACTGGACAACTCAAGGCACGTTTCTGTAATGGCTGTTTATGGGTTGACCCAGGCTATGACGAGGGTTGACTTTCTACCATCTGGATGAACAATAGCAATATTGTTCTAGACTCGCCACATTTTAAAAGAAATGGATTTTTCAAAAACAGTAGTGGGAGTATGGTAGAACTGGAAGTGATTCCAGAACCACAAACGATTACCGAAGATTTGATAAGGAACCTAAAGATTCAATCTGATTTGACATTCCATTGGCCACTCTGCAGATACGGTGGGTAACTTCAGGCACCCGAGAGGTACTCCGGTAGTCTCAAGGACGGTGACAGGGAAGTTCTTGTTTACCCACACTTGCCATTGCTGTTGTTCCAGGCTGTGAGACCCGGCTGGAGGATGAGTATAGCGTCGTTCTAAACTAGCTTTAGAAGTGCACGTCTATATGACTCTGGCAGAGGGTTGTCGTAGTCAGTGGGAGCAGCGGAAACATTGGTGGACACCAGGCTTATGTCTACTTATAGACTAAAGCAAATATAGCGGAGATAGATCATCTATTTCTGACCTGACAGTCATAGGTTTGACTTCATCAGAATAGGGGATGGATCTGTTGAGAAGGTAGTAGAGTATGATGTCCTGGTATTTGGATGACATACACAGAATAGGAAAAGATACTCCTATACTACGATCGGTTGTACTTTGGTCGTCACACAGTGGTTTCTCCACATGGGACTTGGATATTATATCAGACATTCTGGTCACTAGATCTATGGTTTTAGATCTAGATTTGGGTGGTTTCCCAATCTGGGTACCTTGACAGCATTCTATGAGTATTTAGAATGGACGACTCCTGGCACGGTAGTGCACCTGCAGTTGATGGAGTCACCCTCTCTAAAGGTGTCTTATAGACTAAAGGGGAGAGGGATACTCATGATTGGCAGATCACTTGCTTAGGCAATTGAGTCAATCATGTGATGTCAAGTACCACACCAGATGTTGTTCTTGCAGTAGATGCAATAAGTTGATATTAATCCAATCCTGGAGAAACGGTTGGAAGCAGCTTTAGAACATAAGTTGATGTTCTAGGGATATGATAACGGCAGCCTCCCTTAGGAGACGGTTATCATTCCATGCTTCCAAGGTGACATGGACGACAATGAGGTTGTCAGAGTTATAGTTTTCCTTCTGACGAGGGGCAGTATTTTGGACATGTGGTCCAAGGCAATACTGAGGGTGGCATGGCGCAGGATACTGATTAAGTTCAGTTGACGATACAGTCTAAGAAGTTTGGATTTGGAGTTCATTTATGAGCTAGGTCCCATCAGACATCCAGACATTCTAAGACAGGTATTGCTCATTTCGGGAGATGGCTTTCTCCGCGAACTTGAGATATAGAGAGACATAGAAAGAAACTTCTCTGCGGATCCACTCACTGAAGCTATTCCTCGAACGCAATAGTTTCGCAAACGAGCTTTGTGAGACTGACTAGTAGAGGAGTTGGGTGTTCGGTATCACACGGGCTGTGAGTATGCGGCATCGCAATAATTAGCCTTGAGTGCAAGTGGGAGATTGTTGGAGATAGTGCCCTCAGAGTCAATTATTGGATCACAGGCACGTGATTGCAATGATTGAGGGAGGACCTATCCCGGTAGGACAGTCTTACTCGAGATGATAGTATGCTATCTGGTTTATCTTTATCATCGTGTACTGCTTTAGGTGACCTGACATGTCGCTATTACACGTTGATAGAGCCCCTAGGATTCTTGCTTGACTGCTGACAGTATGATGGCGATCATATACGTGAGAGCTGGTGGTCTATAAGCACATCCTTAAAAGGTCCCTAGTCGTAGGAGTTTCGAGACAGGGCATCGATACTCCATTAGTAGACTAGTGTATACAGTCGAGACCCCGACGAGGGGCGGTGGCCGGTCTCACAAGCCACTGGTGTCAGTTGGTTCACCTAAGATGTATACAGGTGCTCATTGGGTTATGAGTACACCGGACAGGACTCGCCGGGAACCTGCTAGTTGGTCATATACCAGATGTCAGATAGCAGTTCCCTGGTGACATGTGTACAGGTTAGTTCATCGACCTGAGATCGTCATTTGTCTCGTGTGAGTTCCCACTGTGCTTTGATTACTACCCTACCACGGCTCAAAGGAGTCGTGCAAACAGGTTTTAGTTGGGTACAGTCCCGAGCCACATGGAGGCAGTGAGCGGATCTGCAGGGGTTCGTCTCTCCCGGTATTGGGGGTGAGGTCGCGCTGTGTCTAGGAGAGCCATTACACAAAGCCCTCGGCCGAGGCAGGAGATTTACTGGTAGGTATTCCAGTAGTATCTCAGGGTGTTCTGGGCTACGCTCCGACACGACTTGTACCGCTTTTGGGGGTCTGACTTTTACCAACCCCCTAGGCCCGCCATGCGATACTCATAGACGAACGGACCGGACTGTACGGATATTGTCACTGACAGGCTCAGTTGGGTGTCGGGGTGAGCTTCCTCATCGACGTCCCATTTGGTCAATACCTGGTAGCCCGTCACGTATTGGCTTATACCTCTGACGTGCTAGTGGTTAAATCCACAGCCATAGTATTGGCGAGTCTTTAGAGTCCACCACAGTTACAGCTACTCAAGTTTCGGGCGAAACGCTGTAGAGGCCGTATGGAGATATGGCAGGGTTCGATCAGATACGTGCGGTATTGCACAGATCGTGATCGGACGGTTTTTACTAGCCGGCTTTGGCTTAAGCCGGATTCTAGTATTTGATAGTGTAGTTTTGTCTCTTTGCATTTGTGTTCAGTGGGAATACAAATGCGGGCATGTATTTGCAGTATTGGGGTTTTCCTGTAATTTATTACGGGATCGGTTTTCTGAAGTTGCCAGTTCGCATTCCGTTCCGGCCGGTTTTTCTTCATTCCTTCTCGGTCGGACTTTCTTGATGGAGGGTGTTAATTGCAAGTTTGCAATTAACATTAAGTGGAGGGCTTTCTTGCTTATTTGTGGCATCATGATTGTTGCTTCATCATGAGATTCCATATTGGTCTCATCTTTGCTTTTCTTGTGATGGTTTTAAAAAGGGAGATTGATTAGAGAAATGAGAGTGACCATTTTCTATATTGTTGATATTCTTTCTTGCATTTTTTCTCTCTCCAATCTCATCCTTGAGATGTATAGGCCGGCCACAATTTTTGGGGGGTGAGGGGATTTTATTTTGGTTGAAAGAAAATGCTCATCTCATTATACTTGCTTCCAAAAATTCCCAAGACCATTTTTCATAGTTCTTTCTCTCATCACCACCTCCACATCCATGGCAACTTCAAGAACCCTAAAGAGACAAGTTCACTACACTATTCTATAGCAAGCCTTGGACGCGTCGGCTAGCCAACTTCGCGCCCGAGTTGCCTCGGTCAAGAGGCGGGAGCCCGTAAAAGATTCCGGCTACGTGGTGCCCTTTCCGACGAGCGAGGAGGTGACGGAGATTCCGCGGGAGATCGGAGTGGAGACGAAGACCGAAGGACACGGATCGCTTGGTATATCTCTCACCCTATCTCTAGTTAGCTAGTTTAGGTTAATGGTTACGATCCGGGTTTTCATTGTCCGCGGTAGCGCCGGTTTCCGAGTAAGGAAAATTTTTATTCCGCATTTTGGCCTCGAGCAAGAGGCCGGGGCGCTGCCGTGGCGCAACACCAACAAAGTATGGACTTTGGAAGTTTCTCCTGAAGGGGTAAAACCCATTGGGAGCAAATGTATCTTTAAGAAGAAACTTGGTGTAGATGGAAAGGTTGAGACCTTCAGAGCAAGACTTGTAGCAAAAGGTTTTCGTCAACGACGAGGTGTCGATTATGATGAAACCTTTCTCCGGTGGCTATGCTTAAATCCATCAGGATCCTACTTGCCATTGCTGTATACCATGACTATGAAATCTGGCATATAGATATCAAGACCGCTTTTCTAAATGGTGATTTAGAAGAGAGAGTGTACATGACACAGCCAGAGGGCTTCGTAGATAGTGGGAGCAGCGAAAAGGTGTGCAAGTTGCTTAAATCAATCTATGGATTCAAGTAGGCATCGCGGAGCTGGAACATCTGTTTTGATGTGGCGGTCAAAGAATTTGACTTCATCAAGAACGTAGATGAACCTTGTATATACAAAAAGGTTGTAGAGAGTAAGGTTGTTTTCCTCGTATTGTACGTGGACGACATACTCTTGATAGGAAATTATGTTCCTATGCTACACTCGGTCAAGCTCTTCATATCACAAAAGTTCTCCATGAAAGATCTAGATGATACCTCCTACATCTTGGGGATAAAGATCTATAGAGATAGATCTAAAAGAATGTTGGGATTGTCCCAATCTAGGTATATTGACACCATACTAAAGAGGTTTAGTATGGAAGATTCTAAGCGTGGAAATTTACCCGTTTGTTCAGGAATCACTCTCTCCAAGAGATGTCTCCCAAGACTGATTTGGAAAGGGCTCGCATGCAAGGGATACCCTATACTTCCGCAATTGGGTCAATCATGTATGCGATATTATGTACCAGACCGGATGTAGCATCAATCAAATTCTAGGGAGAAGCACTGGACAGCAATGAAGAACATTCTTAAGTACTTGAGAAAGAATAAAGAAATGTTCTTAGTGTATGGTAACGGTGAACTCCAAGTGAAGTCCTTTACCAATTCGATCTTCTAGAGTGATAAGAACGACAGCAAGTCGGTCTCAGGTTTTGTCTTCACCCTAAATGGAGGGGCGGTATGTTGGAAAAGTTCCAAGAAAGATACCATGGCAGACTCGACGATGGAGGCTGAATACATAGCTGCCAACGATGCTACCAAAGAGGCTGTCTGGATGAAGATGTTCGTTGCTGAACTTTGTGTGGTTCCATCCATTGAGGATCCAATACCTTTGTATTATGATAACAATGGAGCTGTGGCATTGGCCAAGGAACCCCGGTCCCATCAGCGATCCAGACATATTCTTAGGCGGTATCACCTAATTCAGGAGATAGTTGATCGACGGGAGATCGAGGTCAGGAGAGTTGACACGAAGGATAACACAGCGGATCCACTCATGAAAGCCCTTCCCCAGACACATTTTGAGAGACTTTTTGGGATGTTGGGTTTGAGATACTACAACAACTGACCTTAGTGCAAATGGGAGATTGTTAGGAATATGTATCCCTAGAGGCCATTATTGTATAATATAGTGGATGCTTAGACATATATGTAGAGGACTTTCTTGCTCGACAAGATAGTATGCTATCTGGTTGCTCTTTATCTTAACATGTACAATTGTATTATTATACTAATCTCTCTGATACATGTTGATAAAGCCCTTAGGATGTTAGATTGACTACCAGGACTATGATGCGGATCATACTAGTGGGGCTTGTGTAGTCCGCAAGCACATCTTTTAACAGTTCCTAGTCGAGGGAATATCGAGACATGGCATCGATATTCCAGAGTAGACAAGTGTGTGTGTTTCTTGACCTTGTATGGGACGATGGTTAATCCCACATCCATTGGTGTTTGGCATCAAAGATTGTACACAGGTGCTCATTGGAGAATGGGTACACTGAACAGGACTCGCCGAGAACTCGTAGATGGTACCATACCTATCGTCAAATAGCAGTTCTCTGGTGACACTTGTACAAATTAGTCTGTAGACCTGAGATCATCATAGTGTCTTGTGTGGTTCCCACTTTACTTTGATTTCCTCCCTACCACAGCTCAAAGGAGTCATGCAAACAGGTGGATTTTGGGTACAGTCCCGAGTCACATGGAGACAGTGAGCGATAGGAGGGGTTTCGTCTCTTCCGGTATTGGGAGTTGATGTTGTGCCATGCTCGATTGGCTATAACAGCAAGTCCCTGGTCAAGGCTGATGAGATTTACTGATAAATGTTATCATTAGTTTCTCGAACGGTTATAGGCCACACAACGGCATGACTTATCAAGTTACTGGGGTCTGACGATTCCACCCCTAAACTCGATATGCGACATATTAGACGAAGAGACCGGACTGTACGGTAAGTGTTACTTATAGGCTTTACGGGAGTTTGGACAAGCTTGCTTGTTGATCTTCTATTCACTCAATACCTGGGTAGCCATTACGTCCAGCTAAAACCGCCGATGGCTTGTGGGTATCTGATATGATCATTACTTACTGCTGGCATATTGACGAGTCTTTAGAGTCCTACACAGAGGTTTCCTAGCTCAAGCGAAACGAAGTAGGGCACATATGTTGATATGTACGGGAGCTTGATTAAATACGAGTATGTGATACCGTATTCTAATCTCGCGATATTTAATATCGGTTAGATTATATTTGATATAGCCGAATTATTGAATCAAGTGTTGATTCAATGATTTGTTATATGTATTTATATTTGATATTAGCCAGATTATATTTGATGTAGCCAGATTATTGAATCAAGTGTTGATTTAATAATTTTATATATATTAACTAGTATTGAATATTAGACGGTTATATGTGATATAACCGAATTATTGAATCAAGTGTTGATTTAATAATGTGATATATATATATATGTGTGTGTGTATGTGTGTGTGATATTAGCCGGTTATATATGATATAACCGGATTATTGACTCAAGTGTTGATTTAATAATTTGATATATATTTATATTTGATATAATATATATTAACTAATATTAGCTCATCAATGATTTTCTTCTCTTGTGTGATATATATATATATAACACTATTGTATCATGGTAGATGATACATTGAACATGGATGTATGAGACTCACACTAAAACTAAGGATAATATTGGGTGATTTATTTTTAAAGTAAAATTAAAAATGAGTTGGAAATGAGCATGGCTTAGATGCTTGTAGAAGCCATAACTCATCTCACTAATTTTGTTTTACTCTAGATGTTTTCTCACCCAACCCTTATCTTTAGCCCATGGTTAACTCTCTCATTATCACTTAAGATATTTTCTTCACCCAAGTTCATCTTCTTCCTCTTCTAGCCTTTTCTTGAGCTGGAAAATAAAAAGAAAAAGAAATTTCTGAAGTGAGCAAAATTCCTACTTCATCAACCTACACTTCACTAGCCCTTTAGTATAGGTTGTTTGCTTCACTAATTCTTAATTAGTGAAAATGTAGCTTGAGTTAGTGAGACTTCAAGGTGGATCATCTTCGGCCTCGAAGACAAAAAAGAAAGCTCGTTCCTTTTACCAAGTGGAGTCTAAGAAAAGTTCTAGGGACTACTGCTTAGAGCTTTAGAAGTGAAGGACCGGTCTACAAAGTTTGTATTCTCTATTCACTTAGTGTAAAACTTGTTTGCTTACACTTAAACCCTAATTCTCCAGTTCGATTCTAGATTAGTATAGCTTAGCACACTAGATTTTTTAAAATTGCATATGGGATGTTTGTATAAACCTAGTGGTGGTGCTAAGACATACTTTCAGGATCAAGCAATTACAAGTCTAGACAACAAGTCATGTCCATTAGGACAACAATTCAGGATTGTCTGCATGAGTAATAATCTAAGTAACAGGTCTAGTAATGTCTCGTGAACATGTCAGGCAGTGTGTATTAAATAGGATAAATACTTAACAGAAAACAGTAACCAATTTATTAAAACACCGTAGAAATAACTAATGTATATTATCTATTTTATAAGGTATAATTAATCTATTCATATATATGTATACCTATTTGTAATAACGTTTTATGTTTGCTACTAGATATACTATAGTCTAAGTAAAGGATAATAAAACGGCAGTGAAAATTATAATAAAATTATAATGAACTAGCATGCAACGGGATAAAACGGTTATTGTTATAAATACGGATTAATGTCGTAAAATTGTATATTGAAAATAACTTGCCAACTATTAACATACGTATATTAATAAATAAATATATATTGGAATATGTAATGTAGTAAATCGCAAGTTTAGAAACTTTCCTCGAAAACAACGGTTTGTTGGATATATATACCCTAGAGGCCTTTATTGTACAGGATGCTAAGGAGATATATGTACAGGACAATCTTGCTTGATATGATAGTATGCTATTTGGTTTGTCTTTATCTTAACATGTGATATGTTTTACTTTGTATTTCATATCTTGTATACATGTTGATAAAGCCCGTTGGATCTTTGCCTGACTACCTGCGTTGTGATGGTGATCATGCTAGTAGGAGCTGGGTAGTCTATAGGCACATCCTTAAAAAGCATCCCTATTTATAGGAGTATCGAGACTAGGCATCGTTACTCAAGAGTAGACAAGTGTATACATATCTAGACCATGACGAGGGGTGATGGATTGGTCCCGTGGCCATTGGTGAGGTGCACCTAAGATTGTATACAATTGCTCACTGGATGTCACGACCCGAAATTTTGTGCGTGACCGGCACTTAAATCATGCAACGTCTAAAGGCATAACGTAATTTAAGTAAGCCGAAGCCCAGAAAATCTATACCCTTTTTACGGAAAATAGTGGGGGTGCAGTTTCGAAATAAAGATATAATGAAATAAAGTTTAGCTGTAAATGAATAACTAATGATATAAGAAAATGCAAGTAGAATGTACTAAAATTGAGAAGATTTTTCGTATTTTAAAAAAATTTGGCAGTACCTCTCTTGTATATTTTAAACTGAAACCACATATACATAACAATATAAAAGGCATCCCCAAACGGAAGCTAGCTCTTCGCCAAATGGCGGAATCAAAACCACACAAGTAAGCAATATACATATATATATATATATATACGACACCGAACGGTGAAGATCAGCAAAGAAAGAATGATAAATAAAGAGAGACGTCAAAACCACCAATAGCGAACATATACCACCTCGCTCTATGTCTTGCAAACACAAGTCTTTCTAAGTCTTACTAAATATACAAATACTAGTTTTCTGATTGATGGAGTTTATCTAGATACAATAGAAAATAATAAATTCAAGAGTGGGCACGATCCAATGTGTCCCACCTACTATAGCAAAACACCTGAATGCAAGCTGTGTGCCAGCGATACCGCGACTGATCCAAGCGGTCAAACCTGCAAGAACTGTGGCACAACGGGGGCGAGTTGCCAACTCGTGAGTAGAAAACATCAGCAGGTAGAAATCGAATAAAATTACAATTTCCTAGGTCATACTATATCATGAAGGTAATACTATGATATCTAGGTGACCATGTATGCCTGTATATCAACAATATAATCAATGCCAATGACATATACAATAAACATCCGAATCATATGCCTATATGCAGGTGGATATCATCCACGTGTCCATCAACGACACAATAAACATCATGGAACCTGAGTGTCCAACATCGACACTCGAAACATCATAAAAGAATATGCATGTATGTATGAGGATATCAATCAACGTGTGTCCATCAACGACACATCAAAATCATGGAACCTGAGTGCCCAATACCGACACTCGAAACATCATGAAACCCGTGTCCAGCATTGACACGTAAATCCTCATAGCTCGGGCTCCGTCGGTCCGGATTGGCCCATGGGCTTCGTCGGTCCGGATCGGCCCGTATCCATCTCACGACTCCATTCGGTATCCCCCGGATAACCTCCGAGCGTAAAACAATCACCGGTAGGTAGTAGTCCCTCTGCCAGGCTCATCGTCTACTGCATAACATACCTTTCTTGCCCCGGGGTACCATACCAGGTCCACCATGAACCCGCAAACGGATCATCCATCTCCTCGAATCAGGTTTCTAAAACCAATCTCAGAACCGAGAAAACTCATGGTGGACACATCGAAATATCATATCAAGAGAAACCGGGTTTTCGAAACAATGCATATTTTCTTGAAATATAACCACGGTTCTCAAATTCATAAATCACATAAAATCAGTATCTCAATGCCTAAATCCATGAAATATGATGTATGCAACATAGAACAGAAATGTGAGCATATCGGGTATATCATGCAACATAGAATAGAAATGTGAGCATACCAGGTATATCATTCCTACGAGTCATGTGATAGTACCGAACAATCAAGAGTAATAGCATGATATAGAAATTCTACTGTGTAAGTGGCATGGCAATTACCGATGATGAATGTGTGTGAGCCGGCAATCTGTGTAAGTGTAACATGCGCATCATCGATAATTGTGCAGGTGTACTAGCAGACGATATCATAATAAATAATGAAAGCACAGGTATGCGTAATGCAATGAGAATATCGTAAACGTAGAAGAAATTAAATCGTAAGCGCACTATTATGAGGTATACATATCTAATCTAACATCTACTTAAGGGCTAAACTAAGTAGTGTAGACAGGGATTAATAATATCTATAACATATCTGAGTCGATGAATCTATCAATCAGCAATCCAGCCTCATAGCATCACGTACGGTATAATCCATCATACGGCATCCTCGAATCAAGGGTACGAATCAATAATCAGGTAGAAATCATCGCGTACGGTAATCCATCGTACGACGGCATTAAACAAATAGGGATTCTATCAACCTATACAACAATGAGGGTACGGATCTAACGTCTCGTACGGTATATCACTCATTATTCTCATAAATATATATATATATATATCAAGTCACATCCATATCAATCTCATATCATGTCATGGCAACAGTATCTATATTCACATATCGCCTTGCATCCGCATATTGACATATTAAGCCAAGTCATCTCATTTCATCATATTCTCTTTTCATCACATCAATATCTCACATCAAGCAATCTTATATATATTTATCTTATTTTACCGATCTCACAACACATCTATCTCAATCTTATCATATTCATCAATCTCATGTCATATCCTTATAGATCTCGTCTCAATCTAGGTGTATGTATTCATTCATTCATATCATCTCCAACTAACATTTTGATCATATCCATAGTTTCCTAGTATAGGCTTCTCCGACTATATTCTATATATCGGTTTCCAATTTATAATTGCGGGGGTGCTATACGCCATCCACCCGACTTCCCCGTAGATATAAATCTACTCACCTGTGAAACTCCTCGTTTAGCCGTAGTCGATGTGCTTCGTCGTCTCGGAATCCACACGAAGTACCTATAAATCAACACATATCACATCGTTATGAAAACCAAGTCTGAAAACCGATACGGTGCACGATTTACGTATAGGTTAGAACATATAGCCTACGCATGAAAAAACAACCAAACAACCCTCGTCGTTGACGTACAAACGTCTAACGACCAAATCAAATCCAAATACCAAAACCATGAATTCAAATATTGGGAAAACATTGCCAAAGGACTCAGAAATAGCTCCCAGATTTTATCCCAGGTTAATTAGGACTAAACAAGTAAGTACAGGGGATAGGTTATAGGGATTAGGAGCTACACCCAAAAACCCAACCCCAGAACCCAAAAGAGATCCAGCGACATCACCAAAATATCCGACCTCGCCGGTCAAAGTAGGGGGAAACGGGTTCGTACTTCGGTGGTGGTCTTCTAGTGGTTCATCTAGGTCAATGGACTTGTTTGATTTTTTTGAAAATATCCCAGATAGCTCCAGACTCCCTGTAGGCCAACAAAACATCACAAAACCGACACAAGACAATTTCTAAGTTCGTATTTTGGTGCTGATCTCGGGTCTTGACCAGTAAAACACCACTAATGGTTAAGTAAACACCCACTACAGATCACAAGTCTGCACAATCACCTAAACCTTCTCTTGGAATTTCCAAACATCACTAATCTAAATCGATTTAACTCTAAACTACTATAGGGTGCTAGGAAACTCAAAAACTGAACTAGAACTGTAGGAATTACCTCATTTGGCAACTCAAGAATTTTCTTGAGTTGCTCAAAGTCTTCAAAATCCAAGCTTGAAAGGTCCAAAGTGTTGAGGATGAAGTTGTGCATCTTTTTAATGAAGGAAGTATAGGGTTTTGGTGGATGATTGGAGATGAAACATGAGGGTAGAGGTGGAGGAAGAGATGAAGAAGGAGATGAAGATGATGAAGAAAAAGAATGAGGTCAAGGTCTCTCTCTCTCTCTCACCCTCAATCTCTCATATGGCATAGCATTCCACTCTCTCTCATAGCCATACCATTGACTTTTCTTTTCTTTTTTCTTTTATCAACCATGGCATCTATTTGTTTCTTCTCTCTTTCTCACAAAAACTAAATACAACATGAAACAAACAAAATAACACAACATGCAACAACAATGCAACATAACATGGTGCACAAGCCATGACTAATTAAAAATACGAATCTGGCATAATCGCGATTAGTAGTGCACTAATCAAGTTTAATTTAAACTTGCATATAATTAATTATAAAAATTCCCAAATCCGATAAATTTATATTTAATGAATAAATCATTTTAATCTCCAATTATTTTCTAAATATTGGTATATATTTATACCATTTTACGAAAAACCCCTATTCGCAAATCGAATAGTTTTCGCAAAATATATTATTTTAAAATTAAATTTCTAAAAATAATATTTATATTTCTGAAATGTTACAATCTTCCCCCCTTAAATAAATTCGGTCCCCGAATTAAAATTTAAACCCCCAAATACTAAAATATTTCAATAATCAGATTAATTCAACGGGGCTCCGAAATCACGGAAGATACAAAAATACTACAGCGCATCATGTGCGCATGGAAACGAGTGTGAAACTCAAATCGAACTCCGTCAAGCGTAACGCAATCATCGGAGTAACAATGGAGATATAGATCTCGAAATCCACTACTGAAATACAATATGCTATTATCAAAAGCATAATACGTATATAGTACGCATCCCTTTAATTTCCTCTAAAAACTGGATAAAATACATGCAAAATCCTTTCCCATTCGCCGTGCGATGCGTAGCTCACGACACAAGTGGAGGACGATCATTTGTAAATTAGTAAATATATCTATATATGTTTTTGCTCAAATTATACGTCCCGCCTTTTGAAATATCCCAAAAGGCTTTCCTTGTAAAATTTTGTGTCACTCATGAACAAGTAGGAAATAGCGAGACTATAGCTCCTTTTTGAAAACCTTTTGGTAAAATTTTAATGTGTGCAAAAGTACTAATGCACTGTCCTCAGATCAGTCCTGCTCGGTTACTATATACATAGTACCCAATATCAAAATATAATGCTCAAGATCAAAAATCAGTCTCAAAAGGCGTATCCAATAATCACGTGCGTCTGGTGCGCACGGCAATCAAAGCCAAATACAAGTGCTACGAATGTGCACAGAAACCAAACTAAGTGCAACCGGTGTGCACGAAAGCATCTGTCAAATGCAACTGGTATGCATGACAACAACATCAAGTGCATCTAGAGTGCACGAAAATCTCAACCCAGTGCAACTAACCTGCACGAATGAAAATCTCAATTAAGTGCATCCGACATACACGAATAAAATCTAAATCAAGTGCATTCAACATGCACGAATAAAATCTCAATCAAGTGCATCCGACTTGCACGAATAAAATCTCATATCATGCGCCTAATATGTGCAAAAATCCAAACCAAGCACGTCAGGTCCATATAAAATATCTAGTGCAGTAGCGTGCATGATAACGAACATCAATTGCAAACGCGCACAAAAAAATAAATCCGGTGAAACAAATGCTCAAAGACATAAATCGGGTGCAACCAATGTACGGAGTATAAATCTAGTGCAACCAATGCACGAAATACAAATCTAGTACAACAAATGCACGAAATACCAATCTGGTGCAACAAATGCACGAAATAAAAATATGATGCAACAAATGCACAAAATACAAATCTGGTGCAACAAATGCACGAAATACAAATCTGGTGCAACCAATGCACGAAATAGAAATCTGGTGCAATAAATGCACGAAATACAAATTTGGTGCAACAAATGCACGAAATACCAATCTGGTGCAACAAATGCACGAAATAGAAATCTGGTGCAAAAAATGCACGAAATACTCTTCAATGTCTCAAATGCTCAAAAAACAAAACCGAGTGTACCAAGGCGTATAAAATCATAAACGCGTGCAATTGCGTGCACAAAACACGTATCGATGCACAACAAGCACATGTGAGCTATACCGAGTGCAAAAATCAAATCGAGTGTGTACCACATGCAAAAAATCAAATCGACTGTATCGAAATCAACAAAATCATTAGTACGTGCAGCCAAGGCACAAAACCGATATCAAGTGCAATAGATATGCACAAATCATAAACCAGTGTAGCGGTATATAAACATAAATCGAGTGCAATAACTGTGCACAAAATATAAATCTCCAGTAGATGCAGCCGAGATTGTTAGTTATATGTATGCCCTAGAAGCTATTACTGTACATGCGATGTATATTGTAATGGATGCTTGGACATATATATGGAGGACTTTCTTGCTCGACATGATAGTATGCTATCTGGTTGCTCTTTATCTTAACATGTACTCTGATTGTCTCTATGTTACATGTTAATAAAGCCCTTAGGATGAGTACTTGACTACCAGGATTATCATGTAGATCATACTAGTGGGGACAAAGTAGTCACTAAGTACATCCTTCAAATGTCCCTAGTCGTGGGTGCATCAAGACAGGGCATCGATATACCAGAGTAGACTAGCGTCTAGCTTCTCGACCCATGTAGATGGGCAATGGATGATCTCATATCCATTGGTGTTTGACATTAGAGACAGTATACGGGTGCTCAGTAGAGACTGGGTACACTGGACGGACTTGCCGAGAACTCCCAGATGGTATTATACCTCACGTCAGATGGCAGTTCTCTGGTGACACTGGTACAGGTTAGTCTGTAGACCCGAGATCGTCATAGAGTCTTGTGTAATTCCCACTATGCTTTGATTTCCACCTTACCACATTCAAGAAAACGTGCAAAACGGTGGCTTTTGGGTACAGTCCCGCATCACATGGAAGCAATGAGCGATAGGAGGGGTTTCGTCTCTCCCGGTATTGGGGGTTGATGTTGCGCTATGCTCGATTGGCTATAACAGAAAGTCCTTGGCCAAGGCTGCTTCAGAGATATACCGGTAAGTGTTATCAGTAGTTTCTCGACTTGTTATGAGCCTCACATCGGCACGACTTATCGAGTTAGCGGGGTCTGACGTTTACCACCCCTAGACGAGATATATGACATATCAGACGAAGAGACCGGACTGTACGGTAGTGTTACTAATTGGATTCGCTGGAGTACGAGCAGGCTTTCTTGTTGATCTTCTGATCGCTCAATACCCGGGTGGCCATTACGTTTAGCAGACAGCTTGCGGCTTATGGGTGTTTGATATGATCATCGCCTACTGCCGGCGTATTGACGAGTCTTTAGAGTCCTACACAGAGGTTTCCTGGCTCAAGTGAAACGGAGTAGGAGCACATATGTGATATGTGCGGGACCGAGATTAATATGATATGTGATACCGTATTCTATTTGTTAGTGTTTATGCCCTAGAAGGCCATTACTGTATCATACTAGTTTGTATATTACTTAATGGAAGCTTGGGATATTCACATGTATATAACAGTCTTGCTAAACATGGTAGTATGCTACTTGGTTTTTTCTATCTTAATATGTGAGTATACGTATTGATAGAGCTCTTAGGATCTTACTTGACTACCAGCGTTGTGATGGCAGTCACACTAGTGGGGGCTGGGTAGTCTACAAGCACATCCTTATTCAGGTCCCTAGTCGTTGGATTATCGAGACAGAGCATCGATACTCCGGAGTAGACTAGTGTGTACGCTTCTCATCCCAGTTGGGGAGATGGTCTGTCCCACAGCCGTCAGTACGTCGTACTGGAGATAGTATGCAGGTGCTCGTTAGGTTACGGGTACACCGGACAGGACTCACAGGGAACTGTTGGTTGGTTTTAGACCAGTCGTCAGTGAACAGTTCCCAGGTGACATGAGTACAGCATAGTCCGCAGACTTGACACTGCTACTTCGCCTCGAGTGTGTCCCACTGTTCTTAGATTGCTATCCTACCACGGCTCAAAGGAGTCGTGCAAACAGGTAGCAGTTGGGTGCAGTCCCGAGCACTTGGAGGCAGTGGCGGTTAGACAGGATTCGTCCCTCCCGGTATTGGGAGTTGATGTCGCGCTGTGTCAGAGAGCCATTACGCAAAGTCCCTGGCCAGGGCAAGCGAGATTTGCTGGTAGGTTCCAGTAGTTTCTCAGGGTGTAATGGGCTTCCCTCCGACACGACTTATACCGCTATTAGGGGACTGACGCTTGCCGCCCCCTAGGCCGGATATGCGATAGTCTTGGACGAACGGACCGGACTGTATGGAGATTGTCACATCAGACTCAGTAGGAGTTCGGATGGGTTTCCTCATCGGCCTTCTTATCGACAACTACCTAGGGACCGTTACGTACAGCTAGTGCCGCTTGCGGTCTGTGGTTAAACCCACTGCCAGCGTAGTAGTCGAGTCTCTAAAGTCCCACACAGAGAGTTTCCTATTCCAGGCGAAACGATATAGAGGTCGTATGGTTTTACGACAAAGGGTTTGGACGCATACGTGCGTTTATGCGCGTACGACTTTCGGACAGTTTTTACCAGTCGGCTTTGGTTTAAGCCAGTTACTGGTATCCGGTTATTGGATTTTTACAGTCTAAAGTTTTTCCGTATTTTTGCTGATAGGAGGGGCGTTCTCGTAATTGTGCGAGAAGCTTCTAGAAGATGGTGACTAAGGAGGTTTAGGTGGCATATGCAATGAATGAGATTAGTGAGTCATGAGGGTGATTCATTCATGTCATTAAAGCATTATAAATGCTTAATGACTCATGACAATGAATCACCATTAGATATTTGTGAAGCATGCTTATTCATCATGTATTATTCTTTTCTTCCTAAAAGAGAATGCTTCATATTTATTATGATACTCAATAATCTCATCTCATTATAATCTACACATTCTCTCTCCTCAAGCTATCCCTCTTCAAAGACTAATCCTTCCCTCTCATGAGTTGAGTACAAGGATTAGTAAGACTAAACAATCCATAACCATCACTCTATCTCAATCTATCTTCTTTGATTAGCAATCCAAGAAGGTTAGTTGCCTCAAGTTTAGAGGCTAAGCTTGGAGTTTTGCTCTCGGGTGGATCGTCTACTACAAAGAGAAGGCCGAGGAGGACAAGGAGATCGTAAAGACGAATGAGTTGGTTCATTAGGTATAATCCCTAAACACAGTAGTTTAGAAACACTTTGTGTTTGGTTATTTATAGTTTAGCTTCGATTCAAGCGGTTAGTCGATGTTCGTTCACTAAACAAGTTCGTTTTTGAAAATTCCGCCTCCCCACAAGTATTGGGGTGTAGTACATCGACTTACAGTAGTATCAGAGCCTCGCTAAACAATAAATAACTTAATTGCAAATTTGTACGAATTTCGAACGAAAAAACGAAACCGGAAAACCCCGAACTGTCAAGTTTCTGTCGAAATTTAAATGAAGTCTAAAAATTTTTCAGGGACGTTCAGAAAGCTTGAAAAGCATACAGGAGAACATCCAAGAAAATTGGGACCATGACTCGGCTAACGAGCCGCGGAAGCGCGGCGGATCCCACTGATCCTGCCGCGGTTCCGCCGCCGAGTTGCCGAGTCATGAACCCAAATTTTTTGTGTGGGTCCCCTGTGATATTTGGTATTTTCTGGAAATTTTAATATTTGCTCAGGTTTCAGTTTTACAGAGCAGTATTGGAGAAATATTAATGGTGTTTAATCGATCGAAATTGTACAGTATTTGCATATTGGATTATATCTGTGATTGTATAATGTGTTCGTAAACCTCCCCTAACTGCTAGTATGTCGGTTGGCAGGGGGTTGCACATTTCTGTAATGGTTTTATCTGTTTATGCATATGAACTGTAATTGGACTGTTGTGGTGTATAGCCGGGGTTATGTGATGGGTTATCATTTAATTCATTTGATGTAAATGTAATTTGTTGTAATATTATTTTGCGGGGCATATCCAGGTTGCGGTTGTAGCCACCGTTGTATTATTTCATTTTACTGTTTTTGCTCCTAGGACAGATCCAAGGTGGGGTACACAAACTGCCGGGCGGGTAGTTTGCCATACCCGTAGGGATCTTGGGTGGGGTAATGGCTATTCATCACAACTGTGTAATCTGTCTTTTCTTGCAGGCTCAAAAGAAATACAGATTGCTTGCAAATCCAATTAAGTTCATCTGTGATCTGGAATGAATATCATTGCGTCAGACGAATGTAAAATATCTATATATATGATAGCTATTTAGACGTCACTTATGTTTTACACCCGCGCTAGCCCAGCCCCCGCTCTGTCGTTAGTTAAGTAACCTAACGGGTGATGACGGGACCCCGTGGCGAATACGGATGGCATAAGAGGACGTTGTATTTTCGTTGTTTTCTGCAATGATAGGTTAATGATGGGACGCATTATCTATAAAGCAAAGAAAATAAACCAAAGTTTTAATCGTTGGAACAATTTAAAAGAAACCACTCGGTTAATTTTAAAAACAGATATTTTTAAATGCGGAGCTTTAACCACTCCTTTTAAAAGCTATCAGGTTCCTTCGGTTATATCAAGTTCACTACGTTCACGGTTTCGCCAAAACCAGTCGTAGCCCTCCGTCATTTCTTATGGATGGTCAGTAGTATTCAAGCTATGCTTGTTGGCTTTCGTCAAGGCATAGTGTTTGGTAGCTGCTGGGGTATTCATTTGTTGCATAGATAGATGAGTTGGTTTGGGACAGTCGTATAACCTTGTTGGCTTTCGTCAAGGGTATATACGGGTGGGTTCAAATTAACAAGATAATGATGGGCAGAACTTGACATGTGTTTTATGATTTGTTGGCTTTCGTCAAGGTCATAAGAACATGGGGCAAAAACTTATATCGGGAATTTCTAAAGAAACTGAAATTTGCAAAGAGATGCATACCATTTGGAGTTTGATGAATGTTGGTAGGATTCCTTCAACATTATCATACGATGATATTTGGATCCCGATCCTACTGTGAGTATATGCTACTTATCAGGATATTCGTCACTTAACGATCAATGCTATAAACCTAGTAGGTGTCCAGAAAGGTGTCAGCGGGGTTACGCCCCCAGAGAAAAGAGGTTATTTAATTAAGGAACTTCGCGAAAGCGTTGGAAAACCTCCCTCGAAGTATCGACACTGGCATGGCTGAACGGTTAAGCAAGTATTGTACGGTGAGAATAGTCCTGGCTAATTCTTCTTTTATGGTTTGAGGAAGGATTCGAAAAACAGTGGGAGCCATCCAGTTTAGATAAATTAAAAACCACTCTAAACTTGCAAGAGCATCATGCTAAAGTGTTTTCTTCTCTCTCTCTCATTGCAGTGACCTTGTGACCATGACTAGGTTACATCTAGATAACAAGATGACTGAATCTAACTTATATGACTGGCAAAGGTCTGTCCAGATGACCATTGCCTATGACAAGCTGGACCATCCTATTACTATTCAAGATCCCACCGTCCCAGGTCCAGTTTCCACCGTCGCGGATATCGATATCCGTCAGACAAAGGAAAAGAATAAAGCGAAAGCCAAGTGCCTCGTGTTGGCTTCAGTTGATGGTATATACCAGAAGCAGCACGAGAAGATGGACTTTGTTTCCATCTTTCTCCATAACAAAGATTTATATGAAGAGCAATCTCATATCGCAAGATATGAGGCCTCGAACGAATTGATTCAAGCGAGGTCGGCTGACGGGTCATCTGTAAGGGACGACGTCCTTACGATGACTAGCTATATTGATGAGCTCAAGGACCTGGAGACCACGTTGGGAAACAGGTCATATACTGACTTATTTCCACAGTCCCTACCCTCTACTTACACCCTGAAAGAAACCAGGGAGACACAAGCTCTGCTTAATAGGGGACCTTCTTCTTCTTCATCCAAGGCGAAAGCAAAGGGTGAAAAGAAGAAGACCTCTACAAAGCCGATATACGGTGTCAGCAAAGTAAGAGGAAAGGGAAGAGAAACAGTTTCGGGACTTGGTATAGGTAAGGAGGGATATTCCTATTGTTATGGGAATGGACATTGGCAGAAGGATTGCAGGGCTTTGGAAGCCAGTAGCCAGGATACGAAGCATGTTGTGGCTTCAGCCTCAAGTGTGTTTGTAATTGAGAACTGTTTGTCAATTAACTCTACTTCCTGGGTACTAGATACCGGAGCAGGATCTCATATCTGTAATTCGTTACATGCTTTAAGAAACCGTAAAGTTATAAGGATAGGTGATTTGTCTCTCAGAGTTGCAAACGGAATGAGCGTGGATGCTGAATCCGTGGGAGAATATCGCCTAGGTTTGACAAGTGGGTAGATATTGATTCTACGTAACTGTCTGTATGTACCTAGTTTGACTTGTAATATCATATCAGTGTCCTCACTTTCAAGAGAGGGATATGACTTTACATTCGTAAGCGATGTAGTTCACATCCACCTAAATCAAGTTCTGATTGGGTCCGATACATTAGATGACGGTATATACGTGTTGAATCAAGCTCAGGTTTTCAATGTCCAGAACACACTTAAAAGAAAGTCTCCAGAAGTAAATCAGGCTTTCTTATGGCATTGTAGACTAGGTCACATCAATGAAACACGGTTAACGAAGTTACATAAAGAAGGATATTTGAATCCGTTCGAATATCAATCTTATGCCACTTGTGAATCTTGTCTCATGGGAAAGATGACAAAGACTCCGTTTACTGGACACGGAGTAAGAGCGAGCGAGCTCTTAGGACTCGTACACAGTGACGTGTGCGGTCCGATGTCTACAAATGCGTGAGGTGGTTATTCCTACTTCATTACTTTTACGGATGATTTCTCTAGGTATGGACATATCTTCTTGATGAAGCATAAATCCGAGGCCTTTGAGAAATTCCAAGAATACAAGAATGAAGTGGAAAACCAAACAGGCAAAAGTATTAAGACACTGAGATCTGATCGAGGTGGTGAATATTTAAGTGCCGAGTTCCTGGGTTACTTAAAAGAGAAAGGAATTCTCTCTCAGCTTACTCCTCCATACACACCACAACACAACGGCGTATCGGAAAGGAAGAATCGAACCCTATTAGATATGGTTCGTTCCATGATGAGTAAAGCTGAGTTACCGCGATCATTCTGGGGTTATGCGCTAGAATCAGCAGCATATCTTTTGAACAAGGTTCCAACCAAGACTGTGCCTACCACGCCATATCAGATGTGGAGTGGGAAGAAACCCCATCTTCAGTACCTGAAGACATGGGGATGTCCAGCTTTTGTAAAAAAGCAGCATCCGGACAAGCTCGAGGCACGCTCAGTAGAGTGTAAGTTTGTGGGATATCCAAAGAATTCCATAGGATATTGCTTCTACTACGCAGAGGAACAAAAGGTTTTTGTTTCTCGTCATGCCCGCTTCTTAGAAACTGAATTTTTAGAAAATCAGAAGAGTGGGAGCGCAGTAGAACTGGAAGAAATTCCAGAACCACAAGCTGTTACTGAAAGTTTGGTGGAACAAGAAGTTTCAGAAGAAAGGGACATACCAGCGCCTATCCGCAGAAGTAGTAGGCAGTCTCATCCGCCCGAGAGATACTACGGTTTTCTCATAGACGGGGATAGAGAAGATTGCGTCATTGATAATGACGACCCTACTAGCTTCCAGCAAGCCATTCAGAGTGGTGACTCGGTAAAATGGCTGGATGCAATGCGGACCGAAATGGAGTCCATGTACACTAACAAAGTATGGACTTTAGACACTGCTCCAGATGGGGTGAAACCCGTAGGATGCAAGTGGATCTTCAGAAAGAAGATTGGTGTAGATGGACAGGTTGAAACCTATAAGGCTAGACTAGTTGCAAAGGGTTTCCGTCAAAGACCTGGTTTGGACTATGACGAAACCTTTTCTCCTGTGGCTATGCTGAAATCCATTCGGGTCCTTCTTGCTATTGTTGCCTTCCACGATTATGAAATCTAGCAGATGGACGTAAAGACGTCCTTTCTAAATGGAAATTTAGAAGAGAGCGTCTATATGGATCAGCCAGAGGGATTCATTCAGAGTGGGAGCAGCGGTAAAGTATGCAAGCTGCTTAAATCCATTTATGGACTAAAGCAGGCATCGCGGAGTTGGAACATCTGTTTTGATGATACTATCAAAGAATTCGACTTTATCAAAAATCCAGATGAACCATGCATATACAGTAAGATTGTAGGGAGAGTTGTTGTATTCCTCGTCTTGTACGTGGATGACATTCTCCTAATAGGAAATGATATTCCTATGCTACAGTCAGTCAAAAGATTCTTGTCACAGAAATTCTCCATGAAGGACCTGGGTGATGCCACCTACATTCTGGGGATCCAGATCTATCGTGATAGATCAAAGAGGATGTTGGGACTTTCACAGTCCAGGTACATAGACACCATATTGAAAAGATTCAGTATGGAAGATTCAAAGCGCAGTAACCTACCGGCTTGTCACGGAATCACCCTCTCCAAAGAGATGTCTCCCAAGACTGATTTGGAAAGGGAACGCATGTCGATTATACCCTACGCTTCTGCGGTAGGCTCTATAATGTATGCGATGTTATGTACCAGACCAGATGTAGCATACGCATTGAGCGTTGTAAGCCGGTATCAGGCAAACCCGGGGGAGAATCACTGGATAGCAGTAAAGAACATTCTCAAGTACCTGAGAAGGACTAAGGAGATGTTCTTGGTTTACGGCGGAAAGGACCTCAAGATGGAGGCCTATGCTGATTCCGGCTTCCAGAGTGACAAGGATGACTCCACGTCCATGTCGGGTTATGTCTTTACCCTCAATGGAGGGGCGGTCTGTTGGAAGAGTTCCAAGCAGGACACCGTTGCTGACTCAACGATGGAAGCGGAGTACATAGCTGCTTGCGATGCCGCAAAAGAAGCTGTCTGGATGAAGAAGTTCCTCACAGAACTTCAGGTGGTTCCTACCAGTGTTGGTCCAATACCTCTGTATTGTGACAACAACGGCGCTATAGCTTTAGTGAAGGAACCCAGGTCCCATCAGAAGTCCAGACACATCTTAAGGCGGTATCACCTGATCAGGGAGATCGTAGATCGCCGGAAGATCGAGGTAAAGAGAGTAAATACGGAGGATAACATTGTTGATCCATTCACTAAGGCCCTACCTCAGATTCAGTTCGAGAGGCTACTCGAGATCATCGGTCTTCGATACGCCAGTACATGGCCCTAGTGCAAGTGGGAGATTGTTAGTGTTTATGCCCTAGAAGGCCATTACTGTATCATACTAGTTTGTATATTACTTAATGGAACTTGGGATATTCACATGTATATAACAGTCTTGCTAAACATGGTAGTATGCTACTTGGTTTTTTCTATCTTAATATGTGAGTATACGTATTGATAGAGCTCTTAGCATCTTGCTTGACTACCAGCGTTGTGATGGCAGTCACACTAGTGGGGGCTGGGTAGTCTACAAGCACATCCTTATTCAGGTCCCTAGTCGTTGGATTATCGAGACAGAGCATCGATACTCCGGAGTAGACTAGTGTGTACGCTTCTCATCCCAGTTGGGGAGATGGTCTGTCCCACAGCCGTCAGTACGTCGTACTGGAGATAGTATGCAGGTGCTCGTTAGGTTACGGGTACACCGGACAGGACTCACAGGGAACTGTTGGTTGGTTTTATACCAGTGAACAGTTCCCAGGTGACATGAGTACAGCATAGTCCGCAGACTTGACACTGCTACTTCGCCTCGAGTGTGTCCCACTGTTCTTAGATTGCTATCCTACCACGGCTCAAAGGAGTCGTGCAAACAGGTAGCAGTTGGGTGCAGTCCCGAGCACTTGGAGGCAGTGGCGGTTAGACAGGATTCGTCCCTCCCGGTATTGTGAGTTGATGTCGCGCTGTGTCAGAGAGCCATTACGCAAAGTCCCTGTCCAGGGCAAGCGAGATTTGCTGGTAGGTTCCAGTAGTTTCTCAGGGTGTAATGGGCTTCCCTCCGACACGACTTATACCGCTATTAGGGGACTGACGCTTGCCGCCCCCTAGGCCGGATATGCGATAGTCTTGGACGAACGGACCGGACTGTATGGAGATTGTCACATCAGACTCAGTAGAAGTTCGGATGGGTTTCCTCATCGGCCTTCTTATCGACAACTACCTAGGGACCGTTACGTACAGCTAGTGCCGCTTGCGGTCTGTGGTTAAACCCACTGCCAGCGTAGTAGTCGAGTCTCTAGAGTCCCACACAGACAGTTTCCTATTCCAGGCGAAACGATATGGAGGTCGTATGGTTTTACGACAAAGGGTTCGGACGCATACGTGCGTTTACGCGCGTACGACTTTCGGACAGTTTTTACCAGTCGGCTTTGGTTTAAGCCAGTTACTGGTATCCGGTTATTGGATTTTTACAGTCTAAAATTTTTCCGTATTTTTGCGGATAGGAGGGACGTTCTCGTAATTGTGCGAGAAGCTTCTAGAAGATGGTGACTAAGGAGGTTTAGGTGGCATATGCAATGAATGAGATTAGTGAGTCATGAGGGTGATTCATTCATGTCATTAAAGCATTATAAATGCTTAATGACTCATGACAATGAATCACCATTAGATATTTGTGAAGCATGCTTATTCATCATGTATTATTCTTTTCTTCATAAAAGAGAATGCTTCATATTTATTATGATACTCAATAATCTCATCTCATTATAATCTACACATTCTCTCTCCTCAAGCTCTCCCTCTTCAAAGACTAATCCTCCCCTCTCATGAGTTGAGTACAAGGATTAGTAAGACTAAACAATCCATAACCATCACTCTATCTCAATCTATCTTCTTTGATTAGCAATCCAAGAAGGTTAGTTGCCTCAAGTTTAGAGGCTAAGCTTGGAGTTTTGCTCTCGGGTGGATCGTCTACTACAAAGAGAAGGCCGAGGAGGACAAGGAGATCGTAAAGATGAAGGAGTTGGTTCATTAGGTATAATCCCTAAACACAGTAGTTTAGAAACACTTTGTGTTTGGTTATTTATAGTTTAGCTTCGATTCAAGCGGTTAGTCGATGTTCGTTCACTAAACAAGTTCGTTTTTGAAAATTCCGCCTCCCCACAAGTATTGGGGTGTAGTACATCGACTTACACTATTCTCACGAGTTATGACATCGGTCGATTATATGCGATATAGCTGGGATATCGGATCAAGAGTTGATTCGATAAGTTGTTACATTTGATATTAGTCGGTTATATGTGATATAGACGGATTATTAAATCAATAGTTGATTTGATAATCTAATGTATAATTATATATTTGATATATTAAGTTACATTAACTAATACTTGCTCACTTATGATTTCTTTTCTCACTTGATGTGCACATTGTATATATGTGATATGTATATTTGTGTACATGTATTGTGTCATGCTTAATGATACATGCAAGATGGGTATATGAGACTTATACCATTCTAGGGTTAAGTTAGGGTTTTATTTATAGCTTAAGTTATCACAAAAGAGAAAAGACTTAGTCAATATTTTCAAGCTTGGAAGAACCTTGTAGAACATTGACAAAGTCAACTCTTTTGTCATTCCTTAGGATATTTGTTAACCCAACCCTTAACCTTACCCCTTGGTTTATTCTCTACATGAGTTAGGCATGAGGGCTTAACTCACCCATGATTGCAATAATTCATTTAGATGATTAATTCATATGAGTTCATATTCTTCTTCTTCTTCCTCAAAACTTTCTAGCTTCAATGGAGTTGATGGAAAAAGTGTGAGAAAATGAAATCTAAAGTGAGCCCACTTCCTACTTCATCATCCTCTACTACTTGCCATTTAGTATAGGGTGTTTGCTTCACTAATTCCATAGATTAGTGAAGAGATAGCTTGGGTTAGTATCTCCTCGACGTAGATCATCTTCGGCCTCGAAGACTTCGAAGCAAGCATGTTCGTTTCTTCATAGGAGCCTCTTTAGAGTCCGGAGTTCACGATCGCAGCGAAGAGACTACTACACGGAGCAAATGAACTGAAGGACCGGTCTACAAAGGTTGTATTCCTTGCTCTCTTTTGATTGCAAAGTGTTTGCATTTCTATTCCGTCAATTTCTAGTAGACGATTCTAGGGTTAGGGTTAGCTAGAACGACAAATTTTTTAATATGGCATGAGAGATGCCTCCCGAAACCTTGCTGCGGCGCTAGACAACCCTGCACATGGTGCACGAGAACATAAATTATGAAACCCAAATTCAAGCGATAAAAGTGAGATACTCGGATCACGAAACACGAATCGCAATAAATGACATTGAGGTACACCTCCTTCAATGTCGAAAAAAATGCCGGTGCGCCCAAAACTGGCAGAGCAAGAACATCCTCCTGCCACTTGCTCACGGTCTGGCGTCCTCTGTCTCTGAGTCTTCATTTTCTCTGTGGATTACCAATCTCGCAATCCATCGTCTCATCGGCCCGGTCTGGTGTACTAACGGAAACGATTCCGCTCTGACACTCCTCTGGTCATCTCTCGACCAATTATCATGACCGCTCGTAAACGTCACGTCGCTGATGTCGGCATCTGGCCTTCTGAATACACACAACACAACTGATCCTGGGTGCAAACCGTATCGCAGCAGTGTCGTGGAAAGAACCTGCTCAAGGTCTATCCCGATCTCGTTTATGCCGAACTACACGGAGGTTGGCAGTCTTTACTCGATCCTTTCTCATTTTCTGGACATTTGCATTCTCAACACAATTTTTCCTCGGGAATTTTCCATATCCCAACTCCTCTGTACACATATCCGACCTCTAATCCCAACAGGGAGTAATAACGGCTCGTTAACATCTCGTACGAACCTCTTGTTCCACCCGTCTTTATTATCGTCCACGTCGACGTCATCTCTTGCTGTCTGCATATTGCAATTTGTTCTCGTCTATGGTCAATCTGGAGTCTCTCACACGGACTCGAAATTACGATCTCGGTATCTTCATCACTCTGTCGAAGATATCTAGCCGAACACGTCCTCGGGAACTCGTCCAAATCATCGGAGGAATACACTTTATTCGTCCGTTCTCGATCAACTCACAACGCATCTGGGTGAGGTCCTTCTATCTAAAACTGATCAACCTACCGATCTCACATCGGGGAATCTGACGAACAATGTCCTCTCTTGATCGATTTACTCTAGATCTGAGTAAGATCCTTCAACTGGAATTCTTCAACTCAACTAAGTATGCATCGGCACATTAAATCGGACGAATCATCTTCGTCTTTCTATTCAAGATGGACTAGCGGTCCTTTATCACATCTCTGTCTGAAAGCTCCAGTGGTCTTAACTCTAACACTCTGGAGGTGACATCCCATCAGTCTCAGAAACAGCTGGGTCATCTGTCTGCACGGTAGACAACATCGCGATCTTTGAGGTACGCTATACATCAACAGTCCTCTTGATTGGAAGATGTTTTATGTGCGCTTTCGCTTTTAAAAGATAAATCAAAGAATAGTTAACTGCAATCAAGAACGGCGTCGCTTGGTAGGTAGCCGGTGAGTATGGGTCGGTCCACAGGGATTTTGTGTATTTTCTATTTGTTCTAACGAGTTAATTCCAATTGGGGTTGGATTGATTATCACTAAAACTGAAATGAGTTTGATTAGGATTAAAACCTTGCTAGGGTTAGGTTTATGTTAAGTTTGGAAATTTAATATTTCTCACCGCTTTCAATGCCCTAATTTAGATCTATTTAGGTATTATGGTAATAATTAATAAAGGGGATTAGCACGATCGGGAAGAAACTAGGTTTCTTCCTCTAGGTCCTTGTCCGTCCTTTCTTAATTCTTACCCTAACCTCCATGGAAAACATATACAACCGGTCTTTTAAACTACGGTATCACCGCTACCACGTGGGGTAGGGTGCCGTAGTGAGCGGTGTGTGTATGTATGCATGGAGTCCTATAAAAAGTATGCGATGGGCGAGAAAGGGGTGAGAGATTTTCATCTCTCAAACCTTTCCTATTCCTAACCCTAACAAGTGAGGAACTACTCACTCATTAGGGGATTGATAAAAGACTTTTTTTTATGAATGTTTTTGAAAGACTAATTATCTAAACTACGGCAGATAAATAAAATCTAATTAGGGCAGATAAATAAATTTCTAAACTACGGCAGAAAAGAAATTAAAACTAGGGCAAGGTAAAAAAAACTACATACTTTTATTCGATGCACTCTTCAAAGGATTACAATGAATTCTGAATTTTTGTTCAATAAAAAGAGGCATAAGAAAAGGCATGCTCCAAAAAGAGCATTAGGGTTTCTATTTATAGATCATAGAAACCCTAGGGCTACATTCGATCCCTATTTGCATTTACATAATTACCCTAAAAAGCCTAGTCAACGCACCTCCAACACCGTTGATTTTTGCACCGACACGTGCTCTATATGGCCGCGGATCCGCGGCCAGAAGGCATGTTTGGCCGCGGTTCCGCGGCCATGTTGTGGGCTTCTTGGTTGGATTTTTCTGGGCTTCTTCTGGTTGCATTTGGCTTCTTGTTTCTTCACTTGGTTTCTCAGATTGTCTTATAGTTTTCTTCCAGATTTCCACAGTGCATAATGTCGTGGACTTTTACCGTTTGCTTCGTGTCGAAGTCTTGAACCTTGCGCTGCTTTTGTACTTTGTGAAATTGTCCATTGATCTTCATTTGTCCCTCAAACTGTAGGCATGATCAAGATTCTTCTATTTGTTGGTCGTACTCTCACTTTTGTATCGTTTTTTCTTCATTTTCACTGTTTTGTTCCGAGAACCTGTAACCTGCAACTATGTAGCAGACATGGATCAAAAGCACCTGTTTATTTGTAAAATGAATAAGAATGGGGAATATAATAATGCAACATTATGATATGAACACCTCTCAATCTGGTAGCCTCTATCAATGGCCCGATCATCCGGTGCAAAACCAAACACTCGCCTCAAACGAGAGGTCACAACACAACACTAAAATGATACATTCCCATGTCACCAGAAAACACGGTGGTCAGTCCTCGTCCATGACTAGCTCGCCCTGACCGCAACACTAGCAGCAGCTAAATCTGCGCTCAAACCATGGTGACAGGAACCTCAAGTAGGTATCGATGAAGATAGATCAAAAGGACGAAAGGAATCAACAGATCCAAAATGGATACATGATCATAAGGAGGAACGGAATCAATAAGAGTATGATCATTGGAACGAATAGAAGCACGGATCTCAAGAATATACATCCTAAGGTCACTTAAGCGGGGTATCGTATCGTAAGTATGCCGCGGAACATACGCACGGTATGTTACTCTACTTGAGTTACCTACTCCATCAATCAAGGTCAACTGAAGTAATGAAAGTTCGGGTCTAATACCCCCCCGTCAAGTCTAAGTTCCGTAAGATCAAGCCTAGGTTCCGAAATATATACGCCCTAGATCCGTATAGTCAAACCCAGACTCAACCTGTTGGGATTCCTTAGCACCCTACTGGGTTTTCACAGCAACAACCATGCCAAATTAAAAAAATCTAAGGTGCTAATCAATCCTAAGCTAGGATCAAGCTAAAGTAAATAGACAAAATGAAACATGTAATCTACCATTACAAGTAGTGAGCAAGGAATACAGCCATTGTAGACCAGTCCTTCACTTCTAAAGCTCCGTGTTGAAGTCCCTTCACTGCGATCGCTGCAAGTGAAGATTTCCTGAACTCTAGAATGGTTCCCTCGGAGAAATGAACAAGCTTGCACGAAGTCTTCGAAGCCGAAGATGATCTACGTCGAGGAGACCTAAACTCAAGCTACCCCCTTCACTAGGTCAAGAACTTTGTGAAGAGAACACCCTTTACTACCCAAGCAAGTGTGTAGGATGATGAAGTAGGAAGTGTGCTCACTTTAGATTTTATTTTCTCACTCATTTTCACCATTTTCCAAAAACCTAGAAAGCTTTTGGGTTGAGATGAAGAAAAAGAAGAAGAAGGAACTCAAGAATAAATCAAGTGGTAATATATGCAATCATGGGTGAGTTAATATCATATATTAAACCCTTGTAGAGACTTAACCATGGCTAACTCTAATGGTTTGGTTTAAAAATATCTTAAGTAAAATAAAATGTGTGGACTTGGTCAATGGTAATCCAAGCATCATGAAGCTTCATGCCATGACAAATTATGCCACCATTTTGAATTTACTTAAAATAAATAAAACCTCGCAATTATAAGTAAGCATGGTGTAGGTCTTACACACACCCAAGTTTGCATGTATCATCAAGCATGATACAATCATGTACACAAACATATATCTCATATACACTATATGCACATCAAGTGAGAAAAACAATCTTAAGTGAGCCAATACTACTTAATGTAAAGTAATATATCAAATATATAATTATACATTAAATTATTAAATCAACACTTGATTTAATGATCCGGTCATATCACATATAACCGACTAATATCTAGTGTATCAATTTATCGAATCAGCACTTGATTCGGTAACCCGACTATATCGCATATAACCGACCGATGATACAAATCGTGAGAATAAAATACGGTATCACATACTCGTATTAATCTCGGTCCCACACATATCTCATATGTTCTCCTACTCCGTTTTGCCTGTGCCAGGAAACCTCTGTGTTGGACTCTAAAGACTCTTCGATACGCCGGCAGTAGGTGATGATCATATCAAACACCGACAAGCCATAAGAGGCGTGCTAAATGTAACGGCCACCCGGGTATTGAGAGATCAGAAGATCAACAAGCAAGCCTGCTCATACTCCTACGAATCTAATCAGTAACACTACCGCACAGTCCGATCTGTTCGTCTGATATGTCGCATATCTCGCCTATGGGTGGTAAACGCCAGACCCCAATAGCTTAATAAGTCATGCCGATGTAAAGTCCATAACGGGCGTGAAACTACTGATAACACTTACCAATAAATCACATCTACCCTGGCCAGGGATTTTAGTTATGACCAATCGAGCATAGCGCAACATCAACCCCCAATACCGGGAGAGACGAATCCCCTCCTATCGCTCATTGCCTCCATGTGACTCGGAACTGTACCCAAAAACCACCTGTTTGCACAACTCAGTGGAGCCGTGGTAGGGTGGAAAACAAAGCACGGTGGGAGACACACAAGACTCTATGACGATCTCGGGTCGACAGACTAACCTGTACCAGTATCACCAGAGAACTGCTATCTGACGTGAGGTATAATACTATCTAAGAGTTCTCGGCGAGTCCGCTCAGTGTACCCAATCTCCACTGAGCACACGTATACCATTGTTCCCCTCCGAAAGACAGCGCCACAGACGTCTTGCCTGAAATTCGGGGCAGATGCTAATTGGTGCTATCCGTCTACCTCTCCGAAGATGCCAAGTTAATTTATGGCACCATGTATCGAAGGTTTAAACGGATGCGTCCGATTTAGCAGACTTCGTCAGATTCCCCCTCGCTTGAGGGGGTTTTGATTGTGGGGACGCTCTTCCCTGCAGGCGCAAGCCCCTGCAGTTAATTACGCTACCGCATTGCGGTAACAACTTTCTCCTTCTCCAGATGATCACTTTGTGTCGTGGGTGTTTGTTTTGTGTTCGGTTGCCCGTGGATTGTATATGGAGACTGAGTCATGTCGTCGCCTGTAGGGCGTGGACTGGTCTAAATCTGTATTATCTTAGATTTAAGTTTGGGGGTTTGGGTTTAAGGATACGTTAGCCTCATTTGAGACCAAGATCAACTTAAACGTTTGTTAAGGATACGTTAGTCTAGTTTTAGACTAAAATCAACTTAACGGGATCGTTTAGATCCAACAAGAGAGCAATTAAGGGGGGCCCTGTTGTTTAGTTTAGTGACATTGCGGTCAATAGGTAGTTTAAGGACATTGCGGTCCAATGTTAATTTTAAGACGTTGCGGTCAAGTTTAAGGACATCTTAGTCCGTGGATTTAAGGACTCCACAGTCCGGCGTTAGTTTTAAGACATAACGGTCAAGGTTAAGGACCTCATAGTCCGTTGTTAGTTTTAAGACATCCCGGTCAAGGTTAAGGACATCATAGTCCGAGGATTTAAGGACTCTACAGTCCGGCGTTAGTTTTAAGACAGTACGGTCAAGGTTAAGGATATCATAGTCCGTTGTTAGTTTTAATACATCCCGGTCAAGGTTAAGGACATCATAGTCCGAAGATTTAAGGACTCCACAGTCCGGCATTAGTTTTAAGACATTACGGTCAAGGTTAAGGACATCATAGTCCGTTGTTAGTTTTAAGACATCCCGGTCAAGGTTAAGGACATCATAGTCCGAGGATTTAAGGACTCCACAGTCCGGCGTTAGTTTTAAGACATTACGGTCAAGGTTAAGGACATCATAGTCCGTGGATTTAAGGACTCCACAGTCCAATGTTAGTTTTAAGACATCACGGTCAAGATTAAGGACCTCATAGTCCATGAGTTTAAGGACCCCACAGTCCATTGTTAGTTTTAAGACATCACGGTCAAGGTTAAGGACCTCATAGTCCATGAGTTTAAGGACCCCACAGTCCGTATCAATGTGTGGTCACCGGGACCCGTCACCTCTTTGAAGACGTTGAGGAATTATAACGCTAAGTATCAAAGGAGTGAAAAGAAGTACCCTTGAACCAAGGTAGATTAAATAATCTTTGGCCCAATTTGGAACTAAGACCAATTAATTATATTATGAGCCCATTAGCCCAGTTAAGTTTGAATTGAGGACTTATGGCCAGCTTGGGCTAAGTCCAATCATGTTTAGAATATTGGCCCTCTGTTGGTTCATTGAAGGAGAGGCTTTGCCTCTAGAAACTTAGCCAATTGGACTAAAGCTAGTGTTAAACACTAAGGACCAACAGTGTTGAACACTGGGAATAAGATTAGCAAGTTAGTGTTAGACACTAAAAGATAATCAATGTTAAACACTAGCAACAGGGCTTTCAAATTAGTGTTAAACACTAAAGAAAATCGGTGTTAAACATTGGAAACAGAGATTTCAAATTAGTGTTAAACACTAAAGCAAATCAGTGTTAAACACTGAAAATAGAGTTTTCAAATTAGTGTTAAACACTAAGAAAATCAGTGTTAAACACTGGGAGCAAAGTCTTCAAATTAGTGTTAAACACTAAGGAGAGAGGAGTCGCGTGTGGACACGTGAGAGCGCCCTGATTCCCCTTATTTTATTCTGCCAAAAGTAATGAATACTTTCTATAATTGCTCTGGAGCATCACGTGCTGTCACGTGATGGGAATATGGGTTTTTAACTGTTAAAGCTTTTGCCAAGGGGTCACGTTGTAGCACGTAAGGGCGCCCATAGCTTCTGTTTGCTTTTTCTCTGTATCCTTCAGGGGTCACGTGGGGCACGTGAGGCATTGCCTCAAAGTTCTTTTCTGTGGATCTTTACAGGGGTCGCGTGGTAGCACATGAGGCATTGCCTCAAAGTTCTTTTCTGTGGATCTTTACAGGGGTCACGTGGTAGCACGTGACTCTGGTTTTTTGTGTGTTTTAAAGATTTGTTCATCTTTTAAGAATTAAAATTCTTCATGGGGTTAAACCCTAGCAATAAATCTAAAGGAATTAAATTCCTTCTTTCTTTAAAGAATTATATTCTTAGATAGGGTTAAACCCTAATTTCTTTTCTGTAGGAATTAAATTCCCCATACACGTAAAGAATTAAATTCTGGCATAAGGTGAAACCCTAATTTCTTTTTAAGGGAATTAAATTCATGTGAGGTTGAGAGAATTAAGTTCTCAATTAGGGTTACACCCTAGTTCTGTCCATTTTGAAGGAATTAAATTCCTATAATATGGGGTTAAACCCTAATTTTATCTCAAAGGAATTAAATTCCTGTAATTCTGTGAGAATTAAATTCTCAAAACTCAATTCCTCATCTATGTTTTAGATCTGCATGGCAGGATCTCAACCCAATGAGAATTAAATTCTCAATTCATGGGGAGATGTGCACTTTGCAGATCCTCAGCCAGAGAAAGAACTAAGTTCTTTTTTTTATATAAGAGTTAAACTCTTTTGAGAATTGAATTCTCTTTTGAAGCCTCTCTTTTCTTACCTAGGGTTTTTCTTTTGCAGAGAATCAAATTCGTCCTCCTGAATTTTCAAGATTCCAAGGCTCTATATCTCCATCTCTCTATGTGTGTGTATCTCTCCCCTTTTGGCTCCTATTTATAGGAGAAGGAAAAGAATCAATCTATTTTAGTGAATCTTTCATTTAAAGATTTTATTTGTTTATTGAGAGGCTTGATTTATTTTCCTCATTAATCTGGGCCTTTAGATTATTAGGTGAATTTTATTCACCATTGGATTTTAAATCCAAAGATATCTCTTTGTTATTTCGGTGAGATTTTAGGGGAAAATCTTTCCATGTCTAAGATTTTTCCATAAATTGGTGATGTTTAATCACCTTCAGATTCTTGATCCAACGGTTTCAGATAATTATTCTCCTTTTTGGAAAGATTTGAATGATCTCTCCTCAGAATTTAATTCTGTTAACGAATAAGGCTTTTAAAGCTGGTCACGTACAGGCACGTGACCCCTGGAATGGGCTTCTCTTCTTTTGCGCTCTGTTCTCTGGCCGCTGCTTAACCATCACGTGCCAACACGTGACCACTAGTCACGTGTGAGCACGTGATGCCTCCTCTGAAGCCTTTTCCTGATTTTTAATCAGGGAACAAATGCCCCTACAGCGTTGTTCTCACGTGTCTGCACATGAGTGCAACGCTGTCACTTTTATGACCATCGGATCTGCCTTGGGAGTAGGGTAGATGAAACGTTTTCCATCCCATCCTATAAATGCCCATGTCCTTTCAGAAGAGCCTCCACTTTGCTCATCTTCTTCCTCTGATAACTTTTCTCTTAAGAATTTAATTCTCGTTCCTCAGAGCTTCGTTCTCTGTCTTGAAAACTTTTCCAGAGTTTAACTCTGTTGAAGAAAGACCCTCTCTTCAGGTAATGATCTTCGAACGATCGAAGAACTTTCACAGAAACCTTCACTGAATTTTAAATCCACACCAAGGGCTTTCCCTTTAATCAAGAACCCATTTTCCTCTAAGTTCTTTAGCAAGAACAGAAAACCATTTAACCCTCAAACAGTAGAATCTCTTAGGGTTTCTCTAACCTTTAGGGATCGGTGGCGGTGTTTGTCTTTCCCATGGAGTTTAATTCCATCATAAAGAGCTCTGGCTATGGGGAAAGAATTCCTGGGAATTTAATTCCCTTTTTTCAAAAAAGGAATTTAATTCCTATGAAGAACTTAGTTCTTCCCAGGGGACTTCTTGGGTTTTCTTGCCCTGAGTTGTCTCTCTCACATCCGAGAAGAAGAAGTTTACAATGAATTTTCATGATCTTTATTTCAGGTATTATGGTCGCCCATTTGTATGATCTTGATGAAATCATTTCTTACGGAAACATTCGTGCACTGGGCCGCAGCCAGAACCAGGAGTTTACCAACGCTCAGTGTGCTGAGATCATGAGCCGCTTTGATGAGTATAATGGTCGGCTACTCCCTCGTCGCTCTTCTCTTTTGAAACTCATCGCGCTGGAGATCTGGGAGGCGCTCCCTCTCTTTTTCACCGGCGTACCGCTCGGGGCATTGGATGCCGCCGAGGATAAAGTGCATTCGGTGTATCTGATGAGCCTAATCTCAAAGAGAAGGCGAGATAACCTCATTGATATCTTACACCAGGCTTTTCAGCAGTCGGCCATACTTGCTGCTTATCGGAGGGTGGAGGACATCCATGAGGATCCCGATGCTTGTGATCGCGAGAGAAAACATACTAGGATGGTTCGAAATGCCTGGAAGATCTTGGACAAAGTCACGTTTGAGTTTCTCAACCCATATCCCGCGTCTGAGGTCCTGCCGTTGTAATCGTTTCTTTTTATTTTGTATGAACTTTTAAAGTATGAGTGATAAGTTTTGTCGTGCCCTTCTGTGTTTGCATGCCCCTTTTTTTGGATTTTGTCATTTTTGCTATTGCTGCTGCTGATGTGTTTAGCGTGTAAGGCACTATTTCACTTTTCAGTACACATCAAGTGTGGTGCTCACGTGCTCCACACGTGGGGCCCTTTTGATGGGGCTGTTTAATTTTTCATGCCATATTTTTTTGTGCACAGCATTAAATGCAGAAAAGGAGCCTTGGAAATAGTTCCATCTCCTTGATTTTCAATGCCTTCCCTTTTTTGGGCCGTGGAAATAGTTTCACCATGCAATATTCTCCGTGCGCAGCATTTAATGCTCCTCTTTATAACCTGAGTCCATAGCCTTCTTTTTCTCTTCACAGAGAAATCTATTCTCAATTTAGTGTGGTTTATCTTGGGGAAACAGCTGAGTGCCATGGCCTGCAACCGCCCCCATGCTCGTCGACAGCCGTGGGAAGTGCCTATCGAGGAGATAATTTCTCGTTTTGCTGCGCGGTTAGTGGATCCCCTTCTTACCGATGACGAATGTGATTCAGCGACATATGAACTCTCGATCCGTAGGGGGTCCCCTCTTCCAATGGGATCCCTTTGGCTCCGGATGATTCTCGCTGCCGTGCTTGCTGACATCCCTCCTCACCCAGCGGAGATGACCCCGGCGATGCTTGACGCGGCTCAAGACAAGCTCGAGTATTTTCACGAAGCGTGTTTGATCACTCAGGCTCTGAAAGATTGCTCGGTTCACCTGTTGGGCCAAATAAGAACCCGTCGGGCTATTATGTCTGCTTTTGCAGACGAACATGGCGCCAATTGGTGGGGAGCCACTCCTCGTGAAATTCGTCGCTTCGATGTGCTGGAGAAGGCGGTGAGGGAGTTAGAAAATTTTGATACTGTTTTGTTCACCCTTGTGCCACTGATCCCTTGTTTGGCGATCTTTTCCCGGTAGTGTAGTATGCTTAAATCGATGTACTTTTTTTTTCATTGGTTGTTGTATGCTTTTCTGTTGAATTTTCATGTTTGCTGGGTACTCGTATGTGCGTCTTGCTTGCGTAAATGAGCTTCATATTTCTCCATGGAAATTTTCTTTAATTGCGAGCACTATCGTTATGTTGCATGCACATCAGAGCTTTGGGTATCATTTCCTTTCGAATATTCATATAGTTGTAAATGCATGCTCAGTAGGATATACATCGGAGATTTTCCTTGTTGCCTCCCATATCAGGTAATTAGTGTGTGTTCTAGATCGAGTATCGCCGTCGAATGGAGGCTTGTTTATACAGTGCTCGAGTGTACCCGTCTTTCCTCGGAGGTTGTGGCTGCGAAAGCGGGTTTGCGAGGTTTGATTGAGCGGTGCGCGGTGAACATGGTGTCGTGCGAGAATAGGCTCGGCCGCAAATTCTCGGAGAGGGAGCTGGCGTCTAAGGCGCTGAACGAGCTTCAAGCCAATCTTACCGCCAAGGCCAACAAAGCGTATGAACTCTGGTGAGTGCTTCAAGAGGCCATCAAGGAGGTAGTGGCCATTGACAAGGCTGCCGAGTTTACTCGCGAAAGAGTCGAGGCCCACAAAGCTACCGAGAAGGAGCTCAAAGGTCGGCTTGCCTCATATCAAGCCCAACAGGCTCAGGCAGAGGCCCGTCTTCTGGCGATACTGAATCACGAAGGCGTGGCCCAGCGAAAGAAGGATGAGCTGACCGAGCTGGTAAATCGCCCACCGGCCTGAAGACTTATATATCCCTTTTTTTCTTTTGTACATACTCCTGAATGAGAGTATATATTTTTTGTTCTTTCACGAATTGTACTTTGTATCCATTTTGGTTTATGAATAAAAGACATATTTTTCTTCTCGATGGTGCGTCCCTTTTTATTGAATGTGTTCTGCGGACAATTTATCTTGGTCTCTTTGCAGGGCAGCGATGGCTTAGGATTCAGAGTTAAGATCTGCCTCCTAAGACTTTTAAGATTTACGAGCCGTGAGGGTCTCATAAAGAGTTTTTCTCCCTACAGGTCTAAAGGATCCCGTAGGTGTAAGTTCTTCTTAAGAATCGTGAGGATTCTTAAGCGGGTTTTCCCTTGAGAGTCATAAGGATCTCACAAGAAAGTTTTCTTCCTTACAGGTCGTGAGGACCCGCAAGTGCTGGGTGTGGTCGCCCTTATCCGTATTTCACGAGGTCAGGGGTTGGTTTGGGATGGTTTCCAGGGTATCGTAGTTTAAAGACATTGCTGTCAAGGTTAAGGACCTCATAGTCCGTGGGTTTAAGGACTCCAAGGTCCAATGTTAGTTTTAAGACATCACGGTCAAGGTTAAGGACATCATAGTCCGTGGATTTAAGGACTCCACAGTCCAATGTTAGTTTTAAGACATCACGATCAAGGTTAAGGACCTCATAGTCCATAAGTTTAAGGACCCCACAGTCCATTGTTAGTTTTAAGACATCACGGTCAAGGTTAAGGACATCATAGTCCATGGATTTAAGGACTCCACGGTCCAATGTGTGGTTACCGGGACCCGTCACCTCTTTGAAGACGTTGAGGAATTACAACGACGAATATCAAAGGAGTGAAGAGATGTACCCTTGAACCAAGGTAAATTCAGTCTAGAATCATGGTGGTTGATCGTTAGTTTTAAGACATTATGGTCGAGGTTAAGGACATCATAGTCCGTGGATTTTAAGGACTCCACAGTCCAATGTATGGTTACCGGGACCCGTCACCTCTTTGAAGACGTTGAGGAATTACAACGATGAATATCAAAGGAGTGAAGAGATGTACCCTTGAACCAAGGTAAATTCAGTCTAGAATCATGGTGGTTGATCGTTAGTTTTAAGACATTATGGTCGAGGTTAAGGACATCATAGTCCGTGGATTTTAAGGACTCCACAGTCCGATGTTTGCTCTGGGTGCTTCACACGGGTTCACTGTCGTGTTCGCCGAGGACCAGGCTTCGCTCTGGACATTTTCCGCGGGGTCAAAGAGTGACGTTATCCGCGTTCCACGTGACCAGGATTTTTGCACTAGATGCTTCACACGGGTTCATTGCCGTGTTCGGCGAGGACTAGGCTCCGCTCTGGATGCTTCACACGGGTACACTGCCGTGCTCTGTGAGGACCAAGATCCGCTCTGGACGTTTTCCACGGGGTCAAAGAGTGACGTTATCCGCGTTCCACGTGACAGGAATTTTGCTCTGGATGCTTCCAACGGGTTCACTGCCATGTTCTGCGAGGACCAGGCTCCGCTCTGGATGTTTTCCACGGGGTCAAAGAGTGACGTTATCTGCGTTCCACGTGACCAGGAATTTTGCACTAGATGCTTCACACGGGTTCACTGCCGTGCTTGGCGAGGACTAGGCTACGCTCTGGACGTTTTTCACGGGGTCAAAGAGTGACGTTATCCGCCTTCCACGTGACCAGGAATTTTGCTCTGGATGCTTCCCACGGGTTCACTGCCGTGTTCTGCGAGGACCAGGCTCCGCTCTGGACGTTTTCCACGGGGTCAAAGAGTGACGTTATCCGCGTTCCACATGACCAGGAATTCTGCTCTGATGCTTTCCACGGGTTCACTGCCATGTTCTGCGAGGACCAGGCTCCGCTCTGGACGTTTTCCACGGGGTCAAAGAGTGGCGTTATCCGCGTTCCACGTGACCAGGAATTTTGCTCTAGATGCTTTCCACGGGTTCACTGCCGTGTTCTGCGAGGACCAGGCTCCGCTCTGGATGTTTTCCATGGGGTCAAAGAGTGACGTTATCCGCGTTCCACATGACCAGGAATTTTGCTCTGGATGCTTCCCACGGGTTCACTGCCGTGTTCTGCAAGGACCAGGCTCCGCTCTGGACGTTTTCCACGGGGTCAAAGAGTGACATTATCCGCGTTCCGCGTGACCAGGAATTTTGCTCTGGATGCTTCCCACGGGTTCACTGCCGTGTTCTGCGAGGACCAGGCTCCGCTCTGGACGTTTTCCACGGGGTCAAAGAGTGACGTTATCCGCGTTCCACGTGACCAGGAATTTTGCTCTGGATGCTTTCCACGGGTTCACTGCCGTGTTCTGCGAGGACCAGGCTCCGCTCTGGACGTTTTCCACGGGGTCAAAGAGTAACGTTATCCGCGTTCCACGTGACCAGGAATTTTGTTGATTGTATCCCCATTTCGCGGAGTTGGGATTCGACTCTCGGTCATCTGTACGCCGTCGAGTCATGGAACTGGGAATTGCCGCCGTTCCGCTTTGCTTGATATTGTGTCTGCTGCAATGAGACGAACGTCGAGATAGTCTCTAGGCTATCTATAACTCATCGAGATTTAGCTTCTTCTTCTGATGGAACCTGGGAGAGGAGGAGTGCGATTCCTTCTTTGTTTGTGCCCCTGGATTGTATACAGGGATTGATGTAATATCACCTGTAGGGCATAAATTTCATTTTTTGTTTTGTTTCTTTTTCCGCGATGCTCTATCATTTCAGCTTTTATATCGCGAAGGTCGCGATTGCCCCATCATTTCGGCTATTTTTCGCGGTGCCCAATCATTTCGACTATTTGTTTTATTTTTACTCGTTGTTTTTTATTGCGAGTTGCCCAACCATTTCGGCTATTTTTTTATGCATACATTTTTACTTGCTGCTTTTTATTGCAAGTTGTCCTATCATTTCGGCTATTTCGTATGCATGTGTGGCTTGCTGGCTTTTCGCCGCATGCTTAGGATTAGACACCGATTTCTGCATCAGCGCCGCTACAACTGGGATATTGCCAGGAGCGAATCATCATTTGCCTCTGTCGATGTTGAACAAAGGTGGCTTAGTAAACAGGGTTAGGGTCCTGTCAACTAAGGCTTTTGACTTCATGAGCCGTAAGGATCTCACAAAAGTATTTCTCCCTACAAGTCGTGAGGATCTCATAGGTGTGTTTCATCCTTGGGAATCATGAGGATTCCTAAGTGCGTGTTCCCCTGTAAGTCGTAAGGATCTTACAAAAGGATTTTCTCCTTATAAGTCGAGAGGACTCATAAGGGTCGTTCACCATATGGACATATCCCTAGTCACGGGTGGGACTTGGTTAGGGAAATGTTTATTCGCGCCCGTGGATTGTATACAAAGGTCAGTATGAGCCTCTTGTAGGGCAATATCGAAGGTTGTGGGAGTTGCTTAAGAATAGTTTAAGGTTTCTGTAACTTAAGACTTTCAAATCTTATGAGCCGTGAGGGTCCCATAAGAAAGTTCTCCTTACGAGTCGTGAGGATCTCGCAAGTGTAATTTCTCCTTAGGAATCGTGAGGACTCCCAAGTGTGTTGCTCCCTTTTGAGTCGTAAGGATCTCACGTGGATGGTTTCTCCTTACAAGGTCGTGAGGACCCTGCAAGTGTCCTTTAACGAGGTTGCGCCCTTTCGGATTTTCACAAACACTCGCCGGTAGGCCTGCTGTTTTTACTCACGGAGCCATTTCGGGTTTTCATCCGTGCCCATTTTGCTTATGGACATACCGTTTTTATTTTTATTATTATATTTTTTTATATTTTTTTATCGGCTTTGAGATGCTGCAATCCACCGTAGTTTATTGACATCTCGGTCAACAGCTAGTTTTAGGACATAGTGGTCCATCGTTAGTTTAAGGACGTTTCGGTCCATCGTTAGTTTAAGGACATTTCGGTCTGCTGTTAGTTTAAGGACATCTCGGTCCGTTGTTAGTTTAAGGACGTTTCGGTCCGTCGTTAGTTTAAGGACGTTTCGGTCCGTCGTTGAAGAAGGCATGTCACTACTTTATAGAGTTTAGACTTAGGAAGATAGCGAGCGGACATAGTCGTCGTCATCTATCATTGACCCGGGCCATGACTCGTTAAGAGTAGTATTTCTTCAGGAAGCGGCCGTTTATTGGCCTGAAAGGCCTTTCACCGTGCATATCCATGAGTAGATAGGCTCCACCCTGGTAGACCTTGTCTATTATGTACGGGCCTTCATAGTTCGGCTCGAATTTTCCCCGCTTGGCACGATTGGGGATCATAGGTCTTTTGACCACTAGCACGAGTTCGCCTTGGCGGAATGTCCTCGGCCTGGTCAATCTTTCATACGAGCGCGTCATCTTTGCTTTATAAGTCTCCAGATTTTGTTGCGCTATGAGCCGGGTTTCATCAAGGGCGTCAAGCTCCTCAAGCCGAAGGTGAGCATTTTCTTCGTCCGTCAGCTCGTAGTGGACTGCCACTCATAGAGAAGGTAGCTCTATCTCGAGGGGGAGTACCTCTTCTGTACCAAATACCAACGCGTACGGCGTTGTGTTCGTGGCCGTCTTGAACGTAGTTCGATACGCCCAGAGAGCTTCTTGTAATCTCTCGTGCCAGTCCTTCTTATTTTGGGATACCGTCTTCTTCACAATCTTCGTCAAGGTTTTGTTGAAAGCCTCGGCTAGACCGTTAGCTCGCGGGTTATAAACTGAGGAATATCTCCAGTCTATGTTGTGTTGTTGTGCGAAGCGGCTAATCTTGTGGCTTCTGTAGGCTGGCCCGTTATCGGAAATGATTCGTCTCGGAGTTCCGAACCGATAAATGACGTGCGTCTTGAAGAAATGGAGGATATTCTCCATCTTCACTTCCCTCAATGGTAGTGCTTCTGCCCATTTGGAAAAGTAATCAGTGGTCGCTAGGATGAAACGATGTCCCCTAGACGATGCTGGTTCGATGGGGCCGATTATGTCAGTCCCCCACATTTCGAACGGCCAGCTAGCCACCATTGGATGTAGTGGATTTGGATGCTGGTGGATGAAGTCTCCATGAATCTGGCACGAGTGGCATTACTTCGCATACTCGAGGCAGTCCTGGATCATCGTAGGCCAATAATAACCCATTCGTTTGATCTTCAACTTCATCTTCGGGCCTGCTTGGTGAGAACCGCAGAGCCCGTCGTGAACTTCCTGAACGACTCTTTTCGCTTCGTCAGGTCCTAGGAATCTCAACCACAGAGAATCAAATGACCTCTTGTACAGAGTGTCATTGACGAAGGCGAAGGACAGAGCTCGTTTCACAAGCTAATGTCTTGAGGACGCATCTTCAGGCGTTCGACGGGATTTGAAGTAGTCTATGAAGACTTCTCTCCAATCTTCAGCCTTTTCTTGGTCCTTTACCTGCATAACCATTTGCTCAGTCATTCCCTTTTCTTCGGATGATTCCGAAGACATTTCTGATGGGGAAAGCACCTGACGTCTTTGTACAACAATCCTCACATCATCGAGGTTCTCGTCAGCCAGTTCTTTAGCGAGCTTAGCCAATGCATCCGCTTTGCTATTTTCTGCGCGCGGTATGTTATCCAAAGTGTAGGAAGGAATTTGGGTCAATAATTGTTGTACTCTCTCGTCGTATTTGACCAGCTCTGGTTTGCACGTTTGGTAGTCGCCATTCACTTGGCTAACGACCAGTTAGGAGTCTCCATATATGAGGAGGTTTTCAATTCCCATGTCGATGGCGATCTCGAGACCAGCTATCAAAGCTTCGTATTCGGCTTCATTTTTCGCCCTTGGCTCTGTCAAGGAGAAGGAAAAGCGCATTATCCTTCATTGTGGGGTTACGAAGATGAGGCCTACCCCTGATTTGATTATAGGCATGTTTTGTTTGCGCTTCTTCAAGGAAGACGCTCCGTCAAAATAGAGTTCCCACCGGGTACCACTTCCGTTGATCGTGTCAAACACGTGTTCGTCTGGCAGCTCGCAATTCAAAGGAGAGTCGGCAGGTATTGGATGCTCAGCGAGAAAGTCGGCGATGGCTTGGCCTTTCACTGCCTTAAGAGGCTGATAGGTTATTGAAAACTCCATCAAGAGTAGGGCCCATTTAGCGAGTCTCCCTGTCAATATGGCCTTCGACATCAGATATTTGAGGCGGTCCACCTTCGATATGAGACGGACTTCATGCGCCGACGCATAGTGCCTGAGCTTTGTTATCGCAAAGATCAGCGCCAGGCAGTGCTTTTCGATGGGGGAATAATTGCTTTCTGCCCCCAGTAGGACTCGACTTAAATAGTAGAGCGCTCTCTCTTTCCCTTGGTCGTTCTCTTGTGCCCATAATGCGCCTAAGGAACCTTCGAGGGTTGTGGTATAAAGAATAAGAGGTTTTCCCTTGACTGGAGCAACTAACACCGGTGGGTTCTGCAGGTACTGCTTGATCTCGTCCAGTGCGCCTTGGCATTTGTGATCCCAGACGAACGGGGTTTCCTTCTTCATCAGGTGACTGTAAGGGCGGCACTTGCCTGAAAGATTGGCTATAAATCGCCGGATGTACGCGAGCTTCCCTTGGAGAGACCGCAATTGTTTGAGAGTCCTTGGCGGTGGCATTTCCATGATCGCCTTGATCTTCGACGGATCTATCTCGATACCCCGGTGCCGGATAATGAACCTTAGGAACTTGCCTGAGGATACCCCGAACGCGCATTTGAGTGGGTTCATCTTCAAGTTGTATTGCCGAAGACGTTGAAATACGGTCTTTAGATGCTATAAATGCTCCTCATACGATTTGCTTTTCACCACGAGATCGTCGATATAACATTTGACGATTTCATGTATGAGTTCATCGAAGATCTTCGTCATGGCCCTCTGATAGGTGGCACCGGCGTTCTTTAAACCGAAGGGCATAACTTTATAGCAGAATATACCCAGAGGAGTCCGGAAAGCGGTGTGCTTCTGGTCTTCGGGATGCATCTTTATCTGATTGTATACTGATGAGACGTCCATGAAAGAGAACACCTCGTGAGTGGACATGTTATCTATCATCAGCTCGGTGACCGGTACTGGGAAATCGTCCTTCGGGCAAGCTTTATTGAGATCCCGGAAGTCCACGCATATGCGCACTGTCCCATTCTTCTTCATCGTTGGGACGATGTTGGCGATCCAATCGGGATACTGAACTTCCTGGATAAACCCAAAGTCGATCAGCTTCTTGACTTCGGCGTTGATGCTCATCTCAGCTCGAGCCGCATTCTTCTCGACACTTGTCTGACTGGCTTGACGTCCGGAGATATTGCCAATTTATGGATAGCTATTTCTGGATCCAGTCCTGGCATTTCGGAATAGCTCCATACGAAGCAATCACTATGCTGCATAAGCACGCCTTTTAATGCAGCCACCCTTTCTTCAGACAACAACTCACTGACGAATGTCGGTCGCGGGTCGTTCGTCGTCCCCAACTCAATTTTCTTGAGGTTATCGGCAGTGGTGTGTATTCCATCTTCCAGCTCTTTCGGTGCTGGTGGAAATTCTGAAATTACCTCGTTGTCTTTGTTTTCGAAGCACCAAGGAAGGTCGTCCATATTCTCAGTCTCCCCTTTTGATATTGCTATCATATGACAAGTACGAACTCGCTTCCAAGACTGATGTGGATCTGGTTCTGCTCTTGTGGCTTTGGGTTCGTGCTTTTGTGGCGGCGTTACCTTCCAGCTACTGGATAGAGCAAACTTGCCAAGCTGATACTGATCTTCGACCCAGTTCTTAAAGATGAAGCAGTCTTCGATAGGGTGCCCTATGGCTCGGTGATAAGAGCAATAGCTCGGATGGGAGACCTCGTTAGCTTGATCAGGGTGCTTGGACTCCGGAAGTGTGATCATTTGATGTTTTATAACGAGGTCAAGTATCTTCCGTGTTTTATTCTGAGGAAAAGAGTATGCCTGACTCATCTTCTTCATAAGGAACAAATCCGGACCGCGCAATTCCCGATCACATGACCCTTTGATCCTGCGTTGTCATTGTCGAATCCCTTTTCTGCTTTTTGACTTACTTCTGCCTCTGCGTCGGGCCTTTTGAATAGAAGGTTGACAGGGATGAGTACTTTCATCTTTCGCAGCCCGTTGAAGAAGACGTTGCGTCCTGGCTTTCTCATAAATGGCCATTTCGCGATTATGGTCGTCCCGAGCTTTTTGACCCGCTTTCCTGATAAGCTTGTCCATTCGCTCTTCAAATGACAGGCTCGGCACTTTGATTGCGAGATCTAGTTTTGATAAGGGGCCGGCGTTTCCCGACAGGGCGTCATCTTCTTCATCGAAGTTATATATGGCGTAGCTACCGTGGACTCGTTCCCGTTTCCCGGATCTCACATATCCAAGCCCAAGCGTTTTCATTCTCCCGTTGGGCAATTTGCGCTGAGTCCCAGGGACATCCCAAATCCTGTTGTAGAACCGATCTTGTCGAATAGTCTATTTCAAGGGTACCCCTTGGCGCTTCAATAGCCTTTTTAGTTCGTTCGTGTAATAACTGGGCAAACGGATGGGTTGGAGCCTGTCGAAGGTAGAATCCGCGCCATGCCAGATTTTTTCTCCACTCTTGTTTTCGTGGATCGGTAAAATAGGATCGCCTTTTCACCTTTTCGTTTGGGAAGGACGTAAAACGTCTGCAGGTCTTGCATATTGTAAGCTTCAAGTGTGTCAAGATGTTTGTAGTGCTCCCGCGGAATCATGGTGATTTGCAAACTTTGATCGCCATCAGGGAATTCTTGTATTGATGGCCGACTGGATAACACGGCATTAACCTCATCTTCCGAGTCACTTCCGAAGATCAATATGGGGGCGGGCGGTCCCGGCTTGTTGCGTCGAGACGGCCCAGCGTAAACTATCTCCTCTTCTTCTTCGGTATCACTCCCGAAAACAGGAATGGTGGCGGTGGCTTTGTTCTCCGGTTTGCGACACCTCTCTGTATCCTCGAAATCTGGCAAAAAGTACTTTGCATCTTCGTACTTGCGGACTTCGTTCACGGAGAACGGGTTCAGCTCACCTGTTACGGTATACTCGAGACCATCCTTGAAATACTTCATACACTGATGTTGCGTAGAATGGATGATGTTGTACTCGTGTAACCAGGGATGACCGAGCAGAGCGTTGTAGCATGTATTGGCGTCTATGACGTGGAATTTAATGTCCGTGACAAGTAGCCCAAAGCGTAACGTCAGTATCACAGACCCGAGAGTCCTGGATGATTGAGAGTCGAACTCGGAGATGGTGACCTTATCCCGAGCGAGGTGCTGGACGCTCATGCAGATTTCCTTCAATACCCATACATTGAGGAGATTGACGGAAGACCCATTGTCAACCAAGATTTTGCCTATCTTTATATCGTGGCAATATCCTGAGACATAGAGGGGGCGATTGTGTTCGCACGTCCCAAGGAGGAGGTCTTCATCACCGAAAGTGACATCAGCTGTGTGCACTTCTTCCAGCTCGTCCTTCATCTTTTCTTCGGCGAGAAAAGCTTGGAATTGCTCTGGGTCCTGTAGCGCTTTGATCAACGAATCTCTTGCTTCTTTTGATAGTAGAAGGACGTCAAGAATGTTGAGCTGCGAAGGTAGCTTCCTTAAGTGTGCCAGAACGTTGTAGTCCACCTTATTTCTCTTTGGCGGGTCCTTGGCGACTAGCTCTTCCACAACTTGGTCATCCAGGGCGATATCCTCAGAGACCTTCTCTTTTCCCTTATCTTTCTTATTTGAGGGTCCGAGATTCTTTTCGGGTAGCGTCCGATTACGCAGCCGGATATTTTCGCGGACCTTCGGCTCTTCTTCTTTTCCCGAGGTGGACTCTTTAAAGAGGGGGCTAAGAGCCAGCTCCTCGTCAGAGTCGCTCCCGAACGTGAGAACTTGCGATCCCCCGGCGTTAACCATGCGACAATCGCCGGTAGTTCTGTTAAGCCCCTCGGTCGTACTTTTCTGCTCCCGACGAGTTTTGCGCTTTTCCCGCTTAAAATGTTGTCAGTGAGCAACATATCCCTGCCACCATTTATTGAAAGCTTTGCACTCTTCGGTGGGGTGCGAAATCTTCCGATGATACAAGCAGTAGGAGGGGTGCATTTCCGCTTCACCAGTAATGTTTCCTTCAGAGGATGGTAGCTTCATACCCATTGATATGGCCTTAGCAAACCTTTTCCTCATCTTGAATTTGCTTTTATCCGCAATGGATGTATTTTGATTTGACGGGAGTGTTTCGACTCTTTCGTTTAGTCGCCTTCTTTTGGCTCCTTCTGATGCGGCCATCTCACGCTCCCGGTCAGCTTTACTTTTCAAACGAATCTCGTCTAGAAAGGCGTCGATCATTTCGTCTGTCGGCCACACAAGTTCTGGTTCAGGCTGTGCCCACAGTTTCTCAGTGTCAGGAGTTTTTTCATCGTCCGTAAACGAGTAGGAGATCACATGACAACTCGCCACATATCCCTCGGATTCATCCGACGAGCTCTCCCCATTATCTTCCTCCTGAAAGACGTGGTTGAGGAACTCTTGGAGTGTGATGGGAGTCCGCGCCTTTTGATTGTACTCCTCCAGCGCGTCAATCTGTTTCTGCAAGTCCGTGCGCTTGTCTTCAGGCTTCACGGGCTTCTTGGATTTCTTCTTCTTTTTCTAGGAATATTTACGGCTGGTTGTGAGTGCTCGGGCCATCACCACCGATCTTTGGAGTTGGGCGCGGCTTCAGCATCCCTTCAATGATCTGGGGTTCCAGCGGGTTCTTCCACCTGATCGTCGGGCATGTCTGGAGCTCATTCAGCATTCTTTTGGTTTTTGCTGAAAGCACAATTTCCCATGGAGCTTCTTCAATGAAAGAGCAAGTTACCCCCGGTGCGTCCGTCTTCTTAGGAGTGTGCGATTGTGGCGGGTTCACCTTCCATTTCTCGGACAGCGCAAACTTGCCCTGTAGGTATTGATCTTCAATCCATCCTTTGAAGACGAAGCAATCCTCAATCGGATAGCTCACCGTTTGATGGTAAGGGCAATAATTGGGGTTATTCACCTCACTGGGTTGCGGCGGTCGCCTTGGGTTTGGCAAGTTGATAAGCCTGTTGCGTACTGCCAGCTCGAATAGCCTCTTCGTCTTATCCCGCGGGAATGAGTAGGGGCGCTTCATTTTCTCATTATAATACCACCGCCTTTCTTCTAGTTGGTCCGCCAGCTTTGGAGCACTGGGTTGCTGCTGAGCGTTCGCAACGAAGGTTGCCTTCCCTTTACCCTTGTTATTCCGAGGTTCCGGCTTCGGGGGAGGCGGTCTGTGACCCATCTGGTCCATCTGGGCCAACTTGTCGATCAAAGCCTGGAACGTGGTTGGCTTAAAGAACATCATGAACTGTGAGATAGTTGCATGAGGATCTAGGGTACCCACGAACATGCCCACCGCGGGCGCTTCCTCAATGCGTTGTTCGCATTTCGACCACAAGTTTCGCCAGCGTATAGCGTACTGGACCCACGTCTCGCCTGGTTTCACCCTGGCATTAATCATCACCGTTATCGGGGTGCGTTCGCTGGCGCTTGCGAATCTCTTAGTGAATAGCAACTCCATTTCAGCGAACGTCTTGACGGAATAGTTCGGGAGTTCAGAATACCATTCGAACGCTGTTTCTGACAAGCTGCCGACGAATTGGTGAAGCAAGAGCTTATCGTCGCCGCCAGTGTTGCCACAAAGCGCCCTGAACTGGGTCACATGTTAATGGGGATTGCATGTCCCCTTATAGACATGGAATTTCGGTATTGTATAGCCCGGCGGGTACTTGATCTGGTTATACCAGCTCGGATATGGTTGCCCTGTTCTGACAACTTGACCAGCTGCCTCAGTCACCTGGTGAACCCGTATCTGCTGAGCTACATATTCGTCCAAGTCAGCTATGGAGATTGTCTCCTCCTTGGCTGTTGAAAGAGCCGGAGGTGGATTTGATGTCTCCCCTCTATCGTCCTCAATAATGATCGGAGGGTCTTCAGCAGGAGGATCTTGTTGGATCATCATACCCACCATATCCTGAAACAGAAGGGCCATTCGTTGTATATTGGCTGCTTGTTCCGCAGCCTCTTTATCCTTCTTTTCCAGTATCCTACGAAGGAATTCAACGTCAGTTTCCTGCTCCTGGCGTTGATCCGAGGATGCTTCGGGGCTTTCTTTTGGCCCAGTGAGTGCGGCCATCGCGTTCATCATTTCTTGGAGCTTCTGCTGCTGCTCCTGAGCTTTAGTCACCGATTGCGTGAGCAGTCGATGACCTGTAGATGTACGGCTGTCTTCCTTCCCGGACGCCATGTAAACGGTATACACCACCATGCCCCCAAACTTAGGGCATTTAGGCTTACTGTCTTTGACGTTTGCTGCAGGCGTGGGGACCTTCTCCGGCCTTTCTCTCTTTTGAGTAGTCGACGTGGAGGGAGCCGTTGCAGCAGGCACCCAAGTGGTCGTCGTCCTTTGTGATTTAACAGGACGGTTCTTTTCTTCCTGAACCTTCACCCTCTTCTGCCGGCGAGAGTGATCTTGAATGATTACCGAGTCCTGAACCCGTCGCCAGACCTTGTATATTTTGGAGGACAGCCGTTGAGGAGGCTGCTCCGGCTTCGCTTCTTTAACACTCTTCGCAGGTGGAAGAGATCTTTTCAATGTGGCAGTCGGAGAGTTCTTACGTACCCTCCTTAGCGGTTCAAAGCTGTTCCCAGTTGGAACAGCAGCATTAACTTCCACCATTGGAGCCGGTGGAGTTAGTCCTGAGGGGGAGTTGCCCCCGGCCTTCCTTACTCGGCGCCAGTGGCGACGTCGAGCGTGTCGAGCTGTTGGGGCTGGCTCAGCGATAGCTTCGTCTTGCCCCCTGTCTGGATGAGGCGCCGCAGGTGCCAGCCTCTTAAAGACTGAGGTTTTCGTTTGAGTGGTGATGTTCAATCTGTCAAAGATAGACCCTCGAGTAGGAACGGGAGCCGGGATAGTCAGCCTTGAAAAGACCGACTCTTTAACAGGAGAAGCCGCCTTGACGACTTCAGGATCAAAGCTGGATGTCTTCCTCGGAACGGCCATTTCAGGGTTCATGGGCTTCTTGGCGGGCCCATCAGAGTTCAGGCTCAGTCTGGTGAAGACCGAGGAGTTGGCATTGGACGACCCGTTGAGAGGGGCCGTTGTAGTAGTGAGCCGATCGAAGACCGACTTCTTTTACGCTTCCTTTGGAAGCTGGATATTAACGTTCACTGGCGTGAGCATGGTCCCGAAGAACAGACCGGTGGTAGCCTGAGTCACTTGCTCCACAGTGTCACAACCCGCAGGGTACGGAACGTGACTGGCACTTAAGTTACAAAACGTCTCAAGACGTCCGTAAAATAAGTAAGCCAAAGCCCAGAAACCAAAACCAAATAAGCAAAAGAATGAAGGAAAACCAATCCATTGAAAGCGAGTTTATCAAATAAGTCATGTAAAACCCTTTTTAAAAACAATACCAATTTTTCCAAAAATTTCGGCAGAGTCTCCTTTGTAAATACTGGCCCCCAAAATGGGTACAACAAGAATATATATGAATCCAACAAAATAGGGCATCCCCAAGCGGGAGCTAGCTCTTCGCCACAAGGCGGTCACAAATCCCACGCAATATAAAATGACAACAAGCAAAATAATCATAATGAAGCATAAGAAAAACAGCATGTCGACTCAAGTGAGCTCGACCCCAAAATACAGCAAAAAAGTCTACAAATCTCACAGTCTCATCTCTAGGTCAATATACAATAATGCTGGTAGATACAGTAGATGGAGTGCACTAGATACAAAGAATATACAAGGTGGTACAAAAATAATGATATAACCCACCTAAGAGCAAAACCTCGAGTCCAGGCAAAGGAGGCAAAAGAACAAGTGCGCCCGCCGCTACTGTACTGACGGAGCGGACCTGCAAAAGGCTGTGGCACAACGGGGGTGAGTTGCCAGCTCGTGAGTAATAAATAACATCTACAAAGGCTATCGTATGCATGCACACAAGCATCCTAGCATCTAAAATACAGGTATGACTGGATGCACTAGCAGGTGTTTATACAACATCAGTGTACTGATATGTATGCAACATGAATATCTGAGGTCTCAATAGGTATATATAAGAAACATTTTATCTCCTTTTGTTTTTGAAACTCTTTTAGAATGCCAGCATAATACTCAAAGAATCGACGAGAACCGGTGTCCAGCAACGACACCCAAAAGCTGTCTCAAATCTCATAAATCCATGTCAAAGTGTCTCTGGCCTCAGCCATCCGGCTGACCCATCTCAATATCAATATCTCATCCTCTCGCGGCCCCGGTCGGTATCCTCTGGATATCCGCCGTGCCCAATGAAGTCACCGGTAGGTAATCCGTCCCCTGCCAGGCTCATCGTCAGCACCACGAGCTTCTTGCCCCGAGGTACCTTACCGGGCCCACCATGTACCCGAGACGGTTCATCCAACTCCTCGAAACGGATCTCAAAAACCATAGCAAACTCATGGTGGACGACACTTACATCACTAGAAAACCGCAATTTACATGTTTTTTTTAAAAATATAATAAGTTTAGAAATTTTGCGGCTTTCCCCCGAAATCCAGAAATATCATAAAATCTCAAGAAATCCTCATAAGTGCATATATCAATGATAATGAATGCATATGGTATCAACAATCAAGTTGCGATGTGTGATTAATAGATTAGGCATGAACAATTAATATGATGAAGTACATGCACATGAATAACAATCCTACGGTTTCATTTTAAGGAATTAAAGGCAATAGCACAAGTTTAAGTATCAATTAGTAAAAGGTTTAAATTTAAAGGTTATCTAGTGTGGTGGCATGGCAATTACCAGGGTGTGTGTGTAAGCATGAATAGTGCTCGTGCTGCATATAAAAACCCTGGCAATGGTGTAGGTGTCCTATAAAATGGTTTCGTATAGGTATGTCAATATAGGGTATGAATGTAGCAAATAATCATACAAGTATTACACCCCTAATTACTAACATTACTAAGAATCTTTTAAGTTACTAAAACTATCGGGCGGCTTGCGCCATCCAACGATAGTCCCCCGTAGATGTTACATCTACTCACCGGAATCCCTGGCTAGCTGTGTCCAATCATCGCTTTCCTCTTTCGTGCCGCGTCTGACGTCTCCGCGACCGAACCTGGAATTTACATCAATACCAAACATAAGGTTACCTATCAAGACTGACGCAAAACCCAAACGAAAATACTAATGTTCACTAGCTAGGTACAACGTGCACAAGGTACGCGGAACATACGCGAAAATCGCAAAAACCGCCAAAAATCGCCGATTTAGTCGCCCGGCAAAACTAAAACCCGACTACTCAAAAATCCGCACACACGCATCCTAAACGTCATAGGATAAGCCAACACAATCATCAAGATGTCGAAAATAATCCATCACATAATTTTATAACAAAACTAGTAAGCAGTTACATTCCAAAAATCGGTGCAACATCGCCGATTTGCTACAAAGACTACTATCAAGCTTGAACAACCAACCACACTACAAGCAATCTACAAACACTATAATTACAACACATTAGCAATGATTCAAAACCTATTTTCCATAAACAACCATTACTTGAATTTATAACCTAGCAAATCTTAATCCAAACTATATATGAAAAACCTTAAATTAACACTAATTTATAGCCCAATTAGCAAATTAACCTCCTAGATTAGGTTAGCAAAACAACTAGATAACAAATTAGATTTAATCAACTAAATAATGGTTTCTAAAACCCTAGTTAAACTCAAACCATTAACTAGAAAAAAAAACTAGATTAGGATTAACACTAATTTAACACTACAACAATTTAACTTAAGAAACTTAACCAAAAGAATTTAATTAGCAAGAATTTATACATCAACTAGAGATCTAGCAAGAATAATTTGCCTCCAAAGATGCCATTTTTCTCCTTAATTTAAACTAATAGGGGTGTGAGAAGAGGTAGAATAAGGATTTGGGTTGAATTTGTGAAGGATTTGTGGATTTTTCTTGGATTTTGAGATGAAATTTAGAGGCAAAATGAGAAGGAGAATTTTTCTTTTTGGGGAGAATGATGGGGCTGCAGAATTCGTGCAGGAGGAAGGAATGGGGAGATGTGTGAGTGGTTGTGGAATTTTCCAAAGTCAAAGCAACCATTCACAACTAAACACAAATTAATATATTTTAAACAACATAAGGTTTCAATACAAAAGATGGAGACAAAAATGAGGGGGGGGGGGGGGGGGGAATTCATGGCTGCTGATTTGGTGGTGGGGCCGGCCTAAAAAGGAGGGGTGAGGTTGTGAGATTTGCACAAAAAAATTCTATGCAAAAAGAACCCTCAAGTTACAAAATTTGCAAGTTTAAGCTTAAATTAAATAAATTTCGTTTCCTATAATAAAAATTAGTTAAAAATCAAAATAAAATACTAAAAATTTATGTTACAACTAGATTTTAATTAACATAATTTTAAGGATTAAAATTAGCCCGGAAAAATTTGTATTTATCGCTAATTTAATGTATTTTCTTACCGGCTTAAATTAATATAAAAAAATTGAAAAATAGGGAAAAATTTTTAAATGACCAAAATTTAATAAGTAACTCATTAGCTACTAAAAACAAGCAATTACCTATCCATTTTAGGTATAATTAGCCCTAAACTGCAAAATAACTAAAAAGACGGTTTGCGGAAAAATACCGAATTTTCACCGATTTTCAGGAAAACACCAAAACGACTTTTCAAGACGCTACAATCTTCCCCCCTTAAAGAAATTCGGTCCCCGGATTTAAAAATATAACTACGCGTACCTTCGAAGAGATGGGGATATTTCTTCCTCATCTCGCCCTCGGTCTCCCAGGTAACCTCCTCGCTGCTCGGGCTACGCCAAAGGACCTTGACGGTTGGTATAATCTTTGACCTCAACTTCTTCACCTGCCGATCCAGGATGGCCACCGGCTGCTCTGCAAAAGAAAGGTCGCGCTCTAGCTGGACTGTCGGGTGCTGAATCGCATGCGAAGGGTCGTGAAGGTACTTGCGGAGCATCGAAACATGGAAGACGGGATGAACATCGGGAAAGCTGGGAGGAAGAGCCAAACGATATGCAACTGCGCCGACACGCTCGAGGATCTCGAAAGGACCTACGAATCTAGGGCTAAGCTTCCCCTTTTGCCCAAAACGCATCACGCCCTTCATCGGAGAGACTTTCAGAAAAACATGGTCGCCAACTGCGAACTCTAATCTGCGACGGCGCCTGTCTGCATAGGATTTCTGTCTGCTCTGAGCTGCCCTCATCCGGTCTCGAATCAACTGTATCTTCGCTGTCGTCTCCTCAACAAGCTGCGGCCCCAAAATACTGCTCTCGCTGAGCTCTGTCCAACAGACGGGCGATCTGCATCTCCTCCCATACAATGCCTCGAAAGGTGCCATCTGAATAGTATCCTGGAAGCTGTTGTTGTAGGAGAACTCCACTAGAGGTAAATGATGATCCCAGCTACCACCAAAGTCTAAAACGCACGCTCTGAGCATGTCCTCGAGAGTCTGAATGGTCCGCTCTGACTGTCCGTCGGTCTGCGGATGAAATGCTGTGCTGAAGCTCAAACGAGTGCCCAAAGCTTCCTGGAGTCTCTGCCATAGTCGGCTGGTAAACTGAGTGCCTCGATCTGACACGATACAAGTCGGTACGCCATGTAGTCGCACGATCTCGTCAATATAGAGCTGAGCATACTGAGCGAAGCTGAAAGTGGTCTTCACTGGTAGGAAGCAAGCCGCTTTCGTCAATCTATCCACGATCACCCAGATGGAGTCGTACCCTCGACTGGTCCTAGGTAGACCCACGACGAAGTCCATCGAAATCTGCTCCCATTTCCACTCTGGAATGGGTAACGGCTGTAGCTCTCCTGCAGGCCTCTGTGCTCGGCCTTGACTTGCTGACAAGTCAGGCATCTCGAAACGAACTCCGCAATGTCCCTCTTCATCCCGTCCCACCAGTAGGTCTCTCTCATATCATGGTACATCTTGGTGGAACCGGGGTGGACACTATACACTGATCGGTGTGCCTCCTCCAGAATGTCACGCCGTAATCCATCAGCATCTGGTACGCACAGTCTAGATCCATATCGTAAAATCCCCTGATCGTCAATCACGAACTCGGAAAATCTGCCCTGTCCCATCTGTGCCATGATCTCTGAGCAACGGTCGTCACTGCGCTGTGCCTCATATATACGGTCAAGCAACTGTGGGCGTGCACGAACATGCGCGAGCTGTCCCCCTGTCTGAGTGAACTCGAACTCAACTCGGCTGTCGCATAACATCTGCCAATCTGCTGACGACTGCCTCTGCACTGCGCGCAAAAAGGATAGACTACCCCCGGGCCTCCTACTCAACGCATCTGCCACCACATTCGCCTTGCCTGGGTGATATAAGATCTCGCAGTCGTAGTCTTTCACCAACTCCATCCAACGACGCTGTCTGAGGTTCAGGTCTCGCTGCTGAAATATGTACTTTAAGCTCTTGTGATCGGTGAATATCTGACGCGACTCGCCGTATAGGTAATGTCGCCAAATCTTCAGTGCAAAGACCACTGCAGCCATCTCCAAATCATGAGTGGGGTAGTTCTGTTCATGCTTCTTCAACTGCCGAGAAGCATAAGCGATCACCCGGCCATGCTGCATCAATACGCATCCTAATCCCACTCGCGAAGCATCACCGTAGACAACAAATCCGCCTGATCCCGAAGGCAAAGATAATACCGGCGCCGTAGTCAAACAAGTCCGTAGCTGCTGAAAACTGCGCTCGCACTCCTCTGTCCAGACGAAAGGAACTCCCTTCCGGGTCAAACCGGTCAACGGTGCAGCTATACGGGAGAAGTCCTGAACAAAACGCCTGTAGTAGCCCGCCAGGCCTAGAAAACTACGGATCTCAGTAACCGATGTAGGTCGGGGCCACTGCTGAACAGCCTCAATCTTCTTCGGGTCTACACAAATGCCGTCTCTCGTAACCACGTGACCCAAGAATCCGACGCTGTCCAGCCAGAATGTACACTTGGAGAACTTTGCGAACAGCTGGTGCTCCCTCAGAGTCTGTAACGTAATCCGTAAGTGCCGCTCGTGCTCCTCTCTGCTCCAGGAGTACACCAAGATATCGTCGATAAACACGATGATGAACAAGTCAAGATACGGCCTGAATGTACGGTTCATCAAATCCATGAATGCTGCTGGGGCGTTGGTGAGTCCGAACGACATCACCAAAAACTCGTAGTGGCCGTAGCGCGTGCGGAAAGCTGTCCTCGGTATATCCTCCTGTCGAACTCGCAGCTGATGGTATCCTGATCGCAAGTCGATCCTCGAAAAATACCCCGCACCCTGAAGCTGGTCGAACAAATCATCAATGCGAGGCAACGGATACCTGTTCCGAATGGTAACTTTGTTCAGCTGGCGGTAGTCGATACATAAGCGCAAACTTCCATCCTTCTTCTTGACAAACAGGACCGGAGCACCCCACGGAGAAACACTCGGTCGAATAAGCCCCTTATCTAACAAATCCTGCAACTGATCCTTCAGCTCTCGAAGCTCTGCCGGGGCCATCCGATAAGGCGGTATAGAAATAGGCCCCGAGCCGGGAATCAAATCAATGCAGAACTCAACCTCGCGCTCAGGCGGTAGCCCAGGTAGCTCATCAGGGAAAACATCAGGGAACTCAGAAACAACCGGGACCCGGTCCAACGGAACTTCTGCAGCTCGAGTATCACAAATAAACGCTAAGAATCCCTGACATCCCTTCCGCAAGAGCTGACCAGCGCGAAGAGACGAAATCAAGCTGGGAAGGGTGACGCTACGGTCTTCCTGAATAACAAGGACTGGCTCTCCCGGAAAGCTAAATCTGACTGCCTTCTCATGGCAGTCCACCGAAGCATAACAAGTGGCTAGCCAATCCATGCCCAGAAGCACATCAAAGTCCAACATATCGAGGAGAATCAAATCAACTGATGAATCCCTCTCCCCGATACGAACGGAACACAAACGAAATACAAACCGAGCGACAAACGACTCGCCTACCGGAGTAACAACAACAAGCGGATGATCTAACGACGACGACTCACGGCCCAACATCGGTGCAAAGTGTGTAGAGATGTACGAATGTGTGGAACCTGGGTCGAATAATACCCGTGTGTCGAAAGAACAAACTGGCAAGGTACCTGTCACAACGGCATTGGATGCCTGCGCATCCTGCGGTGTCAAAGCAAAAACTCGGGCCTGTCCTCCACCGATAGCGGGCTGACCTCGACCTCGGCCTCTGCCTCGTCGTCCTCTCTGAACAGGACCGCCGCGTCCACGGCCTCTGGGTGCACCTAACTGGCGTGGAGCATCGCCGGTGGTAGGAAGTAGGGCTCTCTGAGGAGGGGGTGGTGATGGTGGTAGGGTCACATGCGGAACTGTCGCTGCTCCCTGTCGTCTCGCCGGACAGTCTCCGACAAGATGGTGCAGACTCCCGCACCCAAAACACCCTGGCGACGGCTGCTGCCCCTGGGGATAAGAACCATATAACTGTCCCCGCCCAAATCCTCTGCCAGGCCTATCTCTCGGAAAGAATCTGGCGCGCTGTCTCTAAGACGGTACATCGGTGTGAATCCTCTTCGGCCCAGAAACGGTCGAAGTCTGTGATATGCGTGCCTCCATCCGCAATGCCGTATCCATAGCAGCTGAATAGGTGTCGTAGTGCTGGGCGCCAATGGCAAGATATAGCTGGGCATCAAGTCCCTGTACGAACCTCTTCACCATCTTCTCCTCGGTATCCACCAAATACTGAGCATATCGGGATAACTGTGTAAACTGGATGTCATACTCAGACACCGTCATCCTAGGTGTCTTGACTAAGGCCTCGAAGCTACGAGCCCTGGCTTCACGAACGCTCTCTGGAAGGAAACGGGCTAGAAAGACCGCTGTAAACTCGACCCAAGTCATAGGCGGTAGACCTGCAGCTCGACCTCTCAAGACTGACTCCCACCATGTCTGTAAGAGACCCACTAGCCAGAAACTCGCAAGCTCTACCCATCGATCATCCGAACATCTCAGCGAACGGCAGATCCTGGCTAAACTGTCAAGGAACGTCTGTGGGTCCTCCGCTGCCTCGGTGCCGGTGAATACTGGAGGTCTCAGCCTCATGAAATCCTGTAGCGAAACCGGAATGGCCACGGTGGTAGTAGTAGAAGCAGGTATCATGGTCGTCTGTGATGTAGTAGGTACGTCATCCGGCCTCGGTGTACGACTGGCTGCAACTAGGGATCCTACCATCTGATGTAGCTCCTGCATACCTCCCATCATCTGTCGCAACTCCTCCATACCAGTCTCGAGCCTATCCATACGGCCTGGGGAAGGTGGATCGGTCTGTCCCTGCGGCGTAGGCATACCACCCTGCTCAGTCCTAGTCTCGGACGAGCCAGCTCGAATCTCGTCTCTGGCGGCAGCCCTCTGTGCCCTCGTAGCCTTCGGCAGCATCGTGGCTGTTACAGGAAAACGGATAATAAGAACAGTGCTATAGAATCATAGGATACACGGAATTGAAGAAGGAATTTCAAGCAAGTATCCTAAAGTCACTTAGGCGGAGTACCGTATCGCAAGTATGCCGCGGACATACGCATGCTACGTTACCCTGCTTAAGTCACTTACTCCATCTACCAAGGGTCATCCTACAATCAAAAAGGTAAAACCTATCGCTCTGATACCAACTTTGTCACGACCCGCAGGGTACGGAACGTGACTGGCACTTAAGTTACAAAACGTCTCAAGACGTCCGTAAAATAAGTAAGCCAAAGCCCAGAAACCAAAACCAAATAAGCAAAAGAATGAAGGAAAACCAATCCATTGAAAGCGAGTTTATCAAATAAGTCATGTAAAACCCTTTTTAAAAACAATACCAATTTTTCCAAAAATTTCGGCAGAGTCTCCTTTGTAAATACTGGCCCCCAAAATGGGTACAACAAGAATATATATGAATCCAACAAAATAGGGCATCCCCAAGCGGGAGCTAGCTCTTCGCCAAAAGGCGGTCACAAATCCCACGCAATATAAAATGACAACAAGCAAAATAATCATAATGAAGCATAAGAAAAACAGCATGTCGACTCAAGTGAGCTCGACCCCAAAATACAGCAAAAAAGTCTACAAATCTCACAGTCTCATCTCTAGGTCAATATACAATAATGCTGGTAGATACAGTAGATGGAGTGCACTAGATACAAAGAATATACAAGGTGGTACAAAAATAATGATATAACCCACCTAAGAGCAAAACCTCGAGTCCAGGCAAAGGAGGCAAAAGAACAAGTGCGCCCGCCGCTACTGTACTGACGGAGCGGACCTGCAAAAGGCTGTGGCACAACGGGGGTGAGTTGCCAGCTCGTGAGTAATAAATAACATCTACAAAGGCTATCGTATGCATGCACACAAGCATCCTAGCATCTAAAATACAGGTATGACTGGATGCACTAGCAGGTGTGTATACAACATCAGTGTACTGATATGTATGAAACATGAATATCTGAGGTCTCAATAGGTATATATAAGAAACATTTTTTCTCCTTTTGTTTTTGAAACTCTTTTAGAATGCCAGCATAATACTCAAAGAATCGACGAGAACCGGTGTCCAGCAACGACACCCAAAAGCTGTCTCAAATCTCATAAATCCATGTCAAAGTGTCTCTGGCCTCAGCTATCCGGCTGACCCATCTCAATATCAATATCTCATCCTCTCGCGGCCCCGGTCGGTATCCTCTGGATATCCGCCGTGCCCAATGAAGTCACCGGTAGGTAATCCGTCCCCTGCCAGGCTCATCGTCAGCACCACGAGCTTCTTGCCCCGAGGTACCTTACCGGGCCCACCATGTACCCGAGACGGTTCATCCAACTCCTCGAAACGGGTCTCAAAAACCACAGCAAACTCATGGTGGACGACACTTACATCACTAGAAAACCGCAATTTACATGTTTTTTTTAAAAATATAATAAGTTTAGAAATTTTGCGGCTTTCCCCCGAAATCCAGAAATATCATAAAATCTCAAGAAATCCTCATAAGTGCATATATCAATGATAATGAATGCATATGATATCAACAATCAAGTTGCGATGTGTGATTAATAGATTAGGCATGAACAATTAATATGATGAAGTACATGCACATGAATAGCAATCCTACGGTTTCATTTTAAGGAATTAAAGGCAATAGCACAAGTTTAAGTATCAATTAGTAAAAGGTTTAAATTTAAAGGTTATCTAGTGTGGTGGCATGGCAATTACCAGGGTGTGTGTGTAAGCATGAATAGTGCTCGTGATGCATATAAAAACCCTGGCAATGGTGCAGGTGTCCTATAAAATGGTTTCGTATAGGTATGTCAATATAGGGTATGAATGTAGCAAATAATCATACAAGTATTACACCCCTAATTACTAACATTACTAAGAATCTTTTAAGTTACTAAAACTATCGGACGGCTTGCGCCATCCAACGATAGTCCCCCGTAGATGTTACATCTACTCACCGGAATCCCTGGCTAGCTGTGTCCAATCACCGCTTTCCCCTTTCGTGCCGCGTCTGACGTCTCCGCGACCGAACCTGGAATTTACATCAATACCAAACATAAGGTTACCTATCAAGACTGACGCAAAACCCAAACGAAAATACTAATGTTCACTAGCTAGGTACAACGTGCACAAGGTGCGCGGAACATACGCGAAAATCGCAAAAACCGCCAAAAATCGCCGATTTGGTCGCCCGGCAAAACTAAGACCCGACTACTCAAAAATCCGCACACACGCATCCTAAACGTCATAGGATAAGCCAACACAATCATCAAGATGTCGAAAATAATCCATCACATAATTTTATAACAAAACTAGTAAGCAGTTACATTCCAAAAATCGGTGCAACATCGCCGATTTGCTACAAAGACTACTATCAAGCTTGAACAACCAACCACACTACAAGCAATCTACAAACACTATAATTACAACACATTAGAAATGATTCAAAACCTATTTTCCATAAACAACCATTACTTGAATTTATAACCTAGCAAATCTTAATCCAAACTATATATGAAAAACCTTAAATTAACACTAATTTATAGCCCAATTAGCAAGTTAACCTCCTAGATTAGGTTAGCAAAACAACTAGATAACAAATTAGATTTAATCAACTAAATAATGGTTTCTAAAACCCTAGTTAAACTCAAACCATTAACTAGAAAAAAAAACTAGATTAGGATTAACACTAATTTAACACTACAACAATTTAACTTAAGAAACTTAACCAAAAGAATTTAATTAGCAAGAATTTATACCTCAACTAGAGATCTAGCAAGAATAATTTGCCTCCAAAGATGCCATTTTTCTCCTTAATTTAAACTAATAGGGGTGTGAGAAGAGGTAGAATAAGGATTTGGGTTGAATTTGTGAAGGATTTGTGGATTTTTCTTGGATTTTGAGATGAAATTTAGAGGCAAAATGAGAAGGAGAATTTTTCTTTTTGGGGAGAATGATGGGGCTGCAGAATTCGTGCAGGAGGAAGGAATGGGGAGATGTGTGAGTGGTTGTGGAATTTTCCAAAGTCAAAGCAACCATTCACAACTAAACACAAATTAATATATTTTAAACAACATAAGGTTTCAATACAAAAGATGGAGACAAAAATGAGGGGGGGGGAATTCATGGCTGCTGATTTGGTGGTGGGGCCGGCCCAAAAAGGAGGGGTGAGGTTGTGAGATTTGCACAAAAAAATTCTATGCAAAAAGAACCCTCAAGTTACAAAATTTGCAAGTTTAAGCTTAAATTAAATAAATTTCGTTTCCTATAATAAAAATTAGTTAAAAATCAAAATAAAATACTAAAAATTTATGTTACAACTAGATTTTAATTAACATAATTTTAAGGATTAAAATTAGCCCGGAAAAATTTGTATTTATCGCTAATTTAATGTATTTTCTTACCGGCTTAAAATAATATTAAAAAATTGAAAAATAGGGAAAAAATTTTAAATGACCAAAATTTAATAAGTAACTCATTAGCTACTAAAAACAAGCAATTACCTATCCATTTTAGGTATAATTAGCCCTAAACTGCAAAATAACAAAAAAGACGGTTTTCGGAAAAATACCGAATTTTCACCGATTTTCAGGAAAACACCAAAACGACTTTTCAAGACGCTACACACAGGCATAGTGAACAGGGAAGCAACCTGCGGTCCATAGGCTACACCTCCAGGTGAGGCGGAGCGTTGGTTGCATTTGAGGTTGGAGAAGCTTGAGCAGTTGCCAGCCATTGATCCTTTTGCTTTCTGCAGCAAACGAAACACCAAATCTTAGTACTTTCGAAACCAAAGGGCAACCATTAGCGAACCGCGATTGTTTCGCGAATCACGACACACGAAGTGTGGAGTGGAAAGAGGAAAAGGTCCCACCAGGCGTGCCAGAATCTGTTCCCCTCCGAAAGACGGCGCGACAGACGTCTTTCCTGAAATTCGGGGCAGATGCTAATTGGTGCTATCCGTCTACCTCTCCGAAGATGCCAAGTTGATTTATGGCACCATGTATCGAAGGTTTAAACGGATGCGTCCGATTTAGCAGACTTCGTCAGATTCCCCCTCGCTTGAGGGGGTTTTGATTGTGGGGACGGTCTTCCCTGCAGGCGCAAGCCCCTGCAGTTAATTACGCTACCGCATTGCGGTAACAACTTTCTCCTTCTCCAGATGATCACTTCATGTCGTGGGTGTTTGTTTTGTGTTCGGTTGCCCGTGGATTGTATACGGAGACTGAGTTATGTCGTCGCCCGTAGGGCGTGGACTAGTCCAAATCCGTATTATCTTAGATTTGGGTTTGGGGGTTTGGGTTTAAGGATACGTTAGCCTCATTTGAGACTAAGATCAACTTAAACGTTTGTTAAGGATACGTTAGTCTAGTTTTAGACTAAGATCAACTTAACGGGATCGTTTAGATCCAACAAGAGAGCAATTAAGGGGGGCCCTGTTGTTTAGTTTAGTGGCATTGCGGTCAATAGGTAGTTTAAGGACATTGCGGTCCAATGTTAGTTTTAAGACGTTGCGGTCAAGGTTAAGGACATCATAGTCCATGGATTTAAGGACTCCACAGGCCGGCGTTAGTTTTAAGACATCACGGTCAAGGTTAAGGACCTCATAGTCCGTTGTTAGTTTTAAGACATCCCGGTCAAGGTTAAGGACATCATAGTCCGAGGATTTAAGGACTCCACAGTCCGGCGTCAGTTTTAAGACATTACGGTCAAGGTTAAGGACATCATAGTCCGTTGTTAGTTTTAAGACATCCCGGTCAAGGTTAAGGACATCATAGTCCGAGGATTTATGGACTCCACAGTCCGGCGTTAGTTTTAAGACATTACGGTCAAGGTTAAGGACATCATAGTCTGTTGTTAGTTTTAAGACATCCCGGTCAAGGTTAAGGACATCATAGTCCGAGGATTTAAGGACTCCACAGTCCGGCGTTAGTTTTAAGACATTACGGTCAAGGTTAAGGACATCATAGTCCGTGGATTTAAGGACTCCACAGTCCAATGTTAGTTTTAAGACATCACGGTCAAGGTTAAGGACCTCATAGTCCATAAGTTTAAGGACCTCACAGTCCATTGTTAGTTTTAAGACATCACGGTCAAGATTAAGGACCTCATAGTCCATGAGTTTAAGGACCCCACAGTCCGTATCAATGTGTGGTCACCGGGACCCGTCACCTCTTTGAAGACGTTGAGGAATTACAACGCCAAGTATCAAAGGAGTGAAGAGATGTACCCTTGAACCAAGGTAGATTAAATAATCTTTGGCCCAATTTGGAACTAAGACCAATTAATTATATTATAAGCCCATTAGCCTAGTTAAGTTTGAATTGAGGACTTATGGCCAGCTTGGGCTAAGTCCAATCATGTTTAGAATATTGGCTCTCTATTGGTTCATTGAAGGAGAGTCTTTGCCTCTAAAAACTTAGCCAATTGGGCTAAAGCTAGTGTTAAACACTAAGGACCAACAGTGTTGAACACTGGGAATAAGATTAGCAAGTTAGTGTTAGACACTAAAAGATAATCAATGTTAAACACTAGCAACAGGGCTTTCAAATTAGTGTTAAACACTAAAGCAAATCGGTGTTAAACACTGGAAACAGAGATTTCAAATTAGTGTTAAACACTAAAGCAAATCAGTGTTAAACACTGGAAATAGAGTTTTCAAATTAGTGTTAAACACTAAGAAAATCAGTGTTAAACACTAAGAAAATCAGTGTTAAACACTGGGAGCAAAGTCTTCAAATTAGTGTTAAACACTAAGGAGATAGGGGTCACGTGTGGACACGTGAGAGCGCCCTGATTCCCCTTATTTTATTCTGCCAAAAGTAATGAATACTTTCTATAATTTCTCTTGGAGCATCACGTGTTGTCACGTAATGGGAATGTGGGTTTTTAACTGTTAAAGCTTTTGCCAAGGGGTCGCATGGTAGCACGTGAGGGCGCCCATAGCTTCTGTTTGCTTTTTCTTTGTATCCTTCAGGGGTCACGTGGGGCACGTGAGGCATTGCCTCAAAGTTCTTTTCTGTGGATCTTTACAGGGGTCACGTGGTAGCACGTGAGGCATTGCCTCAAAGTTCTTTTATGTGGATCTTTACAGGGGTCACGTGGTAGCACGTGACCCCTGGTTTTTTGCGTGTTTTAAAGATTTGTTCATCTTTTAAGAATTAAATTCTTCATTGGGTTAAACCCTAGCAATAACTCTAAAGGAATTAAATTCCTTCTTTCTTTTGAAGAATTATATTCTTAGATAGGGTTAAACCCTAATTTCTTTTCTGTAGGAATTAAATTCCCCATACACGTAAAGAATTAAATTCTGGCATAGGGTGAAACCCTAATTTCTTTATAAGGGAATTAAATTCCTGTGAGGTTGAGAGAATTAAGTTCTCAATTAGGGTTACACCCTAGTTCTGTCCATTTTGAAGGAATTAAATTCCTATAATATGGGGTTAAACCCTAATTTTATCTCAAAGGAATTAAATTCCTGTAATTCTGTAAGAATTAAATTCTCAAAACTCAATTCCTCCTCTATGTTTTAGATCTGCATGGCAGGATCTCAACCCAATGAGAATTAAATTCTTAATTCATGGGGAGTTGTGCACTTTGCAGATCCTCAACCAGAGAAAGAACTAAGTTCTTTTCTTTATATAAGAGTTAAACTCTTTTGAGAATTGAATTCTCTTTTGAAGCCTCTCTTTTCTTACCTAGGGTTTTTCTTTTGCAGAGAATCAAATTCGTCCTCCTGAATTTTCAAGATTCTAAGGCTCTATATCTCCCTCTCTCTATGCGTGTGTATCTCTCCCCTTTTGGCTCCTATTTATAGGAGAAGGAAAAGAATCAATCTGTTTTAGTGAATCTTTCATTGAAAGATTTGATTTGTTTATTGAGAGGCTTGATTTATTTTCCTCATTAATCTGGGCCTTTAGATTATTAGGTGAATTTTATTCACCATTGGATTTTAAATCCAAAGATATCTCTTTGTTATTTCGGTGAGATTTTAAGGGGAAATATTTCCATGTCCAAGATTTTTCCATAAATTGGTGATGTTTAATCTCCTTCAGATTCTTGATCCAACGGTTTCAGATAATTCTTCTCCTTTTAGGAAAGATTTGAATGATCTCTCCTCAGAATTTAATTATGTTAACGAATAAGGCTTTTAAAGCCGGTCACGTGCGGGCACGTGACCCCTGGTCACATGCGGGCACGTGACCCCTAGAATGGGCTTCTCTTCTTCTGCGCTCTGTTCTCTGGCCGCTGCTTAACCATCACGTGCCAACACGTGACCACTGGTCACGTGTGAGCACGTGATGCCTCCTCTGAAGCCTTTTCCTGATTTTTAATCAGGGAACAACCATCTCTGATGTCAAACACCAATAGATATGGGATCATCCATCGCCCATCACATGGGTCGAGAAGATGTACGCTAGTCTACTCTGGAATATCGATGCCCCGTCTCAATATTCCCACGACTAGGAACATTGAAGGATGAACTCATGGACTACCCAGGCCCCACTAGTATGATCTGCATCATAATCCTGGAAGTCAAGTACACATCTTAAGGGCTTTATCAACATGTAACAGAGAGACAGTAAGTATACATGTTAAAATAAAGAGCAACCAGATAGCGTACTATCATGTCGAACAAGAACGTCCTCCCTATATATGTCCTAGCATCCACTATAATATACATCTCATGTACAATAACGGCTTCTAGGGCATACATACAACTAACAATCTCCCACTTGCACTAAGGCCATCTGTTGTAATATAGCATACCCAACGTCCTAAGAAAGTCTCTCACAGGAAAGGCCTTAGTGAGTGGATCCGCCGTGTTAACCTCTGAGTCTACTCTCCTTACCTCGATCTCTTGGAGATCAACCATCTCCATGATCAGGTGATACTGCCTTAGAATATGTCTGGGTCACTGATGGGACCAGGGTTCCTAGGCCAAAGCCATACCTCCATTGTCTCACAATGGTAGGAACCTAGTTCATCTCATGAACAAATATACACCCAAACTGCCTCTTTGATAGTATCTTTGATAGCGATGTATCCAGTCTTTATCGTCTAGTTTATCCCGGTATCTAGCTTGGAACTCTTCCAACATACCGTCCCTCCACTGAGGGTAAAGACAGTGCCTATGACTGACATTCAGTCGACCTTACCACCCTGGAAGCCATCCAATGATTCTCCCCAGGATCGATTGATACCATCTCACTACACCTAGTGAAAATCCTAACATCCACTTAGATCTATCTCATAGATCCAAAAACCTGGATTTAGGAGGTATCACATAGATCCTATATGGAGAATCAAAGTGATAAGGAGAGATTGACCGAGTGTAGCATAGGAAACTCTTTTCCTATCAAGAGTATGACATCCACTTACAAACGAGGATGACCACTTTACTCTCTACTACCCTAGTGTATATACAAGGTTCATCTACCATTTTGATGAAGTCAAATGCTTTGACTACCGCATCAAAACAGATGTTCCAACTCCGCGATTCCTGCTTTTACGCATAAAGCAACTTGCACACGTTTCTGCTGCTCCCACTGTCTACGAAACCCTCTGGCTGTGTACTTATAGACGCTCTCTTCTAAATCAGTATTTAGAAAAGCAGTCATGACACCCAACCACCAGATATCGTAGTCATGGTATGTAGCAATAGCAAGTAGGATCTGGATGGACTTAAGCATAGCTACTGGAGAAAAGGTTTCATCATTATCGATGCTTGGTCGATGACGAGAACCCATTGCAACAAGTCTAGCTTTGAAATTTTCAACTTTTCCATCTACACCAAGTAATCTTCTCAAGATATAGTTGCTCCTGATGGGGATTTAACCCTTCAGATATAGCAACCAAAGTCCATACTTTGTTGGTGTATATGGATTCCATCTCAGATCTCTTAGCATCCAGCCATTCTTACAGAGTCTCCACTCTTGATGGCCTACTCGAAACTAGTTGGGTCATCATCTCATGATGCAATCCTCGCTCCCACTGTCATCGAGAAACCGAAGTATCTCTCAAGCGGATGAGGAACCTACCAGATCGGCGGAGAGGCTGAGGTTCGTTAGGAACTATTGAATTCTCTGGTTCCACCAAATCATCAACTGCAGTTTGTATAGCTGGAACTCCTTCCAGTTCTATAGAACTGACCTTGCCTCGAGCTTGTCCGGATTTTGCTTTTAGACATAGGCCGGACAACCCCAATCTTAACTTGCTTAAGAGATGGGCTCTTCCCATACCATATCACAAATGGAGTGGTAGGCACTGATTTGGTTGGAACCTAATTCAATAGTTATGCAGCTTCTCAAGTGCATAACTCCCAAAAGAAAATAGGATACTCAGTAGTACTCATCATAGAGCGCACCATATCAAATAGGATGCGATTGCTCCGCCCCGATACACCGTTGTGCTGTGATGTATACGAAGGAGTAATGCTGAGAGAGAATCTCATTCTCCTTTAGAATAATCCAGGATCTCCATGCCTAAGTGTTCTCCTCCCCGATCGCATCAAAGGACATAATACTTATACCCGTATTGGTTCTCTACTTCTAACTTATATTCCTTGAATTTCTCAAAAGCTTCATACTTGTGTTTCAACAGGAACATGAGTCCGAATCTTGAGAGATCATCAGTGAATGTAATGAAGTACAAAGAACCAGTCCTGGCATGTGTAGACATCAGACCACATACATCATCATGTATCAGTCCCAAGAGTTCACTAACTCCTTCTCTGTTTCAAGTAAACGGAGCTATAGTCATTTTATCTTTGTGACATGACTGGCAGGTTTCACAAGATGCAAATTCAAACTGATTTAAATATGCATCTAAATATAACTTAGCTAGTCGGGTCGCATTGATATGACCTAGTCTATAATGCCTCAAGAAGGATTCGTTCATTTCTGAACTCTTCCTATTGTGTGTGTTCAGTACATTAAGAACTGTGGTTTGATTTAGAACATATATGCTATTAGATAATGTGCCTGAACCGATCAACTCTTTGATATAGGAAATGTTCAAAATATTTTCCAACAATACAAAATTATATCCTTCTTTAGTAAATAAAAAGACTGATATGATGTTGTATATCAGGTTCGGTATCTAATAACATTTGTTCATAATCAATGTATTTGGTAATACAAGATGATAACTGCCAACTGATTTGGCTGCAACATTTGCACCAATCTCTATACTTAGAGACATATCACCCAATCCCAATTATCTACTTATCTGTAGCCCATGTAACAGATTATATATGTGGGATCCTGATCCGGTATCTCATACCCAGGACGTAGAGGATACAGAGAAACAGTTCTCGGTAATGAACACACCCGAAGTAGATGCATCAACATGCACTTTCTTCGTTTGGGCGGCATAGGAATCCTAGTATTCCCCTAATTCCTGTTCGGTCTTATAACGATTATAAGTTAGAGCGGGACCAACGTTCCCCAGCTCAGTATAACAAGTGGGTTCGGTCAATACATCCATATTAATATTTTGATTAAGGCGCGACATGGTCGCTACCTGGAGAGAGTGAGAAAAAAACACTCTGCGTACACTCTTGCAAGATTAGAATGGTTATATATTTTATCTAATCAGGATGGCTCCCACTGTTTTTATCAAATCTTCCTTCAAACCTTAAAAAGAAAGACTAGCCGGGATTAATTACACCCTACATGTTCGCCAATTTTTCAACCAGGCCAGTGCCGGTACTTTAAGGGAGGTTTCCCATGATTTCGCACGGACCTAATTAAAATAAACCTCGTTTTCCCACGGGTGTAATCCCATTGACACCTTTCTTGACACCTACTTGATCGGCTAATTGTAAAGTGCAAAACTCTCCCAGGAGTAACAATTACTCGCAGTGGGTATCAGGATCCAACTATCTCATAGAAGGTATGCAATCTCATTGCAAATTTCAACACTTGAAACTCCCGATAATGGTTTTTACCCCTAGTGACTTATGAACTTAACTATGGTCAAAAAATCATAAGCACTAGTCAAGTTCTACCCATCATTTCGTGATTAATTAGACCCACCCACATGAACCTTAACTATGGTCAACAAAGTCACATGACTGTCCAAACTAATCGCATCATATGCTGTGTAGGAAAACATCACTTAGCTACCGTACACCGTGCCTTAACTATTGTTCTCCGCCGAAAACGCGAGACGAGACTGCGTAGGCTCGTCTTGCCTGAATTTCGAGGACAGATGCTATTTGGTGTTATCCGTCCACCTCTCCGAAGATGCCAAGTTGATTTGTGACACTGTGTATCGGAGGTTTAGACGGATGCGGCCGATGTAGCAGACTTCGTTAAATTCCCCCTCGTTGAGGGGTTTTTTGATTGTGGGGACGCTCTTCCCTGCAGGCGCAAACCCCTGCAGTTAATTACGCTACCGCATCACAGTAACCACTTTCTCCTTCTCCAGATGGTCACTTCGTGTCGTGGGTGTTTGTTTTGTTTTTGGTTGCCCGTGGATTGTATATGGAGACTAATTTATGTTGTCACCCGTAGGGCGTGGATTAGTCTAAATCCGTATTTTCTTAGATTTGGGTTTGGGGTTGGGTTTAAGGATACGTTAGTCTCATTTGAGACTAAGATCAACTTAAACGTTTGTTAAGGATGCGTTAATCTAATTTCAGACAAAGATCAACTTAACGGGATCGTTTATATCCAACAAAAGAGCATTCGGGCTCTATTGTTTAGTTTAGGGACATTGCGGTCGATTACCAGTTTAAGGACATGGTGGTCCAGTTTAAAGACATCATAGTCTGTAAAGGTTAAGGGCATCATAGTCCATGGGCTTAAGGACCTCATAGTCCGAGATTAAGGACATCATAGTCCATGGGCTTAAGGACCCCACAGTCCGCAGTTTAAATACGTTATAGTTTATAAAGTTTAAGGACATCATAGTCCATAGGTTTAAGGACCCCACAGTCCATGGAATGATTGGTTATCGGGACCCGTCACCTCTCTGAAAACGTTGAAGGATTACAACGACAAATATCAAAGGGGTGAAGAGATGTACCCTTGAACCAATGTTGATTGGGAAATCTGTAGTCCAATTTGGGACTAAGATCAATTAATTAGATTATGACCACATGGGCTCAGTTAAATCTGAATTGAGGACTTATGGCCAACTTGGGCTAAGTCCAATTAGGTTTGAAATGTTGGACCTTTGTTTGGACTGTTGAACATTTGTCTGAGTTCAGCCCCCCATTATTTGGCAATGCTAAGCAAAGGTTTGGGGCTCTGACAACATTTTTTCTTTGGCTGAACACTAACCATTCATTACAGCTCTGGGCTTTACTTTGCATATCATATGAACTGATCAATTTTGAGGTTCAGTTGAAGGGGAGACTTGCCTCTGGAAAACTTAGGCAATTTGGGCTAAGATTGGTTTTAAAATAGTGTTAAATACTAGAAGATATTTAGCGATCACGTATTCCCACATGATGTGCTTAAAATAATGTTAAACGCTAGGGACGAAGCACTTAAAGTAGTGTTAAACACTAAAATTGAAGTGGTCACATAGAGTCATGTGAGGCATCTGAAGATGGGGCCAAACTTCATTTGTTTCCTTCCCAGAATATTCAAATAAGTGTTAAACACTTTTAGTCTTTAAGGCCATCACGTGTGAGCACGTGATGGGCATCCATACACTGGATATTAAAGGGATTTGTTAGGGGTCACGTGGGGACACGTGAGGATGCCCATGCGTTGGATTTTAATCCTTCGGTTCTTTCCATCTTCTCTTTTTTAAAGAAGTGTTTGTCAGGGGTCATGTGGGGACACGTGAGGCACCCAAAATCTGTTCTGCCCTTCTTTATTTTGAGAAGTCTGTTTAAGGGTTACGTGGAGGCACGTGACCTAGTCTTGTTCGTTCTCTTTTGATCATTGAGTGGGAGGGTCACATGTTGCCACGTGACCAGGTTGGATACTGATTTCTTTACGTGCATGGAGAGTTTTAAGTCCCTTGTTTTAGAATTAAATTCTTTATTAGGGTTATACCCTAATTTGTTTAGAGGAATTAAATTCCTATGTATATGAAAGAATTAAATTCTTTAAACCCCAGTTCTTCCTCTAAGTTTTGGATCTGCATGGTAGAATCTCCCCGATGAGAATTAAATTCTCAACTTATGGGGAGATCTTCTTCTGCAGATCTTCAACCATGAAGAAGAACTAAGTTCTTGTTTTAAGGATTAAACCCTGTCTCTGTTGGAGGAATTAAATTCCCTAAACTCATTTCTCCCTCTAAGTTTTGGATCTGCATGGCAGAATCTCCTCGATGAGAATTAAATTCTCAACTTATGAAGAGATCTGCTTCTGCAGATCTTCAACCAAAGGAAGAACTAAGTTCTTATTCAGAAGAGTTAAACTCTTAATTTGAGAATTAAATTCTCTTTTCTTTTGTGGAGCTTATGATCTCTTTTCCTTTCTCACCTAGGGTTTCTTTCTCTTCTGAGGAAATCTTCATTTCTCTCTGGAGAATTAAATTCTCTTTTTTTTGTTCTCTGTCTATCCTTTTTTCTTTCTGTTGTTGTTGTATATCCTTTTTTTCTCTTCTCTTCTTGGCTCCTATTTATAGGAGAAAGAAAAGAATCAGTTTGTTTAGTCAATCTTTCATTGAAAGATTTTAATTGATTTTGTAACCAACATGATCTTTTAGAATTTATTCACCATTGAATTTTTAGTCCAAAAGATATTTTATCTGTTATTTCTGGCAAATTTTAGGGAAATCTTTCCTTGTATAGAATCTTTTTATAAATTGGTGATTTTTAATCACCATTGAATTTTTAATCCAACGGTGCTCTACTTTACAGAGCGCAATCTTTTTGCTTGGAAAGATCTTGGGAAATATTTTTTCAACTAGGGTTTTTGATTTCCCTTAATTAGAATTTAAATCTATTAGTTCAGAAGGTTTAAGAGCCTATCACATGTTATCACGTGACCCCACTGATTGACCATTCTATTAGTTCAGAAATCTTTAGGAACCCATCGCGTGTTGGCACGTGACCTGATTGAAAGAGGTTTTATATGCGCTTTCGCTTTTAAAAGATGAATCAAAGAATCTTACCGCAATCAAGAACGGCGTCGCTTAGTAGCTAGCCGGTGAGTACGGGTCGGTCCACAGGGATTTTGTGTATTTTCTAATTGTTCTAACGAGTTAATTCCAATTGTGGTGGATTCGATTATCACTAAAAACTAAGGTTGATTTAGATTAGGATTAAAACCTTGCTAGGGTTAGTGTTAGGTTAAGTTTGGAAATTTAATATTTCTCACCGCTTTCAATACCCTAATTAAGATCTATTTAGATATTATGGTAATAATTCATAAAAGGGATTAGCACGATCGGGAAGAAACTATGTTTCTTTCTCTAGGTCCTTGTCCGTCATTTCTTAATTCTTACCCTAACCTCCTTGGAAAACATACACAACCGGTCTTTTAAACTACGGTATCACCGCTACCTCATGGGATAGGGTGCCGTAGTGAGCGGTGTGTGTATGTATGCATGGAGTCCTATAAAAATATGCGATGGGCAAGAAAGGGGTGAGAGATTTTCATCTCTCAAACCTTTCCTATTCCTAACCCTAACAAGTGAGGAACTACTCACTCATTAGGGAATTGATAATAAAAGACATTTTTTATGAATGTTTTTAAAAGACTAATTATCTAAACTACGGCGGATAAATAAAATCTAACTAGGGCAGATAAATAAATTTCTAAACTACGGCAGAAAAGAAATTAACTAGGGTAAGGTAAAGAAAAACTACTTATTTTTATTCGATGCACTCTTCAAAACATTACAACGAATTAAGAATTCTAAATTTTGATAAACAAAAAGAGGCATATGAAGAGGCATGCTCCAAAAAGAGCATTAGGGTTTCTATTTATAGATCATAGAAACCCTAGGGTTACATCCGATCCCTATCTGCATTTACAATTTTACCCTAAGAAGCCTAGTCAACGCACCGCCACACCATCACAATATGCACCGACACGTGTTCGTCATGGCTGCGGAACCGCGGCCAAAAGCCCTGTTTGGCGTGGATCCGCGGCCATATGGTGGGGTCCTGGGCTGGATTTTTCTGGGCTTGGTCTGGTTGCATTTGGCTTTTAGTTTCTTCACTTGGTTTCTCAAATTGTATTCTAGTTTCTTCCAGAATTTCACAGTGCATAATGTGATGGACTTTTACCGTTTGCTTCGTGTCGAAGTCTTGAACCTTTCGTTGCCTTTGTACTTTGTGAAATTGTCCATTGATCTTCATTTGTCCCTCAACTGTAGGCATGATCAAGATTCTTCTATTTGTTGGTCATAGTCTCACTTTTGTATCGTCTTTTCATCATTTTCACTGTTTTGTTCCGAGAACCTGTAACCTGCAACTATATAGCAGACATGGATCAAAAGCACCTGTTTATTTGTAAAATTATGATATGAACATGACCCCCTGTCACGTGTGGGCACGTGATGCCCTATTTAGGGTTTTCTTTTCTTTATCTCAGAGAGTTTTTAAGACCCCATCACGTGGTGGCACGTGACCCATGGATTAAGCATTAACCAGAATTTAATTCTGTTATTTTAAAGAACTCAGGAATTATCACGTGTCATCACATGACCCTTGGTCACGTGTGGGCACGTGATACCCCATTAGGGTTTTTCCTTGTATTTTATTATACTTCAGTGGGCTTAAAGGCCTATCACGTGTGGGCACGTGAGCTCATTTGATTAAGATTCAATTCTTATCATTTCAGAGCCCTCAGGAAGCCATCACGTGTCGGCATGTGACCCCCGATCACGTGTGTGCACGTGATGCCCCATTGGGGGTTTTTCCTTATATTTTATGAGGGAACAACTATGGTCAATAAACACAGCACGAATACTAAGTACTCTACTTCCTAAAATGACAGAGGGTTGCGGATGGTTTTTAAGAAAACCTTTAACGCTTTGAACTTGATCTCGTTGCAGAATCAAATGATTTAAAATGGGGTGTTTTTTAGGCTTTTGCTAGTTTCGCTAAAGAGGTCACTCCCGGTGAAGGGATCTCGGCTCTTTCCTCGTCGAATGAGGTGCAGTATATTCACAATATCACTATGCAAACCAAGAACTAGAAAAGCAATCCAAAGACAAAACCGAGGGTTGTAGCATCTGCCAATTATTGCTAAAGAGGTCACTCCCGGTGAAGAGATCTCGGCTCTTTCCTTATCGAATAAGGTGTTGGATATTCTACAGGGAATACTGCTATGTAAAGCAAGAACTAGAGCTACATGTTTTTGAAAATTCGATTCCACAACATCATTAGGTTTATTTTCTTTCATTAATCACATTAATGAATGTCACATCATTTAAGTTACCTAAGCATCGCAGATAAATACAACGTATGCTTATGCCATCCGCATTCGCCTCGATGTCCCGTCATGCACCGTTAGGTTAGGTAACTAACGGCAGAGCAGGACAGGGCTAGCGTGGGTGTAAAACATAAGCAATGTCTATATAATATATCATATATACTATATACAGTATCTATCTCAACATATCAAATGATCACATCACAGATATCGCAGCAGAAAACAACATATGAAATATTGGATATACTAGGATTTCCGGGTTTTATATTAAGCCTTTTATAAAACACGGATTCCACGTTCGTGATGAATAGCCAAACCCACATCCCAAGACCCCTACGAGAGCAGCAAGCAACCCTACCAATTCTAGAGTTAAGAGACCCGGACTCGACTCCTCGAGATGGTCTCCCACTGGACTCCAGAACCCGGTTACTTATGCCCCCTCCTTAGGTCTATCCTAATGCGGAAAAGTAAATAATATACAATGGTGACATCATCCTCAACCCGGAAGTGCCCCAATAAAAGAATATTACATACAAGTTTTTACAAGAATGAAAAAGAAAAACTCCCATCTCACATAAAAAAAAAACCCCGGCTATTCAAACACGACGATCCAATATAACATATCATAGGAACACATAGCATCACATGTCATCAACGTAAGTAAATATGCGTATCCCAATTGTCGTTGACGTATAGCAACGAAACCGGCGATACCCCACATATTACACTTACGGTCGCAGAAAAGAAAGTGAAAAAACTACAACAGTTGGAATCCGCAACCATTTTAGACATCATAAATCCAATGCATCACATACTTTGAATTTCATGCCTCACAATTTGAATTCCTTAGACATCACATGCCTAACAATTATAAACCCCGTATTTTAGTCTCGATATTGAAAACACTTTTCATTAACCATTCGGGTAATTCAACAAGATTCCCAACATCCAAGTCAATGCTCGTCGGAAACTTTAGTAGACGGCCGCACACCCCGATACCGTTGAAGAAGTGCACTTAGGAGGAATACCGCGGCCGCGAGTACCCGGACGGATGCTTTTGGCAATGGAGTTCTCCTACAGTCACTTGGTTGAGGTTATGGGGCGTGGCTATCTAGTAATGTTACCCGGCGAGTATCCACATACACTTCGTGATTGCGATGGACTTTTGATCGCATCAAAATCCCGTGGCAGCCGATCAAATGAGACTAAATTGCTAGATTTATAAAATTCAAATATTGTGGATTACAAGAATTGTATCCCATCACATATATCCGGATGACGTTAAACTTTTCGATCGATTAATCAAAGTCCCACAATTTCCCGAAATCTCAACACTTGAGCGCAGTTCAAAAATACTCAGAATCATGCCACAGCACCTATGGATCAGCCGTAGAAGGGCAAACCCAAGCCTCATTAATGGCACCGCGGAACTGCCCTAAACCCCAAGGTCCGAAAACGTTTCCATAGTCATTAAGTCGAGTTAGGGTTTGGGGCAAAGACGAGCTTGCAGGGGTTGATTGAACGGTGCGCCGCAAATCTGTTGTCATGCGAGAAGAGGCTCAGCCGAAAATTTTCAGAGAGGAAGCTGGCTTCAAACGCGCTGGGAGAACTTCAAGCTAATCTTACGGCCAAGACCACTCGAGCATATGAACTTTGGCGAGTGCTTCAAGAAGCTATCAGGGAGGTGGTAGCCATTGATAAAGCCATCATTTTCACTCGCGAAATGGTCGAAGCTCATAAAGTTACTAAAACGGAGCTTGAAAGTCGGCTTGCCTCGTACTAGGCCCAACAGTCTCAAGCGGAGGCCTGTCTCTTAACGATAATGAATCATGAAGCCGAGGCCCAGCGGAAAAAGGATGAACTGGAAAATCTATTAAATCGTCCGCCTGCTTGAAAAATTGTACATTTTTCTTTTTATTCTTCTTTTGTACATACTCCTGAATGAGAGTATTTTTTTTTATTCTTTCATAAATTGTACTTTGTATTCATTTTGATTCATGAATAAAATACATATTTTGCTTCATGGTGGTGTGTCCCTTTTAGTAAATGTATTTTGTGGATTATCTATTTTGATCTCCTTATAGGATAACGACGACTCAGGAGTCAGGTTCAGATCTGCCTCCTAAGGCTTTCCAACTTTATGAGCCGTGAGGGTCTCATAAAGGTATTTCTTCTTACGAGTCGTGAGGATCTCGTAAGTGTAATTTCTCCTTAAGAATTGTGAGGATTCCTAAGTGTATTTTCTCTTGAGAGTTGTTAGAATCTCACAAGAGAGTTTTTCTTGCTTACGAGTCGAGAGAACTCGTAAGTAACTGTTTCCTTTCTTGTCGGAGAGTGTGGCCCATAGAAAATCTACCTTGACCTCTCTGCAAGGCAACAATGGCTTGGGAGACAGGGTTAGGACCGCCACCCAAGACTTTTCAACTTTATGAACCATGAGGGTCGTATAAAGAATTTTCTTCCTACCGGTCGAGAGGATCCCGTAGGTGTATCTTCTCCTTAGGAATCGTAAGGATTCCTAAGTGCGTTTTCTTTTGAGAGTCGTAAGGATCTCAAAAGAGAATTTTCTTCCTTACAAGTCGAGAAGATCCATAAGTGATTGATGAGTCGACTTGCTCCCGAATCAAAGAATTGCTTTGATGGGGAAGTCGAGGGTTGACTTTATCCACATTTCACGGAGTCAGGATTTGCTCTGGGCGTTTCCCACGGGGTTAAGATTGACATAAGCCGTGTACCACGAGACCAGGATTTGCTCTGGGTGCTTCCCACGGGGTCAGGATTGACATAAGCCATGTTCCACTAGACCAGGATTTGCTCTGGGCGCTTCCCACAGGGTCAGGATTAACATAAGCCGTGTTCCACGAGACCAGGATTTTGCTCTGGATGCTTCCCACGGGGTCAGGATTGACATAAGCCATGTTCCACTAGACCAGGATTTGCTCTGGGCGTTTCCCACGGGATCAGGATTGACATAAGCCATGTTCCACGAGACCAGGATTTGCTCTGGATGCTTCCCACGGGGTCAGGATTGACATAGGCCGTGTTCCACGAGACCAGGATTTGCTCTGGGTGCTTCCCACGGGGTCAGGATTGACATAAGCCGTGTTCCATGAGACTAGGATTTGCTCTGGGCGCTTCCCACGGGGTCAGGATTGACATAAGTCGTGTTCCACAGGACCGGGATCAACTCTGGACGCTTCCCACGGGGTCAGGATTGACATAAGTCGTGTTCTACGAGACCAGGATTTGGTCTGGACGCTTCCCACGGGGTCAGGATTGACATAAGCTGTAACACCCGAGCCCAATAATGTTATGTATATTACTAGTTGAGGGTTATTTATTGCTCATTCCAATTTTCCTGATTTTCTGGTGTTTATTGCTAAATTTTACCGGTTAAGTCATTTTGGCACATAACAAATTTTATCTCCTAAAATGAAATTTAAGATGTCCATGTTGGCCTACTCGTCGCCACTAGTCGCGTGGTAGCGTCCGCGTGTCGAGATTCCGTTCCGTTTGGCTAAACGGGCAAGTTTGGGCGACTACGCGCGCGTGCAAGTGTCCGACTTGGGGGCATGCATTTTAATCATTAAACACCTCTTTTCAAAATTTGGAACCCGCTTAAAATCCTATAATTTGAATTTGGAACATTTGGGCGCAACCCGGGCGCGATTTGGAAATGTTTCATTTCGCGCCAAAAAGGGCCCGTTTAAATTTAATATCTATATTTATATTCTAATCTTCCTAACAGAAAATCTACGCAAATTTTTTCCTCAAATCTATCTCGTGGCCAATCACGAGCTCTTATTGAGCTCGTGGGCCCCTCCCTTCCATCTCTCTCTCTGCCTCTCTCCTCTTCTCTCTCTTCCCTCAAATCTCTCTCTCTCTCTCTATCAACAACTCTCTCTCTCTTCCTCTATATATATTCTCATGCATCAGCCGCCTCCTCCCTTTAACCCACACGACCACGAGAACCCCACGCAAACCCTAACCCTAGCCTCGCGATCCCACCGCCGGCCTCCTCGAGACCTCGCCGTCGCCGCCCTCACCACCACGACCTCCACCGCACCAACCTACCCTCTTCCTCCGGTTCGCCCGCTCCTTCCCGCGCCTGCAACCCATCTCCCCGACGCCTCCATCCCCTCGCGACCTCGCCGTCGACGTCGCCTCCGACCGTCGACGCCTCCCACGACCCCCTTTCACCCTACTCGTCGAGACCTCGTCGTCGTCTCCGTCCTCCCCTCGCCGGAACAGTAAACCCGAGCCCGAACCCATCGCCTACCCCGCTGTTCGCCGGGGAAACGTGCCGGCGACCTCGTCGACGCCACCTCCGACCACCTCTCTCTCTCCCACGACCACCAGAGCCGACCACACCCTCCTCCACTCGTCGCACCCCTCTCCAGCAAGCCCAGCGGCTGTTCCACCCTTGCTGCGGCCGCCGCCGTCGCCTCGCCGGCGTTCCAGTGCCGTCGAACCCGCCGTGGTCACCCCCTGGTGTCTCTCTGTAAGTTTCCTTCTCTTTCCTTTTGGTACAACCCCCGCTGGTCGTTAGTTTTGCGTGTACCGTATTTTGTCGCTAACTCCGTTACTTTTGACATTTTGCCGGAATCCGACCGCGCCGTCTGACGAACCCGACGCTCCAGCGAAGTCCCCTGGTCCGTGTGATCCCGTTGATCTCTGTTGGGACCCGATCCGTGGCCCGTGCTTCCATATCGCAGTTTCTGCCGACATCGCATCCGTGTTTCGGTTTGCGGAACCGCCGAGGCAAGTATCCGAATACTTGCTTAACATGCTACAACTTAATCATCATATTATAACCACACAAGTAGTATAACATCGATACCTTTTATAACTTAGAATTGCTAGTCACGATCATCCGTAACTTTAAATCAATGAAATCATTGCTCGCTTTAACCGGTCTGCTATTAAGTCATACTTAACTAATCAAACCAAGTAGATCATCCCCAATTCAATTGTTAAAATCACTCATGAGACAATTATTGTGCTTAGTTCAGATTCATGTAACTCCATCACGTATGTTATCGATATTGTTCGTCTTGTGGCTTTTGCACCTCAAAGGTGCGTGAACCGGATTAATAAGAGAATGCGAAACATCACTGTGTTTACCTAGATTTATATTGTTATTTACTGTTTCCTGCTACTGTTCATTATTGATTGTGTACCTGTTGTGAGCACTTACCGATTGCACGACATATTGGCCTGACCCTGCTACACCTGACATATACATGCTTACCGACTCATCCCGTTGTACCATGACATTACTTGTTCCTGATCTCGTGCCTAATGCCGACAGACCTAACCATTCCTGCTGTCGATCCAGACAGACCTACCTTTACTTGACTTGTGTTGGCATTAGTCCTTGACTACTGAATACCTGACTGACATACATAGTTTGGGGGTATGGGGAAATCAAAGGTGAAACCGACTTGTAACTCAACAGTTCGATACATTGTTCTGATCAGTCTTACGGGCTTGGCCAGCTCCGGAGTGTTGATGCTGACATCACTCATCTATCCTACTACCTTTTACTGCTTAGCGGCACGTCTCGGATTCAGCCCCGAGAATTATGACCGTGGTCCCGGGCACGCACGGGATACTATTGAGTTACATCGACGATTCATCAATTGGTTTCAAAGACTATAGAGTAGGAAACCTGATAGGACAGTTTAGCCACTACTGCACGTTACCCTGTTTATTACTTCTTATTACTGCTTATTCATGTTCATGCTTGTACTGTTTATTACCATGTTTATGCTTCATACTTGATATCTTGACGCGCTGACGTCTGGGTTTTGCATGGCCCAGATTCCGTACCTTTGCCGCCGACCGAGCAGGAGTACTTCAGCCAGCAGGCTGAACTGTGAGTTCTTTAGAGTTTAGTTTATTTATATCATTTCATTCCAGATGTGAGCCCGCATTATGGGACATACTGTTTATTCATTGTATTGGATCGTTAGCTTCCGCACTTATTGTTTATTGATTCTTGTTATTATGGATTTGGACATGTATTAGTTTAGTTTTACTGTTCTTGATATCTTTACAACCGTAATGTGACTGTGGATGGATACTTCCTACCCACAGGTAGCATGGTTGGCTATGTCACGTGCCCAAATCTTGCGTACTCTGGGAAGCGGGTCGTGACATGGTTTTATGGTATCAGAGCCATAGGTTAATTGGGTTGATTCTTGTAGTTGGGTATTGCATCCGATACACGAATCAGAATAACCGTGATTAGGAAACATGTCCTGCCACCTTGACCGTTTTACCGTCCTTGAATCATTCTTCCAGATCATGTCGACATGCAAACTTACTTTGCATTGTCGAACTTGAAAACCTAACTTCTTGTTATCTCTAGGACTTAGGCGACTTGGGTGGAGTTAAGTAATTGCGGCTATGATACCGCGGCATAGCTACAATACAGCACTCTATTTAAGTATCTTGGAGTTCTAGCCTTGGTCTATACTCGAAAACTATCATCATGCTAATGTGGGTACTTTGATTTCAGGGATATGGCCGATCAGAATTTGGAGATGGACCCAGGGCATGCGGTCTTAGCCGCCAGGCAAAGAGTGATAAGGGGATTGATGGAGAAACTAAAGGAACAACTCGAGCTGGAACCAGCATTTACAATGGACCCCACGTCCGTACGTAGACGTATTCCAGTGAACAGGCGCAGCGTGGCACCAATGAAGAAAACCAGTATGGGTGATCGGAAGGGGAGCGTGATCTGTAGATACTGCCATAAACTCGGACACGTGCGAAGGGAGTGTCGTTTGAGGCTGGGACTTTGTTTTAGATGTGGAGCGGCAGATCACACCGTTGATGCTTGTCCGTCGAAGCCTCGCACAAAGGATGATACACAGAAGCCTCCGCAAGGACCGTTCCAAGGACAGGAACCGCTTACTCAAGGACCACAGCAGGCTCGAGCGTTCACGTTGACAGCTGAAGAAGCTAAGGCATCGGGAGAAGTGGTTTCAGGTAATTTACTCGTTCATGGTTTTCCCGCTTTGGCATTACTTAATTTCGGAGCACCCCATTGTTTATGTCATCCAAATTTATAACTACACACTCGATCAACTGCACGACCCTGTCTAGTTTATGGGACATACACACTGGGAATGGGAAAATTATAGCTAGTAAGGATAGTAGAGATCGTACAGTTGTTGTTTGCGGACGGAAGCTTTTTGCAGACTTCTTGGTGATAGATACGAGCAGTTATGAGGTTGTCTTGGGGATGGATTTTCCTGGCACTTTCCACGCCCACATTGGCTGTAGGGCAAGGAAGGTAATTCCAGATTCCCGGACATCCTAAGTTTACTTTCATTGGAGAAAGCAATTCTGTCGGGCCAGTCGAGCTTAGGGCTAGGCCGACGAACAGCGTTCTTGCGGCTATGGTAGTGGAGAGTGATGAAGAGCCGGCAGTCGTCCGCGACATTATGGATGTGTTTGAAGACATTTCGGGCTTACCGCCGAAGCGAGATGTGGAGTTTGCGATTGACCTCACTCCTGGTGCAGCGCCAGTATCAAAATCTTATTATCTGATGGCACCGGTAGAATTGGAAGAAGTTAAGAAACAAGTGGGTGAATCACTCGAGAAGGGATGGATTCGAAGCAGCAACTCACCTTGGGGAGCTCCAGTTCTTTTGGTAAAGAAGAAGGATGGCACCAGAAGAATGTGCATCGATTACCGAGAATTAAACCGGGTGACTATTAAGAACAAGTACCCGATCCCTCGCATTGGAGAACTTTTTGAGCAGCTTAGTGGCGCGAGGGTATTCTCGAAACTGGACTTACGATCAGGATATCATCAGGTCAGAGTGAAGGCAGAAGACATTTGCAAGACGGCGTTTCGGACTCGGTATGGGCATTTCGAGTATTTAGTGATGCCCTTCGGAGTGACTAATGCGCCGGCAATATTTATAGACTTGATGAACAGGATCTTTTCACCGTTCTTGGACCAGTTTATTGTGGTATTCATTGACGACATTCTGGTATATTCGAAGAGTCCGGAGGAGCATGCTGAGCACTTAAGGATCGCACTGCAAACGCTGAGACAGGAGAAATTATTCGCGAAGATGAGTAAGTGCGAATTCTGGTTGGAAGAAGTGAAGTTTCTGGGGCATGTCGTGTCGGGCGATGGAATCGCCGTTGATCCCGAGAAGATTGCTGCAGTTCGAGATTGGCCTGTTCCAAAGAATGTTGCAGAGATAAGAAGTTTTCTTGGACTCGCCGGTTACTACAGAAGATTTGTGGAGAACTTCGCTCGTTTAGCTGAGCCGTTAACCAAGCTTACGCGTAAGGAGGTACCGTTTGTTTGGACAGATGGATGTGCATTGGCCTTCGAGACGTTGAAGCAGAAGCTGATAACCGCCCCTATCCTAACCGTACCGGATGATTCAGGAGGACTGGTGATTCACAGCGACGCATCTGGAAAGGGATTGGGATGTGTTTTGATGCAGAACGGGAAAGTCGTCGCTTACGCATCGAGACAGCTGAAGACTCATGAGCAGAACTATCCGACTCACGACTTGGAGCTTGCAGCCGTGATCTTCGCCCTGAAGATTTGGAGACACTACCTTCTGGGCGAGAGAGTTGAAGTCTTTACGGATCACAAGAGTTTGAAATATGTGTTCACTCAGAAGGAGTTGAACATGAGGCAACGCAGATGGTTGGAACTGATGGCCGACTACGACCTTGATCTTAAGTACCACCCGGGAAAAGTTAACGTCGTGCCAGATGCGCTAAGTCGGTTACCAGCAATTCAGTTATTGACGGCACAGAGAGAGATCATTGAGGAGTTTCGGAGATTTGACTTGGAGGTTGTGCTACCCCGTGCTACAGGACAGTTGATGCAGTTGCAAGTACAATCGTCCTTAGTTGAGAAGATTAAAGCGACGCAATCGCAGGATCCTAGACTGCAAAAGTTTCGAGAGCAGGTTGGAGCCGGACTACGAACCGATCTACTGATCCATGAAGATGGTTCGTTGAGATATGGTAGCCGTGTGTGTGTGCCAAAAGGAGATGTGCGTGAAGAGCTTATGAAGGAGGCACACAGTTCAGCTTACTCTGTACATCCAGGAGGGACAAAGATGTACCGAGATATTCGACAGCATTTCTGGTGGGAAGGTATGAAACGGGAAATTGCTCGCTTCGTGGCTAAATGCTTGGTATGTCAGCAAGTCAAGGCTGAACACCAAAGGGTTGCTGGTTTGTTGCAACCACTTCCGATTCCTCAATGGAAGTGGGAACATATAACCATGGATTTCGTGACGGCTTTACCGCGGAGTCCAAAGGGCAACAATGCTGTATGGGTGATTGTCGATCGGTTGACCAAGGCGGCTCACTTTATTCCTTTTCGGGTTGGTCAATCGACGGAGACTTTGGCAGAGCGGTACATGCAGGAGATTGTCAGATTGCATGGAGTACCGGTAAGCATCGTGTCCGATCGGGACACTCGGTTCTTGTCACACTTTTGGAGGAGTTTACAAGAAAGTTTGGGGACTCGATTGAAGTTCAGCACAGCTTATCATCCCCAGACTGATGGACAATCAGAGAGAACGATCCAGACCCTTGAAGATATGTTGAGGGCTTGCATGTTAGACTTCAAAGGTTCTTGGGAGGATCCTCTACACCTGGTGGAGTTTTCGTACAACAATAGCTTCCAAGCGACAATTCAGATGGCCCCGTTCGAAGCATTGTATGGTCGTAAGTGCCGTTCACCTGTATGTTGGGATGATGTGGGTGAACGAAGGTTGCTAGGGCCAGATTTGGTGGTACAGACAGTTGAGAAGGTGAATACAATCAGAAAGCATATGAAGGCAGCTCAAGACAGACAGAAGAGTTGGGCCGACACGTCAAGAAGACCTCTAGAGTTCGCCGTGGGCGATTTGGTATTCCTGAAGATATCACCGACTAGAGGGGTGATTCGCTTTGGAAGTCGGGGAAAGCTTAGTCCCCGATTCGTTGGACCCTTCGAGATATTGGAGCGTGTCGGAGAGGTATCGTACCGGTTGGCATTACCACCATCATTAGCAGGAGTTCACGATGTGTTTCATGTGTCTCAACTATGGAGGTATGTTCGTGATGAGACTCATGTCTTGGATCATTCGGAGTTGACCGTTCGGGAGGACCTGACTTTTGAGGAGCGACCAGTCGAGATCAAGGATCGAAGAGAAAAGGTTCTTAAGAACAAGGTTATCCCTCTTGTGCTAGTTTCTTGGGGTAACCGATCGCATGGAGAATCTACTTGGGAGCGAGAAGACGAGATCCGGCAGAAATTCCCTCATCTTTTCCAGTAGTTAGTTATCTTGTATTCTTGGAATTTCGAGGACGAAACTCTTTTGTAGTTGGGTATGATGTAACACCCGAGCCCAATAATGCTATGTATATTACTAGTTGAGGGTTATTTATTGCTCATTCCAATTTTCCTGATTTTCTGGTGTTTATTGCTAAATTTTACCGGTTAAGTCATTTTGGCACATAACAAATTTTATCTCCTAAAATGAAATTTAAGATGTCCATGTTGGCCTACTCGTCGCCACTAGTCGCGTGGTAGCGTCCGCGTGTCGAGATTCCGTTCCGTTTGGCTAAATGGGCAAGTTTGGGCGACTACGCGCGCGTGCAAGTGTCCGACTTGGGGGCATGCATTTTAATCATTAAACACCTCTTTTCAAAATTTGGAACCCGCTTAAAATCCTATAATTTGAATTTGGAACATTTGGGCGCAACCCGGGCGCGATTTGGAAATGTTTCATTTCGCGCCAAAAAGGGCCCGTTTAAATTTAATATCTATATTTATATTCTAATCTTCCTAACAGAAAATCTACGCAAATTTTTTCCTCAAATCTATCTCGTGGCCAATCACGAGCTCTTATTGAGCTCGTGGGCCCCTCCCTTCCATCTCTCTCTCTGCCTCTCTCCTCTTCTCTCTCTTCCCTCAAATCTCTCTCTCTCTCTCTATCAACAACTCTCTCTCTCTTCCTCTATATATATTCTCATGCATCAACCGCCTCCTCCCTTTAACCCACGCGACCACGAGAACCCCACGCAAACCCTAACCCTAGCCTCGCGATCCCACCGCCGGCCTCCTCGAGACCTCGCCGTCGCCGCCCTCACCACCACGACCTCCACCGCACCCACCTACCCTCTTCCTCCGGTTCGCCCGCTCCTTCCCGCGCCTGCAACCCATCTCCCCGACGCCTCCATCCCCTCGCGACCTCGCCGTCGACGTCGCCTCCGACCGTCGACGCCTCCCACGACCCCCTTTCACCCTACTCGTCGAGACCTCGTCGTCGTCTCCGTCCTCCCCTCGCCGGAACAGTAAACCCGAGCCCGAACCCATCGCCTACCCCGCTGTTCGCCGGGGAAACGTGCCGGCGACCTCGTCGACGCCACCTCCGACCACCTCTCTCTCTCCCACGACCACCAGAGCCGACCACACCCTCCTCCACTCGTCGCACCCCTCTCCAGCAAGCCCAGCGGCTGTTCCACCCTTGCTGCGGCCGCCGCCGTCGCCTCGCCGGCGTTCCAGTGCCGTCGAACCCGCCGTGGTCACCCCCTGGTGTCTCCCTGTAAGTTTCCTTCTCTTTCCTTTTGGTACAACCCCCGCTGGTCGTTAGTTTTGCGTGTACCGTATTTTGTCGCTAACTCCGTTACTTTTGACATTTTGCCGGAATCCGACCGCGCCGTCTGACGAACCCGACGCTCCAGCGAAGTCCCCTGGTCCGTGTGATCCCGTTGATCTCTGTTGGGACCCGATCCGTGGCCCGTGCTTCCATATCGCAGTTTCTGCCGACATCGCATCCGTGTTTCGGTTTGCGGAACCGCCGAGGCAAGTATCCGAATACTTGCTTAACATGCTACAACTTAATCATCATATTATAACCATACAAGTAGTATAACATCGATACCTTTTATAACTTAGAATTGCTAGTCACGATCATCCGTAACTTTAAATCAATGAAATCATTGCTCGCTTTAACCGGTCTGCTATTAAGTCATACTTAACTAATCAAACCAAGTAGATCATCCCCAATTCAATTGTTAAAATCACTCATGAGACAATTATTGTGCTTAGTTCAGATTCATGTAACTCCATCACGTATGTTATCGATATTGTTCGTCTTGTGGCTTTTGCACCTCAAAGGTGCGTGAACCGGATTAATAAGAGAATGCGAAACATCACTGTGTTTACCTAGATTTATATTGTTATTTACTGTTTCCTGCTACTGTTCATTATTGATTGTGTACCTGTTGTGAGCACTTACCGATTGCACGACATATTGGCCTGACCCTGCTACACCTGACATATACATGCTTACCGACTCATCCCGTTGTACCATGACATTACTTGTTCCTGATCTCGTGCCTAATGCCGACAGACCTAACCATTCCTGCTGTCGATCCAGACAGGCCTACCTTTACTTGACTTGTGTTGGCATTAGTCCTTGACTACTGAATACCTGACTGACATACATAGTTTGGGGGTATGGGGAAATCAAAGGTGAAACCGACTTGTAACTCAACAGTTCGATACATTGTTCTGATCAGTCTTACGGGCTTGGCCAGCTCCGGAGTGTTGATGCTGACATCACTCATCTATCCTACCACCTTTTACTGCTTAGCGGCACGTCTCGGATTCGGCCCCGAGAATTATGACCGTGGTCCCGGGCACGCACGGGATACTATTGAGTTACATCGACGATTCATCAATTGGTTTCAAAGACTATAGAGTAGGAAACCTGATAGGACAGTTTAGCCACTACTGCACGTTACCCTGTTTAATACTTCTTATTACTGCTTATTCATGTTCATGCTTGCACTGTTTATTACCATGTTTATGCTTCATACTTGATATCTTGACGCGCTGACGTCTGGGTTTTGCATGGCCCAGATTCCGTACCTTTGCCGCCGACCGAGCAGGAGTACTTCAGCCAGCAGGCTGAACTGTGAGTTCTTTAGAGTTTAGTTTATTTATATCATTTCATTCCAGATGTGAGCCCGCATTATGGGACATACTGTTTATTCATTGTATTGGATCGTTAGCTTCCGCACTTATTGTTTATTGATTCTTGTTATTATGGATTTGGACATGTATTAGTTTAGTTTTACTGTTCTTGATATCTTTACAACCGTAATGTAACTGTGGATGGATACTTCCTACCCACAGGTAGCATGGTTGGCTATGTCACGTGCCCAAATCTTGCGTACTCTGGGAAGCGGGTCGTGACATAAGCCGTGTTCCACGAGACCAGGATTTGCTCTGGGCACTTCCCATGGGGTCAGGACTGACATAAGCTGTGTTCCATGAGACCAGGATTTGCTCTGGACGCTTCCCATGGGGTCAAGGTTGACATTAGCCGTGTTCCACGAGACCGGGATTTGCTCTGGACGCTTCCCACGGGGTCAGGATTGACATAAGCCGTGTTCTACGAGACCAGGATTTGCTCTGGGCGCTTCCCACGGGGTCAGGATTGACGTTAGCCGTGTTCCACGGGACCAGGATTTGCTCTGGGCGCTTCCCACGGGGTCAGGAATGATATTAGCCGTGTTCCACGGGACCAGGATTTGCTCTGGGCGCTTCCCACGGGGTCAGGATCGACATTAGCCGTGTTCCACGGGACCAGGATTTACTCTGGGCGTTTCCCACGGGGTCAGGATCGACATTAGCCGTGTTCCACGGGACCAGGATTTGCTCTAGGCATTTCCCACGGGGTCAGGATCGACATTAGCCGAGTTCCACGGGACCAGGATTTGCTCTGGACGCTTCCCACGGGGTTAGGATTGACATTAGCCGTGTTCCATTAGACCAGGATTTTCTTTGGACGCTTCCCATGGGGTCAGGATTGACATTAGTCGTGTTCCACTAGACCAGGATTTGCTCTGGACGCTTCCCACGGGGTCAGGATTGACATTATCCGTGTTCCACTAGACCAGGATTTTCTCTGGATGCTTCCCACAGGGTCAGGATTGACATTAGCCGTGTTCCACTAGACTAGGATTTGCTCTGGACACTTTCCACGGGATCAGGATTGACATTAGCCGTATCCCACGGGACCAGGAGGGGTTGACTCTCGGTTGTTTGTGCACCGCCGAGTCATGGAATTGGGAACTTTGTCGCGGTTCCGATTTTCTGATATTGCGTATGTTGTAATGAGACGAATGTTGAGATGATCTACAGGCTGTCTGTGAACCGTCGAGATTTAGCTTCTTTTTCTGATGGTGCCTGATGAGAAGGTATGGTTCGCTCTTTGTTTGTGCCCCTGGATTGTATACAGGGATCGATGTGATCTCACCTGTAGGGAAAAAGGTTTCATTTTATATATTTTTCTTTCTGCGATGCTCTATCATTTCAGCTTTTATATCGCGAAAGTCGCGATCGCCCAATCATTTCGGCTATTTTTCGCGATGCCCAATCATTTCGGCTATTTGTTTTATTTACTCGCTGCTTTTTATTGCGAGTTGCCCAACCATTTCGGCTATTTTGCATGCATACATTTTTACTTGCTGATTTTGTTGCAAGTTGCCCAATCATTTCGGCTATTTCATATGCATTTGCTTTGCTGCGAGCTTGGAATTTGATACCGATTTAGGCATCAGCATCGCTACAACTGGGATATTGCCAGGAGCGAATCATCATTTGCCTTTGTCGATGTCGAACGAAGGTGGCTTAGTAAAAAGGGTTAGGATCCTGTCGACTAAAGCTTTTGACTTCATGAGCCGTAAGGGTCTCATAAAGGTATTTCTCCCTACGAGTCATGAGGATCTCGTAAGTGTATTTTCTCCTTAAGAATCGTGAGGAGTCTTAAGTGTAAGGTCTCTTATAAGTCGTAAGGATCTTACAAGAGTATTTTCTCCTTATAAGTCGAGAGGACTTACAAGTGTCTTTTGCCATATGAGCATATTCCCAGTCTCTGGTGGGACTTTGTTAGGGAAATGTTTATTCGCGCCCGTGGATTGTATACAAGGGTCGATATCGAGACGCTTGTAAGGCAACACTGGAGGTTGTGATGGTTTAAGAACAGGTTCAGATCCCTGTAGCTTAAGGCTTTTGAATCCTATGAGCCGTGAGGGTCTCAAAGGGGAATTCTCCTTACGAGTCGTGAGGATCTCGTAAGTGTGTTTTCTCCTTAGGCATCGTGGGGATCCCTAAGTGTGTTGCTCCCTTGTGAGTTGTAAAGATCTCACGCAGGTATTTTCTCCTCACAAGGTCAAGAGGACCTTGCAAGTGTCTTTTAACGAGATTGCGCCCTTTCGGGTTTTCACAACACTCGCCGGTAGCCCTGTTGTTTTTACTCACGGAGCCCTTTCGGGTTTTCATCCGTGCCCATCTCGCTTACGGACATACCGTTTTCTTTTTTTTTATTTTTTTATTTCATTTTATTTTTTTTGTCAGCCTTGGGATGCTGCAGTCCGTAGTAGTTTATCGACGTCTCGGTCAACAGCCAGTTTAGAACATAGTGGTCCATCGTTAGTTTAAGGACGTTTCGGTCCGTTGTTAGTTTTAGGACATTTCGGTCCGTTGTTAGTTTTAGGACATTTCGGTCCGTATGCCGGCTACTACTTATAGAGTTTGGGCTTAGGAAGATAGCGAGCGGACATAGGCGTCGTCATCTATCGTTGACCTAGGTCGTGACTTGTCAGGCGTAGTACTTTTTTAGGAAGCGACCGTTTATTGGCCTGAAAGGTCTTTCACCATGCATGTCCATGAGTAGATAGGCTCCACCCTGGTAAACTTTGTCTATGATGTACGGGTCTTCATAGTTCGGCTTGAATTTTCCCCTTCTGGCACGATTAGGGATCATAGATCTCTTAACCACTAGCACAAGTTCGCCTTGGCGGAATGTTCTCGGCCTAGTCAATCTCTTGTATGAGCACGTCATCTTCGCTTTGTAAGCCTCCAGGTTTTGTTGCGCCATGAGCCGGGTTTCATCAAGGGCGTCGAGCTCCTCAAGCCGAAGGTGAGCATTTTCTTCGTCTGTTAGCTAGTAGTGAACCGCCACTCGTAGAGAGGGTAACTCTATCTCGAGGGGGAATACCGCTTCTGTGCCGAATACCAATGCATATGGCATTGTGTTTGTGGCTGTTTTGAACGTAGTTCGATACGCACAGAGAGCTTCATGCAGTCTCTCGTGCCAGTCCTTCTTATTTCGAGATACCGTCTTTTTCACGATCTTCGTCAAGGTCTTGTTGAAAGCCTCGGCTAGACCGTTAGCTCGGGGATTATAGACCGAAGAATATCTCCGGTCTATATTATGCTGTTGTGCGAAGCGGCTGATTTTGTGGCTTCTATAGGCTGGCCCGTTATCGGAGATAATCCGTCGCGGAGTGCCGAACCGATAAATGACGTGTGTCTTGAAGAAATGGAGGATATTCTCCGTCTTCACTTCTATTAGTGGTACTGCTTCTACCCACTTGGAGAAGTAATCGGTGGTTGCCAAAATGAATTGATGTCCTCTGGACGATGCTGGTTCAATGGGCCCGATTATGTCAGTTCCCCGCATTTCGAACGGCTAGCTAGCCACCGTTGGGTGTAGCGGATTTGGATGCTGGTGAATAAAATCCCCGTGAATTTGGCACGAGTGGCACTGCTTCGCGTATTCTAAGCAGTCTTGGATCATCGTGGGCCAATAGTAGCCCATCCTTTTGATCTTCAGCTTCATTTTTGGCCCGGCTTGATGAGAACCGCAGAGTCCATCATGAGTTTCTTGGACGACTCTCTTTGCTTCTTCAGGTCCCAGGCATCTTAGCCACAGAGAATCAAATGATCTCTTATACAGCGTATCATTGACGAAGGGAAAAGATAGAGCTCATTTCATGAGCTGATGTCTTGAGGACGCATCTTCAGGTGTTCGATGGGATTTGAAGTAGTCTATAAATACTTCTCTCCAATCTATAGCCTTTTCCTGGTCTTTTATTTGTAGGGTCGTTTGCTCGGTCACTCCTTTTTCTTCGGATGGCTCTGGAGATATTTCTGCCGGTGCAAGAACCCAACGGCTTTGCACAACGATCCTCACGTCATCAAGGTTCTCGTCGGCCAGTTCGTTAGCGAGCTTGGCTAATGCATCCACTTTGCTATTTTCCGCACGCAGTATGCTTTCCAGGGTGTAGGAAGGAATTTGAGTCAGCAGTTGCTGCACTCTCTCGCCGTACCTCACCAACTCAGGCTTGCATGTTTGATAGCCGCCGTTTACTTAACTAACGATCAGTTGGGAGTCTCCGTATATGAGGAGGCTTTCGACTCCCATGTCGACAGCGATCTCAAGACCAGCTATCAAAGCTTCATATTCGGCTTCATTGTTCGTCCTCGGCTCTGTCAAGAAAAAGGAAAAGCGCATTATCCCTCCTTGTGGGGTCACGAAGATGAGGCCTACCCCTGATTTGATTATGGGGGTGTTGTGTTTTTGCTTTTTCATGGAAGATGCTCCGTCGAAGTAGAGTTCCCACTGGGTATCATTCTCTCTTCTCTCCCCGTCGATCGTGTCAAACACGTGCTCATCTGGCAATTCGCAGTTCAAGGGAGAGTCGGCAGGTATCGGCTGCTCAGCGAGGAAGTCGGCGATGGCCTAGCCTTTCACTGCCTTGAGAGGACGATAAGTTATCGAGAATTCCATTAAGAGTAAGGCCCATTTAGCGAGCCGTCCCGTTAATATGGCTTTTGACATCAAGTATTTGAGAGGATCCACCTTTGATATGAGATGGACCTCATGTGCTAACGCATAGTGTCTGAGCTTCGTTATCGCGAATATCAACGCCAAGCAGTGTTTTTCGATGGGGGAGTAGTTACTTTCTGCCCCCAGTAGAACTCGACTCAAATGGTAGAGGGCTCTCTCCTTCCCTTGGTCGTTCTCTTGTGCCCACAGCGCGCCTAAGGAACCTTCTAGGCCTGTTGTGTACAGGACGAGAGGTTTTCCTTTAACAGGAGCGGCCAGTACTGGCGGATTCTGCAGGTATTGCTTGATTTCGTCTAGTGCACTTTGGCATTTGCGATCCCAGACGAACGAGGTTCCCTTCTTCATTAGGTGACTGTAAGGATGGCACTTGCCTGAGAGATTAGCTATAAATCGCCAGATATATGAGAGCTTCCCTTGGAGAGACCGCAATTGCTTGAGAGTCCTTGGCGGAGGCATTTCCATGATCGCCTTGATCTTCGACGGGTCTATCTCGATGCCTCGGTGTCGGACGACGAATCCTAGGAACTTGCCCGAGGAAACTCTGAACGCGCATTTGAGAGGGTTCATCTTCAAGTTGTATTTCCGAAGGCGCTGAAACACGATCTTCAGATGCTCTAAATGTTCCTCGTATGATTTGCTTTTAGCAACAAGGTTGTCGATATAGCATTCGACGATTTCATGTATGAGGTTATCGAAAATCTTCGTCATGGCCCTCTGATAGGTGGCACCGGCGTTCTTTAGGCCGAAAGGCATCACCTTGTAGCAGAATATGCCCAAAGGTGTCCGGAAAGCGGAATTCTTCTTGTCTTCGAGATGCATCTTTATTTGATTGTATCCTGATGACCCATCCATGAAGGAGAAAACTTCGTGAGTGGACGTATTATCTATCATCAGCTCAGTGACTGGTACTGGAAAGTCGTCCTTCGGGCAAGCTTTGTTGAGATCCCGAAAGTCCACACATATGCACACCGTCCCATTTTTCTTCATCACTGGGACAATGTTGGCGATCCAGTCAGGATACTGAACCTCTTGGATGAATCCAGAGTCGATTAGCTTCTTGACCTCGGCGTTGATGCTCATCTCAAGCTCAAGCCGCATTCTTCTCGGTGCTTGTTTGATTGGCTTGACATCCGGAGATATCGCCAATTTGTGCACAGCAATCTCCGGATCTAGTCCTGACATCTCGGAATAGTTCCAGGCGAAGCAATCTTTATACTGCATGAGCACGTCTTTAAGCGTAGCCTCCTTTTCTTCAGACAACAGTTCACTGACGAACGTCAGTCGTGGGTCGTTTGCCGTTCCCAAGTCGATTTTTCTGAGGTCATCTGCAATAGTATGTATCCCATCTTCCAGCTCTTTTGGCGTCGGTGGAAATTCTGAGATCAACTCATCTTCATTGTTTTCGAAGCACCAAGAAAGACCATCCATATTCTCGGGTTCTTCTTCTGATAGCGTTATTACGTGACAGGTACGAGATCGCTTCCAAGACCGATGTTGGTCTGGTTCTACTCTCATCGCATAAGTGGCTTTTGATTCATGTTTCCATGGAGGACTTACCCTCCAATTGCTGGATAGAGCGAACTTGCCATGTTGATATTGGTCTTCGACCCAGTTCTTGAAGGTGAAGCGGTCTTCGAGAGGATGTCCTATTGCTCGGTGATAGGATCAATAGTCTGGGTGAGAGACCTTGTCTGCTTACTCGGGGTGCTTGGACTCCAGGTGTATCATCATCTAATGTTTTATGACAAGATTGAATATCTTCTTTATCTTGTCTTGGGGAAAAGAATATTCTCGACCCATTTTCTTTATAAGAGACGGGTCCCGGCTGCTCAATTCTTGATCACGTGGCTTCTTAGACCCGCTTTGCTGCTGTCGAACATTTTTTCCGTTCTTTGTTTTATTTTTGCCTCTACGTCGGGTCTTTTGTATGATGGGTTGGCGGCGAAGAGCATTGTCACTCTCCGTGGCCTGTTGAAGGAGGCGTTGCCTCCTGTCTTTCTCATAAATGGCCATTTCGTGGCTATGGTCATCCCGGACCTTTTGACCCGCTTCCCTTATTAGCTTGTCCATCTTTTCTTCAAATGACGGACTCGGCATTTTCATGGAGGGACCTCGTTTTGGTTCAGGGTTGGCGTCTTCTAACAGAGCATTTCCTTCTTCATCGAAGTCATGTACAACGTAGCAGTCATGGAATCGTTCCCGTCTCTTAGATTGAATATATCCAAGCCCGATCGTTTCCATTCTCCCGTTGGGCAATTTTCGCTGAGTTCCGGGGATGTCCCAGATCCTGTTGTAGAACTGAGCTTGTCGAGCAGTCTGTTTGAAGGGTACGCCTTGGCGCCTCAACAACCTTTTTAACCCTTCTGTGTAGTATCTGGGCAAACGGATGGGCTGGAGCTTGTCAAGTGTAGAATCGGCACCATGCCAAATTTCTTTCTCCACTTTGGTTTCCGTGGATCGATAAAAGAGGATCGCCTTTTCATCTCTTCGCCTGGGAGGGACGTAGAATGTCTACAGTTCTTGCACACTATAAGTTTCAAGTGCATCGAGCTCTTTGTAATGCTCTTGCGGAACCATGGAAACTTGCAAACTTTGATCTTCATCAGCGAAGGCTTGTACCGATGGTCGAGTAGAGAATATGGCATTGACCTCATCTTCCGAGTCACTGCCGAAGAACAGAATAGGAGTGGACGGTCCCAGCTTGTTGCATTGGGGCGGCCCTGAATAAACTATCTCTTCTTCATCTTCGGTATCGCTCCCAAAGACGTAATCGCTTTGTTCTTCGGTTTGTGACATCTTTCCGTGTCTTCGAAATCTGGTAAGAAGTATTTTGCGTCTTCATACTTTCGGACTTCATTCACGAAGAATGGGTTCAACTCCACTGTCACAGTATACTCGAGACCATCCTTGAAATACTTCATACACTGATGTTGTGTAGAAGGGATGATATTGTACTCGTGTAACCAAGGCTTGCTGATCGGTCGAAAATATTGCATTTTTAACACGTCAATTTCCCTACCATTTGCACTCATCTAAAAGTGTTCGGAATGAATATAGCACATATTAGCAAATTGACTGTAAAATACCAAATAACATGTGTTATACTTTATAACCGGCACTTTGAGAGAAATTGAGTGTTTATCATTGCATGCATCATCTGTGTATATCGCAACACTTGTCTCGAGAATCTATGCAGGAAATTCCAGGTAAAAGAGCCGAAACTGTGAAAAGTGTTGATATAAATATGTCAAGTCTTTGACCTGAGATCTGGCAGAAATCTAGAATGAATAAGAAGATTCCAAGCATCCCAGAAAGTGCCAAAAAGCCAAAACAGAGCAGCCCAGAAATTAAATGCACAGATACCTTCAATGGGCCACGGATCCGCGGCCAATAGGCCCTTCCCGCGGCGGATCCGCGGCGCAAGGGACACGTCACAGCTTCAAATTTTCTCCACCTGTCTCCTTGTAACGGCCAAGCTTCTAGAGGACTCTAAAAGACCACATGGCTTCTTCCAGAAGGCTCTGCATAACAACCTTCTTCTAGAAGGCTCTCTCCAACAACCTTCTTCTAGAAGCCTCCTTATAACAACCTTCTTCTAGAAGCCTCCTTGTAACAACCTCATTCTAGAATATTCCCTCCAACAAACTTCTTCTAGAAGATTCTTTGTAACAACCACATTCTAGAATATTCCCTCCAACAAACTTATTCTAGAAGATTCTTTCTAACAACCTCATTTTGGAGGGAAAATTCAAATGAGATAGTTCATTTTGGAGAGAAAATTCAAATGAGGTAGTTCATTTTGGAGGGAAAAGTTGTTCATTTTGGAGGGAAAAGTGGTTCATTTTGGAGGGAAATTTGAATTTGAATTGAAAAGGGTTGAGGCTATAAAATGAAATCTAGATCTAGGGTTTGAGGTTGTTGAAAGTGGAGGGAAAATTGTAGATCCAAAAGAAAATTCAAATCAAATTGAGTGACACAATTTGATCCAAATCAAGATCTCCGAGTACAAATCAAGAAAGAAGCCTTCAACCTTATAGAAGCGACGCCGATCTTCAACCGAGCAAGTGATCCAAGACGATCCGCGACTCACGAAGACGATGCGAAGCTAATTCGACAATCGAGTTCTTTCCTCAATTCTTGTAGTTCTTGAGCGAATTGTAACGGAATTGATGAATAATAAAAGGTGAAATTTCTTTATCTTGCTTTCTTTACATTCTTGCATTGTGATGAGATCTCAATTCTTGATTGTTTTCTTTGATATGATGCTTGAGTAAAAACTCCGCTCGTGGAGGAATCGAGAAAATTGATAGTTGATGATGATTAGATTCTTATACGATTCTTAAGTCCTATGAGTTTTGTAAACTCTAGTAAATTGAATCATCGACGACCTAGTTTCGAGCGAGATGCTTTCTTGAATGTTTTCGCTCTTAATTAGTGATCAACGATCGATATTTGAATTTCCTAGAGGCTAGAATGTGAATGAAAATCAACGAAAGGACAAGGGATAGATGATGAAACCCTATTTTCCGCAAGAGATCCCTAATTCTCGTTGATCGTCATCGATCTAGCAACAAATCATTAAAAGATAAGAATACGTAATCACAAGTCTTCATCTTCACTATCGATTCGATCGATTCCTACGAGCCTCATTACAAATCTTGATTACTAACTCAATTGGATGATTCTTGATTCTTAATTTTTAGTATTCTTGATATTAGATCTAGTTTTGATAATTCTTGAAATTCGCTTTTAAAATCTTGAATCGATTTCTCTTTTCTTTTCTCTTTAATTTTCAATTCATCTAAATCAATTACGATCAAATCCCACTTTCCCTGTGGACGATCCGCACTCGCTAACGAACCTACATCGACACCGTTATTTATTGCGGTTTACAAATTTCTTTGGTTGTGATTTCTATACATTTTCTACCTACACACCGAGAATTCATTCAATCACTTGCCGAGCAAAGCGTTGTAGCAAGTCTTGGTGTCAATGACATGAAACTTGATGTCCGTGACGAGCAGCCCAAAGCGTAATGTTAGTATCACAGACCCGAGCGTCCGTGATGACTGGGAGTCAAACCCGGAGATGGTGTTTTTATCACGAGCGAGGTGCTGAACGCTCATGCAGATTTCCTTCAACACTCTTACATTGAGGAGATTGATAGAGGACCCATTGTCGACCAGGATTTTTCCTATCTTGATATCATGACAGTACCCGGAGACATAGAGGGGACGGTTATGCTCGCACGTCCCGATGAGGAGATCATCATCGCTGAAGGTGATATCGGCTGTGTGTACTTTTTCCAGCTCGTCCCTCATTTTTTCTTCGGCGAGGAAATCTTGGAATTGCTCGGGCTCTTGCAGTGCCTTGATCAAAGAATCTCTCGCCTCTTTGGATAGCAGAAGGGCGTCGAGAATGCTTAGTTGTGAGGGTATCTTCCTCAGGTGTGCCAAAACGTTGTAATCCACCTTGTTTTTCTTGGGCGGATCCTTGGCTGTCAGCTCTTCGACGGCTTGGTCATCGAGGGTAATATCCTCAGGGACCTTTTATTTTCCCTTATCCTTTTTATTCGACCCCTTGTTTACGGGTCCGAGATTCTTTTCAGGTAATGTGCGATTGCGCAGCTGAATGTTCTCACGGCTCTTCGGTTCTTCCTCCTTTCCTGAGGTAGATTCTTTGAAGAAAGGGCCGAGGGCTGTTTCTTCGTCAAAGTCGCTCCCAAAGGTGAGAACTTGCGATCCCCCGGAGTCAACCATATGACAGTTGCCGCAGTTCTTTCACGTCCGTCTATCGCATTTTTCCGCTGTCGACGAGCTTCACGCTTCATCCTCTTGAAGTGTTGCCTGTGAGCGACATACCCCTGCCACCAGTTTTTAAAGGCTATGCACCCTTCAGTAGGATGCGCAATCCTTCGATGATATAGACAGTAGTTAGGATGCACATCTTCTTCATTAAGGGTGTTTCCTTCGGAGGGTGGCAGCTTCATTCCCATCGATATGGCTTTGGCGAACCTTTTCCTCATCTTGAACCTGTTTTTATTTGTGGTGGATGTACTTTGATATGGTGGGGGCGTTTCAACCCTTTCGTCCAGTCGCCAACGTTTGGCTTTTTCAAATATGGCCATCTCGCGCTCCCGGTTAGCTTTGCTTTTCAAAAGAGCTTTGTTTAGGAATGCATCAATCATTTCGTCCGATGGTCCTAGAAGTTCCGGCTCAGGATCTGCACCTAGTTTCTCTATATCCAGAGCTTCTCCATCGTTTATCAACGAGTGAGAGAACATATGGCAGCTTGCCACATAATCTTCAGGTTCATCTGACGAGTCTTCTCCATTGTCGTCATCTCCGTCCTCAAGGACGTTGCTGAGAAATTCTTGGAGTGTGACCGGGGTTCGCACTTTCTGGTTATATTCTTCCAGCGCGTCGATATATTTTTGCAGGCCCGTGCGCTTATCACCAGGCTTCACGGGCATTTTGGTCTTCTTCTTCTTCCTCGAAGACTTTGACGGCTGGGTGTGGGCCCTTTTACTATCACCATTAATCTTTGGAGTTGGGCGCGGCTTCAGCATTCCCTCGATGACTTCAGGTTCCAGCAGACTTTTCCATTTGATCGCCGAGTATGTTTGGAGATCTTTCAGCATTCTTTTCGTTTTGGCTGAAAGAGCGATCTCCCATGGAGCTTCTTCTACAAAAGGTCATGATGCCCCCGGTGTGTCCCCCCTTTCAAGAGTGTGCGGTTGAGGCGGGCTTACTTTCCAATTCTCGGATAGTGCGAATTGGCCCTGTTGGTATTGGTCTTCAATCCAGCCTTTAAAGACGAAGCAATCTTCAATTGGATGGCTTATCGCTTGGTGATAGGGGCAATAATTAGGATTATTAGTCTCACCGGGTTGCAATGGGCGTTTTGGATTCGACAGATTGATGAGCCTGTTGCGCACCGCTAGTTCAAACAATCTCCTCGTTTTATCCCGGGGAAACGAATAAAGGCGCTTCATTCTCTCATTAAAGAATCGTTGTTTCTCGTCTTGGCGATCAGTTAGTTTCGGGCCACTGGGCTGCTGTTGAGCATTGGAGATGAAGGTCGCTTTCCCATTCCCTTTTTCATTTCGAGATTCCAGCTTTGAAGAAGACGGTCTATGACCCATCTGGTCCATTTAGGCCAGTTTGTCAATCAAGGCCTGGAAGGTGGTCGGCTTGAAGAACATCATGAATTGTGAAATGGTCGCTTGAGGATCAAGAGTACCCATGAACATGCCCACTGATGGTGCCTCTTCAATGCACCGCTCGCATTTCGACCATAGATTCCGCCACCTTATCGCTTACAGGACCCAAGTTTCGCCTGGCTTCACCCTGGCATTGATCAATGCCGTGATTGCGGTGCGTTCGCTAGCACTTGCAAAACGCTAGGTGAATGGCAACTCCATCTCTGCAAATGTCTTGACAGAGTCATTTGGGAGTTCGGAATACCACTCGAATGCCGTCTCCGACAAGCTGCCAACAAACTGGCGGAGCAGTAGTTTATCATCACCTCCAGTGTTGCCGCACAAGCCCCTGAACTGAGCGACATGCTGATGCGGATTTCCCGTCCCCTTATATACGTGGAATTTGGGGATCGTGTATCCCGGCGGGTACTTTATTTGGTCATACCAACCCGGATAGGGTCGTCCAGTTTTAACAATTTTCCCAGCCTCTTCATTCGCCTGGTGAACTCGTATCTGCTAAGCGATGTAATCATCCAGGGCAGCTTTGGAGATTGTCTCTTCCTTGGCTATTGACAGAGACGGCAGAGGATTTGATGTCTCTCCTCTATCGTCTTCAATTATTACTGGAGGATCTTCGGCTGGAGGGTCCGGCTGGATCATCATGCCCACCATATCCTGGAATAGAAGGGCCATTTGTTTTATATTGGCCGCTTGTTCTGCGGCCTCTTTGTCCTTCTTCTCAAGTATTCTCCGAAGGAATTCAGTATCAGTTTCCTGCTCACGGCGCTGCTCCGAGGATGTCTCCGAGCTTGCTTTCGGTCCCGTAAGTGCGGCCATAGCTGTTAGCATTTCTTGGAGCTTTTGTTGTTGTTGCTCCTGAGCCCTAGTCACTGATCGCGTAAGCGGTCGATGACCTGTAGAGATACCGCTATCCTCTTTTCCGGATGCCATATAGATGGTGTGCACCACCATACCCCCAGACTTGGGGCGTTTAGATTCAATATTCTTGCGATTCGCCGCAGACACCGGAATTTTCTCCAGCTTTCTCCTCTTGTGAGCGGTCGAAGTTTAGGGGGCCGTTGCAGTGGGCACCCAAACAGCTGTCGCTTTCTGTGGTTTGACAGGGTAATCCTCATCTTGCCGAACCTTCATCTTTTTCTGTCGGCGGAGATAGTCTTGATCTATCACGGAGTCCTGGACCTGTCGCCAAACTTTGTAAATTTTAGAGGACAGACGCTGAGGGGGTTGTTCCAGCTTCGCCTTTGTGATCTTTTCAATGGGCGGAGGAGACTTTTTTAGCACGGCAGTTGGAGAATTCATGCGCACCCTGTTAAGTAATTCAAAATTGTTCCCGGTTGGAACAGCAGCATCGATTTCCACCGTTGGAGCCGGCGGAGTCAGTCCAAAAGGAGAGTTGCCCCCAGCCTTCCTTACTCGGCGCCAGTAGCGACGTCGAGCATGTCGAGCCGTTGGGATTGTCTCAGCTGTAGGGGAGACTTCCTCATGTCCCCTGTATTGGTCAGAAGTTGTTTTAATCAGCCTATTGAAGACTGATGTCCACTGAGTGGGGATAACCAACCTATCGAAGGCAGACTTCCGAGCAGGGGAAGCAGCCTTGACGATTTCGCCTGGAACGGGAGCTGAAATAGTCAGTCTTGTGAAGACCGACCATTTGGAAGGAGAAGCCGCCTTGACGACTTCATGAGCAGGAATGGCTATCCACTTAGGGATAACCCTTTCTGGTATCGCGTGTTTCTTCATGTTCCCAAATGAGCTTTGGCCCAGTCTATCAAAGACTGAGGTGTTGGAGCTGGACGACCCGTTGAGAGGGGCCGCAGTAGTTATGAGCCGATTAAAGACCGAGCTCTTCGAAGCTTCTTGCAATGGTACAGGGGCGTTGAAGTTCATCGGTGGGAGCATGGTCCCGAAGAATAGTCCAGTGGTGGCTTGAGTTACCTGCTCCACTGGCATTGTGAAAAGGGAGGCCGCTTAGGGCCTGTAGGTTACACCTCTAGATGAGGCGGAATGGGAGTTGCAATTGCGGCTAGAGTTCTTTTTTCTGCATGAGAGCAAAACCAAATCTTAGTATCTCGAACCCAAAGGCAACCATATTAAACCGCGATTCGTTCGCGAACACGACACACGAAATGTGGAGTGGAAAGAGGAAGAGGTCCCACCGGGCGTGCCAGAATCTGTTCTCCGCCGAAAATGCGAGACGAGACCGCATGGGTTCGTCTTGCCTGAATTTCGAGGGCAGATGCTATTTGGTGCTATCCGTCCACCTCTCCGAAGATGCCAAGTTTATGACACTGTGTATCGGAGGTTTAAACTGATGCGGCCGATGTAGCAGACTTCGTCAGATTCCCCCTCGTTGAGGGGTTTTTTGATTGTGGGGACGCTCTTCCCTGCAGGCGCAAGCCCCTGCAGTTAATTACGCTACCGCATCGCGGTAACCACTTTCTCCTTCTCCAGATGGTCACTTCGTGTCGTGGGTGTTTTTTTGTTTTTGGTTGCCCGTGGATTGTATACGGAGACTAATTTATGTTGTCGCCCGTAAAGCATGGATTAGTCCAAATCCGTATTTTCTTAGATTTGGGTTTGGGGTTGGGTTTAAGGATACGTTAGTCTCATTTGAGACTAAGATCAACTTAAACGTTTGTTAAGGATATGTTAGTCTAATTTCAGACTAAGATCAACTTAACGGGATCGTTTAGATCCGACAAAAGAGCATTCGGGCTTTATTGTTTAGGTTAGGGACATTGCGGTCGATTACCAGTTTAAGGACATGGTGGTCCAGTTTAAAGACATCATAGACTGTAAAGGTTAAGGACATCATAGTCCATGGGCTTAAGGACCCCATAGTCCGAGGTTAAGGACATCATAGTCCATGGGCTTAAGGACCCCACAGTCCGTAGTTTAAAGACGTCATAGTCTATAAAGTTTAAGGACATCATAGTCTATGGGTTTAAGGACCCCACAATCCATGGAATGATTGGTTATCGGGACCCGTCACCTCTTTGAAGACATTGAAGGATTACAATGACAAATATCAGAGGAGTGAAGAGATGTACCCTTGAACCAATGTTGATTGGGAAATCTGTAGTCCAATTTGGGACTAAGATCAATTAATTAGATTATGAGCACATGGGCTCAGTTAAATCTGAATTGAGGACTTATGGCCAACTTGGGCTAAGTCCAATTAGGTTTAAAATGTTGGACCTTTGTTTAGACTGTTGAACATTTGTCTGGGTTCAGCCCCCCATTATTTAGCAATGCTAAGCAAGGGTTTGGGGCTCTGACAACATTTTGTCTTTGGCTGAACACTAACCATTCATTACAGCTCTGGGCTTTACTTTGCATATCATATGAACTGATCAATTTTGAAGTTCAGTTGAAGGGGAGACTTGCCTCTGGAAAACTTAGCCAATTTGGGCTAAGATTGGTTTTAAAATAGTGTTAAACACTAGAAGATATTTGGCGATCACGTGTTCCCACGTGATGTGTTTAAAATAATGTTAAACGCTAGGGACGAAGCACTTAAAGTAGTGTTAAACACTAAAATTGAAGTGGTCACATGGAGTCACGTGAGGCATCTGAAGATGGGGCCAAACTTCCTTTGTTTCCTTCCCAGAATATTCAAATAAGTGTTAAACACTTTTAGTCTTTAAGGCCATCACGTGTGAGCACGTGATAGGCATCCATGCACTGGATATTAAAGGGATTTGTTAGGGGTCACGTGGGGACACGTGAGGGCGCCCATGCGTTAGATTTTAATCCTTCAGTTCTTTCCATCTTCTCTTTTTTAAGGAGGTGTTTGTCAAGGGTCACGTGGGGACACGTGAGGCGCCCAAAATCTGTTTTGCCTTTCTTTATTTTGAGAAGTCTGTTTAAGGGTCACGTGGGGGCACGTGACCTAGTCTTGTTCGTTCTCTTTTGATCATTGAGTGGGAGGGTCATGTGTTGCCACGCGACCAGGTTGGATACTGATTTCTTTACGTGCATGGAGAGTTTTAAATCCCTTGTTTTAGAATTAAATTTTTTGTTTGGGTTAAACCCTAATTTGTTTAGAGGAATTAAATTCCTATGTATATGAAAGAATTAAATTCTTTAAACCCTGGTTCTTCCTCTAAGTTTTGGATCTGCATGGCAGAATCTCCCCGATGAGAATTAAATTCTCAACTTATGGGAAGATCTGCTTTTGCAGGTCTTCAACCATGAAGAAGGACTAAGTTCTTGTTTTAAGGGTTAAACCCTGTCTCTTTTGGAGGAATTAAATTCCTAAATATTTGGAGGAATTAAATTCCCTAAACTCAATTCTCCCTCTAAGTTTTGGATCTGCATGGCAGAATCTCCCCATGAGAATTAAATTCTCAACTTATGAAGAGATCTGCTTCTGCAGATCTTCAACCAAAGGAAGAACTAAGTTCTTATTCAGAAGAGTTAAACTCTTAATTTGAGAATTAAATTCTCTTTTCTTTTATGGAGCTTATGATCTCTTTTCCTTTCTCACCTAGGGTTTCTTTCTCTTCTGAGGAAATCTTCTTTTCTCTCTGGAGAATTAAATTCTCTTTTTTTTGTTCTTTGTTTATCCTTTTTCTTTCTGTTGTTGTTGTATATCCTTTTTTCTCTTCTCTTCTTGGCTCCTATTTATAGGAGAAAGAAAATAATCAGTTTGTTTAGTCAATCTTTCATTGAAAGATTTTAATTGATTTTGTAACCAATATGATCTTTTAGATCACTCAGTGAATTTTATTCACCATTGTATTTTTAGTCCAAAAGATATTTTATCTGTTATTCCTGGCAAATTTCAGGGAAATCTTTCCTTGTATAGAATCTTTCTATAAATTGGTGATTTTTAATCACCATTGAATTTTTAATCCAACGGTGCTCCGCTTTACAGAACGCAATCTTTTTGTTTGGAAAGATCTAGGGAAATATTTTTTCAACTAGGGTTTTTGATTTCCCTTAATTAGAATTTAAATCTATTAGTTCAGAAGATTTAAGAGCCTATCACGTGTTAGCACGTGACCCCACTGATTGACCATTCTATTAGTTCAGATATCTTTAGGAACCCATCACGTATTGGAACGTGACCCCCTGTCACGTGTGGGCACGTGATGCCCCATTTAGGGTTTTCTTTCCTTTATCTAGAGAGTTTTTAAGACCCCATCACGTGGTGGCACGTGACCCATGGATTAAGCATTTAACTATAATTTAATTATGTTATTTTAAAGAACTCAGGAATTATCACGTGTCAGCACGTGACCCTTGGTCATGTGTAGGCACGTGATGCCCCATTAGGGTTTTTCCTTGTATTTTATTATACTTTAGTGGGCTTAAAGGCCTATCACGTGTGGGCACGTGAGCTCATTTGATTAAGATTCAATTCTTATCATTTCAGAGCCCTCAGGAAGCCATCACGTGTCAGCATGTGACCCCCGATCACGTGTGCGCACGTGATGCCCCGTTGGGGGTTTTTCCTTGTATTTTATGAGGGAACAACTATGGTCAACAAACACAGCACGAATACTAAGTACTCTACTTCGTAAAATGACGGAGGGTTGCGGATGATTTTTAAGAAAACCTTTAACGCTTTGAACTTGATCTCGTAGCATAATCAAATGATTTAAAATGGAGTGTTTTTTAGGCTTTTGCTAGTTTCGCTAAAGAGGTCACTCCCGGTGAAGGGATCTCGGCTCTTTCCTCGTCGAATGAGGTGCAGGATATTCACAATATCACTATGCAAAGCAAGAACTAGAAAAGCAATCAAAAGACAAAACCGAGGGTTGTAGCATCTGCCAATTATTGCCAAAAAGGTCACGCCGGTGAAGAGATCTCGGCTCTTTCCTTATCGAATAAGGTGCTGGATATTCTATAAAGAATACCGCTATGCAAAGCAAGAACTAGAGCTACCTGTTTTTGAAAATTCGATTCCACAACATCATTAGGTTTATTTTCTTTCATTAATCACATTAATGAATGTCCCATCATTTAAGTTACCTAAGCATCACAGATAAATACAACGTACGCTTATGCCATCCGCATTCGCCTCGATGTCCTGTCATGCACCGTTAGGTTAGGTAACTAACGACAGAGCGGGGCAGGGCTAGCGCGGGTTTAAAACATAAGCAACGTCTATATAATATATCATATATACTATATACAGTATCTATCTCAGCATATCAAATGATCACATCACAGATATCGCAGCAGAAAACAACATATGAAATATTGGATATATTAGGATTTCCGAGTTTTATATTAAGCCTTTTATAAAACACGGATTCCACGTTCGTGATGAATAGCCAAACCCATATCCCAAGACCCCTACGAGAGCGGCAAGCAACCCTACCAATTCTAGAGTTAGGAGACCCGGACTCGACTCCTCGAGATGGTCTCCCACTGGACTCCAGAACCCGGTTACTTGTGCTCCCCTTCTTAGGTCTATCCTAATGCGGAAAAGTAAATAATATACAATGGTGACATCATCCTCAACCCGGAAGTTCCACAATAAAAGAATATTACATACAAGTTTTTACATGAATGAAAAAGAAAAACTCTTATCTCACAAAAAAAACCCGGCTATTCAAACACGACGATCCAATATAACATATCACAGCAACACATAATATCACATGTCATCAACGTAAGTAAATATGCGTATCCCAATTGTCGTTGACGTATAGCAATGAAACCGGAGATACCCCAGATATTACGCTTACGGTCGCAGAAAAGAAAGTGAAAAAACTACAACAATTGGAATCCGCAACCACCTTAGACATCATAAATCCAATGTATCACATACTTTGAATTTCATGCCTCACAATTTGAATTCCTTAGACATCGCATGCCTAAAAATTATAAACCCCGCATTTTAGTCTCAATATTGAAAACACTTTTCAATAACCATTCGGGTAATTCAACAAGATTCCCCATATCCAAGTCGAATGCTCGTCGGAAACTTTAGTAGACGGCCGCAGCCCCCGATACCATCGACGAAGTGCTCTTAGGCGGAATACCGCGGCCTCGAGCACCCGAACGGATGCTTTTGGCAACGGAGTTCTCCTACAGTCACTTGGTTGAGGTTATGAGGCGTGGCTATCTAGTAATGTTACCCGGCGAGTATCCGCATACACTTCGTGATTGCGACAGACTTTTGATCGCATCAAAATCCCGTGGCAGCCGATCAAATGAGACTAAATTGCTAGATTTATAAAATTCAAATATTGTGGATTACAAGAATTGTATCCCATCACATATATCCGGACGACGTTAAACTTTTTGATCGATTAATCAAAGTCCCACAATTTCCCGAAAGCTCAACACTTGAGCGCAGTTCAAAAATACTCAGAATCATGCCACAGCACCTATGGACCGGCCGTAGAAGGGCAAACCCAAGCCTCATTAATGGCACCGCGGAACTTCCCCAAACCCTAAGATTCGAAAACGTTTCCATGGTCATTAAGTCGAGTCAGGGTTTCATTCTTCTAGAGGGTCCACAGAATCGCTTGCATGATTTTCCGAATACCCTAAACTTGGAAAAATGGGTTTTTGATATTCAATCGAACTTTTTAATTTCACCTAGATAACATGTGAAAACCCAAAAGTTTATGTTAAACTATGAATACGAAACACTCCGAGTTGTCTATAGTGTAAGATTACATCTCATGCAAAATTAGCAAAAACAAGCAACACCTGAAACACCAAAATACAGAGATGGGAACACGAAAAAAATTGAGCAGAAACTGCCTCAATAGGGCCGGCCACAACCCCCATGAGCTCGGCCAAAATCCGAGCTCTGGTTCCCAAATTTCTGCCATGTTCCTATTTTCTCTCTTATATCATTCTGCACTTGTTTAAAAAAAATTTCGAGATCATTAAAAATTCGACAGAAACAAGTATTCGGTGTTTCAAGTTTCGGAGCAGTTTCGGTTTCATAATCTAACAAACATCGTCTAATAATCTAGCCCGGATCTATACCACTGTTGGGCTAGAGTATTAGACGATGATTGTTAGATTATGAAACAGAAACTGCCTCAATAGGGCCGGCCACAACCCCTATGAGCTTGGCCAAAATCCGAGCTCTGGGTCCCAAATTTTTTACGTGTTCCTATTTTCTCTCATATATCATTCTGCACTTATTTTTAAAAAAATTCGAGATCATTAAAAATTCGACAGAAACAAGTATTCAGTGTTTCAAGTTTCGGAGCAGTTTCGGTTTCGTAATCTAACAAACATCGTCTAATACTCTAGCCCGGCTCTGATACCACTGTTGGGATTCCATAGCACCCTACTGGATTTTCACAGCAACAACCATACCAAATTTAAAAAATCTAAGGTGCTAATCAATCCTAAGCTAGGATCAAGCTAAAGTAAATAGAAAAAATGAAACATGTAATCTACCATTACAAGTAGTGAGTAAGAAATACAATCTTTGTAGACCGGTCCTTCATTTCTAAAGCTCCGTGTTGAAGTCCCTTCACTGCGATCGCTGCAAGTGAAGATTTCCCAAACTCTAGAATGGTTCCCTCGGAGAAATGAACAAGCTTACACGAAGTCTTCGAGGCCGAAGATGATCTACGTCAAGGAGACCTAAACTCAAGCTACCCCCTTCACTAAGTCAAGAACTTGGTGAAGAGAACACCCTTTACTACCCAAGCAAGTGTGTAGGGTGATGAAGTAGAAAGTGGGCTCACTTTAGATTTTATTTTCTCACTCATTTTCACCATTTTCCAAAAACCTAGAAATCTTTTGGGTTGAGATGAAGAAGAAGAAGAAGGAACTCAAGAATAAATCAAGTGGTAAAATATGCAACCATGGGTGAGTTAATATCATATATTAAACCCTTATAGAGACTTAATCATGGCTAACTCTAATGGTTTGGTTTAAAAATAGCTTAAGTAAAACAAAATGTATGGACTTGGTCAATGGTAATCCAAGCTTCAGGAAGCTTCAAGGCATGACAAATTATGCCACCATTTTGAATTTACTTCAAATAAATAAAACCACACAATTATAAGTAAGCATGGTGTAAGTCTTACACACACCTAAGTTTACATGTATAATCAAGCATGATACAATCATGTACACAAACATATATCTCATATACATTATGTGCACATCAAGTGAGAAAAACAATCTTAAGTGGGCCAATACTAGTTAATGTAAAGTAATATATCAAATATATAATTATACATTAAATCATTAAATCAACACTTGATTTAATGATCCGGTCATATCACATACAACTGACTAATATCTAGTGTATCGATTTATCGAATCAACACTTTATTCGGTAACCCGGCTATATCGCATATAACCGACCGATGATACAAATCGTGAGAATAAAATATGGTATCATATACTCGTATTAATCTCGGTCCCGCATATATCCCATATGTGCTCGTACTCCGTTTCGCCTGTGCCAGGAAACCTCTGTGTAGGATTCTAAAGACTCGTCAATACGCCGGCAGTAGGTGATGATCATAGCAAACACCCACAAGCCGCAAGATGCGTGCTAAACGTAACGGCCACCCAGGTATTGAGCGATCAGAAGATCAACAAGCAAACCTGCTCATACTTCTGCGAATCCAATCAGTAACACTACCGCACAGTCTGATCTGTTCGTCTGATATGTCGCATATCTCGCCTAGGGGTGGTAAACGTCAGACCCCAATAGCTTGATAAGTCATGCCGATGTAAATTCCATAATGGGCGTGAAACTACTGATAACACTTACCAGTAAATAACATCTACCCTGGCCAGGGATTTCAGTTATGACCAATCGAGCATAGCGCAACATCAACCCCCAATACCAGGAGAGACGAATCCCCTCCTATCGCTCATTGCCTCCATGTGACTCGGACTGTACCCAAAAACCACCTGTTTGCACAACTCAGTAGATCCGTGGTAGGGTGGAAATCAAAGCACAGTGGGAGACACACAAGACTCTATGACGATCTCGGGTCGACAGACTAACCTGTACCAGTGTCACCAGAGAACTGCTATCTGACGTGAGGTATAATACCATCTAGGTGTTCTCGGCGAGTCCGTTCGGTGTACCCAGTCTCCACTGAGCACCCGTATACCATCTCTGATGTCAAACACCAATGGATATGGGATCATCCATCGCCCATCACATGGGTAGAGAAGATATATGCTAGTCTACTCTGGAATATCGAGGCCCCGTCTCGATATTCCCATGACTAGGAACATTGAAGGATGAACTCATGGACTACCCAGGCCCCACTAGTATGATCTGCATCATAATTCTGGAAGTCAAGTACACATCCTAAGGGCTTTATCAACATGTAACAGAGAGAAAGTAAGTGTACATGTTAAGATAAAGAGCAACCAGATAGCGTACTATCATGTCGAGCAAGAAAGTCCTCCCTATATAGCATCCACTATAATATACATCTCATGTACAATAATGGCCTCTAGGGCATACATACAACTAACACAACCAAGGTTAAATCTAACGCTCTGATACCAACTTTGTCACGACCCGAAATTTAGTGCGTGACCGGCACTTAAATCACGCAACGTCTAAAGGCGTAACGTAATTCAAGTAAGCCGAAGCCCGGAAAATCTAAACCCTTTTTACGGAAAATAATGGGGGTGCAGTTTCGAAATAAATATATAATGAAATAAAGTTTAGCTATAAATGCATAACTAATGATATAAGAAAATGCAAGTAGAATGTACTAAAATTGAGAAGATTTTTCGTCTTTTAAAAAAATTTGGCAGCACCTCCCTTGTATATTTTGAACTGAAACCACATATACATAACAATATAAAAGGCATCCCCAAGCGGGAGCTAGCTCTTCGCCAAATGGCGGAATCACAAACACGTAAGTAAGCAATATATATATATATACACACACACACACACATACACGACACCCAACGGTGAAGATCAGCACAGAAATAATGATAAATAAAGCGAGGCATCAAAACCACCAATAGCGAACATATACCCCATTGCTCTAAGTCTCGCAAACACAAGTCTTTCTAAGTCTTACTAAATATACAAATACTAGTTTTCTGATTGATGGAGTTTATCTAGATACAATAGGAAATAATAAATACAAGAGTGGGCACGATCCAATGTGTCCCGCCTACCATAGCAAAACACCCGAAGGCAAGCTGTGTGCCAGCGATACCACGACTGATCCAAGCGGTCAAACTTGCAAGAACTGTGGCACAACGGGGGTGAGTTATCAACTCGTGAGTAGAAAGCATCAGCAGGTAGAAATCGAATAAAATAACGATTTCCTAGGTCATACTATATTATGAAGGTAATACTATGATATCTAGGTGACCATGTATGCATGTATGTCAACAATATAATCAATGCCAATGACATATACAATAAACATCCGAATCATATGCCTATATGCAGGTGGATATCATCCACGTGTCCATCAACGACACAATTAACATCATGGAACCTGAGTGTCCAACATCGACACTCGAAACATCATGAAAGAATATGCATGTATGTATGAGGATATCAATCAATGTGTGTCCATCAACGACACATCAAAATCATGAAATCCGTGTCCAGCATCAACACGTAAATCCTCATATCTCGGGCTCCGTTAGTCCGGATCGGCCCATATCTATCTCACGACTCCGGTCGGTATCCCCCGGATAACCGCCGAGCCTAAAACAATCATCGATAGATAGTAGTCCCTCTGCCAGGCTCATCGTCTACTGCACAACATACCTTTCTTGCCCCGGGGTACCATACCGGGTCCACCATGAACCCGCAAACAGATTATCCATCTCCTCGAATCGGGTTTCTAAAACCAATCTCATAACCAAGAAAACTCATGGTGGACGCATCGAAATATCATATCAAGAGAAACCGGGTTTTCGAAACAATACATATTTTCTTGAAATATAGCCACGGTTCTCAAATCCATAAATCACATGAAATCGGTATCTCAATGTGTAAATCCATGAAATATGATGTATGCAACATAGAACAGAAAAGTGAGCATATCAGGTATATCATGCAACATAGAATAGAAATGTGAGCATACCAGGTATATCATGCCTACGAGTCATGTGATAGTACCGAACAATCAAGAGTAATAGCATGATATAGAAATTCTACTGTATAAGTGGCATGGCAATTACCAATGAAGAATGTGTGTGAACCGGCAATTTGTGTAAGTGTAACATGCGCATCATCAATAATTGTGCAGATGTACTAGCAGACGATATCATAACAAATAATGAAAGCACAGGTATGCGTAATGCAATGAGAATATCGTAAATGTAGCAGAAAGTAAATCGTAAGCGCACTATTATGAGGTATACGTATCTAATCTAACATCTACTTAAGGGATAAACTAAGTAGTGTAGACAGGGATTAACAATATCTATAACATATCCGAGTCGATGAATCTATCAATTGGCAATCCAGCCTCATAGCATCATGTACAGTATTATCCATCGTACGGCATCCTCGAATCAAGGGTACGAATCAATAATCAGGTAGAACTCATCGCGTATGGTAATCCATCGTACGGCGGCATTCAACAAATAGGGATTCTATCAACCTATACAACAATGAGGGTACGGATCTAACGTCTCGTACGGTATATCACTCATTATTCTCATAAATATATATATATATATATATATATCAAGTCACATCCGTATCAATCTCATATCATGTCTTGGCAACAGTATCTATAGTCACATATCGCCTCGCATCCGCATATTGACATATTAAGCCAAGTCATCTCATTTCATCATATTCTCTTTTCATCACATCAATATCTCATATCAAGCAATCTTATATATATATTTATCTTATATTACCGATCTCACAACACATCTATCTCATTCTTATCATATTCATCAATCTCATGTCATATCCTTATAGATCTCGTCTCAATCATGGTATATGTATTCATTCATTCATATCATCTCCAACTAACATTTTGATCATATCCATAGTTTCCTAGTATAGGCTTCTCCGACTATATTTTATATATCGGTTTCCAATTTATAATTGCGGGGGTGCTATATGCCATCCACCGGACTTTCCCCGTAGATATAAATCTACTCACCTGTGAAACTCCTCGTTTAGCCGTAGTCGATGCGCTTCGTCATCTCGGAATCCACACGAAGTACCTACAAATCAACACATATCGCATCGTTATGAAAACCAAGTCCAAAAACCGATACGGCACACGATTTACGTATAGGTTAGAACCTATAGCTTACGCATGCAAAAACAACCAAACAACTCTTGTCGATGACGTACAAACGTCCAACGACCAAATCAAATCCAAAAACCAAAACCACGAATTCAAATATCGGGAAAACATAGCCAAAGCACTCACAAACAGCTCCCAGATTTTATCTTAGGTTAATTGGGACTAAACAAGAAAGTACGGGAGATAGGTTATAGGGATTAGGAACTACACCCAAAAACCCAACCCCAGAACACAAAAGAGATCCGGCGACATCACCAAAATATCCGACCTCGCCGGTCAAAGTAGGGGGAAACGGGTTCGTACTTCGATGGTGGTCTTCTAGTGGTTCATCTAGGTAAATGGACTTGTTTGATTTTCTTGAAAATATCCCAGATAGCTCCAGATTCCCTGTAGGCCAACAAAACATCACAAAACCGACACGGGAAAATTTCTAAGTTCGTATTTTGGTAATAATCTCGGGGCTTGGCCAGTAAAACACCACTAAGGGTTAAGTAAACACCCACTACAGATCAAAAGTCCGCACAATCACCTAAACCTTCTCTAGGAATTTCCAAACATCACTAATCTAAATCGATTTAATTCTAAACTACCATAGGGTGCTACGAAACTCAAAAACTGAACTAGAAGTGTAGGAATTACCTCATTTGGCAACTTAAGAATTTTCTTGAGTTGCTCAAAGTCTTTAAAATCCAAGCTTGAAAGGTCCAAAGTGTTGAGGATGAAGTTGTGCGTCTTTTTAATGAAGGGAGTATAGGGTTTTGGTGGAGGATTGGAGATGAAACATGAGGGTGGAGGAGGTGGAGGAAGAGATGAAGAAGGAGATGAAGATGATGAAGGAAAAGAATGAGGTCAAGGTCTCTCTCTCTCTCACCCTCACTCTCTCATATGGCATGCCATGCCACTCTCTCTCATACCCATACCATTGACTTTTCTTTTCTTTTTTCTTTTATCAACCATGGCATCTATTTGTTTCTTCTCTCTTTCTCACAAAAACTAAATACAACATGAAACAAACAAAATAACACAACATGCAACAACAATGCAACATAACATGGTGCACTAGCCATGACTAATTAAAAATACGGATTTGGCATAATCGCGATTAGTGGTGCACTAATCAAGTTTAATTTAAACTTGCATATAATTAATTATAAAAATACCCAAATCCGATAAATATATATTTAATGAATAAATCATTTTAATCTCCAGGTATTTCCTAAATATTGGTATATATTTATACCATTTTACGAAAACCCTATTCGCAAATCGAATAGTTTTCGCAAAATATATTATTTTAATATTAAATTTCTAAAAATAATATTTATATTTCTGAAATGTTACACTGAATGTGAGTACACCGGATAGGACTCGCCGAGAACTGACTTGATGGTATTATATTTAGCGTCAGATAGCAGTTCTCTGGTGACATGAGTGCAGATAGTCTGTCGGCCTGAGATCGTCATTTGTCTCGTGTAGGTTTCCACTGTGCTTTGATTACTACCATACCACGGCTCAAAAGAGTCGTGCAAACAGGTTTTAGTTGAGTACAAACCCGAGCCACATGGAGTCAGTGAGCGACTGTTGGGGATTCGTCTCTCCCGGTATAGGGAGTCGATGTCGAGCAGTGATCGGTTGGTCTTTACTATAAGTCCCTGGCCAGGGCAGATTGAGAATTACTGATGGTCGGACCAGAAGAGTCTCAGATGGTTTTGAGCCACACCGACACGACTTGTCTAGTTATTAGGGGTCTAACGTTTTCCACCCCCCTGGACCTTATATGCGATACTCTCAGACGAACAGACCGGACTGCATGGAGATTGTCACGGACAGGCTCGGTAGGGGTTTCGGATGAGTTCGCTCGCCGTCCTCCTTTTCGATATGTACCTGGGTTGCCGTTACGTACAACTAGTGCCACTGATGGACTTGTGATTAAACCCACTGTCAGTGTACTGTCAAGTCTTTAGAGTCCCACACAGAGGGTTTCTCTGGATCAGGCGAGACGATGCAGAGGCCGTATGGTCATACGGCAGGGTTTCGATCACATACGTGTACTGGCTACATGGATGATATTCGAACAGATAATACTAGTGGGCTTTGATTTAAGTCGAATCCTAATATTATACTATTAGATTTTTCATGTCTCATTATATTCGTATTTTTCGGAATACGAATATGGGTATGTATATACGATGAGGGCATTCTTGTAATTTCACAAGAATGAGCTTCTAGAAGAAGACACCTCATTATTGATTTATCCTTTTTTGCTAAAGGATTAATGTGGTGGAAATTAGGAGACACTTGAGGAATGGGTTGAAAGCATGGGTTTGTTATTTGTTTATTCATTTGTAGTTCCTATTCAAGTATGGTTGATTATTTGAGACTAAAATAATCCATGCTTGAATTATTGTCATGAGACTTAGCCATTCCCTTATCTCATTCTCTAATTCATTATCATTTGCTCATTCTCTCTCCTAGGTTTCCTCTCCTCCTCCCTCAAGCTCAAACATTCACATGTGTAGTGATCCATTGAGTTTTGAGCAAAATTAATTCATAGATCTTCTCTTCATCTACTTAGTAGTCTTCTTTAGCAAATTAGATCACTAAGTTACCTCACTTGAGGTTGGAGCTTGACCCTAGGCCCTCGGGTGGATCTTCTACGATGCAAAGGAGACTGGCAACCGAGTTTGTTTGGAGCATCCTAGGAGCCAAGGAAAGGAGATCAAAGTAGAAACTTGATCCAAGGAGTAAAGAACAAAAAGAAGACCCGAAGGACTTGACACGAAGGTATAACCCTCTATCCGAGTGGTTAAAACCTTCATGTAGTTTAGTTTAGCTAATTAAGGTTTAATTAAGATCCTAAACTAGATAAAGTCTATGTTGCAAAGCCAAACATGATCTTTTGATGGAGAAAAATCGTTTTTGATTTATTCCGCCTCCCCGTAAACTCGCGGGGTGTGCGACATAGACTTACACTAGTATCAGAGCCACGTAAACCTTAACTAGCTAGTTAGCAAAGTGTTAGAAATTCGATCGATGAAGAAATCCCAAAATTACGTCGGAAAACCCTATGTTCTGTCGATTTTCCAAACATGTCCAAAAATCTTTTCAGAGCCCTTAAAAATACGTGCGGGGTTTTCTATGGGCACTAGATAAATTCAGGATCACGAGTCGCCAAGAACGCCACCGAACCGCGGAAGAACAGACCGTTCTACCGCCGTTCTGTGGTTGAGTCGAGGCTGACTCGGTCCAAATTTTTCCTATTTGTTTTATTATGTTGATTTGTGGTTTTGGGATATTTTGTTTCTGCCCAGGAATTTTTGTGTACTGGATGTACTTGGGGTAGACTCAAATTTAGTTTATCGATCGAAATTTTAAGTATTTTGGCTAATCGGATCTTCTGTGTTTGATATCTGTGTTGAACGTCTGCTAATATCTATATGTCGATTAGTGGGGGTTGCATGGATCCGTGTGTTGGATATAGTGCCCTCAAAGTCAATTATTGGATCGCAGGCACGCGATTGCAATGATTGAGGAAGGACCTATACCGGTAGAACAGTCTTACTCGAGATGATAGTATGCTATCTGGTTTGTCTTTATCATCGTGTACATGATTCAGGTGATATTACAGATCACTATTGCAAGTTGATAGAGCCCATGGGATTTTTGCTTAACTTCCAGCAGTATGATGGCGATCATATACGTGGGAGCTGGGGTCTATAAGCACATCCTTAAATTGTCCCTAGTCGTGGGAGTTTCGAGACTGGGCATCGATACTCCATGAGTAGACTAGTGTATACGGATCGAGTCCCCGACAAGGGGCGGTGGCTGGTCTCACAAGCCATTGGTGTCAGTTGGTTCACCTAAGACGTATACAGGTGCTCATTGGGTTATGAGTACACCGGACGGACTCGCCAGGAACATACTAGTTGGTTTTATACCTAGCGTCAGATAGCAGTTCCCTGGTGACATGTGTACAGGTTAGTCTATCCACCTGAGATCGTCAATTGTCTCGTGTGAGTTCCTACTGTGCTTTGATTATTACCCTACCACGGCTCAAAAGAGTCGTGCAAACAGGTTTTAGTTGGGTACAGTCCCGAGCCACATGGAGGCAGTGAGCGGATCGGCAGGGGATTCGTCTCTTCCGGCATTGGGGGTGAGATCACGCTGTGTCTAGAAGAGCCATTACACGAAGTCCTTGGCCAAGGCAAGTGAGATTTACTGGTAGGTATTCCAGTAGTATCTCAGGGTGTTCTGGGCTACACTCCGACATGACTTATACCGCTATTAGGGGTCTGACGTTTACTAGCCCCCTAGGCCCGATATGCGATACTCATAGACGAATGGATCGGACAGTACGGATATTGTCACTGACAGGCTCAGTAGGGTTTCAGGATGAGTTCGCTCATCAGCCTCCTTTTTGGTCAATACATGGGTAGCCGTTACGTACAGCTAGTACCACTGACGTGCTTGTGGTTAAACCCACTGCCAGCGTATTGACGAGTCTTTAGAGTCCCCCACAAAAAGTTTCCCAAGTTCAGGCGAAACGTTGTAGAGGCCGTATGGTTTTATGGCAGGGTTCGATCATATACGTGCACTTGTGCACGGATCATGATCGGACGGATCATACTAATAGGCTTTGGTTTAAGCCAGATCCTAGTATTAGATTTGTTAGATTACTTTAGTCTCATTGCATTCGCATTCAGTCGGAATGCGGATGCAGGTATGTATATACAGGTGAGGGGTATCCTTGTGATCCATCACGAGTTTACTTTAGATGTTTCCATTCTCTTTTTGGATTAAACATTTTGGTTTAAATGTTTTGTGGTGGAAATTGTGAGTGGAAATCATCATGAAGAGCAATTAATGTGGCATGTGCATGGGTGATGACTCGTGGTATTATTTTTTATGCTATGTCAACATTTGTGATTGATTATTGTGTTGAAATGATGTGTGGAGAGAGAATGGGAAGCCACAAGTAGTGGGGTTGGTCTTGAGATTTAGTTCTAGTGATCTCATTTTTCATTCCAACACAATAACATGTCTAGCTCTTCTTCTTCTTCCTTCTCTAGCTCAGAAGTTTCATCCATGGCTTCATCTTCAACCTCCATCCATACAATCTCATGAGTTGAGAATCAATGGATGCTTGAGACAAAGTTATCACACACATTCTCTACTTCACCTTGGACATGTCGGCTAGCAAACTTCATGTCCGAGTTGCTTAGGTTTGAAGCGGGAACCCGTAAAAAGACTTCTTGACGTGGTGCCCTTTCGATGAGGAGACCGGAGATCGAGCGAGATCGGAGATGCCGCGAGGAGCTAGGGATGGTGGCTAAAGACCGAAGGACAAGGATCGATCGGTATAGCCATTCTATCATCTTTCTAGTAAGCTAGTTTGTGTTAATGGTTCGATCAGGGTGAAAGACTACGATAGTGCCGGTTTCTTAAAAAGTTTTTGTTCCGCATTTGGCCTCGGATTGACGGCCGGGGTGCTACCGTAGACTTACATGGTATCAGATCCACGTCATTAACCCTTACTAGCTTGTTCTAACATGTTTAAAATATCGATCGAAAGAAATTTCCAAAACCGCATTTCCATTCATCAAGTTTCTACCGAATTTTTAAACTGGTCTAAAAATTATTTTGGGTATGTCAGAAAATCGTGCAGGCTTTTTTAAGACTCTGGAAGAAATTTGGGGGCACGATCGCACCATCACATCGTGGAACCGTGGCGGAACCACCATATTTGCCGCGGTTGCGCGGCAAAATGGTCGATTCAGTGCATCGTTTTTCTTCTGGGTGTTTTTCATATGGAATTATGGTTTCTGGAATATTTTGTTTGGGCCCAGATTTGTTACAGTACTGGATTTGTGCTTGGGGCCCACTTCAGGAAATTTTGTCGATCGGAATTTTAAATACGTTCATTCACAGTACTTACATTACTATCTGCGACGGTGAATGTCATTCGAGCGGTGAATCTTGTCTAATTGCTATAGCTCTTTTAGACGAGTTTGCGAACGTGACATTCACGTTGATGTTCTGTATTGTGCTGTGATGTTGCGGATTGTCGTGGTGGATAGATTGGTGCAATGTTAGTACAGTTTAGTTTTATTTGTACATTTGATATCGCGGGGCGAGCGTCCGACATGTGGACTGCCATCACTGCCTGTTTGTATATTATTCTTTTGGAGCACGACCGGGTTGAGGTCGATATACCCGTTGTACATATTTTCTTTTATGTACTAGGATTACCCCACGGTGGAGAGCACGGATAGCTGGGTTCTAGAAGGCAACGGGCCCGCATCTCATGGCTTTGAGACGGAGGGGGCTTCACTCTAAAATTGGCAGGCTATTCGCCGCACTCGTAAGGGGTACAGGTTGACCCAAGGAGGGGTGCTCAAGTTACCGGATTCCATGAAGTGCTGGGTGGTCCATTCACTTTGCTGAAGGGGGCTGCCTCGCTTCAGGTTTTGGAGGGTAACTTGCCGCACTCATAGGGGTCTAGGTTTCATTGCACAAACTATCCACACGACCAGGAGAACGTCGGGTTTCACTTGCGGCTCAAAGGAAATCCGGGCCCCCCAGATTATCTGTATTGTTCTGTGATACTTATTACTTTTCTGTGATGTTGCATTTATCACGCCTGGAGCGATTATTGTATATTGATATATATACTAGTAGGTGTTGTATATGTTTTACACCCGCGCTAGTCGAGTCCCCGCTCTGTCGTTAGTTAAGTAACCTGACAGGTGATGACGGGACCCAGTGGCGAATGCGGATGGCATATACGTACATCATTTTTTCGTTCTTTATTGGTGTGATTAATTGATGGGACCGCGTTGATTCGGATCAATGCAAGGAAAACAAACCTATTTGATGTTGTTGGAACATTTTTCAAAAAGCTGTTATTACAAGGACGCTCTCTTTTGTTTTGCACAGTGGTATTCAGTTAGAATATCCTGCACCTCATTCTACGAGGCAAGGGCCAAGATCCCTTCATCGGGAGTGACCCCTTAGACAGTGGTTTGCGTCAGGGTAATGACTTCACTATACTCGATTACTTTTTGCTTTGCATCGTGGTATTCAGTTGGAATATCTTGCACCTCATTCTACGGGGAAAGAGCCGAGATTCCTTCACCGGGAGTGACCTCTTTAGCAAAGGTTTTTGCCACTATATTTTTGTAAAAAGCTATCCGGTTCCTTCAACGATATCAAGTTCATTACGTTAAAGATTTTTCGCCAAAAACCATTCGTATCCCTCTGTCATTTCAGAAAGGTAGCACTTAGTATTCATGCTATGTATGTTGGCCTTCGTCAAGGCATAGTGTATGGTAGCTATTTGTTACTATTCTGTTGCATAGATAGATGCGCTGGTTTGGGACAGTCGTATTACTATTTTGGCCTTCGTCAAGGGTATGTACGGGTGGGTTCAAATTAACTTGGATTATAATGGGTAGAACTTGACATGTGACTTATGATATGTTGGCCTTCGTCAAGGTCATAAGAGCATGGGGTAGAAATCACATCGGGAGTTTCTAAAGAATCTAAAACTTGCCAAGCATGCGCATACCTTCTGGAGTGTGATATCTTGAGTGGATTCCATCAGGTTGTCAAGCGATGATAGTTGGATCCCGATCCCACTGATGAGTTGGTTTACTCCTCGGGTGATCCCGACTAATTCTTCTTTCAAGTTTGGAGGAGAATTTGAGGATACAGTGGGAGACATTCTGATTAGATAAATTGATAACCATTTTGATCTAGGTTAGAGTGCATGCAGAGTGTTTCTTTTCTCTCTCTCTTTGGCAGAGACCATGACTCGACCCTAGGCTATAACTCAGTGACCAAGTTAATCGAACTTTCTTAAAACACTGGCTTTTGGATTTTCTGAGTTGACATCATTGCCATTCCTTCTTTTACCCTTTGCATTTCTCCAGAACACCCCGTATCACTACGACCATCCAATTCCATTGGATAAATCCATCGTATGGTTATATACGAACTCGAAGGAACTTGTTCCAGATTCGAGAATGGATTCTGGTTCTGGAGAGATTGAATAGGACTATTCAGTTGTCTTTTCCTTTTACCTTCTCTCAGGTTGTGAGGGCTCCTAGGATTAGGAGATGGTACACCTATTGCGCTTATTGGATAGTCTTCTTCCAAACCATAGGCAGGTGTCGAAAGGTAGGGAATGAAGAAAACCAATTAGCCCAAGTGTGGTGTACAGAAGGTAATAAGTAAAGACAAATAAAAGGGTTAAGAAAGAGGGCAAAGTAAACCGCGACTGCTATCATTCACGACCAAACCGAGTATCTCATCGCCACTCCTATTTCACCTTTTTATTTCTCTAGAACACCCCGTATCACTACAGACATCCAATTCCATTGGATAAATCTATCATATGGTTATATACGAACTCGAAGGAACTTGTTCCAGTTCGAGGATGGATTCTGGTTCAGGAGAAATAGGAATAAGGTTTATTCAGTTGTCCTTTATCTTTACCTTCTCTCAGGTTGTGAGTGCTCCTAGGATTAGGACAGTATACCTATTACGCTTATTGGATAGTCTTCTTCCAAACCATAGGCTGGTGCCGAACGGTAGGGAAGGAAGAAAACCATTTAGCCTAACGATGGTGTACAGAAGGTAATGAGTAAAGACAAATAAAGGGATTTAGAAAGATGGCAAAGAAATATACGGTTACAGTCATGAATCTAATAATGGAAGAGGCATTACTAGGAATACCCGAATACCCCTTCGAAACATATTCATGTTTCAGTTTCACTATGCGTTGTTAATAGAAAACTGATTTCCTAATTAGATCCTTACTCCACGGTATGTATTTACCAGGTATGATTCTCACATCTGGATGGTTTTACAGATGATGGGTGGGAGTAAGTTATTGGGAATTAGGTGATCATCCTCATAATATCGGGATTCGTTATAATTGGTGATATTTGAGGAAATGCCTAGATTTTAGCCGGACGGCAAATATTTGGTTTTGAATATCCGTTGTTATGCACCAATTTCAAACTGATATATCTGTACGTTTATTTTATAAAGTGAGATATAACTTTTTGAAATTATGTCCATGACATTTACTTATATCAATTGATGGTTAGGTAAGGAGTATTAAATATCGGTGTAATTCTTCTTAACCATAAGTACAGTTTTCAACCTACGACGCACAGGATTTGAGTTATTCAACTCAGGAGACTTATACAAAGTATTGTATGTTATCCAGTGTCCATTAGGACAAAGGGGTTGGTCCTCGTACTATATTCTGTTTACTTGTGACTTCTCTAGTTTTTAGACAAGTGTTTCGTAGAAATACAAGGTCTAAGTTTTGAGAAGTTATAAGTACAAGAATAAAGTAGAGAACCACGTGATGAAAGTATCAGGATTCTTCAAGGTGATCGAAGATAAAGATACTTGTGTTTGGTATTCAGTTGATAGTAATGGTTTTAAGAAACTTGTTTCTCTTTCGGGTTACTCATATCTGGATGCACTCCTAAGTTGAGTAATACTGATCGGCCTCTCTCCATTCAATTGACATGCACTGGAGACAGCTGCATGATTTGAATCTGGTTCCAATTAAATCAGTGCCTCTGTTTCTATATTGTATATAGAATGGCTCATATCTTAACGATGTTAAGGTATATGGAGTTGTCATGCTTATGCTTAAAACCAGACTCTGGATAACTCAAGGCACGTTTCATTAATGGCAATTTGTGGGTTTTCCCAAGCTATGACGAGGGTTGACTTTCTACCATCTGGCAGATCAATAATGATATTGTTCTTGAATCGCCACAGTTTAAGTAAAATAGACTTTTTCAGAAAACAATAGTGGGAGTATGGTAGAACTGGAAGTGATTCCAGAACCACAGACGATTACTGAAAATTTAATAGAACCTAAAGATTCAATCAGGTTTGATATTCCATTAGCCACTCCGTAGATATGGTGGGTAACCTCAGGCACCCGAGAGGTACTCCGGTATCCTCAAGGACGGTGACAAGGAAGTTCTTATTTACCCAAATTTGACACTACTGTTGTTCTAGACTATGAGACCCGGCAGGAGGATGAATATAGCGTTGTTCTAAGCTATCTTTAGAAGTGCAGGTGTATATGACTCTGTGAGAGGGTTGTCGTAATCAGTGGGAGGAGCGGAAGCATAGTGGACAAGTAGCTTGTATCTATTTATAGACTAAAGCAGATATAGCGGAGATAGATCATCTATTTTTGATGTGATAGTCATGGGTTTTGACTTCATCAGAATAAGAGATGGATCAGTTAAGAAGGTAGTAGGGTGTGATGTCCTGGTATTTGGATGACATGCACGTTGTAGGAAGTAAAATTCATATACTACGATCGGTTATACTGTGGATGTCACACAGTGGTTTCTCTACACAGTATATGGATATTATATCAGGCATTCTGGTTACTAGATCTATGGTTTTAGATCTAGATTTGGGTAATTTCCCAATCTGGGTACTTAGTCAGTATTCTAAAGGTATTTTAGGATGGACGACTCCTGGCATGGTAGTATACCTGCAGGTGATGGAGTCACCCTCTCTAAAGGTGTCTTACAGACTAAAAGGGAGAGGGATGTGCATGATTGGCATATCACTTGCTTAGGCAATTGAGTTGATCATGAGATGTTAAGTACCACACCAGATATTGTTTTTGCACTAGATGCAATAAGTTGATTGTCACAACCCAAAATATTAGCTCGCGACCAGCACTTAAATCACGCGGCGTCTACAGGCGTAACGTAATTCAAGTAAGCTGAAACCCAGAAATCTAAACCTTTTTAAGAAATAAAGATACAATAAATCATGTTTTGTCTTTTGAAAAAAAATGGGCAGCACCTCCTTTGTAAAAACTAACCCCGAAAACGGGTACAGCACAGAATATAACTAAAGCATCCCAAACGGGAGCAAATCACGCCCAACGGCGGAAACAACCACCACAAGTATAAATAACAAGTATACGACGCCCAACGGCGAAGATCCACACAAGGAAAAAAAAAAGCAAGACAACAACCCCAAAAGCGAACATAAAACCCATCGCTCAAGTCTCGCAACTACAAGTTTTCTAAGTCTGCAACATATACAATTACTAGTTTCTGAATTGATGGAGTGACTAGATACAATATGAATAATGAATACAGGAGGGGCACAATCCAACATGTACCACCTACCAAAAGCAAGTCACCCAAAAACAGCTGTGTGCCAGCGATGCCGCAACTGATCCATGCGGATAACCTGCAAAAACTGTGGCACAACGGGGGTGAGTTGCTAATTCGTGAATAGAAAAACATCACCAGGTAGAAATCGAAATAAACAATGATTCCTAGGTCAACTATATCATAAAGGTAATACTATGATATCTAGGGTGACCGTATCTGCATATGTGCCAACACATAAATAACTGCCTATCAGCAAGTGGATATCATCCAACAATATAAACAATGCATGTATGCAGGTGGATCTCGTCCAACAATAAAATCAACGCATGTATGAAGTGGATCTCGTCCAACAATATAATCAATGCATGTATGCAGTGGATTTCGTCCACGTGTCACCCACTGACACAACAACTCCTGCATGTAAATATCATAAAAGCATAAGCCGGAAAAATGAGGATATATCAACGTGTGTCTCTCGCGACACAACAAAATCATGGAACCGGAGTGTCCACATCGACACTCGAAAACATCACGAAACCCGTGTCTAGCATCGACACGTAAATCCTCATCTGCCAGGCGTCGTCGCCATTACCGGCCCTGATGTCAGTACATCTCATGGAACCTGAGTGTCCACATCGACACCCGCAATCCACATAGCATGTCTGAACATGACTCCGGTCGGTATCCCCAAGATATCCGCCGAGTCCAAATACTGTCACCGGTAGGTAGTGGTCCCTCTGCCAGGCTCATCGTCTACACCACGAAATGACCTCTCGCCCCGGGGTACCATACCGGGTCCACCATGTACCCGCAGACGGTGCCTCCCGCTCCTCGAATCGGGTATCATATGCCAATCTCAGAACCGAGAAATCACATGGTGGATGCACTGAAATATCATATCAAGAAAAACCGGGTTTTCAAACAACAAAAAATTTCTTGAAACATCCCGCGTTTCTCAAATCTAGAAATCACATGAAAACCATATCTCAATGCGTAAATGCGTGAAAAAATGATATATGCAACATAAACAACAATATGAGCATATTTAGGGAAAACCGCTCTTTAAAAATGAATCCAACTTTAAAATATATCTTGCGGTTCCCAAATCCTCCGAAAACAAGTGCAGCATCATATGAAGTGTACATGTAACTGTAGCAAGATATAAGTATCTACATGTAACCAAGTATGTATGATGCATTTCATAAGAGCAATGGCGCAATAGTCAATGTCTCAATATCACATGTCAATGTAATACCACCTAGGGTATATGCAACTGTGGCGAAATATATAGGTGTACATGTCAGTATGTATGCATGATGTACATGTAGCTGTAACAAAGTATGTGGGTGTACATGTCAATATATCATGCAACCTAGCATAGTGATATGAACATGGTAGTATATTATAGCATGATATAGCAATTCTACTGTGTAAGTGACATGGCAATTATCGATGAAGAAGTGTGTGAGCCGGCAATCTGTGTATGTGTAACATACGCATCATCGATAATGGTGTAGGTGTACTAGCACAGGTATAAGAAATGCAATGAGAATAGCATGAATGCAGTATAATGCATATAATGAAACAAATGCTATGGGGTATACATATCAACAAGACCGGGTCGGTGAATCTATCAATTGGCATCCAGCCTCACAACATCACGTACGGTACAATCCATCGTACGACATCCTCTAATCAAGGGTATGGATAAATCAACAGGTAAAAGTCATCGCGTACGGAAATCTAACGTACAGTGGAATTAACGAATAGGGATTCTATCAACCTATATAATATCGGGGTACGGATCTAAGTCTCGTACGGCATATCACTCATTATGCAATCATTATCCATATAAATATATGTACCTATCTCTCAGGTCACATCGATGTCAAACTCGTATCAGGGGACCTACAAAGGTATCAACAATCACATATCGACTCGACATATCACACTAAGTCATCATATCACATCGTATACCCATTCATTTCACTAATATCTAGCAACACATTAATATAAACATCACACTTGTTCTCCTTCAAATCTTACTTATCATGATTTACTTATCATTTCGTATTCTCCTAAATCAATAGTTTCACAAATGTCCATCTCTATCATATTATCTTTTGCAAGTCCTAAGGTCATATCAGTCGCCTATCATTTATCAGGTTATAATAAACAAACGATCTTTCAATCCAATATTTGCGGGGGTGCTATACGCCATCCACCCGACTTCCCCGGTAGATATAAATCTACTCACCTGCTAAACTTCTCGCTTAGCCATAGTCGATGCGCTTCGTCGTCTCGGAATCCATGTGAAGGTACCTACAATCAATACGAATTCGCAAAGCTATTAACACCAAATTCCGAAATCCAAAATACGGCACGCGGTGCGCTCATAGGTTAGAACCTATAGCCGAAGTATGCAAAACATCCAAACAACCCTCGTCGTTGACGTAAAAACGTCCAACGACCAAATATAATACCATAACTCAAAACCAAGAATCCAAATACCGGAAAAATATAGCCAAAACCCTAAATTGGGTCGCTATACATGAAAACTGCCACACCAAAAAAAAACCAATAGTACAAATACTCATTCACACCACAATAATTATCGTAGGTAATAATATATACATCATCACCAAGTCCATTAAAACCTACGTCTAATTTTTACCAAAAACCTAGTAAGCAGTTTATATCATTTTAGCTCAAGTCTAGATATTTAACAATTCTAGCCATTTCCAACAACACAAAGTAGCTTAATTTAGTGATCCAAATCAATTCCATAATTTTAATCTTACCCAAAAATGATTTAGAAAAACCTAGTTTGCTAATTATCTCAATTAGACAAATAGGAATTTAACAAATATCATTCTCACAAATGATAAGGTTATCCAAGTATACACTTCAAGATTAACCATTTAACACATCAAAACCCTAACTAGTAAACTGTAAAGTGATTTAAGAAATTATACCGATCGATCCGTGTCCTTCGGTCTTTAGCTATCATTCCACGCTCATCGCGGCCTCTCCGATCTCCGGTCTCCTCGTCAAATTGGCACCACGTCAACGAATCTTTATACGGGCTTCCGGTTCAATCCGAGCTAACTCGGACAAGAAGTTTGCCAACCGATATGTCCAAGATTGAAGTAGAGAGGGTGTAGAATACTTTGTCTCAAGACACCCAAGCCATTGGGTGAAGGTAAATTGAAGTTGCCTTCGATATGAAGAAGATGTGAGCTTTAGAAATATATTGCATGTAAAAAGGGAGGCTCGGCCATTCTTTAAAAAAAGAAGAAGAGGCTCACTGTGAGTGGTGATGTGTGAATAATAGATTGCTAACTAATAAATTAATCCCCCCATTTTGGCAGCTACAACACCAAAGATCTTATGAAAAATATCCTACACAATACAAAAGCCATTCAATGCAAAGCATGGCACTCCAAAGCATGAGTCACAAATATGACTCATCAATTCTAGAACCTCACAACCATGACTCACCACTTAGCCAAATGAAACCCCCCCAACCAAAAGAATTCGGCCATGCCATGATAAATGATAAATGGAATTTTTGCCAAAATGATATATCAACATCAACCAATAATTAAATGCATAAATAACACATTAAAATAATATTTTAATTAGGGAAAAAAATTCTATGTGAACCAAACTTCTAATTGACCCCCAAAGCCCGTGCACTAGCACTATTATAGTTAAATTAGGCGCAGGCAAGTTTATACGGAAGTTTGATCAAAATCGGTTAAAACGGAAAATACCGACTATTTTACCCTAAAATGGAAAAATTTGTATAACGATTTCAGAAACGTTACATTGATATTAATCCAATCCTGGAGAAACATTCGGAAGCAGTTTTAGAACATAAGTTGATGTTCTAAGGATTTGATAACAACAGCCTCCTTCGGGAGACAGTTATCATTCCAGGCTTCCAAGGTGACCTGAATGACAAAGTGACTGTCAGAGTTATAGTTTTCCCTTTGATGAGGGGCAGTAGTTTGGGCTGGTGGTCCAAGCAGATACTGAGGAAGGCATGGCGCAGGATACTGATTAAATTCAGTTGACAATACAGTCTAAGAAGTTTGCTGGATTTGGAGTTCAATTGTGAACTGGGTCCCATCAGATATCCAGACATATCCTAAGACAGGTATTGCTCATTTCGGGAGATGGTTTTCTCCGCGAACTTAAGATAAAGAGAGACCTAAAGAGAAACATCAGGGCGGATCCATCCATTGAGGCTATTTCTCGAATGCAATAGTTTTACAAACGAAATTTGTGAAACTGATTGGTAGAGGAGTTAGATGATCGTACGGGCTGTGAGTATGCGACATCGTAATAATTAGCCTTAAGTGCAAGTGGGAGATTTTTGGATATAGTTCCCTCAAAGTCAATTATTGGATCGCAGGCACGTGATTGCAATGATTGAGGGAGGACCTATACCTGTAGAACAGTCTTACTTGAGATGATAGTATGCTATCTGGTTTGTCTTTATCATCGTGTATATGATTCAGGTGATATTACAGATCACTATTGCACATTGATAGAGCCCATGGGATTCTTGCTTGACTGCCAGCAGTATGATGGCGATCATATACGTGGGAGCTGGGGTCTATAAGCACATCCTTAAATTGTCCCTGGTCATGGGAGTTTCGAGACTAGGCATCGATACTCCATGAGTAGACTAGTGTATACGGATCAAGTCCCCGACGAGGGGCGGTGGCTGGTCTCACAAGCCATTGGTGTCAGTTGGTTCACCTAAGACATATACAGGTGCTCATTGGGTTATGAGTACACCGGACGAACTCGCCAGGAACATGCTAGTTGGTTTTATACCTAGCGTCAGATAGCAGTTCCCTGATGACATGTGTACAGGTTAGTCTATCTACCTGAGATCATCATTTGTCTCGTGTGAGTTCCCACTGTGCTTTGATTATTACCCTACCACGGCTCAAAGGAGTCGTGCAAACAGGTTTTAGTTGGGTACAATCCCGAGCCATATGGAGGCAGTGAGCGGATCGGCAGGGGATTCGTCTCTCCCGGCATTAGGGGTGAGATCGCGTTGTGTCTAGGAGAGCCATTACACGAAGTCCTTGGCCAAGGCAAGTGAGATTTACTGGTAGGTATTCCAGTAGTATCTTAGGGTGTTCTGGGCTACACTCCAACACGACTTATACCGCTATTGGGGTCTGACGTTTACCATCCCCCTAGGCCCGATATGTAATACTCATAGACGAACGGACCGGACTGTACGGATATTGTCACTGACAGGCTCAGTAGGGTTTCAGGATGAGTTCGCTCATCAGCCTCCCTTTTGGTCAATACATGGGTAGCCGTTACGTACAGCTAGTACCACTGACGTGCTTGTGGTTAAACCCACTGCCAGCATATTGACGAGTGTTTAGAGTCCCCCACAAAAAGTTTCCCAAGTTCGGGCGAAACGTTGTAGAGGTCGTATGGTTTTATGGCAGGGTTCGATTATATACGTGCACTTGTGCACGGATCATGATCGGACGGATCATACTAGTGGGCTTTGGTTTAAGCCGGATCCTAGTATTAGATTTGTTGGATTACTTTAGTCTCATTGCATTCGCATTCAGTCGGAATGCGGATGCAGGTATGTATATACAGGTGAGGGGTATCTTTGTGATCCGTCACGAGTTTACTTTAGATGTTTCCATTCTCTTTTTGGATTAAACATTTTGGTTTAAATGTTTTGTGGTGGTGGAAATTGTGAGTGGAAATCATCATGAAGAGCAATTAATGTGGCATGTGCATGGGTGATGACTCGTGGTCTTATTTTTTATGCTATGTCAACATTTGTGATTGATTATTGTGTTGAAATGATGTGTGGAGAGAGAATGGGCAGCCACAAGTAGTGGGGTTGGTCTTGAGATTTAGTTCTAGTGATCTCATTTTTCATTCCAACACAATAACATGTCTAGCTCTTCTTCTTCTTCCTTCTCTAGCTCAGAAGTTTCATCCATGGCTTCATCTTCAACCTCCATCCATAGAATCTCATGAGTTGAGAATCAATGGATGCTTGAGACAAAGTTATCACACACATTCTCTACTTCACCTTGGACATGTCGGCTAGCAAACTTCATGTCCGAGTTGCTTAGGTTTGAAGCGGGAACCCGTAAAAAGACTTCTTGACGTGGTGCCCTTTCGATGAGGAGACCGGAGATCGAGCGAGATCGGAGATGCCGCGAGGAGCTAGGGATGGTGGCTAAAGACCGAAGGACAAGGATCGATCGGTATAGCTATTCTATCATTTTTCTAGTTAGCTAGTTTGTGTTAATGGTTCGATCAGGGTGAAAGACTACGATAGCGCCGGTTTCTTAAAAAGTTTTTGTTCCGTACTTGGCCTCGGATTGACGGTCGGGGCACTACCGTAGACTTACACTGTGATGTAATCTGTGATGGTTTGTGTATATGGATTGTTGGATCGTCGTGAATGAATAACCGGGGGATGTGAGAAGAGTGTTTTTCTTTTCTTTCATTCATGTACAATTTGTAAATTGATGTAATATTATTTTGCGAGGCACATCCGGGTTGAGATTGTAGCCACCGTTATATTATTTTCTTTCACTGTTTTTGCTCCTATGATAGACCCAAGGTGGGGTGCACAAACTACCGGGTTCTTGAAGTGCCGAGTGGCCTACTCATTTTATTGAGGGAGGTTGCTTCACTTCGGGAATTTGGCGAGTAGTTTGCCGCACCCGTAGGGGTCTAGGGTGGGTTTTTTTTAGCTATTCACCACGACCTTGGAATCCGTGCTACGTTACAGGCTTAAATAAAACACGGAAATCCTAGTATATCCAATTTCTCCATCTGTGATTCTGTGATCTGGAATGCTTATATATATAATAAACGTTGCCTATATTTTGCACCCGCGGTAGTCCAGCCCCCGCTCTGCCGGTAGTTAAGTAATCTAACGTTGTATGACGGGGCCCCGTGGCGAATGCGGATGGTATAAGCGTACGTTCTATTTTCATTTCTTTTACTGCAATGATAAGGTTAATTGATGAGACCGCATTAATTCTAATTTATGCAAGGAAATAAACATAAAATCTGATGTCGTTGGAACAATTACAAAACCACTCGGTTTTCTTCAAAATGCATTTTTAAAAGCGGAGCTTAAACCACTCCTTTTCAAAAGCTATCAAGTTCCTTCGACTATATCAAGTTCAATACGTTAACGGTTTTTTCGCTAGAAAACTAGCCATAGCCCTCCGTTATTTCAGATAGGTATCTACTAGTATTCATACTATGTGTTTTGACCTTCACCAAGGCATAGTGTTTGGTAGTTAGTAGGTGCTTATCTGTGGCATAGATAGATGCATTAATCTAGGACAGGCGTACAGCTGTTTTGGCATTCGTCAAAGGCTTGTACGAATGGGTCTAGGTTAATCTGGATAATAACAGGTAGAACTTGACTTGCGACTTATGATATTTTGACCTTCGTCAAGGTTATAAGCACACGGGGAAAAAATCACATCGGGGGTTTCAAACATAATGGAAACTTGCTAGTGCCGCATACATTCTTGAGTGTGGTGTTTTTGGTAGGCTTCCTTCAAATTCATCACACGATGATAGTTGGGTCCTGATCCTACTGTGAGTATCTGCTACTCTTCGGGAAACAATTTCACTTAACAATCAATACTATAAACTAAGTAGGTGTCTAGAACAGTGTTAGCGGGGCTACGCCTCTAGGAAAAAGAGGTTACATAATTAAGGAACTTCGCGAAAGCGTTGGAAAACCTCTCTCGAAGTACCGACACTAGCCTGTCCAAAAGGTTAAGCAAGTATTATGATGTGTGATTAATCCTGACTAATTCTTCTTTTAGGTTTTGAAGAAGAATTCGAGGAAACAGTGGAAGCCATCATGTTTAGATAAACTAAAAACCAATCTAAACTTGCAAGAGCATATGCTGAGTGTTTCTTTTCTCCTCTCCTAATTTCAGTGACCATGACTGGACTTAAGCTCATAGTAGATAAAAATAAACCCGCTGGGCTAAATTATAAAGACTGGCTGAGGAATGTCCAAATGGCCCTTACATATGATAAGGTGGCATACGTCCTCACGACGAAAGCTCCCATGTTCCTGGTCCAGCATCCTCGGTCATGAACATTGATATCCGTAAGACCTGGGATTTTGATTGCGCGAAGGCCAAGTGCTTCATGTTGGCCTCCATGGACAATGAACATCAGAGACGGCATGAGAAGATAGACCTTGCTTTCATCTTCCTCCATACCAAAGAATTATTTGGAGAACAATCTCATATCGCAAAATACGAGATCTCGAAAAAACTTTTTCAGGTTGGCCATCGGAGCATCTGTCGGGGACCACGTCCTGAAAATGATTTTTCTCATCGAAGAGCTCACGGACCTGGGAACCACGTTGGAAAATGAGTTGTACATCGACTTGATCCTCCAGTCCCTTCCCTCCACCTATGCCCAGTTCATATTGAACTTCAATATGAATGGTATGGAAGTTACACTTCCTGAACTCCTCAAGATGTTGAGGATAGCAGAGGGCACCTTGCAAAAGGACAAAGAAACACCCGCTCTGTTTGTTGGAGGATCTTCTTCTGCTAGATACAAGGCTAAGACCAAGGGGAAGAAGAAGAATGCCCCTACCAAACCGAAGGGAGGTGTGCAGAAGATGGAGGGAAAGGGAAAGGAAAAGATGGGAAGGGCACCCACAAAGGAAGAGTGTTTCTATTGTCGGAAGAGGGGTCATTGGAGGAAGGACTGCAGGGCCCTAAAGGCCAAGAATCAGGACACGAAGCAAGTTGTGGGTTCGGCTTCAGGTGTGTTCGTGATTGAAAACTGCTTTTCCATAAACTCTACTTCCTGGGTATTGGATACCGGATCAGGATCTCACATCTGTAATTCTTTGCAGACGCTGAGAAGCCGTAGAGTTTTGAGGAAAGGTGATATGACTCTCAGGGTTGGCAACGGAGACAGTATGGACGCAGTTGCAGTAGGGGAATATCACATTGGATTAGCGAGTGGACATATTTTGCTGTTGCATAACTGTTTTTGTATACCCAGTATGGTGTGTAATATTATATCAGTGTCTTTATTATCAAATAAAGGATATAATTTTGCACTTGTAAGCAATGTTATCAACATTCACCTAAATCATGAAATTGTTGGGTCGGGTACACTTAGCAATGGAATATACATTCTCAATCAATATCAAGTTTTCAACATCCAAAACACACTAAAAAGAAAAGCTCCAGAATCAAACCAAGCTTTTCTATGGCATTGTAGGCTCCATCATATCAATGAAATACGACTGACTAAATTACATAAAGAATGATACTTAGATCCGTTTGAGTATCAATCGTATGCAACTTGTCAATCATGTATCATAGGAAAGATGACAAAAACTCCATTCACTGGACACGGAGAAAGATCCACTGAGCTCTTAGGACTCATACACAGCGACGTGCATGAGCCAATGTCTGCACATGTACGAAGTGGCTATTCTTACTTCATTACTTTCACAGATAATTTCTCTAGGTATAGACATGTATTCTTAATGAAATATAAATCCGAGACCCTTGAGAAATTTCAAGAATATAAGAATGAAGCGGAAAAGCAAACCGACAAAAATATCAAGATGCTCCGTTCCGATAGGGGCGGAGAATACTTAAGTGCCGAGTTCCTGGAATACCTAAAGGAGAATGGAATTCTCTCTCAACTTACTCCTCCATACACACTACAACACAACGATGTATCAGAAAGACGGAATCGCACCTTACTTGATATGGTACGTTCTATGATGAGTAATGCTGAGTTACCGCCCTCCTTCTGGGGTTATGCACTGGAATCTGCTGCATACCTATTGAACAAGGTTCCAACTAAGTCTGTGCCTACCACTCCATATAAAATGTGGAGTGGGAAGAAATCCTGTCTTAAGTATTTGAAGATATGGGGCTGTCCTACTTTTGTTAAAAAAGTTCATCCGGACAAACTCGAGGCACGTTCAGTACTGTGTAACTTTGTGGGATACCCCATGAATTCTAGAGGGTATTATTTCTATCACACTAAGGAACAAAAGATCTTTGTTTCTCATCATGCCCGCTTCATGGAAACTCAATTTCTCAAAAAAGAGATACGTAGGAGCGCGATAGAGCTGGAAGAAATTCCAGAAATATTACTGAAAACTTAGTAAAACCTGAGATTTCAATGGAACAGGACGTATCCACGCCACTCCGCAGATCTAGTAGGCAGGCTCATCCGCCCGAGAGATACTACGGTTTTCTCATAGACAGGGATCGAGAGGATTGCATCATCGACGATGATGAGCCGACTAGTTTTCACCAAGCTATCACGATTAAAGACTCGGTGAAGTGGCTGGATGCTATGCGATCCGAGATGGAATCCATGTACACAAACAAAGTTTGGACTTTGGATTTTGCTCCTGCTGGAATAAAACTCGTAGGATGCAAATGGATCTTCAAAAAGAAGATTGGTGTAGATGATCAGGTAGAAACCTACAAAGCTAGACTTGTTACTAAAGGTTTTCGTCAAAGACCAGGATTGGACTATGAGGAAATTTTTTCACCAGTGACTATGCTTAAATCCATTCGAATCCTACTTGCCATTGCTGCCTTCCATGACTATAAGATCTGGCAGATGGATGTTAAAAATGCCTTTCTAAATGGAAGTTTAGAAGAGTGTGTTTTCATGGATCAACCAGAGGGCTTCGTAAACAGTGGGAGCAGTGGAAAAATATGCAAGTTTCTTAAATCTATTTATGAATTAAAACAGGTATCGCGGAGTTGGAACATCTGCTTTGATGAGAAGGTCAGAGAATTTGACTTTATCAAAAATGTAAATGAACCTTTTATTTATAAAAAGATTGTAAGGAGAACTGTGGTATTCCTCGTTTTATATGTTGATGACATTCTCCTGATAAGAAATGACATTCCTATGCTACAATCGGCCAAGCTGTTCTTGTCACAGAAGTTCTCTATGAAATACCTGAGTGATGCCTCATACATTCTGGGGATTAAGATCTATCGTGACAGACCTAAGAGAATGTTGAGACTTTCACAGTCTAGGTACATTGACATCATACTAAAGAGGTTTAGTATGGAAGATTCTAAGCGCGACAATTTGCCCGCTTGTCACGGAATTACCCTCTCCAAAGACATGTCTCCCAAGACTGACGAGGAGAGGGCTCGCATGAGCATAGTACCCTACGCTTCGGCGGTAGGGTCAATAATGTATGCGATGTTATGTACTAGACCAGATGTAGTTTACACACTTAGTGTGGTAAGCAGGTATCAGTCTGACCCAGGTGAGAAATACTGGATAGCAGTTAAGAACATTCTTAAGTACCTCAGAAGGACTAAAGAGATGTTCCTGGTGTACGGTAATGGGGACCTCCAGATCGAGACTTTTACCAATTCTGGCTTCCAAAGTGACAAGGATGAATCTAATTCTGTCTCGGGTTATGTGTTTACCTTCAATGGACGAAAGGTCTGTTGGAAGAACTCCAAACAGGATACCGTAGCAGACTCGACGATGGAGACTGAGTATATCGCTGCGAGCGATGCCGCAAAAAAAGCTGTCTGGATCAGGAAGTTTGTTTCTGAACTTCAGATGGTTCCATCCATTTCTAATCCAATACCTTTGTATTATGATAACAATGGAACCATGGCTTTGTCAAAGGAACCACGGTCCTATCAGAAATCCAAACATATCTTGAGGCGGTATCACCTGATCAAGGATATCATGGATCGCCAGGAGATCGAGGTACGGAGAGTGGACACAAAAGAAAATACGGCAGATCCATTCACCAAGGCCATCCCTCAAGTCCAGTTTGAGAGACTATTCGAGATGTTGGGCATGCGGTAGTCCAGCTACTGGGTCTAGTGCAGATAGTGGGTACTCATTGCGCCAATTACAGGTCTTAATGCAAGTGGGAGATTGTGGGAGATTGTTGGATATGTATGCCCTAGATGCCTTCATTGTACAAGATGCTAGGGATATATATGTACAGGACAATCTTGATATGATAGTATGTTATTTGGTTTGTCTTTATCTTAACATGTGATGTTTTACTTTGTATTTCATATCTTGTAAACATGTTGATAAAGCCCGTAGGATTTTTTCCTGACTACCTGAGTTGTGATGGCGATCATACTAGTAGGAGATGGGTATTCTATAGGCACATCCTTAAAAAGTGTCCCTAGTAGTAGGAGTATCGAGATTGGGCACTGTTACTCCAGAGTAGACTAGTGTATACATATCTAGACTCTGACGAGGGGAGATGGATTGGTCTCGCGGCCATTGGTGAGGTGCACCTAAGATTGTATGCAGGTGCTCACTGGATGTGAGTACACCGGACAGGACTCGCCGAAAACTGACTAGATGGTATTATACCTAGTGTCAGATAGCAGTTCTCTGGTGACATGAGTGTAGATAGTCTGTCGACCTGAGGTCGTCATTTTTCTCGTGTAGGTTCCCACTATACTTTGATTACTACCCTACCACGGCTCAAAGGAGTCGTGCAAACAGGTTTTAGTTTGGTACAGTCCCGAGCCACATGGAGGCAGTGAGCGACTGTTGGGGATTTGTCTCTCCCGGTATAGAGAGTCGATGTTGCGCAATGATCGGTTGGTCATTACCATAAATCTCTGGCCATGGCAGATTGAGAATTACTGGTGGTCGGACCAGTAGAGTCTCAGATGGTCTTGAGCCACACCGACACGACTTATCTGGTTATTAAAGATCTGACGTTTTCCACCCCCCTAGACCTTACATGCGATACTCTCAGACGAACAGACCGGACTGCACGGAGATTGACACGGACAGGCTCGGTAGGGGTTTCGGATGAGTTTGCTCGTCGTACTCCTTTTCAATATGTACCTGAGTTGCCGTTACGTACAGCTGGTGCCGCTGACGGACTTGTGGTTAAACCCACTGCCAACGTACTGTCGAGTCTTTAGAGTACCACACAAAGGGTTTTCTTAGATCAGGCGAGACGATGTAGAGGCTGTATGGTCTTATGGCAGGGTTTCGATCACATACGTGTACTGGCTACACAGATGATGTTCGGGCGGATAATATTGGTGGGCTTTGGTTTAAGCCGGATCCTAGTATTATACTATTGGATTTTTCATGTCTCATTATATTCGTATTTTTCGGAATACGAATATGGGTATGTATATACGGTGAGGGCATTTTTGTAATTTCACAAGAATGAGCTTCTAGAAGGAGGCATCTCATTATTGATTTATCCTTTTTTGTTAAAGGATTAATGAGGTGGAAATTAGGAGACACTTAAGGCATGGGTTGAAAGCATGGCTTTGTTATTTGTTTATTCATTAGTAGTTCCTATTCAAGTATGGTTGATTATTTGAGACTAAAATAATCCATGCTTGAATTATTATCATGAGACATAACCATTCTCTCATCTCATTCTCTAGTTCATTATCATTTGCTCATTCTCTCTCCTAGGTTTCCTCTCCTCCTCTCTCAAGCTCAAACCTTCACATGTGTTGTGATCCATTGAGATTTGAGACAAATTAATTCGTAGATCTTCTCTACATCTACTTAGTAGTCTTATTTAGCAAATTAGATCATTAAGTTACCTCACTTGAGATTGGAGCTTAACCATAGGCCCTCGGGTGGATCTTCTACGACACAAAGGAGACCAGCAACCGAGTTCTTTTGGAGCATCCTAGGAGCCAAGGAAAGGAGATCAAAGTAGAAACTTGATCTAAGGAGTAAAGAACAAAGGGAAGACCTGAAGGACTTGACACGAAGGTATAACCCTCTATCCGTGTAGTTAGAGCCTTCATGTAATTTAGTTTAGCTAATTAAGGTTTAATTAAGATCCTAAAGTGGATAAAGTCTATGTTGCAAAGCCAAACATGATCTTTTGATGGAGAAAAATCGTTTTTGATGTATTCCGCCTCTCCGCGAACTCGAACTCGCGGGGTGTGAGACATAGACTTACACGGTTGATGTGCAGGCGATGATGTCGATAGGTTGATCGACTATTACTACACAAAGAATCAAAAGACAATGGCGTCCGCAGTGATAAAGCTGTGTAGCGGCTCGGTGCGACACGGTGCTGGGCCTTGCGATGGCACGGGACTGATGCGATGGTGGCACACAAGTTGCATGAGCTGAGCACGAAGTGGGCATAGCGTGACACGGTCTAGGTATAGTGATGACAAGGTCATGGCATGGTCTGGGTACGGTGCATGGTCTAGTGGTAGTCTGGTCTGGGTATGATGCATGGTCTGATGGTTGTCTGGTGGTGGTCTGGTGATGACATGGTGGTTGTTTGGTGGTGGCAGGGTGGTGGTCTGGTGATGGCACGGTGGTGGTCTGATGATGACATGGTGGTGGCACGGGAGTTGGGGGAAGGGACACTAGAGGGGAGAGAGAGAATTATTATTATTATTATTATTATTATTATTATTAGAGTAACTAGATAATATCAAATCTCTCCAATTATTGTCCGAATCTAGTCAAAAAATATAGTTTTGATAATAAAATACATACGTAAAGATTTTGGCTATAATACAATAATCTAGTATTAAATACATATATCTCCAAATAAAATTTAAATAAATATGCATAAAGATTTACTAAATATTTTGTTGTTTATATTTTAGGATTTTACCATAATAGATAAGAACAACAACAAGATATGGGTAATATGCCATACAAAGTTAGTTTGAAAAAGATATTATTTATTTATATCGTGTACTATAAATAGATAGTAAATATCTAAATATATAATATATGTATTATGCTAAATTCACATGGATACATTTTACTGGCAAATCTCAGATATAATCTTACACCATCTTGGGTTCAAAACATACGGATCGGTTCGGATAACGATTACTACTATTCGAATCATTCGCAGCCCAAAAGATAAAATAAAAGAATTATAAAGAAAGAATTAAAATACCAAATTATATTGTATAAATATACTAGGGTGTTACACTTCATAAACAATCGAAGAACCTATGACCGGGAGACCGAGAATCCATAAACCGTCTTTAAAAGTTATTAACGCATCTCTAATAAGTAAATGAAAATTGTTCATCTCGAGTCGCCATCTTTCAACTAATGCAGATATCAACTGTAGGTCACATTGTCGGTGGCCAACTTTACGAAATACACTAAAACCCCAATCGTCCAATACTTTGATCTGCTACTCAGTCAGTGTCCATTGCACAGATATGTTGGTCGATTCAAGCACCATAAGAGGTCCTCTATTTTTACCATTCCAAATAGTTTCAGCGATGTGATTTCTTGATTATACAAGACAACATTATTCACGGGACCAGAATTGTATTGAATTGATGATGTATGGGATGAATGAGATGTTAATTGCTGTGTAGGATTGAGTATATTCTTCTTTGACTGGAATTTCCTTCTTTTACTACGTTTTTCGAAAAGTTCTTTCCAAATATTTTTTCCGGAGAAGGAAGCGTCGTTTTAGCCCTCTTATGTATAGGTTTCTTCACTGTAGGCCTCTTGGGTTTACATTTGTGTTTACCGGCCATTATAACCATTTGATTTCATCCACAGGAAAAGCCTCAAATTATATTTAAGAACCCTAACAAACATCGCATAAATATTAAAAAATCATATACTAATTAAAGTAAACTAATTACCTGATGAGATCGATATACCAATGAAGAGAATTTCAGCAAGATCGTAGCTGCAATCACAGCAAAAAATGCCATTGATTTGGATCCATAACCCTTTAACCGCTGAAACGGTGCCGAAACTGTTCAAGCGGTGCCTTCTTTTATTTAGAGGTAATCGCTAGTTAAATTAGCGGTTTAATTTGTGCCGTTCGATTTTAACTGCTAGTTAAAGTAGCGGTTCATTTAACCGCTGAAACAGTACTGAAGCTGTTCAAACGGTGCCTCATTTTATTTAGAGCTAACCGCTAGGTAAAGCAGCGGTTTAATCTGAGCCGTTCAATTTTAACCGCTAACTAAAGCGGCGGTTCGAATTAACGGCTCAGATTTGTTAGATAAGTCATTTTTATCCAACGCTGGATATTGTTCCCCCTTAAGCAGTGGTAGATCCAGAAAATTTGATCAGACAGGACGATAATTAAATGACCTTAAAATATTATAAATAAGTTTCGAAATTAAAAAAAAAAAGATTCTCTCATATACAACAAAATTTAGACAACATTTTCCAAATTAAGTTCATTATTGCCAAAAATCTTTTTTCGATGATTAATAAAATGAAATACCAATCGGCTTCTTATTTATACGATTGTTGTCCCTAAGCAGTAGCGGATCCAGAAAATTTGGTCAGATAGGACGGAAATTAAATGACCTTAAAATATTATAAATAAGTTTCGAAATTCAAAAAAAGAACCTCTCATACAGATCAAATTTAGACAATATTTTCCAAACTAAGTTTATTATTGTCAAAAACCTTTTTCGATGATTAATAAAATAAAATACCAATTAGCTTCTTATTTATATGATTGTTGGGCCTAACTTTCATCATATATTAAGATATGTTATGTGTATATGGTTAGACATAGTACATTTCTTGTTTCGGTGAACATATAAAAAAATTTAAATGTATTATATGGAATTTACGGATCAATAACATAAAGAAACATTACAAATAAATGCAAGGACTCATTTTCTATTCTAAAATATATTTTTATGCTAAAACAAAATAAAATTACTTGTTTTCTACTTCTATTTTACAAACTAGTGTCTCATATTGTAAAAAATGATATTGTAAAAATCAATGACGTCCAAGGGGCTCAAACCCATGGCCTGTGATCCTAAGCAAAGCAATGGGGCAGAATGCACAAATCACTAATTCGTTTGCTCTTTTTGTTTTAAGCTATAGAATATTTTATAAAAATATAAGCAACTTATTAAATTTGTATATGCATATCGATAACATGGATCCAGATAGGATGACCGTCAAGACTCGGCTAGATCCGTCCTTTGCCGCCCTTAAGATGTATATGTGTGTGAGAGAAGAGAGAATGGATATTAAAATGGTCGTTCCTTATTTATTTCGTCGTCTAGATTAGGTCAATTCAACTGCAGGTAACACCCAGACCGCAGGAGAAGATTCCGAGGACCTTGAAAAACAAAAAAGTTTCGCTGGTGTAACATTTCAAAATTTTTGGGGTGATATATAAAGATATAAAAAAGCGGGTCAACCCAAATACACCAACCCGATCCAACATCTCTCCTCACCGATTTTTCTTGCGCCTCAAGGTACAAAAGCCCCAAATCGCGTCCTCTTCACTGGTGCCGCTTTCCCCCTCGTTCGTCTTCGCTCTCAGTTTTATCGGATCCGGATCCCAAATGGAGTGCGTATTCGGCCTCGTTGGCGATGGCTTCGCGGTGATCGCCGCCGACACGTCAGCAGCCCACAGCATCCTGGTCCACAAGTCGGACGAGGACAAGATCATGGTCCTCGACTCTCACAAGCTCCTCGGCGCCTCCGGCGAGGGCGGCGATCGGTGGGCCCACTTCGTCTCCTCTTGATCTTTGTTTTTAGGGTTAGGGTTTTGGATCTGATCGATTGATCGATTGAGGTTTTTTTGGTTATGATTGCAGGGTTCAGTTCACTGAGTTCATTCAGAAGAACGTCCATCTTTATCAGTTTCGGAACGGGATTCCTCTGAGTACTGCGGCGGCTGCCAACTTCACCCGCAACGAGCTCGCCACTGCGCTGAGAAAGGTACAATTTTTTCTCTCTAGGGTTTGGTGACTTTTGCTGTGATCTGTTTTTACGGTCAGGGTTTTGGTTCTGTACACTGGCGTGGTGGATGCATCCTTGTTTTGGCGATTTTCCTGTTAAATATTACAATTTGGGGTGAAATTTATGGTTTTCTTTTGTGCTGTTTGGTTTTGTTGCAATGGGTTTGTGCATTTTGGGAGGTAGGATCTTATTGACAATCTCCTAGGTTCAAGATAGTTGATTTGTGTCAAAAAGCATGAAAGTTAGAAGGGCTTTAATGGGAAGGAATAAAGCAATAGTATTTCGGATGATTGTTCCAATGTTTTAAAAGCGGAATAAAAAAGGTTGAGCGGCTGGGATACTAGGCCGTGTAGGCAACCTCTCTGTAATAAATTAAATTGTTCTATTTCTTTTGTTAATCAATAATTCTTTTTTTTAAAAATATATTCCTTGTTCTTCTTCAACTTGCAAATGACTAGATGAGCATTTTTAAGGCGCAAACAACAAAATAAAAGACAATTGACGGTGTTGCAAAATTTTGCAATTGCTAGAATGCCATAAAACTACTCACATAACTGTGGCTGGTGATAGGGACATTAACATTTTATACTTGTATTTAATCATAATGATTAATGTGTGACTATATTACATTCGATTTGCATGCCATGTCTGAGTAAAGGAAAGGGAGAAGATATGATGCATTATTTGTTATGCAATAGTCTCTTCTAAAACAAGAATACAACCAAGAGTACCAAGTACTAAAATTAAAGTACTGAATATAGACAGAATCTATTGATTCTCTTTCACGTAGAAAATACTCAAAATAGTATCTTTATTCATTGATTATTAAATCCAAAACTTTGAAGCACACAACATTAGTTATCTCTTAAACAATACTAAGAGGGTAACCTCAATAAAGGGTATTTGGGATTAATTGGGCCTGTTATTCTAGTATCGAGTTCAATATATATTTTAGTTTATATAAGGTCGTATAAGATGTAACCTCAATAAAGCGGATGCGGTAATGAAATTCCTAAAACTGCACCCATAAACCCTTAACTGTACCCTAACCAATGTTCGACCATTAACCTTACTAGGGCGAAAATTCTACTCCGCTTAATTGGCTTAAAGCAGAGTGAGAACCTCTCGCGGCCGCTTAAACGCTTAGGTGGATGCCTTTTCCACTTTTGTATTTTGATATCTTATATCCTCATGTCCTTTACATCTCTGTTGTTAAGGCATATGATTTTGTGATGAACTCATTTTTTTCATGAAGACTTTGAAGTGCTATAATCCTATAATTTCAATCTTTCAAAGGTTGGGCTTTATATTTTGACTGATGTTGTTGTCGAAATGTTGGCTCTATAAGTTTGTCAGAAGTCTATCAATTCTCTAATTGCCCTCCCACACCATTCATCCAGCATCTGAGATATCTTGCAACACAAACAATGTTTGACTAGTGTATGCGGGAATGAAGCTGTTCATGCCCTCATGCACTAAGATTGTTGACAAACTTCCAAAACGTTGGTCTTAAGAACAAAGGGGCTTTTCCATATCTCACCCTTAAAACTAAAGTCTTTTTAAATTTCATCCTCAAAACTTCATAATTGTATTATTCTCTCCCAATTCTAGTAAGTTATTCAATCTCTCTGATTATTCTTACCGACATCTAGCGAATGATTATATGACGAAACTTAGAAAGAGATAAGAAAATAGTTCATAAATGAATAAATTCATTCTTCTTCCTTTTCCTTGTTAATGGGAGCTGGGTTAAATTAACCCAACCAAGGTGTGTTGCTGATGAATTTGGGAAGTTTCAGACGACGGAGATGTTTTGGGGGTGAAATATGAAATTTCAATGTTTTGACAGTGAAATATAGAAAAATCTAAGCTGTGGTGGTGACAAGGAAAACAATCCATGGCTGAAACAACAGCAGAAAAATTGAAAAACATTATGAAATCATTTGAATGCTTTTATGCACTTGTTCACATGCCATTACATGCTATCTTCCTAGGTAAGCACCAAATAGTAAAGCAATCAATTATCTAACGTTTAAATGAAGGTCAGTGGGTTCATGAAAGAAGTTGTGGGCCATGGCTCAAAATTTCATTGATGTCTAGCATGCTCATTCTGCATAGCGTAGAAAGTAGACCAAAGCATATTTATTAGTGTACATAGAATTAGCGCAAAGTATAGTTTCTACTGTGCTTCCTGGCATATAAATAGCACAAAGTGCACTTCCATTGGTGTGCCAGTGCTAGGCATCGAGTTTTATTTTTGTGCCATGCCATATTTTTCTACTTTGGCATTGCCGCGTAAGTCTGTCTTTGATTCTCTGTCCAGCAATTGTGCCAAGAGTTCATGTGGATATGGATAAAGTTGCGTTTTAATTCTCGTTCATTTAGCATATAAGTTTTATGTTAATCTCTCAAAGAGTCTCTTGTTGTCCACGTGGAGCAACTCAAAATGTTATTGATAGTATTTACTTTTATAGGCCTGCATTTTCATCTTACCTTGTTTCTTTTATAAAAAGTTAATGTGTCTGTATTGTTCTCAATCAATATACAAGCTTAAATTTTATTCTAGTTCAGAAGCTATTTTAGTAGCACTATTTAGCTTGGATGAAATTCACATGTACTTAATTTAAGTTTTTATTTGTCTGTTGCGTTTATTATTTGCCCTTCTAGACAACCATGTTTTTGTCGCCTTGATATTTTAACCAACTTTTGAGTCATGGTAAATGGTGATGAATTATGACGCATGCTTATGGAAACTGGAAGCAGTGCAGAATATGAGATTCTTTAGATTAGAAGAATTTATTTGGAAATGGGGTTTAATGGTAGAAATGATAGTTTCTGGCTGTGTTAGACTATTTTGGATATTTTTAGAGGACTATGAGCACATTAGAATCTAGATGAGCATCATGAGGCATACATCTGATCCCATGTTGTAGTTGATACTTAAAACAATATGATTGTGTAGAAGTATCAATTCCAGATAAGATTCAAGTTTGGTATCGCTGTGATAATTTCATGGATGCATAGGGCTTCACAAGACTATATAGGTGTGGAGGGTGCAGCTCAAGCGCCTTCATTAATTGACATTTTTTAGACTTTTCTACTTGATGCAGCTTGGAGCAATGGCTTTTAAAGGAGGTGTACTATTTGAAGTATGAACCAATCATTAGTGCCTGAAGGTTATTTTTTTGGAGGGGCGGGGGAGTCTTATTTGTGATTGTTCACAGTAGGGAACCATGGCCCTTGGTTTCTGAACAGTCTAGTTTTCCGGTGCTTTTATTTGGACATGGAGCCATGTTCTCCTCCATATATATAATGTGGTCAGGAACTATCAAAGTGCCGGGGTATGACCTTAGTAGGATGTTTTGGCCTGATGCTGCAGCCTAAGAATCTTTGTTTATATTCTCAGCTGATTTTTATGCTAAAAGATGCTCGTTTAGATTTTTCTTCAGCGAATATAGGCCATTTCCCAGAAGGCTACTTTGGCTGCTTAGGAGGGCCTTGTTGGCACCTGGCAGCCAAATCGGGTCACTTGTCTTTGTGTAGGAGGAAAAAAATGAGGAAGAGAAGCAAGATAAGATGGGGGAAAAACATGTCCATTCATGCATGTGCAAAGTCGACTTAATCTTTCCAAAATATGCATCTACTTGAATTATGTGACTAGAAATACTGCCATAATTTTCTGCTTAAACTTAGTTAATTACATAAATGTAAACCTCTGATGGTTCCCCCTTTACCTCTCCCCCAATTTTAGGGTAAAAATGAAACCGGTAACACAAGTATAAACTGAATATATCACTATCCATGCAGCATGCTTGTTACCTCTGTTGTTTGCATCCCCAATCTCAACTCAACCTGCCCACCCATTCCACTCATCATTTTTTGAAAATTTATCCGCTGTTGGTATTCCAGATAAGCTTCCCATATGTTTTCATATAGCAGTTCATTAATGCCTGATATCAGTCCTACCTATAATTGTCTAGTGTCGTTGCTCATATATGCTTTGTATCTTAATTATTGAGCTGCAATGCAGAGATTGTGGTCTAATATCCATATTCCATATTAGTATTCTGTGTCTTTCACTAAATTACTGGAAACCTCCCTCACTTTGGCTTTGTAGATGAATATATCCCTGTTTTGAAAAAATTCACCTTGCTTCCAGACACAACACATTGCCTTTTTTTTGTCGAATTTCACATGTTTTGTACGTGCATTGTTTTTTTCCAATCTAAGTGATGCAACTTGCACAGACATTGTTTTTACCGAATCTTAGCCAATGAGAGTTGCACATGTTGTGAGAAGCACAAATAAGCAGCAATTTGGGGGGAAATAAATCTATGCACATATAGTTTTGTGACTTGAAAGGGAGACAGGGTTTAGTCCGGGGGGCAAGGTACATGTTTTTCAAAATGAATTATGTAGGGAGTCAAGGAGTTTCACCCCTTCTTATGCATCTTTCATACCTTGTAAAACTTGCAGCTCCATAATACATTGTGGATTGGTGTGCTTGTAAACATTAACGGCTATATTTAAGGACGTTTCAATTAATTGTGTGTTGGATATCACCCTTTTTCCACAAGTCACAATATCTGTCTTTCAACATTTTCTTGTTTCTTCTATCTTTGCAATGTTTTTCACTTCTAAAAGATCCTTTGGTGAAAGCATTATATATGTAATGGTAGTGATACAATGGCAGAAAGAGGGCAGAAAATTTTGGGTATTCTGGGAATAAAATAATCGCATGCAGAAAACACAACAGGTTGTTAAAGTAGGGTTAAGGTGTAGCTTTTGAAAATGGAGCATAACATCATTCTTATACAGGGAAAAGTGATGAGTTTCTGCAATATAGCCAACAATACTTGTATCATCTCTGCTCCTGTTCATTCTAACATTAACTTGTTTTTCTAATTTTAACCCTTCATGTTCTTTGGCATTCCAGAATCCGTATATGGTTAATATCTTGCTAGCAGGATATGACAAGGAAATTGGCCCTTCCCTCTACTACATCGACTACATTGCGACTCTCCACAAGATTGACAAGGGGGCATTTGGTTATGGATCCTATTTTTGCTTGTCGTTGATGGACAGACATTATCACAGTGGGATGTCCGTAGATGAAGCCGTCGATCTGGTGGACAAGTGCATCTCTGAAATCAGGTCCCGCTTGATTGCGGCCCCACCCAACTTTCTGATCAAGATTGTTGACAAGGACGGCGCAAGGGAGTATGCGTGGCGTGAGTCCCTCAAGGAGACAGCTTGAACCGGTCAATTTCCTCTGCACTTTCTGAATTATCCTATCGAATTTCCTGTCATGCGATAAACTTTATAATGATGTTATTCTACCTCGATTAATCTTTATATTAGATACCGTTACTGTATGCTATCTTGCTTTGTTGCTAATACCTGTTCTGGCTTACTTTATTGAGGTCTCTCTCCAATTAAACATTATTTGCAGTTCCATGTTTGGTGTCTGAAGTTACATATTGTGATTGAGATGATTTTCTGCTAGTCTAATTAAATATATTGTTACCGAGTCAGGTGCTATTGCAGTATTGTGTCAATTAGATGTGAGTTGCAAGTATGATTTTTGGACATATATTAAATTGTTTTGAAGAAGTGAGCTACTAATAATCTTACGCATACACTGCTGTAAGTCTTCTGTGAGCCACTTTAGAGACCATGTTCTATAATTTGAACGACTTTTTTAGGTTATTATTATTAGAATGAAACTGCAATTATAATGTTTGGTTTAATGCATGCAAATGCATGCCATGCTTTCAGAAGTCTGCACATAAAGGATTTAAAAGTGGATGTGCATGTCTGAGAAGGTGTTTAGAAGTGGGTTTTTCAACGACGAATTGCTGAAAATATTTTACCATTTTCGCAGATGAAATGGGAACTGTGCAATTAGAATTGTCTTCGTCAAACTTGAGATCATATGAAATGATCAAGATTATATATAAATGTTTCTAAACGAAGGCTTTAGGTCATCTTGATGCCTAATCTATCATATAGGCTACAAATATCTCTGCGTCTTCTATCAAAATACCATAATTATTTAGAGTTATGAAGTTGGGCCAAGTAGAGGGCAATGATAATCTTTCACTGGCATAACAGTGCAGGCTGGTGATACTGCAACTCGTATCGGCGGTATGAAGAAATATTTACTGTCATCCATGTTAGATGATGCCTACATCTTTCCCAAAGGATATATCAGAAGATTTTACCTTAGAGAATGGATTTGAGTTGCAATATCACATCATAGAGAAGAAAAACTGATTTGGTTATACTTGTTGCAATAACTTGGTGCACCTTTGAGTCCTTTCTGTCTTGTGTTCAAGTTTCTGTTCATAGTGCCTTACCTTTCAACCTAATAGTTGTGAATTGAATTAGAGGATAGTCTTGTTATAAATGTAAGGTTCACTCAGAGTGTTCACAACTTAACCGATGTCAAACATCGCCCACAAGCTATCGTTTCTTGACCATCTCCCTTGAAACATTTCATGAGTCTAGTCTTTACAAGCAATATATAAAGAAAATCAAACACTGTATTAATAAAATGTACCAAGAAATGCCTCAAAAGAGGTTTACATATATCAACACCCAAAGGAAAAAAGATTAAAAAAAGAAAAAAATACAATAGCGGCCGTATAACATCAAATATAGATCTATAACAATGTATTGTAATGTGAACATAACTCGATCCAGGTTAAAACGTTGAGAAACTGGTCGAAGGCATGGAAAGATATGCCGCAGCGAGTAGAGAAGCGATGATCATAGAGAAGGATGTATGAACAGAAGTCCCATCTGATGAGCCAGAATCTCCCGTTGGGGTTGTTTTTGATCCACTACCTGGGATTGCAAAAAAAAAAGGTCAAGTTACAGAACATTTTTTTGATTGAAAAGTTGCAGAACTTACATTGAATAAATTCATATCACCATTTTATATCTTGCATCTTGGTTTCAAATCTTGAATTTAAAAATATCATAAAATTCTACAAGAAGACTAAGATACTCTTTGGAAATTCTTGTTTTTGTACCTGAACAATAATATTCCAGAGGTTAGAATGTTTGGAAATTCTTGTTTTTGTACTAAAATTGTTAGGCAATTAAGAAAGAACAAGCTTTGGGCAAAACGACTGTAGCTGAAATCTAGAATGAGTTATAAAATGGTAGACGATGAAGCGACAAGGGTTAGAAACAGGTGTAAGCAAAACTATATATGGAAGAAAATGATTCATATCGTAGATTCTTGAAGTCTGAAATAAATGTTTTTGCACTGGTATGAACTTTGATGGTATCATACCTGAGGGAACGGTGGGGACTGATGGTGAGTCCGAAGATGGTGTAGTTGGTGAACCAGTCGGGCTGCCGCCGCCGCCATTGCACTTGCTCACTGGTGGGGTTTGCACATTGCAAGCTTTAGGAAGCTGCAGAGCCTGAGTTTGGTTGATGGTGATCCCGAGCGAAGAAGTGCCGCCATTGAGAACCGTGCACAGACACTGCGGCTCTTGGCTCACCACGTTGCTGAGCTGCGAACAGCACGAGCTCGATGGAGTTGTTTCGTTGCCTGTTGGCAGAATATGTATTAGAATATATCTGAACAGTATTCAAGCATGTAGACACATTTACAAATATTGAATTTTTACCAGTAATATAGTTGAGGCATGGTGCGAGGTTGATGAGTGCGGATGTGCAACTGCCGGATTGGGCTGATGCTCGTGCCAGCAGCATTGCTGCAAAGATCGCGGTTAGACACAGACTGTAGCTTCTGGTATCCATTTGGAGTGTGTCGTTTCAGGTCGGGGATGGAAACTATGGGAACCTGAGAAGGGGAATTGTGTATGTGTTTGTGTTGCTTGTTGAGAGAAGAGAAGAGATGTTGGCTTTTTGTAGATGAGAGATGCGAGGAGAGATCTTGAGTGCAAATGTAAGTTTGGTGGAAATATTGGTGAACTGCTTCTACCATCATACAAATTATTTGGAGACTATGCACTCAAGGTGGCTAAGCTGTACATAAAACTATATGATAACTTTTGGTCATGCTGAAACTATAGCATTGCTTTGATTAGCTGTCTATTTTTCTTTTGAATTAGTTAAACAACCTCAGCCTTGTTTTATGTATTTATTAGTAACCAAGGGTAAACTCTCTGCCATGCTTTGGTTTTTCTAGTAGTTCATAAAACCTTTATATATTGGAAAAATTGTTCATATATGCAGGTTTAAGTTATATTGATGTAAAATCTATGGTATTTTTCATTAGTAAGAAACAAGGCCATTAAAAGTTCTTTCTGTTTATTTGTATTAATCAAAGTTCATGGTATTTAAGTGAAAATTCATGGAAAATTTTTGGAATTTATTTGATAAAAAAGCCCATGATATCAAAATTAAAAACATCAGGAAGTTCAAGGCATTTGATTGGCAAAAAACATGGTATCTACTTAAAAAACCGTCCCAAGTTCATAACAAAAAATTCCATTGCAAAGTTCTAAAAAGTCTATGTGAGATTTTGAGTTAATGCCGGAACAGTAATTCTGGATAGATAGCAAAACTGTAATTAGTATGAAATTATGATTGATGGTAGTTTCCTAATTAAAGTGAAGTTTTGCCATTTTAATGGTTTGCCCTAATTACCCCTATAACTTCATTAAAATGTCAAATTTACCTATAAAAATCCAAATTTTACAATGATGATGTTGAGTGAAGAGTTGGGGGTTAAAGTGGAATTATTAGAATTTCAACTTTTTCTTACCAAATTAATATATTATAAAGATGGAATTTAGTTTTTTGACGTCAACAGCTTTTTCATTCAAGGTTAAGGCTTTTTTACCAACTTGCTTAATGTCTTTCTGGCTATTTGTAGTTTGTGTTATCTTTGGGAATAGAAAAAGCATGAGAGCACAAAATTCATCTTTTCGATGTTCCAGTAACATTATTATTTTTTTGGATGTCAATTGAACCGATGGTCTCTCACTTTGAAGATGAAAGTTTTTCTGCAAGAGTTATGCATCTTTGTTTCCATCCTATAGGTATGGAACGCTATTTTAAGATGATCCAGGTGCATTTTGTTTTTATAAACTTGGGACATGTAAGTCATGATTTATCTTCTTTTATTCTAATCTTAAAGTCTTTTGTATTTGCAAAGTAAATATGTGCATGGATCAATAAATAATGTAATGTCATGTGTCCTGTTATTGTAAAAAGATTCCTAAATGACAATATAAAACTCTAGTTTCTCATATTTTAATTTTGTCACTCTCATTAGGATAATTAGATAAAGAGCTAAAGAGAAACTCGGCAGCGTTTATCCCTCTCGAAGGGCTTTCTATACATGTGCTTGACCATAGCTACTTAGTTGCGCTTGGCACAACAGAATTAGTGTTATATAGGAAGGGTCGGCTCTTTGGAGTTTAAGTTGGCGGGTCCCATCCTTGCAGGCCGTGAGTGTGTCCGCCGCTGATTAGTTGCAGGCGATATTTCCAGTTACATAAAATTCTGAAGGAAATTTTGGAAAGAAGTTCTAGCTAGTATATTACTAGTATTTTGCACATGCGATGCACGTGTGCAAGAAATCTTCTTAATTTTAACTAAAACTTAAAAAACTTTTACCTTTACTAAATGTCTTCAATAATCTTCTGAAAATATTTTGTTTACATGCTAACATTTACCCACGTGTATCGCACATGCAAAAGGTTGATGATGTGGACCGTCTTAAACTCATGGATTTTTCTTATTTCTTTTAACATTTAATTTTAATTTATTGTGGTAGCGGCAGGCGTCGGTCATTTATAATATATAACTAGATATATGGGTTAGGTCCCACATGATAAATAGTTAGTGGGACATGCCTCGAAAAAATTGAAGAATACTTTCTAGAACTGTAAACAGTATAGTGCATGTAGTTTCCCACCTTCCAACCCTTCATTTAAACACTTCCATATCTCTGCTATTTTAAGTAGAACAGCAATGCAATTTCATAACCAATTTGATTAGGGGCTGTTTGGTTCCACGCGGTTCCAACAGCTCGGATCTATAAATCCCAGTGTTTGCTTTCAAGTAGTTGCTACTTAAACTTACGATTGGAAAAGCAAATTGTGTTAAAATTCATGCAGTTGTAACTGCGCTCAAATCGAACGCTTTTCGACTAGATGGCTTGGAATGCAAAAATAAATAGAATAGTTTGTAATTGTATTGCAATTACATCCAAACAAACACATATTTTACAAAATATATAGTTGCAACTCCATTCTAACCAAACAAAGGAATGAAATTGTAACCACGGTATTTGTATTTATATGTAGTTGTAAATACATTATTTTTCCAACTGCAAGCAACGAAACAACCCCATTATTATTTGACCAAGCATGTCAAATGCCAAACTTCGATTTCACAACATTTAAAAGTAAACTTTAATTTGTTTAATAATAGAGGTGAGCTTCATCTCATTTAAATCTAGCATGCGTATAACACAATCAAAGTAATCTAGTATATATGAGTTAACTATAAATAAACAGTAAAATGGCAATCGTACGAATCTTGTGAAGGGGAATTTTCCATCGAGTCTTTTTTAAAATAAATTTTTATATCATATGCATCATCCTTTACAACACACATACATGTCAATGCTTGTCTAGCCTCTTTCTAAAATAAGGAAAATAATTATGACCTAATTGAGGATTAACCCAATTAGTAGGCCTCGAAATCAATTATAATAGTGAGCAAATCATGAGTCGATAGGTTGACCATGGGTAAGTTATTTATTTATTGTTATTATTATTAAGAAAAATAGAGCAAGAAACCTTACTCAATATATAAAAGTAAAAATTCATGTACAGAAGGGGAAAAAAAATGGAAAATTGAGTTTCGGAAAACCATGGGTCGGTTGAGTACTCAAGTCGCTTCGTGAAAGTTAAGACCATCAAACTTGGATACGATAAAACGAAGTTGCTTCTTGCCAAGAGGTTTCAAAAAAGATCAGCCGGTTAACCTACGAGAACTAGAAATTTTAGCAGATCGAAGCAAAGCCCATTTGCATCTTTATAAACTGCTTATGCCAATCAATTTCTATATGTTTCTTTATTCGTTCATTGAATACAAGACCTTCAGCAATATAAATAAATAGCTGCTTGATTACAACATTACAATGCAAAGGAAGCATCATACAAAGATTGAGATCTCCAAGTAAATACAAATAACCGAGTGACTTCACAGGTAGCAATTGCCAACATAAGTGCTTCTTCAGGGTAGGAAGTGTTGGCAAACAACCTAGCTCTAGTCCCTGCACCGTTGAGAGAGAGAGAGAGAAAGAGGCCATAGGAGGGAATATCCTCCTATGGCGTCGAAAAAATACGTCATCGATCGTGTTTTCCGACGATCGGTATCCATCATCTTCATCGTTATCTTCTAAGATGTGGGTACGCCAAATTTCATATGATTCTACAACTTTTTCACCGTTGATTTAGAAATGTAAAAAGTTCTATTGTCGGTAAACCGTTCATTTTGAACCCACTAATTCAAAGGTGAAAAATTTGTAGAATCACATGAAATTTGGTGTACGCATATCTTAGATGATAACGATGAAGATGATGGGTGCCGATCGTCCTATTTTTTTCGACGTCATAGGAGTAAATCCCCTCCTATGGCATATTTCCTCCATTATTCTCTCTCTCTCTATATATATAGAGAGAGAATAATGGAGAAAAGAGACCATAGGAGGGGATTCCTTCCTATGGCGTCGAAAAAATACGTCCTCGATCGTGTTTTGCAACGATCGGAATCCATCATCTTCATCGTTATCATCTAAGATGTGGGTACGCCAAATTTCATGTGATTCTACAATTTTTTCACCGTTGATTTAGCAATGTAAAAAGTTCTATTGTCGGTAAACCGTTCATTTTGAACCCACTAATTCAACGGTGAAAAAGTTGTAGAATCATATGAAATTTGGTGTACTCATATCTTAGATTATAACGATGAAGATGATGGGTGCCGATCGTCGGAAAACACGATAGAGATTGTATTTTTTCGACGTTATAGGAGTAAATCCCCTCCTATTGCATCTCTCTCTATATATATAGAGAGAGAGAGAGAGGAGAGAGAGAGAGTAATAGAGGAAAGAGGCTATAGGAGGGGATTCCTTCCTATGGCGTCGAAAAAATACGTCCTCGATCGTGTTTTCTGACGATCGAAATCCATCAACTTCATTGTTATCATCTAAGATGTGGGTACGCCAAATTTCATATGATTCTACAACTTTTTCACCGTTGATTTAGCAATGTAAAAAGTTCTATTGTCGGTAAATCGTTCATTTTGAACCCACTAATTCAACGGTGAAAAGGTTGTAGAATCACATGAATTTTGGTGTACTCATATCTTAGATGATAACGATGAAGATGATGTGTGCCGATCGTCGGAAAACACGATGGAGGTTGTATTTTTTCGACGCCATAGGAGGGTGGCATCTTTCCTCCATTATTCTAATACCGCATTCATATAATGGAGGAAAGATGCCATAGGAGGGTCCCTCCTATGGCGTCGAAAAAATACAACCTCCATCGTGTTTTCCGACGATCGGCATCCATCATCATCATCGTTATCATCTAAGATGTGCATACACCAAATTTCATGTAATTCCACCACTTTTTCACCGTTGAATTAGCAATGTAAAAAGTTCTATTATCGGTAAACCATTAATTTTGCACCAACTAAATCAACGGTGAAAAATGGTATAATCACAAGAAATTTGGTGCATCCACATCTTAGATGATAAAGATGGAAGTGATGTATGCCGATCGTCGAAAAAAATGGAGGGTACATTTTTCTGACGCCATAGGAGGAAATTCCCTCCCATCTTTCCTCTCTCTCACTCTCTCTTTCTCTCTCGAGATATATATATTGTGTACGTGGGGGGTGAGGGAGGGAGAGGGGAGACTAGCTCTTTATTTAGAATACCGCATTCATATATATTATAGTCTCCGAAGAGGCTTACATAAACCAAGGCTGATACATTAATAGAACACACACATGCATTGTGAAAGTAATAGTGGTACAAATCCACGTTATTAAGAAAACATATCCAAGATGAGAACTCCACAACATAGCTCGCTAGTGCAGGCTCAGAACTCTCATGATCCATGCAAGTATAAGCAGTCTAAGTTGATCCACCTGCATTATTTACAGACATTAATATCATAATTTGAAAAAAGAGAAACAGATATGTTAATTAAACTAATTAATCTTTGACCTTAAGAAATCAATATTACTTCAAAATTAATTGCAGAAAAGTTAATGTTTGATCTTATGATCTCATACCAGCTGGCGCTATTGATGAGCTTGCAGATGGTGCAGCAGCTGGAGCGCCTCCGATTTCTGCAATATCACACAAATTATATAGTATAATTACGTACTTTGTTACAGAGAAAATAGCCGTTTGTTTTTATGGATCGAAACCTTAGCTTTTTAATGTTTTATAAAACAATAGTTAAACGTCTTTTTTTTCCTTTACGTAAACCTAGTGTTTTGAAGAAAAAAATCATATTGAGAATTTGAGATGTCTTGCTGACTCAAACCACAGTCTGAAGTCATGACGAAGGATGATTGAGAGAAATGCTTTCTATGTTTTTGTGTAGACCAAATGGATGCTATAGAATTTTTTGCAAAATAGTATTTTCTTCTTTAATCTCTTGTAAATGTGCATGTGACTGCACAACTTTAATACTCTCTCTGGTAAGTCTTTTTTTACATCCTTATTAACAAGAGTATATTGTATTTTCTAAAATCTATGATTCTATAGAAGTAAAGTTCTCATTTTATCATTATTGATATTTGAACAAGCATGAAAAGAAATAATGATGTTTTTTCTTGAATGTTGGTTTAGTAAATGTAGTATTTAGAGTGTTTGATAATCAAAGTTTTTTCTTGATACCGTAAAGGACTTATCTTTTGATAAAAAGGGAAAACGCAAAAAGACCTATAATGCGAAACGGATGAAGCGTACCATCTTAATTTATTACCTATATGTTTTTATGTCAAATTAGAATTTTCTATTCATCATACTTTCTTCGTAACTTCATCTGCATTGCGATGGGTGAGATTTGAATTTGGATGGTTCTGATGTCATCTTTATATATCTCTCGCACACCAAAACACTGAAGTTTTGGAGAGGTGCAGTATGTAGTTATAGAAATGCTTACCATCACATCTGCTGACGGGCGGGGTTTTGACACTGCAAAGACCGGGAAGAGCCAAGGCCCGAGTTTTGTCGATGGTGATGCCAAGGGAGGGAATTTTTCCCTTGAGAAGCACGCACAGGCACTCTGGCCTTGAGCCAACCACCTTTCCTAGCTGAGAGCAGCATGAGCTTGAGGGAGGATTTGAGCCACTGCCTTGGATGTAGCTGAGGCAAGGAGATAGGGTAATGATAGTTGACATGCAGTTGTTTGTGGACTGAGCCCATGCAACATTGAGCCAGAGAGTGTTGATGAGGATCAAGACTAGACCCAAATGAAACCCTAGAGCCATTGATGACAGAAAATGGTGCAAAGGTTTTTGAGGTGGCTCTAGGGTTTTTGGTGTAGGATATGTTATGTTCGTGTGTGTTGAGGGAGGAGGAGAGGATGCTTGGATGGCTATTTATATAGAAGAGAGAGTGTGATGTGTGCATGCACTGTATGCGTGTTACATATAGGTGTGCATGTATGCGTGTTACATATATAATATAATACTAGTTTGGTCATGTTACATCTCTATATGTGTGTGGATGGATATGTGAAATTAAGAAAATGATCCATTTCCATCTATAACCCCTAAAAATTAACATACAAGTGTATGCACAGTAATTTCATGAGTTTTTCACTTTAATTAGTTGCATGTCGATCTGTATTAAAAAAGAGTAATTAATACTTTACCTGTCAGCTTGAAATTCTACCACAATCTATCCAAGAAACAAAATGACATACCATATCTAAATACTAGCGCCAAACAAGTGGACTTATGGTGTTTGTCTCTTAGATAGATTATGATAAGATTTCAAGCCCGATAGGTTTAGATTTTTTTTAAAAATACCTTGAAGTTTAATGAGGAGAAGAAAGTAGAGATTTACACACAAGTCCATGCGGTCACTCCAAATTATTACGGAACATGCTCCTCTTGAAAAATTGGAGATTTAGCATTGCAATTAATAGAAATAATTTGTTGTAAGGATTGTGCATCGAACGAATACCAAATCATACGGAAAACACAACACCACATAAGATTAATCTAAGCGCGGCGCAAACTCATACATAATCCTGGAACCGCGACGGAAACTTCCATTATGAGAAAAAATTATAAGAGATTATACCAACTTCTCATCCTCCTTAAAAAAGAAATACACAAAATCTCTGTTTATCCATAGCCATGCTTGACCGCCTCTCCCACTCTAATCAAATCCTAGGTCATTAAAGAATTATGGATACAAGAAACCATAGAAAAAGCCTCATAATTTTAGGATAAATAGATACTCGGAGATAAATTCATATTTAAATTAGAGATAAATATGCATTTAATCTAGAGCTTAGATTTAAATCTAAACTAAAAAGGTTAGATTTAATCCTAACTAATCCCGAATTTAAATCAAATTTCAACAATCTCCATCTTAATTCAAATTCATCATAATGTCTTCACTTTCTCAGCACGTTAAAACTCCGTTCTCGTCGTCTTGTACCGGAAGGCAACTCAACAATCTACCGGACAAATCTTGAACTTGGACCAAAACCATTTCAGAAACATGTGCGTCGAATTCTTTAGGATACCAAGCATTGTAAGAGACAATACCTTGTTCTCGGTCTCCAAAAAGAACACTCTCACCTTCTCTGGAACACCAATCTTTGCAAATCGATGGCCTCCCTAACCTTCTCTATGACGGCTATTAACTCTACCTCCTTTATCGAAACCGCGATGAAAGACTGAAGCGTTGATCTCCCTCGCACAGCATCCGTGCCTAACGTAAACACATAACCCGTGCTCGACCTCCATCTGTCTCTATAACCATAATATCCTGTCACGATACATCCATCCACACCGTCGGTATTGAATGATGAGCCAAACCTTTCAGTACATCTCAAGATCCACTTCACATGCTGTCAATGCTCCTTGCTAGGATTAGCCAAGCTGCTCATTAATCTAACCACCTGTGCAATATCTACACTCGCATATGGGACTATAGACACGTGATCTCTGTTTGCATCTGACCTTGGTGATAACATCGGTAAGAGCCTGAAGTACACCTCTAAATGAGATCGAAGACACGAATCTTTTCCCCTCCATCCCATACCAAGTGAGAACATACTTGCAGCATTCTGAAAATTTAGAAAGAAATAAAATTAATTTAATTTAATAATAATATGATAAATCGCAAAGTTGTTAAAAACAAATAAGTCAATTTTCAAAAGTTCTATGTAAAACAAATTAAATAAAAATTTTGGTATGCAACATAAATAAGTTATAAGGGTTTTAGTGACAATTTTAGCTTCATTTTAATAAAATGAGCGTTTTATAATAAACTAAGTTGTGAGGGGTTTTTAGGTAAAGTTTAGGATTTTTGCGCAAATGGAAAATTGTTAAGGGTGTAAATGAAGATGGGATGGATCGAAAATCATTTTAGTTCAAAATTTAGTTGTCAAATTAAAACAAATTATGAAGATAAGGCTAGCACACCTCATGCTTGCATGCACAAACTCACCTCACACCTCCTCCTTGCATGAAATGAGCACTCTTCAATCCTTGACACCTCCTTATACCACCTCACCCTTCCCTCTTTTCATATATAGGATATGTTCAGATCTATTACAAAAAAAAATCTGAAAATTTCTGAAATCAAAACTAAAATGAAGAGAAAAAGAAAGAACAAGAGGAATAAGAAGAAAAAGGAAGCTAGGTTCTAGTTTTTCATCACCATCAAGTTAGGAGGGGCTTAGCATCTTGGAGGGGTTATTCCAACAACTTTTTGATTCGAATACGGGATTTGCGGAGGCAGCGAGGAAAGGGAAATGATTGACAATTCCCGAATAGATTCACGTTTTCCGGTAAGTAGACTAAACATCTACCGGAGAATTGTGTAAAGATGGCATGATACGCCCGTAGTTTATTTAACTTAATGCTTTATTTTGTTATGCCAAATTGACAATATGCATTTATCATTCACATATACTTGTTTGGTTGCTAGAACACTACACAAGTATCAACGAGTCATGCCACGTGCACGTCTTATATGTTACACACACCTCGTCGATATTACTATGTCACTTTTACACTTAGCACAATTCTTGTTAAAATGATTCATATCGTATCTTACATACCAATAATAGTAGTAAATTGCATCATTAATATCATGTTAGTATCTGCGTATTTCATGTTGATATAAGAGGTAAATGTATTATTGAGGATTTATGCTTTTGAGTTTTGAATACTATTACATAAATCCAGTGATTTTATGATTGATGTGTCATGTCCACCATGAGATGTTTTATGATTTGGTTTTATTCCGGACCGAGTGGGGGAGATATACGGTCGCGGATTTTACGTTATTCATACTGAGTGGAGGAGATATACAGTTGGATACATGGTGGACCCGGTCGAGACCGAGGGGTAGGATAGCCGCATTGAGGCGGGGGAGCCTAGCGAGGTTACTCGATACCGGAGATAGTGATAACAATACGGCGTATATCTAGATGATAACGACCAGTATTGTTGATTTCAGGATCATTTGAGGAATGATGCCTGTAAGAAATGGAAGTTTTGTGTCGATGATGGACACGGGGAAATGAATTTTATTGGGAATAAATGATGAGATTTCAGTTGTACTATGAGATTCATATTATAGATTCATGATTTCCACAGATAATCATACATTATACTTGTTCATTTTTCAGTTAGTATGATCGTTATATTTACATAATTAACCGTTATATGTTAGTTATATTCACTGAGTTGGCAACTCACCCCCGTTGTGCCACAGTTCCTTGCAGGGGTAGAGTGGATGGTTAGCTGCGGTGCAGATATACTTTTGGAGCTTTATCACATCTTTTGATAGGTGGGTTACATATGTAGTAACCTTCTCTTTTGGTATTGTATTTTGTATCTAGAAAATCTCCATCAGACCTGTATATGACTTAGAGTGAGAGATGATATGTATATTATTGACAGTTGAGATCGTTTAGTTCTATAAATTGTGGTTTCATTTCTTTATGTCTGAGATTCGTGTTGATGTCTTATATACTGAGATTTTATTTCCGCTGTTATATTGTTGATCCCAACCAGAGATGCAACCAAACTTAACACCTTATACTTGTTTAGTATTTAACTTCATAAAATGTGATATTTACTAAAAAATAAATTTCTATATAAAGAATTCCGCAAAAAGGATTTTGATCTTGGTCTTCGGCTTACTTGGACTGTGTGCATATCTTTAGATATTATACAATCTAAGTGCCGGTCACATCCAAATTTTGGGTCGTGACAATACTCGATACAATGTTGCAACTGCCGCAATTTCCTATCCATGACAATATCCATGCCATGAATTTCCCATGCAGTCTTTCTGTCGAACTCTCAATCATCGTGCCTTGGAAACTCGTCCCTTGCCTATCTCGTATGCCTAATTCTCGTAAGCCTCCGCACCATTGGTTGTACTGGATCGGACTCTCCACCTGAATTGGAGTTTCGACCATCCCATCTCTCGTAACCTGGATTAGAACTTCGAACTCTACCTCTCTTGGCGGCATACATGTTCTCTATTCACCATTTATTTAAGTTTGTTTTCTTTAAGATATCGCAGACTCAACGAATATCGCTCGGTTGATTACTCCACCCTCAGTGCCATGACACTACGACCTGTAACCTTTTGCTCCACATCTAAAACCACAAAGCCTTGAGTAATTCCTATCCCCTCTTGTTCCATACCTCTTCTCTTGTCTATCGCAGGCGATGACGACTGATCGATGAGATACTCAGTAGTAGATAAAGCCTCCATCCGAAACTCCCTCGTAAATATAGCCACAAGTCATAAAGATTCGTTCTTCACAAATACTGTCTGAATTATCCACTCCGCAACGCCATTTAACCGAGGATCTTCACCTGTGGTGTAGTTGTAAGTGTACGGTGCTAGGGTCATAATACTTGTGGACCGCGGCGGAAAACATAAAACAATAATTTTATAACTTAGCACCAAACACAAACACAAAACCATCTAAGAACTAGTAGTTGTAAAAACTCAAGAGAGCTATACTAAGCTAAACTAAGTGTTTGAGGGGGTAACAACCTTGAAGCGTATTCACACATAAGTGGAAGACCTTAACTAGGCCCCTTGGTTGTGGGATTGAGCTTGATCGCGTACCTCCTTACCGAAGATAATCCACTTCGAAAGAAACCCAACCCAAGTTTCAATTTCGCCAAATAACTCTTCTTTGTGAAGCAACTTATTCTCACAAAGTGCTAGAATGAAAGAGAAAGAAGATGTAGAACTTAAGCTCACTCTTTCTCTCTCCTAGTTTTCAACTCATGAGAGAGAAGATGAGGATGAGAAATGATATGAATGCCTAACCCTTTTCTTTCTTTTCTATCATATATTAAAAAGAAGGGTGCTCCTTATCTCTCTAAGTGGTCCCCACTTTCCTACATCCTTCCACATGCAAGCATGCCACCAGGAGATAAGGCTGGTATATGTATCGTATACATGAATTAGTATATGTATCATATACATATACACTAGAGAGAGTGAAAATAATACTAGAATAAATATAAATATATGTTTTATTAAATCAACGCTTGATTTAATAATCCGGCTTTATAATAAACCGGCTAGTATTATTAAACGTCCGATTAATGTACGTATATCATATACACATATTTAATTGAACTCCCGCACGTATCATCATACACACACTATATCATTTCACCTGAGCGGGAAAACCCTTTGTTTGGGACTCTAAAAACTCAACAATACGCTGGCGGTGAGTTATTGGATCATATCCATAGCCCATAAGCAAGTCAGCGGCACTAGCTGTACATAACGGCTGCCCAAGTATATGTCAAAAGAATGGTCGACAAGCAAACTCATCCGTCCCCAACAGAGCCTATCAATGACAATCACCATGCAGTCCGGTCTCTTCGTTAGAAAGTGTCACATACCGGGTCTGGGGGATGGAAACTGTCAGACCCCCAATAACCCAATAAATCATGCCGATATCAAACTCATAACCATCCGAGATACAACCGATAACTCTTATCAGTTTATCTCAACCGCCTTGCCCAGGAACTTATGGTTATAGTTTATCATTCACAATGCAACTTCAACTCCCTATATCGGGAGAGACGAATCCCATCTCGATCGCTTATTGGCTCCATGTGTTTTGGGACTGTACCCAACTAAAACCTATATGCACGGCTCTTTAAAGCCGTGGTTGAATAACAATCAAAGTACAATGGGAACACACACACGACACTATAACGATCTCAGATCAAAAGACCACTCTGTACCATTATCACCAGAGAACTGTTATCTAACAATAGGTATAATACAATTTAGGAGTTCTCGGTGAGTCCGTTTAGTGTACTTATTCTCCAATGAGCACTTGTATACAATTTTCGGTATCAAACACTAATGGCTGTGGGATCAACCATCGCCCCGGTCGGGGTCAAAAAACATATACACTAGTCTACTCTGGAATACCGATCCCCGGTCTTGACACTCTCATAACTAGGAACATTTATGGATGTGTTTATGCACTACCCAGGCTCCACTGGTATGATCGCATCATAATCTTGGTAGTCAAGCAAATATCCTATGGGCTTTATCAGCATGTCTTAGCGATACGTAATATCAAGTAAAACATATACGCATGAAAGATAAAGGAAACCAGATAGCATACTATCATATCGAACAAGAATGTTCATATAGGTCCAAGTACAATAATAATTGCCTCTAGGACACTTATATCTAACAATCTCCCACTTGCACTAAGGCTAATTATTGCAGTATCTCATACCCAACATCTCGAATAATCGTTCAAACTACGCCTGAGATATGGCCTTGGTGAGTGAATCCTCTTTGTTGTCCTTTATGTCTACTCTCCGAATCTTGATCTAGCGGTGATCTACTATCCACAGATCAGGCGATACCGTCTCAAAATGTGTTTAGATCGCTGATGGAAACGAGGTTCCTTCGCTAATTCCATAGCCCCATTGTTACCGCAATACAAGGGTGTTGGATCAACAATGGTTGAAACTACACCAAGCTATGAAATGAACTTCCGCATTCAGACTGCTTCTTTACCAGCATCGTTGGCGGCGATGTACTCAACTTCCATCGTCGAGTCTGCGATGGTATCTTGTTTAGAACTCTTCCAACATACCGTCCCTAATGGGTTTTACCCCATCAGGAGCAACCTCCAAAGTACATACTTTGTTGGTGTGCATGGATTCTATCTCGGATCTCATAACATTCAGCTATTTCACTGATTCCACACTCGTGGTTGTTTACCGCCGTAAAAAGATACGAACTGTGATAGATCGTCTTGCCTGAATCTGTGGGCAGATCCTATTTGGATTTATCCGTCCACCTCTCCGAAGATAACAAGTTGATTTATGGCACTATATATCGAAGGTTTGGACAGACGCGACCGTTGTAGCAGACTTTATCAGATTCCCCCTCATTTTATGAGGTATTGTGAGGACGCTCTTCCCTGCAGGCGCAAGCCTCTACAGTTAATTACATTACCGCATTGCGATAACCACTTTCTCCTTCTCCAGCAGTTCCTTTCGTGTCGTGTGTGTTTTTATTTGTTTTGGTTGCCCGTGGATTGTATACGGAGACTAGTTTATGTCGTCGCCCATAGGGCGTGGATTAGTCCAAATCCGTACATTTTAGATTTGGGTTTGGTTTATTTAAGGACCGTTAATCTGGTTTGAGATTGAGATCGACTTAAAACATATGAGCATTTAGGCTCAATTTATTTTTAACTAAGGATACGTTATCCATATTTGAGACTAAGATCAATTTAGCAAAATTTTAAGGATCATTTTTATTTCAGATCAAACAACAGAGCATTTGGGCTCACTTGCAAGAAAAACCTTTTAGAGAGACTAAACCAATTTGGGTTTAGTCTGCTCAGTCATTTTATTTTGTGATCGAAAATTCTAAGCACTTATTTGGGTTCTGTTTGTTTAGCCCCCTTTTTTATGAAAAAGTGCTAAGCATTTATTTGGCATTCTGACATTCACATGGATATCATATGAAGTATTCAATTATAGGCGCTGCACAATCAGTGTTGAGCACTCAACCGTTTTGGCTGTATATGAAGTGCTAAGCATTTTTTATATTGCGCCCACGTGAGGAGCACGTGCGGCGCTGGGCGCTGCCCAATCAGTGCTATACACTTAGCCATTTTGACTATATATGAAGTGCTAAGCACTTTTTATATGCCGTCCTTGTGAGGAGCACGTGCGGCGCTGGGCGCTGCCCAATCAGTACTAAGCACTTAGCCGTTTTGGTTATACATGGAGTGCTAAGCACTTTTATTCGGTGCCCACGTGTGTTTCACGTAAGGCGCTGGCCTTCTACTTTGGACGCCCGTGTGTTTTTCACGTAAGGCGCTAGGCGCTGCTAAAAGGGCGCCCATGTGGGAAGCACGTGAGGCGCTTGTCTTTTCCCCCTTTTTTAGAGATTAAATTAATGACATTTTGACCATTAATGATCATCAAAATCTTCGTTTTTTGAAGATCTAGGATCAGGTTTTTCTTTAAGAACTAAGTTCTTTTATAGGTTCTTTTTCCTTTTGTTTTCTTTTGGACCTAGTTCTTTTCCGAATCTTTGATTCCCAAGAACAAGATCTTCCCGATGAGAATTAAATTCTTAACTTTTGAGAGACTTGTTTTGTGGATCTCTGATCCAGAGAAAGAACTAAGTTCTTTCAAAATGGTTAAACCTTTAAAATAGGTAAAAGAGATATTTTTTATCTCTGTGTTCTCTTTACCTCGGTTCTCTTTTTGAAAGCGAAGCCTTCCTTTTTGAGAATTAAATTCTCTATTTTTTCAAGAGCTCACTGTATTTTTGCAGAAGCTTGTAAGGGGTTCCCTTTTTTCTTTTTTACCCAGTCCCCATGTTCCCCTTGATTAATCTATTTACTCCTATTTATAAGAGAAGAGAAAAATCAATTTGTTGGAAAAATATCTCATTGAGAGACCATGATTGATTTCATGATCAATCAAAATGATCTTTTAGATCAATCGGTGAATTTTATTCACCGTTGGATTTTTAATTCAATAACTCTCTGTTTAACAGAGAAGATTTCTTGTTTGTTTAACAAGATTAGGAAATATTTTCCTAAAATAGAATTTTATTCTATCATATGAATATCTTATTAGTTTAACAAGATTAGGAAGATATTTTCCTAATATAGAATTTAATTCTATCATATGGATATCATATTAGTTTAACAAGATTACAATTTTATTTCAACATCGAATTTAATTCTATCACATAGAATTTTATTCTGTCATATGAATATCTTGTTGGTTTAACAAGATTAGGAACATATTTTCCTAATAGAATTTAATTCCGTTATATGAATATCTTGTTAGTTTAATAAGATTAGGAAAATATTCTCCTAAGATAGAATTTTATTCTATCCGATGATCGATGGGTGATTTTATAATCACTGTTGGATCTTTGATCCAAGGGTCATCTGTTTAACAGAGAAGATCTTTCTAATTTGAGAAAGATCAGAGAAATATTTCTCACATAAAATTTAATTCTATCAGGTGGTTTAATTGGTGATATTTTATCACCATTGAATTTTAAATCCAAGATTCTCTGTTAAGGAAAGATATTTCTATATTAGAAAGATTAGGGAAAATATTTCCCAAATAGAATTTAATTATATCACATGGAATTTAATTCTATCAGATGGGAGCATTTTAAATTGGGGCGCTCACCTGCTTTGCATGTGAGCGCTGCCAAATAATGCGGCAAGAGAACTCACGTGTTTAACACGTGACCTCTAGTGTGGGTTTTAGCCTGTTTATTTTCAACGCTCATATGCTTTGCATATGAGCGCTCATGTGTTTAACACGTGAGGCATGTTTGGCCTTTGGTTATTTATGTTCAGCGCTCATATGTTTTACATATGAGCATATGAGTGCTCACGTGAGGCCAGTTTGGCCTTTAGCTTTATTTTATTCAGTGCTCATAAGCTTTGCATATGAACGCCCACGTGTTTAACACGTGAGGCCAGTTTGGCCCTTAGTTATTTATTTTCAGCGCTTATATGCTTTGCATATAAGCGCCCACGTGTTTAACACGTGATGCCAAACTATGAAGATTCTTTTTCTCTTTCTTCTCTCCCTTTTTTTATAAGAGAACAAGTAGCTTTTAGCCAAAAAATTTGGTGGGAACAAATGCCCCCCACTACTTTGCCCACGTAACTATGTACGTAGGTGAAGTAGTGCAAAGTTATGCCTGGCCATAGAATTGATGGCTTAGGAGACAAATTTTGGGTCCTTTTAGCCTAAGGTTTTTTTTCATCTTTATAAGCCGTAAGGGTCTCAAGAAAGTTTTTCTTCCTATGTGACGTGAGAATCTCATAGGTGCATATTCTCCCTAGAAATCGTGAGGATTCCTAAGTGTTCATCGCCTCCGTGATTCGTAAGGATCTCACTCGGGTATTTTTTTCCTTACGAGTCGTGAGAACCTGTAAGTAGCTTTTTCATTTCATTGGCATGTAACTTTGGAAAATGTGGCCCGTGGATAGTATACAAGAGTCCATCTTGACTTCCTTGTAGGGCAACGATGGCTTAGAAAACAAGTTTAGATCTATCGCTTAAGACTTTTCAACTTTATGAGCCGTGAAGGTCTCATAAAGATGTTTCTCCCTACGAGTCGAGAGGATCTTGTAGGTGTTTTTTCTCCTTAGAAGTCGTGAGGACTCCTAAGTGCGTTTTCTCTTGACAGTCGTAAGGATCTCACAAGAGAATTTTTTCCTCCTCATCGGTATGTGACTTTGGAGAATGTGACCCGTGGATAGTATACAAGAGTTAGTTTGTACCTACTTGTAGGGCCACAGTGCTTAAGAAACAGGTTGATATTCCCTTCGCCTAAGGCTTTTCACCTTCATGAGCCGTGAGGATTTCATAAAGATGTTTTCCCCTACGAGTCGAGACGATATCGCAGGTCTATCCTAACGTGAAATATAGATAGCCCCTATTCTTTTACGATAGAAGTTTGTTAGGTTTGTGGTACTAGAGTTTTAGTCTGTGGTACCATCGCGTTGGCTGATATATTCCTCGATATGCAGTCTTTAAGCCACTGTTCGAGTAGCCCCGCGACTGTCGTGTCTCTGATCCCTTCTGAGGCTGGACAAGACGTCTTCAAGTAATCTTCTTAGGTCATATTACTATTGGAAGAACAAGCGTTAGGAATTTGTCATGACGCTTTTCACTTGAGGCTATGCTCAATTTGGAGCCCCGATGAGTCATAATCGTACCTTTCTGGGGTGGGATGATCTCTAATGGTCTTTTAGGCTTTATGTGAGTTGCCATCAAGACCCGAAATTAGGAATATTCCATCACTTCGTGTTTTTTCCTTTAACGATGTCGCGCCGATTCCTTGCTGAAGTCGGGAAAACTTCTGTGTGATTTCTATGTTGTATGTATTGCAATCGAGATCTGGAGCTAGGGATATGTCATTGCTCCAATTTCATTTGATAGTTGCATCCGCATCCTGTTGAAATGAGGGGGAACACTGAGATAGTCTCTAGGTTGTATATGTACCGTCAAGACTTAGAGCTAGTATTTTGCCATGGTTCTATTTTTGCTTTGACCCTTGGGTCTTTTGTTGACGTTGCATCTACATCCTACTGGAATGAGGAGAACGTCGGGATGATCTCTAGGCTTTAGATGTTGTCATTAAGATCTGAATCTAGAATTTTGCCGTCACTTCATATTTATTTGATTGGTGTGTCTGCCCCTGCTGGAATGAGGGGGGACACATGGATAATCTCGAGATTGTATATGTACCGTCAAGACTTGGAGCTAGGATTTTCCCATGACTCTATTTTTTCTTTGACCCTTGGGACTTTTGTTGATGTTGCGTCTGCATCTTGCTGGAATGGGGAGAATTTCGGGGTGATCTCTAAGCTTTAAATGTTGCCGTCGAGATCTGGAGCTAGGAATTGTTAGTGTAATATGCCCTAGAGGCCATTATTGTATAGTACTAGTTTGTATATTACATTTTGGAAGCTTGGGATATATACATGGATTTATAACTGTCTTGCTCAATATGGTAGTATGCTACTTGGTTTGTATCTATCTAAATATGTGTATATGTTTCTTTTGACGTATCGCTAATACATATTGATAGAGCCCTTAGGATCTTTGCTTGACTACCAGCGTTCTGATGGCAGTCACACTAGTGGGGGCTGGGTAGTCTATAAGCACATCCTTATACAGGTCCCTAGTCGTAGGATTATCGAGACATGGCATCGATACACCAGAGTAGACTAGTGTATACGCTTCTCATCCCAGCAGAGGAGATGGTCTATCCCACAGCCATCAGTACGTCGTACTGGAGATAATTTGCAGGTGCTCATTGGGTTATGAGTTACACTGGACGGACTCGTGGGGTACTGCTGGTTGGTACTATACATATCGTCAGGTAGCAGTTCCTAGGTGACATGAGTACAGCTTAGTCCGTTGACTTGACACTGCTACTTCGCCTTAAGTGTGTTCCCACTGTTCTTAGATTTCTACCCTACCACGGCTCTATTGAGTCATACAAACAGATAGTAGTTGGGTGCAGTCCCGAAGCACTTGGAGGCAGTGGCGGTTAGATAGGATTCGTCTCTCCCGGGTTGATGTCGCGCTGTGTTCGGAACGCCATTACACAAAGTCCCTGGCTAGGGCAAGCGAGATTTACTGGTAGGTACTCCAGTAGTTTCTTAGGGTGTTTTGGGCTGTACTCCGACACGACTAATTGCGCTATTAGGGGTCTGACGTTCACCGCCCCTAGGCCCGATATGTGATACTCTTAGACGAACAGACCGGAATGTACGGAGATTGCCACAGACAGGCTCAGTAGGAGTTTGGATGAGCTTGCTCGTCGGCCTTCTTATCGACAGATACCTGGATAGCCGTTACGTGCAGCTAGTACCGCTGACGTGCTTGTGGTTAAACCCACTGCCAACGTACTATCGAGTCTTTAGAGTCCTACACAGAGAGTTTCCCAGCTTCGGGCGAAACGATGTAGAGGTCGTATGGTTTTACGACAGGGTTCGTTCACATACGTGTACTTATGCACTTGTGATGTTCAAGCAGACAATACTAGTGGGCTTTGGTTTAAACCGGATCTTAGTATTTGATTGTTGGATTAGTTTCATCTCATTGCATTCGTGTTTTCGGAACACGGATGCGGGTATGTATATACGGATGAGAGGGGTATAGAAGGAGACACCTCATTAAGGTTTTGACCATTGACTTGATTAAAACAATTATGAGGTGGAGAAAAGTATTTGTTATTTTTGCTAATGATAATAATGGCATGGCTACTTGTTCTTGACCATTTGACTTGGATTGACCATTTGATTTTAGATTTTTTGGTGAGATAATTTTGTGAGATAGATATTTTTGAGGAGATATTTTTTCATCACATCATTGTGGTCATGTCAAGCTAGCCATCACAATTTCTATTATCATTATCAAAAATCTTTTCTCTTTCCTCAAGTGAGCTCTCATGCTAACTCTCTCCTTCTTCCTCTTCCTCTCAAAAACCATAGTGTCTCATGTGTTGAGAATCAAGGATTAGTGAGACTAAGCAACCCAAAATCACACTCTACTCATTCTAGGTTACTTAGTTTGGCAATCCAAGTGATCTAGTTGCCTCAACTTGGAGGTTAAGCTCAAGGTTGGAACTTTCGGGTGGATCTTCTTCGACTTCGAGAAGCCAACGCGGAGGTGCTATCCATTTCCACTCCAAGGAGCCCGCGAAGTGAAGGAAGACAGCGAGAAGACAAGAAGGACATGATTCTACGAGGTATAACATTCATCCGACTAGTTAAACCTCATATAGATTGCTAGTTAGGGTTTTATGTTCGATCCTTGCTTAAAGTCGATGTTGCGAAGCCCGTAAAAATCTTTTTTTGCTCATTCCGCCTCCCCACGAACACGTAGGGTGCGCAACATTGACTAACAGGAATATTCCATTTCTCCACTTATATTTGTCCCTTGGGTCCTTGTTGACGTTGCATCTGCACCCAGAAGGAACGTCGAGCTGAAGATGGGATTTTGCCATTACTCCTTTTTGATTTGGTTCCTTGGAGCTTTGTTAACGTCACGTCTGCACCCTGTTGTAATGAGAAGAACGTCGAGTTGGTCTCTAGGTTGTATATGAACCGTCAAGATCTGGCTCTGCCTTTGACGGAGCCTGGTGGGAAAATATAGTTCTCTTTCTTTCATTTGTGCCCATGGATCGTCTATAAGAGTCAATATGGACATACTTGCAGGGCTGAAAAGTTTCATTTTCATTTTTTTTCTTTCCGCGATGCTCTATCTTTTCAGCTTTTATGTCGCGAAAGTCGCAATTGCCCAATCATTTCGGCTATTTATCGCGGTGTCCAATCATTTCGGCTGTTTTTGTTTTTACTTGCTGCTTTTTATTACGAGTTGCCCAAACATTTTGGCTTTTTTTGTGTTGGGGATTTGAAGTCTGATATCAATCTTGGTATCAGTATCGCTACCACTGGGATATTGCCAGGAGCGAATCATCATTTGCCTTTGCGAGAACTTGAAATTTGATACCTATTTAGGCATCAACATCGCTACAACTGGGATATTGTCAGGAGCGAATCATCATTTGTTTTTGTCGATTTGAATAAAAATGGCTTAGCAAACAGGGTTAGGATCTTGTCGACTAAGCCTTTTTGACTTTATGAGCTGCAAGGGTCTCATAAAGGTATTTCTCCCTACGAGTCGAAAGGATCTCGTAGGTGTACATTATCCTTAGAAGTCGCGAGGACTCCTAAGTGGTGTTTTCCCTTACAAATCGTAAGGATCTTACAAGTGTGTTTGTTTCCTTATAAGTCGAGAGGACTTACAAGTGTCGTTCACCATATGAGATATTTCTCGCCATTGGTGGAACTTGGTGGGGAATTGTTTATTCATACCCGTGGATTGTATACAAGGGTCAATATTAGACCGCCTGTAGGGCAACTTGGGGAATATGACGGCTTAAGAACAGGTTTAGATCCCTGCAACCTAAGACTTTCGAATTCTATGAGCCGTGAGGGTCTCATAGGGGGAATTCTCCTTACGAGTCGTGAGGATCTCGTAAGTGTATCTTCTCCTTAGAAATCGTGTGAATTTCTAAGTGTGTTGCTCCTTTGTGATTCGTAAGGATCTCACGCGGGTATTTTCTCCTCACAAGATCGAAAGGACCCTGCAAGTGTATTTTTTTTTATTTTTTTACGAGATTGCGCCTTTCCGAGTTTTCACAAACTCGCTGGTAGTCCTGCTGATTTTACTTACGGCGCCCTTTTGGGTTTTCATCCATGCCCATTTCGCTTATGGACATACCGTTTTTTTGTTTTCTTTTTTTGTGGTTTTTCTTTTATATTTTTATTTTTACCGAGTTTGCGCCCTTTCGGGTTTTCACAAGCTTGCCGGCAACCCTGTGGTTTTTACTCACGGCGCCCTTTCGGGTTTTCATCGGTGCCCATTTCGCTTGTGGACGTACCGTTTTTTGTTTTTTGTTTTTTTGCGAACGGTGAAACTCTCGAAAGTAGCTTCGCCGCAGATGAACCATCTATTTGCCGGTGGGATTTGGGGGTGGCTTCATCGCTGGAGTAGCTGTGTAGTTAGTGGGACTTGAGTTGCAACCTTCACCGCTAGGACTTCGATTGCAATATAGATCTCAAGAGAGCATATCATCGCATTTGGGACGATGCGCTAGTTTAGGGACGTTTCGGTCCAACATTCTATTTTGGGGACGCAATTTAGTTTAAGGACATTTCGGTCCATTATCGTCGTATTTGAGGCGACGCGCCGTGTTTGAGAAGACGCACTAGTTTAGGGACGTTTCAGTCCAACATCGCCGTGTTTGGGGCAACGCTCTAGTTTAGGGACATTTCGGTCCATTATCGCCGTATTTAGGACGACGCGCCGTGTTTGAGGCGACGCGGTAGTTTAGGGACATTTCGGTCCATTATCGCCAGGTTTGAGGCGACGCTCTAGTTTAGGGACATTTCGGTCCAATATCGTCATGTTTGAGGCGGATTGTTAGTTTAGGAACATCTCGGTCCATTATCGCCAGGTTTGAGGCGACGCTCTAATTTAGGGACATTTCGGTCCAATATAGCCATGTTTGAGGCGGATTGTTAGTTTAAGGACTTCTCGGTCCATTCTTTTTCATTTGGTCGGGACGTTACATAACTTATCCCTTCCGACTCTTGTTTGCTGAGGCGCTGTTGCTTGTCCTTTGTATGTATGGAAACTTCACACCACAAGCTCTTTTCACTCTTTTGGACTGCTTCTTTTATTATCGCAACAATCAGGGTTTTTTTTTGCGGGAAATACCAGGCATTTTACACGGCACCTGCCCCCTGCTCATCAATGTCGCTTTCCGATACTGATGGAGCATCTTTTTCATATATGAAAGAACGAGATATCACGCCATTCCTTTTGCCAAGTCTTCCTCTTCCTTGGAAGAATGAACTTGACTTGGGGGTTTTTTCCCTTATCGTCTGATTCAGAGTGGGATATGGATTTCACATCCCTCCCATGGTTTTTTTTTGTTTAAGCGGGGTAGTCCACTTAATTGTAGGACCCGTCTATAGGTCCCTTAGTATCCTTCCAGTTTTTTGAAAAAAAGGTCCATCCGGCGTAATGATTATTCCGCCAGTGAGCAATATGCCCCCTGCATATATCCCGGGGGAGCGAGTATTTGCTCCCCAATCTTTTGAAGGGTAGTTACCGTGCCATCACTGTTTTGGCGATAGATTGTTTCGGAGCCGCTCATTCTTTGTTGAGCGTTGGCGACAAACGCCATCTTGCCTTTTCTTTTCATTCATCTTCATCGGATGATGAAGGGTCTTGACCCATCTGATCCAATCGAGTCATTTTATCCATGAGCTCTTGGAAGGTCGTCGGCTTGAAGAGGGCCATAAATGGGAACACCTTTGAATTTGGGTCAAGGGTGGCTATGAACATTCCCACGGCTACAGCTTCGTCGATGCATTGCTCGTATTTTGACCAGAGATTTCGCCATCGGGTAACATATTGAACCCAGGTTTCATTCAGTCCAATCCTTTCGTTGACCAACGCCACCACGGTATTGTGTTCATTCTCACAAGCGAATCTCTGACAGAAAAGCATATCCATCTCGTCGAAGGTCTTCACGGAATTATTTGGGAATTTCGCATACCATTCGATGGATTTGCCCGCCAAACTGCTGACGAACTATCAGAGGAGCGGTATATCATTTCCTCTAGTATTGCCACACATAGATTTAAATCGTGCAATATGCTGGCGAGAATTCTCAGTTCCTTTGTACATGTGGAACGTTGGAAGTGTATACTCTGGCGGGTACTGAATTTGATCATACCAGGCCGGATATGTTCGACCAGTCTTGCTTGACCTATTTGCAGCTTCACTGACATAGTGAGCTTTGATTTGCTGAGCGATATATTCATCCAGCTTTGCTTTTGGAATCATTTTCTCTTCGGCCGTTGATGAGACTTGCAGAGGATTTGAAATGTCACCCTTGTCTTTAAGAGCGACTACTGGCTGTTCATCTGCCAGTGGTTCCAATTGAACCATTATTCCATCCATATTCAGGATCAGAAGGGCCATCTAGTTCATTTTAACGGACATTTCTGCCGCTTCTTCATCTCTCTTTTTGAGAGCGCGCTTTAGGAAGTCAATATCCGACTCCTGCTATGTTCTTTCTACAGGTGCGTCTTCGGGATTTGCCTTAGATGATGGATTAGCGAGTGCTGCCGCCTGAGCAAGTATCTTCTGCAACTTTTCATGTTGCAGTTGAGCCTTTGTCGGAGACCAAGTATGCGGTCTGTGACTAGTAGAAGTGGTACTTTCCTCTTTGGGGTTCACCATGTTGACTGTATGAACTACCATGCTCCCAGGCTTGGGGCATCTAGAATCTTGACCCTTGGAGTTTGCTTAGGACATTTGGATTTTATTAGGCCTCTCTTTTTTGTGAGAAGCCGCTTCAGGAGGAACCATAGTATTAGAAACCGCCTTGGGATGAGTCCCCTTGTATTTGGAAAGGGAGTTGTCAGAATTTAGCTGACGCTTAAGGGAATGCCCGCGGATAACGACCGAGTCCTTCACTTTCTTTCACATCTTATATATAGATGAGGAAAGTTCTTTTAGGGAGCGAACTGGCATCTGCTCTCCTTGGATCTCCGTGGTTTGCGAAAACTTCTTCAATATCGCGATGGGGGAATTTTGCCTGACCCTTCGCAGCAGTTCAAAACCGTTCCCAGTTGGAACAACAACATTCGCCGTCAGAGTTAGAATCGGCCCGGATGGAGAACTGCCCGCAACTCGTCTTATTTGATGCCCATTTTGACGTCGATGATGTCTTGCGACAATAGATTTATCAGTCTCAAGAGTTTCCTTCTTTCTTTGAGATTATGAGTATTATGCCCCCTGCGTCGACCTCGGTCTTTGGTAGGTGCCAGTTGTTTAAGGACTAATTACGTCGACAAAACTGCAGCTTGGGGAGCCAGCCTGTGGAAGACAGACTTCTTCTGGGCTTCCTCCTTCGGCATTGAGGCACCGAGGGTGGGAGGTGGGAGTATCGACCCAAAGAGAAGCCCGTTGATTTCTTGAAGAGCTGGATTGCAGAGATTTGAGGCTGTAAGTGGCTCATACTTGACTCCGCCAGATGTGACAGAGCCTGAGTTGCGGTAGGTGGAAGCAAATGCCATTCTACAATGAGACGAAACGCCGGCTTTAGTATCTCATCACCCAAGGACAACTACAAACATATATACCGTGATTATTTGATCACAGAAAAAAACGACACGCGAAGTGTGGAGTGGAAAGAGGAAAAGGTCCCACCGGGCGTGCCAGAATCTGTTTACCGCCGGAAACAGAGACGAACTGGGATAAATCGTCTTGCCTGAATCTGGGGGCAGATGCTATTTGAATTTATCCGTCCACCTCTCCGAAAATACCAAGCTGATTTATGGCACCATATATCGGAGGTATGGACATACGCGACCGTTGTAGCAAACTTTATCAGATTCCCCTTTATTTTATGAAGGGTTTTTTGATTGTGGGGACGCTCTTCCCTGCAGGTGTAAGCCCCTGCAGTTAATTACGTTACCGCATTGTGATAACCATTTTCTCCTTCTCCAGCAGTTCAGTTCGTGTCGTGTGTGTTTTTGTTTGTTTTGGTTGCCCATGTGTTGTATATGGAGACTAGTTTATGTCGTCGCCCGTAAAGTGCGGATTAGTCCAAATCCATATATTTTAAATTTGGGTTTGGTTTATTTAAGGACCGTTAATATGGTTTGAGATTAAGATCGACTTAAAACATATGAGCATTTAGGCTCAATTTATTTTTAACTAAGGATACGTTAGCCATATTTGAGACTAAGATCAACTTAGCAAAATTTTAAGGATCGGTTTTATTTCAGATCCAACAACAGAGCATTTGGGCTCAGTTGCAAGAAAAACTTTGTAGAGAGACTAAACCAATTTGGGTTTAGTCTGCTCAGTCTTTTTATTTTGTGATCGAAAATGCTAAGCACTTATTTGGGCTCTGTTTATTTAGCCCCCTTTTTTATGCAAAAGTGCTAAGCACTTATTTAGCGTTCTGACATTCACATAGATATCATGTGAAGCATTCAATTATGAGCGCTGCCCAATCAGTGCTGAGCACTCAGCCGTTTTGGCTGTATATGAAGTGCTAAGCACTTTTTATATGGCGCTCACGTGAGGAGAACGTGCGGCGCTGGGATCTTCCCAATCAATGCTAAGCACTTAGCCGTTTTGGCTATATATGAAGTGCTAAGCACTTTTTATATGGCGTCCACGTCAGGAACATGTGCGGCGCTGGACGCTGCCCAATCAGTGCTAAGCACTTAGCCGTTTTGGTTATATATGGAGTGCTAAGCACTTTTATTCGGTGCCCACGTGTGTTTCACGTGAGGCGCTGGCCTTCTGCTTTGGGCGCCCACGTGTTTTTCACGTGAGGTGCTAGACGCTGCTAAAAGGGCACCCACGTAGGAAGCACGTGAGGCGCTAGTCTTTTTCCTCTTTTTAGAAATTAAATCTCTGTTAATAACATTTTGACCATTAATTATCACCAAGATCTTTGTTTTTTGAAGATCTAGGATCAGGTTTTTCTTTAAGAACTAAGTTCTTTTATAGGTTCTTTTGTTGGATATATGTATGCCTTAGAGGCCATTATATATATAGTGGATGCTTGGACATGTATATATGTATATAGATGACTTTTTTGCTCGACATGATAGTATGCTATCTGGTTTACTTTATCTTGACATGTTCATTTGATCATGCATCTTATTCACTTGGTACATGTTGATAAAGCCCATAGGATATTTGCTTGACTACTGGGACTATGATGTAGATCATACTAGTGGGACACTTGTAGTTTATAAGCATATCCTTTAACTGTTCCTAGTCGTAGGTGTATCGAGACGGGGCATCGATATTCCAGAGTAGCGTATAATATTCTTTTCCCATATGATGGGCGATAGATGATCCCATAGCCATCTGGTGTGGTGACACCAAAGATTGTATGCGGGTGCTCAGTGGAGACTGGGTACACTGAACGGACTCGCCGAGAACTCCTATGTGGTATTATATCTATCGTCGGATAGCAGTTCTCAGGTGACACTGGTACAGGTTAGTCTGTAGACCCAAGATCGTCATAGAGTCTTGTGTGTCCTCCCACTATACTTTGATCTCCACCCTACCACGGCTCTACTGAGTCGTGCAAACAGGTGGACTTTAGGTACAATCCCGAGGCACATGGAGGCAATGAGCGATAGGAGGGATTTCGTCTCTCCCGGTATTGTGGGTTGATGTTGTGCTATACTCGATTGGCTATAACAGGAAGTCCCTGGCCAGGGCTGCTGAGATTTACTGATAAGTGTTATCAGTAGTTTCTCGATCTGTTATGAGCCATATACCGGCATGACTTATTGAGTTATTGGGGTCGACGATTCCATCCCAAGACTCGATATGCAGCATATCTGACGAAGAGACCGGACCGTACGGTAAGTGTTGCCAGTTGGCTCGACGGGAGTTTTGACAACTTCGCTGGTTTTATTCTGATCGCTCAATACCCGGGTGGCCGTTACGTTTAGCTGACCGCTTGCGGCTTGTGGGTGTTTGATATGATCATCACCTGCTACCGGCGTATTGACGAGTCTTAGAGTCCCACAATGAAGTTTTCTGGCTTAGGAGAAAAGATGTGGTGTGCATATAAGATATGCGCGGGGACCCGATTAAATGCATGTATGTGATACCGTATATTTAATCGAGCGTTTTTCTATTGTTCGGGTCGTATGTGATATGACCGGTTATTAATTTAACATTTGACTTTTAGATCAATTCTTTATTAAACCCTTTTCTTTGTTGATGTACGTATGTATGCACATGATGATGTGCATGGACACATACATACATACATTGTATCATGGTTGTTGATACAATGGATGGTGGAAATGCAAGACTCACATGGTTGTGTGTGTATGTGTGTATATTTGAGTTAAAGTTAAAGATAATTCACTCATGGTTGATATTTATCTACTTTGACTAATCTTGACCTAATTTTTAACCTTGAGTTAATTTTCTTTTGGCTTTTAAACTCAATGATAAATATCTAGATATTAACTAACCATGGTTTGAGGAGAGAATGATTTAATATTGATTATTCATTCTCATCTCATTTTTTTCATCACAAAACACTTTGAGCTCAAGCTTTGCTATTATCTTCTTCTTCCTCATTCTCTTTCTCTCTTGAGATTTAAAAAGGAGTGAGTTAGTAAAAAAGAAAGAGTTTTGATTATATAATACAAACTACCTCATCATTTTACACACATCTAGCCCATTTGTATAGGGTGTTTGCTATACTTCTTTCCAAGATCAAGTAAAGCAAGGAGCTTTGGGCAAAGGGGTTTCAGGTGGATCATCTTGGACAAAGAAGACCTCCATCGATCCATTCAAAACTCTCAAAGTGCTAAGGAGTCACCAAGGGAAGTCTACAAAGGTTGTGATTTCTTCACTTAGTGATAATATGTTCTTTTTATGTGATACAAATGCTTGTTACCCTAAATATTCTAGTTAAAGATTCATGGTTAGTTTACTTAGCAGCTTTAAAATTTTAATTGTGGCATGTATGATGCTTCCAAACCCTAGTCTAGGTGCTATGTAAACCCAACAGTGGTATCAGAGCCAAGCTAGAATTTTAGACACAGTGTTAAAACAATTACGAAAACGAAATCGACTCCAAAAACACGATATGTGAAACCCTAGATTTTGCTCTCTGGAAATTTTTTAAAAGGTCATTTTAAAATTTTTTAAATAGCTGCAGAACACTGTATGGATACTTTAAGAACACAGGTGAAATACGGGGACTTGTGCTCGGAATTTGGCTGAGCACAAGGCCATGAAATCCGGCCTGGCCGGCCCCCCTTGCTCCGTTCTACTCTGTATTTCTCCAGTGCTCTGATCTTCTGGATTTGGGGTTTCAGGTATTGTTTGCTTAGCCCAAATTTTCATGTGATGTTTATTTTTATTAAGGGCTAATTCGTAGTGTTTCGTAGTCGTATATTTTAACACTGTAATGGTAACCTTGACAATGTTTAGCAGTTCGAACGAACTTCGAACACCACATCTTGTACCCCGCTGAAATTTTCAAGTGTTGTATATTTTAACACTGTAAAGGTAACCTTGACAATGTTTAGCAGTTCGAACGAACTTCGAACACCACATCTTGTACCCCGCTAAAATTTTCAAGTGTTGTAATTTTCCTAAGTTGATTATATTCAATAGTCGTCCAAGTATCCCTATGGCCCCTCTAGAAGAATATAATAACCTTAACTCGATTCTATGCCCACGGAACCGCGATCAAACCCTAGGGTTTGCCGTAGTTCCGGGATGCCATAGATGAGGCATTGGTTAACCCCTTCTACGGCTGGTCCATAGACACTGTAGTACGTTTTTTGAGTATTTTAGCTTTGCTCAAGTGTTGAGCGCTCGGGGTAATTTGTGGATGTATGTTGATTCGATCGAAACGTTAAACATCGTTTTGTTAAATGTGAATGTGATAATTGTAATTGTTGTTTTTCACTTTCTTTTCTGCGACCGTAAGCGTAGTATGTGGTGTATCGCCAGTTTCGTTACTATACATCAACGACAATCGGGGTACGCATACTTGCTTACGTTGATAATATGAGATATTATGTGTTGTTGAGATATGATGTGCAGGATTGTCGCGATTGAATAGCCGGGGGTTTTATGTGAGATGAGAGTCTTTATTTTCATTCATGTAAATATCAATTGTATGTAATATTCTTTTATTTAGGGCACTTCCGGGTTGAAGATGATGTCACCATTATTGTATATTATTTACTTTTCCGCATTAGGATAGACCCAAGGTGGGGAGCACAAATGACCGGGTTCTAGGGTTCAGTGGGAGGCTATCTCGAGGAGTCGAGACCGGATCTCCTAAACTCTAGAATTGGCTGGGTCACTTTCCGCTCTCGTAGGGGTCTATGGGTGTGGGTTTGGCTATTCATCGTGACCGTGGAATCCGTATTTTCTATTGTTGGCTGAATACAAAATACAGATCTCCTAGATATCCTTTTATTTTCATATGTGCTTCTGCTGTTGATATTCTGTAATGTGATTACTTAGTATCTGAGACGAATGGATTATTATTATATATATGATATATAATAAACGTTGTTTATGTTTTACACCCGCGCTAGTCCTACTCTGCTATGCCGTTAGTTAAGTAACCTAACGGTGCATAACGAAACACTGTGGCGAATGCGGATGGCATAAGTGTACGTTCTATTTTCGTTTCTTTTCTGTGATGGTTTAGGAACTTAAATGATGTGACTACATTAATATGATTAATGTAAAGAAAAAGAAACCTAAAGATGTTTTAAAATCGGATTTGAAACACACTCGGCTTTTTTTTAATGAAAAATGCAAGTTTCAAAAGATGCGGAGCTTAAGCATTTTCTAAATTGTTTTGATTCTACAACGAGATCAAGTTCAAAGCGTTAAAGGTTTTCATAAAAACCATCCGCAACCCTCCGTCATTTTAGGAAGCAGAGTACATAGTATTCGTGCTACGTATGTTGATTATAGTCAAGGCGTAGTGTACGGTAGCTAAGTGATTTCTTCCTACAAAGCATATGATGCGATCAGTTAGGACATTCATGTGATTATGTTGATCATAGTCAAGGGTCATATGGGTGGGTCTAGTTAATCTCGAAATGACGGGTAGAACTTGACTAGTGCTTATGATATATTGACCATAGCTAAGGTCATAAGCAGTTAGGGGTAAAAACCATATCGGGAGTTTCAAGAGTTGAAATTTGCAATGAGATTGCATACCATCTATATGATAGTTGAATCCCGATCCCACTGTGAGTAAGAGTTACTCCCAGAAGAGTTTTGCACTTTACAATTAGCTAATCCAGTAGGTGTCTAGAAAGATGTCAATGGGGTATGACCTCTGGGAAAACGAGGTTTATTTTAATTAGGTCCGTGCGAAAGCACGGGGAACCTCCCTCAAAGTACCAAAACTGGCCTGGCTGACCGGTTAGCGAAACTGTAGAATGTAATTAATCCTGGCTAGTTTTCTTTTCAGGTTTTGAAAGAAAATTTGATAAAAGCAGTGGGAGACATCGATTAGATAAGATAATAACCAATCTAATTCTTTGCAAGAGCATTTCGCTGAGTGTATTCTTTTCTCTCTCCTAATGGCAGATACTGATGACGGGACTTAAGCTTCTTTTAGAGAAAAATAAACTGACAGGACCGAATTATAAAGAATGGTTGAGGAACTTGAACATTGCACTCACATATGATAAAGTATCATATGTCCTCACTACCAAAGCCCCACCCGTCCCAGGACCTGAATCATCTGTTTCGGATAGGGAGATCCGAAAAACATGGGATATTGACTGAGACATGGCCAAGTGCCTCGTGCTTTCTTCTATGGACAGTATTCATCAGAATTAGCACGAGAATATGGATATACAATCCATCTTTCTTCATACAAAGGAGTTGTATGCAGAGCAATCTCGGACTTTACGATACGAGGCATCTCGAAATCTGTTTCAGATGCGAATGGCCCCTGGCACATTAGTAAGAGAACATGTTCTGAAAATGATTGGTCTTATAGAAGAACTTGAGGAACTGGAAACCCCCCCCCCCCCCCCCCCGCCTTTGCTCCGTTCATAGTGAATTTCAATATGGACGATTTGGAGAAATCATTGCCTGAACTTCTCAATATGTTGAGAAGTACAGAGAGCACGCTTAAGATAGTGAAAACTCCCGCTCTGTTATATGGGCCATATTTCTTTTCCATCCCAAAAGCCAAGGCCAAGGGAAAGAAGAAGAAGAAACCCACCAAACCGAGAGGTAGAGTTCAAAAAGCGAAAGGGAAAGACAAATCTGGGGCCACGGGAAGTGGAAAATGAGAATGTTTTTTCTGCCACAAGTCGGGACATTGGAAACGCAACTGTGCTCTGTATCTTGCTGATCTCAAGAAGAAGAAGTATGCTGATGTTTCCGCTTCAGGTGTGTTTGTAACTGAAAACTGTTTTTCAATAAACTCTGCATCTTGGGTATTAGATATCGGTTCTGGTTCTCACATCTGAAATTGTATGCAGGGATTGAGAAACAGTAGAGTTTTGAAGACTGGTGACTATACTCTGCGGGTTGGAAATGGTTCCAATGTACATGTTGTATCCGTAGGAGAGTATCATCTGGGGTTGCCTTCGGGTTGTATTTTGGTTTTGAACCCGTGTTATTATGTACCTAGTATGCTATGTAATATAATATCCATTTCTTTGTTGGAAAATGAAGGATATCATTTTGTGTTGCAGAATAATGTTATGAACATTAACTTAAATCAACAGGTGATTGTGTATGGTACATTAAATAACGGTATTTACTTCCTGAACCAACACACAGTTTTCAGTATACAACATACTAATAAAAGAAAGTTTTCAGATATAAATGAGGCTTTTCTTTGGCATTGTAGACTTGGTCATATTAATGAAACAAGACTAAACAAGCTACATCAAGATGGATATTTGAATCCTTTTGAATATAAATCTTATGCGACTTGCCAGTCTTGTATCAAAAGTAAAATGACCAAAACTCCGTTTATTGGACACGGAGAAAGAGCTGTGGAACTTTTAAGCCTCATACATAGTGATGTATGCGGACCAATGTCTACGCATGCTAGAGGCGGTTTTTCATACTTCATTACTTTTACTGATGATTTCTCAAGATTCGGACACGTGTTTTTGTTAAAGCATAAATCCGAAGCTTTCGAGAAATTCAAGGAGTATAAACTTGAAGTAGAAAAACAAACAGGCTTGAGTACCAAGAAACTTCAATCAGATCGAGGTGGAGAGTATTTGAGTACAGAGTTTTCAGACTTCTTACAAGAGAATGAGATTCTCTCTCAGCTCACTCCTCCTTACACACCACAACACAATGGCGTGTCAGAACGGAGGAATCGTACCCTATTAGATATGGTACGGTCTATGATGTGTGATGCTGAGTTACCGCTTTCCTTTTGGGGACATGCATTGGAGACAACAATGTATTTGTTAAACAGGGTTCCAACCAAGACCGTGTCTTCCACTCCATATGAGATATGAAGTGGAAAGAGACCATCTCTTAAAAGAGTTAGGATATGGGGTTGTCCAGCTTTTGTCAAAATGCAGAATCCGGACAAACTCGAGACACGATCGGTCATGTGTAAATTTGTGTGATATACAAAACATTCATATGGATATCTATTCTACCACAACGAGGAATAAAAGGTGTTTGTTTATCAGCATGCCACATTTTTAGAAAATGAGATTTTTATAAAAGGTGATGATGGCAATGCGGTAGAACTAGAAGAGGTTCTAGAGACACAAATTACTCAGGACGAATTGGTTGAAACTGATGTTGCAGTAGAACTTCAAGAACCTCAGCCGCTCCGGAGATCTAGTAGAACTTCTCGCCCACCAGAGAGATACTAAAGGATTGCATCATGGATGATGATGACCTGATTGATCTTTTTTTTATGTGAGTGTATTGTAACCGCAATCAAAACGGTGTCGAGCGTAGCTAGACCGAGATGAGTACGGGTCGTCCTCAGGAAAACGTTGAATCTTTCAATCTTACTTTAGACATGTTGAAAAAGAGAAAGGAAGAATAAAGAATGGTGAATAATGGTTGTAGGTTCTAGATCTACGTTAAACACGGATGCACAATATAGATCTAGATTAACTACGGATGTAGGTTTTATAGTAGAAGGGGGCTTGTAGGGTTCATTGGGATTTAGTAGTTATGGATGATTAATTAAAGATTACGCTTTTTAACTTTTAATAGATTTAAAACTAGAACGACAGTGATGCATGTAGATTAGGATTTCTGGAGGGAAAAAAGGTTCCCACTCTTAACCCCTATCTCGACATGGAACTTCGTTCATATCTAGCCTTTACCAAAACAATTGTTAATCTAATCTCTAATCGTGGTCGCGATTATCAATGAATTGGTAGCGTGCCCAATTAGGATGTTAACTATTCTTTTGATAGAGTTTATAAACTTTATAGGACATAAAAAGAGTTTAAGGATCTTCATCATCCATTAACCTACCCTAATCCCATGAACCCTAACAAGCGAAGAATTACTCGCGCATATTGGGAAAAGAAGAGTTGGAGAGAGAAATCATATTAAAAACTACAAAGAGATAGAATAAGAAAACTACTACCTTTATTAATCAACAAAAATCATTTACACTTTGTTCCCTTAGAAAATGATTACAAAATGCTAGTTTGCTTCTCGATCTCTTCTAAGGAGGTAGATGAACAGTTGATGATCAACCTGGATGCGTGAGCCGTCTTGGACTTCGTGATCGCGTCGACTTGATGATTTTTCCAAGAGGCTCTCGGTCCTTATTTATAGTCCCAGAGCCAGAACCCTAGTTTCCTAATTTGGAAACCAGTGGTTAAGATCCCAACAGCAAAATTCCAACTCCCAACTCGTCCAATACGCGGCGGATCCGGGGCCAATAGGTGGGTTTGGCCGCGGATCTGCGCCCAAACAGGAAGTTTGTTGGGTCGTTTCTCTGGGGCTTTGTCTATCTGATACGTGGTGATCTTTTAACATCTCTGGAAACTGAAAATCTTCTCTTCGTTACTGCCAGACTTAATTTCTTTAGTTTACTTTCTTAATTAGGCAGGTTTGTTTTACCAACTTTGATTTCCTTGATTTTAGCCCTGCAAATTCTGCTCGATAACTCAACAAATAATATTAGTAGAGTTTGTTTTATTGAGATATTAACTTAACCATTAAGAATTGGTCAAAAGCATATTTAAATGGGCCAAATGTTACATGGATATTGTTCCCTTCCGAATGGCGGCCAAGACATAGGCGTCTTTCCTGAGATTCGGGGCAGATGCTAATTGGTGCTATCCGTCCACCTCTCCGAAGATGCCAAGTTGATTTATGGCACCATGTATCGAAGGTTTAAACGGATGCAGCCGATGTAGCAGACTTCGTCAGATTCCCCCTCGTTTGAGGGGTTTTTGATTGTGGGGACGCTCTTCCCTGCAGGCGCAAGCCCCTGCAGTTAATTACGCTACCGCATCGCGGTAACCACTTTCTCCTTCTCCAGATGGTCACTTCATGTCGTGGGTGTTTGTTTTTTTTTTGGTTGCCCGTGGATTGTATACGGAGACTAAGTTATGTCGTCGCCCGTAGGGCGTGGATTAGTCCAAATCCGTATTTTCTTAGATTTGGGTTTGGGGTTTTGGTTTAAGGATACGTTAGACCTGTTTAAGGCTAAGATCAACTTAAATGTTTGTTAAGGATACGTTAGTCTAGTTTGAGACTAAGATCAACTTAACGGGATCATTTAGATCCGACAAAAGAGCGTTTGGGCTCTATTGTTCCAGTTTAGGGACATAATGGTCCATTGAATGTATGGCCGTCGGGACCCGTCACCTCTCTGACGACGTTGAAGGATTACAACGACAGATGTCAGAGGAGTTCTGAGATGTACCCTTGAACCAAAGTTGGTTGGGAGACCTGCAGTCCAATTTGGGACTAAAGTCTGTTTGAGGGTTTAAGGATACGCTAGCCATATTTGAGGCTAAGATCAACTTAAACGGGATCGTTTAGATCTGACAAAAGAGCATTTGAGCTCTATTGTTCCAGTTTAGGGACATAGTGGTCCATTGAATGTATGGCCGTCGGGACCCGTCACCTCTCTGACGACGTTGAAGGATTACAACGACAGATGTCAGAGGAGTTCTGAGATGTACCCTTGAACCAAAGTTGGTTGGGAGACCTGTAGTCCAATTTGGGACTAAAGTCTGTTTGAGGGTTTAAGGATACGTTAGCCATATTTGAGGCTAAGATCAACTTAAACGGGATCGTTTAGATCCGACAAAAGAGCATTTGGGCTCTATTGTTCCAGTTTAGGGACATAATGGTCCATTGAATGTATGGCCGTCGGGACCCGTCACCTCTCTGACGACGTTGAAGGATTACAACGACAGATGTCAGAGGAGTTCTGAGATGTACCCTTGAACCAATGAGTTGGTTGAAAGAGCAGATGTGCTCAGTTCAAGATGATTTGAGGACTTATGGCCAGTTTGGGCTAAGTCCAATTATGTTTGAAATATTGGCCTTCTGTTGGTCCATTGAAGGAGAGGCTTTGCCTCTAGAAACTTAGCCAATTGGGCTAAAACTAGTGTTAAACACTAAATACCAACAGTGTTGAACACTGGGAATAAGATTAGCAAGTTAGTGTTAAACACTAAAAGATAACCAGTGTTAAACACTAGCAACAGGGCTTTCAAATTAGTGTTAAACACTAAAGCAAATCAGTGTTAAACACTGGTAATCAGAGATTTCAAATTAGTGTTAAACACTAAAGCAAATCAGTGTTAAACACTGGGAACAAAGTCTTCAGATTAGTGTTAAACACTAAGGAGAGATGGGTCACGTGTGGACACGTGAGAGCGCCCTGATTTCCCTTATTTTATTCTGCAGATCAGTGTTTAACTCTTTTAATTCTGACGGCCATCACGTGTGAGCACGTGATGGAGGCCCCCGCTCTGGTCTGTTAGAATGCTCATTAGGGGTCACGTGGTGACACGTGAGGGCGCCCTAAATGTAGAGCCAGATCTCCTTTTGGTTTATCCTCAAATCTGCGAATAAGTGTTAAACACTTTTGTTTTTATTTTAGAGCATCACGTGTTGGCACATGATGGGGATCTGTGCGCCAATTGTTAAAACATTTGCTGAGGGGTCGCGTGATAACACGTGAGAGCGCCCAAAGGTTTCATTTCGTTTGCTTTTTCTTTCTGCGTTTTGGGAGTCACGTGGGAGCACGTGAGGTGATGCTTCAAAGTTCTTTGCAGGGGATCTTTTCAAGGGTCACGTGGGGGCACGTGACCCTAGTTCTTTTCATGAACAGAGATCTTTTAAGAATTGAATTCTTTGTAGGGTTAAATCCTAATTATGATTTTGGATGAATTAAATTCCTATCGTGAAAGAATTAAATTCTTATTTAAGATGAAACCCTGATTTCTTTTCAAAGGAATTAAATTCCCAGATATGTAAAAGAATTAAATTCTTGATTAGGGTTAAACCCTAGTTTCATTTTAGGAGGAATTAAATTCCTGTGAGTTTGGGAGAATTAAATTCTCAAAACTCAATTCCTCCTCTGTGTTTTAGATCTGCATGGCAGGATCTCAACCCAATGAGAATTAAATTCTCAATTCATGGGGAGATGTGCACTTTGCAGATCTTCAACCAGAGAAAGAACTAAGTTCTTTTCTTTATATAAGAGTTAAACTCTTTTGAGAATTAAATTCTCTTTTTAAGCCTCTCTTTTCTTACCTAGGGTTTTTTCTTTTGCAGAGAATTAAATTCTCCTCTCTTTTCTTTTTTCTCTTGAGAATTAAATTCTCCTCCCTCTGTTTCTTCTCTCCAAAAAAGTAGATCCATTCTCTTCTTTTCTTGGTTCCTATTTATAGGAGAAGGAAGAGAATCAATTTTTTTAGCAAATCTCTCATTGAAAGATTTGATTTGATTTCATGAGAGATTTGATTTACTTTCATCATTAATATGATCCTTTAGATCATTCAGTGAATTTTATTCACCGTTGGATTTTAAATCCAAAAGATATTCTGTTTGTTATTTCGGTGAGATTTGGGGAGATCTTTCCTTGTCTAGGATTTTTCCATAAATTGGTGATATTTAATCACCCTTAGATCTTTAATCCAACGGTCCCCATAATCCTTTTCCATTTGGAAAGATTTAGAAGCTTTTAGAATTTAATTCTATTAACTGTAAGGCTTTCGAAACCAGTCACGTGCTGACACGTGACCCTTGGTCACGTGGGAGCACGTGACCCCCAATTGAGTTCTTGAACGGCCGCTTGTTTATGCTTCAGTTTTAACTATCACGTGTCAACACGTGACCCTTGGTCACGTGTGAGCACGTGATACCTCATTGAGGTAACTTCTGACTTTTAGAATTAAATTATATTCATTATTTTAGAGGCTTTAAAAGCCCATCACGTGTGTGCACGTGACCCATGGTCACGTGTGAGCACGTGATGCCCCATTGGGGTCTTTTTTGAGTTTTTATTATATCTTTTAACTCCTCCAGCGGGTTCTTAAAGGTCCATCACATGTGGACACGTGATACCTCATAACTTTTGACCCCGGATGAATTATGAGGCCCATAATATATCAAATCGAAGGGTTTTTCGAGATACTTCCATTACCATCAGAATTTAATAGTTCCTCCTTCGGGAACTTATCAAAATACAGGCCGGAAGGTATTGGTTCGCATTTCCTTAAGCGTATCGCTGCCATTTGATACCTTGGACTCTTCTGCGCAGAAATTTTTGGCGGGAACAAATTCCCCCCACTACTTTGCCCACGTAAGTATATACGTGGGTGAAGTAGTGCAAAGTAATGCATAACGTATGACCAGTTTCGGGTTGGTAGATTACTTTCAGAATCTTGATCTGAGAAGATAACGAGCGGACACGAGCGTCATCATTTATTATTGACTCAAATCTCGACTCTTAAGAGATATAGTTCCAAACCCTTAACTCCATGAGCCGCACCCTTCTATCTCTTTATATCTTACTCTGGCGTGAAGTAGTTTATATGCTCATGAGTAGCTTTTCCATTTCAGTGGCATGTAGCTTTGGCGAGTGTGGCTCATAGATGGTCCATCTTGACCTCTTTGCAGGGCGGTGATGGCTTAGGAGACAGGGTTAGGATCTGCCACCTAAGACTTTTCAACTTTATGAGCCGTGAGGGTTTCATAAAGACTTTTCTCCCTACGAGTCGTGAGGATCTCGTAGGTGTATTTTCTCCTTGGGAATCGTGAGGATTCCTAAGTGTGTTTTCTCTTATAAGTCGTAAGGATCCTATAAGAGAGTTTTCTCTCTTACGAGTCGAGAGGACCCGTCAGCGGTTGTTTCCCTCCTTGTCGAGATTCGACTTTGGAGAGTGTGACCCGTGGATAGTATGCAAGAGACCGTTTTGGGCCGACTTGCAGGGTCCCAGTGCTTAGGAAACAGGTTTTTTAATCCCTACTGCCTAAGACTTTATCTCACGAGTCGAGACGAATCGAGAAGTTCTCGCAAAGACATCAATTTCCTCACGAGTTGAAACGGATCGAGCAGATCTCGCAAGAATATCCTAACATCACAGTTAACCTATGCTCTTTACGACAGAAGTCCGTTAGGGTCTGTGGTACTTAGGGTTTTGGCCGTCGTACCGTCACATGAGCTGATATATTCCTCGATAGGCAATCGTGCTGTTCGAGTAGCCCTGCGACTGCCGTGTCTCTGATCCCTTCGGGGGCTGGACAAGACGTCTTCAAGCAATCCTCCTTGGCAGTTTGACCGTCGGAAGAGCGAGCGTTAGGAATTTGCCATGCCGCTTTTTACTTGAGGTTAGGCTCATTTTGGAGAGCCCCGATGAGTCATAACCACTCCGCGCTGGTGTGGGATGATCTCCGATAGTCTTTCAGGCTTTATATGACTTGTCGTTAAGACCCTGAAGCTAGGAATTTGGCCTTTGCTTCGTTTGCTGGCATTGCGTCCTCTGTATCGAGACGAATGTCGTGGTTGTCTCTAGGTTGCTGGTGAACCGTCGAGGTTTGGAACTAGAGATTTTGCCGTGGCTCCTTTTGGTGATGTTGCATCTGATGTATCGAGACGAACGTCGAGGTGGTGACCACTCCGCACTGGTGCGAGATAATCTCCGATTGTCTTTCAGGCTTTATATGACCTGCCGTTAAGACGCATGAAGCTAGGAATTTGGCCTTCGCTTCGTTCGCTGGCATCGCGTCCTCTGTATCGAGACGAATGTCATGGTTGTCTCTAGGTTGCTGATGAACCGTCGAGGTTTGGAACTAGAGATTTTGCCGTGGCTCCTTTTGGTGATGTTGCGTCTGCTGTATCGAGACGAACGTAGAGGTGGTGACCACTCCGCACTGGTGCGAGATAATCTCCGATTGTCTTTCAGGCTTTATATGACTTGCCGTTAAGACGCATGAAGCTAGGAATTTGGCCTTCGCTTCGTTCGCTGGCATCGCGTCCTCTGTATCGAGACGAATGTCATGGTTGTCTCTAGGTTGCAGCTGAACCATCGAGGTTTGGAACTAGGGATTTTGCCGTGGCTCCTTTTGGTGATGTTGCGTCTGATGTATCGAGACGAACGTCGAGGTGGTGACCACTCCGTACTGGTGCGAGATAATCTCCGATTGTCTTTCAGGCTTTATATGACTTGCCGTTAAGACGCATGAAGCTAGGAATTTGGCCTTCGCTTCATTTGCTTTGGCGTGTCCGGATCCTGTTGGAGGAAGGACGCTGTGGTGACATCTCGTCTGCTGTATCGAGACGATCGTCGAGGTGGTGACCACTCCGCGATGGGATGATCTCCGGTGGTCTTTCAGGCTTTATATGACTTGCCGTTAAGACCTTGAAGCTAGGAATTTAGCCTTCGCTTCGTTTGCTGGCATTGCGTCTGCTGTATCGAGACGAATGTCGCGGTTGTATCTAGGTTGTTGGTGAACCGTCGAGGCTTGGAACTGGGAATTTTGCCGTGGCAACGTTTGTTTGAGTGTCGCGTCTGAACCCTGCTGGAGGAAGAACGCTGGGGTGACATCTCGTCTGCTGTATCGAGACGAACGTCGAGGTGGTGACCACTCCATGTGGGATGATCTCCGGTGGTCTTTCAGGCTTTATATGACTTGCCGTCAAGACCCTGAAGCTAGGAATTTGGCCTTTGCTTCATTTGCTTTGGCGCGTCCGAATCTTGCTGGAGGAAGGACGCTGTAGTGACATCTCGTCTGCTGTATCGAGACGAACGTCGAAGTGGTGATCACTCTATGCTGGTATGAGATGATCTCTGATTGTCTTTCCGGTTTTATATGAGTTACCGTCAAGACGTTGAAGCTAGGAACTTGGCCTTCGCTTCATTTGCTTTAGTGTGTCAGAATCCTGTTGGAGGAAGGACATCTCGTCTGCTGTATCGAGACGACGTCGAGGTGGTGATCACTCTATGCTGGTGTAAGATGATCTCCGATTGTCTTTCAGGCTTTATATGACTTGCTGTCAAGACCCTGAAGCTAGGAATTTGGCCTTTGCTTCATTTGCTTTGGCGCATCCGAGTCCTGCTGGGGGAAGAACGCTGGGGTGACATTTCATCTGCTGTATCGAGACGAACGTCGAGGTGGTGACCACTCCATGTGGTGCGAGATGATCTCCGATTGTTTTTCAGGCTTTATATGAGTTGCTGTTAAGACCCTGAAGCTAGGAATTTGGCCTTTGCTTCATCTGCTTTGGTGTGTCCGGATCCTGTTGGAGGAAGGACGCTGTAGTGACATCTCGTCTGCTGTATCAAGACGAACGTCGAGGTGGAGCTGGGATTTTGCCGTCACTCCGCTTTACTGATCATGGGGTCTTTGGTTGACGTTGCATCTACATCCTGCTGGACTGCGAAGGAACGCCGTTGTTGACATTGCGTCTGCTGTAACAAGACGAATGCTGAGGTGGAGCTAGGATTTTTCCGTCACTCCGCTTTGCTGACCATGGGGTCTTTCGTTGATGTTGCGTCTTCATCCTGCTGGACCTGCGGAGGAACACCGTCGTTGACATCTCGTCTGCTGTATCGAGACGAATGCTGAGGTGGAGCTGGGATTTTGCCGTCGCTCCATTTGATGGTGTAACATTTGTGTCATGTTGGAATGAGGAGGCCCACCGTCATTGGTCTCCAGGCTGCAGATGTGCCCATTTGAGATTTGGAACTAGGGCCTTTGCCATGGCTCCGTTTCGTTGCGACTCTGAGGTCGGTTGTTGACGTCACATCTGCATCAGGTTGGAGGGACAAAGCACGCCGGTGTTGATCTCTAAGTTGTTGATGTTGACGTTGAGACCCTAAAGCTAGGGATCTTCCTTTGCTTCATTTGCTGACATTGTGTCTGCAATATTGCGACAAATGTCGAGGTTGTCTCTAGGTTGTCTATGAACCGTCGAGATTTGGCTTCGTTTTCTAATGGAGCCTGTTGGGAAGGTATGGTTCCCTCTTTATTTGTGCCCCTGGATTGTATACAGGGATCGATATGATCTTACCTGTAGGGCAAAAAGTTTCATTCTTTCATTTCATTCTTTTTTTTCTTTTTTTTCCCCGCGATGCTCTATCATTTCAGCTTTTTATATCGCGAAAATCGCGATTGCCCAATCATTTCGGCTGTTTTTTGCGGTGCCCAATCATTTCGGCTGTTTTTTGCGGTGCCCAATCATTTCGGCTATTTATTTTATTTTTACTCGCTGCTTTTTATTGCGAGTTGCCCCATCATTTCGGCTATTTTTCATGCATACATTTTTACTTGCTGCTTTTTATTGCAAGTTGCCCCATCATTTCGGCTATTTCGTATGCATGTGTGGCTCGCTAGCCTTTTCGCTGCAAGCTTGGATTTTAGACACCGATTTCGGCATCAGCATCGCTACAACTGAGATGTTGCCAGGAGCGAATCATCATTTGCATCTGCCGATGTTGAACAAAGGTGGCTTAGTAAACAGGGTTAGAATTCTGTCGACTAAGGCTTTTGACTTCATGAATCGTAAGGGTCTCACAAAGCTATTTCTCCTTACAAGTCGTGAGGATCTCGTAGGTGTGTTTTCTCCTTAGGGATCGTAAGGATTCCTAAGTGTATGTTCCCCCGTAAGTCATAAGGATCTTACAAAAGGGTTTTCTCCTTATAAGTCGAGAGGACTTATAAGGGTTGTTCACCATATGGACATATCCCTAGTCACGGGTGGGACTTTGCTGGGGAAATGTTTATTCGCGCCCGTGGATTGTATACAAGGGTCAGTATGAGCCGCTTGTAGGGCAGTATCGAAGGTTGTGGGGGTTGCTTAAGAACAGGTTCAGATCTCTGTAACTTAAGACTTTCAAATCTTATGAGCCGTGAGGGTCCCATAAGAGAGTTCTCCTTACGAGTCGTGAGGATCTCGCAAGTGTAATTTCTCCTTAGGAACCGTGAGGATCCTTAAGTGTGTTGCTCCCCTGTGAGTCGTAAGGATCTCATGCGGGCGGTTTCTCCTCACAAGGTCGAGAGGACCCTGTAAGTGTTTTAACGAGGTTGTGCCCTTTCGGGTTTTCACGAACACTCGCCGGTAGCCCTGCTGTTTTTACTCACGGAGCCCTTTCGGGTTTTCATCCGTGCCCATTTTGCTTATGGACATACCGTCTTCTTTTTTTTTTATTCTTTTTATTCTTTTTTCTAATGAGGTCGCGCCTTTTCGGGTTTTCACGAACACTCGCCGGTAGCCCTGCTGTTTTTACTCACGGAGCCCTTTCGGGTTTTCATCCGTGCCCATTTCGCTTATGGACATACCGTCTTTTATTTATTTATTTTTTTTTACCACGTCAGCTTGAAGATGCCACGGGTTGATAGTAGTTTAACGACGTTTCGGTCATTTCCAAGTTTTAGGACATTGCGGTCCGCCGTTAGTTTAGGGACGTTTCAGTCCAACGCCAGTTTTAGGACATAGTGGTCCACTGTTAGTTTAAGGACGTTTCGGTCCAACGTTGCCATATTTGAGGCGAGTTTCTAGTTTATGGACTTTTCGATCCATGGGGCTTTCTCTATGAAATAGCACGATGCCCCCGGCATGTCCATCTTTTTTGGAGCATGTGGTTGTGGCGGGCTCACCTTCCAGTTGTCAGACAACACGAATTTGCCCTGTTGGTATTCATCCTCAATCCAACCTTTGAAGACATAGCAATTTTCGAGTGGGTGACCCATTACTCTGTGGTAGGGACAATAGTTAGGATTGTCAACGTCACCTGGCTGCAACGGACGTTTTGGATCCGGCAGAGTGATGAGCCCGCTGCGCACCGCTAGCTCGAACAGTCTCTTTGTTTTATATCTGGGAAACGAGTAAGGACGTTTCAACTTCTCATTGATGTATCGTGGCTTGTTGTTTTGACGACCAAACGGTTTCGGGTCACTCGGCTGTTGTTGAGCATTGGCGACGGAGGTCGCTTTTCCATTCCCCTTATCCCTTTTGTTCGATCCCTTGTTTGCGGGTCCGAGATTCTTTTCGAGTAGCTTGTGATTGCGCAGCTGAACGTTCTCGCAGCTCTTCTTTTCTTCCTCTTTTCCTGAGGTGGATTCTTTGAAGAGAGGGCTGAGAGTCATTTCTTCTTCAGAATTGCTCCCGAAGGTAAGGGCTTGCGATCTTCTGCCGTCAACCATGTAACCGTTGCCGGCAGTTTTCATATGCTCATTTGTCGTGCTCTGTTTCCGACGAGCTTCACGCTTCAATCGCTGAACATGCTGCCGGTGAGCAACGTATCCCTGCCACCAGTTTTTAAAGGCATTGCATTCTTCAGTAGGGTGTGCAATCTTCTGATGATATAAGCAGAAGTTAGGATGTACGTCCGCTTCATCAAGATGTATACCGCCAGGAGAATTTTCTCTGAAAGAGGGCAGTTTCATCCTCATCGATATGGCTTTGGCGAATCGTTTCCTTGTCTTGATCCTGCTTTCATTTGCGTCGAATGTATTTTGATCCGGTGGGAGTGTTTTGACCCTTTCATCTAGTCGCCGGCGTTTGGTTTTCTCGAATATGGCCATCTCGCGCTCTCGATCAGCTTTTCTTTTGAGACGGGCTTCGTTCAGGAATGCATCAATCATTTCGTCTGACGGTCCTAGAAGTTCTGGCTCAGGATCTGCCCCCAGCTTCTCTGTGTAAGGAGCTTCTTCGTCATTTATTGACGAGTGAGAAATCACATGGCAGCTTGCCACATAATCTTCAGATTCATCCGACGAGTCTTCTCCATTGTCATCATCTCCGTCCTCAAGGACGCGGCTGAGAAATTCTTGGAGTGTGACTGGGGTCCGCGCCTTCTGATTATATTCTTCCAACGCGTCAATCTGTTTTTGCAGGTCCGTGCGCTTGTCACCAGGCTTCACAGGCTTCTTGGTCTTCTTCTTCTTCTTCGAAGACTTTGACGGCTGGGTGTGAGCGCTCTGACCATCACCGCCCGTTTTTGGAGTTGGGCGCGGTTTCAGCATTCCCTCGATGATCTCAGGTTCCAGTGGATTTTTCCACCTGATTGCCGGGCACGTTTGGAGATTTTTCAGCATTCTTTTAGTTTTGGTCGAAAGAGCCACCTCCTATGGATCTTCCTCAACAAAAGAGCACGTTGCCTCCGGTTTGCTTGTCTTCTTAGGAGTGTGAGGCTGTGGCGGGTTCACTTTCTAGTTTTCGGATAACGCGAACTTGCCTTGTTGGTACTGATCCTCGATCCATCCCTTAAAGACGAAGCAATCTTCGATTGGATGGCTTACCGCTTGGTGGTAAGGGCAGTAATTTTGATCGTTGACATCGCCTGGCTGCAACGGACGTTTCGGACTCGGCAGGTTGATGAGTCTGTTGCGCACTGCCAGCTCGAACAATCTCCTCGTTTTATTCTGAGGAAACGAGTAAGGATGTCCCAGTCTCTCCTCGAGGGATGGGCATGGACGCACGTTGTTTTGGCGAACAACCGGCTTTAAGTTGCTCGGTTGTTGTTGAGCGTTGGCGACGAAGGTTGCTTTCCCTTTGCCCTTTTCATTCCAAGGCTCTGTCTTTAAAGAGGAAGGCCTATGGCCCATCTGGTCCATTTGGGCCAGCTTGTCAATCAAGGCCTGAAAGGTGGTCGGCTTGAAGAACATCATGAATTGGGAGGTGGTCGCTTGAAGGCCGAGAGTGTTAGTGTATATGCCCTAGAGGCCATTAATGTATCATACTAGTTTGTATATTACTTGATGGAAGCTTGGGATATTCACAGTTGTATATACAATCTTGCTCGAAATGGTAGTATGCTACTTGGTTTGTCTCTGCTTTAATATGTGCATGTGTTTCTTTTAGCATATTGCTGATGTACATATTAGTAGAGCCCTTAGGATCTTTGCTTGATTACCAGCGTGGTGATGGCGCTCACACTCGTGGGAGCTGGGTGATCTATAAGCACATCCTTATACAGGTCCCTAGTCGTTGGACTATCGAGACAGGGCATCGATACTCCGGAGTAGACTAGCGTATGCGCTTCTCATCCCAGTGTGGGAGACGGTCTGTCCCACAGCCGTCAGTACGTCGTACTTGGGATAGTATACGGGTGCTCGTTAGGTTACGAGTACACTGGACAGGACTCGTCGGGGACTGTTGGTTGGTATTATACCTATCGTCAGTTATCAGTTCTCAGGTGACATGAGTACAACTTAGTCCGTTGACTTGACACTGTCACTTCGCCTCGAGTGTGTTCCCACTGCACTTTGATTACTACCCTACCACGACTCAAAGGAGTCGTGCAAACAGGTAGTTTTTGGGTGCAGTCCCGAAGCACTTGGAGGCAGTGACGGTTAGACAGGATTCGTCTCTCCCGGTATTGGGGGTTGACATCGCGCAGTGTCCAGGAGAGCCATTACACGAGTAGTCCCTGGCCAGGGCAAGCGAGATATACTGGTAGGTTTCCAGTGTTATCTCAGGGTGTTCTGGGCTTCACTCCGACACGACTTGTACCGCTATTAGGGGACTGACGTTCACCGCCCCCTAGGCCCGCCATGCGATGTATCAGACGAACAGACCGGACTGTACGGAGATTGTCACATACAGGCTCAGTAGGAGTTCAGATGGGGTTCACCTCGTCAGTCTTCTTATCGACATCTACCTGGGGACCGTTACGTACAGCTAGTGCTGCTTGCGGTCTGTGGTTAAACCCACTGCCAGCGTAGTGTCGAGTCTTTAGAGTCCCACACAGAGAGCTATTCGCCTTTAGGCAAAATGAGTAGAGGTCGCATGGTTTTGCGACAGGGTTCGTTCACATTCGCGCACTTGTGCACGTTTGCTGTCCGGACAGTTTATACTAGCGGGCTTTGGTTTAAGTCGGATCCTAGTATATGATTTGAGATTGGTTTTTCTCATAGTATTCGTGTTCCTCGGATCACGGATGCGGGTGCGTATGCACAGTTACTTGAGACAGAGGGAGAGGACCTTGATTAGGGTTAATGGCTATTGTCATTTTATTAACCCTAATGATTATGTGTGTATTATAGTTAATTGATAATTAGTTTAATAATTGTGCATGGTTATGGTTGTTGACCATTTGACCTTTTTGACTTGTTGACCTAGGTTGACATTTTGACCATCATCATTTCTTTTGGAAGATGCTTTTTGATCCTTGCAAATTGAAATGATAATGGTCATGTCATGATTAACCATGACAATTATCTAGCTAATTATTTAATTAAAATAATATACACATATTAGTGAGAATGGCTCACATTATTCTCATTCTATCATTTCATTTCTCTCTCTTGTTTTTCCTCTCCCTCAAGCTCTCCCCTCTCATGTGTTGAGAAACACTTGAGCTTGAGAAAAACCCTCTCTTGATCTTCTCTACTCTCATCTAGGGTTCAAGTATTAGCACTTCTTGCACCCTAGTTACTTCTAGCTTGGAGTTGAAGCCAAAAGTTGAGGCTTTCGGGTGGATCTTTCTTTGACGGGAGAAGACGACAAGGTGACCTCCTTCCACTACTCCAAGGAGCAAGGAGAGAAGGACTAAGAGCCCAAGGTATAACCTTTCTAGCACTTAGCTAGTTACTAGTTAGCTTTAGCAAGTTTTTGTTTAGCAAAGATCCTTTAATGTCTAGTCCATGTTGCCTAAGCTCATAAAAATCCGATTTTTATTCCGTTTTCCGCCTCCCCGCAAGCACTGGGGTGGGCAACGTGGACTTACAGTGGTATCAGAGCCTAACTAAACATAAACTAGCTAAGTAGTGAAGTGTATCGAAGTTCGAAACGTAAAAATCGAAAAACCAAGTTTTAGAAACCCTAAGTTTCTGTTAAAATTTTTTCTGGTCAAAACAAAATTTGTTGTACTGCTAAAATCATCTCAGGGTTTTTTGAAGATAACCACCAAACCCGGTCCAGTGACTCGACCAAGGAGCCGCGGTTCCGCGGCAATAGCAAGCTATTGCCGCGCAACCGCGACCAAGTTGGCTCTTCACTGGGTCGAGTTTGATGCAGTGTATCTCTGGCTTGGTTTTAGGATTTTTAAGATGGTTTATATGTTCCCAGGTTTTCCAGAAAAGAAATTCATTTTTTGGGGGCCTATAAATCCGTATTTTTTCCGAACTTCAACACACTTTGACTACAAAGGTTATATCTGTGATGTTTGCATGTATTGAACGTCGGCTAATCGCTATATGTCGATTAGTCGGGGTTATACATATCTGTGATCTGTGATTGGTACTGGTTTGTGTATATGAATGGGTTGGATTGTCGCGGGTGAATAGCCGGGGTGGATGTGAGATGAGTGTTGTTTCTCTTTCATTCATTTGTAATATGTAAATTGATGTAATATTATTATTTGTATGGCCGCGCAACCGGGTCGGGGTTGTAGCCGTCATTGTATAATTCTTTTTACTGTTTTTGCTCCTAGGATAGACCCATGGAAGGGGTGCACAAACTACCGGGTATCTCGAAGTGCCGAGTGGCCTACTCACGGTGTTGAGGGAGGTTGCTTCGCTTCGGGTACTTGGAGGGTAGTTTGCCGCACCCGTAGGGGTCTTGGGTGGGGTATTTGGCTATTCACCGCGACCGTGTAATCCGCTTTTCGTTGCAGGCTCGAACGGATTGCAGATTCCTAGTATATCCAATGTATTCATCTGTGATCTGTAATGTCTATCATTGCTATATATTTATATATGATAACTATTTAGGCGTTGCTTATGTTTTACAGCCGCGCTAGCCCAGCCCCCGCTCTATCGTTAGTTAAGTAACCTAACGGGTGATGACGGGGCCCCGTGGCGAATGCGAATGGCATAAGCGTACGTCATATTTTGGTTGTTTTCTGCAATGGTAGGATTAAATGATGGGACGCATTAAAAGAACTAATGCAAGAAAATAAACCAAGTAAAAGTCGATAGGAACACTTTGAAAACCACTCGGTTCTTTTCAAAACTAAACTTTTAAACGCGGAGCTTGAACCACTCCTTTTAAAAGCTATCTCGTTCCATCGATTAGATCAAGTTCACTACGTTCACGGTTTCGCCAAAACCATTCGTAGCCCTCCGTCATTCCACATGAATGGTCAAAAAGTATTCAAGTTATGTATTTTGGCCAAAGTCAAGACATAGTGATTGGTAGTATTGGGTATTCATGTGCAGCATAGATAGATGTGTTGGTTTGGGACAGTCGTGCTGCCATTTTGGCCAAAGTCAAGGGTAGGTACGGGTGGGTCCAAATTAACCAGGAGAATGACGGGTAGAACTTGACATGTGACTTATGATATTTTGGCCAAAGTCAAGGTCATAAGAGCATGGGGCAAAAATCCACATCGGGAGTTTCATAAGTACTGAAACTTGCTAGCGCTGCATACCATTTGGAGTGTGATGATTCTGGTAGTATTCCTTCGGTTTTATCACGCGATGATATTTGGATCCCGATCCTACTGTGAGTATATGCTACTCCTCGGGAAAACTCTCACTTAACGATCAATGCTATAAACTTAGTAGGTGTCTAGAAAGGTGTTAGCGGGGCTACGCCCACAGGGAAAAGAGGTTACTTAATTAAGGAACTTCGCGAAAGCGTTGGAAAACTTCCCTCGAAGTACCGACACTGGCCGGGCTGAACGGTTAAGCAAGTATTGTACGGTGAGAGTGATCCTGACTAATCCTTTCTTTACGGTTTGAGAAGGGATTCGAGAGACAGTGGGAGCCATCCAGTTTAGACAAATTAAAAACCACTCTAAACTTGCAAGAGCATCATGCTAAAGTGTTTCTTTTCTCTCTCCTAATTGCAACGACCATTCAACATGACCGGACTTAAGTTATTACTAGATAAAAACATATTGACAGGGCCAAACTACAAAGATTGGCTTAGGAATGTCAAGATGGCAATCACTTACGACAAGTTGGGGTATGTCCTTACCACCAAAGCTCCCCCTGTCCCAGGTCCCACCTCCAGCGTCGCGGATAAGGAAATCTGTAAGACATGGGAGATAGATTGCGCGAAGGCCAAATGCCTCGTATTAGCCTCGATGGACAATGAACATCAGAGGAGGCATGAGAATATGGACCTAGAGTCCATATTTCTTCATACAAAAGAACTGTATAGGGAGCAGTCTCGTATCGCAAGATACGAAGTGTCGAAGAAGCTGTTTTCGGCAAGGTTGGCCGTCGGATCATCGGTAGCGGAACACGTGCTTAAGATGATTGGCTACATTGAGGAGCTCGCGGACCATGGGACCACGTTGGAGAATGAACTCTATACTGATTTGATTCTCCAGTCCCTTCCTTCCACTTACGCCCAGTTTATTCTTAACTTCAACATGCAAGGAAAGGAGGTAGAACTTTCCGAACTTCTGAACATGTTGAGGAGTGCTGAGGGCACCCTACAGAAAGGTAGGGAGACATCCACTTTGTTTGTAGGAGGATCTTCTTCTTCTAGATCCAGGGCGAAAGCCAAGGGTAAGAAGAAGAAAGCCCCCGCCAAACCAAGAGGCGGTGTCGGTAAAGTGGATACGAAGGGAAAAGGAAAGGCAACAAAGATAGCGGGAAAGCTGGTGGGGAAGGAAGAATGCTTCTATTGTCACAAAAGTGGTCACTGGAAACAGGATTGCAAGACTTGGAAGGCCAGAACACAGGATTTGAAGCGAGTTGCAGCTTCAGCTTCAGGTGTGTATGTTATTGAAAACTGTCTATCAATAAACTCTACTTCCTGGGTATTGGATACCGGATCAGGATCTCATATCTGTAATTCTTTGAAGGCGTTGAGAAAGCGTAGAGTTTTGAAGGCAGGTGACATGACCCTCAGAGTTGCAAACGGTGCTAGCATGGATGCTGAGGCCGTGGGGGACTATCACCTGGGATTGTCGGATGGACATTTTTTGGTTTTGCGTAGTTGTTATTATGTACCAAATGCAACCTGTAATATCATTTCTGTATCTTTATTATCTAAAGAAGGTTATGAATTTGCATTTGTAAGTAATGTAGTGAACATTCACCTTAATCAAGCTTTGATTGGGTCAGGTACATTGAACAACGGTATATACGTATTAAACCAACCACAGATTTTCAATGTCCAGAATACACACAAAAGAAAGTCTCCAGAAATCAACAAAACTTTCTTATGGCATTGTAGACTGGGTCACATCAATGAGAGAACGTTGACTAAGTTACACACAGAAGGATATTTGGATTCGTTCGAATATCAATCGTATGCAACTTGTCAATCCCGTCTCAAAGGAAAGATGACAAAGACTCCGTTCACTGGACACGGAGAAAGAGCAAGCGAGCTCTTGGGACTCGTACACAGTGACGTGTGCGGTCCAATGTCTACACATGCGCGAAGCGGTTATTCTTACTTCATTACTTTTACGGATGACTTTTCAAGGTACGGTTATGTCTTCTTAATGAAACATAAATCCGAGGCTTTTGAAAAATTCCAGGAAAATAAGAATGAAGTGGAAAAACAAACAGGCAAAAGTATAAAGACACTGAGATCTGATCGAGGTGGTGAATACTTGAGTGTCGAGTTCCTGGGTTACTTAAAAGAGAATGGAATTCTCTCACAGCTTACTCCTCTATACACTCCGCAACATAATGGTGTATCGGAGAGACGGAACCGAACCCTATTGGATATGGTACGGTCCATGATGAGTAACGCTGAGTTGCCGCGATCGTTCTGGGGATATGCGCTAGAATCAGCTGCATACCTTTTGAACCGGGTTCCAACTAAGATTGTGCCTACTACACCATATCAGATGTGGTGTGGGAAGAGACCCTATCTTAATCGCATTAAGACATGGGGATGTCCAGCTTTTGTAAAAAAGCAGCATGCGGACAAGCTCGAGGCACGCTCAGTACAGTGCAAGTTTGTGGGATATCCAAAGAGCTCTAAGGGATATTACTTCTATTGCGAAGAGGAACAAAATGTCCTTGTTTCTCGCCATGCCCACTTTCTAGAACACCAGTTCATAGAAAAAGAATTAAGTGGGAGCACAATAGAACTGGAAGAAATTCCAGAACCACGAGCTATTACTGAAAGCTTGGTTGAACCAGAGGGTTCGAAAGATCAGGACATTCCCACGCCACTCCGCAGGAGTAGTAGGCAGTCTCATCCGCCCGAGAGATACTACGGTTTTCTCATTGACGGGGATAGAGAGGATTGCATCATAGATTGTGATGAGCCTACTAGCTTCCAGCAGGCCATACAGAGCGTCGACTCGGTAAAATGGCTGGATGCAATGCGGACCGAAATGGAGTCCATGTACACCAACAAAGTATGGACGTTGGACATTGCTCCAGATGGGGTAAAACCCGTAGGATGCAAGTGGATCTTCGAAAGGAAGATTGGTGTAGATGGACAGGTTGAGACCTATAAAGCTAGACTGGTTGCAAAGGGTTTTCGTCAGCGACCTGGTTTGGACTATAATGAAACCTTTTCTCCAGTAGCTATGCTGAAATCCATTCGGATCCTTCTTGCCATTGCTGCCTTCCACGATTATGAGATTTGGCAGATGGACGTAAAGACAGCTTTTCTAAATGGTCATTTAGAGGAGTGTGTCTATATGGATCAGCCAGAGGGTTTCATTCAGAGTGGGAGCAGCGGAAAGGTGTGCAAGTTGCTTAAGTTCATTTATGGACTAAAGCAGGCATCGCGGAGTTGGAACATCTGTTTTGATGAGACGGTCAAGGAATTTGGCTTTATAAAAAATCCAGATGAACCTTGCATCTATTGTAGATTTGTAGCGAGAACTGTAGTATTCCTCGTTTTATACGTGGATGATATTCTCTTAATAGGAAATGACATTCCTATGCTACAATCTGTCAAGGGGTTCTTGTCACACAGGTTCTCCATGAAAGACCTGGGTGATGCCTCATACATTCTGGGTATCCGGATCTACCGTGACAGATCCAAGAGGATATTAGGACTTTCGCAGTCCAGGTACATCGACGCCATACTGAAGAGATTCAGTATAGAAGATTCCAAGCGCGGTAATCTACCGGCTTGTCACGGGATCACCCTCTCCAAAGAGATGTCTCCCAAGAATGATTTGGAGAGGGATCGCATGTCCATTATACCCTACGCTTCTGCGGTAGGCTCTATAATGTATGCGATGTTGTGTACCAGACCGGATGTGGCTTATGCACTGAGTGTGGTAAGCAGGTATCAGTCAAACCCTGGGGAGAAACATTGGATAGCAGTAAAGAACATTCTCAAGTACCTGAGAAGGACTAAGAAGATGTTCTTGGTGTATGGCGGAAAAGACCTGCAGATTGAGGCCTTTGCTGACTCCAGCTTCCAGAGTGACAAGGATGATTCCAAGTCCATGTCGGGTTTTGTCTTCACCCTCAATGGAGGGGCGGTGTGTTGGAAGAGCTCCAAACAGGAAACCGTTGCTGACTCGACGATGGAAGCGGAATACATCGCTGCATCTGATGCCGCAAAAGAAGCTGTCCGGATGAGGAAGTTCTTGAGAGAACTTCAGGTGGTTCCGTCCATTGTTGACCCAATACCTCTATATTGCGACAACAACGGGGCTATAGCTTTAGCGAAGGAACCCAGGTCCCATCAGAAATCCAGACACATCTTAAGGCGGTATCACCTGATCAGGGAGATCGTAGATCGCCAGGAGATCGAGGTCCGGAGAGTTGCATCAGAGGATAACACAGCAGATCCATTCACCAAGGCCTTGCCCCAGACTCAGTTCGAGCGGCTGATCGAGATGATAGGTCTTCGATACGCCAGTACATGGCCTTAGTGCAAGTGGGAGATTGTTAGTGTATATGCCCTAGAGGCCATTAATGTATCATACTAGTTTGTATATTACTTGATGGAAGCTTGGGATATTCACAGTTGTATATACAATCTTTCTCGAAATGGTAGTATGCTACTTGGTTTGTCTCTGCTTTAATATGTGCATGTGTTTCTTTTAGCATATTGCTGATGTACATATTAGTAGAGCCCTTAGGATCTTTGCTTGATTACCAGCGTGGTGATAGCGCTCACACTCGTGGGAGCTGGGTGATCTATAAGCACATCCTTATACAGGTCCCTAGTCGTTGGACTATCGAGACAGGGCATCGATACTCCGGAGTAGACTAGCGTATGCGCTTCTCATCCCAGTGTGGGAGACGGTCTGTCCCACAGCCGTCAGTACGTCGTACTTGGGATAGTATACGGGTGCTCGTTAGGTTACGAGTACACTGGACAGGACTCGTCGGGGACTGTTGGTTGGTATTATACATATCGTCAGTTATCAGTTCCCAGGTGACATGAGTACAGCTTAGTCCGTTGACTTGACACTGTCACTTCACCTCGAGTGTGTTCCCACTGCACTTTGATTACTACCCTACCACGGCTCAAAGGAGTCGTGCAAACAGGTAGTTTTTGGGTGCAGTCCCGAAGCACTTGGAGGCAGTGACGGTTAGACAGGATTCGTCTCTCCCGGTATTGGGGGTTGACATCGCGCAGTGTCCAGGAGAGCCATTACACGAGTAGTCCCTGGCCAGGGCAAGCGAGATATACTGGTAGGTTTCCAGTATTATCTCAGGGTGTTCTGGGCTTCACTCCGACACGACTTGTACCGCTATTAGGGGACTGACGTTCACCGCCCCCTAGGCCCGCCATGCGATGTATCAGACGAACAGACCGGACTGTATGGAGATTGTCACATACAGGCTCAGTAGGAGTTCAGATGGGGTTCACCTCGTCAGTCTTCTTATCGACATCTACCTGGGGACCGTTACGTACAGCTAGTGCCGCTTTCGGTCTGTGGTTAAACCCACTGCCAGCGTAGTGTCAAGTCTTTAGAGTCCCACACAGAGAGCTATTCGCCTTTAGGCAAAATGAGTAGAGGTCGCATGGTTTTGCGACAGGGTTCGTTCACATTCACGCACTTGTGCACGTTTGCTGTCCGGACAGTTTATACTAGCGGGCTTTGGTTTAAGCCGGATCCTAGTATATGATTTGAGATTGGTTTTTCTCATAGTATTCGTGTTCCTCGGATCACGAATGCGGGTGCGTATGCACAGTTACTTGAGACTGAGGGAGAGGACCTTGATTAGGGTTAATGGCTATTGTCATTTTATTAACCCTAATGATTATGTGTGTATTATAGTTAATTGATAATTAGTTTAATAATTGTGCATGGTTATGGTTGTTGACCATTTGACCTTTTTGACTTGTTGACCTAGGTTGACACTTTGACCATCATCATTTCTTTTGGAAGATGCTTTTTGATCCTTGCAAATTGAAATGATAATGGTCATGTCATGATTAACCATGACAATTATCTAGCTAATTATTTAATTAAAATAATATACACATATTAGTGAGAATGTCTCACATTATTCTCATTCTATCATTTCATTTCTCTCTCTTGTTTTTCCTCTCCCTCAAGCTCTCCCCTCTTATGTGTTGAGAAACACTTGAGCTTGAGAAAAACCCTCTCTTGATCTTCTCTACTCTCATCTAGGGTTCAAGTATTAGCACTTCTTGCACCCTAGTTACTTCTAGCTTGGAGTTGAAGCCAAAGGTTGAGGCTTTCGGGTGGATCTTTCTTTGACGGGAGAAGACGACAAGGTGACCTCCTTCCACTACTCCAAGGAGCAAGGAGAGAAGGACTAAGAGCCCAAGGTATAACCTTTCTAGCACTTAGCTAGTTACTAGTTAGCTTTAGCAAGTTTTTGTTTAGCAAAGATCCTTCAAAGCATAGTCCATGTTGCCTAAGTCTATAAAAATCCGATTTTTATTCCGTTTTCCGCCTCCCCGCAAGCACCGGGGTGGGCAACGTGGACTTACAGAGAATACCCATGAACATGCCCACGGCAGGAGCTTCTTCTATGCGTTGTTCGCATCTCGACCATAGGTTCCGCCACCGGATTGTATATTGCACCCACGTCTCTCCCGGCTTCACTCTGGCGTTGATCAGTGTCGTGATCGGGGTGCGCTCGCTAGCGCTTGCAAATCTCTATGTAAACAGCAGCTCCATCTCTGCAAATGTTTTGACAGAGTCATTGGGAAGCTTCGAGTACCATTCAAAGGTCGTTTCTGCTAAGCTACCGACGAATTGGCGAAGCAACAGTTTGTCGTCGCCTCCAGTGTTGCCGCATAAGGCTCTGAATTGAGCGACATGCTGATGTGGATTCCCTGTCCCCTTGTACACATGGAACTTCGGGATCGTATATCCCGGCGGGTAACTGATTTGGTCATACCAGCCCGGATAGGGTCGCCCCATTTTGACAACTTGACCGGCTGCCTCAGTTGCCTAGTGAACTCGTATTTGCTGAGCTATATGGTCATCCAGTGCGGCCTTGGAAATGGTTTCTTCCTTGGCTGCTGAAAGAGCCGGAGGAGGATTCAATGTCTCTCCTTTGTCATCTTCAAGGACAATCGGAGGATCTTCAGCAGGAGGATCTTGCTGGATCATCATCCCTACCATATCTTGGAAGAGAAGCACCATTTGTTTTATGTTAGCCGCTTGCTTTGCGGCTTATTTGTCCTTCTTTTCGAGGACTCTGCGTAGGTAGTCAGCGTCAGTTTCTTGTTCATGACGCTGCTCTGATGATTCCTTCGAGCTTTCTTTTGGCCCGGTAAGTGCGACCATTGCAGTCATCATCTCCTGAAGCTTCTGTTGCTGCTCCTGGGCTTTCGTTACGGATCGGGTGAGCGGTCGGTGACCCGTCGAAGCACGGCTTTCCTCCTTTCCAGAAGCTATATAAACAGTGTGCACCACCATGCCCCCAGACTTGGGGTGCTTGTGCTCAGCACGTTTACGGTTCGCCATATTCACAGGGGCTTTTTGCGGCCTCCTTTTCTTTTGAGTGGTTGAAGTTGAGGGGGCCGTTGTAGTGGGCGCCCAAGTAGCCGTTGCTTTTTGTGGCCTGACGGGGTAATCCTTCCCCTGCCGAACCTTCATCGTTTTCTGTCGGCGGAGATAGTCTTGATCAATCACCGACCCCTGGATCTGTCGCCAGACCTTGTAAATTTTAGAGGGTAGCCGTTGAGGGGGCTGCTCCAGCTTCTTCTCTGGAGTATCCTCCACTGGTGAAGGAGTTCTCTTCAGCGTCGCAGTAGGAGAGTTTCTGTGCACCGTGTTCAGCAATTCAAAGCTGTTCCCGGTTGGAACAGCAGCATCGATCCCCACCGTTGGAGTTGGCGGAGTTATCCCAGATGGGGGGTTGCCCCCAGCCTTCCTCACTCGGCGCCAGTGGCGACGTCGAGCGTGTCGTGTGGATGGAGTTGTCTCAGCCGTAGGGGTGACCTCCTCATGCCCCCTGCTTTAAGGAGAGACCGTTATTGGTGCTGGCCTGTCAAAGACTGACACCCGTAGAGAAGCAATGTCTAATATGTCAAAGACAGACCTCTGGGCAGAGGAAGCAGCTTTGAGGACCTCGCCTGGAGCAGAAGCCGGAATGGCCATCCTTGTAAAAACTGACTTTTTGGAAGGAGAAGCCTTTCCAATGATTTCGTCCGCTTGAGCCGGGATGGCTATCCGCTTTGGGATGGCAACTTCGGGTATCGCGGGCTTATAGACGCTCTGGCCCAATCTGTTGAAAACTGAGGTATTGAAGTTGGGCGACCCGTTGAGAGGGGTCGCGGCAGTGGTAAGCCGATCAAAGACCGACTTCTTTCGGGATTCTTGCAACGTCATTGTGGCATTGAAGCTCAACGGTGGGAGCATGGTCCCGAAGAATAATCCAGTGGTGGCCTGAGTTACCTGCTCCACTGGCATCTTGAAAAGGGAGGCCGCTTGGGGCCCATAAGATATACCCCCAGTTGAGGCAAGACGTGGGTTGCAGCTGCATGTGGAACACTTTGAGCAGGTGAACGCCATTGATCCTTTGCTTTCGTGCGTGCCAGGCAAAACGCCAAATCTTAGTACCTCGAAACCCACGGGCAACCATTAGCAAACCGCGATTCGTTCGCGAACACGACACACGAAGTGTGGAGTGGAAAGAGGAAAAGGTCCCACCGGGCGTGCCAGAATCTGTTCCCCTCCGAATGGCGGCCAAGACATGGGCGTCTTTCCTGAGATTCGGGGCAGATGCTAATTGGTGCTATCCGTCCACCTCTCCGAAGATGCCAAGTTGATTTATGGCACCATGTATCGAAGGTTTAAACGGATGCGGCCGATGTAGCAGACTTCGTGAGATTCCCCCTCGTTTGAGGGGTTTTTGATTGTGGGGACGCTCTTCCCTGCAGGTGCAAGCCCCTGCAGTTAATTACGCTACCGCATCGCGGTAACCACTTTCTCCTTCTCCAGATGGTCACTTCATGTCGTGGGTGTTTGTTTTGTTTTTGGTTGCCCGTGGATTGTATACGGAGACTAAGTTATGTCGTCGCCCGTAGGGCGTGGATTAGTCTAAATCCGTATTTTCTTAGATTTGGGTTTGGGGTTTTGGTTTAAGGATATGTTAGCCCTGTTTAAGGCTAAGATCAACTTAAACGTTTGTTAAGGATACGTTAGTCTAGTTTGAGACTAAGATCAACTTAACGGGATCGTTTAGATCCGACAAAAGAGCGTTTGGGCTCTATTGTTCCAGTTTAGGGACATAGTGGTCCATTGAATGTATGGCCGTAGGGACCCGTCACCTCTCTGACGACGTTGAAGGATTACAACGACAGATGTCAGAGGAGTTCTGAGATGTACCCTTGAACCAAAGTTGGTTGGGAGACCTGCAGTCCAATTTGGGACTAAAGTCTGTTTGAGGGTTTAAGGATACGTTAGCCATATTTGAGGCTAAGATCAACTTAAACGGGATCGTTTAGATCCGACAAAAGAGCATTTGGGCTCTATTGTTCCAGTTTAGGGACATAGTGGTCCATTGAATGTATGGCCGTCGGGACCCGTCAGCTCTCTGACGACGTTGAAGGATTACAACGACAGATGTCAGAGGAGTTCTGAGATGTACCCTTGAACCAAAGTTGGTTGGGAGACCTGTAGTCCAATTTGGGACTAAAGTCTGTTTGAGGGTTTAAGGATACGTTTGCCATATTTGAGGCTAAGATCAACTTAAACGGGATCGTTTAGATCCGACAAAAGAGCATTTGGGCTATATTGTTCCAGTTTAGGGACATAGTGGTCCATTGAATGTATGGCCGTCGGGATCCGTCACCTCTCTGACGACGTTGAAGGATTACAACGACAGATGTCAGAGGAGTTCTGAGATGTACCCTTGAACCAATGAGTTAGTTGAAAGAGCAGATGTGCTCAGTTCAAGATGATTTGAGGACTTATGGCCAGTTTGGGCTAAGTCCAATTATGTTTGAAATATTGGCCTTCTGTTGGTCCATTGAAGGAGAGGCTTTGCCTCTAGAAACTTAGCCAATTGGGCTAAAGCTAGTGTTAAACACTAAAGACCAACAGTGTTGAACACTGGGAATAAGATTAGCAAGTTAGTTTTAAACACTAAAAGATAACCAGTGTTAAACACTAGCAATAGGGCTTTCAAATTAGTGTTAAACACTAAAGCAAATCAGTGTTAAACACTGGTAATCAGAGATTTCAAATTAGTGTTAAACACTAAATCAAATCAGTGTTAAACACTGGGAACAAAGTCTTCAGATTAGTGTTAAACACTAAGGAGAGAGGGGTCACGTGTGGACACGTGAGAGCGCCCTGATTTCCCTTATTTTATTCTGCAGATCAGTGTTTAACTCTTTTAATTCTGACGGCCATCACGTGTGAGCACGTGATGGAGGCCCCCGCTCTGGTCTGTTAGAATGCTCATTAGGGGTCACGTGGTGACACGTGAGGGCGCCCTAAATGTGGAGCCAGATCTCCTTTTGGTTTATCCTCAAATCTGCGAATAAGTGTTAAACACTTTTGTTTTTATTTTAGAGCATCACGTGTTGGCACGTGATGGGGATCTGTGCGCCAATTGTTAAAACATTTGCTGAGGGGTCGCGTGATAACACGTGAGAGCGCCCAAAGGTTTCATTTCGTTTGCTTTTTTTTCTGCGTTTTGGGAGTCACGTGGGAGCACGTGAGGTGATGCTTCAAAGTTCTTTGCAGGGGATCTTTTCAAGGGTCACGTGGGGGCACGTGACCCTAGTTCTTTTCATGAACAGAGATCTTTTAAGAATTGAATTCTTTGTAGGGTTAAATCCTAATTATGATTTTGGATGAATTAAATTCCTATCGTGAAAGAATTAAATTCTTATTTAAGATGAAACCCTGATTTCTTTTCAAAGGAATTAAATTCCCAGATATGTAAAAGAATTAAATTCTTGATTAGGGTTAAACCCTAGTTTCATTTTAGGAGGAATTAAATTCCTGTGAGTTTGGGAGAATTAAATTCTCAAAACTCAATTCCTCCTCTGTGTTTTAGATCTGCATGGCAGGATCTCAACCCAATGAGAATTAAATTCTCAATTCATGGAGAGATGTGCACTTTGCAGATCTTCAACCAGAGAAAGAACTAAGTTCTTTTCTTTATATAAGAGTTAAACTCTTTTGAGAATTAAATTCTCTTTTTAAGCCTCTCTTTTCTTACCTAGGGTTTTTTCTTTTGCAGAGAATTAAATTCTCCTCTCTTTTCTTTTTTCTCTTGAGAATTAAATTCTCCTCTCTCTGTTTCTTCTCTCCAAAAAAGTAGATCCATTCTCTTCTTTTCTTGGTTCCTATTTATAGGAGAAGGAAGAGAATCAATTTGTTTAGCAAATCTCTCATTGAAAGATTTGATTTGATTTCATGAGAGATTTGATTTAGTTTCATCATTAATATGATCCTTTAGATCATTCAGTGAATTTTATTCACCGTTGGATTTTAAATCCAAAAGATATTCTGTTTGTTATTTCGGTGAGATTTGGGGAGATCTTTCCTTGTCTAGGATTTTTTCATAAATTGGTGATATTTAATCACCCTTAGATCTTTAATCCAACGGTCCCCATAATCCTTTTCCATTTGGAAAGATTTAGAAGCTTTTAGAATTTAATTCTATTAACTGTAAGGCTTTCGAAACCAGTCACGTGCTGACACGTGACCCTTGGTCACGTGGGAGCACGTGACCCCCAATTGAGTTCTTGAACGGCCGCTTGTTTATGCTTCAGTTTTAACTATCACGTGTCAACACGTGACCCTTGGTCACGTGTGAGCACGTGATACCTCATTGAGGTAACTTCTGACTTTTAGAATTAAATTATATTCATTATTTTAGAGGCTTTAAAAGCCCATCACGTGTCTGCACGTGACCCATGGTCACGTGTGAGAACGTGATGCCCTATTGGGGTCTTTTTTGAGTATTTATTATATCTTTTAACTCCTCCAGCGGGTTCTTAAAGGTCCATCACGTGTGGACACGTGATACCTCATAACTTTTGATCCCGGATGAATTATGAGGCCCATAATATATCAAATCGAAAGGTTTTTCGAGATGTTTCCAATACCATCAGAATTTAATAGTTCCTCCTTTGGGAACTTATCAAAATACAGGCCGGAAGGTATTGGTTCGCATTTCCTTAAGCGTATCGTTGCCATTTGATACCTTGGACTCTTCTGCGCAGAAATTTTTGGCGGGAACAAATGCCCCCCACTACTTTGCCCACGTAAGTATATACGTGGGTGAAGTAGTGCAAAAGTAATGCATAACGTATGACCAGTTTCGGGTTGGTAGATTACTTTCAGAATCTTGATCTGAGAAGATAACGAGCGGACACGAGCGTCGTCATTTATCATTGACTCAAATCTCGACTCTTAAGAGATATAGTTCCAAACCCTTAACTCCATAAGCCGCACCCTTCTATCTCTTTATATCTTACTCTGGCGTGAAGTAGTTTATATGCTCATGAGTAGCTTTTCCATTTCAGTGGCATGTAGCTTTGGCGAGTGTGGCTCATAGATGGTCCATCTTGACCTCTTTGCAGGGCGGTGATGGCTTAGGAGACAGGGTTAGGATCTGCCACCTAAGACTTTTCAACTTTATGAGCCGTGAGGGTTTCATAAAGACTTTTCTCCCTACGAGTCGTGAGGATCTCGTAGGTGTATTTTCTCCTTGGGAATCGTGAGGATTCCTAAGTGTGTTTTCTCTTATAAGTCGTAAGGATCCTATAAGAGAGTTTTCCCTCTTACGAGTCGAGAGGACCCGTAAGCGGTTGTTTCCCTCCTTGTCGAGATTCGACTTTGGAGAGTGTGACCCGTGGATAGTATGCAAGAGACCGTTTTGGTCCGACTTGCAGGGTCCCAGTGCTTAGGAAACAGGTTTTTTAATCCCTACTGCCTAAGTCTTTATCTCACGAGTCGAGACGAATCGAGAAGTTCTCGCAAAGACATCAATTTCCTCACGAGTCGAAACGGATCGAGCAGATCTCGCAAGAATATCCTAACGTTACAGTTAACCTCTGCTCTTTACGACAGAAGTCTGTTAGGGTCTGTGGTACTTAGGGTTTTGGCCGTCGTACCGTCGCATGAGCTGTTATATTCCTCGATAGGCAATCGTGTTGTTCGAGTAGCCATGCGACTGCCGTGTCTCTGATCCCTTCGGGGGCTGGACAAGACGTCTTCATGCAAGCAATCCTACTCTTGTCCATCTACCTTAGTACTTTTTTAACTGATATTTATATGATATATGCTCACACATTTTTCATGCGACCGTTAATACTTCTTGAGGTACTAACCGACTGATTACTCATGTGCTTGCTAATTAGGTGCTTTTCCTCGTCTTGCAACACCTAAGGCTTAGCAGTGGCTCCCAAACCAGTTGGTCTAAGGCACTAGGTGATAAAGCACTCTCGCAATATTTTTTTATTGCTGCCTTGGTGATAACAAAACCAGTGTTCATTTTCCTTCACCATTTTATATTTTATTCATTTACAATTTCCTTCATACTTTGGCTTTTAGACAAGAGCATTTCAAGGTATCATCTACTATCCCGAGCTTCAAGACGTGTGTAAGTGCGTATAGTAGGGTATCGACATTCAAATGTTTGGCTTCCAGAATAGGAACTATTTTTCAGACTTATTTTTATCCTCAGATTAGTGACTTCTTTCATCTTACTAACCCTTGGGACAACAGCTCATAACTACTTATTACTAGTTTCATTTAAGAAAATATCTAACTTTCTTGTTTTTCTTAAACTATTCCTATCTTTTAAATATAATTTTTCACTTTCTACTCTTTTGTTATATAAAAAAATTTGAATGCCTAGCGTCAAAGATAATTCAGTGAATATAAACCTCCCCCCCAAACCTGTTTTCAGCAGTGTCCTCACTGATGTTGTCTTTTGAGAGCATGGACCTGTATACTTGGGGAGAGACAAAAGGGGTAAAATAATAGTTAAATGAAAACTACCCCCAAACTTGTTCTTTGGCACGCACAGATATTCAGTTAAGTCCATTTTTACTCACCTCCATTCTTAAAATGAGAAAATGTTACCAAAACATGGAGGTGAGGCGGAGGAAATTCAGTTCTGATAAATCTGCTCCTGTAAAAACAGGAGCTCCTCCGCTGGGTCAGCAGAGAAATACGGTTTTAATCTATTCCCATTTACTTTAAAAATTGAACCGTTTTTCAAATTTTCAACTTCTACTGCCCTGTGCGGGTGTACATACCGCACCACAAAAGGTCCTTTCCAACGAGATTTAAGCTTACCCGGATGAAGATGGAGATGGGAATCGTAAAGAAGGACTTGTTGCCCCGATGTGAAAGTTTTTCTAAAAAGGTTTTTATCGTGGAATACTTTAGTCCGGTTCTTTACTATCACCGCATTATCGTAAGCTTCATCGCGGAGTTCGCTTAGCTTATTCAATTGCAGCTTCCGATAGCTGCTCGCTTGATCAAAATCGAAGTTAAGCTCTTTAATAGCCCACATTACTTTATGTTCGATCTCGACAGGGAGGTGGCATGCCTTCCCAAACACAAGGCGGTATGGAGACATACCAAGATCGGTCTTATAAGCGGTGCGAAATGCCCAAAGAGCATCCGTCAATTTGGTTGACCAATTTTTACGGTTTTTAGAAACCGTTTTCTCCAAAATTTATTTGATCTGCCTATTTGAGATCTCAGCTTGCCCGCTTGTTTGGGGATTATAGGGCGTAGAAAGTTTGTGAGTGATTGAATATTTCCACATCAAGGCCTCGAAAGACCGATTACAGAAATGTGTCCCATTGTTGCTAATTATAACGCGAGGATGTCCAAATCGCGAAAAGATATTTTTTTTAAGGAACTTAATGACAACTTTGTTATCATTAGTGCAACACGGTATTGCTTCCACCCATTTCGAGACGTAATCAACCGCTAACAAGATATATAAATTCCCAAAAGAGTTGGGAAAAGGGCCTATAAAATCAATACCCCAAACATCGAATATTTCTACAACCAATATAGGTTGGAGCGGCATCTCGTTTTTTTATGAAATCCGACCCAAATGCTGACATCGCGGACAAGTTTTGCAATGATCATATGCATCTTTAAATAATGTTGGCCAATAAAAGCCACATTGCAAAACTTTCTCCACCATTTTTCGAGGACCAAAATGACTGCCGCATGCCTGATCATGACAAAATGATAACACACTCTTGAATTCATCGTTAGGGATACACCTGCGAATGATTTGATCGGAACAATACTTAAGTAGATAAGGTTCATCCCAGTAAAAGTATTTTACTTAAGATAGAAATCGAAGTTTGTCTTGTTTAAACTAATCGCTGGGAATAAGTCCTGTTGCTAGATAATTCACAATATCCACGAACCAAGAATCGTAGGATACAGTCAAGAGCTGTTCGTCAGGGAATGAGTCATTTATCGGCACGGTCAATGTTGGTGAAGAAGTGATGCGTGAAAGATGGTCGGCTACAACGTTTTCATATCCACTCTTGTCTCGGATGACAAGATCAAATTCTTGTAACAGTAGGATCCAAGGTATTAGCCTGGCCTTAGCATCTTTCTTCGATAAAAGGTGTCGTAGGGCAGAGTGATCAGTGTAAACCACAATTGGCGAGCCAATCAAGTAGGGCCTGAATTTTTCTAATGCAAATACAACTGCCAAGAGTTCTTTCTCGGTAGTTGTGTAATTTATTTGTGCATCATTCAGGGTCCTACTTGCATAGTCAATTACATGTGGCATCTTATCAATGTGTTGTCCTAAGACCGCACCAATAGCAAAATCTGATGCATCACACATAAGCTCGAATGAGTGGTTCCAATCCGGAGATGATAGAACGGGGGCTGTAGTGAGCGATCCTTTAAGCGATTCAAAAGCAGCCTCCCAATCCGAATCGAAGTGAAATGTAGTATCCTTGGCCAATAGAAGGGTTAAAGGTCTAGCAATTTTTCTAAAGTCCTTAATAAATCTCCTATAAAATCTTGCATAACCAAGAAAGGATCGTATATCTTTGACGCATTTGGGACGAAGAAGGTTATGGATAACATCAATTTTAGCTTTGTCAACCTTGATGTCTTTTCGTGAAATTATATGTCCAAGGACAATATCTTCTTGGACCATAAAATGGCATTTTTCCCAATTCAAAGTTAAGTTCTTATCCTTACAGCGGGTAAGAACCATGTCAAGATTACGAAGGCAGTCCTTAAAGGAGTCCCCAAAAATGGAGAAATCGTCCATAAAAATTTCCAGAAAATTCTCAATCATGTCTGAGAATATCCCCATCATACACCGCTGAAATGTAGCGGGAGCGTTGCATAACCCAAAGGGCATGGGTCTATAAGCAAAAGTACCGAAAGGACAAGTAAATGTGGTTTTATCTTGATCCTTTTCAGCGATGGGGGCCTGATTATAGCCAGAGTATCCATCCAAGAAACAATAGTATTCGTGTCCAGCTAATCGTTCTAACATCTGGTCAATGAAAGGCAGAGGGAAGTGATCTTTCCTCGTTGCGGCATTGAGTTTTCTGTAATCAATACATACGCGCCACCCAGTTTGGATGCGTGTTTGGAATAACTCATTAACCTCATTAGTTATGACCGTGATGCCAGACTTTTTAGGGACTACGTGAATCGGACTTACCCATTGGCTATCAGATATAGGGTAAATTATACCACTATCAAGGCACTTGACGATTTCATTCTTTACCGCCTCCTTCATAACGGGATTTAACCGTCTTTGTGGTTCTCTGGTTGGTTTAGCTTCATCCATCAGATGCATATAATGTTCAACAATTAAGGGACTAATCCCTTTGATGTCAGCTATTGCCCAACCAAATGTTTGCCGATTTGATCTCAATACTGCCAAAAGTGCGTTCTCTTGCTCTAAAGCTAGAGAAGCGGATATAATCACTAGCAAAGTCTCATTCTCACCTAAATATGCATATTTAAGATGAGAAGGTAGCGATTTGAGATCAAGTATTGGCGGAGAGACAATAGAAGGTGGGGTAAAGGAATGATATTCGGACTCCCTAAGAGGTTCACAACTTGCATAGGATATTGACTCGGAAAGTGCTACTGACTTTGGCGACGAGTAAACGGATTCAAACTCAGGGACGGACTCATTGAACATATCCTCACTATGAAGTTGTGCAAGATCAAACGATGTCTCACTAGTGTTGTCGAGATCATCGAAGCAAAGTTCCTCATCTATGCAATTTTCGGGAGCTATCTCGTGGATGGAACAAATATCAAGCAAATGAGCAGAAGGTTCCGATGGTTGACTTCCTAGCTTGTAAATATTAAGCTCAATTGTCATCTTCCCGAAGGATAAGTTCATAGAACCGTTACGATAATTAATTACAGCGTTAGAAGTTGCTAGGAAGGGTCGACCGAGTATCACCGGGATTTGATTGCGTGGGTTTGCCACAGGCTGTGTATCTAAAACAATAAAGTCCACAGGGAATATGAATTCCCCGACTTTAATTAACACATCATCTAGTTCACCCCGTGGTTTGGTGATTGATCGGTCTGCCATCTGGAGAGTACAATGGGCAAGTTTCAACTTTCCAATCCCTAACTGCTCGATTACTGAATAAGGAAGCAAGTTAATGCTAGCGCCAAGGTCGAGTAAAGCACGATTAATATTTTTACCCCCAATAGAAATAGAGATGGTAGGACAGCCAGGGTCTTTACGTTTCTTTGGTATTTGCTGGGTAAAAGCTGTACTAACATTACTCGTCATGAAAACTTTTTTAGGCACTTGAGTTTTTCTCTTCCTAGTTCACAAGTCTTTAAGGATTCTTGCATAAGATGGGACTTGTTGAATAGCATCTAGGAGAGAAATATTTACGTTAACTTGCTTAAACATTTTCACAATCTTCTCCATTTGTGGGTTAAGTCTGTTGGCCCTTAATCTGTTTGGAAATGGAGCTTGATTAATAAGTTTTGGGTCCAACATTTGTGGAGAAGATTGTGAGGACGGATTCGATCCCAAAATTGGAGTGTGAATCATCTTATATAGATTGGGCGAAGTGTTCGAGCCTTGGGGAAAACGAAGAATAGGCTCGGATGAAGGTGGGAGACTAGACGAATTAGGGGAAGAAGTAGAAGCCGGGGTATCATTGGTATCACTAACATCATCAAATTGCTCACACACTCGGTTATTCAGCACTTTTCCCGATCTCAACGTAGTAACGGCACTCACGTTATGATTTTGTGAGTGGCCAGGATTTGGTAGGGGCATAGATGGGAGTTTCCCTTTCTCTCTCACACTCATTGCGGCGTTCAACTGTACAATTTGGTTTTCTATTGATTTAATACTCTCATCGTGGGAGGCAGAGTCTTTCTTTATGGTATCAATAGAAGACTTCTTATCAGCCGACATTTGAATGGTATGTTTCATAAACAAATCCAAAGTTTGTGCGAGTGAAGAGTTATCAGTACCGGCCAATTGCGGTGCAGAAGTGTTGGACAGATTTTGAAAATTTTGTGACAGAAAGGGGTGCTGACTTTGTGGTTGTGGTTGTTGTTGCTGTGGAGGAGGTCTTTGATAATTGCTTTAGAACTGGTTTTGATTTTGGGGTTGGTTTTGGTTCCAAGCAAAGTTAGGATGATTCCTCCATCCTTGATTGTACGTGGAAGAATAAGGATCGTTTCTAGGTCGCTGCTAAAAAGAAGCATTAGTTTGCTCGTGACCTTGAAACGGTGCATTCATAGGACATTCTTCCGTCAAGTGTGAAGGATCTGAACAGCAACCACACACGGTCTTGGGAAGCGTTACCTGATTTAGAGAGACTGATGAGAATTTGTTCTCAATAGCGTCGAGTTTCTTCTGCATCGCTGCCATTTCGGTTTTTACTGCGATGGAAACATCGAGCTGATGAATACCTCCTCTAGATGAAGGTGGTCTTACGCTTTCCCACTGCAAAGTGTTTTCAGCGAGATCTTCCAGATATTTCCAAGCTTCACCATCATCTTTAGACATGAAATTGCATTGACAATTTGTTTCAAGCATCTGCTTTGTCGCTGGATTAATGCCCTCATATATAATTCGGCACAAATCCCATCTATTGATTCCATGATGAGGAAATTGGACAAGCAGATCCTTGAAACGTTCAAAGCACTTCCAAAATGGTTCATTGGGAAGCTGGGTAAACTGGTTGATCTCGCTCCTAACACGGGCGATCTTATGGTTTGGGTAAAACTTCTTAAAAATTGCTATTATGAATTCATCCCAATTAGTGATAGAGTGTGTGGCAGTATTATAAAGTCATTTTTCTGCCAAGTCGCACAGAGTGAATGGGAGAAGACGCAAGCGCATAGCATCCACAGTCAGTTGTGAAGTACCCTTCATTGCGCATACGTTTTCGAATTTAGTGATGAAAATGTACGCGTCTTCTGATTCAAGCCCGTGAAATTTGGGCAACAGGTTGATGTAGTGGGGTTTAATTTCAAAATTATCCCCGTTGGCTGGTGGAATAGATAAGCAAGTGGGAAGTGGACCACGGATAGGATAGCATCTTTCTTGGAGAGATGCGCGGTGGATTCTGCTCACCTACGGGCGGTGGAAGCGTGGTGTTATAATTTGATGAAGTACCGTCCATCTCGGTTGATGTGGTGTGTGGTGGGGGAAAAGAAGATGAAGAAGTACCGACTTCGGAGTCGATAGCAGGAACGTGGACAAGACGGGCACTAGAATCCCGTGTCCAGCCAAGCATGCACTAAACGGTTTAGCGCAAGTGGCAGTGTGTGTGTTATTTAAAATTGGTTTGTTTTTTTGAAAAAAGTGGGCCTTTAAAACAAATCACACAAACACATAAACAGCCCTAGAACTGAGGTTACCTAGGTCAAGTCTCTAGACCGCTCCTAGACTTCCAAAGGACAGGCCGCATGATCAATCCTCTACCACCTCTTTACTACTCTTGTGGCCAGGTAAGTGCCAGGTAAGTGGGAGGTATCCGCTATACGAATCACCGAAAATAACGGGCCTAATTAAGTAACCACTTGACTTAGACACACTTGCCTAGACTCCACAAAAGTAATGCGGATAAGCGATAGATTACCCACGACCTTTCTCCGTCCTTATTGAGCGCGACAGTCCTTAGAGTCTTGTCTAGATATTTTTTTAAATTAATGTAGGGTCGATGCAGATGCTCGGTTTGTGATTTGTGGGGCTTAGGAAGGGTGATAAAATCCCCACCTAATCTGAATTTGGTCTTTGCCCCTTAACGTCCGTATTAAAATATGCAAAACAAACCAATTACAAAAATTTGCAAAAAGATTTTTGAGCGGCGATATTTTGCAAAGAATCCTGCAAAAAAGATATTTTATTGGATTTCAGAGGAGAGAGAAAGAGTTGAGAAACTTACCAGAGAAGTTTGGAACCCTAGATCTCCAATTCCGCCGCGCTTCCGCCGCGAATGTGGCTTATTTGCCGCGGTTCCGCCGCAAGGAAGAGAGAACAGTTTATGAAATTTTTCTCTGTGGCCTTCTGTACTCCTCTGGATCTCGATGAATGTCTCTGTCTTTCTGTTTCCTCAAGTCTGTGACTCCAGATCTCCTTGCAAAATTCACACACAATTTGTTAAATATACAATTTGCAGTTTTGTTTTAATTATGATATAGATCGAATAAGAATTCAACACAAATAATAAGAATAAAAAATTACGCACGTATCCCCGGCAACGGCGCCATTTGATTGATCTTTTCTTTTATGTGAGTGTATTGTAACCGCAATCAAAACGGTGTCGCGCGTAGCTAGACCGAGATGAGTATGGGTCGTCCTCAGGAAAACATTGAATCTTTCAATCTTACTTTAGACGTGTTGAAAAAGAGAGAGGAAGAATAAAGAATGGTGAAAAATGGTTGTAGGTTCTAGATCTACATTAAACACGGATGCAAAATATAGTTCTAGATTAACTACGGCTGTAGGTTTTATAGTAGAAGGGGGCTTGTAGGGTTCATTGGGATTTAGTAGTTATGGATGATTAATTAAAGATTACGCTTTTTATCCTTTAATAGATTTAAAACTAGAACGACAGTGATGCATGTAGATTAGGGTTTCTGGAGGAAAAAGGGTTCCCACTCTGAACCCCTATCCTTACATGGAACTTCGTTCATGTCTAGACTTTACCAAAACAATCATTAATCTAATCTCTAATCGCGGTCGAGACTAACAATAAATTGGTAGCACGCCCGATTAGGATGTTAATGATTCCTTTGGTAAAGTTTATAAACTTTATAGGATGTAAAAAGAATTTAAGGATCTTCATCATCCATTAACCTACCCTAATCCTACGAACCCTAACAAGCGGAGAATTACTCGTGCATGTTGGGAGAAGAAGAAATGGAGAGGGAAATCATATTAAAACTACAAAGAAATAGAATAAGAAAAACAATTACCTTTATTAATCAACAAAATTCATTTACACTTTGTTCCCTTAGAAAATGATTACAAAATACTAGTTTGCTTCTCGATCTCTTCTAAGGATGTAGATTAATAGTTGATGATCAGCCTGGATGCGTGAGCCGTCATGGACTTCGTGATCGCGTCGACTTGATGATTTTTCCAAGAGGCTCTCGGTCCTTATTTATAGTCCCAGAGCCAGAACCCTAGTCTCCTAATTTGGAAACCAGTGGTTAAGATCCCAACAGCAAAATTCCAACTCCCAACTCGTCCAATACGCGGCGGATCCGCGGCCAATAGGTGGGTTTGGCCGCGGATCCGCGCCCAAACAGGAAGTTTGTTGGGTCGTTTCTCTGGGGCTTTGTCTATCTGACACGTGGTGATCTTTTAACATCTCTGGAAACTGAAAATCTTCTCTTCGTTACTGCCAGACTTGATTTCTTTAGTTTACTTTCTTAATTAGGCAGGTTTGTTTTACCAACTTTGATTTCCTTGATTTTAGCCCTGCAAATTCTGCTCGATAACTTAACAAATAATATTAGTAGAGTTTGTTTTATTGAGATATTAACTTAACCATTAAGAATTGGTCAAAAGCATATTTAAATGGGCCAAATGTTACATGGATATTATATGCTTACTTTTTTTCTACCAAATGTTAATTATAACATATAAACACATGAAAATAGTATTTTTACAGATAAACCCTCACATGTATCATATATTATAATAAACACCTTTTATTATACAGAAATAGTAGGAAAAATATCATATTAAATGTGCAGTTTTATCAACTGAACATGACCCTACTAGTTTTCAGCAAGCTATCACAGGTGGTTACTCGGTGAAGTGGCTGGATGCCATGAGATCCAAAATGGAGTCCATGTATACCAACAAAGTATCGACTTTAGACGGTGCACCTCCTGGGATAAAACCCGTAGGGTGCAAATGGATCGTTAAGAGAAAGATTGGTATAGATGGACAGGTGGAGACCTATAAAGCAAGGCTTGTAGCGAAAGGTTGTCGTCAAAGACCAGGATTGGACTATGATGAAACTTTCTCTCCAGTAGCAATGCTTAAATCCATTCGGATACTACTTGCTATTGTTGCTCACTATGACTATGAAATCTGGCAGATGGATGTTAAAATTGTATTTCTAAATGGTGATTTAGAAGAATGCGTTTATATGGATCAGCCAGAGGGCTTCATTGACAGTGGGAGCAGCGAGAAGGCATGTAGGTTGCGTAAATCCATTTATGGATTAAAGCAGGCCTCACGGAGTTGGAACATCTGCTTTGATGATACAATCAAAGAGTTTGATTTTATCAAAAATATAGATGAACCATGCATTTATAAGAAGATTGTAGGGAGTACTGTCATATTCCTCGTATTGTACGTGGATGACATTCTCTTGATAGGAAATGAGATTCCTATGCTACAATCGGTCAAACTATTCTTATCACAAAGGTTCTCCATGAAGGACCTGGGTGATGCCTCTTGCATTTTGGGCATTAGGATCTATAGAGATAGATCCAAGAGGTTATTGGGATTCTCCCAATCAAAGTACATTGACACCATCCTAAAGAGATTTAGCATGGAAGATTCTAAGCGTGGTGCCTTGCCCGCTTGTCATGGAATCACTCTCTCCAAGGACTTCTGTCCGAATACAGATGAAGAGAGAGCTCGCATGAGTATTATACCCTACGCTTCAGCCGTAGGATCTATAATGTATGCGATGTTATGTACTCGCCCTGATGTAGCTTATGCACTAGCTATAGTAAGCAGGTATCAATCCAACCCAGGGGAGAAACATTGGATAACACTGAAGAACATTCTTAAGTACTTGCGAAGGACTAAAGAATTGTTCTTGGTGTATGGTGATGGGGATCTCCAGATGGAGGCCTTTACCGATTCCAGCTTCCAAAGTGATAAGGATGACAACAAATCTATCTCAGGATTTGTATTTACCCTCAATGGAGGGGCGGTTAGTTGGAAGAGTTCCAAATAGGATACCGTTGCAGACTCCGCGATGGAAGATGAGTATATTGCTGCAAATGATGCTGCCAAGGAAACCGTCTGGATGAGGAAGTTCATCGCGGAACTAGGAGTAGTTCCAACTATTGTTAATCCAATACCATTGTATTGTGATAATAATGGGGCTATGGCGTTAGCCAAAGAACCAAGGTCCCATCAGAAGTACAGACATATCCTGAGGCGATATCATTTGATCCGAGAGATAATAGATCGCCAGGAGATCGAGATTCGGAGAGTAGATACAAAGAATAACACCGCGGATCCACTCACCAAGGCCCTTCCACAGCCGCAGCATGAGCGACTTTTTGAGATATTAGGTATGAGATACGCCAATAATTGGCCTTAATGCAAGTGGGAGATTGTTGGATATATGTATGCCCTAGAGGCCATTATATGTATAGTGGATGCTTGGACATGTATATATGTATATAGATGACTTTCTTTCTCGACATGATAGTATGCTATCTGGTTTACTTTATCTTGAAATGTTCATTTGATCATGCATCTTATTCATTTGGTATATGTTGATAAAGCCCATAGGATATTTGCTTGACTACTGCAACTATTATGTAGATCATACTAGTGGGACACTTGTAGTTTATAATCGTATCCTTTAACTATTCCTAGTTGTGGGTGTATCGAGACGGGGCATCGATATTCCAGTGTAGACTAGCATATACCATTCTTGTCCCATATGATGAGCGATGGATGATCCCATATCCATCTGGTGTGGTGACACCAAAGATTGTATGCGGGTGCTCAGTGGAGACTGGGTACACTGAACGGACTCGCTGAGAACTCCTATTTGGTATTATATCTATCGTCGAATAGCAGTTCTCAGGTGACTCTGGTACAGGTTAGTCTGTAGACCCGAGATCGTCATAGAGTCTTGTGTGTCCTCCCACTGTACTTTGATCTCCACCCTACCACGGCTCTACTGAGTCGTGTAAACAGGTGGTCTTTGGGTACAATCCCAAGGCACATGGAGGTAATGAGCGATAGGAGGAGTTTCGTCTCTCCCGATATTGGGAGTTGATGTTGTGCTATGCTCGATTGGCTATAACAGGAAGTCCCTGGCCAGGGCTGCTGAGATTTACTGATAAGTGTTATCAGTAGTTTCTCGATCTGTTATGAGCCATATACCGGCATGACTTATTGAGTTATTAGGGTCAACGATTCCATCCCTAGACTCGATATGCAGCATATCCGACGAAGAGACCGGACTGTACGATAAGTGTTGCCAGTTGGCTCGACGGGTGTTTTGACAGTTTCGCTGGTTTTCTTCTGATCGCTCAATACCCGGGTGGCCATTACGTTTAGATGACCGCTTGCGGCTTGTGGGTGTTTGATATGATCATCACCTGCTACCGGCGTATTGACGAGTCTTAGAGTCCCACAATGAAGTTTCCTGGCTCAGGAGAAAAGATGTGGTGTGCATATGAGATATGCGCGGGGACCCGATTAAATGCGTGTATGTGATACCGTATATTTAATCGGACGTTTTTCTATTGGTCGGGTCGTATGTGATATGACCGGTTATTAATTTAACATTTGACTTTTAGATTAATTCTTTATTAAACCCTTTTCTTTGTTGATGTACGTATGTATGCACATGATGATGTGCATGGACACATACATACATACATTGTATCATGGTTGTTGATACAATGGATGGTGGAAATGCAAGACTCACATGGTTGTGTGTGTGTGTGTATTTGAGTTAAAGTTAAAGATAATTCACTCATGGTTGATATTTATCTACTTTGACTAATCTTGACCTAAATTTTAAGCTTGAGTTAATTTTCTTTTGGCTTTTAAACTCAATGATAAATATCTAGATATTAACTAACCATGGTTAGAGGAGAGAATGGTTTAATATTGATTATTCATTCTCATCTCATTTTTTTCATCACAAAACACTTTGAGCTCAAGTTTTGCCATTATCTTCTTCTTCATCATTCTCTTTCTCTCTTGAGATTTACAAAGGAGTGAGTTAGTAAAAAAGAAAGGGTTTTGATTATAGAATATAAACCACCTCATCATTCTACACACATCTAGCCCATTTTTGTAGGGTGTTTGCTATACTTCTTTCCAAGATCAAGTAAAGAAAGGAGCTTTGGGGAAAAGGACTTCGGGTGGATCATCGAGGACAAAGAAGACCTCCATCGATCCGTTCCAAACTCTCAAAGTGCCAAGGAGTCACCAATGGAAATCTACAAAGGTTGTAATTTCTTCACTTAGTGATAATATGTTCTTTGTATGTGATACAAATGCTTGTTACCCTAAATATTCTAGTTAAAGATTCATGGTTAGTTTACTTAGCACCTTTAAAAATTTAATTGTGGCATGTATGATGCTTCCAAACCCTAGTCTAGGTGCTATGTAAACCCAACATCTTTTTCCTTTTATTTTTCTTTTGTACCTAGTTCTTTCTGAATCTTTGATTCCCAAGAACAAGATCTTCCCGATGAGAATTAAATTCTCAATTTATGGGAGACTTGTTTTGTGGATCTCTGATCCAGAGAAAGAACTAAGTTCTTTGAAAAGGGTTAAACCATTAAAATAGGTAAAAGAGATATTTTTTATCTCTGTGTTCTCTTTACCACGGTTCTCTTTTTGAAAGGGAAGCCTTCCTCTTTGAGAATTAAATTCTCTATTCTTTCAAGAGCTCATTGCATTTTTGCAGAAGCTTGTAAGGGGTTCTCTCTTTTCTTTTTATCCAGTCCCCCTTGATTAATCTATTTCTTCCTATTTATAGGAGAAAAGAAAAATCAATTTGTTGAGAAAATCTCTCATTGAGAGATAATGATTGATTTCATGATCAATCAAAATAATGCTTTAGATCAATAGGTGAATTTTATTCACCGTTTGATTTTTAATCCAAAGGCTCTCTGTTTAACAGAGAAGTTTTCTTGTTTATTTAACAAGATTAGGAAATATTTTCCTAAAATAGAATTTTATTCTATCATATGAATATCTTGTTAGTTTAAAAAGATTAGAAAGATATTTTTCTAATATAGAATTTAATTCTATCATATAGATATCTTGTTAGTTTAACAAAATTAGAGTTTTATTTCAACATAGAATTTAAATCGATCACATAGAATTTTATTCTGTCATATGAATATCTTGTTGGTTTAACAAGATTAGGAAGATATTGTCCTAACATAGAATTTAATTCCGTTATATGAATATCTTGTTAGTTTAACAAGATTAGGAAAATATTTTTCTAAGATATAATTTTATTCTATCTGATGATCGATGGGTGATTTTATAATCACCGTTGGATCTTTGATCCAAGGGTCCTCTGTTTAACAGATAAGATCTTTCTAATTTGAGGAACATCAAGAAAATATTTCCCACATAGAATTTAATTCTATCAGGTGGTTTAATCGGTGATATTTTATCACCATTGGATTTTAAATCCAAGATTCTCTGTTAGGAAAAGATCTTTCTATATTAGAAAGATCAGGGAAAATATTTCCCAAATAAAATTTAATTATATCACATAGAATTTAATTCTTTCAGATGAGAGCATTTTAAATTGGGGCGCTCACATGCTTTGCATGTGAGCGCTGCCAAAGAATGCGGTAAGAGAACTCACGTGTTTAACACGTGACCTCTAGTGTGGGTTTTAGCCTGTTTATTTTCAGCCCTCATATGCTTTGCATATGAGCGCTCACGTGTTTAACACGTGAGGCTTCTTTGTCCTTTGGTTATTTAGGTTCAGCGCTCATATATTTTGCATATGAGTGCTCATGTGTTTAACACGTGAGGTCGGTTTGGCCTTTAGGTTTATTTTATTCAGTGCTCATATGCTTTGCATATCAGCGCCCACGTGATTAACACGTAAGGACGGTTTGGCCCTTAGTTATTTGTTTTCAGCGCTTATATGCAAAGCATATAAAGCATATAAGCGCCCACGTGTTTAACACGTGATGCCAAACTATGAGGATTTTTTCATCTTTCTTCTCTCTCTTTTTTATAAGGGAAAAAGTAGCTTTTAGACAAAAAAATTGGCGGGAACAGTGATGGCCTGCTGAAAACTAGTAGGGTTATTATCTTCTATGATGCAATCCTCCCTATCACCGTTTATGAGAAAATTGTAGTACATCTCAGGTTAGTGATGACGTTTACTAGATCTGCGGAGCGGCTGAGGTTCGTTGCGCTCTATTGAAAGCTCAGGTTCGACCAAGTCTTCAGCGGCAGTTTGTGGTTCCGGAATTTCTTCCAATTTTACCGCGCTCCCACTAATTTCCTTTGCAAGAAATTTCTTTTATAAAAAGGTGGCATGTCGAGAAACGAACACTTTTTATTTCTCGATGTGGTAGAATAGATAACCTCATGAATTTTTGGGATATCCCATAAACTTGCACACAACTGACCGTGCTTCGAGTTTGTCCGGATTCTGCTTCTTTATAAACTTAAAATATGGTCTCTTTCCACTCCACATCTCGTATGGAGTGGTTGGTACGAATTTGATCGAAACCCTATTCAATACGTATGTTGTAGGCTCTAGCTCATAGCCCTAGAATGAAAGAGCTAACTCAGCACTACTCATCATAAAACGCAGCATATCTAATAGAGTGAGATTTCTTCTTTCCGATACACCATTGTGTTGTGGTGTATATGAAGGAGTAAGCTAAGAGATAATTCCATTCTCTTTTAGGTACTCAAGGAACCCGGTGCTTAAGTATTCCCATCCTCGATTAGATCGAAATATTTTGATACTTTTACCCGTTTGGTTCTCCACTTCATTCTTATATTTTTTGAACTTCTCAAAGACTTTAGACTTATGCTTCATGAAGAACACGTGTCCGTACCTTGAGAAATCATTAGTAAAAGTAATGAAGTAGGAATCCCCACTTTTTGCATGTGTAGACATTGGACCATATACATCACTATGTATAAATCCCAAGTGTTCAATAACTCTTTCTCCATGTCCAGTAAACGGAGTTTTGGTCATTTTCCTTTTGAGACAAGATTGACAAGTTTTATAAGATTTAAACAAGAATGGATCTAAATATCCATCTTTAGTAGCTTTCTTAGTTTAGTCACATTAATATGACTAAGTCTACAATTCCATAAAAATGTTTCAATCATCTCTGAAGCTTTCCTTTTATGGGTGTCTGTATATTAAAAATTGTATATTGATTTATAACGTATATACCGTTATTTAGTGTACCAGACCCAATCAACTCTTGATTAAGGTGAATGTTCATAACATTACTTTCCAACACAAAATTATATCCTTCTTTATCCAATAAGGAAATAAACATAATATTATATAGCATGGATGGTACAAATTAACAGTTTTGCAAAATCAAAATTTTGCCGCTCGACAATGTAGAGTGTTTTTCGTCACCCCATTGAGATGGGAAATACGCATCGCTTGTCAGGCGTATACAGATTCCCCCTGCCTAAGGTAGGCTGGGGTTTATTGATTGTGTGGATCCGAATCTTCGGCAGCCGCAGACTAAGCTGCCGTTAATTACCCCTCGCCTTTGAAGCGAAGGACCTCCGATTGACGGGTCAAACTAGTCGTGCGAACTCAATGTGTAGTATGCGTATCTGTGTGTCTTTAGGGGTTTTGGGTATATCGGGGGGCTCACAGAGTTTTCGGGGATCCCACATGTGGATTTTTTTTCTAGTGGGGGACGTGTTTTGAGTGTGGAGTGTATGAAAGATAGAAAGAAGAAAAGAAAAAAAATGGTGAGTAATGTCCTAAGGATGTGTGGGCGCTGGGCGCCTGCAGAAAGAATAGACTTAGCCCCGGAATGAGGAGTTAAACTCCCGAAAAGAATTTTTATCTATGGAGTTAAACTCCAAAAGATTTTAAGTGGAGTTAAACTCCCAAAAAGGATTTTTATCTATAGAGTTAAACTCCTAAAAAAGGTTTTATTTATGGAGTTAAACTCCAAAAGATCTTGACAAATGGAATTGAACTCCAAGAAAGGGTTTGGAGATGATCAAAGGGGACCCCTTCCTTCTCCCTTTTAGCCCTGGATCTTCTTTTGAGCCTTAGATCTTCTCGAAGTGGAGGGTTTTTGAAGATGGGTCTCCTTCTTCCTCCTCTCTATTGGCTGGATCTTGGAGAAAAGAGGGTGAGACTTAAAAATCTCCCTTTTGGGGGATTTGATGGAAGATCCGAGCTCCCCTCAAGGGTTTTATGGTAAAAAATTGTTTCTTTTTGGAAAAAAAAGAGTTAAACTTTTGATTTAATTCAAAAAAGGAAGAAGGTTTAGAACCTTGAGGAAGGAGAAGGAAACACAGAACCCTAATTTTTGAGAGAGTGAAAAATCATTGATTTTTTTTTATCATGTTTACCTTTATAGGCTATACACTTTACATATAGCCCCTTGAGCTTTGCCAAATGGCACTTATGCCACCCTATGCTTTATGTGCTTATCTCTTTTTTGCACATAAGCCATAGGGTTTACAAAAGTTTGGCTTTCTGCCCATTTTTTATACATTTATTTCTAAAAAAAGGCATTAAACTAATTCATTGCTTCATTCATAGCATGGACTCGGCCCCTTCCATGCTTAGTCCTGACTTGAGCTTGGGCCTACTTGGCTTGGGGTTGATTGACTTTGACTTGGTCGATCGGGGTGTAACTTTTGACCCCAACAGACAATCCTAAGTGATATTCCCCAACGGCAACAACATCAACATTTGCGTCGTTTCCAACTCTCAGGGTAATATCTTCTTTCTTCAGTATCCTGCTGCTTCTTAGAGTATGTACATAATTACAGATATGTGATCCTGATATGATATCTAATACCCAGAAAGTAGAGTTTACTGAAAAATAATTTTCGATTACAAACACTCATGAAGTTGAAACATCGCTATGCGTCTTGTCCTTGAGGGTAGCAAGATAAGCTCTGCAATTCCTCCTCCAATGCCCTGTCTTATGACAGTAGAAGCATTCGCCTCTCCCTTCTACTACAGCCCCAGTCTTGTCCCCTCTCTTCATCTTTTTGACACCACCTTTAGGCTTGGAAGGATTCTCCTTCTTCTTTTCCTTAGCTTTAGCTTTGAACGTAGTAAAAGAAGATTGCTCAACAAGTATAACGGGTGTCTTCTTCTTCTTCAAGATGCTCTCCTCTATCCTCAACATATTGTGGAACTTTGAAAGTCCACATTCCAGTTTATTCATATTGAAGTTCAATATGAATTGAGCGAAGGTGGGGGGACTGTAGAATTAGATCGATATATAATTCATTGTCCAGCGTGCATCTCAGGTCTGCAAACTCTTCAATAAGATTAATCATCTTCAGTACGTGGTCCCTAACAGATGATCCGGCAGTCATCCTCAATTGAAACAGTTTCTTTAAGGTCTCGTATCTTGCGATGCGAGATTGCTTTCCAAACAAGTCTTTGCGGTGAAGAAAGATAGATTGAACATCCATCTTCTCATGCTTCCTCTGTAACTCATTGTTCATAGAGGTTAGCACAAGGCATTTGGTCATCGCATAATCTTGATCCTAAGTTTTACGGATCTCTATATCCGCAACTGAGGAATTTGGACCGGAGATTTAGGGAGCAGTAGTAGTGAGGACATATGCAACCTTATCATATGTAAGGATAATGTTAGCATTCCTCAGCCAATCTTTATAGTTCGCTCTAGTTAGTTTATTCTTATCTAGTAGTAATTTAAGGCCGGTCATGGTCGCTGCAAGGAGAGAGAGAAAAGAAACAATCAGCGTGCGCTCTTACAAGATTAGAATGGTTAATTAGTCTATCTAATCAAGATGGCTCCCACTGTATAGTCGAATTCTCCTTCAAATCTTAAAAAGAGAATTAGCCGAAATTATCTTTACTCCACAATTCACTAACTGGTCGGCCACGCCAGTGTAAGAACTAAGAGGGAGATTTCCCGCGCTTTTGCATGGATTTAATTAAATAACCCCCTTTCCTTAGAAGCATAATCCCGTAAACACCTTTCTAGACATCTACTGAGCCAGTTTATTGTGAAGGCGAGATTCATCCGAGAATAACTTTTATTCACGGTGGGAATCAGGATCCAACTATTATCATAGAAGGTATACAATCTCATTGCAAGTTTCAACAATTGAAACTCCTGATTTGGTTTTTACCCCTAACGGCTTATAGCCTTGACGAAGGCCGACAAACCATAAGTCGCTAGTCAAGTTCTATCCGTCATTTTTTGATTAATTTAGACCCACTCGCACTAGCCTTTGATGAAGGCCAACAAAGCCGTGTAACTATCCTAACTAATCTCACCGTATGAGGCAGATGAGCATCACTTAGCTACCATACACTACGTCTTAATGAAGGCCAACAAATGTAGCAAGAATACTAAGTACTCTACTTATCTGAAGTGACAGAGGGCTACGGATGGTTTTTTAGAAAAACCATTAACGTAAGAACTTGATATCGTTGAAGGAACTGAGTAGGTTTAAAAACTTAGTTGTTTTTGAAAAACGGATAAGTTCCTACAACATCTATTAGGTTTATTTTCTATAGATTAATTATATCTATGTAGTCCCATCATTTGAGTTCATATCGTACCAAAAAACAAGATATGAAGAGAAAATAGAATGTTTTTATATGCCAATTGCAATTTCCACGGGGCATCGGGTCTTCATTATTAGGTTACTTAACTAACAGCAGGGCGGAAGCAGGGATTTTGCAATTGTAAAGCATATAGAAACACTTACTATATATTTGTAAGTGTATGGTGCTCCTTACCGTGACTACTACAGCTTTGCGGAATCAAAAACTTTAAAAATACTTGAGCACTACACACTAAAACCCTAGAATACTAATCCAAACACTAAACTAAACTAAACTAAACTACAAGAGTTTTATCTACTAGGTTGGTATTATAACCTTTGAATTCGATCCTTCGGGTCTTGCATAGTTCACTCCTTGAGCTCCTAGGATTGTAGGATCAAGCTCTCGAAGTCGATCTCGCTCGTCCAAAACGATCTACCCGAGAATGCCGGTTCAAGCGATATCTTCAACGAAGCATCTAAAAATTAAGTCTTGCTAGGACTAGATGCTTAGGGGTATAGTTATGAATCAAGTTGCTCTCTTTTTTCTATCTCAAAAGAGTGAGCAAGTGAGGAAGAAGATGAAGAAAGAGATGGCAACTAAAGAAAAATCAATAATCATCATATCCCACACTCTCATCTATTCTTATCTCTTCAATATAAAATATATTAAAAAGGTGGGTGGGTTTATGACTTACAAGAGTGAGTCACAACCCTACACAAGCCTAGAAGAAATGAGAACAAGAGAGAGTGAGAGAGTGGCCACCTCACCATGGTACACATACACATACACAGACACATATAAATATATGTGTGTGTGTACATATAATCAAGTATACCAAAAACCCGTATTTATAATAAATATGTATACCGTATTTCTACCAAAATACGAATATCGTGTTTGTACCGAAAATACAAAATATGCGTATTCATATTTAGAAAGAAATACATGCATTTGTATTAAGACACATATACCCGTATTCATACAAATACATGTATTCGTATAAATATCGTATTTGTGTTAAAATACAAATACCCAAAAGAGAGCAATATAATACTAGCATCAAATTTGATTGTCTTTCAAAACTGCTAGTACTACTAAATATTCTGATTAAAGCACGTGCATAAAATACACGTGTTCCATCGAACACCCGAGCGTATCGAAATACACAAACTATACCGTTTCGCCTAAACCGGGAAACTCTCTGTGTGGGACTCTAAAGACTCGACAATACGCCGGCAGTGAGTTTAACCACAAGCATGTCAGTGGCACTAGCTGTACATAATGGCTACCCAAGTATCTATCGAAAGGAAGATCGATAAGAAAACTCGTATGAACCCCTACTGGACCTATAGATGACATTCTCTGTACAGTCCGGTCTGTTCGTCTATGAGTATCACATATTAGGCCTAAGGGGATGGTAAACGTCAAACCCCTATTAGCACGACAAATAGTGTCGGTGTGGAACCCAATACAACCTGAGAAACTACTGATGTACCTACCAATAAATCTCACTTGCCCTGTCTAGGGACTTGTAGTATCATCCAACCATACACAGCGCAATATCGACTCCCAATACGGGGATAGACGAATTCCTTCTATCACCTACTGCCTCCAAGTGCTTCGGGGCTGCACCCAACTACTACCAGTTTGCACGACTATTTAAAGCCATGGTAGGGTAGTAATTTAAGTACAGTGGAAACACACTCGAGACTAATAGTGATGTCAAGTTATTGGACTAATCTGTACTCATATCACCGGAGAACTGCTATCCGATGATAGGTAGAATATCAACCAGCAGTTCTCAGCAAGTCCGTCCAGTGTAACTCATAACCTAATGAGCACATGTATACTATCTTTGGTACCGTATACCAATGGTTGCGGGACAGGCCATTTCCCCTGACGGGGATAAGAAACGTATACACTAGTCTATTCTGGAGTATCGATGCCCGGTCTTGATAATCCTACGACTAGGGATAATTTTAAGGATGTGCTTATAGACTACCCAGCCCCCATAAGTATGATTGTCATCACAACGCTGGTAGTCAAGCAAAGATCCTACGGGCTCTATTAATATATATTAGCGATATGTAAAAAGAAATATATACACATGTTGAGATAAATACAAACCAGACAGAAAACTATCATATTGAGCAAGACTGTTATTATACATGTATATATCCCAAGCTTTCAAAATGTAATATACAATCATGTACTATACAATAATGGCCTCTAGGGCATATATCACTAAAAATATTTATATATATACATCAAAGGCAAGTAATCTCGTCACAGGTATGCGGTAATCAAACGGTATTGATAAGGATATACTAAGAGTCTCGTGTTTCGTTTGAACCGCAAACAAAACGCGACATTCCATGGTCGTATGAATAGCCCTAACATAAACATAACCAAAACCCCTATAAGCGCGGCGAGCCATGTGCCAATCCTAGAATGAGGCGAACCGGCATCAACTCCTTGAAGGGGGCACCTAGGGCATTCTAGAACCCGGTGGTTCGAGCACTCCTCCGTGGGGCAACCTGTATTATATACATACAATAGGACTCGACGGTCCGAATAAAAGAATAATACATTTGGCAAGCTGATTTGTCTAAAATATTGCACATTTGAATGAATATTTTCCTTACTATTGTTAATTACTAAAAGGTGTTTATTGTAAATATAGAACAAATGATGGTTTATTTGTAAAAAAATTATTATCATATGTTTCTACATTATAATTAATATAATAAGGGAAAATATATGCATATAATATTTAAATGAAATATTTGTAAATTAAAATATGCATATCATATCAAATATTTCTAATCAATATTCTTAAGATATTATATCATTTAAATGGTTAGAATAATATCTCAAAAATACCAAATACTACTAATACTTTGATTTGAGATATTGTGCAGATATTAGCTCAAGTCTGGAATCCAAGTAAGACATCCAAGTCAAATCGGGATATCGGAACCGAATCTGCCAAAATTTAGAAGCAAATTGAGAGATCTAGCAACGACAGAGACTCAGAGTATTATTTTCAGAATATAGACATCAAAAAGATCTCCACATGTCAATTCATGAAGCCAGAAAAAATCTCAAGTCATGATCCCACCAAAGCGCGGAGGAAGGGCGGCCAAACATGGAATTTTGCGGTGGTTCAGCGGTCAAATCTGGGTCGTTGGATGTGAGATTTTGGGATTATGATCTTAACTGCATATATTCCTATATGGAATCTAGGGTTTCTGGTTTTAAGGACTATATAAGGGACCGAAAGCTGTACATTGAAAATCATTATCGAAGAGATCAAGAGATTCAAGAGATCCACGTATCCGAGTGATCATCATGTATTCATCTATCTCCAATAAGAGAGAGATTTAGAGCAAACTAGGGTTCTTGTAATCTTACTTTCTAAGAAGAATTTTAAATACAATAGTTGATTGATAAAGGTAGATTTTATTTTAATTCTTTTTGCATTTATTTTTCTGCACTTACTTTTACGCATTACTTTTCTGCATCTTAATTATGCTTTCATTCTTCTTCAACTTTTCTTCTAAATCACTAGCCATGAGTGAGTAATTCCTAGCTTGCTAGAGTTTGTAGGATATGGTAGGATAATGGATGAAAAGATCTCTTAACTTCTTTTATACATTTTAAAGTTTATAAACTTTAGCAAAATAAATGTTAACCTCCTTATCGGGCGATGTTACAACTTTAGAAAAAATATATGAATTGAAATTACAACTTTTGTATACATCACATTCATAGGAGGGGCTATTCTCACGACAATCCAAACCAAACCATAACACACCAATATCACATTCTAGATATGCAACCTAGTTTAATTGATTACACATTAATTAGGCTATGTTTACCAACACATATAAAAAACGAGAAAAACAATTAAATTAAACAATTTAATTTAACTAGTTTGCATGTCGATGATCCAATAAACTAAACATTTCCAAAATATAAAACCAGAGATGTACTCGAGAGGCTCGATAGAGCCCCCACGCCCCACCCTGAGCCCAAGTGGACTCGGGTCAGCCCCGAGCCCACTCGGGACAACCCCTGAACCAGGGTGTTTTGTCTCTGGTTTAGATCTAAACCAGAGCCAAAACCACCCTGGTTTAGAGCTGAACTCGAGCCCCCAAAGAGCTCAAGTTCAGCCCCGAACCCCTCAGGCTCGGGTCACCTCGAAGGGTGAGTAGCGGGGGTTAAGGTGAGCTCAAAATATTTCAAAAACGGATTTTTAAAACATAAAAGAAAGTATGGAACAAGTTTAGTTTTAGCGGATCATCGACAACAACTATTAGTAGATGGATCGGTTTTAATACCATGTAAGTGTATGGTGCTAGGGTCGTAATACTTACGAACCGCGGCGAAAAACATAAAACAATAATTTTATAATATGGCACCAAATACAAACCCAAAATCCAAGAACTAGTGGTTGCAAAAAATCAAGAGAGTTATACTTAGCTAAAATAGGAGTTTGAAGGGGTAACAACTTTTGAAGCATGTCCACACACAAGTGGAAGATCCTAGCTAGGCTTCTTGGTTACGGGATCGAGCTTGATCGCGGACCTCCTTACCGAAGATGATCCTCTTCGAAAGAAACCCAACCTAAGTTTCAACTTCACCAAATAACTCTTCTTTATGAACCAACTTGCTCTCACAAAGTGATAGATTGAGAGGGGAAGAAAATGTAGAACTCAAGCTCACTCTTTTTCTCTCTAGTTCTTCTCTAGTTCTCAACTCATGAAAGAGAAGATGAGGAGGAGAAATGATATGGATGCCTACCCTTTCTCTCTCTCTTCTATCATATATTAGAGAAAGGGGATGCTCCTTATCTCTCTAAGCGGACCTAACTTGCCTACATCCCTCCACAACAAACATGCCACCAGGAGACAAGGCTAGTATATGTATTATATACATAAATTAGTATATGTATCATATACATATACACTAGAGATAGAGTGAATGAAAATAATACTAGAATACATATCAATACATGTTTTATTAAGTAAACACTTGATTTAATAATCCGGATTTATAATAAACCAGCTAATATTATTAAACGTCCGATTAATGTACGTGTATCATATACATGTGTTTAATCGAACTCCCGTACGTATCATCATACACACACTACATCGTTTCGCCTGAGCGGGGAAACTCTCTGTGTAGGACACTAAAGACTCAACAATACACTGGCAGTGAGTTATTGGATCATATCCATAACCCACAAGCACATCAACGACACTAGCTATACGTAACGGCTACCTAGGTATATGTTAGAAGAAAGGTCGACGAGTAAACTCATTCATATCCAACAGAGCCTATCAGTGACAATTATCATACAGTCCAGTCTCTTTGTCAGAGAGTGTCGCATAACGGGTCTAGGGGATGGAAACTGTCAGACCCTCAATAACCCAATAAGTCATGCCGATATCAAACTCATAACCATTCAAGATACAACTAATAACCCTTATCAGTTTATCTCAATCGCCCTAACTAGAGACTTATGATTATAGTCTATCATGCACGGTGCGACATCAACTTACTATACCGGGAGATATGAATCCCATCTCGATCGCTCACTACGTCCATGTACTTCGGGACTGTACCCAACTAAAACCTATATGCACGGCTTTTTAAAGTTATGGTTGGGTAACAATCAAAGTACAGCGGGAACACACACAAGAAACTATGAGGATCTCATGTCAAAAGACTACCTTTTACCATTATCACCAGAGAACTGCTATCCGATAATAAATATAATATTTAGGAGTATGAGTCTGTTCAGTATACTCATTCTCAAATGAGCACATGTATACAATTTTTGGTGTCAAACACCAATCGCTGTGCGACCAACCATCGCCCCGGTCGGGATCAAGAAACATATACACTAGTCTAATCTGGAGTACCGATGCACAATCTTGATACTCCCACGACTAGGATCATTTAAGGAAGTGCTTATGGAATACTCAGGCTCCACTAGTATGATCGCATCATAATCCTGGTAGTCCAGCAAAGATCCTATGGACTTTATCAGCATGTATTAGCGATACGTAATATCAAGTAAAATATATACACATGAAAGATAAAGCAAATCAGATAGTATACTATCATATCGAGTAAGAATATTTTGTACATATAGGTCCAAGTACAATAATAATTGCCTCTAGGGCACCTATATCTAACAGTAGTGATGCGCAATCATCTCAGATATGCAGAATCTTGCGATCTCCTGCGAAGTATACTTCTCGCCTGACTCGGCCCCAAGAATTTTTACGCGCTTCCTAGACTGTTTTTGATTGAACCAATTAGTAAGAGATTTATTCATGTAAATGGACTCCAACTTCCACAATTCTGCCGCGGTCGTCTCTTATGCCACTTCGCAAAGAACAATATCGGCTATTGAAATCTAGATCGAACTTTGAGTTTTGTTCTCCATCTCTTCACTTTCCACTGTTGTAGTCGTCGTCGGAATCCGGATTTTTGCAAAAACAATCTTGTGCGCTCCTTATTGCTTCAATAGCGCCGTCGTCTTCAATCTTCATAGACTGAAATTATTGCGCCTATCAAACTTTTCGACATTGTAATTTGTAGAGGCCATCTTCCAAATCAACTCCAAAACTCGAACTTGACGCTATAATACCACTTGTTTTAAGAATTATGTATCGACATGCAGCGAAAATCCAAGATCGTTATTATAGGGTATGATGAAAAAGACTATCCCGCTTTGATCCTGTAACCCAACGTGATGAGAATTTTCACTATGAGAAAAAATTACAAAAGATTATATCGACTTCTCACCCTCCTTAATAAAGAAATGCCGTCTCTAAAAAAGCTCTCTCTATCCACGTCTGCGCTTGGCCATCTCTCCCACTATAATCAACCTCTAGGTTAATTGAGAATTATAGATACAAAAAACCCCAGAAAAAGCCTCATAATTACAGGGTAAATAGATATTCAACAATAGGAGCATGACGGTTTATGTTCTTAAAGGTAAATTATTATTAGATTATTGTTTCCCTCAATCAGAGCAAAGCTCTGTTCAAATTTTGAAATTTGAAATGAAGCAGCGCTTCATAAAAGCGCTGGCACCAAGAGCGCCAGCGCTGAGAGTCAAAAACTCTGAGGCAGCGCTCACGTGCAGAACACGAGAGCGCTAGCGCCAGCGCCAAGAGTCAATGACTCTTAGGCAGCGCTCACGTGCAGAGTACGAGTGCCCTCGCGCCAAGAGTGCCAACACTGAGAGTCAAAGACTTTGAGGCAGCGCTCACGTGCAGAGCACGAGAGCGCTCGCACCAAGTGCGCCAGCGCTAAAAATTAAAGACTCTGAAGCAGCGCTCACATGCAAGGCACGAGAGCGCCAAGCGCTAGAACTAAATATTCTCCACTATTGGATCAAAGATCCAACGAAGATGATAAATTATCAAATTACCAGAATAAAATTCTGTTAAGGAAATACTCCTCAGAATTTTTCCAAATAAGAAAGATTATGCTCTGTAAATCAGAGCACCGTTGGATCAAAGATCCAATGGTGATTAAAAATCACCAAGATACAGAGTAATCTCTGTATGGGAAAATAATTTCCCAATCTTGTTAATAACAAGAAAGATGTATTCTGTAAAACAGAAGCCCTAGGATCAAAGATCCAATGGTGGGGAAATGTCCCCAAATCAATCAGAAAAAGATTGCCTTAACTGATCAGCCTCTACTATATAAAGGCCCCAAGACTTCAAGTCTTAGACAGAGGAACCCCCCCCCCCCCCCCACACACACACACACAAAATTTGAGAAATTTCAAAGAGAAGAGCAAGCTCTCGGAAGAAGAATTTTTTCAAGGTAAATAAAACAGAGAGATCAAAACATCTCATCAAAAAGTAGAAGAACTTAATTCTTTTTCTAGATCATAGATCTATAAGACAGAGGTCTTTCACAAAAAGAGATCATAGCATCTCATCATAAAAAGAGGGGAGAAGAACTTAATTCTCTTCAAATCACAGATCCATAAAGACAGAGTCTTTCACAAAAAAACATAAGAGATTGTAACATCTCCTATAAAAATAAGAACTTAGTTCTTAGATCCACGAGACAAAGTCTCTTATAAACGATAATTTAATTCTCAGAGCGCAGAACAGATCAAAATTGCCTAAAAAGAGCCTTAGCGCTCCAATTAAAAAGAAGCGCCTTAGCGCACCAAGTCTGGCGCTCAGCACCCAGCGCTCCAAGCGCTATTTTTAAAGAAGCGCCCAGCGCTCCAAAATTGGCGTCCAGCGCTCCAAAATTGGCGCTCAGCGCCAAGAGCACCACGTGCCCCTCGCGTGGGCGCTACTTAATAAAGAGCGATCTGCACCCAAATCTGGCGCTCAGCGCCAAGTGCGCCACGTGCTCCTCACGTGTGCGCTACCTCAGCGCTCCAAATCCGGCGATAAGTGCCAAACGCGCCACGTGCTCCTCACATGTGCACTATTTCATAAGAAGCGCATCAGCGCTCCAAATCTGGCGCTCAGCGCCAAGCGCGCCACATGCTCCTCACGCGTGTGCTATTTCATAAGAAGTGCATTAGCGCTCCAAGTCTGGCGCTCAGCGCCAAGCGCACCACGTGCTCCTCACGTGGGCGCTGAGAGAACATAAACTGTTCTTTAAATAAATCCCCAGAGCCATAATGAGTACTCAACACTCAATAAAAGACAAAAAAAAAGGTTGTCAGAACCCAAACCAATGCTTAACATTGTTAAATAAAAAAGGACTGAGCCTAATTAAATATTCAACATTTCAACTGAGTGGGCCGAGCCCAAGTTGGCCACAAATCCCTAATTCAGATTAATTGAGCCCATATGCTCATAAATCTTTTTAACTGATCTTAGTCCCAAACTTGACTACAGATCTCCCAACCAACATTGGTTCAAGGGTACATCTCTTCATACCTCTGATATATGTCGTTGTAATTCTTCAACGTCTTCAGAGAGATGGAGGGTCCCAATAACCAATAACTTTTGGTGCATCCCCAAATGGTTAAACCAAAACCACATAGACTATGACGTCTTTAAACTGGACTATGATGTCCTTAAACTTTACGGGCTATGAGATCCCCAAACACATGGACTATGATGTCCTTAAACTTATGGACCGTAACGTCCCTAAACTAAACCCTACAGACTATGACGTTTTTAAACTGGACTATGATGTCCTTAAACTTTATAGACTATGAGGTCCCTAAACTCACGGACTATGACGTCCTTAAACTTATGGACCACAAAGTCCCTAAACTAAGACGATAGAGCCCAAAATGCTCTGTTATTGGATCTAAATGATCCCAAACCCTGTTGAGTAGATCTTAGTCTAAAATTAGACTAACGTATCCTCAACAAATGTTTAAGTTGGTATTAATCTCAAAGAGATTAACGATCCTTAAACCAACACAAACCCAAATCTAAGAAAATACGGGTTTGGACTAATCCCCGCCCTACGGGCGACAACATAAATTAATCTCCGTATACAATCCACGGGCAACAAAAAAACAAAATAAACACATATGACACGAAGTGAACATCTGGAAAAAGAGAAAGTGGTTATCATTACGCGGTAACGTAATTAACTGCAGAGGCTTGCGCCTGCAGGGAAGAGCGTCCCCACAATCAAAAGACCCCTCACAATGAGGGAGAATCTGACGAAGTCTGCTACATCGGCCGCATTCGTTTAAACCTTCAATATATGGTGCCATAAATCAACTTGGCATCTTCGGAGAGGTGGACGAATAAAACCAAATAGCATCTGCCCCCAAAATTCAGGCCGGATATCCCAACGTCCCGGTCATGTCTTTCGGCGGTGAACAGATTCTGGCACACCCGGTAGGACCTTTTCCTCTTTCCACTACACACTTCGTGTGTCGTGTTTCGTGAACGAATCGCGGTTTGCTATGGTTGCCCCTAGATTCGAGGTACTAAGATTTAGTGTCTTGCTCCGTGCAGAAAACAGAATATCAATGGCTTTCAACTGTACCAACTGCACCAACTGCAACAACTCCCACTCCGTCCTTGCTGGAGGAGTGACCTATGGGCCTCAAGCGGCCTCAGTTTTCACGATACCAGTGGAACAGGTGACGCAAGCCACCACTGGGATATTCTTTGGGACCATGCTCCCACCAATGAGCTTTAACGCCTCAGTACCATCGCAAGAAACTCCGAAAAAGTCAGTCTTTGATCGGCTTGCGACTACCGCGGCCCCTCTCAACGGGTCGCCCAAATCCAACGCCTCAGTCTTTAATAGACTAGGCCAAAGCTCCAATGGGCCCATGAAGAAGCCCGCCATACCTGAAGGGGTTATCCCGAAGCGAATAGCTATCCCTGCTCCAGTAAATGAAGTCATCAGAGTGACTTCTCCTATTAAGGGGTCGGTCTTCATAAGACTAGACGTTCCAACTCCCGCTCCAGGCGAAGTCACCAATGCTGCTTCCCCTGCTCAAAAGTCTGCCTTCGACAGGTTGACCATCCCCTATCAACGGACGTCAGTCTTTGATAGGCTGAAACCAACAACAGTTTCTCATCAAAGCATGAAGCACGATGCAGCTACCCCAACAGCAGAAGTGGTTCCGGCCGCTCGACATGCTCGACGTCGCCACTGGCGCCGAGTGAGGAAAGCTGGGGGCAGTTCCCCTTCTGGAATTACCCCACCAGCTCCAACGGTGGGAGTTGATGTCGTTGTTCCAACTGGGAACTGCTTTGAACCACTTAAAAGGGTGCGCAGGAATTCGCCAACTGTCGTGCTGAAAAAGTCTCCTCCACCTGTGGAGAGCGCTAAAAGGCAAAGCTGGAGCAACTCCCTCAGCGTCTGTCCTCCAAAATTCACAGGGTCTGGCGAAGGGTCCAAGATTCTGTGGTTAACCAAGATTACTCCCGCCAACCAAAGAAAATGAAGGTTCGACAAGAGAAGGACCATCCTGTCGTACAAAGGAAGGTGTCATCTACTTGGGTGCCCGCTGCAACGGCCCTCTCAACTTCGACCGCCCACAAAAGGAGAAGGTCGGAGAAGATCCCAGCGTCTGCGCCGAATTGCAAGGGCATTGAATCCAAACGCCCCAAGTCTGAGGGCATGATAGTGCATACTGTTTATATGGCTTCTGGAAAAGAGGAAAGCCGTGCTTCTATGAGTCACTGACCGCTCACACGATCAGTAACAAAGGCTCAGTAGTAACAACAACAAAAGCTCCAAGAGATGCTAACGAAGATGGCCGCACTCACTGGGCCAAAAGAAAGCCCGGAAACATCGTCGGAGCAGTGTCAGGAGCAGGAAACTGATGCCGAATTCCTGCGAAGAATGCTCGAGAGAAAAGACAAAGAGGCCGCGGAACAAGCGTCCAACATAAAACAAATGGCGCTTTTATTCCAAGATACGGTCGGGTTGATGATACAGTCGGATCCTCCAGTTGAAGACCTCCCGATTATCCTTGAAGACGACAGAGGGGAGACATCGAACCCTCTTCCGACTCTATCAGCGGCCAAATAGGAGAAGATCTCTAAAGCCGCCCTGGATGACTATATCGCTCAACAAATACGAGCTCATCAGGCGAGCGAAGCGGCCGGCCAAATTGTTAAGACTGGACGACCCTATCCGAGTTGGTACGACCAAATAAAATACCCGCCGAGATATACGATCCCTAAATTCCATGTATATAAGGGGACCGGGAATCCACACCAGCACATTGCTCAATTCAGAGCCGTATGCGGTAATACTAGGGATGACGACAAACTGCTGTTTCGCCGGTTTGTTAGCAGGTTTGTTCTCCTCCGAATACAGAGACGGAACCGCGTAGGTTCATCTTGCCTGAATTTAGGGGCAGATGCTATTTGGTGCTATCCGTTCACCTCTCCGAAGATGCCAAGTTGATTTATGACACCATGTATCGAAGGTTTAAACGGATGCGGCCGATGTAGCAGATTTTGTCAGATTCCCCCTCGTTGAGGGGTTTTTGATTGTGGGGACGCTCTTCCCTGCTGGCGCAAGCCCCTGCGGTTAATTACGCTACCGCATCGCCGTAACCACTTTCTCCTTCTCCAGATGGTCACTTCGTGTCGTGTGTGTTTGTTTTGTTTTTGGTTACCCGTGGACTGCATACGGAGACTAATTTATGTTGTCGCCCATAGGGCGTGGATTAGTCCAAATCCGTATTTTCTTAGATTTGGGTTTGGGGTTGGGTTTAAGGATACATTGGTTTCATTTGAGACTAAGATCAACTTAAACGTTTGTTAAGGATACGTTAGTCTAATTTCAGACTAAGATCAACTTAACGGGATCATTTAGATCTGACAAAAGAGCATTTGGGCTCTATTGCTTAGTTTAGGTGTTAGATATGTATGCCCTAGAGGCCATTATTGTATAGTACTACTTTGTATAATACATTTTGGAGGCTTGGGATATATATACAGGTTTACGACAGTCTTGCTCGATATAGTAGTATGTTACTTGGTTTGTTTCTATCTTAATATGTGTATATGTTTCTTTTAACATATCGCTGAAAACATATTGGTAGGGCCCTTAGGATTTTTGCTTGACTACCGGCGTTGTGATGGCGATCACACTAGTGGGGGCTGGGTAGTCTATAAGCACATCCTTATTTTGGTCCTAGTCGTAGGATTATCGAGACAGGGCATCGATACTCTATAGTAGACTGATGCATACGCTTCTCTTCCCAGCAGGGGAGATGGTCTATCCCACAGCCATCAATACGTCGTACTGGAGATAGTATGCAGGTGCTCGTTAGGTTACGAGTACACTGGACAGGACTCATCGGGAACTATTGGTTGGTATTATACCTATCGTCGGTTAACAGTTCCCAGGTGACATGAGTACAGCTTAGTCCGCTGACTTGACACTGTCACTTCGCCTCGAGTGTGTTCCCACTGTTTTTAGATTACTACCCTACCACGGCTCTACTGAGTCGTGCAAACGGGCAGTAGTTGGGTGCAGTCCCGAAGCACTTGGAGGCAGTGACGGTTAGACAGGATTCGTCTCTTCCGGTATTGGGAGTTGATATCGCGCTGTGTCTAGGAGAGCCATTACACATTGTCGTCCCTGGCCAGGGCAAGCGAGAATTGCTGGTAGGTTTTCCAGTAGATTCTCAGGGTGTTTTGGGCTACACTCCGACACGACTTGTACCACTTTTAGGGGACTAACGTTTACCGCCCCCTAGGCCCGCCATGCGATATTCTCAGACGAACAGACCGGACTGTACGGAGATTGTCGCATTCAGGCCCAGTAGGAGTTCGATGGGTTCACCTCATCAGTCTTATTATCGGCATCTACCTGGGGACCGTTACGTACAGCTAGTACCGCTTGCGGCCTGTGGTTAAACCTACTGCCAGCGTAGTGTCGAGACTTTAGAGTCCCACACAGAGGGTTACTCGCCTTTGGGAAAAACAGAGTAGAGGTTGCATGGTTTTGCGACGGGGTTCGTTCACATCCGTACACTTGTGCACGTTTGGTGTCCGGACAGTAGTTACTAGCGGGCTTTGGTTTAAGTCAGATCCTAGTAATTGTTTTGGGATTGTTTTTGTCTCAGTGTATTCGTGTTTCTTGGAGCACGGATGCGGGTGTGTATGCACAGTTGACAGAGGCAGAGGATTCTCATTAGGGTTGTTGACCATTTGGCTTTGGTTGACTTGTTGACCGTTGACCTTTCTCTAAACCCTAATGAGAATATGATATATGACTAATAATTTTAATTAAGTATTATTGTGCCATGGTTGAGTTGAAAGTTTGACTTTTGTTGACTTGTTGACTTTGTTGACGGTTGACCATTTTGGACTTGTTGACCATCATCATTTCATGGCTATCATTTCATGGGTATGACTTTTGTTTGCTTGTTGTTTACAAAATGAAATAATTGCATGAAATGATAATGGTCATTGAAACTAACCATCATCATACTTAATTATTATTATTATTATTATCATTATTCTCACTTTTGTGAGGATGGTTGCATTATGAGTGCTCATTCTATCATCTTCTTTCTCTCTCATGAAAAAAGCTCTCCCTCTTCCTCTCTCAAGGTTCAAGTGTTCTATGAGTTGGAAATCATGAACCTTTGAGACAAAACCACCATAACTCTTCTCTACTCATTCTAAGGTTCTAAGTTTAGTACACCAAGCACCTTAGTTATCTTTAGGTTGAGATAAGAGCTCAAGTTCGAGGCCCTCGGGTGAATCCATCTACGGCAAAGAGGAGACGACGAGGAGAAGCCGTTCAAGCCACTACGAGGAGCAAGCAAGGAGGTCAACCACTAAAAGAAGAGAAGGAGTTCAAGACCTAGATATAACCATTCTACATAGTAGCTAAAACTTATAGTATATTTGTTAGTTCTTGTTTAGCAACGATCCTTATTGTACGGTCCATGTTACCTAGTTAGGAAAAAATTTCGTTTTACCTATTCCGCCTCCCCGAAAGGACAACGTGGACCTAACAGTGGTATCAGAGCCTAGCTAAGCAACAACTAACTGTTAGCAAAGTTTTTAGAATCACGATCCGGAAAAAATCCTGAAAACAAACCGAAAAATGTATTTTCTGTCGATTTTCAAAACAGACCTAAAAATTTTTATATGACATGAAAAATACAGGCAGGGTTTTCTGGGAATTGTCAAGAAATTTGAAACCCCGACTCGGACAACTCGCCGCGGAAGCACGGCGGAACCATGCGTTCCGCCGCGGATCCGCGGCCGAGTTGACTCGGCCGCGGCTCAAATTTGTTGCAGATTCCTCTGTTTTCTGTTTTGGGATTTTTGGGATATTTTGTTTCTGCCCAGATTTTCCAGAGAAAAATGTTAATTTTTGGGGTAGTTACAAATTTGTATTTTGATCGGAATTCTACAATCTTTGGCTAAATGGTTATATCTGTAATGTGATATATGCACTGAACGTCGGCTAATCGCTATACGTCGATTAGTGGGGGTTGTGCATATCTGTGATCTGTAATGTTGTTGGATTGTGTATATGAACTTGTTGGATTGTCGCGGATGAATAGCCGGGGTTTTGTGAGATGAGAGTTTTCTTTATCTTTCATTTGATGTAATATTATTTGTATGGCTGCACATCCGGGATGAGCTTGTAGCCGCCATTGTATATTATTTCTTTTACTGTTTTTGCTCCTAGGATAGACCCAAGGTGGGGTGCACAAACTACCGGGTACGTTGAAGTGCTGAGTGGCCTACTCACGGTGTTGAGGGAGGCTGCTTCACTTCGGGTATTTGGCGGGTAGTTTGCCGCACCCGTAGGGGTCTAGGTTGGGGTTTTTTTGCTATTCATCGCGACCGTGTAATCCGTCTTTCATTGCAGGCTCGAATGAAACGCGGATTCCTAGCATATCCAATGTGTTCATCTGTGATCTGGAATGGCTATCATTGCATCCGACGAATGTGTACATATCTATATGATATCTATTTAGGCGTTGCTTATGTTTTGCATCCGTGCTAGTCCAGCCCCCGCTCTGTCGTTAGTTAAGTAACCTAACGGGTAATGACGGGGCCCCGTGGCGAATGCGGATGGCATAAGCGTACGTCATATTTTCGTTGTTTTCTGCAATAGTAGGATTAATTGATGGGACGCATTAAATTAATGCAAGAAAACAAACCTAATAAGACGTTGTTGGAACAATTTTCAAAAAGCTGTTATTGCAAAGACGTTCTCTTTTGTTTTGAATAGAGGTATTCGGTTATGAATACCCAGCACCTCAGTCGACGAGGCAAGGGCCGAGATACCTTCATCGGGAGTGACCCCTTGGACAAAAAGTTTGCGTCAGGGTAATAACTTCACTATTGTCGATTATTCTTGCTTTGCATCGAGGTATTCAGTTTGGAATATCCTGCACCTCATTCGACGAGGAAAGAGCCGAGATCCCTTCACAGGGAGTGACCTCTTTAGCAAAAGTTTTCGCCACTATATTTTCAAAAAGGTTATCAGGTTCCTTCAACGATATCAAGTTCATTACGTTAATAGGTTTTTCGCCAAAAACCCAGCTGTAGCCCTCCGTCATTTCTTATAAGTTATACTTAGTATTCGTGCTGCGTTTGTTGACTGTGTCAAGGCGCAGTGAACGGTAGCTGAGTATTGCTTATCTGCTGGATACAATGTGATTGGTTAGGACAGTCGTGTAACCTTGTTGGCTGTGTCAAGGGTTATGCGGGTGGGTTTAATGCAATCAAGATAATGACGGGTTGAACTTGACTAGGACTCTTTGATTTATTGACTGTGTCAAGGTCACTTGGGCCCTAGGGGCAAAAATCCATATCGGGAGTTTCTAAAGAAACTGAAACTTGCAGACTTAGCATACCTTCTGGAGTGTGGTGACTATAGTGGATTCCATCTAGGTCATCGCACAATGATAGTTGGATCCTGATCCCACTGATGAGTTGGATTACTCTCGGGAGGTTTTTTCACTTAACAATCAATGCTATAAACCAAGTAGGTGTCTAGAACGGTGTTAGCGGGGCTACGCCTCCAGGGAAAAGAGGTTATTTAATTAAGGAACTTCGCGAAAGCGTTGGAAAACCTCCCTCGAAGTACCAACACTAGCCTGGCTGAAAGGTTAAGCAAGTATTGTGACGTGCGATTAATCCTGACTAGTTCTTCTTTTAGGGTTTGAAGAAGAATTTGAAGAAACAGTGGGAGCCATCCTGATTAGATAAATCAATAAATCAATCCAATCTTGCAAGAGCGCACGCGGAGTGTTTCTTTTCTCTCTCTCCAGGTAGCAACCATTTCACGCCCTAATCAAGATAATAAAATGTATCGCTTGACCGATCCGAATTCTTATTCGGGGCTGGGGAACGTTGGTTCGGCTCTAACTTACAACAACAGTCATAAGTATGAGCAAGGGAAAGGATTTTATGGATTCCAAGGATACCCAGTTGAAGAAGAAGCATAGTTTTGCATTTACTTCAGGTGTTCTTGTAATTGAGAACTGCTTTACGGTCAGCCCTACCTCCTGGGTACTTGATACCGGATCAGGATCTCATATCTGTAATCTATTGCAGGGACTGAGAAAAAGTAGGAAAGTTGTACCTGGTGATATGTCGCTCAGGATAGCGAACGGAGCACAAGTTAATGCTGCAGCCGTTGGTGAATATCACCTAGTGTTGCCAAACGGCAATACTATGATTTTGAACGATTGCTACTATGTACCTTCCATGGTTTGCAACATCATATCAGTTTCTTTACTTGATAAAGATGGATATAACTTTGTTCTTGATAGAAATATCATGAACATCTACCTTCATAAGGTACTGGTTGTAGAAGGTACACTGTGTAATGGTATATACGTTCTAATTCAGAATACAGTTCTCAATGTACAAAACACACGCAAGAGGAAGAATTCAGATACGAATGAATCCTACTTGTGGCATTGTAGACTTGGTCATATCGGAGAGAAAAGACTAAGTAAGTTGCATAAAGATGGACTCTTGAATACGTTCGAGTTTTCACCTTATGAAACTTGTCAGTTTTGTCTCAAAGGAAAGATGACCAAATCTCCGTTCACCGGACATGGAGAAAGAGCAACATAGCTCTTGGGACTCATACACAGTGATGTATGTGGTCCAATGTCTATACATGCAAGGGGTGGGTTCTCGTACTTTATCACATTTACTGACGATCTCTCTAGATTCGGATATGTGTATCTTATGAAACATAAATCTGAAGCTTTTGAGAAATTCAAGGAATTCAGAAACGAAGTAGAGAACCAGACTTGGAAAAGTATCAAGATCCTCCGATCAGATAGAGGAGGGGAGTACTTAAGCACGGAATTCCTAGATTACTTACTCTCTCAGCTTACTCCCCCTTATACACCACAGTACAACGGTGTATCGAAGCGGAGGAATCGTACCCTATTGGATATGGTTCGCTCCATGATGAGTAGTGCTGAGTTGCCTCTTTCATTCTGGGGATATGCACTTCAAACAGCAGCACATCTATTGAATCAAGATCCATCCAAATCCATGCCTAAGACTCCGTATGAAATATGGAGTGGTAAGAGTTTGTATCTTAAACGTATTAAGATTTGGGGTTGCCCAGCTTATGTCAAAAAGCAGAACTCAGACAAACTTGAGGCACGGGCAGTTTTATGTAAGTTTGTGGGATACCCAAAAGATTCTAGTGGGTATCTATTCTACCATGCAGAGGAACAGAAGATAATTGTTTCCAGGAATGCCATATTTTTGGAAAAAGAATTTCTTGTTAAAAATATTAGTGGCAGCACGGTAGAACTAGATGAAATTCCAGAAACACAAACTTTAACTAAAAATTTGGTGGAACCGCTAGATTCAGTTACACCCAACGAACCTCAGCCACTCTGCAGATCTGGTAGGATTTCTCATCCGCCCGAGAGATACTATGGTTTTCTCATAGATGGGGATCGAGAGGATTGCATCTTGGAAGAAGATGACCCTACCAGTTCCAGGCAGGCCATTATCAGTAGAGACTCTGATAAGTGGCTGGAAGCTATGCAATCCGAAATGGAGTCCATGTACACCAATAAAGTGTGGACCTTGGATATTGCTCCACCTGGGGTAAAACCCGTTCGATACAAATGGATCTACAAAAGGAAACTTGGTGTAGATGGGCAGGTGGAAACCTATATGGCTAGACTCGTTGCAAAAGGTTTTTGTCAAAGACCTGGTGTGGACTATGACGAAACTTTTTCTCCAGTGGCTATGCTCAAATCCATTCGGATCCTACTTGCCATTGCTGCCTTCCATGACTATGAAATCTGGCAGATGGATGTTAAAACGGCTTTTCTAAACGGCTGTTTGGAAGAGTGCGTTTACATGGATCAGCCAGAAGGTTTCGTAGACAGTGGGAGCAGCGGGAAGGTATGCAAGCTTCTTAAATCCATTTATGGATTAAAGCAGGCATCGCAGAGCAGGAACATCTGTTTTGATGAGGCAATCAAGGAATTTGATTTCATCAAGAACGAAGATGAACCTTGTGTCTATAAGAAGATTGTAGGATGAACTGTCGTATTCCTAGTCTTATACGTGGACGACATTCTTTTGATAGGAAATGACATTCCTATGCTACAATCGGTCAAGCTATTTTTGTCACAACGGTTCTCCATGAAGGACCTGGGTGATGCCTCGTACATTCTGGGGATCAAGATCTACAGAGATAGATCCAAGAGACTACTGGGACTTTCTCAGTCCAGGTACATAGAGATCGTACTAAAGAGATTTAGTATGGAAGATTCCAAGCGCGGTAACATACCCGCATTGCACGGAATCACCCTCTCCAAGAAGATGTCTCCTAAGACTGACGAGGAGAGGGTTCGCATGAGCACTATACCCTACGCTTCGGCGGTAGGATCTATAATGTATGCGATGCTATGTACAAGACCAGATGTAGCTTACGCGCTGAGCGTGGTGAGCCGGTATCAGTCAAACCCAGGTGAGGACCATTGGACGGCAGTGAAGAACATCCTCAAGTACCTGAGAAGGACTGAGGAGATGTTCCTGGTTTACGGTAATGGAGACCTCAGGGTCGAGTCCTTTACCGATTCAAGCTTCCAGAGTGACAAAGTTGACAGCAAGTCTGTCTCGGGTTTTGTGTTTACCCTCAACGGAGGGGCGGCGTGTTGGAGGAGTTCCAAACAGGATACCGTCGCAGACTCGACGATGGAGGCTGAATACATTGCTGCAAGCGATGACGCAAAAGAGGCGGTCTGGATGAAGAAGTTCATTAGTGAACTTCAGGTGGTTCCGTCCATTGTTGACCCAATACCTTTGTATTGCGATAACAATGGGGCTATAGCTTTAGCGAAGGAACCAAGGTCCCATCAGAAATCCAGACACATCTTAAGGCGGTATCACCTGATCAGGGAGATCATTGATCGCCGGGAGATCGAGGTACGGAGAGTGGACACAAAAGACAACACGGCGGATCCATTCACAAAGGCCTTCCCTCAAACACAGTTCGAGCGACTTTTTGAGCTATTGGGTATGCGGTACGCCAGCAGCTGGCCTTAGTGCAGACGTTGGGTATGCGCTAACCAATTACTGGCCTTTAGTGCAAGTGGGAGATTGTTAGATATATATGCCCTAGAGGCCATTATTGTATAGTACTAGTTTGTATAATACATTTTGGAGGCTTGGGATATATATACGGGTTTACGACAGTCTTGCTCGATATAGTAGTATGCTACTTGGTTTGTTTCTATCTTAATATGTGTATATGTATCTTTTAACATATCGCTGAAAACATATTGGTAGAGCCCTTAGGATTTTTGCTTGACTACCGGCGTTGTGATGGCGATCACACTAGTGGGGGCTGGGTAGTCTATAAGCACATCCTTATTTTGGTCCCTAGTCGTAGGATTATCGAGACAGGGCATTGATACTCCATAGTAGACTGGTGCATACGCTTCTCTTCCCAGCAGGGGAGATGGTCTGTCCCACAGCCATCAGTACGTCGTACTGGAGATAATATGCAGGTGCTCGTTAGGTTACGAGTACACTGGACAGGACTTGTCGGGAACTGTTGGTTGGTATTATACCTATCGTCAGTTAATAGTTTCCAGGTGACATGAGTACAGCTTAGTCCGCTGACTTGACACTGTCACTTCGCCTCGAGTATGTTCCCACTGTTCTTAGATTACTACCCTACCACGGCTCTATTGAGTCGTGCAAACGGGTAGTAGTTGGGTGCAGTCCCGAAGCACTTGGAGGCAGTGACGGTTAGACAGGATTCGTCTCTCCCGGTATTGGGAGTTGATATCGCGCTGTGTCTAGGAGAGCCATTACACATTGTCGTCCCTGGCCAGGGCAAGCGAGAATTGCTGGCAGGTTTTCCAGTAGATTCCCAGGGTGTTTTGGGCTACACTCCGACACGACTTGTACCGCTTTTAGGGGACTGACGTTTACCGCCCCCTAGGCCCGCCATGCGATATTCTCAGATGAAAAGACCGGACTGTACGGAGATTGTCACATTCAGGCTCAGTAGGAGTTCGATGGGTTCACCTCATCAGTCTTCTTATCGGCATCTACCTGAGGACCGTTACGTACAGCTAGTACCGCTTGCGGCCTGTGGTTAAACCCACTGCCAGCGTAGTGTCGAGCCTTTAGAGTCCCACACAGAGGGTTACTCGCCTTTGGGCAAAACAGAGTAGAGGTTGCATGGTTTTGCGACGGGGTTCGTTCACATCCGGGCACTTGTGCACGTTTGGTGTCCGGACAGTAGTTACTAGCGGGCTTTAGTTTAAGCCAGATCCTAGTAATTGTTTTGGGATTGGTTTTGTCTCGGTGTATTCGTGTTCCTTGGAGCACGGATGCGGGTGTGTATGCACAGTTGACAGAGGCAGAGGATTCTCATTAGGGTTGTTGACCATTTGGCTTTGGTTGATTTGTTGGCCGTTGACCTTTCTCCAAACCCTAATGAGTATATGATATATGACTAATAATATTAATTAAGTATTATTGTGCCATGGTTGAGTTGAAAGTTTGACTTTTGTTGACTTTGTTGACCGGTTGACCATTTTGGACTTGTTGACCATCATCATTTCATGGCAATCATTTCATGGGTATGACTTTTTCTTGCTTGTTGTTTACAAAATGAAATAATTGCATGAAATGATAATGGTCATTGAAACTAACCATCACCATACTTAATTATTATTATTATTATCATTATTCTCACTTTTGTGAGGATGGTTGCATTATGAGAGCTCATTCTATCATCTTCTTTCTCTCTCATGAAAAAAACTCTCCCTCTTCCTCTCTCAAGGTTCAAGTGTTCCATGAGTTGGAAATCATGAACTTTTGAGACAAAACCACCATAACTCTTTTCTACTCATTCTAAGGTTCTAGGTTTAGCACACCAAGCATCTTAGTTATCTCTAGGTTGAGATAAGAGCTCAAGTTCGTGGCCCTCGGGTGGATCCATCTACGGCAAAGAGGAGACGGCGAGGAGAAGCCGTTCAAGCCACTACGAGGAGCAAGCACGGAGGTCAACCACCAAAAGAAGAGAATGAGTTCAAGACCTAGGTATAACCATTCTACATAGTAGCTAAAACTTGTAGTATATTTGTTAGTTCTTGTTTAGCAACGATCCTTATTGTACGGTCCATGTTACCTAGTTAGGAAAAATATTCGTTTTACCTATTCCGCCTCCCCGAAAGGACCGGGGTGGGTAACGTGGACCTAACATTAGGGACATTGCGGTCGATTACCAGTTTAAGGACATGGTGGTCCAGTTTAAAGACATCATAGTCTGTAAAGGTTAAGGACATCATAGTCCATGGGCTTAAGGACCCCACAGTCCGAGGTTAAGGACATCATAGTCCAAGGGCTTAAGGACCCCACAGTCCATAGTTTAAAGACGTCATAGTCTATAAAGTTTAAGGACATCATAGTTCATGAGTTTAAGGACCCCACAGTCCGTGGAATGATTGGTTATCGGGACCCGTCACCTCTCTGAAGACGTCGAAGGATTACAACGACAAATATCAAAGGAGTGAAGAGATGTACCCTTGAACCAAAGTTGATTGGGAAATCTGCAGTCCAATTTGGGACTAAGATTAATTAGATTATGAGCACATGGGCTCAGTTAAATCTGAATTGAGGACTTATGGCCAACTTGGGCTAAGTCCAATTGGGTTAAAAATGTTGGACCTTTGTTTGGACTGTTGAACATTTGTCTGGGCTCAGCTCCCCATTATTTAGCAATGATAAACGTGGGTCTGGGTTCTGACCATATTTTGTCTTTTATTGAGTGCTGAACACTCATATGTCACATGAGATGATCAATCTTGAAAAACAAGAATGTATTTGAGGCTCATTCAAAAAGGGGAGTCTTGCCTCTGGAAGACTTAGCCAATTTGGGCTAAGACTATTTGAAAATAGTGTTAAACACTAACATATATCTGGTGGTCACGTGTTCCCACATGATGTATTTAAAATAGTGTTAAACACTCAGGATGAAATGCTTAAAATAGTGTTAAATACTAGAAAAATGAGGCGCTCAAAAATAGTGTTAAACACTAAAAGTGGAACGCTCACGTAGGATCAAGTGAGGCGCCTGAGAATTGGGCTAAATTTTCTTTATTTTATTCTCAGAATATGCAGGTAAGTGTTAAACACTTAATTTCCATGATTATCACGTGCGGACACGTGATGGTGCCCACAGTCTGTTCAATCTTTCATTGAAAGATTTTGATTGATTTTGTAAACAACATGATCTTTTAGATCACTCAGTGAATTTTATTCACCATTGGATTTTTAATCCAAAAGATATTTTATCTGTTATTCCTGGCAAATTTCAGGGAAATCTTTCCTTGTATATAATCTTTCTATAAATTGGTGATTTTTAATCACCATTGGATTTTTAATCCAGTGGTGCTCCACTTTACAAAGCGCAATCTTTTTGTTTGGAAAGATCTAAGGAAATATTAGGGTTTTTGATTTTCCTTAATTAGAATTTAATTCTATTAGTTTAGAAGGTCTAAGAGCCTATCACGAGTTAGCACGTGACCCCACTGATTGACCATTTCATTAGAATTTAATTCTATTAGTTCAGAGATCTTAGGAACCCATCACATGTTGGCATGTGACTCCCTATCACGTGTGGGCACGTGATGCCCCGTTTAGGATTTTCTTTCCTTTATCTCAGAGAGTTTTTAAGACCTTATCATATGGTGGCACGTGACCCACTGATTAAGCATTTAACCAGAATTTAATTCTGTTGTTTTAAAGAACTCAGGAATGATCACGTGTCAGCATGTGGCCCTTTGTCACGTGTGGGCACGTGATGCCCCATTAGGATTTTACCTTGTTGTTTTCTTATACATTTAGTTCTTTTCAGTGGGTTTAAAGGTCTATCACGTGCGGGCATGTGACCCCATTTGTTAGGATTCAATTTTTATCATTTCAGAGCTTTCAGGAAGCCATCACGTGTCCGCACGTGACCCCCGATCACGCGTACGGACGTGATACCCCATTGGGGTTTTTCTTTGTATTTTATGATGGAACAAATGCCCCCACGGCGTTTTTCTCACGTGTTTGCACGTAATTGCAACGCTGTAACTTATGTGGCCGTTGGATCTGCCTAGGGAAGGGGGTAGATGAACCGTTTCCCATCACATCCTATAAATGCAGGGGTCTCTTCAGAAGCGCCTCCACTCTTTCGTCTTCTTCCTTGTTCATTTTCCTTTGAGAATTTAATTCTCTTCCTCAGAGCTCAGTTCTCTGTTCCAAAAATTTCAGAGTTTAACTCTGTCTAAGAAAGAATCTTTTTTCAGGTAATGGTTTTGAATGACCGAAGAACTTTTATATAAAAAAATTCTTTGGATTTTAAATCCACACCAAGGGTTTTTGCCCTTCAAAAAACTCATCTTTTCGATCTTTAGGTAGTAAACCCCAAATGCTGGGCATTTTCTGATTTCAGGGGTTTAATGATGGTATCTGTTTCCTTCTGGAATTTAATTCCATTTTTTAAAGAGCTTAGCTATGAAATTTTTTCTGGGAATTTAATTCCTCTGTTCGAAAAGGAACTTAATTCCTCTAGAGAACTTAGTTCTTAAAAGAAGATTTCTTGGGATTTTTCATCCTGAGTTGTTCTTGCAGAGATCCTTCTCGATTTGCACAGAGTTTCTGTAATGGGTTTTCTCCTTGGGGAATGTGTAGAGTCATTTGAATTTATTAAGAATCTTCCTTTTGTTCTCATGATGATTGCCCAGCCTCATTATTAGTGAGCCGCCATATTGATTTTGTGGGGCCCATGTGTTTTGTAACCAATGGTCTCATAAAATAAGTTGTTTGTCCCTTTCTTCCACTGTCTTCTTATACACGTGTGGGCTTCGCTAACAGTTTCATTTCCTTTGTTTCAGGAATAATGGATTTTGTTCCATACTTCCCTTTCACCCGCTCGGAGGCTGCCTTTCCTCAGTCACCGTCTGACGAAGAGGTGATGGCGATGATTAGAGCTCACGACCCTGATTGCACCAATTTACTTTTATGGGGGACCTGGTACGGTCACATCATCCGCGGTCATCGAAGCTTTCTTTACGAGGTACCAACAGAGCCTATCCGCCCATTCTTTCCAATGGACCGTCCGCAGACAGCTTTTTGCTGTAGAGGTGGCAAATTGGACCCCTACCGGCCGGCTCAAACCATCAACAACTGGGATACCAAACCATCCTGTGTCGGCCATAGACATCTTGGGGCGTCGTATCTGCCAGGGTGAAGCCCAACCTTGGGGACAAGTTTACAAGATAGGGCTTACCCCTCGCCATCCCACGGGCTACCTTCTCTGGGCTCGTTACATCTTGTCCGCTCATCGTGCGCGACTGCAGAAGGTCGGGCTCTACCAGGCGGTGTACACGTGTCTCTTCCATTATCAGTCTCCTCATGTATGGTTGGTTAAAGCTTTCCTTAATCAATGGAATCTTCCCACCAATACTTTCTTGTTAGGGGACCGCGAAGTTTCGATCTCTTTAGAAGAGTTTCGCGAGATCTCAGGTTTACCGATTAGGGGAGCGCCATACGAAGAATTGTTGCCCTCTGACGAGTATGCCTTCGAGACGGTGCCCGCTACGCTTGACGGCTTGTCAACTGAAAATGTCGACCGCCACAAGTACCTGAGTCTAATCAAGACTCTGGGGATTTTTGAGAGGCTATTCATGGAGTCAGAAGAGCAGGGCGTCACTTTTAAAAGCTTTATCGCCTGCTTCTTTCGTGAAGACGTTCTATCAAAGGAGGCTCCGAAGTTCGCGAATATCAACGACCCCTTCGGGTTTGGTTTAAATAGGCTGCCGGCTAGAGAAAAGGATTTGCCCCAGTTCTACATTCCAGTCTTGTCGGCCATACCTTTCGAGTCGATCGCAGCTCCTGGCATGGATGAAGAAACTTTTTTCATCGGCTTTATCAGCGTTTGGCTCAGCTGGTTTGTCGTTCCAACGCACCGTCGATTCATGAGAGCCTCGGTCATTTACTCTGCTCATCACATCGCCGAAGGGACGTGACTAGCCGTAGGCATTGCAGGGCTATCGCATCTGTACCATGGGCTAGGCACTGCAGCTAATACCTCAACCCCAGGTATGAACGTAGTAAGTTTCTCTCTTCATTACTTTATGTCAAGGATTGAGATGCACGTGCTAGGGGCATTTGCCGCGCATCAGAGACCCAGCTTTTATAATGCCTATACCTTTCCGCGGCTCATGAGGTTAGTGGACGCTTCTGCTCCTGACCCGACTCAATTAAGGGCTTTTCGGGTGCTGCTCAATCCGTATGCTAACGAAGGTGGAAAGGTTTTTAATGATCGAATCCTTTCTGCTCCCTCGGGACCTGTTCAACAGTTGCTTGACTTATCAAAAGAGGGAGCACCATCTTTGAAACCCAGGGAAGCCATGCACTTTTACTCGATCAGACCCGGCTATCTGGTGTTCCATCGAAACGATGCGGCTCTTTTCATGCGGTACAACCCACACCACTTTGCTCGGCAACTGGGATATGACCAGGGTGTCCCTTTCGAAGCGTTCATAGTGGAGTACGGCCCTTCTTTGGAAACTGTTCGTGACGCCACCCACCATTTCATGAGGCTGAACACTGGTTCTCATTTCATGATCCCCGAGGCCGACTACATTCCGAGGTTCGTGGGGGCTTTCACGGGTTGGTATCGCCACCGGGTTAGTCCAATCATTGCTGAGGAGAGGAGGATACTTTTTGGGCTTAGAGCTCCCACCCCGCTCTAGGCCGCGAGAGTCCCACCGCGACCACGGACGATGGTTCGCCCTCCCTTAAGGGATACCGGTATTGTGCTTATTCCTGAGGCGACGGATGTGGATTTGACTCCGACAGTCGGTATGCCGATGCGCACTAGAGCTCAGGCAAGAGCTTCTGATAAAGCGCCAGTAGCAGTACCATCAGCTGTGGTGTCAGCAATGGGAGTGTCATCATCGGTTGCACCGCTGAGAGAGGATATTGAAGGCGAAGTGGGTCAACGTCGCACTAAAGCACTGAGGGGAAAGAAGTGATCGTCTTCTGGTGTTAGTTCTGGGTCCAAGAGGCGAAAGAAGACTGTCACCAATCTGCTCGACTTTTTAGTGGAATCAGAGCCTGTCTTTCAAGATGAACCACTAGCTATGCAAGAGCCGGATGATGGTCTTCTTTTTCCAGGTTCATCTGCCAAGGAAGCCGCACAATTGGCTGAGGCTATAAGACACTCCCAGGATGAGACTAAAAATGTAAGGGTCTCGAAGAGGCCTTATCCTGCTGTCATCTTCTACGAAGATCCTCCATCGATACGGCGGATATTTATAGGTCCTTTGGAAGAGGGAGGCGAGATAGCCCTTAAGCAGCCTATCTCGGCCGATGCCGAAGATGCGCTGTCGTTGTGGACTGGTAGCCATGAGTCTACCCTCGAACCCCGGCGAGCACACCTCCTCAGGAAGGAACGTCGGCTTGAAAAAGCCATACTAGAAGCTCCTTTGCGCATTGGTATGCTTATATATCTTTTTGTAGTATTTTGCACTGCTTTATATATATATATATATATATATATATATATATATATATTTATATATACATACATATATATATATATATACATACATATATATATATATATCCTTATCTTCGTGAAAACATTGCAGGGACTTCGGCAATGGCAGAGTATCCGAGTTCGAGTCGCGCCTTGACTATGGACTCTATAAATATCCCCGATGAGACACTAGTAAGTGTGGAGGGGATCGATACATCTGTTCTTCCTGCCACAGAGCTCCCATTGGTGATTTCCATTCCCCCGGTGCTTGCTCTCCCGGAGGAGGCATCTTCATTAGCCGCGGATTCAATGGATCTTTTTGGGGACGGTCCGGAGACTATGGGACAGGTAGTTGAGGCTACCGTCCTTTCATTGGAGCCTGCAGCGATAGCCACTGCTCCTCAATTGGAAATTGTTATACCAGCCCATGTCCCCGATGATGTGCCTGGGGGCATGGAGGAGGCCGCCGAAGCTGCTATCCCTCCAGTTCAGAGCGGGAGGAGCATCGAAGGTAGTCTTATATATTTTATTTTAATAATCTCTCTATTATATGAACCTTTCTGTCTTTTCAGAATTGCGCAGGTTGGCGGCGTCTATCGCCGATCTGTCTCCCAGAAAATCTTTTCAACGTTTGCTAAAGATGGCCGCTCCGCAGGCGATATCCCCTCAACGCATCGTCCTCTCTTTTGGGCAAGCTTAGTGTTATTTGCCTTCTCCTCGCGACATTATTATTATTTCATATAACGATACTGATGTCTTCTGCAGTTCTGGAAGCCAATGATGAAGTTGAGATTCTTGACGGGCATATGGATCCTTCAGACCCTTCTTGCATGACTGTGGGTAAGTAAAGTTTTGACGTTGTTCCACCTGCTCTTTGCTTGCAAGTCTCGCTGATTTCTTTTTATGAATCTTAACAGCTTTGCAAGTTCTTACCACGCTGGAATCTCGCATCGTCATGCCGCCCGGCCCCTATGCTCAACGTACCTCGGAACGGATGGCGAAGCTAAGCCTTCACTCTTTGTCAGCTCTGATCGAAGACCTTCGTGCTGGTAGTTTGATCACGACCTAAGAATTTGCTGCCGAGGCCAACAGTTCTCTCCCCTTTCTTGCTGCTTACCATAGCGAAACATTGGTGCAAGTCTGGGTTGAGTTTTGTCGTCGGGTGGAGGCTTTCTTATATAACCTTGAGTGCTCGCGTCTTCCTTCAGAGGTTGTGGCTGCAAAGGCGATCTTGCGGGGGATAATCGAACGGTGCGCCGCAAATATGCCGTCATGCAAGAAGAGGCTCAGCCGAAAATTTTCAGAGAGGAAGCTGGCTTCAACTGCGTTGGGGGAACTTCAAGTTAATCTTACGGCCAAGACCACTCGGGCGTATGAACTTTGGCTGGTGCTTCAAGAAGCTATCAGGGAAGTGGTAGCCATTGATAAAGTCGTCATTTTCACTCGCGAAATGGTCGAAACTCATAAAGTTACCAAAAAGGAGCTTGAAATTCGGCTTGCCTCGTACCAGGCCCAACAGTCTCAAGCGGAGGCCCGTCTCTTAGCGATAATGAATCATGAAGCCGAAGCCCAGCGGAAAAAGAATGAACTGGCAAATCTATTAAATCGTCCGCCGGCTTGAAGAATTGTATAATTTTTCTTTTTATTCTTCTTTTGTACATACTCCTGAATGAGTATTTTTTTATTCTTTCATAAATTGTACTTTTGTATTCATTTTGATTCATGAATAAAAGACATATTTTGCTTCATGGTGGTGTGTCCCTTTTAGTCAATGCATTTTGTGGATAATCTATTTTGATCTCCTTGTAAGACAGCGATGGCTTAGGAGTCAGGTTCGGATCTGCCTCCTAAGGCTTTCCAACATTATGAGCCGTGAGGGTCTCATAAAGGTATTTCTTCTTACGAGTCGTGAGGATCTCGTAAGTGTAATTTCTCCTTAAGAATCGTGAGGATTTCTAAGTGTATTTTCTCTTGAGAGTTGTAAGAATCTCACTGAGAGTTTTTCTTGCTTACGAGTCGAGAGGACTCGTAAGTGATTGTTTCCTTTCTTGTCGGAGAGTGTGGCCCGTAGAAAATCTATCTTGACCTCTCTGCGAGGCAACGATGGCTTGGGAGACAGGGTTAGGATCTGTCACCTAAAACTTTTTAACTTTATGAGCCGTGAGGGTCTCATAAAGAATTTTCTCCCTACAGGTCGAGAGGATCCCGCAGATGTATTTTCTCCTTAGAAATCGTGAGGATTCCTAAGTGCATTTTCTCTTGAGAGTCGTAAGGATCTCACAAGAGAATTTTCTCCTTACAAGTCGAGAGGACCCGTAAGTGATTGATGAGTTGACTTGCTCCCGAATCAAAGAATTGCTTTGACGGGAAAGTCGAGGGTTGACTTTATCCGCATTTCACGGGGTCAGAGGGTTGACTTTATCCGCATTTCAAGGGGTCAGGGATTGACTTTATCCGCATTTCACGGAGTCAGGGGTTGACTTTATCCGGGGTCAGGGGGTTGACTTTATCCACATTTCACGGGGTCAGGGGTTGACTTTATCCGCATTTCACGGAGTCGGGGGTTGACCTTATCCGCATTTCACGGAGTCAGGGGTTGACCTTATCCGCATTTCACGGAGTCAAGATTTTCTCTGGGCGCTTCCCACGGGGTCAGGATTGACATTAGCTGTGTTCCACGGGACCAGAATTTGCTCTGGGCGTTTCCCACGGGGTCAGGATTGACATTAGCCGTGTTCTACGGGACCGGGATTTGCTCTGGGCGTTTCCCATGGGGTCAGGATTGACATTAGCCGTGTTCTACGGAACCAGGAGGTGCTCTGGGCATTTCCCACGGGGTCAGGATTGATATTAGCCGTGTTCTAAGGGACCAGGAGGTGCTCTGGGTGTTTCCCATGGGGTCAGGATTGACATTAGCCGTGTTCCACGGGACCTGGAGTTGCTCTGGGCGTTTCCCACGGGGTCAGGATTGACATTAGCCGTGTTCCACGGGACCAGGAGGGGTTGACTCTCGGTTGTCTGTGCACCGTCGAGTCATGGAACTGGAAACTTTGTCGCGGCTTCGATTTGCCGATGTTGCGTCTGTTGTAATGAGACGAATGTTGAGATGATCTCCAGGCTGTCTGTGAACCGTCGAGATTTGGTTTCTTTTTCTGATGGAGCATGGTGGGAAGGTATGGTTCCCTCTTTGTTTGTGCCCCTGGATTGTATACAGGGATCGATGTGATCTCACCTGTAGGGCAAAAAAGTTTCATTTTATATATTTTTCTTTCCCCGATGCTCTATCATTTCAGCTTTTATATCGCGAAGTCGCTATTGCCCAATCATTTCGGCTATTTTTCGCGGTGCCCAATTTTTTCGGCTATTTGTTTTATTTACTCGCTGCTTTTTATTGCGAGTTGCGCAACCATTTCGGCTATTTTGCATGCATACATCTTTACTTGCTGATTTTGTTACAAGTTGCCCAATCATTTCGGCTATTTCGTATGCATTTGCCTTGCTGCGAGCTTGGGATTTGATACCGATTTAGGCATCAGCATCGCTACAACTGGAATGTTGCCAGGAGCGAATCATCATTTGCCTTTGTCACTTCGAATAAAGGTGGCTTAATAAACAGGGTTAGAATCCGGTCGACTAAGGCTTTTGACTTCATGAGCCGTAAGGGTCTCATAAAGGTATTTCTCCCTACGAGTCGTAAGGATCTCGTAGGTGCATTTTCTCCTTAGGAATCGTGAGGATTCCTAAATGTGTGTCCTCTTATAAGTCGTAAGGATCTTACAGGAGTATTTTCTCCTTATAAGTCGAGAGGACTTACAAGTGTCTTTTGCCATATGAGCATATCCCTAGTCGCTGGTGGGACTTGGTTAGGGAAATGTTTATTCATGCCCGTGGATTGTATACAAGGGTCAATATTGAACCGCTTGTAGGGCGGCATTGGAGATTGTGATCGCTTAAGAACAGGTTCAATTCCCTGTAGCTTAAGGCTTTTGAATCCTATGAGCCGTGAGGGTCTCAAAGGGGAATTCTCCTTACGAGTCGTGAGGATCTCGTAAGTGTAATTTCTCCTTAGGAATCGTGAGAATCCCTAAGTGTGTTGCTTCCTTGTGAGTCGTAAGGATCTCACGCAGGTATTTTCTCCTCACTGTTGGATATATGTATGTCCTAGAGGCCATTATATGATAGTGGATGTATTTGTACATGTATATATATTCAGTATACATTCTTGCTCGACATGATAGTATGCTATCTGGTTCTTCTTTATCTGACATGTTGATTTGATCATGCTTTTATTCATTCATACATGCTGATAAAGCCCTGAGGATATCGGCCTGACTACTGTGATTATGATGGAGATCATACTAGTGGGACATCTGTAGTCTATAAGCATATCCTGGAAAGTCCCTAGTCGTAGGTATATCGAGACGGGGCATTGATATACCAGAGTAGACTAGCGTATATGATACTAGACCCATACGATGGGCGATGAATGTTCCCACATTCATCGATGTTTGACATCAAGATAATATACGGGTGCTCAGTGGTGACTGGGTATACTGGACGGACTCACCGAGAACTCCTATATGGAATTATATCTATCGTCGGATAGCAGTTCTCAGGTAACACTGGTACAGGTTAGTCTGTAGACCCGAGATCGTTATAGAGTCTTGTGTGTTCTCCCACTGTACTTTGATTGCCACCCTACCACGGCTCTACTGAGTCGTGCAAACAGGTGGCCGTTGGGTACAGTCCCGAGACACACGAAGACGATGAGCGATAGGAGGGGTTTCGTCTCTCCCAGTATTGGGAGTTGATGCTGTGCTGTGCCCGACTGGTTATATCAGTAAGTCCCTGGCCAGGGCTGCTGAGATTTGCTGATAAGTGTTATCTGTAATTTCTCGATCTGTTATAGACCATTCACCGGCACGACTTATTGAGTTATTGGGGTCGTCGTGACCATCCCTAGGCTCGATATGCAGCATATCTGACGAAGAGACCGGACTGTACGGTAGTATTGCCGGTTGGCTCGACGGGAGTTGTAGCATGTTCGCTTGTTTTCTTCTGATCGCTCAATACCCGGGTGGCCGTTACGTTTAGCTGACCGCTTGCGGCTTGGGGGTGCTTGATATGATCATCACCCACTGCCGGCGTATTGACGAGTCTTAGAGTCCCACAAAGGAGTTACCTAGTCCAGGCGAAACGTTGTGGTGCGCGTATGCGATATGCGCATGGACCCGATTAAAATGCGCGTATAGGATACCGTATATTGATCGGGCGGCTTGCTTTTGGTGGGGTCATATGTGATATGGCCGAATTGATAAATCAAGTGTTGATTTATCATTTAACCATTAGTTTTCTCACTTGAAACCTTTTCTTGTTCATGATGGATGTATGCATGCATGTATGCTATCTTTCTTTTAGTTTCATGCACATATGGATGTGCATACACACATACATACATGCATCATCCTTCATGGTTGCTTATACATGGAATATGATGGCAATATAAGACTCACACCATGGTTGAATATATGGATTATTATTTGATTTATTGTTAAAACAAAAGATATAAAGGAAAGGATAATTCTTGACTTGTTTCTACACTCTTCTTTAACCTAACCATCCTCACCTACCCTTAACCATGGATTAATCTTTCCTTCTTTGTTTTAAACTCTAATTAAATAATAACTCAAACATTTGACCATGGTTTGAGATGAGAAGAAATAAATATATAAGGATATATTCTTATTTCTTTTCAAGGGGTTATCTTTTTACTCTTGTTAAAAGAAAGTCATCATCTTCTTCCTCCTTCACCATTTGCTCTCTAGCTTTTTGTAGTGAGCAATATACTCATCAAGATTAGTTTTTGAAGTGAGAAAAGCCACCACAATATCATTCTACACAAGTTTAGCCAACTTGTTTAGAGTGTTATCTTCTTTTCTTCTCTTGAAAAGTCAAGTTGATAGCTTGGACGAAGGACCTTCGGGTGGATCGTCGTGGACACAAGAAGACTTCAAGAGGACCTTCCTCCAACACCCAAGAGGCCAAAGAGTCTAGCGAAGGGAGCTACAAAGGTTGTAGTCTTGAAACCCTAGTCTTTTTGCCTTTAACATTTAGAAACCCTAATTTTCTAGGATAAGATCCTTTGTATGCTTGCTTAGCACCATAAAAACTTGAACTTTGTGACATGTGATGCTTCCAAACTCTACATAGGGTGCTAGGTAAACCTTTCATTGGTATCAGAGCTACTAGGCATTGGATGTCGACCTATGGGGGGTTCTCACTGTGTGACAGTGTGGCGAAGCATAGGCTCTTACCCCCAGGGTGTCCCAAGACCGAAAGGTGTTCCGGCGGATTGTAGTCCTCGCGAGGGGGCATGCGTAAAAAGTAGCGGCTGAGGGACCCGTTGGTGCCACGGCGACCCCATTGGATGGGGTGGCTGCCTGACCTACAGTGGTATCAGAGCCGACCTAGAACATTAGGCGACACTTTTACGAAGTAAAAATCCCGATCGGATCAAAATACGATTTTTCGAGACCTTCTCTGGACAAATTTTAAAATCTGACATTTTTCAGAATTAAAAATACTTAAAAAATACAGCAGGAAAATATAAGAAATACTGTGAAATACGAACCCATGATCTGAACAAACCGCCGCGGAACCGCGGCAAATCCTTGCTTAGGCCGCGGCTCCGCGGCCGTACAGTGGCTTCATGGCTTCGTGTTTGCACAGTAACTCCTCAAACTGCTTGTATATTGTTTTTAGGTATGTTTAATCTGAATATAGTACTGTATTTTCTGGAGATGGTTTTGAACTCGACGATTCGATCGGAATTTTCGTTTCGTTTCTTTTCCGGGTAAATTAGAAAGTATTGAAGTGTTCGAACGAGTATCATTTGCTCACTATTCACGGGGTTTAAATATTCTGGAGATACGTGCAAGTTTTTTTTGGTGGACCCTCTAGAAGACAACAAACCTTAACTCGATTATGTCACCGTCTTGAACTGCCCTTTGAACCTTAGGGTTTGGGGCAGTACGGCGTGCCACATGTGAGGCGTTGGCTTGACCCTTCTACGGCTGGACCGCTACTACTGTGTCACACTCCGGATTTTTTGAACTCCGCTCAAGTGTTGAGCTTTAGGGAATCTTGGGTGTTTGAATATTCGTTCGAAAACTTTAATACTGTCTATTTATCTGGAATGTGATACAATATGTGGAATTCATATAGTTTAGGCATGAAATACGAAGTATGTGATATTTCGCATTTATGATGTCTAAAGAGTATGTGGATTCCAAATATTGTAGTTTTACACTTTCTTTTCTGTGACCGTAAGTGTAGTATGTTCGATATCGCCGGTTTCGTTGCTATACATCAACGACAATCGGGGTACGCATACTTACTTACGTTGATGATATGAGATATTATGTGTTGCTGAGATATAATGTGCAGGATTGTCGCGATCGAATAGCCGGGGGTTTTTATGTGAGATGAGAGTTTTATATTTTCATTCATGTAAATTCAAATGTAATGTAATATTCTTTTATTTGGGGCACTTCCGGGTTGAGGTTGTGTCACCAGTGTTGTATATTATTTACTTTTCCGCATTAGGATGGACCCAAGGAGGGGAGCACAGGTGACCGGGTTCTGGGGTTCAGTGGGAGGCCATCTCGAGGAGTCGAGACCGGGTCTCCTAAACTCCAGAATTGGTAGGGTCGCTTGCTGCTCTCGTAGGGGTCCAGGGTGTGGGCTTGGCTATTCATCGCGACTGTGGAATCCGTATTTTCTATTCTGGCTCAATACTAAATACGGACGTCCTAGTATATCCCATATTATATTTATGTTTCTGCTGCCTGTGTTCTGTGATATCTGAGACGAATGACATATTATATATATGATATATAGTAGACGTTGCTTATGTTTTACACCCGCGCTAGTCCCGTCCCGGTATGCCGTTAGTTAAGTAACCTAACGGTGCATAATGGAACATTGCGGCGAATGCGGATGGCATAAGCGTACGTGTTATTTTCGTTTCTTTTCTGTGATTGGCTTAAGGACTTAAATGATGGGATTACATTAATGTGATTAATGTAAAGAAAATAAACCTAAAAAGATGTTGTAGAATCGGATTTGAAAACCACTCGGCTATTTATGAAAAAGCTATATTTCAAAACTGCAGAGCTTAAGCCACTCCTTTTGAAAACCATTTGATTCTACAACAATATCAAGTTCAAAGCGTTAAAGATTTTCTTAAAAATCATTCGCAACCCTCCGTCATTTTAGGAAGTAGAGTACTTAGTATTTGTGCTGCGTTTGTTGACCTTAGCCAAGGCGTAGTGTACGGTAGCTAAGTGATGTCTTCCTACAAATGCATATGATGCAGATTAATTAGGACGGGCATATGACTTTGTTGACCTTAGCTAAGGGTCATGTGAACGGGTCTAATTAATCAAGAAATGACGGGTTGAGCTTGACTAGTACTCGTGATTTGTTGACCTTAGCCAAGGTCACGAGTGCTAGGGGTAAAAACCACATCGGGAATTTCAATAGTTGAAATTTGCAATAAGATTGCATACCTTCCATGTGATGGTTGGATCCTGATCCCACTGTGGGCAATAGTTGCTCCTAGGAGAGTTTTACAGTTTACAATTAGCTAACTCATTAGGTGTCTAAAAAGGTGTTAACGGGGCTACGCCTCTGGGAAAACGAGGTTTACTTTAATTAGGTCCGTGCGAAAGCACGGGGAACCTCCCTCAAGTACCGACACTGGCCTGGCTGAACGGTTAGCGAAGTTGTAGACTGTAATTAATCCTGGCTAGTTTTTCTTTTTAAGGTTTGAAAGAAAAACTCGATAAAAGCAGTGGGAAACATCGATTAGACAAGATAATAACCAATCTGATCTATGCAAGAGCTTTCGCTGAGTGTATTCTTTTCTCTCTCTTAATGGCAGATACCCATGACTGGACTCAAGCTTCTACTAGATAAAAACAAACTGAATGGGACCAATTATAAAGACTGGCTGAGGAATTTGAAAATTGCCTTGACTTATGATAAAGTATCATATGTCCTCACGGCTTCAGCCCCGCCCGTCCCAGGTCCAAAATCCTCAGTTGCGGACATTGAAGTCCGCAGGACATTGAAGTCCGCAAGACATGGGACGCTGACTGTGCCACGGCAAAATGCCTCGCTCTTGCATCGATGGATAACACACATCAAAAGCAGCACGAGGATATGGACATTCACGGTATATTGCTCCATACAAAGGAGTTGTATGGAGAACAATCCCACGTATTACGATACGAAGCATCAAAGAAATTGTTTCAGATGTGAATGGCCCCTGGCACACCAGTAGGAGACCATGTTCTAAAGATGATAGCTCTTATAGAAGAGCTTGAGGACCTTGGATGGACGATGGACAATGAACAATATATAGATATTATTTTGCAGTCCCTCCCCTCCACCTTTGCTCAGTTCATAGTGAACTTCAATATGCATGGCATGGAGAAGGAACTCCCTGAACTCCTTAACATGTTAAGGAGTGCAGAGAGTACTATGAAGTCAGCAAAAACTCCCGTTATGACTGTTGGACAGTCTTCCTCTTCTCGCCCGAAAGCTAAGGCCAAGGGAAAGAAAAAGAAGAAGCCCACCAATCCTAAGGGTGGAGTTAAAAAGGTGAAGGGAAAGGAAAAGTCCAAAGCTGGAGACTCGGGGAAAGGCGAATGTTTTCATTGCCACAAGACAGGACATTGGAAGCGCAACTGCACGGAGTACTTAAGTCTCAAGAAGAAGCATGGGGATGCTTCTGCTTCAGGTGCGTTTGTGACAGAAAACTGTTTTTCAATAAACTCTGCTTCCTGGGTATTGGATACCGGTTCAGGTTCTCACATTTGCAATTCTATGCAGGGGCTGAGAAATAGCAAAGTTTTGAAGACAGGTGACCATACTCTCCGCGTTGGAAATGGTTCCAATGTACATACAGTCGCAGTGGGAGAGTATCACTTGGGGTTGCCATCTGGATGTATTTTGGTTTTGAATCCTTGTTATTTTGTACCCAGTATGCTTTGTAATATAATATCCATTTCTTTGTTAGACAATGAAGGATATAGTTTTGTATTGCAGAACAATGTTATGAACATTCACCTGAATCAAATGTTGGTTGGGTATGGTACGCTTAATAACGAAATATATGTCCTAAATCAACACACAGTTTTCAGTATACAAAACACTAATAAAAGAAAACTTTCAGAATTAAATGAAGCTTTTCTATGGCACTGTAGACTTGGTCATATTAACGAAACAAGACTAAACAAGTTACACAAAGATGGATATTTAAACTCTTTTGAATATAAATCTTATGCGACTTGCCAGTCTTGTATCAAGGGTAAAATGACCAAAACTCCGTTTACCGGACACGGAGAAAGAGCTACTGAGCTCCTAGGCCTCATACATAGTGATGTATGCGGGCCAATGTCTACACAGGCTAGAGGCGGTTTTTCATACTTCATTACATTCACTGACGATTTCTCAAGATTCGGTCATGTATTTTTATTAAAGCACAAGTCCGAAGCTTTCGAGAAATTCATTGAATATAAACAAGAAGTAGAAAAACAAACCGGCTTGAGTATCAAGATGCTTCGATCAGATCGAGGTGGTGAGTATCTCAGTACAGAATTTGCAAACTTCCTAAAGGAGAATGGGATTCTCTCTCAGCTCACTCCTCCTTACACACCACAGCATAACGGTGTGTCAGAACGACGGAATAGGACCCTATTAGATATGGTCTGATCAATGATGAGTGACGCTGAGTTACCAGTCTCGTTTTGGGGGCATGCATTGGAGACTGCAGCGTTTCTACTAAACAGGGTTCCAACCAAAGCCGTGTCTACCACGCCATATGAGATATGACATGGGAAGAGACCATCTCTTAAGAGAATTAAGATTTGGGGTTGCCCGGCCTATGTTAAAAAGCAGATCCGGACAAACTCGAGACACGTTCAGTCATGTGTAATTTTGTGGGATATCCAAACAATTCTTATGGATATCTATTCTACCACAAAGAGGAACAAAAGGTGTTTGTTTCTCAACATGCCACATTCTTGGAAAAAGAGTTTTTCATAGATAAAGATGATGGCAAGGTGGTGGATCTAGAAGAGGTTCTAGAGACACAAACTACAAATGACGATTTGGTTGAACCGGCTGTTGCAATAGAAACTGAGGAACCTCGGCCACTCCGAAGGTCTGGTAGGACTTCTCGCCCACCGGAGAGGTACTACGGTTTCCTCATTGATGGTAACGGAGAAGATTGCATCATGGATGATGATGATCCTACCAGTTTTCAGCAAGCTATCACGAGTGGAGACTCTGTGAAGTGGCTGGATGCCATGAGATCCGAAATGGAGTCTATGTACACCAACAAAGTATGTACTTTGGATGATGTACCTCCTGGGGTAAAACCTGTGGGGTGCAAATGGATCTTTAAAAGAAAGATTGGTGTAGATGGACAGGTGGAGACCTATAAGGCAAGACTTGTGGCGAAGAGTTTTCGTCAAAGACCAGGTTTGGACTATGACGAGACTTTTTCTCCCGTAGCCATGCTTAAATCCATTCGGATCCTACTTGCTATTGCTGCTCACTATGACTATGAAATCTGGCAGATGGATGTTAAAACCGCATTTCTAAATGGAAATTTAGAAGAATGCGTTTATATGGATCTGTTAGTTATATGTATGCCCTAGAGGCCATTACTGTACATTGGATGTATATTGTAGTGGATGCTGGGACATATATAGGGAGGACTTTCTTGCTCGACATGATAGTATGCTATCTGGTTACTCTTTACCTTAACGTGTACACTGATTGTCTCTCTGTTACATGTTGGTAAAGCCCTTAAGATGTGTACTTGACTACCTGGACTATGATGCGGATCATACTAGTGGGGACATGGTAGTCCATAAGTACATCCTTCAAAGTCCCTAGTCGTGGGTGTATCGAGACGGGGCATCGATATACCAGAGTAGACTAGCGTGTACCTTCTCGACCCATACAGATGGGCGATGGATGATCCCATATCCATTGGTGTTTGACATCAGAGGAGATATACGGGTGCTCAGTAGAGACTGGGTACACTGGACGGACTCGCCGAGAACTCCCAGATGGTATTATACCTTACGTCAGATGGCAGTTCTCTGGTGACACTGGTACAGAGTAGTCTGTTGACCCGAGATCGTCATAGAGTCTTGTGTGATTCCCATTGTGCTTTGATTTCCATCTTACCACGTCCAAGAGGGCGTGCAAAACGGTGGTTTTTGGGTACAGTCCTGAGTCATATGGAGGCAATGAGCGATAGAAGGGGATTCGTCTCTCCCGGTATAGGGAGTTGATGTTGCACTGTGTTCGATTGGCTATAACAGGAAGTCCCTGGCCAGGGCTGATCAGAGAATTGCTGGTAAGTGTTACCAGTAGTTTCTCGACCCGTTATGAGCCTCATATCGATATGACTTATCGAGCTATTGGGGTCTGACGTTTACCACCCCTAGGCAAGATATGCGACATATCAGACGATCAGACCGGACTGTACGGTAGTGTTACTGGTTAGATTCACTGGAGTTTGAGCGGGCTTGCTCGTCGATCTTCTGATCGCTCAATACCCGGGTGGCCGTTACGTTTAGCAGACCGCTTGCGGCTTGTGGGTGTTTGATATGATCATCATCTGCTGCCGGCGTATTGACGAGTCTTTAGAGTCCTACACAGAGGTTTCCTGGCTCAAGCGAAACGAAATAGGAGCGCATATGAGATATGTGCGGGACCGAGAATATTGCGTGTATGTGATACCGTATTTCATTCTCGCGATGAATGTATCGAATGGTTGTATGCGATATAACCTAGTTATCGAATCAAGGATTGATTCGGTAAGCCGATACATAGGATACTAGTCGGTTATATGCGATATGACCGGATCGTTAAATTAAGTGTTGATTTAATGATTTAATGTATAATTATATATTTGATATATTACTTTGAATTAACTAGTATTGGTTCACTTTAAATGGATTTTCTCACTCGGATGTACACATTGTATATGTGATATACTTTTGTGCACTTGATTGTATCATGTTTGATGATACATGTTTGCTAGGGTTTTTGTGTAAAGATCAAACCATAGTTACATGATAATGGTTAGGGTTTTGTTTTATTCATTTATTTATTTATTTATTCTTTTTGGAAAAATGATAAAGCATGAAGAGAAAATGGTGGCTAATTTTGTTGTTAGTTGAAGCTTCTTGAACTTTTGACTATGTGACCATTTTGTCTCATGCTTAACCCTAACCACTTCATTTAACCTTAGTTTAGTCTCTACACTTGACCATGGTTATTATGATGATAAGTATTCCTTTTATTATTCTTTTAAAAAAAGAACTTATCATGATAATATCTTCTTCTTCATCATCTTCTTCACTTGAAGAAAACCATTCTTCATCAATGGTGATTGATGAAAACAAGTGAGAAATCCAATTCTAAAGTCTACCCACTTCCTATTTCTTCATCCTCTACCTCTTTCCAAGTAGTAGAGTGTGTTTCCTTCACAAGATTTCTTGACTTGGTGAAGTTGGAGCTTGATCTAGCGATGCCTCGACATAGATCATCTTCGGCACGTTGTCGACGACCTAGCCCGGTCTTTTCTCCGATGAAACCACCGTGAGAGTCATGGTTAGATTTGGACAGCGGAGAGGACTTCATTGCGGAGCCGTGGAGGTGGAGCACCGGATCTACAAAGGTTGTATTTCCGTATTCTTGTAGTTAAGTGTTAACTAGTTTACTTTATCGCCTAAACTTCTAGCCAACGATCTAGTCTAGGGTTTCTCGGCACCGTATTTTTGAAATTGGCATGGTTGATGCCTTGTGAGACCTCTTGAGAGTGCCTAGGAACCCTACAGGATCAGCCAGAGGGCTTCATTGACAGTGGGAGCAGCGGGAAAGCATGTAGACTGCTTAAATCCATATATGGGTTAAAGCAGGCATCTCGGAGTTGGAACATCTGTTTCGATGATATTATCAAAGAGTTTGATTTCATCAAAAATCCAGATGAACCTTGTGTTTATAAGAAGGCTGTAGGAAGAGCTGTCACATTCCTCGTATTGTACGTGGATGACATTCTTCTGATAGGAAATGATATTCCTATGCTACAGTCGGTCAAATCATTCTTATCACTAAGGTTCTCCATGAAGGACCTGGGTGATGCCACATACATTCTGGGCATAAGGATCTATAGGGATAGATCCAAAAGGTTATTAGGATTGTCCCAAACCAGGTACATTAACACCATCCTAAAAAGGTTTAGTATGGAAGACTCCAAGCAGGGTGCCTTACCCTCTTGCCATGGAGTCACTCTTTCCAAGGAATCTTGCCCAAAGACCGATGAAGAGAGAGCTCGCATGAGTGTTATACCCTATGCTTCGGTAGTAGGATCTATAATGTATGCGATGTTATGTACACGCCCAGATATAGCTTATGCACTTAGTGTTGTAAGCAGGTATCAATCCAACCCAGGGGAGAATCACTGGACAGCTGTGAAGAACATTCTTAAGTACTTGCGAAGGACTAAAGAATTGTTCTTGGTGTATGGTAATAGAGATCTCCAAATGGAGGCCTTTACCGATTCGAGCTTCTAGAGCGATAAGGACGACAGCAAATCTATCTCTGGGTTTGTATTTACCCTCAATAGAGAGGCGGTAAGTTGGAAGAGTTCCAAACAGGATACCGTTGCAGACTCAACGATGGAAGCTGAGTACATTGCTGCGAATGATGCCGCCAAGGAAGCCGTCTGGATGAAGAAGTTCGTCTCGGAGCTAGGAGTAGTTCCAACCATTATTGATCCAATACCTTTGTATTGTGATAATAATGGGGCTATGGCATTAGCCAAGGAGCCAGATCCCGTCAGCGGTCCAGACACATCCTGAGGCGTTTTCATTTGATCCGGGAGATTGTAGATCGCCGCGAGATCGAGATAAGGAGAGTAGACACAAAGAATAACGCCGTGGATCCATTCACCAAGGCCCTCTCTCAGCCGCAGCATGAGCGATTTTTTGAGATGTTGGGTATGAGATACGCCAATAACTGGCCTTAGTGCAAGTGGGAGATTGTTGGATATATGTATGCCCTAGAGGTCATTATATGATAGTGGATGTATTTGTACATGTATATATATTCAGTATACATTCTTGCTCGACATGATAGTATGCTATCTGGTTCTTCTTTATCTGACATGTTGATTTGATCATGCTTTTATTCATTCATACATGCTGATAAAGCCCTGAGGATATCGGCCTGACTACTGTGATTATGATGGAGATCATACTAGTGGGACATCTGTAGTCTATAAGCATATCCTGGAAAGTCCCTAGTTGTAGGTATATCGAGACGGGGCATTGATATACCAGAGTAGACTAGCGTATATGATACTAGACCCATACGATGGGCGATGAATGTTCCCACATTCATCGATGTTTGACATCAAGATCATATACGGGTGCTCAGTGGTGACTGGGTACACTGGACGGACTCACCGAGAACTCCTATATGGAATTATATCTATCGTCGGATAGCAGTTCTCAGGTAACACTGGTACAGGTTAGTCTGTAGACCCGAGATCGTCATAGAGTCTTGTGTGTTCTCCCACTGTACTTTGATTGCCACCCTACCACGGCTCTACTGAGTCGTGTAAACAGGTGGCCGTTGGGTACAGTCCCGAGACACACGAAGACGATGAGCGATAGGAGGGGTTTCGTCTCTCCCGGTATTGGGAGTTGATGCTGTGCTGTGCCCGACTGGTTATATCAGTAAGTCCCTGGCCAGGGCTGCTGAGATTTGCTGATAAGTGTTATCAGTAGTTTCTCGATCTGTTATAGACCATTCACTGGCACGACTTATTGAGTTATTGGGGTCGACGTGACCATCCCTAGGCTCGATATGAAGCATATCTGACGAAGAGACCGGACTGTACGGTAGTGTTGCCGGTTGGCTCGACGGGAGTTGTAGCAGGTTCGCTTGTTTTCTTCTGATCGCTCAATACCCGGATGGCCGTTACGTTTAGCTGACCGCTTACGGCTTGGGGCTGCTTGATATGATCATCACCCACTGCCGGCGTATTGACGAGTCTTAGAGTCCCACAAAGGAGTTACCTAATCCAGGCGAAACGTTGTGGTGCGCGTATGCGATATGCGCATGGACCCGATTAAAATGCGCGTATAGGATACCGTATATTGATCGGGCGGCTTGCTTTTGGTGGGGTCATATGTGATATGGCCGAATTGATAAATCAAGTGTTGATTTATCATTTAACCATTAGTTTTCTCACTTGAAACCTTTTCTTGTTCATGATGGATGTATGCATGCATGTATGCTATCTTTCTTTTAGTTTCATGCACATATGGATGTGCATACACACATACATACATGCATCATCCTTCATGGTTGCTTATACATGGAATATGATGGCAATATAAGACTCACACCATGGTTGAATATATGGATTATTATTTGATTTATTGTTAAAACAAAAGATATAAAGGAAAGGATAATTCTTGACTTGTTTCTACACTCTTCTTTAACCTAACCATCCTCACCTACCCTTAACCATGGATTAATCTTTCCTTCTTTGTTTTAAACTCTAATTAAATAATAACTCAAACATTTGACCATGGTTTGAGATGAGAAGAAATAAATATATAAGGATATATTCTTATTTCTTTTCAAGGGGTTATCTTTTTACTCTTGTTAAAAGAAAGCCATCATCTTCTTCCTCCTTCACCATTTGCTCTCTAGCTTTTTGTAGTGAGCAATATACTCATCAAGATTAGTTTTTGAAGTGAGAAAAGCCACCACAACATCATTCTACACAAGTTTAGCCAACTTGTTTAAAGTGTTATCTTCTTTTCTTCTCTTGAAAAGTCAAGTTGATAGCTTGGACGAAGGACCTTCGGGTGGATCGTCGTGGACACAAGAAGACTTCAAGAGGACCTTCCTCTAACACCCAAGAGGCCAAAGAGTCTAGCGAAGGGAGCTACAAAGGTTGTAGTCTTGAAACCCTAGTCTTTTTGCCTTTAACATTTAGAAACCCTAATTTTCTAGGATAAGATCCATTGTATGCTTGCTTAGCACCATAAAAACTTGAACTTTGTGACATGTGATGCTTCCAAACTCTACATAGGGTGCTAGGTAAACCTTTCACTCACAAGGTCGAGAGAACCTTGCAAGTGTCTTTTAACGAGATTGCGCCCTTTCGGGTTTTCACAACACTCGCCGGTAGCCCTGCTATTTTTACTCACGGAGCCCTTTCGGGTTTTATCCGTGCCCATCTCGCTTATGGACATACCGTTTTCTTTCTTCTCTTTTTTTTATTTCATATATTTTATTTTATTTTTGTCAGCCTTAGGATGCTGCAGTCCGTAGTAGTTTTCGACGTCTCGGTCAATAGCCAGTTTTAGGATATAGTGGTCCAATCGTTAGTTTAAGGACGTTTCGGTCCGTCGTTAGTTTTAGGACATTTCGGTCCATTGTTAGTTTAAGGACGTTTCGGTCCGTCGTTAGTTTTAGGACATTTCGGTCCATTGTTAGTTTAAAGACGTTTCGGTCTATAGTAAGTTTAAGGATGTTTCGGTCTGTTGTTAGTTTAAGGACGTTTCGGTCCGTTGCCGACTACTGCTTATAGAGTTTGGGCTTAGGAAAATAGCGAGCGGACATAGGCGTCGTCATCTATCATTGACCTAGGCCATGACTCGTCAGGCATAGTTTTTTTTCAGGAATCGACCGTTTATTGGCCGGAAAGGTCTTTCACCATGCATGTCCATAAGTAGATAGGCTCCACCCTGGTAAACTTTGTCTATGATGTACGGGCCTTCATAGTTCGGCTCGAATTTCTCCCGTTTGGCACGATTGGGGATCATAGGTCTCTTGACCACTAGCATGAGTTCGCCTTGGCGGAATGTTCTCGGTCTAGTCAATCTCTCATATGAGCGCGTCATCTTTGCTTTATAAGCCTCCAGGTTTTGTTGCGCCATGAGCCGGGTTTCATCAAGCGCGTCGAGCTCCTCAAGCTGAAGGTGAGCATTCTCTTTGTTCGTTAGCTCATAATGAACTGCCACTCGTAGAGAGGGTAACTCTATCTCGAGGGGGAGTACTGCTTCTGTGCTGAATACCAATGCATACGGCGTTGTGTTCGTAGCTGTTTTGAACGTAGTTCGATACGCCCAGAGAGCTTCATGCAGTCTCTCGTGTCGGTCCCTTTTATTTCGAGACACCGTCTTTTTCATGATCTTCGTCAAGGTCTTGTTGAAGCCTCGGCTAGACCATTAGCTCGGGGATTATAGACCGAATAGTATCTCCAGTCTATATTATGTTGTTGTGCGAAGCGGCTGATTTTGTGGCTACTGTAGGTTGGTCCATTATCGGAGATAATCCGTCGCAGAGTGCCGAACCGGTAAATGACGTGTATCTTGAAGAAATGGAGGATATACTCCGTCTTCACTTCTCTTAGCGGTATTTCTTCCGCCCACTTGGAGAAATAATCAGTCGTCGCCAATATGAATCGATGTCCTCTAGATGATGCCGGTTCGATGGGCCCGATTATGTCAGTTCCCCACATTTCGAATGGCCAGCTAGCCACCGTTGGGTGTAGCGGATTTGGATGCTGATGGATAAAGTCTCCGTGAATCTGGCATGAGTGGCACTGCTTCGCATATTCGAGACAGTCTTGAATCATTGTGGGCCAATAATAACCCATCCTTTTGATCTTCAGCTTCATCTTCGGCCCGGCTTGGTGAGAACCGCAGAGTCCGTCGTGAGTTTCTTGGACGACTCTCCTTGCCTCTTCAGGTCCCAGGCATCTTAGCCATAAAGAATCAAATGATCTTTTATACAGAGTATCATTGACGAAGGCAAAAGACAGAGCTCGTTTCATGAGCTGATGTCTTGAGGATGCATCTTCAGGCGTTCGACTGAATTTGAAGTAGTCTATAAAGACTTCTCTCTAATACTTAGCCTTTTCCTGGTCTTTTATTTGCAGGGTCGCTTGCTCGGTCGATCCTTTTTATTCGGACAACTCTGGAGATATTTCTGCCGGTGCAAGAACCCGACGGCTTTGCACAACGATCCTCACATCATCGAGGTTCTCGTCGGCCAATTCTTTAGCGAGCTTGGCTAATGCATCTACCTTACTATTTTCCGCACGCGGTATGTTTTCCAGGGCGTAGGTGGGAATTCGAGCCAGCAATTGTTGCACTTTCTCACCGTACTTTACTAACTCTGGTTTGCACGTTTGATAGTCGCCGTTTACTTGACTAACGACCAGTTGGGAGTCTCCGTATATGAGGAGGTTTTCGATTTCCATATCGACAGCGATCTCAAGACCTGCTATCAAAACTTCGTATTCGGCTTCATTGTTCGTCCTCGGCTCTATCAAGAAAAAGGCAAAGCGCATTATCCCTCCTTGTGGAGTCACGAAGATGAGTCCTACCCCTGATTTGATTATGGGGGCGCTTTATTTGTGCTTCTTCATGGAAGATGCTCCATCGAAGTAGAGTTCCCACTGGGTATCATTCTCTCTTCTCTCCCCGTCGATCGTGTCAAACGCGTGCTCGTCTGGCAATTCGCAGTTCAAGGGAGAGTCAGCAGGTATCGGATGCTCAGCGAGGAAGTCGGCGATGGCCTGGCCTTTCACTGCCTTTAGTGGTCGGTATGTCACCGAGAATTCCATTAAGAGTAAGGCCCATTTAGCTAGTCGTCCCGTTAATATAGCCTTTGACATCAAATATTTGAGAGTATCCACCTTTGATATGAGATGGACCTCATGTGCCAACGCATAGTGTCTGAGCTTCGTTATCGCAAAGATCAACGCCAGGCAGTGTTTTTCAATGGGGGGATAATTGTTTTCTGCCCCCAGGAGAACTCGACTCATGTAGTAGAGAGTTCTCTCTTTCCCTTGGTCGTTCTCTTGTGCCCATAACGCACCTAAGGAACCTTCAAGGGCAGTTGTATACAGAATGAGGGCTTTCCCTTGACTGGAGCGGTCAGCACCGGAGGATTCTGTAGGTATTGCTTGATTTCGTCCAGTGCGCTTTGGCATTTGCGATCCTAGACGAACAGGGTTCCCTTCTTCATTAGGTGACTGTAAGGACGGCACTTTCCGGAGAGATTGGCTATAAATTGCCGGATATACGCGAGCTTTCGTTGGAGAGACCGCAGTTGTTTGAGAGTCCTTGGCGGAGGCATTTCCATGATCGCCTTGATCTTCGACGGGTCTATCTCGATGCCTCGGTGTCGGACGACGAATCCTAGGAACTTGCCCAAGGAAACTCCGAACGCGCATTTGAGAGGGTTCATCTTCAAATTGTATTTCCGAAGGAGCTGAAACACGACCTTCAGATGCTCTAAATGTTCCTCGTATGATTTTTTTTAACTACGAAGTCGTCGATATAGCATTCGACGATTTCATGTATGAGGACATCGAAAATCTTCGTCATGGCCCTCTGATAGGTGGCACCGGCATTCTTTAGACCGAAAGGAATCACCTTGTAGCAGAATATGCCTAAAGGGGTACGAAAAGTGGTATGCTTCTGGTCCTCGGAATGCATCTTTATCTGATTGTATCCTGATGAGCCGTCCATGAAGGAGAAAACTTCGTGAGTGGACGTATTATCTATCATCAGCTCAGTGACCGGTACTAGAAAGTCGTCCTTCGGGCAACCTTTGTTGAGATCCCGAAAGTCTACGCATATGCGCACCATCCCATTTTTCTTCATCACTGGGACGATATTGGCGATCCAGTCAGGGTACTGAACCTCTTGGACGAAGCCGGAGTCGATTAGCTTCTTGACTTCGGCATTGACGCTCATCTTAAGCTCGAGCCGCAGTCTTCTCGATGCTTGTTTGATCGGCTTGACGTCTGGAGAAATCGCCAATCTGTGTACGACTATTTCCGAATCTAGTCCCGGCATCTCGGAATAGTTCCATACGAAGCAATCTTTATACTGCATGAGCACGTCTTTAAGCGTAGCCTCCTTTTCTTCTGACAACAGTTCACTGACGAACGTCGGCCGTAAGTCGTTTGTCGTTCCCAAGTCGATTTTTCTGAGGTCATCTGCAGTAGTATGTATCCCATCTTCCAACTCTTTTGGCGCCGGTGGAAATTCTGAGATCAACTCATCTTCATTGTTTTCGAAGCACCAAGAAAGGTCATTCATATTCTCGGGTTCTTCTTCTGACAGCGTTATCGCGTGACAGGTACGAGATCATTTCCAAGACCGATGTTGATCTGGTTCTACTCTCATCGCATAAGTGGCTTTTGATTCATGCTTCTGTAGCGGACTTACCCTCCAACACTGTTGGATAGAGAGAATCTGCCGAGTTGATACTGGTCTTCAACCCAGTTCTTGAAGGTGAAGCAGTCTTTGAGAGGATGTCCTATTGCTCGGTGATAGGAGCAATAGTCTGGGTGAGAAACCTTGTCTGCTTGCTCGGGGTGCTTGGACTCCGGGAGTGTCATCATCTGATGTTTTATGACAAGGTCGAATATCTTCTTTGTCTTGTCTTGGGGAAAAGAATATGCTCGACCCATCTTCTTTATAAGAGACGGATCCCGACTGCTAGATTCTCGATCGCGTGGCTTCTTAGATCCGCTTTGCCGCTGTCGAACGTTTTTCCATTCTTTGGTTTATTTTTGCCTCTGCGCCGGGTCTTTTGTATGACGGGCTGGTGATGAAGAGCATTGTCATTCTCAAAGGCCTGCTGAAGGAGGCACTGCGTACTGGCTTTCTAGTAAATGGCCATTTCGCGGCTATGGTCTTCCCGGACCTTCTGACCCGCTTCCCTTATTAGCTATTCTTCAAATGACGGACTTGGCATTTTCATGGCGGGATCTCGTTTTGGTTCAGGGTCAGCATCTTTTAACAGAACATCTCCTTCTTCATCAAAGTCGTGTATAACGTAGCAGCCGTGGAATCGCTCCTGTTTCTTGGATTGAACATATCCAAGCCCACTCGTTTCCATTCTCCCATTGGGCAATTTTCACTGAGTTCCATGGACGCTCCAGATCCTGTTGTAAAACTGGTCTTGTCGAGCAGTCTGTTTGAAGGGTACGCCTTGGCGCCTCAACATCCTTTTTAATCCTTCTGTGTAGTATCTGGGCAGACGAATGGGCTAGAGCCTGTCAAGTGTAGAATCAGCACCATACCAAATTTCTTTCTCCACTTTGGTTTCCGTGGATTGATAAAAGAGGATCTCCTTTTCATCTTTTCGCCTGGGAGGGACGTAGAATGTCTGCAGTTCCTGCACACCATAGGTATCAAGTGCATCGAGCTCTTTGTAATGCTCTTGCGGAACCATGGAAATTTTCAAACTCCGATCATCGTCAGTGAAGGCTTGTATCGATGGCCGTACAGAAAATATGGCATTGACCTCATCCTCGGAGTCGCTGCCAAAGACCAGAATAGGGATGGACGGTCCCGGCTTGTTGCATTGGGGCGGCCCTGAATAAAATATTTCTTCTTCCTCCTCAGTGTCACTCCCGAAGACTGGAATAGTGGTGATAGCTTTGTTCTTCGGTTTGTGACATCTTTCCGTGTCTTCGAAATCTGTTAAGAAGTATTTTGCATCTTCATACTTTCGGACTTCATTCACGGAGAATGGGTTCAACTCCTCTGTCACGGTATACTCGAGACCATCCTTGAAATACTTCATACACTGATGTTGTGTAGAAGGGACGATGTTATACTCGTGTAACCAAGGCCTGCCGAGCAAAGCATTGTAGCATGTCTTGGCATCAATGACATGAAATTTAATGTCCGTGATGAGAAGCCCAAAGCATAACGTTAGTATCACAGACCCGAGCGTCCTTGATGATTAGGAGTCAAAACCGGAGATAGTGATCTTATCCCGAGCGAGGTGTTGAACGCTCATGCAGATTTCCTTCAATACTCTTACATGGAGGAGATTGACGGAGAACCCATTGTTAACCAGGATCTTGCCTATCTTAATATCATGACAGTAACCAGAGACATAAAGGGGACGGTTATGCTCGCACGTCCCAAGGAGGATATCTTCATCGCCGAAGGTGATATCGGCTGTGTGCACTTCTTCCAGCTCGTCCTTCATCTTTTCTTCAGCGAGGAAAGCTCGAAACTGCTCGGGCTCTTATAGTGCCTTGATCAATGAATCTCTCGCCTCTTTGAATAGCAGAAGGGTGTCGAGAATGCTTAGCTGTGAGGGTATCTTCCTCAGGTGCGCCAGTACGTTGTAATCCACCTTGTTTTTCTTAGGCGGATCCTTGGCTGTCAGCTCTTCGACGGCATGGTCATCGAGGGTGATATCCTCAGGGACCTTTTCTTTCCCTTATCCTTTTTGTTCGACCCCTTGTTTACGGGTCCAAGATTCTTTTCAGGTAATGTGCGATTGCGCAGCTGAATGTTCTCGCAGCTCTTAAGTTCTTCTTCTTTTCCTGAGGTGGATTCTTTGAAGAGAGGGCCAAGAGCCATTTCTTCTTCAGAATCACTCCCGAAGGTGAGAACTTGTGATCCCCTGCTATCAACCATATGACAGTTGCCGGCAGCTCTTGCACATTCGTCTGTCGCATTTTTCCGCTGTCGACGAGCTTCACGCTTCATCCTCTTAAAGTGTTGCCTGTGAGCGACATACCCTTGCCACCAATTTTTAAAGGCGTTGCACTCTTCAGTGGGGTGCGCAATCCTTCGATGATATAAACAGTAATCAGGATGCACATCCTCTTCATTAAGGTGTATCTCCTCAAAAATATCTCCTTCGGAGGGTGGCAGCTTCATTCCCATCGATATGGCTTTAGCGAACCTTTTCTTCGTTTTAATCCAGCTCTTGTCTGTCGCGGGTATGCCTCGGTCTGGTTGGGGTGCTTCAACCCTTTCATCCAGTCGCCGGCGTTTGGCCTTTTCAAATATGGTCATTTCGCGCTCTCGATCTGCCTTGCTTTTCAGAAGAGCTTCGTTCAGGAATGCATCAATCATCTCGTTTGATTGTCCTAGGAGATCCGATTCGGGATCTGCCCCCAGTTTCTCTGCATCAGGAGCTTCTTCACCGTTTATCGACGAGTAAGAGATCACATGGCAGCTTGTCAAATAATCCTCAGGTTCATCCGACGAGTCTTCTCCATTGTCATCATTTCCATCCTCAAGGACGTGGCTGAGAAACTATTGAAGTGTGACTGGGGTCCGCGCCTTCTGGTTATATTCCTCCAGCGCGTCAATATGCTTTTGCAGGCCCGTGCGCTTGTCATCAGGCTTCACGGGCTTTTTGGTTTTCTTCTTTTTCTTTGAAGATTTTGACGACTGGATATGAGGGTTTTGATTATCGCTACCAATTTTTGGCGTCGGGCGTGGCTTCAGCATTCCCTCGATGACTTCGGGTTCCAGCAGAATTTTCCATTTGATCGCCGGGCATGTTTGGAGATCCTTCAGCATTCTTTTCGTTTTAGCTGAAAGAGCGACCTCCCATAGAGCTTCTTCGACAAAAGAGCACGATGCCCCCGGTGTGTCCGCCTTTTCGAGAGCGTGCGGCTGGGGCGGGTTTACTTTCCAATTCTTAGACAGTGCGAATTTTCCCTGTTGGTATTGGTTCTCAATCCACCCTTTGAAGATGAAGAAATCTTCGATTGGATGGCCTATCGCTTGGTGATAGGGGCAATAATTGGGATTATTAGCCTCACTGGGTTGCAATGGGCATTTTGGATCCGGTAAGTTGATGAGCCTGTTGCACACCGCCAGCTCGAACAATTTCCTTGTTTTGTCTTGGGAAAACGAATAAGGACGCTTCATTTTCTCATTAAAGAATCGTCATCTCTCGTCTAGGCGATCTGTTAGTTTTGGGCCACTGGGCTGCTGTTGAGCATTGGCGACAAAGGTCGCTTTCCCCTTCCCTTTTTCGTTTCGAGGCTCCGACATCGAAGAGGAAGGCCTGTGGCCCATCTGGTCCATTTGGGCCAGCTTGTCAATCAAGGCCTGGAAAGTGGTCGGCTTGAAAAACATCATGAATTGGGAAATGGTCGCCTGAGGGTCGATAGTACCCACGAACATGCCTACCGCAGGCGCTTCTTCGATGCGTTGCTCGCATTTCGACCATAAATTCCGCCACCGTATCACGTACTAAACCCATGTTTCTCCAGGCTTCACCCTGGCATTGATCAGTGCCGTAATTGGGGTACATTCGCTAGCGCTCGCGAAACGCTGGGTGAATAGCAATTCCATCTCTGCAAATGTCTTGACAGAGTCATTTGGGTGTTCGGAATACCACTCGAATGCTGTCTCCGACAAGCTGCCAACGAATTGGCGAAGCAGTAGCTTATCGTCACCTCCAGTGTTGCCGCACAAGGCACTGAATTGAGCGACGTGTTGATGCGGATTTCCCATCCCCTTATATACGTGGAATTTGGGGATCGTGTATCCCGGCGGGTACTTTATTTGGTCGTACCAACCCGGATAGGGTCGTCCAGTTTTAACAATTTTCCCAGCCGCTTCATTCGCCTGATGAACTCGTATCTGCTGAGCGATGTAATCATCCAAGGCGGCTTTTGAGATGGTCTATTCCTTGGCTGCTGACAGAGCCGGCAGAGGGTTTGATATCTCTTCTCTATCATCTTAAATTATTACTGGAGGGTCTTCAGCTGGAGGGTCCGGCTGGATCATCATGCCTACCATATCATGGAATAGAAGGGCCATTTGTTTTATATTGGTCGCTTGTTCCGCAGCCTCTTTGTCCTTCTTCTCAAGCATTCTCCGAAGGAATTCAGCATCAGTTTCCTGCTCACGGCGCTGCTCCAAGGATGTCTCCGGGCTTGCTTTCATTCCCGTGAGTGCGGCCATAGCTGTTAACATCTCTTGGAGCTTTTGTTGTTGTTGCTCCTGAGCCTTAGTCACTGATCGCGTAAGCGGCCGATGACCTATGGAGATACGGCTATCCTCTTTTCCGGATGCCATATAGATGGTGTGCACCATCATGCCCCCAAACTTGAGGCGTTTAGATTCAGTGTCTTTGCGATTCGTCGTAGACACCGGGATTTTCTCCAGCTTTCTCCTCTTGTGAGCGGTCAAGGTTGAGGGGGCCGTTGCAGCGGGCACCTAAGTAGCTGTCGCTTTTTGTAGTTTAACAGGGTAGTCCTCTTCTTGCTGAACCTTCGTCTTTTTCTGTCGGCGGGGATAGTCTTGATCTATCACGGAGTCCTGGACCTGTCACCAGACCTTATAAATTTTAGAGGACAGCCGTTGAGGGGGCTGCTCCGGCTTCGCCTTTGTAACGTTCTCCATTGGTGGAGGAGATCTTTTCAGCACAGCAGTTGGCGAATTCCTGTGCACCCTGTTAAGTAGTTCAAAGTTGTTCCCAGTTGGAACAGCAGCATCAACTTCCACCATTGGAGCTGGCGGAGTCAGTCCGGAAAGGGAATTGCCCCAAGCTTTCCTCACTCAGCGCCAGTGGCGACGTCGAGCATGTCATGCGACCGGGATCACCTCCGCTGTTGGATTAGCTTTTTCATGCTCCCTGTTCTGATGAGAGCTCGTTGTTGGCACCAGCCTGTCAAAGACAGATGCTCGCTGAGAGGGAATGGCCAATCTTGAAAAGCCCGATTTTCGTGCGGGGAAACGGTTTTGGTTACTTCACCCGGAGTGGGAGCTGAAACGGCCAGTCTTGTGAAGACCGACCCCTTAGCCGGAGAAGCCGCCTTGGTGACTTCAGGAGTAGGAATGGCTATCCGCTTCGGGATAACGCCTTCTGGTATTGCTGGCTTCTTCACAGTCCCGTTGGAGCTTTGGCCCAGTCTGCTGAAAACTGAGGCGCTTGGTCTGGGCGACCCGTTAAGAGGGGCCGTGGCAGTGGTAAGCCGATCAAAGACTGACTTTTTCTGAGCTTCTTGCAATGGTACAGGGGCGTTGAAGCTCATCGGTGGGAGCATGGTCCCGAAGAATAGTCCAGTGGTGACCTGAGTTACCTGCTCCACTGGCATCTTGAACAGGGAGGCCGCTTGGGGCCCGTAGGTTACTCCTCCAGATGAGGCGGAACGGGAGTTGCAGTTGCAACTGGAGCAGTTAGAGGACATTGATGTTCTTTTTTCTGCACGAGAGCAAAACAAAATCTTAGTACCTCGAACCCAAGGGCAACCATATTAAACCGCGATTAGTTCGCGAAGACGACACACGAAGTGTGGAGTGGAAAGAGGAAAACGTCCCACCGGGCGTGCCAGAATATGTTCTCCTCCGAATACAGAGACGGAACCGCGTATGTTCGTCTTGCCTGAATTTGGGGGCAGATGCTATTTGGTGCTATCCGTCCACCTCTCCGAATATGCCAAGTTGATTATGACACCATGTATTGAAGGTTTAAACGGATGAGGCCGATGTAGCAGATTTCGTCAGATTCCCCCTCGTTGAGGGGTTTTTGATTGTGGGGACTTTCTTCCCTGCAGGCGCAAGCCCCTGCGGTCAATTACGCTACCGCATCGTGGTAACCAATTTCTCCTTCTCCAGATAGTCACTTCGTGTCGTGTGTGTTTGTTTTGTTTTTGGTTGCCCTTGGATTGTATACGGAGACTAATTTATGTTGTCGCCCGTAGGGCATGGATTAGTCCAAATCCGTATTTTCTTAGATTTGGGTTTGGGGTTGGGTTTAAGGATACGTTAGTTTCATTTGAGACTAAGATCAACTTAAACGTTTGTTAAGAATACGTTAGTCTAATTTCAGACTAAGATCAACTTAACGGGATCATTTATATCCGACAAAAGAGCATTTGGGCTCTATTCCTTAGTTTAGGGATATTGCGGTCGATTATCAGTTTAAGGACATGGCGGTCCAGTTTAAATACATCATAGTCTGTAAAGGTTAAGGACATCATAGTCCATGGGCTTAAGGACCCCACAGTCCGAGGTTAAGGACATCATAGTCCATGGGCTTAAGGACCCCACAGTCCGTAGTTTAAAGACGTCATAGTCTATAAAGTTTAAGAACATCATAGTCCATGAGTTTAAGAACCCCACAGTTCGTGGAATGATTGGTTATCGGGACCCGTCACCTCTCTGAAAACATTGAAGGATTACAATGACAAATATCAAAGGAGTGAAGAGATGTACCCTTGAACCAAAGTTGATTGGGAAATCTGCAGTCCAATTTGGGACTAAGATTAATTAGATTATGAGCACATAGGCTTAGTTAAATCTGAATTGAGGACTTATGGCCAACTTGGGCTAAGTCCAATTGGGTTTAAAAAGTTGGACCTTTGTTTGGACTGTTGAACATTTGGCTGGGCTCAGCTCCCCATTATTTAGCAATGCTAAACATGGGTCTGGGTTCTGACCATATTTTGTCTTTTATTGAGTGTTGAGCACTCATATGTCATATGAGATGATCAATCTTGGAAAACAAGAATGTATTTGAGGCTCATTCAAAAAGGGGAGTCTTGCCTCTGGAAGACCTAGCCAATTTGGGCTAAGACTATTTGAAAATAGTGTTAAACACTAACATATATCTGGTGGTCACGTGTTCTCACGTGATGTATTTAAAATAGTGTTAAATACTAGGGATGAAATGCTTAAAATAGTGTTAAACACTAGAAAAATGAGGCGCTCAAAAATAGTGTTAAACACTAAAAGTGGAACGCTCACGTGGGATCACGTGAGGCGCCTGAGAATTGGGTTAAATTTTCTTTATTTTATTCTCAGAATATGCAGGTAAGTGTTAAACAATTAATTTCCATGATTATCACGTGCGGACACGTGATGGTGCCCACAGTCTGTTCTGCTCTTCTTATTTTGAAGAGTTTGTTCAAGGGTCGCGTGGGAGCATGTGAGGCATCCTTCAGGTGGGCATTGCCCTTGGGTAGAATCTTCTTTTGTTCGATAATTGCTAGGGGTCACGTGGAAACATGTGAGACGCCCAAAATATGTTCTGACTTGGCCTTGTTTTCTTTATCTTGAGGAATTTATCCAAGGGTCACGTGGGAGCACGTGACCCTATCTCATTCATTCTATTCTAACTATTGAGGGGGAGGGTCATGTGTTGCCATGTGATCAGGTTGGGTACTGACTTCTTTTACGTGCATGAAAAGTCTAAGTCCCTTATTTAAGAATTAAATTCTTTTGTAGAGTTGAACCCTAATTTATTTAGAGGAATTAAATTCCTATGTATTTGGAAGAATTAAATTCTTTAAACCCAACTCTCCCTCTAAGTTTGGGATCTGCATGGCAGAATCTCCCCAATGAGAATTAAATTCTCAACTTATAGGGAGATCTGCTTCTGCAGATCTTAACCATGAAGGAGAACTAAGTTCTTGTATTAAGGGTTAAACCCTATTTTTGTTTGAGGAATTAAATTCCTATGTGCTTTTTTGGAAGAATAAAATTCTCTGAATTTAGGTCCTTCCTTAGGTTTTAGATCTGCATGACAGAATCTCCCCGATGAGAATTAAATTCTCAACTTATGGGGAGATCTGTTTCTGCAGATTTTCAACCAGAGGAAGAACTAAGTTCTTATTCAGAAGAGTTAAATTCTTAGTTTTAGAATTAAATTCTCTTTTTTTTTTGAGCTTATGATCTCTTTCCCTTTCTCACCTAGGGGTTTTTTTTTCTCTTCTGAGGAAATCTTCTTTTCTCTCTGGAGAATTAAATTCCCTTCTTTTTTTCTCTCTCTTATTGTTGAATCCTCTTTTTTTTCTTCTCTTCTTGACTCCTATTTATAGGAGAAAGAAAAGAATCAGTTTGTTTAGTCAATCTTTCATTGAAAGATTTTGATTGATTTTGTAAACAACATGATCGTTTAGATCACTCAGTGAATTTTATTCACTATTGGATTTTTAATCCAAAAGATATTTTATCTGTTATTCCTGGCAAATTTCAGGGAAATCTTTCCTTATATAGAATTTTTCTATAAATTGGTGATTTTTAATCACCATTGGATTTTTAATCCAACGGTGCTCCACTTTACAGAGTGCAATCTTTTTGTTTGGAAAGATCTAAGGAAATATTATGGTTTTTTATTTCCCTTAATTAGAATTTAATTCTATTAGTTCAGAAGGTCTAAGAGCCTATCACGTGTTAGCACGTGACCCCACTGATTGACCATTTCATTAGAATTTAATTTTATTAGTTTAGAGATCTTAGGAACCCATCACGTGTTGGCACGTGACTCCCTATCACGTGTGGGCACGTGATGCCCCATTTAGGGTTTTCTTTCCTTTATCTCAGTGAGTTTTTAAGACCTTATCACGTGGTGGCACGTGACCCTCTGATTAAGCATTTAACCAGAATTTAATTCTATTGTTTTAAAGAACCCATGAATGATCACGTGTCAGCACGTGACCCTTTGTCACGTGTGGGCACGTGATGCCCCATTGGGATTTTTCCTTGTTGTTTTCTTATACATTTAGTTCTTTTCAGTGGGTTTAAAGGTCTATCACGTGCGGGCACGTGACCCCATTTGTTAGGATTCAATTTTTATCATTTCAGAGCCTTCAGGAAGCCATCACGTGTCCGCACGTGACCCCCGATCACGTGTGTGCACGTGACGCCCCATTGGGGGTTTTCTTTGTATTTTATGAGGGAACAAGCTTGTCGGAGACAGTGTTTGAATGGTACTCTGAACTCCCGAATGACTCCGTTAAGTCATTTGCAGAAATGGAGTTACTGTTTACACAAAAGTTCGCAAGCGCTAGTGAACGCACCACAATCACGGCATTGATCAATGCCAGGGTGAATGTCACGCCCTGCGTCCCAGAGTACGCTAGATTGGGCATGTGACATAGCCAACCATGCTATCTGTGGGTAGGAAGTATCCATCCACAGTCACATTACGGCTGTAGAGATATCAAGAACAAAATAAAACTATCTAAAAACATGTCCATAATCCAGAATAACAGGAGTCAATAATAAATAAATGCGGAAGCAAATGATCCAATACAAATAACTGAAAAGTATGTCCCATAATGCGGGCTCACATCAGGAAATAAATGCAGGAAATAAAACTAACTACTACAGAACTCACAGCTCAGCCTGCTGGCTGAAGTACTCCTGCTCGGACTGCGGCAGCGGTACGGAATCTGGGCCATGCAAAACCAAGACGTCAGCGCGTCATGTCATCAAGTAATATAATATGAACAGTGTAGCAGGTAATGCAAAATAAACATGAATAGGGCAATAATGTGAAACAAGCAGTGCAGGGTAGTGTGCAGTGGGTAACTAAACTGTTCTATCAGGTTTTCTATTCTAAAGTCTTTGAAATCAATTGATGAATCATCGATGTAACTCAATAGTATCCCGTACATACCCGGGACCACGGCCACAATATTCTCGGCTGCAGCCGAGACATGCCGCTAGGCACAAAACAGGAATGTGTACACTCGATAGTATCCCGTACATACCCGGGACCACGGCCACAATATTCTCGGCTAAAACCGAGACATGCCGCTAGGCACAAAACAGGAATGTGTACACTCAATACAGGTAGTGAACTGTCAAGTTACAAGTCAGATTTCACCTTTGATTTCCCCATACCCCCAAGTTATATGTGTCGAGTCAGGTATTCAGTAATCTAGAACTAATGCCAACACAGGATCAGGTAAAAGCAGGTTTGTCTGGATAGACAACAGGAACGGTCCATGAGGACTACATGTCAGGTTTGTTGGTATTAGGCACGAGATCAGGTAACAGGTCGGGTCATGGTACATCAGGTCAAGTCAACAGTATACGGTACCATGTCAGGTGTATCAATATATATATATGTGTGTAGCAATGTCAAGTCAAGGTACGAACAATATCGTGGGTGTGCTCACAATCAGATATATAAGCAAACATCATGATCTAATCAATGCGTTAAGCAATAAACGGATTTATTATCTAGCTGTACAGCTATCAATTGTGTTAAATAGATGGTGTCAATATAACGTGAATACATAATGGTAAATGTACTACTGGAATCAGGTTAATAAAACCTTGAGTGCAACTACATGTATAAGCTGTTTAAATAATGTAAACATAATTTGACCGGATTAAGTTGTACATGAATATCTGATAGGCTAAACTGGAATAGAAGTACCATAGCAGTAAACCAAAATGTAATTTATCATGTACGGGGTTGTTAGGTATGAATAATTCGATGCGAGATTAAGTCTCAGGTTCGAAAACATAAAGGTACAGCGGAGCCTGATACGGTTAATGGGAACTCTACTGTTATCACTTCTAAATAGGGTTTTAATAAGAAAATAATCAATTTGGCATGCTACTAGGGTTAAACGGAAAGCAATGTATATAAGAGGATTTATTAACATTACGTTATTAGATCACAGATAAATATTAGGGTAAGTTTAAAGTTTCGGTAGCATGTAAGCAAGTATCGAATACTTGCCTCGAACAAAAGACGATCACGAGAACGGAGGCGCGAACCCACGCGACACGATAACAGCAAGGGCTCCACTGGGATCAAGGTGGTGCTCGGTTGACCTCCGAGATGACGGGGCGATGGTGGCTGCAGCGCTCGAGAAGTCGGCTGCTTGGGTACTGGATCTTGGGTCGGCAGCGAAAGGAAGATGGACGAGGTGAGAAGGATGATGGTGAGGTGAGGAGGTGCGGGCGACGACGGTGGCGCGGATGGCGACGACGAGGTGCTGCCGGCGACAAGTTGCGAGGGTGGAGGCTCGGGTAAACAAAGGAAGAGAGAGGAGAGTTAGAGAGAGAGAGATAGAGAAAGAGAGAGAGTTAGAGAGAGAGAGAGATAGAGATAAAGGAGAGGGGCCCACGGGGGTTAAATCCCTCGCGATTGGCTGGAGAAGTATGAAAAATATATTAAAAGATTTCCTAGATTACATAAACAGTGAAATATATATTTATAACAACGAAATATACTATGGTTAAAAATACTATTAGATTTGGGATTTTGGCGCCAAATAAAACATTTTCAAATCGCGCCCGGGTTGGGTCCAAAAATTCGAAATTTAAATAATAGGATTTTAAGCGGGTTCCAAATTTTGAAATTGAGTGTTTTATGATTAAAAAGCATACCCCCAAGACGGACACCTGTATGCGCGCGTAGCCGTCCAAACTCGCCCGTTTCACCGAACGGGACGAAAACACGAAGCACAGACGCTACCACGAGGCTAGGGGTGTCGAGTAGGCCAAGATGGATATTTTTAATTTTATTTTAGGTGCTAAAATTTGTTATATGCAGAAATGACTCTGCCAGATAAAATTTTACAGTAAGACCCAAACAAGCAAGATAAATGAAATGGGTACCACCTAATGCTCAAACAGTAACAGAAATTAGTAGTATTGGGCTTGGGTGTTACAGTGAAGTCGAGAGAAACATGGGTTCAGTATGCAATCCGGTGGCGGAACCTATGGTCGAAATGCAAACAACGCATCGAAGAAGCTCTTACAGTAGACATGTTCGTAAGTACCCTTGATCCGCAGGCGACCATATCCCAGTTCATGATGTTTTTCAAGCCGACTACCTTCGAGGCCTTGATTGACGAGCTGGCCTAAATGGATCAGATGGGTCATAGACCGTCTTCTTCAAAGATGGAACCTCGAAATGAAAAGGGAAAAGGGAAAGCGACCTTCGTCACCAATGCTCAGCAGCAGCCGAGTGGTTTAAAATCAACTGATCGCCAAGACGATAGACATCGATTCTTTAACGAGAAGCTGAAGTGCCCTTATTCGTTTCCCCGGGATAAAACGAGGATACTGTTCGAGCTGGCGGTGCGCAACAGGCTCATCACCTTGCCGGATCCAAAATGCCCACTACAGCCCGGTGACGTCAACAGTCCCAACTATTGCCCCTACCATCGAATAAAGGGCCATCCAATCGAAAATTGCTTTGTCTTCAAAAACTGGATTGAGGGCCAGTACCAGCAAGGCAAATTCGCATTGTCTGAAAACTGGAGGGTAAACCCGCACCAGCCGCACGCTCTTAAAAAGGTGGACACGCTAGGAGCATCGTGCTCTTTTATAGAAGAAGCTCCATGGGAGGTCGCTCTTTCAGCCAAAACAAAACGATGCTAAAGGATCTCCAAACATGCCCGGCGATCAGGTGGAAAAGTCCGCTGGACCCCGAGGTCATCGAGGGAATGCCGAAGCCGCGCGCGACGCCAAGAATTGGTAGTGATAGTCAAAACGCCCATGCATGACCGTCAAAGTCTTCAAAGAAGAATAAGAAGACCAAAAAGCCAGTGAAGCCTGATGACAAGCGCACAGACCTGCACAAACATATTGGCGTGCTGGAAGAATATAACCAGAAGGCGCGAATCTCGGTCACACTCCAAGAGTTTCTCAACCACATCCTTGAGGACGGAAATGATGACAATGATGAGGGAGAAGACTCGTCAGATGAACCTGAGAACTATGTGGCGAGCTGTCACATGATCTCTCACTCGTCAATAGATGGTAAAGAAGCTCCTGATGTAGAGAAACTGGGGGCAGATCTAGAACCGGAATCAAAATCCCTGGAGCCATCGGACGAATTGATTGACAGACTGCTGAGCGAAGCTCTTCAGAAAAGCAAATCTGATCGAGAGCATGAAACAGCCTTATATGAAAGGGCCAAGCGTCGGCGTCACGTTAAAGAAGCTCCGGTATTGAGAAGCCATAGAGTACCCCAACCGGATGGAACCACTTCTGCCGACAGCAAAAGCAGGTTTAAGACAAGGAAGCAATTCGCTAAAGCCTTGTCGATGGGAATGAAGTTGCCACCTTCCAAAGAAGACACTTCAGAAAATACGTTCCCCGACGGACTAGATGCACATCCAAACTAGTGTTTATACCATCATAGGATCACACACCCTACCGAAGAGTGCAACGCCTTTAAAAATTGGTGGCAGAGATACATTTCTCATCGACAGCATTTCAAGCGGATGAAGCGCAAAACTCGTCGAGAGCAGAGAAGCACGACAGATGAGCGCAAAAGAACTGCCAGCGGCTGTCACATGGTTAATTCTGGGGGATCGCAAGTTCTCACCTTCGGGAGCGAATCTGATGAAGAAATAGCCATTGGCCCTCTCTTCAAGGAATCCATCTCTGAAACAGAAGAGATGAAGACCTGCGAGAACATTCAGCTACGTAATCGCACGTTACCCGAAAAGAATCTCGGACCCACAAATAAGGGAGCGAACAAAAAATATAAGGGGAAATAAAAAGTCCCTGAAGATATCGCCCTCAATGACCGAGTCGTCGAAGAGCTGGCAACCAAGGACCCGCCAAAGAAAACAAGGTGGATTATAACGTTCTGGCACACCTGAGGAAGATACCCTCGCAACTGAGCATTCTCGATACCCTTCTGCTGTCTAAAGAGGCGAGAGATTCTCTGATCAAGGCACTACAAGAGCCCGAACAGTTTCAAGCTTTCCCTGCCGAAGAAAAGATGAAGGACGAGCTCAAAGAAGTGCACACTGCTGACGTCACTTTCGGCGACGAAGATCTCCTCCTCGGAACATGCGAGCATAACCGTCCCTTGTATGTCACCGGATACTGCCATGACATCAAGATAGGGAAGATCCTAGTCGACAATGGGTCCTCTGTCAACCTTCTCAATGTAAGAGTGTTGAAGGAGATTTGCATGAGCGTTCGGCACCTCGCTCAGGATAAAATCACCATCTCCGGGTTTGACTCCCAGTCATCACGGACGCTCGGGTCTGTGATACTGACGTTACGCTTTGGGCTGCTCGTCGCTGACATTAAGTTTCACGTCATTGACGCCAAGACTTGCTACAATGCTTTGCTCAGCAGACCTTGGTTGCACGAGTACAACATCATCCCTTCTACACAACATCAGTGTATGAAATATTTCAAGGATGGTCTCAAGTATACCGTGATGGGGGAACTGAACCCATTCTCCATGAATGAAGTCCGAAAGTACGAAGATACAAGTACTTCTTACTAGACTTCGAAGACACGGAAAGATGCCATAAACCGGAGGACAAGAAAAAAGCTATCACCATTATTCCAGTCTTCGGGAGTGATACCGAGGAGGAAGAAGAAATAGTCTATTCGGGGCTGCTCCAATACAACAAGTCCGGACCGTCTACCCCTATGTTGATCTTCGGCAGCGACTCTGAAGATGAGGTCAATACAGTATTTTCTGTTCGACCATCCATACAAGCCGTGCCAGGAGACGAACGGAATTTGCAAATCACTATGGTTCAGCGGCAGCACTATAAAGAGCTCGACACACTTGATACCTATAATGTGCAAGAACTGCAGACACTCTACGTTCCTCCCAGGCGAAAATATGAAAAGGATATCCTCTTTTATCGATCCACGGAAACCAAATTGGAGAAAGAAATCTGGCATGGTGCCGATTCTGCACTTGACAGGCTCCAGCCCATCCGTCTTCCCAGATACTACACAGAAGGATTAAAAAGGTTGTTGAGACGCCAAGGCGTATCCTTCAAACAGACTGCTCGACAAGCTCAGTTCTACAACAGGATCTGGAACGTCCCTGGAACTCAGCGAAAATTGCCCAACGGAAGAATGGAAACGATCGGGTATAGATATGTTCAATCCAAGAAACGGGAACGATTCTATGGCTGCTACGTTATACATGACTTCAACGAAGAAGGGGACGCTCTGTTAGAAGACACTGCAGTTGAACCAAAACGAGATCCCGTCGTAAAAATGCCAAGTCCGTCATTTGAAGAACAGATGGAAAAGCTAATAAGGGAGGCGGGTCAAAAGGTCCGGGATGACCACAACCGTGAAATGATCATTTACGAGAAAGGCAGGACGCAGCGCCTCCTTCAGCAGGTCACGGAGAATGACGATGCCCTTCGTCGCCAGCCCGTCACACAGAAGACCCGACGCAGGGGTAAAAAAAACTAAAGAACGGGAAAAAACTAAAGAACGGAAAAAAAACCGTTCGACAGCGGCAAAACGGGTCCGAGAAGCCACACGATCGAGAATTGAGCAGCCGGGATTCGTCTCTTCTAAAAAAGATGGGTCGAGCTTATTCTTTTCCCTAAGACAAGGAAGATATTCGATCTTGTCATAAAACATCAAATGATTACGCTCCCGGAGTCCAAACACCCTGATCAAGAAAACGAGGTTCATCACCCGGATTATTGCTCCTATCACCGAGCGATAGGACGTCTTCTCGAAGACTGCTTCACATTCAAAGACTGGGCAGAAGACCAGTATCAGCAAGGCAAGTTTGCTCTATTTAGCAGTTGGAGGGTAACCCCACTACAGAAGTATGAACCGAAAGCCATGTTTGTGGCGAGAGTAGAACAGATCAACATCGGTCTTGGAAGCGATCTCGCACCTGTCACACGGTAACGATGTCGGAAGAAGGAGAGCACGATAATGTGGATGAACTCTCCTGGTGCTTCGAAAATAGGGATGAAGAGGAATTGATCTCAGAATTTCCACCGGCGCCAAAGGAGTTAGAAGACGGAATACATACTACTGCGGACAACCTAAGGAAAATCGACATGGGGACGGCAAACGACCCGCGGCCAACGTTCGTCAGCGAGTTGCTGTCTAAAGAACAGGTAGCTACGCTAAAAGACGTGCTCATGCAGTATAAAGACTGTTTCGCATGGAACTACTCCGAGATGCCAGGACTAGATCCAGAGATAGCGGTGCATAAATTGGCGATATCTCCAGACGTCAAGCCAGTCAAACAAGCGCCAAGAAGGATGCGGCTCGAACTTGAAATGAGCATCAATGCCGAGGTCAAGAAGCTAATCGAATCTGGCTTCATCCAAGAGGTTTAGTACTCTGACTGGATCGCCAACATTGTCCCAGTGATGAATAAAAATAGGACGGTGCGCATATGCATGGACTTTTGGGATCTCAACAAAGCTTGTCCGAAGGATGACTTTCCCGTACCAGTCACCGAGCTGATGATAGACAACACGTCCACTCACGAAGTCTTCTCCTTCATGGACGCTCATTAGGGTACAATCAAATAAAGATGCATCCCGAAGACCAGAAGCATACCGCTTTCCGGACCCCGCTGGGTATATTCTGCTACAAAGTGATGCCTTTCGGTCTGAAGAACGCCGGCGCCACCTATCAGAGGACCATGACGAAGATTTTCGATGACCTCATACACGAAATAGTTGAGTGCTATATTGACGACCTCGTGGTAAAAAACAAATTGCACGAGGAGCATTGGGAGCATCTGAAGATAGTGTTCCAACGTCTTCGAAAGTACAATCTGAAGATGAACCCTCTCAAATGCGCGTTCGGAGTTTCCTCCGGAAAATTCCTAGGATTCATCGTACGACATCGGGGCATCAAAATAGACCCGTCAAAGATCAAGGCGATTATGGAAATGCCTCCGCCAAGAACTCTGATATAGCTGCGGTCTCTCCAAGGAAAGCTCGCCTATATCCGACGGTTCATAGCTAACCTCTCCGGCAAATGTCGCCCCTACAGTCACCTGATGAAGAAGAGGAACCCGTTCGTCTGGGATCGCAAATGCCAGAGTGCACTCGACGAAATCAAGCAATACCTGCAGAATCCACCGGTACTAACCGCTCCGGTCAAGGGAAAACCTATCATCCTGTATACAACTGCCCTTGAAGGTTCCTTAGGTGCACTATGGGCATAGGAAAACGACCAAGAGAAGGAGAGAGCCCTCTACTATTTGAGTCAAGTTCTCCTGGGGCAGAAAACAATTACTCCCCCATCGAAAAACACTGCCTGGCGTTAATCTTCGTAATAACGAAGCTCAGACACTATGCGTTGGCACATGAGGTCCACCTCATATCAAAAGTGGACCCTCTTAAATATTTGATGTCGAGAGCCATACTAACAGGACGGCTCGCTAAATGGGCCCTCCTCTTAATGGAGTTCTCGATAGCATACCGACCCCTCAAGACAGTGAAAGGCCAGGCCATCGCCGACTTCCTCGCTGAGCACCCGATACCTGTCGATTCACCCCTAAATTGCGAACTGCCAGATGAGCACGCGTTTGACACGATTGACGGGGAGAGAAGAGAAAATGACACCCGATAGGAACTCTACCTCGACGGAGTATCTTCCATGAAGAAGCGACAACACAACACCCCTGTAATCAAATCGGGGGTAGGCCTTATCTTCGTGACTCCGCAAGGAGGGATAATGCATTTTGTCTTTTCCTTAACAGAGCCGAGGATAAACAATGAAGCCGAATATGATGTTTTGATAGCAGGTCATGAGATCGCTGTCGACTTGGGAATCGAAAATCTCCCCATATACGGAGACTCCCAACTGGTCGTTAGTTAAGTAAACGGCGACTATCAAACGTGCAAACTAGAGTTGGTAAGGTACGGTGAGAGAGTGCAACAATTGCTGACTCAAATTCCCGCCTATGCCCTGGAAAGCATACCGCGTGCGGAAAATAGCAAAGCGGATGCGTTAGACAAACTCGCTAAAGAACAGGTTGACAAAAACCTCGATGATGTAAGGATCGTGGTACAAAGCCGTCGAGTTCTTGCACCAGCGGAAATATCTCCGGAGTCGTCTGAAGAAAAGGAAGCGACCAAGCAAATGGCCTTACAAATAAAAGACCAGGAAAAGGATAAGGATTGGAGGGAAGTCTTTATAGACTACTTCAAATCCCATCGAACACCTGAAGATGCATCCTCAAGACATCAGCTCATGAAACGAGCTCTGTCTTTCGCCTTCGTTAATGATACTCTATATAAGAGATCATTCGACTCTCTATAGCTGAAATGCCTGGGACCGGAAGAAGCAAGGAAATTCGTCCAAGAAACTCACGACGGACTCTGCGGTTCTCATCAAGCCAGGACAAAGATGAAGCTGAAGATCAAAAGAATGGGCTACTATTGGCCCACGATGATCCAGGACTGCCTCGAATACGCGAAGCAGTGCCACTCGTGCCAGATTCATGGAGACTTCATCCACCAGCATCCAAACCCGCTACAACCAACGGTGGCTAGCTGGCCATTCGAAATGTGGGGAACTGACATAATTGGGCCCATCGAACCAGCATCGTCCAAAGGACATCGGTTCATATTGGTGACAACTGATTACTTCTCCAAGTAGGCAGAAGCAGTACCGCTAAGATAAGTGAAAACGGAGAATATTCTTCATTTCTTCAAGACACACGTCATCTATCGGTTCGGCACTCCGCGACGGATTATCTCTGATAACGGGCCGGCCTACAGAAGTCACAAAATCAGCCGCTTCGCACAATAGCATAACATAGACTGGAGATACTTTCGGTCTATAATCCCCGAGCTAACAGTTTGGCCGAGGCTTTTAACAAGACCTTGACGAAGATCATAAAGAAGACGGTGTCCAAAAATAAAAAGGACCGGCACGAGAGATTGCATGAAGCTCTCTGGGCGTATCGAACTACGTTCAAAACGGCCACAAATACAACGCCGTATGCATTGGTATTCAGCACAGAAGCGGTACTTCCCGTTGAGATAGAGCTACCCTTTCTACGAGTAGCGGTTCATTACGAGCTAACAGATGAAGAGAATGTTCATCTTCGGCTTGAGGAGCTCGACGCCCTTGATGAGTCCCGTCTTATGGCGCAGCAAAACCTGGATGCTTACAAAGCAAGGATGACGCGCTCGTACGAAAGATTGACTAGGCCGAGAACATTCCGCCAAGGCGAACTCGTGCTAGTTGTAAAAAGACCTATGATCCTCAATCGTGCCAAATGGGGGAAATTCGAGCCAAACTATGAGGGCCCGTACATCATAGACAAGGTCTACCAGGATGGGGCTTACTTCATGGATATGCATGGCGAAAGACCCTTCCGGCCAATAAACGGCCGAATCCTTAAGAAGAACTGCGCCTGACGAGTCACGAACCAGGTTAATGATAGATGATGACGACTATGTCCGCTCGCTATCTTCTTGAGTCCAGACTCTAAAAATAGAAAACTATGGACCGAAGCGTCTGCAAACCGCAGCATCCCAAGGCTGACGCAAAGTAAAAAAAAGAAATAAATAAAAAAAATGGTACGTCCATAAGCGAAATGGGCACAGATGAAAACCCGAAAGGGCTCTGTGAGTAAAAACAGCAGGGCTACCGACGAGTTTGTGAAAACCCGAAAGGGCGCAATATCGTTAAAAAAACACTTGCAAGGTCCTCTCGACCTTATAAGGAGAAAATACCTGCGTGGGATCCTTACGACTCACAAGGGAACAACACACTTAGGAATCCCCACGATTCCTAAGGAGAACATACACTTACGAGATCCTCACGACTCATAAGGAGAAACCTCTTATGAGACCCTCACGGCTCATAAGATTCAAAAGCCTTAAGTTACAGGGATCTGAACCTGTTCTTAAGCCGTCATACACCCCAATATTGCCCTGCAAAGCGGTTCAATACTGACCTTTGTATACAATCCACGGGCACAAATAAACGTTCCCCCAACAGAGTACCACCAGCGACGAGGGATATCCTCATATGGTGAACAACACTTATAGGTCCTCTCGACTTATAAGGAAAAAGCACTCTTGTAAGATCCTTACGACTTATAAGAGACCATACACTTAAGAATCCTCACGATTCTTAAGGAGAAAACTCACTTACAAGATCCTCACGACTCGTAAGGAGAAACATCTTTATGAGACCCTTACGGCTCATAAAGTCAAAAGCCTTAGTCGACAGAACCTTAACCCTGTTTGCTAAGCCACCTTTGTTCGAACCGACAAAGGCAAATGATGATTCGCTCCTGGCAATATCCCAGTTGTAGCGATGCTGATGGCTGAGTCGGTATCAGATCCCAAGTCCCTTACTCGCGGCAAAAGGTCAGCGAACCATAAATGCATATGAAATAGCCAAAATGATAGGGCAGCTTGCAACAAAATCAGCAAGTAAAATATATGCACACGAAAATAGCCGAAATGATTGGGCAACTCGCAATAAAAAGCAGCGAGTAAAAAGAAAAATAGACGAAATGATTGGGCATCGCGAAAAATAGCCGAAATGATTAGGCAATCGTGACTTTCACGATACAAAAAGCTGAAATGATAGAGCACCGCGGAAAGAAAACAAAAAATACATATAAAATGAAACTTTTACCCTGCAGGTGAGATCACATCGACCCTTGTATACAATCCATGGGCATAAACAAAAAGGGAACCACATTTCCCCAACAAACTCTATCAAAGGGAGAGTCAGGTCTCAGCGGCAATATCTGCATCCCAGAAGACCAGCAACGGCATTTCTCCTCATGCCAGCAGGCCATGGACGCGACACTACCAATCGGAGCCACGGCAAAGTCCCCAGTTCCAAGACTCTGCGGTTCACAGACAACCTAAAGTCAACCCCGACACCGTAGAAAACGGAGAAAGTCGGTCCCGACACCGTAGAAAACGGAGAAAGTCGGTCCCGACACAGTAGAAAACGGAGAAAGTCGGTCCCAACACCGTAGAAAACGGAGAAAGTCGATCCCTGACACCGTAGAAAACAGAGAATGTCGATCCCGACACCGTAGAAAACGGAGAAAGTCGATCCCGGATACCGTAGAAAACGGATAAAATCAATCCCCAACACCGTAGAAAACGGAGAAAGTCGATCCAGACACCGTAGAAAACGGAGAAAGTCATCCCCGACACCGTAGAAAACGGAGAAAGTCAATCCCGACACCGTAGAAAACGGAGAAAGTCGATCCCCGACACCTTAGAAAATGGAGAAAGTCATCCCCGACACCGTAGAAAACGGAGAAAGTCGACCCCCGACACCGTAGAAAACGGAGAAAGTCGATCCCCGACACCGTAGAAAATGGAGAAAGTCATCCCCGACACCGTAGAAAACGGAGAAAGTCGATCCCGACACCGTAGAAAACAAAGAAAGTCAACCCTCGACCTCCCCGTCGAAGCAACGCTTCGACTCGGGAACAAGTCAACTCATCAACCAGTTATGAGTCCTCTCGACTTGTAAGGGAGAAAATTCCCTTGTGAGATCCTTACGACTCTCAAGAGAAAGCACACTTAGGAATCCTCACGATTCCTAAGGGGAAAATACACCTACAAGATCATCTCGACTCGTAGGGAGAAAAGTCTTTATGACACCCTCATGGCTCATAAAGTTGAAAAGTCTTAAGCAGCAAACCCGAACGATCGCTACCCTACAAAGAGTTCAAGACAAACTGTTACTTATTATCTACAAGCCACACTTGCCAAAATTATATGCCATCGAAATCGAGGTGTTGCTCAAGAGTACGTAAACTGCTTTGCGCTAAGTCAAAACAAAAAGGCATAACCCACGGACGTCAATAATATATTATGCAAGGCAATAAGGAGAACATTTGATTTACATCCAATTGAGCGTCCGAAGCGTACCCACTCATGTATGTGCGAAAAGGATAAAATAAACACATGGAAAGGAAAAATTTGTTATTCATACCTCAGAAAGTTCTTACATTGATGAAAACAGTAAACAAAAACATCATTAAAATGTTTATAATGGCAAAACATTGAATCCGGGACACGGATTAAGAAATTCGAAAGTGAGGTCGTCTAAAATGTTTCTGGCCTCTCTGACCATTCTCGTGTGCATCCTCTCACGATCGCAAGCGTCAGGATCTTCGCTGATGTCCTCCACCCTCTGATAAGCAGCGATTATCGTCGTCTGTTGGAAAGTTTAATGCAAAATATCAATGAGATTATCTCGCCGCTTCTTCGAGATCAGGCCCGTCAAATACACTGTGTGCACCTTATCTTCAGCGTCATCCAGTGCATTAAGCGGCATGGCTTCATAAAATCCAGGAAATGCTCCCCAAATTGCTCTCACTATAATCTTCAAGAGAGCGGAGCGACGAGGAAGTAGTTGACCGTTGTGTGCATTGAAACGATTCATAATTTCAGCGCATTGGGCGTTTATGAACTCCTGGTTTTGACAACGGCCTTGTGCGTGAATGTCCTCATAAGAAATGATTTCGTCAAGACAATACAGATGAGCGGCCATAGCGCATGAAAATGAAAATCAGTAAGAGTTTAGTAGACAGATTGATCAAGACACGGTGATTTAAACAACTCTTGATATCCGCATGAAGAAAACAAGTGCTGATTAAGACACCCAACAAATTCAAATTCGTGCAATTAAGGAGGGAATTTTAAAAGGATTCTCATTTAATGAGAGACTCCTCGGACCAAGGAGTTAGACTCCTCGAGAGCAACGCTCTGCAGATAGGAGTGACATCTGTCAACTCTAATTATGAGGGAATAAAAATTCCCCCAAAAATTCTGAAGTGCTATACTCTGTGAAGATGATGGAACAATCCATCAAAAACCCTAAAAGCAAAACTTTTTACAGAAGTAAAAACTTCAGGATCTTTAAGATCTGCAAGGCGAACTCTGAGAGTTCTTCGTTAATGGGTTAGAAGAACCCTAAAAAGGATTTCTTTTTCTGATCCATGATCTAGAAAGAGCAAAGCTCTGGTTTTTTATTAACGGGTTGAGAAACCCTAAAAATCTTTAAAGATCTGTGATCCAAGTAGAGCAAAGCTCTGTTAATGGGTTCAAATCTTACCAAAAAATTTGACAGAGTCTTAACTCTAAAGGAGTATCTGAGGAAGAGAGCTTGGCTCTGAAAGAGAATTAAATTCTCAAGAAAAACAAAACAAGAAGATGAACAAGCAGTCATCTCAAAGGGCCAAAGGGCCTATTTATAGGCACAGGAAGTCGATCCGACTTCCAAGAACAATCCAACGGTGGAAAGGCTGTCACCGCTGCACTCACGTGTAAATCACGTGAGCGCAACGGTGGGGGGCATTTGTTTTCCTCAATCAGAGCAAATCTCTATTCAAATTTTGAAATTTGAAATGAAGTAGCGCTGGCGCCAAGAACGCCAGCGCTGAGAGTCAAACACTTTGAGGCAGCGCTCACGTGCAGAGCACGAGAGCGCTCGCACCAAGTGCGCTAGCGCTAAGAGTTAAAAACTCTGAAGCAGCGCTCACGTGCAAGGCACGAGAGCGCCAAGCGCTAGAACTAAATGTTCTCCACTGTTGGATCAAAGATCCAACGAATATGATAAATCATCAAATTACCAGAATAAAATTTTGTTAAGGAAATACTCCTCAGAATCTTTCCAAATAAGAAAGATTGTGCTCTGTAAATCAGAACACCGTTGAATCATAAATTCAATAGTGATTAAAAATCACCAAGATACAGAGTAATCTATGTATGGGAAAATAATTTCCCAATTTTATTAATAACAAGAATGATGTCTTCTGTAAAACAGAAGCCCTAGGAACAAAGATCCGATGGTGGGGAAACGTCCCCAAATCAATCAGAAAAAAATTGCCTTAGCTGATCAGCCTCCACTATATAAAGGCCTCAAGACTTCAAGTCTTAGACAGAGGAAACCCCCCCCCCAAACTTTGAGAAATTTCAAAGAGAAGAGCAAGCTCTCGGAAGAAGAATTTCTTCAAGGTAAATAAAACAGAGAGATCAAAACATCTCATCAAAAAGAAGAAAAACTTAGTTCTTTTTCTAGATCATAGATCTATAAGACAGAGGTCTTTCACAAAAAGAGATCATAGCATCTCATCATAAAAAGGGGGGAGAAGAAGTTAATTCTCTTCAGATCACAGATCCATAAAGACAAAGTCTTTCACAAAAAACATAAGAGATTGTAACATCTCCTATAAAAATAAGAACTTAGTTCTTAGATCCACAAGAAAAAATCTCTTATAAACGAGAATTTAATTCTCAGAGCGCAGAACGGATCAAAGCTGCCTAAAATGAGCCTTAGCGCTCCAATTAAAAAGAAGCGCATCAGCGCTCCAAGTCTGGCGCCCAGCGCTCCAATCGCTATTTTTAAAGAAGCGCCCAGCGCTCCAAAATTGATGCTCAACGCCAAGTGCACCACGTGCCCCTCACGTGAACGCTACTTAATAAAGAGCGCTCTGCACCCAAATCTGGCGCTCAGCGCCAAGCGCGCCACGTGCTCCTCACGTGTGCGCTACTTCAGCGCTCCAAATCTGGCGATCATCGCCAAACGCGCCACGTGCTCCTTACGTGTGCGCTATTTCATAAGAAGCGCATCAGCGCTCCAAGTCTGGCGCTCAGCGCCAAGCGCGCCACGTGCTCCTCACGTGTGCACTATTTCGTAAGAAGCGCATTAGCGCTTCAAGTCTGGCGCTCAACGCCAAGCGTACCACGTGCTCCTCACGTGGCGCTGAGGGAACATAAACTGTTGTTTAAATAAAGCCCCAGAACCATAATGAGTGCTCAACACTCAATAAAAGACAAAAAAAATGTTGTCAAAACCCAAACCAATGCTCAGTATTGTTAAATAAAAAAGGACTAAGCCTAATTAAATGTTCAATATTTCAACTGAGTGGGCCGAGCCCAAGATGGCCACAGATCCCTAATTCAGATTAATTGAGCACATATGCACATAAATCTTTTTAACTGATCTTAGTCCCAAACTTGACTACAGATCTCCTAACCAACATTGGTTCAAGGGTACATCTCTTCATACCTCTGATATATGTCGTTGTAATTCTTCAACGTCTTCAGAGAGATGGAGGGTCCCAATAACCAATAACTTTTGGCGTATCCCCAAACGGTTAAATCAAAACCACATAGACTATGACGTCCTTAAACTGGACTATGATGTCCTTAAACTTTACGGACTATGAGATCCCTAAACTTATGGACTATGATGTTCTTAAACTTATGGACCGCAACGTCTCTAAACTAAACCCCACAGACTATGACGTTTTTAAACTGGACTATGATGTTCTTAAACTTTATGGACTATGAGGTCCCTAAACTCACGGACTATGACGTTCTTAAACTTATAGACCGCAACGTCCCTAAATTAAGACGATAGAGCCCAAAATGCTCTGTCATCGGATCTAAATGATCCCAAACCCCGTTGAGTAGATTTTAGCTTAAAATTAGACTAACGTATTCTTAACAAATGTTTAAGTTGATCTTAATCTCAAAGAGATTAACGATCCTTAAACCAACCCAAACCCAAATCTAAGAAAATAGGGATTTGGACTAATCCCTGCCCTACGGACGACAACATAAATTAGTCTCCGTATACAATTCACGGGCAACCAAATAAAAAAACAAAATAAACACACACGACACGAAGTGAACATCTGGAGAAGGAGAAAGTGGTTATCGCTACGCGGTAACGTAATTAACTGCAGGGGTTTGCGCCTGTAGAGAAGAGCGTCCTCACAATCAAAAGACCCCTCAGAATGAGGGAGAATCTGACGAAGTCTGCTATATCGGCCGCATACGTTTAAACCTTCGATATACGGTGCCATAAATTAACTTGGAATTTTCGGAGAGGTGGACGGATAAAACCAAATAGTATCTGCCCCCAAAATTCAGGTCGGACGTCCCAACGTCCCGATCGCGTATTTCGGCGGTGAACAATTATTATGATCCTTTTATATTCTTATTTTTATCTTGTAATTTCTATCATTTTCTATTTCAAACGAAATGATTTATCTATCTTATGTCTCTTTTACCCTATCCATTTTTCTCAAAAGAATATTATATTAGTTGAACCCTATACACCTTTTGAAAAGGGCAAAAAAAGACTTTCTAGTGATGTTCTTATGTTCTAATACTTTTTCGAGCATTTGTAATGATATTAAAACTAATTCGTTTTATGATGATAGATTTAAAGTACGGTGGTTCTAATAAAATTTTATTATAATTCTTATTGAACCATCTTTTAAAATTAGCTAAGAAAGTTGGAGAATTATATCTTTACTATTATACCGCGAACATAACAAGACATGTGCCATGTCCAATTTCAATTCAAAAAATATAAATTAGAAAAAGGAGCATATTCCTTATAGACAATACATGCCTACGTAACTTTTCTAGAATTCAACAATAGGAGCATAACGGTTTAGTTAATCATCCTTTACTTATGATCGCATGCATCACTCATATCAGAAATGGGTAGCATGTATATACGAAAGGGGTCTTGTTGGTGAACGACCCCTGCCTCCTTTATAAGATTTATTTGAATACTTCAAAGGAGGTCATCTTGATCAAGACTAGATTACCACATACTTTAATAAAAGGATAGTGTTACTTTCTTCATTATGTCATGTATCAGCAATTAGGCCATAAAAAATACAAGCATAATCACCGATTAAGGAATAATTATAAATAGTGTTAAAGGTTATTAAATAAAATTATTGCTTCAATTACTCATATTAGTCTAAGCACAGATGAATGTCGGCTGGGGGTTGATATTAGGTGGCCGCTGTGCCGAAATCATTAGCTTAAATTAATAATGGTTTGGTTTATTTGCCATAGTTTTTTAATTTGTAGACAATTTGAAATCCAAGTGTCTTATAAATTAATAATGATGATGCTCGCTACTTTAATATATGTACTATGGTTTTCATACGAAGGAAGCTCGTTATTTGCTTCTTTTATTATTTATTGAGAGGTTGATTTTTCTACAAATTATAAGATGATCATAAATTAGGTGCATTGGAAATTCTTGTGTCAGGCCCATCTGGTGCATTTTGATCTCATACAGGCCCAGTGGATGAGCGAAATTTAAGAGTAAAAGGGAAAACATTCCTTTGGGCTTCTGACATTTTTAATACTTAATTTTTGGGACTCAATTAACCAAAAGGACCCTTGGTATAGTTTGGCTTGTAAGCATTTTGCTACTCAGAAAGAGAGTGATGCTATTTATGTTGATTTATGAGCATATAGAGAGATAGAAACAGATGTTACATAAATATTTTTTAAGTTGATTTTTCTTAGCTTTTCCAGGCTATTCCAAATGCGTCAAATTCGTTTTTCATTAAAAGTTCTTAAGGGATGGTGAAACTTTAATTATTCGTTCATCTCAAAACCCAGTAAATAAACTGACATATACAGTATTTTTGGACCCCACTTAAACCTCATTTCTAGCTACCCTCTACTTCAAAACAAACAACACCAAGCCTTTACATTGTTTTGATTCATTTTCCTATGTTTGTTTGATATCAATTAAGTCCGAAGTAGTAGGTTGGCCTCACATCAACTCAACAAAATGAGAAAAAAATGAATTTCTTTTCTTAAAACAAGGGATTAGCTGGAAGTGTTTGCTAGCACCGCGACGGGGTTTAAACGGGCATTACATATGCAATTTTAAAAATTTCGGGTGCTAACGAACACTGACCAAGATCTTAACTAGAATATTAGGGTTTACTATGATGATATCAACTAAACTGTAAGAAGGGAAGGAGTATACGACCTTCGTAGACCAAGTCCTTCTCTTCAAATGCTCCGGGTTGTAGTCCGCGCGACTCCACTAGTCTCCACTTGAAAATTGAACGAACTTCCTCCGATGACCTTCGTGCCGAAGATGATCTATCCGAAATCCGTCAATCCAAGCTACCGCTTCACTAAACCTTTTAGTGAAGGAAACACGCTAACTTGATTGCTAATCAAGTATAGGATGGTGAAGTAGGGTTTTGTTTTGCTCACTAGGATTTCAAGCTCTACGATCCACAACACATGTGATTGCTAGAGCTTGAAGCAAGAGGTGAAGAAAAATGGAGAATGCCAGAGAGAAAGAGCTCAAGAGAAATGGCCAAGGCATCAGGCATAAAATGAAGAATGGCTCACCAATATATCTCACTTATTGAAGCATGAATATTTTCACATAAAAAATACGCACTATGCTTCAATAGTGTAGTCAAGCTAATAAAATATATTATGAACCATACCTTCAACCCATGCCTTCAAAAGTCTTCCCATTTTCCACCTCATTTTCTATTTTCTAAAAATAGAAAATCCATGCTTCATATATATATATATATATATATATATATATATATATATATATATATATATATATTATGAAGAAAATAATTAGTGAGCTAATAATATTAGTTAATATATAATTATATCAAATATAATATATATCAAATTATTAAATCAACACTTGATTTAATAATCCGTATATCACATATAACCGACTAATATCATTTATCTGTATATCACATTATCAAATCAAAACTTGATTCGATAATCCGGTTATATCGCATATAACCTAACTGATAACAAATAGCCGCCGGATTAGAATACAGTATCTCATACTCGTATTTAATCGGGCCCCTGAACATATCAGCATATGTGCCCTACTTCGTTTCGCCTGAACCAGAAAACTTCTGTGTCGGACTCTAAAGACTCGTCAATACGCCAGCAGTATGTAATGATCACATCAGTTATCCGCAAGCCGTCAGCGGTACTAGCTGGACGTAACGGCTACCCAGGTATTGAGCGATTAGAATATCAAAAAGCAAGCTTGTCCAAACTCCCATGAAGTCTATAAGTAACACTTACCCTACAGTCCGGTCTCTTCGTCTGATATGTCGCATATCATGTCTAGGGGTGGAATCGTCAAACCCCAGTAACGTGATAAGTCATGCCGATATCTGGCCTATAACACTTCGAAAAACTACTAATAACTCTTATCAGTAAATCTCAGCAGCATCCATGACCAGGAACTTCCAGTTATAGCCAATTGAATATAGCGCAACATCAACTCTAAATACCGGGAGAGACGAAACCCCTCTTATTGTAACACCCGAGCCCAATGCTACTAATTTCAGTTACCGTTTGAACGTAGTGTGGCACTTATTTCATTTATCTTGCTTGATTGTTACTTATTGTAAATTTTACCCCGTCAATTCAATTCTGCATATAACAATTTATAGCATCTAAAATAAAATTAAAAATATTTATCTTGGCCTACTTGACACCCCTAACCCTGTTGTAGCGTCCGTGCATCGTGTTCTTGTCCCGTTCAGTGAAACGGGCGAGTTGGGACGGCTACGCGCACGTACGTGTGTCCGTTTTGGGGGTATGCTTTTTGATTGCAAAATACTTCATTTTAAATTTTGGATCCCGCCTAAAATTTTCTTATTTCAATTTCAAATTTTTGAACCCGACCCGGGCGCAATTTGGAAATGTTTTAGTTTGCGCCAAAATCCCAAATTTCTAATATTTTAAACCGTCAAAATATTTTTAACCATATACTATATTTTCTACTTCTAAATCTTTTATTTTAAAATTTTTCCCAAACCCACAGATCCCTTCTCACAACCAATCACCTTCCTTTTAAATCCCGTGGGCCCCACTTCTCTCTGCTCTCTCTCCCCGTCGCTCTCTATCTCTCTCCTCTCTCTCTCACCGTCTCTCTCTCTCTCCCCTCTCGCTAACTCTCTCTCCCCCCCCTCCGTATCTCTCTCTCTCTCTCTCTCTCTCTCCCCCCCCCCCATATTTACCTCTCCCCTACATTTTTCTTTTTCTCATAACACGAACCCAACCCCACGAGAACCCTACCGCCGTCTCCCTCGCCGCCGCAGCCCCAACGCCGACACAACCATCACCGGCCTCCTCGTCTCCTCACCCTCATCACCTTCTCTTCCATCTTCTTCCTTCCGAGCCTGCACACCCCGACCAGGCCCGTGCACCCCCTGCACACAGTTGCACCGCCGGATCTGTCGCCGTCGCCGGCCTCGCCTCCGTGCCCCGGCCTTCGTACAACCCCATGTAAGCATTACCTATCCATCTTCTTCCTCCTTCCTCCTTCCTTCTTTTCGTTTCTTAACAAAAAATCTTTTTTGTTGATCGCCGGGCCTTCTACAGTTCGTGCACCGGAGTTTCGTCGACGCCGTCGATCCTCACGACCCCTCTACAGACCATTGTAAGCTTTCCCTTCTCCATCCTCCTTCCCTTCTTCTTTGTTTTCTTTTCTTTTCTTGTTGCAATTCTTGGCGTTCGCTGTTTTTGGGTTCGCCGGAATCCGGCCATGCCGGCGACGTGTCCCGACGATCCAGCGAGGTACCCCGACCCGTGTGGTTCCACTGTTCGTCGTTTGGGTTCATTCCGTGAACCGTGCGCCCGTCGCGAGTTTCCCCGCCGACGTTTTACGTTCCGTTTTCCCGATTCGCGACCCGTCGAGGCAAGTACCCCTTGCTACATGCTAAACAATATTTACATATACTTAATGACACCCTAAACCTGTAGTTTCACTTTAGCACAATAATTCCCATTCTCGTGTTCAATATTGTTATATATCATTTTATCTTCCAAACGTGAAACCTACTATTTGCAATTACTGTATTGAACCTAATAACCATAGTTGCATGTTTTAATTACACTTTCACTAATGACGTAGCCTATGGCACTTTATCTAGCGTTTTACTTCATTTGGACACCCATGTACATTTAACCTGCATAAACTGTGATTTCATCCATGGAACTTATATATATATTTATATCATTGCATCCATTAAGTCTTAAACTTGTTAACATGATTAAACGGCTATAATTGTCTTACTGCATTTTTATAATGTTGAAAATCATCTCTGAAACCACAAACGATAATTGTACTGCTATTTGAGTGAATCTGCCTATTGCTTAGTTTATTGCTTAGATCACGCTGTTGATAACTATGCTTGATTATGTAACTGAGTATAAGCACACCCATGATATTGTTTACATCTTGACCTGACTTGCTACATACATATTGATTTACCCGACATGGCACCGTATCCTGCTTGACTTGACCTGATGTACCATGACCTGACCCGTTACCTGATCTTGTGTCTAATGCCAACAAACCTGACATGTAGTCCTCATGGACCGTTCATGTTGTCTATCCAGACAAACCTGTTTACCTGATCCTGTGTTGGCATTAGTTTCTTGATTACGGGATACCTGACTTGACATACACTTATAACTTGGGGGTATGGGGAAATCAAAGGTGAAACCTGACTTGTAACTCAACAGTTCGCTACCTGTTCTGATCAGTTTTAGGCTAGGCCAGTCTTGGAATGATGATGCTGACATCATTCATCTGTACACATTCCTGTTTGGTGCCTAGCGGCATGTCTCAGTTTCAGCCCGAGAATCTTGGGGCCGTGGTCCCGGGTATGTACGGGATACTATTGAGTTATATCGATGATTCATCAATTTGGTTTCAAAGACTTTAGAACAGAAAACCTGATAGAACAGTTTAGTTTACCCACTGCACACTACCCTGCACTGCTCTGATTTATATTTTGTTACCCTTGCTTTATTCATGCTTATATTCGCATTACCTGTTACCCTGTTTATTATGTTATTACTTGATGACTTGACGCGCTGACGTCTGGGTTTTGCATGGCCCAGATTCTGTACCGCTGTCGCAGTCCGAGCAGGAGTACTTCAGCCGACAGGCGGAGCTGTGAGTGTCAGTAGTAGTTAGCTTTTCTTTCCTGCATTTTATTCCTGATGTGAGCCCGCATTATGGGACATACATTCCAGTTATTTTATATTGGATCTTTCGCTTCCGCATTTTATTATTCTTGACTCATGTTATCTTGGATTATGGACATGTTTGGATAGTTTTATTTTGTTCTTGATATCTCTACAACCGTAATGTGACTATGGATGGATACTTCCTACCCACAGGTAGCATGGTTGGCTATGTCACGTGCCCATCTTAGCGTACTCTGGGAAGCGGGGCGTGACACTTATCGTTCATTGCATCCATGTGATTCGGGACTGTACCCAAAATCCACTTGTTTGCACGACTCCTTTGAGTCGTGGTAGGGAGGAAATCAAAGCACAGTGGGAGCCACACAAGACTATATGACGATCTCGGGTCTACATACTAACATGTACTAGTGTCACCAGAGAACTGCTATCTGACGATAGGTATAATACCAACTAGGAGTTCTCGGCAAGTCATGTTCGGTGTACCCATTCTCTAATGAGCACATGTGTACAATCTTTGATATCACACACCAATGGCTGTGGGATCAACCATCGCCTCATACAGGGTCAAGAAATGTAGACACTGGTCTACTCTGGAATATCGATGCCCTGTCTCGATATCCTCTCGACTAGGAACTGTTAAAGGATGTACTTGTGGACCACCCTGATCCCACTAGTATGATCTGTATCATAGTCCTGAGAGCCAAATACAAATTCTAAGGGCTTTATTAACATGTAAGAGAACGACAGTATAAGAATAGCAGTCTACATTTTAAGATAAAGAGTAACCAGATAGCATACTATCATGTTAATCAAGAAAGTCATCTATATATATGTCTAAGCATCCATTATAATATACATCAATGTACAATAATGGCCTCTAGGACATACATATTCCTAACATTAGCCATCAAAACTGACATCATTAACATCACATATTTACTTCTCTGTTACTGTAACTCAAATCCAAAGATGTCTATGTGCCATCATCTTCTTCTTCTTCTTTCCAAAAAATTCATTTAGATGAAAATTGCTCAAAGGTTTCTCTCGGGACAACCCCCCCTACCCACCCCACACACACGCGCGCGCAGATGTACAACTCGCATATCTAAGATTGAATTATAAATTTTTATATGTTGAAAGCTTATCTTTTGTTTATCATAATTTAGTTATAATAAAAGTTCTAATTTGATTAATTTATAATGATAAAATAGTTGTAGGCATTAATGAAAATTGTTATGCATTCATTACTTCCTACGAATCATCTGAAAGAAATTGAGGGTGAAGGATGTGCAGGGGTTGTTGGAGATCAACAACTTCCAAATTCTCTAAAAGTTTCTCGAAATCACTTCATGAATCTTGTGTGCCATTTAGAAATATGAGAGAAATATCTAGAAGCTATGAAGCTTCTAGATTAAGCATAATATTATAGAAAAGATAAAGCTATGAAGTTTCTAGTTCATGGAAACTTCTAGAATAAAACTAGAGATATATAGATTTAGAGTCTTCCTAGGCCGCCTATAAATAGATGCTTAGCCCCTCTTGTAGAAACCAAGCAAGTAAGAAAACAAGTGAGAAGCACATGAGTGCTAAGAGAGGTAGAGTGTGCTTATAAGAGTAATAAAAATTAGTGCGAGTGTCTCTTTGTAATAATAAATGTTTGTAAATAAAGTATTGCCTTTATTCCACATGTCCATTCTCCACAAGTTGTATCAAAGCTACGAGACTCTACAATTGGTATCAGAGCCGACGGTCCGGGACTGGCTCATTGCGCATGGGTGATTTAGCAGTATTGTTTGTAGCTGCCTAAGTTCATGAACGGTTTAGGACTATGAAGCTAGATGGTCTAGGACCAGGCTTACACGGAGAGTCTGAGAAAAAGTACCATGTCACAATGGAGAATTTGGTGGCCAAAGAAATGAAGAAATTGAATAGGCACAACTACAGTTATTGGAAGACCTACATCGAGTCTTCTTTGCAAGGACAGGATCTCTGTGAGATAGATGGAGGAAGCGAGACTGGAGCTCCTCAGGAGGCAGACGAGGAATTGAGGAAGTGGAAGATAAAGGATGGTAAAGCTGTTAGGTCCTTAGTGCTCGCGCCGCAAGACTTGCGGTCAAGATGAAAGCGAAAACAAAAACTTTAAGCAAGCACAAGCAACCAAAACCCTACAATCAATTCCAAACATAAAACTAGGCAAACAAAAAGAGCTAAACAAAAAGTTTAGAGGGATATTTACATTTGTAGCATATCCGCCTAATTGCGGAAGACCCCTATATAGTTCCATGAACTCTGGCTAGGCTCCGTAGTCATCGTGAACAAGTTTGCATGCCGACCGACTTTGTCGAAGTTGATCCACTCGAGGGAGTCCGAAATCATGCTTTAGCTCCACTCCAAAGTATCTAGTGAAGCAACTCACACATTAAGCTTGCTAAGAATATTGTGTGAGAGATGTTGTAATGAAACTCTCAAGTTTTCTCTTTTTTCTTTTTCTCTTTCAATTTGGAAGATCACCTTAGAGAAGAGGTAAAAGAGGATATGTTTCGTAACTCAACTAAATCCCTTTTTCCTCTTGCACTTATCCTAGTGAGATGTGGGTGGGTGGAATTATGACCCATCTAGGTGAGTTACAAGCCCACACACATCTCATATCTTCTCAAATTGAAGCCATATCCTTAAGTACGCGCGCGCGCACACACACACACATATATACATACATCCAAATATGTATTAAAATACATGTATCCGTATTCGTACAAATACCCGTATTTGTATCAAAATACAATACCCGTATTTGTATCAAAATACAATACCCGTATTTGTATCAAAATACAAATACTGTATTCGTACAAATACCCGTATTCGAATCAAGATACAAATACCCGTATTTATACAAATAGCTGTATTCGTATAAATACCCGTATTCGTATAAAAATACGAGTACCGAAAGAGAGATAAAGAGAGATATAATACCAGCTCATAATGATCCGGTTATCTTTCAAATCTGCTAGTATTATCAAAACATTCGATTAAAGTACGTGTATCGAGTATATGTATTAAATCGAACTCCCATACGTATCAAAATACGCACACTATATCATTCCGCCTGAACCGGGAAACCCTCTGTGTGGGACTCTAAAAACTTGACAATACGCTGACAGTGGTTTTAACCACAAGAACGTCAGTGGCACCAGCTATACGTAACGGCTATCCAGGTATTGAACGAAAGAAAGGCCGAAAAGTAAGCTCGTCCGTACTCCTACTGAGCCTGTAAGTGACACTCTCCGTACAGTCCGGTCTCTTCGTCTAAGAGTATCGCATACCGGGTCTAGGGGGTGGATAACGTCAGACATCACATATCGAGAAACTACTGATCTCATATTAGTAAATCGCATTCATCTTCGCCAAGGATTTATGGTGATAACCAACCGAATACAGCGCGACATCGACTCTCTATACCGGGAGAGACGAATCCCTTCTGATCGCTCACTGCCGCCATGTGGTTCGGGACTATACCCAACTAAAACATGTTTATACGACTCAGTAGAGTCGTGCTAGGGTTGTAATCTAAGTACAATAGGAACTCATACGAGACAAATGACAATCTCAGATCAACAGACTACCTGTACTCATGTCACCAGAGAACTGCTATCTGACGATAGGTATAGTACCATCTAGAAGTTCTCGGCGAGTCCGTCCGGTATACTCACCTCCAGCGAGCACATGCATACAATCTTAGGTGCAACACACCAATGGCTATGAAACCAGCCACTGCCCCTCGTTGGGCTCTAGAAACGTATACACTAGTCTACTCTGGAATATTGATACCCAGTCTCGATATTCACACGACCAGGGACATTGAAGGACGTGCTTATGGACTACCCAGCTCTCATAAGCATGATCGTCCTCATAACTTTGGTAGTTAAGGAAAGATCCTACGGGTTTTATCATTATGTATTAGCGACACGTAATAAAACATATACTCATACATGATAATGACAAACCAGATAGCATACCATTATCTCGAGCAAGACTTTTCTACATGTATAGGTCCTTCTTCAATTATTATAATCGTCTACCTGCAATTACAATAATTATCTTGAGGGCACTATATCCAACAAAAACATTGTTTGTGCTCAAGACATCAGTCGAAGAAGATCTTCTTGAGCACATCACAGATGTAGAGACACCAAAAAGGGCATGAGATGCCTTCGCAACACTCTTCTCCAGAACGAATGACGCATGACTCCAGTTTCTCGAGAATCAACTGATGATGGTCAAGCAAAGAAAGATGTCGATCAGTGAATACTTTATGAAGCTAAAGTCACTCTGTCCTGAAATGTCTCAATTAGATCCAAATTCTAAAATTCCGGAGTCTAGAATGAGAAGAATTATTATTCATGGTCTAAAACCTGAATACAATGGGTTTATTACGTCTATTCGTGGTTGGTCAACTCAACCAACCGTTCTAGAATTAGAGAGTTTGTTAGCTACTCAGGAAACTCTAGCCAAGCAAATGGCCTGTGTTTTGTTAAGGAATGAAGATGAAACTCTCTTTAGCAGTAAAGAAAGAAATTCAAGAAGTCAACCACAAGGACATTTCAAAAGACGAAAATATCAAAGGCATTTGGAGAAGCATGGGTATACTAAAGGCGCATAGCAGAGTGAAAACCGAGAAGATGCCAAGACCAAGAGACAAAGAAATAGAGAATGCTATAATTGTGGAAAGATCAGCCATTTTGCTTGAGATTGTTTCTATAAGAAGAGATTGATAGAAAGTATACAGCAACATCGAATGACCGGCAATACGACAATGAAGAAGAGTAGGATGTCTTAGCATTCTCAACTATCAAGAATAAAAAATATAAAAGTGAAGAAGAGTGGGATGATCTAGCACTCTCTGCTATCAAGAAGGAGGCATGGTTTGGTGAAAGATATAACAGCGAAGAAGATTGTGATTTTGAAGAATCCTTCTATATAGAGGAGGATACATGCCTTAATGAAGAGGTGATCAGTGTTGCAGTTTTGACCGCAATCTTAGTTGATACAGATGAATCATCTATGCTCAATTCTAATCTCGAATGAGGCAACGACAATGAAGTCTTGGTCATCGAAGACAAGAGAAAAATCTTAGAAGCGATCGATTCAAACTACAAGAAAAAGATGAAGACTACCTTTGAAGAAGCCTTTGAGTTATTTGATGATCAAGAATCAACAGAAAGCAAAGAGTATAAGAAACCGAAGACTGTCGAACAGGTATGTAGTTCCTTCACGAAAGTGTATGTAAATGCTGAAGAGCATGACTCGTTAGGAAATGTGTTCAATGAAGAATCTATAAGGTTCCCGTCACAAGCTGATGCTCTTCCAAACTCGAAGGATATGAAAGCTAAGTTGCAAGAGGAGATGGGGGAGCCGAAGAAAGATGACGAGCATCTACTACCAGCGGAGCAAATTTGTCACATATAATTAGAAGATAAGGTAGGAAGGCGCATTGTTTATAATGACACAAAGTTAAAAGCAAGTTATACAACTAAAGTAGGAGATGGTGCTGAACATCTTCGAAAAGATCTCAAATAAGAAAAGCCTACTTTGAGAGTGTAGGATCAATCAAATGCATCGATAAAGATATACAGTATGCGACCGGTAGCTTGAGAAGTTACACAGCAAATTGAAGACTCAAAGTGGAGATACAAGAGGAAGAAAAAGAAAATACAGCTGGCAAGCGATTAGATAAGTTGTTGTTGAGTGGGAGTGTTGGAAATCAACAACTTCCAAATTCTCGAGAAGTTTCTTGAAATCATTTCATAAATCTTGTGCGCCATTTAGAAATATGAAAGAAATATTTAGAAGCTACAAGGCTTCTAGATTAAGCATAATATTATAGAAATGTTAAAGCTATGAAGTTTCTAGTTCATGGAAACTTACAGAATAAAGCTAGTGATATATATGTCTAGGGTTTTCATAGGTTGTTGTAATAGAGGCTTAGCTTCTCTTGAAGATACCAATCAAGCAAGAAAGTGAGTGAGAAGCAAATGAGTGCTAAGAGAGGTAGAGTGTGCTTGTGCGACTAATAAAGATTAGTGTAAGTGTTTCTTTGTAATAATAAAGTTTGTTAATAAAGTATTGCCTTTATTCTATCCGTCCATTCTCTATAAATGGTATCAAAACTACAAGACTCTACAGCGGTGAGATTTTATTTGGGAGAGAGGGAGAGAGATTAAATTCAAAAACATCATTTGAGATTTAAATGGAAAATGATGACATGGATAGCTTAGCATAAATGATATTTGAGTGGGTTTTTCTCTACCATTACTATTATAACTAGAAATCAAGAAGGATGCACCCAAAAATATATATAACTCAAGGATGTTGTATTTTATCCTTTTCTTACAAAAATATTCAAAAAGCAATAATGTTCTTATAATTTATTCTAAATCATAAAGGTTTTTCACATCATCTCCTCTATCCCTCTCTTTCAAAAAAAAATATGCACTGTTTTGGAATTTGAATCGGTAAAAAGCTATATAACCTTATAACTATTTATTGTCTTATATATAGATTGCCTCTAATTATTCTATTTTTTCTTATTCATCAAGTTCATGCCACGAGGTTAAGCATATAACTTTTCACCACAAAAATAGAGATAGAAGACAAAATCAATTAAACCTTTAAAAGGGTATGCATTTTAGGGTTGTTTGGTTGGATGTAGTTGGAGTCCTATGCAGTTTCAACCACACCAAAATATAAAAGCAAGTGTTTGGTTTGAAATAATTGTTACTCAAACATGTATTTGGAAAAACAAATAGAGTTAAAAATCATGTTGTTACAACTACGTTCAAATTATGGGTTTGCTTGATTAAGTGTACTTAAAGCTCCACGTGGTTCCAACTACACGGAATTATAAAATCAAGTGTTTGGTTTTAAGTAGTTACTACTTCAACTTGCAGTTGAAAAAGAAAATTGTGTTAAAAATCATGTAGTTGCAACTACGCTCAAATTGAACGCTTTTGCAACTTACATGAGAAATGAGTTGGAATGCAAAAGAAAACAGAAAAGTTTATTATTGTGTTGCAACTACATCAAACAGACACGTGTTTTGTAAATCATGCAGATGCAAATACATTTGACCAAGCAAAAGAATGAAGTTGAAACTATGGTATTTGCATATATGCGTTTGTAAATACATTATTTTTTCAGCTACAGGCAAGCTCCTAAATGATTTTGCAACTGCGTGTGAGTGTGAGAGATGACGAAATAAAATAGAAAAACAATATTCTCAAATATTATGTCACTTGACATTTTTGTGTTTACAGGATCACTTAGGATGCTGATTATATATATATATATATATATATATATATATATATATATATATATATATATATATATATATTTTGGGGGTGGGGGTGGGGGGACTAACGAACAAGATGGTTACGAGAACCTGTAGGATTTGTAGGTAGCAGACATAGTACTAAAGGAACATCTAAAGTGATATATTAACAATTAGTTTGATAAGGTTGAATGGGCGAAAAGATTTTATGTTGGCAATGCCCAATCTGGGATATCCTCGGCCCTCTCCATAATGAAATCTTCCTGAAAAAGATAATGCAACGAGATGCGATACTTTGGAATACGATATACGATACGTATCACGATTAAACAACTTTGATGGTGAAACAAAAAAAGGATGTGATATATGTTATCGGTATATAGGGCCTTGGGGTTTGAGCTGCTAAGCATTTGTGAAATCAAGCTGCAAGAAATGATACTGATCTTTTCTTATATCTGCTAGGAGTTGTCATTCTTTGTTTTAGCATGTCTTTCAAAGTCGTTAGACCCAAGATCAAAGTTTGATAGACAATCGGCCTTCTTCTCCTTAATTGGGGAACTAGGAACTATGAGATAGTTTCTCTGATGCCATTGAGTCCACTAGGTATTCCTAACTCAAACATGTTCTGGTTTTGCCAAATAATTTGGCTATATGGTTACTTAAATACCTAATATATCACTAAGTTAGCTCTTAAATACCTAGAGATTATAAATCGGCAAATTAATACCTAAAGCTTGAAAAAATCAGCACATAAATACCCAAAGAATCCCTTTTGGCACTTTAGTGACCAACACCATTAACGATGAATGCCTTTTACCCCCTCGTAACATCTTACTACATTAACACATTGACCCACTTTGACCCACTTTGACCATTAAATTGAAAAATCCCTCCCCAAAAAATAACATGCCACGTCCCGCTTCCCAAAATACGGAATATGGAGAGCAAAGAAAGCCAGCCGTTCTACCTACGGTAAGAAAAGATCCTTCCATAATCACATAAAGGCTGTCTAGCTAACCTGCCAAAAACAATATCCAACAACAGGAGAGATGCAACTGATAATCATACTGCAACGAAACCATAAGGAATACTAAAAATAGGCCCACTAGATAATCGATACAAATAAAGATCCGATACAATAGATTCGAAATAAAAACAATATCCGAAGGGAGATACATAAGCCCTAATGTCCCCACAAGAGCGTACATACTAAATGCTAACTGAAAAAAATAAACCTATGGATTACTGGTCTTCTGCAAACTCCTGATAATCGCTCCGATCCTGCTCGGCCTGAAAATCCGTCTCTAAATCTGAGATAGCAAATCTCAGGGATGTCAGAACATCCCAACAAGTACTCAACGTATAAGGAGTGTGTGGTGTGATAACATGAATATATGAATGTAGTGAAGCCCGTGTGCACATGTTTAAATAAATATGGATATAGTAATAATATGAAACAGACATGTAAACATGTCAAGTCGGTCTAGTCACATCCTAACTGGTCACTAAAATGTAATCTATCTTATCGTGAGTTCGAGTGTGTGCGTCAACCTCTGCAGGAGTATTCTTAACCCAAGGATAGGGCCTTAGGGGCTAGAAAACACGGGCCCAACTGTGGAATGAACATGCGACCGATATAGCCCGGTACGAGCTGTAATAACAAGCGACCGATATAGCCCGGTACGAGCTGTCGGCATAGGACTCCTGAGATCTGGCTGTAATAACATGCGACCGACTCACAATACGAGCTGTAATAACATGTGACCGATATGTAAGTAGAAAGTATTAAACTCCAACTTAAAATAATAATAATAATATAACACAATCTAATACATTCAAAAGAAAAAGAACAAAAAAAGTAGAAAAAACCTTGCGATCGGGCCAGGGTGTACATACCTCTCCCTCTCACCAGGCCACTTTCTCCCTTCACCCAAACCCTAAAATTTTACTGTGGTACATTTGAAGCAATTACTACAGCGAATTTGGCTGTTGCGTCGTGACTTCGATGCTTTGGAGGAAATTGAAGCCGTGTTTCATCCTCTACAGGGGATTCAACATCTTGAGTGTTGTTAGAGGAAGCCCTTAAAGAATTTTTAGAAGAAAAAGTCATGGATAAAGAAAGGGAGTTAGATTTCAAAAGAACTAGGATGAAGAAGAAGGGCAAAGAAGTCCGAAAAAGTTACAAGAGATGTACCTGGGCATTTAGAGAGAATATTCTAACTCCATTGTAACCGTGGGTAGCAACGTGTTGGTATTATAGGGATTCGAAGTGCCTGCTATTATCACCCCACTGCTATTAGGAACCATCAGATCCAACGATTTGTGAGTGGGTAAAATAGGGAGTCCATGAGTTTGTATTTTTTTAATCTTTGATTTATGGCTAGGATCTAATAATAGCATGGAATATAGCATGACCTAAAATGAGAGTGTCCTGATCTGTATTATAGTGCCAGGTTTTCAAGTGTAGGTATTTATGTGCTTACTTGGCGAGACTTTGGGTATATAAGTGCTATTTAGCCAAACACTTTTTGGTGCTGTTGTAACTCCTCTGTATAGATTAGCTTTTCGTCCTTCATTTGCTTTTTTCATGTTCAAATTAAAAGATTCTAAAATTTTTAAAACACTCTGATTTTTTCATCTCGGAAATCATACATAACCAAAAGGTTGGGCTTGAAATTAATGGATAAAAAAACTTAAAATTAATATCTTTTCCCTTTGATAAGCATACCGATATTAATTTATTTTTCTACTTCCAATGCTGCTTCCATAAATTGAAACTATGATTGTTTTAAGTGTTCCTTGTGAATGGACATTGTTCAATCTTCTATTCAAAGAAATCGATATATTTAGTAAATTGAATAGCTGAATAACAATATACAACCAATGCAATTCAATCTCAAAATAAATCTCTGCCAAACAACAAGAAAATAGAAAAAGAAAGGAAAATACATAAAGGTGCACACATGACACTGCCCACAATACTGTTACCAAACCCCGAAGGTTTAGAATCTAGAGAGAGCTGAACCAAGGAAGAGGAGGAGAAAGATTGACGGTGCGAACTCTGCCGAACCTATAGCTGATGATGATGTACCAGTCGTAGGAACCGTCTTTGATCCTGTATTAGTCATCGAATCAAACAATCTTGTTATTACTCTCAAAGCTTACAAGACAATTGTGAGAAACAGATGAGGAGCATACTATTTACCTGAAGGAACAGTTGGTACTGATGGAGTTGATGGGTTTGATGGAGTGGTTGGAGTTGGGACTGTTGGCGATGATGGCGAAGGGGATGTCGTCGCTGATGGTGTGGTCGATGAAGCTGGTGACGGGGCACCCTTGGGTGAACCGGCTCCACCCGCAGCTGCAACAACGCAATATAGTTAGCCTTTGCAGTTTGCAGCTGTTAAGATTATATATTAGGGCAGATTACATAAAACGCCATCGAAGTTTTTCAGTTCTCATTCAAACACTAATAAACTTTGAAAAATTTAATTAATAAAATCGATAAACTTAGTTTCATTATGGTATTAACTATTAACAAGTGGAGTTGACTAAATTGCTCCCTTCTTCATCCTCCTGCTAACTCGGCTAACGTTTGCAAATGGAACGATAATTGAATAGGGATTATTGTAGCTTCTTAAAGATTATTGACGTTTACTGAAAACTGACAAAGTTCGATTGTGTTTTATGTAAACGTCTCTATTTATTATCCTAATGTAACTAGGATTTAGAAAATGAACTTCAAATATGCTCTGGTATGGTTATTATTCATCCCAACGTAAATTGAACAAGAAATTTGACTTATTAGATTAAGTTTCATCTTGTGAATAAATATGGCGCCGACACATTATACTCATGATAAAATTGCGAGTTCATGATCCATATGGTATCAGAGCATATAATCTAGAACTAGAAATTTGAACTTACCATTACACTGGCTGAGGGGCGGGGTCTGGATCTTGCACGCACCGGGAAGGGTGAGAGCTTGGGTTTGGTTTACAACAAATGGGAGCTGAGGAGCACCGTTTAGGACAGTGCATAGACATTGGGCTTGGGTTTGCACGACGCTAGAAAGTTGAGTGCAGCAAGAAGATGAAGGCGCAGACGAGTTCCCGGTGATGAATCCGAGGCAAGGAGCTAGGCTCATGATTGTCGGCGTGCAGTTTGGCTGAGCCAGAGTGTGGGCCCACAAAATTGTGACGAGGAGGAGGACTAGACCCATGTTCATTGCTTTGTTAGCCATAAGAGCTTTAGTTAAGATTTATGGTATTTTTCTTTTTTTCTTCTGCTGGAGATGGAAACTAAATTAAGAGAGCAAGTGTATTTATGGGGGGGGGGAGGGGGGGGGGAGGGAGAGAGAGAGAGAGGTCTATTTCTTGTTGAGCCAACTCTGCGTACTGTAAAGAATATAAGTTAGTTGTTGAAAACGGTTGTGGCTAAATGATTGAGAGTGGTTTGGATTGGGCTCAGACAGAGAGCTGGAATTCCTAACAAGAAAGAAGTGGCAGAGATGGAGGTGGCAAAATATATATTAGACTGAGTATAATACTGTTACAGGTGAGGGAAGTTGTTAAGATAGCCAAGATTTGGTGTTGTAATTGAGAGATAAAGCCAAGATTTTTAGTTGAACAAAGTTTGTTGGTCCCTCTTGTTACCCTTGGGATTTTGATTCTTTTTCTTGGTAGAGTGAAGGAGTACTGTCTTACTACCTAAGATGTTTGACTGATGAGCTGGAAATTTGGAGACCACCTGTTGTAGTGTATACACAATTAATCAAAATTTAAGCATATTAATTATTATGTTCGGAGAACATCTATTTAATTTTTCGTTTTAAAAAAAAAAATCTAAAGCCATCTGTTTATTTTATCGTCTGTCAGTATTATTTAAGAAATCTGGTGCCTTTTGCCACTAATTACCTGCTACAGCTTGTATAACGTAAGCCCTTCCTTTCGGTCTAATTATGCTTTGAGCTTTACACAATGCTGAGATAATATTACAATAGCCATCACCAACTATTAGGCTGATTTTAGTGGTATTAACAGCTTAACATGTTCTGACTGTCCTAGTGTGGAATGAATTACTTAGCTTTATTTATTTATTTATTTTATTTGTGATCTGGAATTAAATATAACATTCGATAGAAAATCTGTCATCTTCTTACTTCTCCTAGAATTTCGCCCACTCTAGGAGAATTTTGAGGCTGCCAATTTTTATTTAAGCTTATGGCAACTCTCTCGTTTGTAGTTGCTTCGCCCATGGATTTATACTGAGAGCGTTGATGTCTAGCTTGTTTCATATACAGCCCCATTTTATTGGGAAATTCTTTGATAATGTTGACGATTATTCAGTTCCTAAACATATTGGTACCGTTTGGGAAAGGTATAAGAGTGGGCGAATTACCAGAAGTAACCTTATATATACAACAAACAGTAAAATCCTCTCGTAGTTTGCTGTTTGTTGTCAGCTATTCTGTGTTTTACATACCTCTACTATCATAACTCAAAAAGGGCGGGTGTCTCAATCCGAAACTTCAATTTAATCCTTAGCATGACATGTGGCAAAAAAAGATGTCCCTAGTTTTGGAGAAAAAAGTAGTATTTCAGATTTTCGTTTCTAACTGTTAAAATCTTATCAAAATTTTAAAAATCTGAATCATTTTAACTAATATTCTTTTTCTTCTCAAATTGTTGTAATGATGTCTAATATATATGTAGTTATGTTTGCGTATTGCTCATTGAAAACCGCAGTAGCAGTTTAAGCATTTTTATACCTAGTTCGATAAGTTCAAACTGAAAATCTTATAAAGTTCATGTTGAAATCCTCTTATACCGGATGGTCAGATGACAATATGGCTTTACCGGAAGGGAACATATGTTACACGAAGTGTATGCACAATAAACTTGGTAACAAACTAATTTCTAGCATAATAGAACTCTTCTGCATTTAAATCATTTAAAAGTATTTTGAAGTTTATACTAGACTTCATAATGCATTTTTCCTCTTTGGCTTTGGTTTTTGATAACCGGAGTTGAGAATTCCCTGATCTGATAAACAGTTAAATAGTATCTACAATATATTCTACTTATCATGCTCAATGTAATATATGTGTTCTTCGCAAACACCTGACAATTACTTTGTTTTTTCAACTCCAAATTTTATTTCCTGTTTGAATTATATTTACAGTCATGATGATGATACCAAGTTCAATGGAATTTATTGGAGTGTGTGGTACATGGAATACTTACAGATATCTTTCTTCTCCATTGTTTTTTGTCAAAGTGATCAAATTTCTTATTTATATTAAAGATAATTGGCACCGGTTTGAACTTTTTGAAGTATATTTTGTTGGAGATTTTGACAGAGCAATAATGAAAAATTGGAAGCAAAAGTGATTCTGCAGATGATCTTTTATTAGAGTAAAAAACAAAGCCTTTAAATAGGCATTACAAGCTAAACGTGACTTGAAAGCAGAGCAAATTCTTAGCCTAGAAAATCTCAACTGTTTAACTACTTCCATCGGCACATAATCTGCCTATGAGATTTATTCAACTTGACTACTAACAAACTACTAACAAACCTGCCTAGAAGATTTATTCAACTTGACTACTAACAAACTACTAACAAACTACTAACAGAAACATTCGAATTACTCTAACTTCAACACTCCCCATTTATTCGAAAGTTGAAACTCCCAATTGTGTACTGAACTCTTCATGTTTTGCTTGTGGCAAACTCTTGGTTAATAAGTCTGCAATTTGTTCATTGGTTCCACAGTTATCCAACTGAATTTCTTCTTTAGCAATTAGCTCCCTTATAAAATGATGGCTTGTTGGACTGTGCATAAAACGAGATAAGACACCAACAGAATAAGCTACATCAGGTCAAGAATGAGTAAGATAAATTAGTCTTCCAACCAAACTTCTGTAGAGTCTTGCATCTGTCAATCTCGTACTGTCATCCGAACTCAATTTCTCATTTATATTCATTGGTGTCGCAACAGGCTTGCATCCTTGCATATTAAATTTCTTCAATGTGTCATCCACATATTTTCTCTGTGACATGAATATCCCTTTCTGAGTTTGAACGATCTCCAGCCCCAAAAAATATTGTGACTCTCCTAAATCAGTCATCTCAAACATCTTTTTCATTGATGCTTGAAATTCATGTATAAGCTGTAAGGTCGAGCTAGTATAGATCATATCATCTACGTAAAGACTTACTATGAGTAAGTCATTCGTACCTTGATTCTTTACATAGAGAGTTGGTTCGTGAATGCTCCTTTCAAATCCATTCTTGAGGAAGAAATCGTCGATCTTACTGTATCAGGCACGTGGTGCTTGCTTGAGCCCGTAGAGAGCTTTCCGCAACCGAAATACCTTGTCTTCCTCTGTCTTGCTTTCGAAACCTGGTGGCTGACTTACATAGACCTCCTCCTTTAAATCACCATTTAGAAATGCGGATTTAACATCGAACTGAAAAAATTTCCATTGCTTTTGGACTGCTACCGCCAAGATTATCCACACGGTTTCAAAACGAGCCATCGGAGAGAATGTTTCTTCGTAGTCGATTCTCTGTTGCTGCGTGAAACCTCTAACCACCAGCCTAGCTTTGTGTTTCTGAACACTTCCATCTGCCAAATACTTTGTCTTGAAGATCCATTTTAAACTAATAACATTTTTACCTTCTGGAAGATCGACCAACTCCCACGTTTGATTTCTTTGGATTGCTGACAGTTCTTCTCTCATTGCAAGTCTCCATTATTTTCTTTCCATGGCTTCTTTCATAGTGATTGGGTCTCCAGCAAATAGAACCAGTGCTGAAGTTGTGTTCCCCTCAATCTCAAACCGACGTCGAGGAACTCTCCCCCGTTCACTTCTACGTAGCTGAGCTGACTCTTTCGGAGAAGATTCTTCAGATGTTGAGACTGAGCTTGATTTCTCCGAAGTTGAAGACTGTGAACCTTCCGAACCATCATTTTCGGGCTCGACTTGTTCAAGGGCACTTTGTTCTTCTTCAGTCTGAACGTGAGGGATTTGGCTGTTGTCTTTGGCTTCCCAATCCCAACTGGCCTGTTCGTCAAATACAATATTGCGACTAACAGTAATCTTTTTACTCAAGGGATCATATACTCGGTAAGCCTTTGATTTAGTGCAATAACCAATAAACACATGCTTTTATGATTTCCCATCTAGTTTATGTCGTCCTGTTGTAAGCAAGACATAACATATGCACCCGAACACTCGAAGATGACTTACGGAGGGTTTACTTCCGCTCCATGCTTCATACGGAATTTGGTTCCATACTGCTTTGGTCGGTGAGATGTTGAGAATATGAACAGCTGCTGCAACTCCTTCAGCCCAAAAAGAATTTGGTATTCCATTCTGTTTCAACATCGATCGAACCATTTCCACAACCATCCGATTCTTGCGTTCAGCCACGCCGTTCTGTTCGGGAGTATACGGTGCTGTGAGCTGCCTTCTTATTCCTTGTTCATCGCAGAAGGCATCGAAATCTTATGAGGTAAACTCACCTCCACGATCGGTACGGAGTATTTTTACAACTTTCCCATTTTGTTTTTCCACAAGTGCCTTGAACTTCTTGAAGCACTCGAAGCTTTCTGATTTGTACTTCAAGAAATATACCCAGCTCATCCTACTAAAATCATCAATAAATAGGAGAAAGTACTTACTGCCAGCTAATGATTCTGTTCTCATGGGACCACACAGATCGGCATGGATGAGCTCGAGAATATCTTCAGCTCTCTTTGATTTTCCTATCGGAAAAGATTGTTTTGCTTGCTTTTCAATCATGCACCCTTTGCAGACTTTCTCTAATGACTTGATGACAGGAAAATCATTCACCATTTGCTTGTTCTTTAGCAGCTGCAGTCCTTTAATGCTTAGATGGCCATATCGCTGATGCCATAGCTCGTTTTCCGCAAGAGTCTTGCTCACCATGGCTTTTTCTATTATTTCAGCAAAATCAAGAGCATACATATGATTTGATGACATACGAGCACAAGCAAGAATTTTACCAGTGATTTTGTGTTTTACCGTGCATCTAAAATCATCAAATACCACCACGTAACCAGATTCATTCAATTGTCCAACGCTCAACAAGTTGTGTGCTAAAGATGGAGCAAAATAAACATCCTTAATAAATTTTTTCTGGTTACCTACTGAGATCTCAGCTATGCCCTTGTCTTTAATCTGTAGTTGTTTATCATCTCCAAGCCGTACTTGTGATTTGACAGTCTCATCGAGCTCTTTGAATTTTGAGCGATATCCGGTCATATGATGAGAGCAGCCGCTATCAATGTACCAGATGTCATTCTTCTTTGTTGTTGTTGCTACTGTCATAAACATGAAGTTATCTTCCTTTTCTTCGGCATATTTTGCCTCTTCTAGTTTGGACCAACAATACCTATCAGAGTGCCCAAATTTATTACAGTATGAGCACTTGACAGTATTGTTTCTGTCTCTGCCCCTGCCTCTATGGCCTCCTCGACCTCTTCCTCTTCCATATTGATTTGAGGATTCAGACTCCCTCTTGGTCTGAAAGGCTATTTCTTCTTACTTCCCATTAGATCAGTTGATTCGCGCCTCATGAGCTTGAAGTGATCTCATCAGTTCATCAAACGAGAAGGTGGACAGGTCCTTAGATTCTTCGATTGCAGTCACCACATGATCGAACTTGGATGGCAGACTCCTTAGAACCTTGGCAACGACTGTTTCGTCTGATATCTGATCTCCGTAGGATCTTATTTGCCCTACAACCGACGAAACTCTTGCCAGAAAATCTTGCACAAACTCGTTATTTTTCATGGAAGAAGTTTCAAAATCACGCCTTAGGGATTGCAATTTTACCTTTATTACCCTGGAGGAACCCTGATATTCAGCCTTGAGCGTGATCCACGCTTGCTTGGCCGTGGTAGCTGCGGCTATCCTGGAAAAAATCGACTCATCCACTGCCTGCTGGATGAAGAAGAGAGCTTTGGCATCCCGTTTTAGATGCTCTTTGTTGCGAGTCTCGTCTTCTTTATTTTCTTCATATCCTGTTTCGACATAATCCCATAGATCTTGAGATCGAAACAGTGTCTTCATTTTGATGCTCCAAAATTCATATGAATCTCCTTTGAACAGCGGAATTTGTGGCTGTGAAGTACAGACACCGGCGTTGGCAGCCATGTTTGCGAGTGAAGCAGTCAAAGAAAATTCCCAGTTCTGAAAGAACCTGGCTTTGATGCCACTTTTGTTGGAGATTTTGACAGGGCAATAATGAAAAATTGGAAGCAAAAGTGATTCTGCAGATGATCTTTTATTAGAGTAAAAAACAAAGCCTTTAAATAGGCATTACAAGCTAAACGTGACTTGAAAGCAGAGCAAATTCTTAGCCTAGAAAATCTCAACTGTTTAACTACTTCCATTGGCACATAGTCTGCCTATGAGATTTATTCAACTTGACTACTAACAAACTACTAACAAACCTGCCTAGAAGATTTATTCAACTTGACTACTAACAAACTACTAATAGAAACATTCGAATTACTCTAACTTCAACATATTTGTACTCGGGCTGGATCCCTACTTGAGAACTTTAGGCATTGTGAGAGGGAAATATTTTTCCCAAGAATGGCTTGTAAGCTTGTTTTATGTCAAGGGAATCCCTTTTATAGTTTTGTATTCAATTGATGCGTGATTCTAGACCGTAGATGTCAGAACATTTTTATACATTTGAAGCAAAAAAAACAACAACATCATAGTGAACACCCGGTATTCTGATACTGGATGTTATAGTCCTGGGTGCAATGAGTTCATAATCACAAAAACACAATAATAATCATAAATTTACAATGATAAGCAATCCCATTTCAAAATTCATTAAAAGAAAAAAGAAAAAGAAAAAAAATTGCCCCAGTAGCACTAGGTACAAGCTTTCCAAACAACAAATGTGCAGGATAAGAATTTAAGAATGACCCTATCATCTCACAAGCATTGGAAACTAGGAAGCCAAAGAACCACCACACAAAAATGACAATCTAGAAGCTAGAGAAGACCGAAGCAACCAAGAGGAAGATGAATAGAGAAGGGTTGAACATGTTCGAGTTTCTAGCTGACGATGACTGGCCTTTGGTGGGTCCGGTCTTTGACCTGCCTGTAGCCGCAGGAATACCTGTGGTTGAAGGAGGGGAAACACCACCCGTCGCCGGTGGTGCATCCGCAGCTGGTCCTGGGGCACCCTGTGGAGATCCAGCTGCCGGAACAGAAGCACCGGATGGAGCTGCAAGAACATATTGTTGCAAACTAGTAAGACGTATTGCAGAATTCTAATTCCAGATGTATTGCAGAATCCTAATCTGAGCCATCTTCGTAATCTAAAAACAGACAGTATAAACACATTCGACTATTATGCTGATTACTGACATATGAGTTTCAGTTAGACCTGAATATATATAGGGGGTGCTTGGTCTGATGTAGCTGGAGTTTTATCCAGTAGTTTCAATTTATTTAGCAATTTACTAGTTTTTATTAGACTATTCAATTATATATAGTAATTTATAAGTACAGTTTTAGTTAGAAATCTCTGATTGGAATTGCAACACTATTGCTCTTGGAATGCAAGAAGTAACTGGATAATTTTGACACCGCAACTATAAGAGACCAAATTCACCCTAAGACGAGTCGAGTTCAGAAGGAGCTTGTGCATACCATTGCACTGGCTAAGGAGTGGAGCCTGGATGTTGCAAGATCCGGGAAGGGTGATGGCCTGAGTTCTGTTCACGGGGAAAGGGAGCTGGGGAGCGGCATTAAGGAGTGTGCATAGACACTGGGATTGGGTCTGGACCAAGCTGGTGAGTTGGGTGCAGCATTGCTGGGATGGAGTCAAGGCGCTGCCCATTATGAATCCCATGCAAGATTGAAGGCTGAAAGTCGGAGGTTGGCATGTAGGCTGAGCCATTGAATGAGCCCATATCGAAGTCATCAGGACCATAGCCAGACACAGCTTGGACCCTCTTTGCGCCATTTGATAAGTTTCTTAAATGAATGATGTAGTGGAACAATTTGTGTTATTTGGTGATTTGGCTGCGGTGAGTTTGGAAGAGAGCAGAACGGAATTTATTAGAAGAGAGAGGAAGGAGAGACAGTAGCTGAGCTTTGCTGTGGGTGAGCCAACTCTGCCTACTTTCAGAATCTATCTGGGTTGTTGATAACCGTTGCGGCTAATGATTGAGAGTGGTTTGGATCGGGCTCAGACAGATAATTGGAATTCTAAAATATATGCTATGAATGACTGACTACGTATAGATGGCAGGCACTGGTGGTAACACAGAGATAAAACCAAAATCTATTGTCATTTGCATTTCAATACTTTGTATCCATTATATTCTTGATACATGATGATAGGGTCACATAAAAACTGTGATTTTTTTTCCAGTGGAAATGTGGAATGACCCTTGTATCTATTACATTATTAAAGTAAATTGAAGCCATAACAGAAACTATTATATTTTTGAATTCCTAAACAATGAATTTTATTTTGCATTTTAGATATCTAAAGTCGAAACTTCCTTTTCCAATTTCGCAATCAAGGTCATTAATTTTTTTTTGGTGATGTTTCGTTAGTTTGAACTAGATTTTACATTTGGACTGGATCTTGCATTCTGAATGCTTTTGCATTTACTTCTCTTTTTATGTATTTATAGAAGCCACTAATTTTTAGAGTAAAAGTAATTTTTTTCAGAAATTACTCATCCCAGTTGAGTCAGTGGATCACTCTCTCTACTTACAATTTTGTTACCAGCCATAAATTTAAAAAATCATGTTCTTGTCTGCAAGAATATGCGCTAGTCAGGGGAAACAGCACTTTGGGCCGCCGCTGGAGTAGATGTTCTAGATGGGCCTGCAAGAATATGCAATATAGTGCGCTAGACAATTTGTACGCTTTGATAAAAAACTTAATTTCCAGGAAATCCCGACACAGCTCACTAATTATAAACTACATTTTTGCTCCTCTTTAGAAAATGTATCAACAATTGTTTTGTGTTCATAAAAAATATTATGTTCTAGACATCATGGGTCATGATATGGACATACCGCTCATGTTAGGATCTGAAGTTCTCGTTAGTTGAAAGTGCTCGCTATATGTGCCTAGTCATGAGAGAGAAGGAAATATAACTTTAGGGCCTACTGTAGACTACAGTGCTACTATCTTCTCAAATATTCTATTTCTATCACTTTTATGCTTATATGCATTGCACCAGGAACACAAAATAATTTCTTTTCTCCGGATGAAGACTAGCACTTCGCCATACAATTTTGGTTTTAGAGGTGCCGTCCCATGGATTCAATCATTGCTCGCCCAACCTGGGTCCTTTTTATGCCTTCGGAAAAGTTTCTCAGGTGATTGATGTCGTCGAAAAACTGTGTTATTTGATGGTTTGGTTGTGATGAAACTGGTAAGAGAAGAGAATGAGATTTACAAAAAGAGGAATGAGAAAAAGGCTCTAGCTGAGCTTTGCTGTGGGTGAGCCAACTCTGCCTACTTTTGGAAGCTATCTTGGTTTGGTGAGAACCATTGTGGTTGATGATTTAGAGTGGTCAGTGATGAGCTCAGACTGACGGTTCGAATTTTGAAGTATATTTTAAGACTGACTACAGTAATTTGGTAGGTGTCGGTGGTTGTTAAGAACTTAAAATAGCTGTGGTATGAAAGATTATAGGATACAGTGCTAGTTTTTGTTATGTAATTCAGAATAAGCCAGGGTTTATAGCTGATAAAATTCTTTTTGCAGGTTTTGGCCTTGTAAATAAAATTACTGTTGTACTTACTAATTCTCAATATAGTTTACTCTTCATCGATTATATCCCTGTAACCATTTTTAATACCTAATGGCATATGGTCATGCTAGAGTCATTATGTTGGATATCGTTATGCGCTATGCCTTAACTGTACCATAAAGCACACAAAGGGTTCCTTCTGCAAGCTTGTAACTGTGTTCTTCAAACTAGTTTGTATTTTTTTCTTCTGAATAGTATTTTTAACACTTGTTTCAGCGAGTAAATCAGTCAAAGGTATGTCTGGGCATCATAATTCTTCTCTCTCTTCCTTTTTTCCGTTGTGGTAAAATACTTTAGAATTTCTTGATTTGATAAACAATCACACTGTATCTGTTGCAGATTTTTACCTGTCATATACCCTGCAATATGGATGTTATTTGTAATTTGGACTCCAATACTTTGAATTATCACTTCACTACAACACTTTGTGTAGCACAGAAACCTTGTACATAAACACGGTGTTCTCTCCAAATTCCAAATGCTCAGTAACAACAACGATCATTATTTTTTCAAAAATTTTCTGAACTATGAATGTGATTTTGCTTTTCAGATATCTAACGACCAAACTTCTGACCATGATAACACATTTGATGGAAATTTTTTGAATGTCATTCAGGTACGTGAATACTTAGTTTATCATTTCCTCTACCAATTATGTAGTCAAGGTCATGAAATTTCTTATTATTCTTTAGAGTCCATTACTTAGAACTAGATTATACACTCAGACTGGATTCATTGGATCATGCATTCTGTATATTTTGGCATTTACTTCTTTTATTATGTATTTAGAGAAGTCACTGGTTTTTAGTGTAAAGTTAATCTTTTTTTGTTAGAACAAACTCCTCCCAGGCGTGTCTGTGGTTCACTCTCTATAGTTACTTTTCTTAGCTAGTAATAAGTGAAGTGAAGCCTACATCATGTACTTCAATTGACTTTACTAATGTGTGTTCTATTGACCTTCGCTATATTATCTGTATGCATGACACAAAGCGAAAGAAGATTCAAGCGAAAGCCGTCATTGCTCATGCTTGATGCTATAGCTCCTGGGACACATATAGGACCACACCGATAACGATGAACAAGTCCATTTCATAAATCAATCAAATACATAAAGAAAAGCACTCTATACAAACAATCCAGACAACATATATGATAATGTGTGTATAGAATAATACAAAGGATCACAACACAACCTATAGAGACCTTAGAAGCTTGACATCACCGAAGCTAGCAAGAGGAAGAAGAAAAGAGAAGGGGTGAACATGGTGGAGCTTTTAGCCGAAGATGATGATTGGCGTTTTGTGGGTCCCGATTTTGATCCGCCTTTAGCTGCAGGCACACCTTGTGTTGAAGGAGTCGATGGGCTAGAAGGGGTTGCACCACTAGGGGCTGAAGGTGCATCCGCAGCTGGTGCTGGGGCTCTCTGGGGTGATCCAGATAATGCAGATGGAGCTGCAAAAATACACACCATAACATTTAGACTATTTGTAATGTCTCGGACAAGGAGTTCTCATGCCATGGTCCAGCACATTGTTTTCTGACCAAATAGTATTCTTTCCTTAAAAAGAGGTAACTACTACCTACGTTTTGTTTTTTAGTTCATTGAAATTATTTTAAGCCAGCCATTATTAAGGTAGTGACATGTTCCCATGTCATGATTAGGCGTCCTCGCTAGACTTACATACATCACCAGAATGGCTCACCACAATCTTGTGTCAATAACAACAATAACAAGTCTTTATCCCAATTTTTTGGGGTGTGCCATATGACCCGTCTATTAAAGGTCAGCTCCTTGGTTACATTGACAATTGACATTATCGTTTGCCTCTATCCATGTTAGTTTAGGTCATCAGGACCAATGCTAGAAGTAGCTTGGACCCTCTTTGTGCCATTTGTTTAGTTTCTCAGGTGAATCGTTTACTGGGGGAAAAAAGTTGCAAGTGTGTTATCTGAATGATTTGGAGTTGGTGAGATTGGAAGAGAGGAGAATGAGAATTATAAGAAGAGAACAGAAGAAGAGAGAATAGCTGAGGTATGTTGTGGGTGAGCCAACTCTTCCTACTCTTAAATCTTACCAGGTTAAGGATTAAAAGTGGTTTGGATTGGGCTCTAACAGATAGTTGGAATGTTTAAAATATATCTAAGAGTAACTATTAAGTACTGAGGCAGGTATTTGAGTTGTTAACTTAGCTGTTTTATGAGGTATTGGAGTACTGCCTGTTTCGATTTTGTAATAAGCTTAAATCAGGATTTATCGTTGAACAAAGGTTACTTTCTGTTAATTGTTTCCTTTGGGATGATTGATTCTCTTTATTGTTAGTGTGACTTACTTGTCTGCCGGTTTGTGCGAAGTATAAATAGCTCCACGTTTGAAAATTTTAGCTGGAAGTAAAAGTGGTAAATATACAGTTGGCCTTATGATATTTTCTTAAGTCTTAAGGTGGAGCCTGTATTGGCCTTAATGAATGGATTATAATGAGATTGCAGTGTCTAATTTGATGATACTTCATATAAGGAATATCAGAATAAACAGGTAAAGGAAATATTATGGATGAAAAAGGAATCTCTAAAATTTCAGGACCTAAATGACTAATGGAATCCACTGTCATTTTAGTGTAGACCTAAATATTTGTACATTGGGTGCCTTAAGCTTTAAATATACATGCAAGTACAAGGATGGTTTAAGGCCAAAAGGGATTGTATACGTCCAAATCCTAATATCCTCTTTTGCAGGTAAACTTTTTGTTAAAGTGGTTGTTGACATGACATGGCATTAGAGCGCGCCATGTTTCAAGAAGGTATTGGGTTGAGACGTCATCATTGTCGATTTAAATATTTATTTATCTTGTTTGTTCTGCCTTTTCAAGCGAGAATTTCTGTAGAAGTTCGTTGCATATGGCCCAAAGGCCCAGCGTCAAGTGTTTTGTAAGCTTGATATTACTTTGTTATCCTACTACACAACTGCTTAAGCTACCGAGTAAAGTGGTTATTGACAGATACCCGCATAGTGCAATCTTGTAACAGTATACTCCAAACCAGTTCATATATATTTTAAATATTGCACTCTTAACACTGCTTCAAAATTATACCATTCCAAAGATTTTCGAAGTATGTTCTAGGCTTTCAGAATTTCATTTTCCCCCCTCTTTTTGCTTTTTATTGTTTTTGATAATGTGAATGTAGAATCTCTTGATTTGACCAAACACGCTGTATATTTTCCAGATATTATATCACACTCCAAATCCACATATATAATTGCAACCAAAAATGTGTGACATGCCGCGATCTCGACAATGAGACTGCAAGGCCCAACTAACAAAGATCTCTGTAAGATAAAATCCATTTTCACAATAACATAAATAGTGGATCAAGAAATTCTAATTAACTAAACAACTCCAAGTCATAGAGTGAACTTTATTACAATAACATTTAAATAACGTACTTTATTCGAATAAAATTTATTCTAGCCACCGATAGAAAGGCGGCTAAATTAGTTATTCATAGTAAGACCGCAAAGCTCCCCATGCTGCCAAGATGAAATACATCCCAGCCTCTCTATTAATTCTCCTTAAGAAAGTCACCCTACATTGGGATTAGCAACCACATACAAAAGTGGGTAAGCTATAACGCTCGGTAAGAAAATAGATACATGTCTAATACATTTATAATAAATTAGAAAACAACAATACATGAAGCAATCAATTATACAAGCAATGGTAATATTAGTCGCACATAAATCTTGTATAAAAATGCAATACTTAAGAAAATATAATTTTCGTGCATGGAAAAACTAATAGATTACGACTACGTACGATCAACAACTCTAGCTCGGTTGACATACACAAAATATAACTATCTGTAGCCCGTGATAGGGAGAACCGCATGTTATGACCCACGATGACGTCGTCTTACAACGCGCGTTATAATCCTACCGGGACTACACTACTAGTTTGGATGTAGCCTACTTTGTTGTTCCAATGCATATTGGTATTAACCTAAGAGACACATAAGTCAATTTTTATTTCTAAAGTAGAAATTTATATTCTTTAAATATAGCCAACCACATGCTCAAGATACAAATTATGATCAAAATCACCAAGTCGTATGCATCTCTGTACTATGTGAAAAACATGCCGGTCGATGACAAATAAAATATTATTCAAGTTGTATATCAAGTATCGAATAAGCACACGTCATCAACTAATAAGCAATAACATGAAAATTGTGAATTACTAAAAAAATTATCCACCTGTTGTTACCGCACAATCCAAATCGATTTGATAAGCTCCAACGCTCTCCTTAGTTTTCGATAGATAGCTCTAACATACATAAAACATATAATTAATAAAATGTATAAATATTTTTTAGATCTATACACTAAGTATACCTAATGCTATATAAACCAATTAAAAAGATTACATTTATACACAATTTATTTAGAAGTTTTTGTGCAAAGTAATCTATTTTTTTATAACATGTTTCATAAGATTTTTCGGGCTTTAAAACAATTATATCAAAACTCAGGGAGCTGAAGTACATTTTCCAGTCCCCAAAACCCATTGCTTTATTAATTTGATAATGGGTCGAAGTTGGGTATTATAAAGTTAACCCGACCCGGATCCAAACCCACTCTCTTCTCTTTAAATGTATCGTGTTTATGTTCTTTCTTATCCCGTTCCCAAAACAACCGAAGCCCCAACCCTAACCATGGCGGCCTCAACCCTCGCTATAGGCCTATCAAAATCGTTCTCGACGACGGTGCCACTATCGACGAAACCATCCTCTCTCACGTTCTATCTCAAAGGGAAAGTTAAATTTGAATATAGGGAAGGTCTTAGCTAAACCGAGATCCAAAAGGAACTCGAGGGGTTTTGCATAAGATGTAATACGGCGACTAGGTGAATTATCTCCTCTAAGTCTCAGATCTCGAATTTCCGCTATCCTCTCTTTGTGTTCTCTTTTTCATCTTCTTTTTTATGTATGACTAGAGCAAGGGAATTAGGATTTTAAATATATATGGGTAGGTTTAAATCAGATATATGTCTCAATTAAAAATTGGTAAGGTAGATGGAAATCTTCAATAAAAAATAATATCATGGATTCCTTCTAAACATGGGCAGATTCGAATTTTGAAATTTAAATATTTTATATTGACCATTCCTTAGATTATTCTATCCATAAATATGAAAAGATTATTTTCATATAATTATTCTAAATTTTTTCGGATTTTACAATCTACCTTACTAATAAAAAATTTCATTCTCGAAACTAGACCTATCTTGATCCTGAAAATAAATGTGGGTATTTCTTCATCATTTCCTCTTTGCTCTCCCACGTAGCTTTCTCGATTGAGCGATTCTTCAATAAGACTTTGACAAAAGAAATAGTCCTTTTACGCAACACTTGTTCCTTCTTTTCAATGATCTGTATCGGACACTCGACATATGATAAGTCATCTATGATCTTGAGCGGTTCGTATTGTACCACATGCGATTGATCCGGTATATACTTGCGTAACATAGATATATGAAACACATTGTGTACTGCCGACAACTCAAGAGGTAATGCCACCTTATAAGCTACGGTTTCAACTCGTCCCAAGATTTTGAAGTGAGCAACAACCTCGGGCTTAATTTTCCTTTCTTGTCAAATCTCATTACTTTTTTTCATGGTGAAACTTTCAGAAACAAGAAGTCTTCAATTTGAAATTCTAATCGCCTTCTCTTTCTATCTGCATAACTCTTCTTCCTGTTTTGTACCGTAAAAAATCTTTTACGAATCAATCTAATCTTTTTAGTAGTTGTACAACTTTAGGGCCGGATAATTTTCTTTCCTATCTCCTCCCAACAAATTGGAGATCTGCATTATCTACCGTACAACGTTTCAAATGGATCCATGTCGATATTATCCTGGTAACTGTTATTATAAACGAATTCCGTTAGGGGCAAGTGCTCCTCCCATCTACCTTTGAGATTTAGAACACAAGCTCGAAGTATATCTTTCAGAATCTGATTAGTCTTCTTGGATTGTCTGTCATAAAATACTTTAACAACAAAACCATATCATAATAACCGTTGCTATTATCAAAATCTATCAATTTGTGCTTCTTGATAGATGTGTGGGACAGAGGGCGTGTATGTTCATCTAATAATTCAATCAATATTCTATAATTATAAAGAATATTCTTTATAAGTCGAGAATCTTTCTAGTTTGTTAGGTCTAGAAATATGGTAAAGATAATCAACTCGAATCTTACATATTATACCTTATGCTATGCATGTGGTTTAAAACTAGATACAACTTGATAATCTCTATCTGAAGAACTTTTTACTATTCCATGCAAATCTCACTCTCGTATATGTATACAAAAAAATAAAAATAAAAATAAAAATAAAAAATATCTGTAATGATTCATCGCAACTACAAAAAATGACCTGGTTAATTTATCCATATAAATAAATAAAGATTATAATGAAGCATTTTTTTTATCATGTACCAGTCAATAGCATAAATATTTATACACGTGAGGGATACATTTCCAAAATAATTTTAATGAAATATCTGTGCTTTTTAGTATAAGATAGAATTAAAATTTAAATATAAGACATTATCTAAGTTGTATTACAAAGAAAAACTTTAGTTGTACTTTTTCTTTCCCTCCTTTTTTTAAAAAAAATAAACGTCGACATAAATTTGAAACACTTACATTCAAACTTAGCCTAACCAACCTATAAGGAATATATTCACAAAATAAAAAATTTTAGATTCACTTTTTCTAAGGAAAGAAACTATTTAATTTATTTAGAAGTTTCTTAAACTTATGTAGTGTTACAATAGACATATTATTTAAGTTTATCTTATTGAAGGATTTAAAGAAAACAACATACCAAAATTTTAACAATAAGCTAAGAATTAATTATTAACAAATTAAAGTTATATTACCCATCTATAATAAATAAATGCATCATATTGAGACCCAAATTTTTTTGGAGAAAATATATTAAGAAATGAATGCAAGAAAAAACTTTAATTAAGCAACATTAAGTAAAATACAGAGAGCAATATTAAAAATAAAATATTGAAAGCAATATCTAAAACATATATCATGTTTTTAGAAGCTGTTGTAACAGGAAGGAGTCTTATAAATAATTTCAGACATCCGATAAAATTAAGTCCGAATAATAATAATGAAAAGAGTTATGATAACATGTAATGAAAATTAGAATTTATCTTAAATGACATAATAAAGCACCAAATTCTAATCATTGATCTCATTTGTTTGTAATATACTAAAGTATATATCACCAATTATAGATATTGATCTAGATAGGTAATAAGACAACGTAAAAGAAATAAGAGAAGAAACACAAATACGATAAATTTCTTTTTGTATGAAACACGATTAAATTAGAAATTAATCAATCTATTAAAAAATAAAGTTTAAAAAAATGAAAACCACAACTTCTTTTTTTTTTGTTCATGTCAGTTTGAAAAAAATTATTTTAGAAGAGTTGAATAAAGTTATGCCAATATTTTTTTAGTACCGATGTTTTCAAAATAAACAAGTATTTGTATTTGGTATTTATATTTGAATGAAAATCAAATCAAATTTTGGTATACATAAATCAAATCAAGTTTTTGGTATAAACTAAAATTTCCGAACAATAAATTTAATTTTTTAAAAATTATTCCTTTTCAATACAAGTATATTACTGCATTTATTGTATAAAATAAAATTCTCTTTTGAGAACCAATTTACCAAACAACAATCAAGAACTATGTTTTTGTCAATAAATTTTTATAACATTTATGAAAAGTTTTGTTTATAATTATATATGAACACTTACATAAAGTACTATATGCCATGTGCATAGAACATGTAAAAAAATAATTATAAGTAATACATCGATCATTTTTTAACCTTGTTAATAATATTATTGTAAAATACCCTATAAATAGCAACTATAAGCAGCCATTATATTGTTTAGAACAATACATATATGCACGTATTTTATAAGGCCGATTCTGAAACTATCATCATCATAAACATCATTAATTTCAAGTATAAGAAATCATATAAAGATAATCAACATATAACTCTTTACTTAAATAAATTATGGTTCAAAAAGTCATTATACATTAATCATCCAAATTCACATACATACAATTTCTCTCATGTATCAGCATACGAGTCCATTAATGACGAACTAAATAGATGTCTTTATATTTCCACAACATATTTCAAGAATTTTATCTTTTCATTTCCAACATGACTCCACATATACCAACAATCTTTCTTAATCAATCATTGTACAATAAGATATCAACTTATATCAATTCTATAATAAAACAGTCCTTGTTCGCATTCCAAGTTATAGTAAAACTCATATTCTCCAATACTATGATATAAATCTAGGTTACTACAATACAAATATCATACGACAATCATCCGTAATCCCTAATACATGACCATTCCTCAGCTTATGCAATATTTTAATCAATCTCTAAATCTAAAGTCTTATACTTTCGGTAATTTTACTCAGGTCTCATACCTTAAGCAAGTCCCGTTTATTCATAAAACATATGGGTGTTACAGGAATGACCATTAGAAAATTGTTTAAAATATTCATAGTCTAAGTTTAGCTATATTATATAGGTTATAGGGCTCTTATATCCATTTTTTTTGGCCAAGACCTCAAGAAAATCCAATCCTAATTATTCTCAAACTATATAGCCTAACTATTCATACAAATCACATGTCAATAATCCTTCTCAAATATAGAATGAAATACCTAAAGTTTTCATGGAGCGGATCTTCAATTGTCAATCTATAATATGATATTTTTTCCTCTCAACTTCTAATCAACCATCAGGTTCACTCATGATATTCATATGACTAAGGACTTTTATAAAAGGTCAACTGTCAAATATTACATCTAAAACTAATTTTAAATCGTTTCTCGGTCAATCTTTAAAATTTGCATTCCAGTCATAATTAATCTCAAAATTAAAAAACATGAGATAACTTTTATATATCCAATACATAATCAAAATCCTTTAGATCTACGGCCTAAGCTCTGATACCATTTCTATCATGCCCCAAATTCACACATATAATTGCAACAAAAAATGCGTGACATGCCGCGATGATGCAGAAGCATATGCTGAGATCAATTAAGATCTTACGGGAGATATGGTTGAGATCTAGAAAGATTCGGGAAGGGATTTTTTATAATTTAAATTGAGATTTAATTAAAATTTGTTGCAATTTAAATTGTTTATAGATCTTATTAGTTTAGATTAGACTTATTTTATTGTTTTTTCTTTTTAATTAAGATTTATTTCTTTAGGGTTAAGTTTTTATTCTCCTATTTAAAAGAGATAAGAATTATTGTATGAAGGAGTTGATTTTGATTATTGAATAAAAGTTGCTTGTTAGGAAAGGAAAAGCTGCGGCTTTTGTTAAAGAAGAGGCCATCATACCCCGTTCTTGGTTCTTTTAGGGGTTTGTTCTTGTGTAATCTCTTGAGAGGGAATACATCGTGCTGAGCATCGAGCCTCCGTAGGCTGATCCTCATCAGTTTGTATCAGAGCGTATGCGTCATCACATTCTTGGTGAAAGGCGAAGAACCGAAGGCACACCGTGGGTATAGGCGTGGTGCACAACAACGCTAGCGGAAACTGTGAGATATCGAGATCGAAGTAACTTTTGAGACAAGTTTAACGACTAACGGTGACTATCGAGTCCGCCACCCTTCGGGGGCCAGATGATGACAGTTTGGGGTCCGAAGATGAAAATCCTTTTCAGCGTTTGAGATCCGACGATGAAAGGAGTATTGGACGTAGAGATCGGTATCCAATCGACCGCTACAGGGATCTGACATGAAGGTGGAGTTATCGGAGTTTTAGGGTAGAATCAATTCGGGGGGTTTCATTGACTGTTTGCTTACCGTCGAGCGAGTCTTCGACTACAAGGAGATGTCCGAGGAGAGAAAAGTGAAGGCGGTCACACTCAAGTTGAAATGACACACATCAATTTGGTGGGAGAATCTTAAGATCAAACACGCCCGAACTGGAAAACCCAAGATCTCAACTTAGAAGATGGAAAAGAAGCTTCATGAAATGTTTCTACCGGAGGATTATGTGTAACAAACCTACATCCAGTTGCATACCTTTCGGCAAGGAGCTCGATCCGTCGAAAGAGTACACCGAGGAATTCGACTTATTGATGATGAGATGCGGAGTCACCGAAGCCGAGCAACAAACAATTTCTCAATACTTAGACGGGTTTCGTGCCGAAATCAAAGATATCGTCGAGCTCCAACAATATATTTCATATAATGACCTATACAAATTGCCGATCAAACTAGAGAAACAACTGAAGGCCAAAAGGTGGCCGAGATTGAATAATGACACCAGCCGAGAAGGTTCCTCATCGGCAGGTAACTACCGAGCGAAAACGGCCGAGATACCAAAAATGACCGAATTCCAATGAAAGGCCGATAATACAATTTCGACCAAAGAGACCAACGAGCTCAAATAAACCAAGTTGTTTTGGAGGAGGCAAGATGGGCTAATGCCATAAATGCTAAGGATCCGGGCATTACAACTATGAGTGTCCCAATCAACGAGCCATAACCATAATAGAAGGGGATGTTGTCGAAGAAGTGAAACTACCCATCTACGATAAGTATGATGATGAAGACGCTGAAAAGATTACTTATTGTGATCATGGGGAATCTCTTGTGATTCAGCGCAATGTGAATAGCCGAGCAAGCGAGGATGAGGATGAGTGGCTGCGGCATAATATCATTCATACTCGATGTACGGCCTATGGGAAGGTATGCGACATCATCATTAATGGTGGTAGTTGTGAAAACGTCGTCGCCCGAGTGATGGTTGACAAGTTCCAACTAAAGATCGAGAAGCGATAAAAACCCGTTCGGCTTACTTGGCTTCGAAAGGGAAATGCTGTATCGGTCACTGAGAAGTGTTTAGTATCTTTTTTTATCGACAAGAATTATCAGAATTTATTGTGGTGTGATGTAGTGCCGATGGATGCGTTTCACCTGCTATTTGGTTGACCATGGCAATTCGATCGACGAGTGGTACATGGTGGGTACAAGAATACTTACTCTTTCATTAAGGATGGAGTACAGATCACTTTGGGGCCGTTGAAAATTCAAGGAGTATGTAACAAAAACTCAGTTAATAATTTCATTAGTCATACCAAGTTTATGGAGGCGGCTGAAGAAAATGGTGCGATGTATGTTTTAATGGTGTTGGAGGCTAATAAAGAACATCCGAGCTATCCACCGATCTTGGAGGGTCTTTTGGAAGAATTTTCAGATGTGAAGACTTACATGCTGGGTTGTCACCTGACCGGGATATTCAGCATCATATCGATCTCGATTCGGGAGCAGTCTTATCGAATAAAACAGCTTATCGCATGACACCAAAGGAGCATGAAGAATTGCGACGACAAGTCGAGGATTTGATGCAAAATGGATACTTGAAAGAAAGCATGAGTCCTTGTGCAATGCTGGCATTGCTTGTTCCAAAAAAAGATGGACCATGGTCAATGTGTATCAATTGCCGAGCTATCAACAAAATCACGGTAAAATATTGATTCCTTATATCCCGGCTTGAGTGTATTCTCAAGGATCGACTTGAGAAGTGGGTATCACCAAATTAGGATTCGGTGAGGAGATGAGTGGAAGACAGCCTTTAAAACGAAAGATGGATTGTATGAGTGGCTTGTTATGCCGTTTGGGTTGTCTAATGCGTCGAGTACCTTTATGTGACTTATGAACCAAGTGTTTCGATCTTTTATTGGGAAGTTTGTGGTAGTCTACTTTGATGACATCTTGGTTTATAGTCGAAGTTTGGAGCAGCATGTTGAACATCTTCGGCAGATTATATATACCCTGAGAGATGATATTGTTCGTGAATCTCAAAAAGTACGAGTTTGTTACCGGCAGTTTGGTCTTCTTGGGTAATATAGTTTCAGCCGAAGGGGTAAAAGTCAACTCAGCAAAAGTAGAAGCTATCACTTCATGGCCGACGCCGACATCTATTTATGAAGTATGTAGTTTTCATGGTTTGGTTTCGTTTTATCGACGGTTCATAAAGAATTTCAGTACGTTGATGGTGCCGATGACCGAATACTTAAAAGGAAAAACTTTCGAGTGGACGAAAACGACCGACGATAGTTTTTAGTTGATTTAGAAGAAAATCACTGAAGCTCCAGTGCTTGCACTTCCTGACTTCGGTAAAGTGTTTGAAATTGATTGCGATGCATCTAAATTAAGAATTGGCGGAGTATTGAATCAGGAAGGTCGGCCTATTGCGTTCTTTAACGAGAAGTTGAATGCCTTAAGAATTAGTTACTCAAACTTATGATGTCGAATTGTATGTGATTGTTCAATCTCTTCGACATTGAGAGCATTATCTACTTCATCAAGAGTTTGTGTTAAATTCTGATCATGAGGCGTTGAGGTATATCAATGGTGATCATAAGTTGAATAGTCAGCATGGAAAGTAGGTTGCTTATATACAGATGTTTGTGTCGTTTGTCATTCGGCATAAGGCTCATAAAGAAGGCTCACAGAACAAAGTAGCCGTTGCATTGAGCTGATAAGTTTCACTATTATCGGCTTTACAAGTTAAAGTTATCGATTTTGAACAATTGAAGGAATTGTATAAGGAAGATGAAGATTTCGGCGAAATTTGGGCAAAATATCTATCAAGAAATTTTGAAGATTATGCGCTCGCTGATGACTTTCTTTTCAAAAGAAGCCGGTTATGTGTGCCGAATTCCTCACTTTGAGATGCAATTATTTTGGAGAGCCATAACGGAGATTTGGCAGGGCATTTTGGCCGAGATAAGACGATTGCTTTGGTGGATGAGTATTTCGTATGGTCGAAATTAGCAAGAGACGTGGCGAAGCACGTGGAAAGATGTCGAACTTGTACCTTGGTTAAAAACCAATCGCAAAACATGGGTCTTTATACACCATTACCAGTGCTCGAAGCTCCATGGGATGACATTAGTCTAGACTTTGTCCGGGGTTTGCCAAGAACACAAAGAGGTATGAATTCAATCTTAATTGTTGTCGATAGATTTTCAAAAATTGCGCATTTTCTTCCATGCAACCAAACGTTCGAGGCCTCTCGAGTGGCCGAGTTATATTTTAAAGAAATTGTTAAGTTACATGGAATTTCAAAGACGCTGACATTGGACTGAGATACAAAGTTCGTTGGGCATTTTTGGAGAACCTTATGGCGAAAGACGGGGACGCAGTTGCAGTTCAGTAGCTCGCATCATCTATAGACTGATGGGCAGACTGAAGTGGTGAACCAAACATTAAGAAATTTGCTGAGGAGTTATGTGGGCGATAACCAGAAAAGTTGGTAGTCTGTGTTACCACAAACCGAGTTCGTCTACAACCGATTGATTTCAGGGTCAACGGGGAAGAGTCCTTTTGAGGTGGTATATGGGATAAATCTGATCAGTCCTCTTTGATCTTGTACCAATTCATATCACTGCGAAGTTTAGTAGAGATGGCGACGATATTGCCGAACATATTAAGAAACTTCATCAACAAGTTCATGCCAAAATAGAAAATTCGAACGACAAGTATAAAGCGGTTGCAAAAAAATATCGAAGGCCAGCCGAATCTGAAGCAGGAGATTTAGTGTGGATCAATTTTTGGCCTGAGCAATTTCCTTGAGGTAAATTTGGGAAGCTGAAGAATCGAGCCGATGGACCATTCAGAGTGCTGGAAAGAATTGGTGAGAACACATATAAGATTGAGTTACGAGACAACTATGGAGTTTCAACGTCTTTCAATGTAGCCGATCTAAAGCGCTACGTTGAGAAGCAATGAGAGCCGAACTCGAGATCGAGTTTTTTTCAACCTGGGGAGTCTGATGCAGGAGCATATGCTGAAATCAATTAAGATCTTACGGGAGATATGGTTGAGATCTAGAATAATTCGGCAAGAGATTATTTATAATTTAAATTGAAATTTAATTAAGATTTGTTGCAATTTAAATTGTTTAGATCTTATTAGTTTAGATTATATTTATTTTATTTTCTTTCCCTTTTAGTTAAGATTTATATCTTTAGGGTTAAGTTTTTATTCTCCTATTTAAAAAAGATGAGAACTATTGTATGAAGGAGTTGATTTTGATTATTGAATAAAAGTTGCTTGTTAGCAAAGAAAAAGCTGTGATTTTTGTTAAAGGATATGCCATCATACCTCGTCCTTGGTTTTTTTAGGGTTTTGTTCTTGTGTTATCTCTTGAGTAGGAGTAGGTTATGCTGATCATCGAGCTTCCGTAAACCGATCCTCATCACGCGATCTCAACAAGGAGACCGCAAGACCCAACTAATAAATCTCTAAAGATAAAATCCATCTCCATAATAACATAAATAGTAGATTTAAAAATTCTAATTAACTAAACAACTCCAAGTCATAGAGTGAACTTTATTATAATAACATTTAAATAACATATTTTATTTGAATAAAGTTTATTCTAGCAACTAGATAGAAAGACGACTAAATTAGTTATTCATAGCAAGACCGCAAAGCTTCCCATGCCGCCAACATGAAGTACATCCTAGCCTTTTTATTAACTCTCCTTCAGAAAGTTACCCTGTATTGGGATTGGTAGCCACATACAAAAGTTGGTAAGCTATAACGCTCAGTAAGGAAATAGACACATGTCTAATACATTTATAATAAATTAGAAAACAACAATACATAAAGCAATCAATTATACAAGCAATGGTAATATTAGTTTGCACATATATCTTGTATAAAAATGCAATACAACAACTGTGCCTTTTATCCCAAGCATATAGGGTAGGCTACATGAACCAACATGAGAATCACGTCAAGTCCAGCACATGAATCCTCCGCCTCCACTCACTCCTATCGAGCAATATACTTTCATTGAGGACTTTGGCAACCATACTTTTCGTATCACCTCCATCCATGTTTTCTTCGGTCTTCCTTTCGTCTTTTTGATATTGCCTATATCGAGAGTATCCATTCATTGAATCGGTGCTTCCATAGGTCTGCGTCGCACATGACCAAACCATCTTAGCCGGTTTTCTCGTATCTTCTCCTCCACATATGCTACACCAAATTTTGCACGAATATCCTCATTTCGCACCTTATCTTTTCTAGTGTTACCATACATCCAACGAAGCATGCGGATCTCCGCTACGTGCTTCTTCTGTGTATGATGCTTCTTAGGAGCCCAGCATTCTGTACCATATAATAAGGCAGGCAGAATAGCGCTCCGATAAAACTTCCCTTTCAATTTTAACGGAAAGTTACGATAACACAAAATCCCTGTTGCACTCCTCCATTTCAACCAACCAGCTTGGATCCTTTGATTAACATCGCTATCGATCTCCCCATTCTTTTGGACGATGGAATCTAGAAATCTAAACTGATCGCTCGGTGATATTTCGTGCCCTTTCAATGTTATACCAATATGGTTTTGACTTCTCTATTTGCTAAATTTGCAATGCATATATGCTGTGTTGGACCTGCTCAATCTGAACTCCCGAGATTTCAACGTTTGCCTCCATAACTCTAATTTGGCATTAACCCCCGCTTTCATCTCATTTACTAGAGCAATATCATCAGCGAATAGCATACACCAAAGTATCTCATCTTGGATAGTTTTAGTAAGCTCATCCATCACGATGGTAAATAGGAATGGACTTAATACAGATGCTTGATATAAACCAATTGTAATCGGAAAATCACTCGTTAGGCCGCCGCAAGTTCTGACATTTGCCACTACTCAATCGTACGTGTCCTTGATTATGTCAATATACTTGACGGGGACCGCCTTCTTCATCATTATCCCCCATAATACCTCTTTAGCTATCTTGTCGTACGCTCTCTCTCAATTAATAAATATCATATGCAAATCTCTTCTCTTTTGAAAACGCTTGACAAGTTGACGAAACAAATGAACAGTCTCCGTCGTCGATATAATTTTCATGTACGAAGATATAATTTTCATGTACGGAAAAACTAATAGGTTACGATTAAGCATGGTCAACACCTCTAGCTCGGTTGACATAAGTAAAACGTTGTTATATGTAGCCTGTGGTAGGAAGAACCGCATGTTATGACCCGTGGTGAGGTTGCCTTGTGGCGCGCACTATAATCTTACCGGGACTACACTACTAGCTTGGATTTAATCTATTTTTCCCCCAACTCATACCGGTATTAACCTACGAGACGTATACGGTAATTTTTATTTCTAAAGTAGAAATATATATTCTTTGAATATAGCCAACCACGTGCTCAAGGCACAAATTGTGATCAAAATCACCATGTTGTATGCATCTTAGTACTATATGAAAAACATGTCGGTCTATCGAAATATATATGGTGATAACAATAAAATATTATTCAAGTTGTATATTAAGCATCGAATAAGCATACATCATCAACTAACAAGCAATAACATGAAAATTATGAATTAGCTAAAAAATGTATCCATCCACTGTTACCGTACAATCCAAATTGATTTGATAAAACTCCAACGCTTTCCTTAGTTCTCGATAGATAGCTATAAAATACATAAAACATATAATTAATAAAATATCTAAATATTTGTTAGATCTACATACTAAGTATACCCAAGCATATACCAACAAATTAAAAGTCTACAATTTATTTAGAAGCTTATGTGCAATTTTTTCTATTTTTTTTATAACATCTTTTATATGATTTTTCGGGCTTTAAAACAATCATCTCAAAACTCTGGGGGTTGAAGAAAATTTTCCAGTCCCAAAACTCAATGCTTTATTAATTAGATAATGGGTCGAAGTGAAACGTGTCGGTTTGGATCTAAATCCAAACCGCAATCTGTCGCGCTCCACACCCCAGTACGGATGGTATTGTTCGCTCTGGCCGAAATCGCACGGTTTTGTCCTTTGGAGCAAACTGGACTAAAGAAGGGGCCACTTCCCAGGAGGTCACCCATCTTAGGATTTCTTCAGACCGAGCATGCTTAATTATGGAGTTCTTCAAATTTCGAAGTGCCGGTTCATCCAAGAAATGCCTCCGTAATTGCGGGCGGCATCATTACATTTATAATGCAGTTCGGTCCTCTTTCGGAATGTGTTTCAGGGACCCGATCCTATTGTTCTGAAACGGCTCCACACTCAGATCACTATGTGTCCGCAACATACCGTGCTGAGTGTGGACAGAGCAAATCACCATGATGTTCGAAGACCACACTGCTCTAGGGGTATTACATCCCCACCTAAGAACAATGGTTCATTCTCGAACCACAGAACTACTACTGAGGGACCTGCATGAGCCACCATAAATGTTACGCCCCACGCCTCAGTACGGATGGTATTGTCTGCTCTGGTCGAAATCACACGATTTTGTCCTTTGGAGTGAACCGGACTCGAGAAGTGGCCACTTCCAAGGAGGTCACTCATCCTAGGATTTTCCTAGCCGCGCACGCTTAATTATGGAGTTCTTCAAACTCCGGAGTCTCGGTTCTTCCTAAAGACGCCTTCATAATTGAGGGCAGCATCATTACATTTATAATATAGTTCGGTCCTCTTTCGGAATGCGTTTTAGAGACCCGATCCCATTGTTCTGAAGCGGCTCCACACTCATATCACAATGCGTTCGCAACAGACCGCACTAAGTGTGGACAGAGTAGATCACCATGATGTCCGAAGACCGCACTGCTCTGGGGGTATTACACAATCCAAATTAAATTATAAAGGACATGTATTATAAGGTGGATCGAGTATTATAAATTTAACCCAACCCGAATCGAAACCCACTTCTATCCTCTAAGTCTACGACGCTTATGTTCTTTCTCATCCCGTTCCCAAAACAACTGATGCCCTAACCCTAGCCATGGCGGCCTCAATCCTCGCCATAGGCCGATCAAAATCGACCTCGACAACAGTGCCACTATTGACGAAACCATCCTCTCTCATGTTCTATCTCAAAGGGAAGTTAAATTTGAATAAAGGGAAGATCTTATTTAAACCGAGATCTAAAAGGAAATCGAGGGGTTTTACAGAAGACGGGGTACGAGTTCTCTCCTCTAAGTCTCATATCTCGAATTTCCGCTGTTTCTTCTTTCAACAACAACAACAACTGAGCCTTTTATCCCAAGCATATGGGATATGCTACATGAACCAACATGAGAAGCACGCCGGGTCCAGCACATGAATCCTCCGTCTCCACTCACTCTTATCGAACAATATACTTTCATTGAGGCCTTTGGCAACCATATCGTTTCGTATCACCTCCATCCATATTTTCTTCGGTCTCCCTTTTGCCCTTTTGCTATTGCCCATATCGAGAGTATCTATTCGTCGAATCGGTGCTTCCATAGGTCTGCGTCGCACATGACCAAACCATCTTAGCCGATTTTCCCGTATCTTCTCCTCCACAGGTGCTACACCAACTTTTGCACGAATATCCTCATTTCGCACCTTATCTTTTCTAGTGTTACCGCACATCCAACGAAGCATGCGCATCTCCGCTACGTGCATCTTGTGTGTATGATGCTTCTTAGGAGCCCAGCATTCTGTACCATATAATAAGACATGCCGAACAACGCTTCGATAAAACTTCCCTTTCAATTTTAACTGAAAGTTACGATCACACAAAATCCCTGTTGTACTCCTCCATTTCAACCAACGAGTTTAGATCCTTTGATTAACATCACTATCGATCTCCCTATTCTTTTGGATGATGGAACCTAGATATCTAAACTGATCGCTCGATGATATCTTTTTCCCTTCCAATGTTATACCAATATGGTTGACTTCTCTGTTTACTAAATTTGCAATGCATATATCCTATCTTGGAGCTGCTCAATCTGAATCCTCGAGATTCCAATGTTTGCCTCCATAATTCCAATTTGGCATTAACCCCTGCTTTCGTCTCATTTACTAGAACAATATCATCGGCGAATAATATACACCAAGGTACCCATCTTAGATAGTTCTAGTAAGCTCATCCATCATGATGGTAAACATGAATGGTCTTAATGCAGATCCTTGATGTAAACCGATTGTAATCGGAAAATCACTCGTTAGGCCGCCGCAAGTTCTGACATTTGCCACTACTCCATCGTATATATCCTTGATTATGTCAATATACTTGATGGGGACCCCTTTCATCATTGTCCCCCATAATACCTCTCTAGGTACCTTGTCGTATGCTTTTTCTAAATCAATAAATATCATATGCAAATCTCTTCTCCTCTCTCGAAAACGCTCGACAAGTTGACGAAGTAAATGAATAGCCTCTGTCGTCGATCGTCCAAGTATGAACTCAAACTGGTTCTTTGTTATCTTAATATCCTTCCTTAGCCTGTGTCCAATCACTCTCTCCCAAAGTTTCATGGTGTGACACATAAGTTTTATTCCACGGTAGTTTGAGCAACTTTGAATGACACTCTTGTTCTTGTAGATAGGTACAAGGATACTTTTCCTCCATTCATTTGGCATCTTTTTTGTCTGCCAAATCTTATTAAACAGATCTGTCAGCCATTTAACGCCTATTTCTCCTAAGCATCTCCACCTCGATAGGAATCCTGTCAGGACCAACCGCTTTTCTTAAACTCATTCTGTTCAAAGCTTCTTTAACCTCAGATAGTCTTATTTTACGCATGAAATCACGGTTTATATCTTGAGATCGAATGACAAGTCCATCCAAATTCTTAGTAAAGCTCTCATTGAACAATTTGTCAAAATAATCTCTCCATCTTTCCTTGATATCCTCATCTCGAACTAAAACCTTCTGATTTTCATTTTGACACTTCTCCGCACATAAGTCTCTAGTCTTCCTTTCCCGCATCCGAGCAATCTGGTATATATCATTTTCAGCCTCTTTAGTGTCTAATTTGTTGTACACCTCCTTGTAGACCTTAGATTTAGTTTCCCGAACAGCTTTCTTAACTTTCCTTTTAGCCATTTTATACTTCTCAAATCTCTCCACATTTCTACTTTTCTTCAAATCTTTATAAGAATCCATTTTATTTTTAATAGCAGTTTTTACTTCTTCATTCCACCATGATGTGTTCTTAGATGGTGGAGCACCACCTCTCTACTCACCAAGTAGATCTCTAGCTACCCTCTTGATACAACTAGCCATTTTGTTCCATGTTCTGTCTGAATCATCTTCCGACTGCCAATCCGCTTCTTGGACTATACGATCTATAAAAGCCTTTTGGTTACCTTCTTTTAATTGCCATCATTTAATTTTAGGCCCTACCTTACGTCTAATCTTCTTAGGTCCTCTTCTAAATCGAAAATCTAGAACTAAAAGTCTATATTGAGTAGTTACACTCTCACCTGGCACTATCTTATAGTCGATACAACAACCTCTATCTATTCTTCTCGTCGGAAAAAATCTATTTGACTACCACTTGATCCGCTCCTAAAAGTGATAAGGTGTGACTCTCTTTTCCTAAACCAGGTGTTTGCTAAGATCAAGTCATAAGATAATGCAAAATCTAGAATCGAGTCACCTACTTCATTCTTTTGTTCAAAACCAAAACCTCCATGGATAATATCAAACCCATTACGACTAGTACCTACATGTCCATTGAGATCACCACCAATAAATAGCTTCTCTCTACTAGGTATACTTTGCACCATCTCGTCTAAATCCTCCCAGAATAGACGCTTACTAGCGTCATCAAGATCTATCTGTGGTGCATAAGGACTAATAACATTAAGGATCTCTTCCCTAGAATAAGCTTAACCAGTAAAATTCTATCACCTTTTCTCCTAATCTCAACTACATCCTCAAGCAACCGTCTATCTATGATTATGCCTATCCCATTACGATTTTTATCTCTGCCCGTATACCAAAGCTTATAATCTCAAGGCTCAATGACTCTACTCTTTTCACCTACCCATCTAGTTTCTTGCAAATACATAATACCAACTTTCTTCCTAATCATCACCTTCACTAATTCTATTAGTCTACCCGTAAGGGAACCTATGTTCCAGGAAGCTAGACGGATCCTATGAAACCCTTACTTATTTGTCACTACATCCGGGGTCCGATGTAGCGCGCCGTTTCTGGACGACGACCTAGAAGCCCTTGCATACTTAACACTACACCCGGGATCCGATGTAGCGCGTCGCTGAGTAGGGGACGCCCCAACGATATTCTTATTATGATTCATGTCATAAAATGTGACAGTTTTACGTTGGCTGTCATAAGTCTACCACAACCCTCACCCTTCCTCATCCGGACTTGAGACCGGCAACGGTGGGATTCCACTGCCTCCTCTTTGTGTTCTCTTTTTCATCATCTTTTTTTTGTATGACCAAGGCAAGAGAATTAGGATTTTAAATATATATAGGTAGGGTTAAATCATATATATGACTTAATTAAAAATTGGTAACATAGCTGAAAATCTTCAATAAAAAATAATATCATGGTTTCCTTCCAAATATGGTCAAATTTAAAATTTGAAATTTAAATCTTTTATGTTGACCAATCCTTAGGTTATTCTATCCTTAAATATGAAAAAGATTATTTTCAGATAATTATTCTAAATTTTTTTCTTCTGATTTTACACTTTGTTTTCTAACTTGTTTAGTGGAATACCCTGGGATATAAACTGGGTGTTCTCCCAAAATGTTTAATAACTACTATTTTTGTATAAATAAATTCCTGAACTCCATTGATATTGCGTTTCAGAATTATATATGGAGCTGAAACTTCCGGGTGTAATATAATTGGGTTTCATTCAGGTACTTAAGAACTTGTATGCCATTTCCTCTTCCATTCATGTTGCTGTCAATGGCATGAATTCTTACTTATTATGTTACAAACATCATCAATTTGAGCTCCATTATATTCTCAGACTAAATCTTGTCATCCAAATAGTTGCCACTTATTTCTTTTTGGGTTAATTAAAAAATTACCAAATAGTTAAAGTTACGAGAAACTACCATAAACTATCATAATTACAAGAAACTACCATGCTTTGAAAGATTTGTGGTAGTTTCTTGCAAATATTATTGACGTGGCACCTTAGTTATCGTAGTTTATCGGAGTTTTTGAAATTTTTGTGGTAACTTCTTGTAGTTGTTGAAAGTTTTGTGGTAGTGTGTACTAGTTCTCAGAGTATTTGTCAGTTTCTTGTAAATGAGCCAAAGTATTTGGTAATTTTTTGGAATTAAGCCTTTCTTTTTTATGTATTCAGAGAAGCCACTGGTTTTCAGAGTAAGACCTAATAGTTCAGAATAGCCAATGTGAGTTAGCAGTAATGCACTCTCTGTAATTACATTCCTTCAACTACTAACAAGTTAATTAAATCCCTTTCTCTACTGTTTTGTTCTTTAATTAATCTTCGGAACGTCACAGGTATGAAGATAAAAATGATTTTCAACTGAACCTCTTCAATGCTCGAATTTTTACTTCCTGGGTCCAATTAGCTGATATATAGTATCAAGTCAATAAACAATTTGCATATCGATTTTTTTTCCTTCCAAAATCCGGACAGATAAAACTGATGGAACTAGATACAAACAATCTGTAACAACAAGAACGCAGGGCCACAAATATGAGAGTGGGTAAATAAAAACTCAGAGGACCAGCACACAACCTATGGAGAATTAGAAGCTGGACATCACTGAAACCACCAGTAGAAAGAAGAAGAGAGAAGGGGTGAGCATGGCAGAGCTTATGTCCGACGACGACGATTGGCCTTTGGTGGGTCCTGCCTTGGATCCACCTTTAGAAGCAGGAACACCTGCTGTTGAAGGAGGGGAAACACCGCCCGGGGCCGATGGTGCATCCATGGCTGGCGCCGGGGCGCCCTTGGGAGATCCAGCAGTCGGAACAGATGCACCGGCTGGAGCTGCAAAGGTACACAATGATAAAACAGTATTAGGTTTACTAGTTTCAGATGTATCGCAGAATCCTAATTTGTGTTGCATTCACAATGTCAACGCACATCACGAGTACATTAGATAATTAGATTGATCATACATCTTCAGCTAGAACAGAGTATGCGTGGAGTGTTTAGTATGTGTAGGTGTGGTCCCATTTCTATATAAGTTACAAGTTGTTGTTTGGTATGAAGTAATTTCTCGTCCAACACGAAGTTTGAACTATATCTTGAGTTTGAAAATCAATTCTTAAGACTATGCTCAAATTTAATGCAGTTCCAACTATGCCTTTATAGACAACTAGTTCCAAATATATCGCGCTCGTCAATTTGTTCGATTTTAAGTTATTGCTGCTTCAACATTTAGTTAAAGCTACAAATCAAGTTAGAAATTCTCCAATTGAAACCGTGCTCAAATCATTTAAGTACTTTTGAAATACAGAGCATATGAGGATAAGCAGTTACGATTGTGCAACTCTTAGCAATCAAATTATGCCCTAAGCTGGCTTGACTTTAGATTCTTACCGTTACACTGGCTAAGGGATGGAGTTGGAATGCTGCAGGCACCGGGGAGGGTGAACGCCTGAGTTCCATTTACAGGGAATGGGAGTGTCGGAGCGACATTAAGGAACGCACACAAGCACTGGGCTTGAGTCTGGATCAAACTGGCAACCTGGGTGCAGCATTGAGAAGATGGAGTTAAGGAGGCGCTCGTGATAAATCCCATGCAAGGCTGAAGGGTAACGATCGGAGGTTGGCAGGTTGGCTGCGCCGATGAACGGGCCCACGTTATGGTCACAAGGACCAGGGCTAGACCTAGCTTTGACCCTCGTTGTGCCATTTGATTAGTTTATGAATATGGTTAGTCAAAGAGATTGTTATTTGATGATTGGAGTGAGATTGAAAAAGAGAAGTGGGATTTATAAGAAGAAACAGTTGCTGTGCTTTGCTGTTGGTGACCCAACTCCGCCTACTTTGAGAATCAGTATTGGTTGTTGCCAACTGCTGTGTTTAAAATGAAAAAGGAGTAGTTTTAGATAGGAGTTAATTACATGGGAAAGATAATGGCAGAGATTATCTGCTGGATGCCCCTGATGCATATTGCAGAGGAACTGTTTATTATGGGGCCAGAATTAGGTGACAATACAAGCAATCAAGATATTTGTGGGTGATCAAGAAGATGTTGTGCTGGTGAAATCTTAGGTAGATATCTTTCCTATTAATATTGCTTAGAACCCTTCCATCTAGATTGATTGCTATGCGGAGTTAAATTGTTACAATAACCTCAAAGATGTCTGAAATCATGCACAGACTACTGCCATGAATTTTTCTTTTTCCTTTTTGGCTAAAAAGTTATGTATAGGAATAATTTTAAAGTACTTTAAATATTAACGATATGAGATACACATTGACACGGCACGGAACAACCAGACTAATGAAGATGCAAATGCGGACATGCACACAAGATCCAATAATGATTAGCAGCCCTAACATTCCCGTCCCGCGTCTCCTGGTAATTGTCTTTCTGGTTGCAAGTATTTTGTCAATTTGCGGCATTTGTTAATAGCCTTACCACCCAAACCCAGAAAGTTAAGAGTGTACCCTACTGATCTGTTGAACCAAACAACTATCTCTCTTGCCTCTTGAAAGTAAACCATCCATTATAACTTAATATAACCAATCTTCATAGTGCCATAAGGGTATTGCTCAACATGGAAATTCGCTGTTTCAATTTCTTATCAGGATCTACTTAAGGTCAACATGAAACAAATACAATGATAGAGCAGAAGGGCATGCAACCACATACATGAATGCATAGGATAAAATAGAGATGAGACACGTGTGGATCCCTGTTTAACATATGAGGCAAAGCAATCGTGGCTGTTAACCAGATTCCCTCACTTGACTCGAGCCTTCGATTTAACAGAATGGGGATTACAACTGGGTTCAACATTAACACAAGGGATGCCGTTGCAGGCTTAACTCATGCCTCAAGGCAATGCCTGATTGCCAAACTTACCTGTAAAGCGCGGATCATTAGTCTACTGATAAGTATCCCTTATAACTTTCATATATGTTCCGTACTTTACTTATATTGTCGAGTCAACCAGACCCATAGGTTATACGATAAATATCATTTACCAATAGTTCAACACCAGTCTACGTATTCTATCACATGGTTAAAATGCTCTTTCTTTTCCATCATCCACTTTGATTTTCACTCATATATACATATGCTAAGGCTTTTAATATTCCATATACATTTTTGAGTTTAAAACTAGTTTAACAGTATTAAAAACATTTGTATCTTGTTAAAATTGATCGCAAATTCGGCCTGAGATCAAGAGCCCAAGAGTGAATACGTGCAATGCACGTAGTGGGTTTCATAATTGGAGTGGGGTTTAGATTTATCTAAATCTTTTAAGTTAATCTTATCTCTATCAAACATCTACTCTATATATATTAGTAATATATATGCTTATATATTAAGGAATTCAAACGGAGCCTTAAATGAATAAAATCAACAGTGTTGATTTAAGAAAGGATTTGTTTATCAAAGCCTATATATTAGCACAATCAAGAGCCTATTTATAAGGCTAGTGGAAAAAAAACCCAACACAACAGCCTTAATTTTCTGCGGCTACGAGAGCTTTGGAAATCCCGAGGCTAATAAATTAATGAACAGAGCGCTGGTGATTGGTGCGGCCAGGTGCAACAATTTAATTGACAGTGGCTGTGGCTTTGGAAAAATAGTAGAGAGGTTTGAGAGATTTGTATAAGAGATTCTTTTGTATTTGGGCGGTGATCGGAGAGGGCGTTATCGTTGTAATTCTTTCTTAACAGTGGAAGTTTTCGTCGTCGGGTAAATCTTGTGTTTATTGTTTGGTGCGCTTCTGATAATTTGTATTGTTTTGGTAGATTATCCGGTTAGTCATTTTCAAGTAGTTTGTTTGTACGTGATCCCGATAGATTATTTTTCCGCTGCGATTCTTGGTGTGTTTTGTGACTCCTTGGAGGATCACGGATATAGAAAAATTCACAAGTGGTATCAGAGCATCAGATTTTGTATTTTTGGATTATTTAGGGAGAAAGAATCTACACATTACAAGGCGAACAAGTTTGATAGGCGGAACAACTTTAGCTTTTGGAGGTTGAAGATGATGGCTATTCTCAAGCAGTAAGGGGTTCACAAGATTGTCTTTATAAAAGACCGTATTCCGGAGAAGACCATTGATGATAAGAAAGAAGAGATGGAGGACATGGTCTTTAGTTTGATACAACTTTAGTTGGCTGACGAGCTTCTATGCGAGTTTGTGCTAGAGACAACAACAACGGGGTTACAGAGCAAGTTGGAGTCCCTATACATGAAGAAATTTCTTACAAATCGTCTCTATCTCAAGCAACGATTGTATAAGTTAAAGATGAAGGAGGGGATATCCATCAAAGATCACCTAGACGAACTCAACCAGATCATGGACTTGCGGAACGTGGATGTGAAGATAATGGATGAGGATCAGGCGATAATTCTACTCTGTTCGTTGACCTCAAAGTACGGGCAGTTCGTCAAGTCAATGGTGTGAGGCCGAGATAAGCTTTTCTTAGAAGATGCCAAAGCAGGTCTGCACAATGAGATGTTGAGGGAGAAGGTGGTAGGTAAAAAGAGTAGTCAAGATGACGCGTTATCCGTTAGACACCGTTCAGATGGAGGCTCCAAGAGAAAATCGAGAAATCGTGAGAATGACAAGTGCATTATTTCCAAGGAGAACGGGCATTGGAAAAGGGATTGTCCGAAACGTAAGGTGAAAGGCAAGCATATGTCTTTACGTTCTGTAGTTGCGGTGGAGGATTCAGATGAGAGCATTGATGGTTTGATTCTATTGGCATGTGCGACTTCAGACGCACATGAATCGTGGATGTTGGATTCGGTGTATTCGTTTTATGCGACTCCGAATCGAAGTTGGTTTTCTACATATCGTTCAGTTGATAGAGGCTCGGTCTTTATGGGGAACGGTATGATAGGCAGAGTTGTTGGGATTGGTGCAGTTCGGATTCGCATGCATGATGGGAGAGTTCGGACGTTGACAGATGTCAGGCATGTACTAGATCTGAGCAGGTGCTTGATTTCATTAGGTGCTTTGAGCGGGATCGGTTATAAGTGCGTGATCGATAGAGATTCCGTGATGCTTTCCAGAGATGCTCGTATTGTCATGAAGGCGAATAGGATGAGGAATCTGTATTTTCTTCGGGGACGGACAATCTTAGAAGATATTGTTATATCTTTTACTGGTTCAGGTGGTTCAGACTCTGTCAAGGTGTGGCGTCCACGACCGGGCCATATTGGCGAGACGAGTTTGGAGGGGTCTCGAAAAAGCCCGTCACTTGGAGGTGTAGAGATCGGCAGAAGAAATATTCGGGAGGATTGTATTCAAGAGAAGAAGACAGAGATGGTTCCAGCACCGGTTTGTTCTCGAGGTGGAGTCAGACATCATGGTTCCTTCATTGACGACTTCTTGAGGAACTTGTGGGTGCATGTTGTTGAGCCGAAGACGGAGAATTTTCAGATTTTCAGGAAGGATGTTGTGGAGAAGCAGTTCGGGAAGCGTATGAAGGTTCTTCGTTCCGATCATGGTAGAGAGTTCTGTAAGTCAAGGAGGATCGTGTATCACACCACTTTTGATCCTAGGTATATTGGCGGAGCATAGCGGAAGGTTCGGAAGGTGTTTGGAAAGAACATGTGTTTACGGTTTATGGCTGCAGTTCCGAGGGAGTTTTGGACGGAGGCTCTATCTACTGCCGGGTACCTCATCGATCGGTCACCATCGACGGCATTAGATAGGATAATTCCTAAAGAGGTATAGACCGAAGGGGCTGGGAATTACTCAGGGCTTCGTAATTCTAGAAGCGGAGTAAAAGGGGAGCAAAAGGGTATAGGTCGTGGTGTCCTGGTACTAAAGGTAGAGTAATAAGCCAAAATATGATAGCCGATGAGTCTGCGATTTCTCTGAGAAAACAGACTCAGTCAGATGGTGAGTAGGGAACATGATCACCGAGCCAGATGGTGTTCAAGGCTTCAGTTCATGTTATAGATGAGGTGGTCGATACTTCGACTCGGACGGAGAGTCCGGTACAGCCAGTTGTGCGGAGGCCTATGGTATTTAAGCGCATGAGGGAGGCTAGGGATGAAGCTTCGAGGAAATGAGATCGAGAGTTTGACAGAAAGTCTGCATGTGAGATTCGTGGCATGTATATTGTCATGGATAGGGAGTTGCGTCCGTTGCAGCGGTATATCAAGCAGGTTCTCGCTTGGTATGAGAGAGAGACTCAACTCGTGTCTTCTCGGTTAGTCGTGCACTTCGGATTGGTGTCATCATCAGGTATAGCTAGCGATGGGAACAATTGGAGGTCGAGACAGGTTACAGGGACACAGAGGTAGATCGGCACTTCAGATTGTTATTGTAGTATCAACAGGAGAGACAGGATTGCTGACTGTCTTGGAGGCGGTTAGGGAGACTAAGTATTTGCAGAGATTGTTGGTTTTGGATGTTCCACAAGAGGTGCGAGTGTTCTTAGATGACGAGAAGACGATTATGGCTCTTACGAAGGTTGCTATCTATGGGAATCTGACAGGTGCATTTACAGGGATGGTTTCGGATTTTGAGTTCAAGCAGTGCTTGGACTTGATCTGCCTAGTTGATTGATAAGGCACGATGACGACGAGAACATGAGTTCCAAGTTTTTTGAGAAAGTGTTGAGATTGTGATGAATTTGAATTAAGGTGGAGATTGTTAAAATTGATTGCAAATTCGGCCCAAGATCAAGATCTTGAGAGTGAATACATGCAATGCACGTAGTGGGTTTCATAATTGGATTGAGATTTAGATTTATCTAAATCTTTTAAGTTAATCTTATCTCTAACAAACATCTACTCTAAATATATTAGTAATATATATGCTTATATATTAAGGAATTCAAATAGAGCCTTGAGCGAATAAAATCAACAGTGTTGATTTAAGAAAGGATTTGTTTGTTAAAGACTATATTAGCACAATCAAGAGCCTATTTATAAGGCTAGTGGAAAAAAAAATCAACACATCAGCCTTAATTTTCTGCGGCTACGAGAGCTTGGAAAATCCAGAGGCCCAATCAATTAATGAACAGAGAGCTGGTGATTGGTGCGGCCAATGATTGAAGGTGCAACAATTTAATTGACGGTGGCTGTGGCTTTGGAAAAATAGCAGAGAGGTTTGAGAGGTTTGTATGAGAGATTCTTTATATTTGGGCGGTGATTGGAGAGAGCGTTCGTTGTAATTCTTTCTTAATAGTGGAAGTTTTCGTTGTCAGGTAAATCTTGTGTTTGTTGTTTGGTGTGCTTCTGATAATTTGTATTGGTTTGGTAGATTGTCCGGTAAATCTTTTTCAAGTAGTTTATTTGCATGTGATCCTGATAGATTATTTTTCCGCTGCGACTCTGGGTGTGTTTTGTGACTCCTTGGAGGATCCCGAATATAGAAAATTCACAACATATCTGACCTCATTGATTTATTTGCTCACTACTCTGGCATGTTACCTGCAATCTCCACAGCTGTATGCTGGTCTCACCTTTTATCTTTTTTGAGAAAATTATACGGGTCTGATGTTGAATTCTATTTCAGCTCACGTTGAATTTCAGATGGAAATTACACTTTCAAAAACACTAGACCAAGATAATCGATCTTTGCGCAATTATAATCTTATTCCAACAATCCAATTCCTCAGGTACAAAATCAACATATCAGGCTCCATCATAGAAGCTCTTGCACAACAATTACAAGATGGAAAAAAGAATATGAATCCACACACACATGCATGGGAGAATACAAATCGACATAAATCAAGTCATAGAACAAGCTCAGTTAGAAGATGGCAAGCGATGAGACTGACACGATGACAAATAGGGCTGAAAACATCATCGAGCAAGTGGATGTGTAAGAAACCCCCATGGAGCCATCGGGTGTTGGAGTTGTCTTCGATCCGGTACCTGCAGTACACAACTTGCACAAATTAGTACTTATTATTAATTACTCCCTCCGTTCCTTTTTACTTGTCATTTTAGAGGAATGCATACCGATTAAGAAAATCATTATCACTTTCTTAATATCAGCAATTAATCTACTGGCAGACCATCACTAAAAAATCATATCATTCCTGCCCTCAACTATTAAGAAAATCATTAATATCATTTTTTTAATATCAGCAATTAATTTTCTAGGCTATTTTTGTTACCATATCATTTATTGATATTTTTATCATTAATGATTTTCTCGTTATTCCAAGAACGTCAAATAAAATGGGACACTTCTCTCTCCGAAATGACAAGTAAAAAAGGACGGAGGGAGTATATATATTATCAATCATCATATTTTTAAAGAGTTCATGTTATAGTGTATTTGTTGGTCCGGCACATGAAAAGTATCTTGTATGTTCAAGCCATGTGTCCGGTGACGAGGGAGAAAGAAATAGATTTTTTTTATCGCAACGAAGCCCACCGGCCCCGTGTGCCCTCTTCAAAACACCAAATGGGAGATCCAGGTTTAATCCCGGTCTCCCCCACAAACTCCTATTGCCCACCACTGTGCTATGTGCCCCGCACAAAGAAATAGAAATTGGGCGGTGCAAATCTGCCTAAATCTTGTATTAAAATTCCATTTTTTCTCTACTCCAGATTCATTGCACTCGGTATATCGAATGGTTTCTCTATCACTCCCCTGCTTTAAGCTTCTGAGTAGAGTGGTGAAACGATTTTCTAATCAAATTCCTACCATATTGGTGTTTATCCATGTAAAACAACATGCACTCTCCTGCAAGCTGAATCCGGCTAATAGGATTTGAACCTAGATGACCTCGTTACGGGAGAGGTCCTCTCCAGTAGAAGCAATTACAAATCTTAATTTGAGGGGTCACTATTTTTTGGATGGTAGATTTTATAGCTATTAGACTTTCAAGTACAAAAGTGTGTTGAAGAGGATGCAAGTGCCTTCTATACCAATCCCTACCACTTCACCAAAACTTCAAAGTTGAGGTGAGGATTTAGAGATACATTTTTGTGTTCTAACACTGTCTGCCATTTTAAGGTTAGATAACTTCAATTAATTGTTGGCCCACCATTCACTAATTAATTTAAATTTTGTATAAAATAAGTACCACCATCAGAAAGCAGAATCATAACTATACCTGAAGGAACATTAGGTACCGATGGTGTATCTGGAGCGGTAGGAGAGGAGCTACCCGGGGTTGAGGGCGTCGTCGGCGTGGATGGTGTAGGAGACGCTGATGGAGGGCTTGCTGGTCCAGCTGCCCCAGCTGCAAGCAAATAAAGAACATGTCAACCTATTTGAAACCAAATATTTAGGTATACAGAAGAAAAGTCTGCAACTAATTTCAAATCTTGGAAAAGTCGACGCATAGTTGGTTTGGTTTGAGAAATTTATTTGAAGTATGGGTCATGAGTTCGAATAAGCTTTTTTCTAGAAGTAGCTTTGAAATTTTTTTAATTGCTAGGTTCTGTCAATCGCGTCAAATTGGGCTGGCCAAGTAAAAATCTTGTTCTTTAAGTTATGCAGGTTGACCTATTCATGATTCATATATGTTAATGCCTGCCTTATAACATATAATTTTGATTCGGGATAGCAGATGGAGCCGAAATTAGCGCTCCCGTACAAAAAGACGGTCATACCTTTGCACTGGCTAACAGGTGGCGTCTGGATCTTGCATGCTCCAGGCAAGGTCAATGCCCGTGTCTGGTTAATGTTGATCCCAAACGACGACCCGCCATTAAGCAACGCGCACAAGCACTGTGCCTGTGTCTGCACAACACTAGAGAGCTGAGAGCAACATGATGCCGACGGGGCCGATGAATTCCCCGTTATGAATCCAAGGCATGGTGCTAAGCTAACAATCGCAGTCGTACACGTGGATTGAGCCGATGCATTTTGTGTTAAGATCATGCACACAATAGCGACGATAGAGGCGATCCCCATAATTCTATGAGCCATTTTAAAGAAGGTTTTGGGCTTGGAGAGGAGAAGAGAAAAGTTGGGGGGGTTTATAAAGAGGAGGTTTGTGGAGCTGTTGGCATTGGTGGCCAACTTTGTGGTCAGTGCCATGGAATATTCAAACAAGAGAAATGTGTTAGTTCTAGAAAGATCACTGAAGTTGGTGGATAAGAATAATGAATATTAGTTTTAGTTGGTCAACTTCTATAACCTGATTCTCCCACCAATTGCATGCCTGTGGCCAAGAGGCAAACTCTCATTTTGCTAGCTTTCTTGCACATTTAGGAATATGTACATGAAGTTTCCTTTTCTTTTGTTTTATTAATCTCATTTTATGCTTGTATCTCTCTTCAACTATCTCGAAAAATCTGCTGTTGTCCCCTCATTTGAAAAACGATTTTATCCATTTCTTCAATAATATTTCTTTCTCTGACGATATATTTCATTTTTATATCTTATTTTTACTAATATTATATATTTAATGCGTCACAGGGAGGTAACGGGGAGCAAATTGTTGCACGGTAAAAATTAGCATTTGTGAGGAAATACTACAGTTAGTATTTGTGGAAGGGCAAAGTGGATTCTTCAATAGATGATACCCATCAATTGAACTTTTTTTTGGGCACTAGCCCGTAAGCCCTAACCTATGCACACAAGACACACAACACATCCACGCACACATCACACACAAGCACACAACACACACGCGCACCCAGAGGACCCACATATTTGCCCCCAAAGCGTTAATTTGTGGCCATTTCCTCTCCTGGGTTTCGAACCCCACACTCTCTCCATCAATTGAACTTGGGTTCTCTTAACCGATCACTCTTATGTAAGTGGCTTTGGAAGATGCTTTCTGAACATGATTTGAAATCCTCTTCTTGTTGGCAGTCTATTTATATGAGGGTAATTGTTTTAAGCCTCATAATCAATCCCCTTTTTCCTAGAAAGGCTTGTTCTCTTCCATGGAGGTTTTTGCTCATAATCTCAAGCAATGTGTAAAATCTCGGTATCGTATCAGGCGGTTACTTTGGGATTGAAATTGGCCATCTCGGCCGTTTCTTGGATCGGAAATATCGGATTTTATAAGGTTGGACAATAAAATTTATATATTATGAAATTCTTTAAATAAATATTATCAGCAACTATAAACAATTTGAAAAAATTCTTAAACAATTGATGCTGTCTAAAATGATTGGTGTTTGATATAAATTACTATAATATTTTTTATATAATTTTTTAGTTATTATTGATGTCAAGTAAATTGTAACCCGGTAACCTAATAATAAATCCATTAACTTATTAATAAACTTAATATTAGAACGCTACTGATCAAATAGTTTACTGAATATAACTTGGATAGTCTGTTTTCGGATTGGAATCGGCCATCTCGGATAGGGATCAGTCGAGATTTCAAACCATGATCTCTAGGTAATGGGGTGATAATCTCCTTTTGGCATGACAGATGGGTTGATGATCATGCAATATAGTCTCTTTTTCCCTCTCTTTATTCTTTGTCTAAGAAAGAAAAAAAGAAGACTTCATCTGTGATTTTCTCGGCCCCAAGGTAGTAAAGACTTGCTCTGACCTACAGGAAATTAGTATTCTTCTGCAGCATCTATTCATGCCAAACAGGACAGCGTAAATGGCATTGGCAGCCACTATGCAGGTGCATTTCCTTTGTGCATGCTGCATCTGTTCTTGACTTGCTGAAATCCTTGCTCAACAATTCTACTTATTGATAATGAGGATTTCTTACAGTCAATATATTTGATCGATTTATTAATCATGGTAACCTTCTTTTTCCTTATTACTCATTTGTTTCGCAATCCGCACCTGCGATTAAAGTCAAGATTTCCATCTGGTTGCTCTCATGAGATAAAAACGTTTAGCAAAGAAAAATTATATTGGCTAAATGGTTGTTTGGTGATGCACAAATACTTCTCTAGTGGGCATGACATTGAATTATCACCTCATATTCTTTTTGCTTGCCCTATATCAGTGGTAGTTTGGCGCTCATTTCTGCCTTATTTCCATATTTCTGCATTACCCATATCTTTACAGGAATTTTTCATTAACAGGATTAGTTCTACTTTTCCCAGCTTTTTATGAGCATGGAAACACTTATGTTTTATTACTTGCTAGGCTCTTTAATAATAGTAAGGTTAAGAGAAGAGATGTATTGGTGACCATTATTCTGCCTCTTCTTTTATGAATGGCCAGGTGCAGCATCGGTCGAGAAGCAGAAGATTCAGGCTGCAGTTGGAGCTTTGGTGCACTTCTAAGGTTTCAGTCAAGGAGGAGCCTAGCACTATTTTAATCCAAATATTAGTTATAAACTAATAATTTGCTTTCGTGCCCCGTTTTGGCCATGCAGGTACTTTCTTTTCTTTTGGATGCATGACTGTAGCTTTTTATTTCAGAACACTTGCGTTTATGCCTAGCTTTTGTTTGGAACTTGATTACGTTCCTTTTGTTTTTCATCTTGAGTAAAGATTAAGGTTGTTCTGATTGCGCTGGCGGGATGGCTCTGACAGTTTCTTCAGTTGGTTTTCATGACAATGACAATTCAGTCCGCTCGTTGTCCTAATTCAGTCCTCTCTTTACTGTCTTAACCATCCCTCAGATTGTGCCATAATCAGTCATTGTTTGTTTGATTTTCTCTTGTGTGTGTGTGTTGAACTGATATTTATTTATTTATTTATTTGTGTTTTCCTACTTTCAAAAGAGAGGAGATTAAAAGAAGCAAGGAACCTGCTATATGGGCAAAAGCGAGGGAAGTATGCTGCTATAGGGACAACAGCGAGGAAATTTTTTGTGCAATTTAGACCTTTTCTGATGAAACTGGTGTCTGAAGATTGATGGAATATGATTGAAACTTTGCTCGTTGTCCGCATTTGGTTTGCTGCAACAACACTGCAACCGATGATGATAAACGCAACTTTTGTATTCGAAAATCTAAAATACATAGCGAGTAAAAATAGCTACAAGTGACTGCATTGCATATAATCTTCCAATGACCTGAAAATCTTTGTATCCATAGCATAAATACTAAAACATATGTTATGAGTGAAAACGGCTGCAACAAGTGAATACATTGTGTAAAATTTGTTCATATTCTAATATGATTTCTTGCTTTGTGTCGGGCCTCAAAATGAGTTCAACTATTGCTACACATTATGTTCAGCGCTGTGGACAATCAATTAATTTCATATGACAGTTTTTATCGTCTCTCTTATAAAGAATGGCTGCATTAAAAAAAAGAAAGAAAAGAAAAGAAAAACACCATACGCAATCTGCTCAGCTCTAAAAATCTGGCTGTAATCTAGATGTCCTTAACCCCAGTAAACCTCAATGAAATTTTTGGTCGACTTGGTCTTATAAACTCAAATTCTTATAGGGGGACATTAGTTTTGGATTCTTCCATTGAAATTGGGCGGCTTTTTCTAAGACTTTATTTTTAGTTCTTTTTTAATTAAAGCATTATAATGTTATATTTTTTCTTAATTTGAAACTTAAATTTGGTATATGCTAAATAATTAGGTATATATGAAACGTTTATCGAGTCACATGATTGTTATGGATTAGATGCCTTCAAATGCACCTTGTCTTCATGCATTGGAAATGACTTTTTGCTAATATACATAAACTATATTCGGATAAATAGGGAATGAGAAGGAGAGGTGTGTTCTTTCTTTCCTTTTCTGAGGTTTTATTTTTGTTTTAAATTTTTTATAGTAAATAAACGGATCTAAATATGAATATATATTTTAATCATGATTCTTTATTATAAATTTCAATCTATTGTTGGAACTATATATTAATTTGTATTAGTATGAAATCATATTTTGAGTTGTCATTTAAGAATTTGAAGAGCCATTGGAGGTGACCAAAATATATTAATATCATCAGTTTGTGATAACATCATGTACTCATTGTAAATAGTTGTGGTAGTGTCTCTACATTCTTCTACTACGAAACTATAGCGCTATGCTATCTTTAATGGGTTCACTATCGAATCCGTCATTAACAACGGCTTGAAGGTTTGGTAAAAATTGGATGGAGATGACTTGAACGCATGCTCAAGATTCAAACCAACTCTCGATATCCCAATTTAGTACAAATTAAACCCTACTTCAATATGGTCGTCTTAAACATGTTGCACCATGTTTCAGATGTAAAAATCTTCCAAAGTTAATGTTTTAAACTAAAAAAGAGTTATTTATATTGATCCATATATCTAATGCTATGTGATAACTATATCAAGATGGGTCGAGGTTAGGTAGCCGACCCATCTGGCTCGTGAGGCAATGCATATGGAGTATTGATTTAAAATTATAATTTATATAAATATTTATATCTTGCCTAACTGCGATAGCAGATATAGCCGGTTAGAACATTGAAACCTGGGTACCACGGCCTAATTAGAATCCGCAAAACAACTTTAATTTTTGCCTTTTTTTACTTATCACATGGAAGCTAATGTATGGAAATTTCTTTTAAGACACTTGAATTTTCTTGTATTTATAAAGCTCCACGGTTTTTAGTGTTTAAATCACTCGTCTCTAAAACTATAATTCTCTTTTAAGGGGATAGATTATCTAAATATTGGCTACTTGTACATATATTAAATTATTTTAATTGTTTAATATATAGAAGACAAAAGAGTTATTCAAGAATTGGCGTTTCTTTGACAAAAGCCACAACTAAAAGCCTTCATCCAAGTCTTTGGGTTCACTGTATGAATAATTATATTCCATTTAGCTTTGTTTAGGACAGTCCCTGAAGGAAATTATATGCGTATAACAGCAAAAACGATACATATGATCTTCAAGAATTCATCAAAGGATAAAAGACATATCTTTACAGATCTAAATATCTGTCAGCAAAATAATAATCTTTTGAAACTACTACAATTGCAGAAGTTTCCAATTAAGTCCACCACCATGCGCAGGAGGCAAACCAAAACTAGGCCGGTAGAACCCTTTTATTTTAGCGGAGAAGTTTTTATAAATAATTCTTAATTATTTTCTTTCTTTTTTCCTTTTTTTTATGGTTTACTATAGTTATCCTTTTATAGGGTTGTGGTACAATATCTTTTCCCTAATTTTTCAAAGCGGGACTAAACTCCCTAACACAACATATTGTGTTATCTTACTTCTTCTCTTCTTTATTTTTATTTGCTCTTCTACCTTAAGCCTTTGTGGTGGTACTAATTGGGTCTCACATTGAGAATTAATTGTCAATCTCAATTAATTCGCAATTAATCAATTGACAATTATAATTTAACCATCAAACTACTATCACGCCAATCGTTCAAAAGTTCATTATAATGTGAGATAATAATTAATATTAATTTACATGCAACCCCTTCCAATATCAAGTTATTTTTCTTTAGGTCTTTTAACTAAGCAGGATAAAATCACCTAATCGCTCAAAACCAAATCTACAATTACCTTGAACATAATAAATTCATTTCGAAAATAAATATAATAATATAATTTTTGAAAAAAACAATTTCCAAAATTTTTGTACAGGATTTGACGCTTTAATGGGATTGAACAGTAAACTTATTCTCATCAATATGAGAATATCGGATCCTATCTAAACATTCATAGTTTTTTAAATGCATTCAAGCAGCCCAATATTTCAGGTTTCTTGTTCATGTCTAAACGATAAGATTGACCTTCATATCAAAATTTACTTGTCAACAAATCGAAAAACTACAATATCATCAAGTCAAAAGGATTATGTAACAGTTTGAATTCTCCATCTGTATAGATGACATATCCTAGAGAAATCAAACGAGGTTATGTACTATATATATATCAATATACACACACATGACATACATCTGGAGAATCTCCATTCTCGGTGATTGAGACACACCACCATATCTCACATGTCAGTGTCATGCATGATAACCTGTCACAATTCTAGCTATCCTGTGCTAGTTGTAGGTTAAGTACTTAATTTAAGATATTACTAAATTAGATCATATCTCAATGCAAGTGACATATCACAGTGCATGATCTAACAATATTATTTCTAAGAATATTATGACAATTATAAATAAATAAGAACATCCATATTATAAATTATTAAGTGCAACTATAAAACTTTATTAATATTCAACTAGTATTACATGAGTTGCAATGGATGTTTAAGGGCACATATAACTACTCTAGTAATTCCTCACTTGTCCTCACATCCATTCAGATACAATTTAAACTCCCATCTTATTCAAGTGTTTGTCAAAAACCTTTTGAGACAACAGTTTAGTGAATGAGTCAGCTATGTTGTCATGTGTGTTCATTTTCTGAATTTCCATATATTTTCTTCTGTTAATCTCTCTAACAATATGGTATTTCTTTCCTATGTGCTTAATCTCATTCTCAGTTTAAGGACACATTTTCTTAGAGAGTGAGATTCCATATCTAGCAGGAAGCATTCCTTTTTTGGAATCTTGCATATTGAACTTTTTAAAGATCTTATCCACATAAATAGATTGTGACAATCCTATATGTCTTTTTACTCTATCTCTATAAAGTTTGAGACTCAAGATATGGGAAGCTTGATCAAGATCTTTTATAGAGAACTTGTTCGAAAGCCACAATTTAACATATGTCATCAAACTTATATCATTCCCAATAAGTAATGTGTCAACTACATAGAGTATTAGGAACACAATAGAATCATTTTGTTGGTTTTTGTACACACAAGGCTCTTCAGGATTTTGGATAAGATCGGTTTCCTTAATCGTTTTATCAAAACAAATATTCCAACTCCTAAAAGCCTGTTTAAGTTCATATATTGATCTGTTCAATTTACATACCATATTTTCTTGAGTCTTACATACAAAACCTTCAGATTGTTGCATGTAAATATTTTTCTCAAGATATCCATTCAAGAAGGCTATTTTCACATCCATTTATCATATTTAATAGTCATAATATGCCACTTTGGCTAATAAGATTCTAATGGACTTTAACATCACAACAAGAGAAAAAGTTTCCTCATAATCAATCCTTTCTTTTTGAGTATAACCTTTTACCACCAAGCGAGCTTTAAATGTCTCTACATTTCCATCAACTCCACGTTTCCTTTTATATATCCACTTGTATCTAATGGGTTTTATTTCTTTAGGTGGATCTACCAGGATCCAAACCTGGTTATGATACATGGAATCTATTTCCGCTTTCATGATATCAACCCACTTACTAGAAACCATGTTTGACATGGATTCACTCTAAGTCCTTGGATGCTTATCCTCTTTGACACTTTCCATCAAATATGCTTCATTGTCAAGTCTGTATTTTACAGGAGGACGAATGATCCAAGTTGATCTCCTTGTTGCAACATTACATCAATAATAGTTTCTAATGGTGGATCACCATCTCCACTAACATTTGTACCTCCCATTGAATTTTTAGAATCTTTTAACAAATTAGGATTTTCTCCTATTGGAATAGAGGACTCTCCTAATGGAGAAGACGACTCTTCATCAAGAGCTACACCTCCTTAACCAACAATTTGATCTTCCATAAAGAACACGTTTCTATTTACGGTGATGGTATGATCACTAGGATTATAGACATAATACCCAGTGTTATCCTTAGGGTAGCCTATAAATAAGTATCTATCTGCCCTAAATTCCAATTTGTCTATTATTTGTTTTTTAACATGAGTTGGACAACCCCAAATCTTCAAGTGTCTTACACTTGGTTTTCTTCATTTCCATATCTCATATGGAGTAGAAGAAACATATTTGGTAGGAACTTTATTTAACAGATAATTCACAGTCTCTACTGCAAAAACCCATAAGAATAGAGAAACCTCTAAATGACTAATCATCGATCTAATCATATCTAATAAGATTCGGTTCATTCTTTCAGAAACACCGTTACGTTGTGGGGTGCTGGGTGGTGTCAAGTTATAAACAATTCCATTTTTTTAAGAACCTTCTAAACTCATCTGATAAATACTCTTCACCACGATCTGATCAGATGACTTTAATATTTCTATCAATCTTTTTCTCAACTCCGGTTTTATATTCTTTGAACTTTTCAAAGCATTCAGATTTATGCCGCTTTAAGTAAATATAACCATATATAGATGCGTCATCTGTAAATATCACAAAATATGAATATCCACATCTTGCTTTAACACTTAAAGGTCCATATACATCTGTATGTATGATATCAAGGGTGCCTAATGCTCTAGCATGCTTTCCTATGAAAGGTAATTTGGTTATCTTACCTCTAAGACAATGCTCACAAGTTAGAAGATTTTCTATCATTAGAAAATCTAAAGGACCATCCTTTACCAACTTGTTGATCCTATCAATATTAACATGACCCAATCTCATATGTCAAATATAAGTTGGATAACTTTGATCCATCATACGTTTTGAAGAGTTATCAGACTCAATCACATTTATATAAGAATAATGGGCAGCATCAATACAATATATTCTATTATTAATCACACAATTAGTAATAACAGAATTATCAAACTTAATAGAAGTTTTATTGCTAAATAAAATAGAGTAACCATCACTATAAAGTTTCGAAATAGAAATAAAATTTCTCCTAACTTGAGAAACATAAAGACAATTTTTAAGTTCCATTACATGCCCTTTATTTAAATGCAAATAATAAATTCTTAAAAACATTGTTGAAACTACGGTTCCATTTCCCATTGTCAAAGTAATCTTCACATCTCTAAGCTTTTGTTTTTCTTTATACCCCTACAAGAAATTAAAAATACGGGAAGAAGAACCTGAACCAATATACCAAGTATAATAGGAATAAATCACAACATTAGTCTCTACTAAGAAGTGAGAATACATACCTTCCGATGGTTTCTCCTTTTTAAAGGAGGCAATTTAACTTTTGCAATTCCGCTTCTAATGACCTTTTATATGACAGTAATGACATTCATCACTAGATTGTCCCGTTTTGCATTCTTGGAAACCTGCTTTTCTCTAGCAATTTTCTCCTTGAAAAAAACTTTCTTTTCTTCTTGCCGGACGATCCGGCTGAATCAGTGACCATCATTATGGTCTTATCCCGCTTTATTATATTCTCAACTCTTTTCAACATATTGCTCAGTTCACACAAGCTAACATCTGGCTCTTGCATGCTAAAGTTTACTTTGAACCGACTAAAAGAAGAGGATAATGAAGCAAGAATAACATCAATTTTGGTTTCATGGTCAATCTTAGCTTCTAAGCTTTCCAGTTCATTGATGTACCCTATCATCTTATGAACATGGATATGAACTGGAGTACCTTCAGCCGTCTTAGTGTTCATAAAATTGCTCATAGCATTTTGATGAGTTGTATGATTTCTCTCTTCGTACAAGACTTTCAGCAAATCTAAGGTTTTCTTGCTGGTTTCTTTCCCTTCGACCTGTGTTAACGATAGAATCTAAGGAATCTACTATATAGTATTTAGCAAGCTCATCCTTCTCAAACCAATTTTGATAACCGGAGATCTCATCAACAGTTGCTTCGGGACTAGTTTTTTGCGATGTATATTCTTTAACAAATTTAGCCAATTTTTTTGCAGCAAGGACAATTGTAACACCTTAGAATGCGATTAGTGTTAATTAAGCGATAATACGAGTTTTTAATTAAAAGATTACCAAAATAGTTTTCTCGCATTTTATAACAATTAATTAATATTTTATTATTATTTGTTTTGGCTTACACACACTTGTGCATGTTAATGTGAGGGTTAGTTAGTGTTAATCTTGTTAAGTAGCCATGTCACCCTAAGCTAATTCTTGCCATGTTAATCTTACACTTAGCATTGTTGTGAAGAGTTATCTTCTTGTTTTGGATTGAGGAGAGGTGGCTAGGTGAGTCATGGAGGGCATTAATGCCAGCATTGATGAGGAGAGGGAGAGAGTAAGTGTAAGGCTAAAACTCACCCTACACCCACCCTCTCATACTTATCTCAATTCATCTCTTATTCTCACTTCACTCTCTCTCTTTCTCAATTATTCTTCATCTCTTCTACTCTCAACTGAAACCCTCACCACTTCATCACAAAACCTTGCAAAAACTTCATTAAATCCCACTAAAACCCTTATCAAGTCTTGATTTAGCCACTAAGATGACTTGGAGCTTGGAAAGATTGGATTTTTGATCAAGAGTGGATATGTATAACCTCTAAACTGTTAATTAGGTGGTTATATTGTTGTGTTGCCTTATAGGTGTGGTTTAGAACACTAAAAGTATAGTTTTGTGCACATATCATATTTTTAGTGTCATTATGGAGTCTTTGTGATATGCCGTGACCCCGAGTGTATACTGGAAAATCTAGCAATGTAGTAGTGATGTACTAGTGACCCTGAGTGTACACCTGAATCACGAACCCCACCTGGGCGGTTTTGGCTGGCGACAATAGGAAGAAATCCGGCAAGTTCGGTCTTTTAGGGGAGTTGGGGGTTGGGTTTTGTAGGGTAGCTGTCTGCAGTTGTTTAGAAGTGTTTAGTACTGCTTGATTTTTATGTTTTGACAGTATACAAAATCTGGGTTCACTTTGCTATAATCTAGTGTTTTTACTACGCGTGTTACGCTATCCGACATGGTTCGTGATCTTGTGTAGCTGCTGCACCTGGGTTGGTTTTGGGATATCGCTACACACGTTAGCCACTAGACGGACACTTGAGAGTTAGATTGGAGTTGGTGCGTCGGTCAAACGTAGTTTGTACGTGATATTGGTTGATTTCTGAGATTTGCACTTGTTATGTTTTGTGTTAATAGGATCGCAGGCGTGGACTTCGAACGCTGCGAAGAAAGGGAAACAAGCGATTGGATTTACCTAGCTCGAGATCGTCGGTGAGTAGATTTAACATCTATGGGGAAATCGCCCATATGGCGTTAAGCGTCAGGGCTAGATATGATATGACATTAGCCGCATGTTTATATGCACATATAGAGATGGTGCATGAACTTCCTTGCATATTATTACTTGTTGTGACTGGACTTGTACCCCTTCGTACACTGCACTATTATTGACAGTTCATATTGCACGAGAACTAATTGTATGTGTTTTCCGCCAGAAGATGCGACCGGGACATTGGGACGTCCGGTCTGAATTTTGGGGGGCAGATGCTATTTGGTGCTATCCGTCCACCTCTCCGAAGATGCCAAGTTGATTTATGGCACAAAATATCGAAGGTTTAAACGGATGCGGCCGATATAGCAGACTTCGTCAGATTCTCCTTTATTGAGGGGTTTTTGATTGTGGGGATGCTCATCCCTGCAGGCGCAAGCCCCTACAGTTAATTACGCTACCGTATCGCGGTAACCACTTTCTCCTTCTCCAGATGGTCACTTCGTGTCGTGGGTATTTGTCTTGTTTTTGGTTGCCCGTGGATTGTATACGGAGACTAATTTATGTTGTCACCCGTAGGGCGTGGATTAGTCCAAATCCGTATTTTCTTAGATTTGGATTTGGGTTGGGTTTAAGGATCATTAATCTCATTTGAGACTAAGATCAACTTAAACGTTTGTTAAGGATACGTTATTCTAATTTTAGACTAAGATCTACTTAACAGGATCATTTAGATCCAACAAAAGAACATTTGGGCTCTATTGTTTTTGTTTAGGGACATTGCGGTCCATAAGTTTAAGGACATCATAGTCCATGGAGTTTAAAGACATTATAGTCTAGTTTAGATACATCATAGTCTGTAAAGTTTAAGGACATCATAGTCCATGAGTTTAAGGACCCCACAGTCCATGGAATGTCTGGTTGTCGGGATCCGTCACCTCTCTGAAGACGTTGAAGGATTACAACGACACATATCAGAGGAGTGAAGAGATGTACCCTTGAACCAATATTGGTTGGGAGATCTATAGTCCAATTTGGGACTAAGATCAAAGATTTATGAGCATATAGGCTCAATTAATCTGAATTAGGGATTTGTGACCAACTTGGGCTCGGCCTATTATGTTAAAATGCTGAGCATTGGTTTGGTTTCCGACAATTGTTTTTTTGTCTTTTATTGAGTGCTGAGCACTCATCATAGATCTGGGGCTTTATTTATAGAATAGTTTATGTTCTCTTAGCGCACATCTGAGGAGAACGTGGTACGCTTGGCGCTGAGCGCCAGTCAATGAGCGCAGAGCGCTTCTGTTAAGTAGCACACACGTGAGGAGCACGTGGCGCTCTTGGCATTGAGCGCCAGTCAAAGAGTGCAAAGCGCTTCTGTTTAAGTAGCGCACACGTGAGGAGCACGTGGTGCGCTTGGCGCTGAGCGCCAGTCAATGAGCGCAGAGCACTTCACACACGTGAGGAGCACGTGGCGCGCTTGGCGCTGAGCGCTAGTCAATGAGCGCAGAGCGCTTCTTTAAATTTGGAGCGCTAAGGCTCTGCAGCACTATGCGCTAGATTTGGAACGCTGAAGCGTTTCGTTTAATTGGAGTGCTAGGGCTCTTTTTAGGCAACTCTGCTATCTGAGAATTAAATTCTCTCTTATAAGAGACTTTGTCTCATGGATCTAAGAACAAAGTTCTTATTTTATAGGAGATGTTTCAATCTCTTATGTTTTTTGGTGAAAGGCTTTGCCTTTATGGATCTGTGATCCTAAGAGAATTGAATTATTCTCCCCCTTTTTATAATGAGATGTTATGATCTCTTTTGTGAAAGACAATTTGTCTTAAAGATCTATGATCTAGCATAAGAACTAGGTTCTTTTTTATGATGAGATACTTTTATCTCTTTATTTTACCTTGAAGAAATTCTTCTTCTGCTAAGAGTTTGCTCTTCTCTCTGACTTTCTCAAAGTTTGTGTGTGTGTGTGTGTGTGGGGGGGGGGTTTCCTCTATATCAGACTTGAAGTCTTGGGGCCTTTATATATTGAAGGCTAATTTATTGAATCAGTTGAAGAGATCTTTTCTCTAATTGATTTGGGGATTTCCCTACCGTTGGATCTTTGATCCAAGGGCTTCTGTTTTACAAAAAACAATCTTCTTGTTTTTAACAAGATTGGGAAATCTTTTCCTATACAGAATTTATTATGTATTTTGGTGATTTTAATCACCATTGGATCATTGATCCTACGGTGCTCTGATTTTCAGAGCATAATCTTTCCTGTTTGGAAAGATTCTGAAGAATGTTTTCTTAACAGAATTTTATTTTGGTCAATTGATGATTTTTAATCATGTTCGTTGGATCTTTGATCCAAGGGCCGAGAACATTTTGTTCTATTGCTAGCGCTCACGTGCTTTGCACGTGGTGCGCTGCTTAGAGTGCAGCGCTCTTAGTGCTAGCGCTCACGTGCTTTGCACGTGGTGCGCTGCTAAGAGTGCAGCGCTCTTAGCGCTAGCGGTCACGTGCTTTGTATGTGGTGCGCTGCTTAGAATGCAGCGCTCTTAGCGCTAGCGGTCACGTGCTTTGCACGTGAGCGCTGTCTCAGAGTCTTTGACTCTCAGCGCTGGCGCTGCTAGCGTCAGCGCTCTCGTGCTTTGTACGTGAGCGCTACAACAGAGTCTTTGACTCTTACCGCTGGCACTATCATGAAGCGCTGCTTCATTTCAAATTTCAAAATTTGAACAGAGCTTTGCTCTGATTGGGGGAAACAAATTCCCCCCCACCGTTGCGCTCATGTGGCCTGTAGGGAGATTCTGGCATGCCTGGTGGGACCTTTTCCTCTTTCCACTCCACACTTCGTGTATCGTTTTTCACGAAAGAATCGCGGTTTGCTATGGTTTCTCCTGGATTCGAGTTACTAAGATTTGGTGTCTTACTCCGTGCAGAAAATAGAAGATGAATGGCTTTCAACTGCACAAACTGCGACAACATCAACAACTCCCACTCCGTCCCCGTCGAAGGAGTGACCTATAGGCCTCAAGCAGCCTCCTTTTTTACAATTCCGGTGGAACAGGTGACGCAAGCCACCACTGGGCTATTCTTCGGTACCATGCTCCCACCCATGAACTTTAATGCCCCAATGCCGTTGCAAGAAGCTCCGAAGAAGTCGGTCTTTGATCGGCTTATGACTACCACGGCCCCTCTCAACGGGTCATCCAAATCCAGCACCTCAGTCTTTGATAGGCTGAGCCGAAGCTCAAATGGGCCCGTCAAGAAGCCCACAATACCTGAAGGGGTTATCCCGAAGCGGATAGCCATTCCTGCTCCTGAAGTCACAAAGGCGGCTTCTCCTGCTAAGGGGTCGGTCTTCACAAGACTGTCCGTTTCAGCTCCTACTCCATGCGAAGTCACGAAGGCTGCTTCCCCTGTTCAAAAGTCGGCCTTCGCAAGATTGACTATCCCCTCTCAACGGACGTCTGTCTTCGACAGGCTAGTGCCAATAACAGCCTCTCCTCAAAGCAGGGGGCATGAGCAAGCTCATCCAACAGCAGAAGTGGTCCCGTCAGCATGACATGCTCGACGTCGCCACTGGTGCCGAGTAAGAAAGGCTGGGGGCAGCTCTCCTTCTGGACTTACCCCGCCAGCTCCAACGGTGGAAGTTGACGCTGCTGTTCCAACTGGGAACAGCTTTGAACCACTTAGGAGGGTACGCAAGAACTCTCCGACTGCCATGCTAAAAAGATTTCCTCCACCTATGGAGAACACTACAAAGGTGAAGCCAGAGTAGCCCCCTTAGTGGTTGTCCTCTAAAATTCATAAAGTTTCGCGACAGGTCCAAGACTTGGTGATCAACCAAGACTACTCCCGCCAACCGAAGAAGATGAAAGTTCGGCAAGAGAAGGACCACCCTGTCATACCACAGGAGATGTCATCTATTTGGGTGCCCGCCGCAATGGTTCCCTCAACCTTGACCTCCCATAAAAGAAGGAGGCCGGAGAAAGTCCCCGTGTTCGCGACGAATCTCAAGAACACTGAACCTAAACGCCCCAAGTCTGGGGGCATGGTGGTGTACACTGTTTATATGGCATCCAGGAAAGAGGATAGCCGTATCTCTACGGGTCATCGACCATTCACCAGATCCGTAACAAAGGCCCAGGAGCAACAGAAGCTTCAGGAAATGTTAACACAGATGGCCACACTCACTGGGCCAAAAGAAATCCCGGAGACGTCGTTAGAGCAGCGTCATGAACAAGAAACCGATGCTGAGATCCTCCGCAGAATCCTCGAGAAGAAAGACAAAGAGGCAGCGGAACAAGCTGCCAACATGAAACGAATGGCGATTTTATTCCAAGACATGGTCGGGATGATGTTACAGCCGGATCTTCCAGCTGAAAACCCTCCAATTATCCTTGAAGACGATAAGGGAGAGACATCGAACCCTCTTCTGGCTTGTTCAGCAGCCAAAGAGGAGACCATCTCCAAAGCCGCCCTGGATGACTATATCGCTCAACAAATACGAGCTTGTTAGGCGAACGAAGCGGCCGGAAAAATTGTTAAGACTGGACGACCCTATCCGGGTTGGTACGATCAAATCAAGTACCCGCCGGGATATACGATCCCTAAATTCCATGTATATAAAGGGACGGGGAATCCAAACTAACACGTGGCTCAATTCAGGGCTCTGTACGGCAACACCGGAGGTGACGACAAACTGCTGCTTCCCCAGTTTGTTGGCAGCTTGTCGGAGACGACGTTTGAATGGTACTCCGAGCTCCCGAACGACTCCGTTAAGACATTTGCAGAAATGGAGTTACTATTCACACAAAGGTTCGCAAGCGCTAGCGAGCGCACCCCGATCACCGCATTAATTAACGACAGAGTGAAACCAGTGTTAGTGTATATGCCCTAGAGGCCATTACTGTATCATACTAGTTTGTATATTACTTAATGGAAGCTTGGGATATTCACCTTGTATAAACAATCTTGCTCAATATAGTAGTATGCTACTTGGTTTGTTTCTACTTCAATGTGTATATGTGTTTATTTTAGTATATCACATATACACATTAGTGGAGCCTAGGATCTTTGCTTGATTACCAGCGTTGTGATGGCAGTCACACTAGTGGGGGCTGGGTAATCTATAAGCACATTCTTATGCAGGTCCCTAGTCGCAGGACTATCGAGACATGACATCGATACTCCGGAGTAGACTAGCGCATGCGCTTCTCATCCCAGAGTGGGAAATGGCCTGTCCCACAGCCATCAGTACGTCGTACTGGAGATAGTATGCGGGTGCTCGTTAGGTTACGAGTATACTGGACATGACTCGTCGGGAACTGACTGGTTGGTATTATACCTGTCGTCAGTTATCAGTTCCCAGGTGACATGAGTACAGCTTAGTCCGCTGACATGACACTGTCACTTCGTCTCGAGTGTGTTCCCACTGTACTTTGATTACTACCCTACCACGGCTCAAAGGAGTCGTGCAAACAGGTAGTAGTTGGGTGCAGTCCCGAAGCACTTGGAGGCAGTGACGGTTAGATAGGATTCGTCTCTCCCGGTATTGGGGGTTGACATCGCGCTGTGTCTAGGAGAGCCATTACACGAGTAGTCCCTGGCCAGGGCAAGCGAGATATACTGGTAGGCTTCCAGTGTTATCTCAGAGTGTTTTGGGCTTCACTCCGACACGACTTGTACCGCTATTAGGGGACTGACGTTTACCGCCCCCCTAGGCCCGCCATACGATGTATCAGACGAACAGACCGGACTGTACGGAGACTATCACATTTAGGCTCAGTAGGAGTTCAGATGGGTTTCACCTCGTCAGTCTTCTTGTCGGCGTCTACCTGGGGACCGTTATGCACAGCTAGTGCCGCTTGCGGTCTGTGGTTAAACCCACTGCCAGCGTAGTGTCGAGTCTTTAGAGTCCCACACAGAGAGCTATTCGCCTTTAGGAAAAAGAGTAGAGGTCGCATGGTTTTGCGACAGGTCTCATGGTTTTGCGACAGGGTTCGGTCACATCTGTGCACTTGTGCACGTTTAGTGTCCGGACAGTTAACACTAGCGGGCTTTGGTTTAAAACAGATCCTAGTGTACGTTTTGGGATTGATTTTATCTCGTATGTATTCGTGTTCCTCGGAACATGGATGTGGGTGTGTATGCACAGTTGACGGAGAGACAGAGGCAGAGGATTCTCATTAGGGTTGTTGACTGTTGATTGTTGACCATTGACTTCTTGCTAAACCCTAATGAGAATATGATATATGATTAACAATAATATTAATTAAGTATTATGGTGGCATGGTTGTTGAGGGGTTGACTTTGTTGACTTGTTGACTTTGTTGACCGGTTGACTAGGTTGGACTAGTTGACCATCATGATGACAATGGCTATCATTTCATGGCAAAGACTTTTTGCTTGCTTGTTCTCTTGTGAAAAATGAGTGCATGAAATGATATGGCTATTGTAGCTTAAACCATCACATAATACTTGATTGCTATGTTTTGTTATGATGGTTTTGGATTATGAGAGCCAAGAGAGAAAAGTCTTTCTCATTCTATCATTTTTCATTCTCTCTCTTGTTCTTGAGCTCTCATCCTCTTCCTCTTGATCTCCCTCTCTTTAGTCTATGGTTCACTTGTCTCATGTGTTGAGAACCAAGAACCATAGAGAAAAATCCCAACACACTCTCCTCTACTCACTCTAGTTCATAAGGTTTAGCAAACCGAGTGAACTAGTTTCTTCAAAGCTCGAAGAAGAAGCCAAAGGTAGAAGCTTTCGGGTGGATCGATCTTCGGCGCAAGGAGACGACGGGGTGAAGCCGATCCGGACAACTATTAAGTGTAGAAGACGAAGGAGTTCAAGAAAGAAAGGTATAACCCCCTAACCGAGTAGTTAACAACTCTTAGTTAGGTTGTTAGGTAGCTAAGTTTAACAAAGATCTGGTTTTGAGTCCATGTTACCGCCTCTAGAAAATTGTTTTTCACTAAATTCCGCATGCCCGAAAGTACCAGGAGAGGTAGCATGGACTTACAGCCAGATGAAACATAGGTGCAATACGCGATACGGTGGCGGAATCTATGGTCGAAGTGAGAGCAGCGCATCGAAGAAGCGCCTACGGTAGGCATGTTCGTGGGTACTCTTGATCCGCAGGCGACCATATCCCAGTTCATGATGTTATTCAAGCCAACTACTTTCCAGGCCTTGATTGACAAGCTGACCCAAATGGATCAGATGGGTCATAAACCATCTTCTTCGAAGTTGGAATCTCGAAACGAAAAATGAAAAGGGGAGGCGACCTTCGTCGCCAATGCTCTGCAGCAGCCCAGTGGTCCAAAACCAACTGATCGCCAAGATGAAAGGCGGCGATTCTTCAATGAGAAACTGAAGCGCCCTTATTTGTTTCCCCGGGATAAAACGAGGAGACTGTTCGAGCTGGCAGTGCGCAACAGGCTCATCACCTTGCCGGATCCAAAACGCCTATTGCAACCCGGTGAGGCCAATAATCCTAATTATTGCCCCTATCACCATATGGTAGGCCACCCGATCAAAGATTGCTTCGTCTTCAAAGGCTGGATTGAGGACCAATACCAACAGGGAAAATTCCCATTGTCCGAGAATTGGTCGCCTCAGCCGCACGCTCTTAAAAGAGGGGACACACCGGGGGCATCATGCTCTTTTATAGAAGAAGCTCCATGGGAGGTCGCTCTTTCTGCCAAGACGAAAAGAATGCTGAAGGATCTCCAAACATGCCCGGCGATCAGGTGGAAAAATCCGCTGGAACCCGAGGTAATTGAGGGAATGCTGAAGCCGCGCCTGACTCCAAGAATTGGTAGCGATAATCAAAACGCTCAGGCCCAGCCGTCAAAGTCTTCGAAGAAGAAGAAGAAGACCAAAAAGCCCGTGAAGCCTGATGACAAGCGCACGGACCTGCAAAAATATATTGACGCGTTGGAGGAATATAATCAGAAGGCGCGAACCCCGGTCACACTCCAAGAGTTTCTCAACCATATCCTTGAAGATAAAGATGGCGATGAAGATGAGGGAGAAGACTTGTTAGACAAACCTGAAAATTATGTGGCAAGCTGCCACGTGATCTCTCACTCGTCAGTAGATGGTGAAGAAGCTCCTGATACAGAGAAACTGGGGGCAAATCCCGAACCGGAACTCCTAGAACCGTCAGCCGAGATGATTGGCGTATTCCTGAACGAAGCTCTTCAGAAAAGCAAAGCTGACCGAGAGTGTGAAATCGCCATATACGAAAAAGCCAAACGTCGGTGACTGAATGAAAGAATTGAAATACCCCAACCGGATAGGAGCACTTCGGCCGCTAGCAAAAGCAGGTTCAAGACAAGGAAAAAGTTCGCCAAAGCCATATCGATGGGAATGAAGCTGCCACCTTCCGAAGAAAACACTCCTAATAGGATACACCTTAACGAAGAGGGTGCACATCCAAACTACTGCTTGTATCATCGGAGGACCATACACCCTACTGAAAAATGCAACGCCTTTAAAAATTAGTGGCAGAGATACGTTGCTCACCGGTAGCATTTCAAACGGATGAAGCACAAAACTCGTCAGGAACAAAGAAGCACGACAGATGAGCATAAAAGAACTGCCGGTGAATGTCACATGGTTAATTCCGGGGGATCGCAAGTTCTTACCTTCGTGAGTGATTCTGATGAAAAAATAGCCCTCGACCCTCTCTTCAAGGAATCCATCTCTGAAACAGAAGAGATGAAGACCAGCGAGAACATTCAGCTGCACAATCGCACGCTACCTGAAAAGAATCTCGGGCCCGCAAACAAGGGATCGAACAAAAAGGATAAGGGGAAAGAAAAGGTACCTGAAGATATCACCCTCGATGACCGAGTCGTCGAAGAGCTGGCAGCCAATGACCCGCCCAAGAAAAACAAGGTGGATTACAACGTTCTGGCACACCTGAGGAAGTCGCAGCTAAGCATTCTCGACGCCCTTCTGCTATCCAAAGAGGCGAGAGATTCTTTGATCAAAGCATTACAAGAGCCTGACCAGTTTCAAGCTTTCCTCAACGAAGAAAAGATGAAGGACGATCTAGAATAAATTCACACAACTGACATCACTTTCAACGATGAAGATCTCCTCCTCGAAACATGCGAGCACAACCGTCCCCTATATGTCTCCGGGTATTGCCATGACATTAAGATAAGGAAGATCCTAGTTGACAATGGGTCCTCTGCCAATCTCTTAAATGTGAAGGTGCTAAAATAAATCTGCATGAGCGTTCAACACCTCGCTCGGGATAAAGTCACTACCCCCAGGTTCGACTCCCAGTCATCACGGAAGCTCGGGTCTGTGATACTGACGTTACGCTTTGGGTTGCTCATCACTGATATCAAGTTCCACGTTATTGACGCCAAGACTTGCTACAATCCTTTGCTTGGCCGGCCTTGGTTACACGAGTACAACATTATCCCTTCTACACAACATCAGTGTATGAAGTACTTCAAAGATGGGCTTGAATACACTGTGACAGGGGAGCTGAACCCATTCTCCGTAAACGAAGTCCGAAAGTACGAAGATGCAAAGTACTTTTTACAAGACTTTGAAGACACGGAAAGATGCCATAAACCCGAGGATAAGAAAAAAGCTATCACTACCATTCTGGTCTTCGGGAGCGATACCGAGGAGGAAGAAGAGATAGTCTATTCGGGACCTCCCCGATACAACAAACCGAGACCGTCCATCCCTATTCTGGTCTTTGGCAGTGACTTTGAAGACGAGGTCAACGCAGTATTCTCGGCTCGTCCATCAGTGCAAGCCTTCATTGGAGATGATCAGAGTTTGCAGATCGCCATGGTTCCGCAAGAGCATTACAAAGAGCTCGACGCACTTGATACCTACAGTGTGCAAGAACTGCAGATGTTCTACGTCCCTCCCAGGTGAAAAGATGAAAAGGCGATCCTCTTTTATCGATCCGCGAAAACCAAAGTGGAGAAAGAAATCTGGCATGGTGCTGATTTTATGCTTGACAGGCTCCAGCCCATCCGTCTGCCCAAATAATACACAGAAGGATTAAAAAAGCTATTAAGGCGCCAAGGTGCACCCTTCAAACAGACTGCTCGACAAGCTCAGTTCTACAACAGGATCTAGAACGTCCCTGGAACTCGGAGAAAATTGCCCAACGGGAGAATGGAAACGATCGGGCTTGGATATATCCGATCTAAGAAATGGGAGCGACTCCATGGCTGCTACGTCATACATAACTTTGATGAAGAAGGAGAGGCTCTGTTAGAAGACGCTAACCTTGAACCAAAACAAGATCCTGCCACAAAAATGCCAAGTCCGTCGTTCGAAGAACAAATGGACAAGCTAATAAGGGAAGCGGGTCAAAAGGTTCGGGATGACCATAGCCGCGAAATGGCCATTTACGAGAAAGCCGGGACGCAGTGCCTCCTTCAGTAGGCTGCGGAGAATGACGATGCTCTTCGTCGCCAGCCCGTCATACAAAAGACCCGACGCAGAGGCAAAAACAAATTAAAGAATGGAAAAAATGTCCGACAGCGGCCAAGTGGGTCCAAGAAGCCACGCGATCGAGAATTGAGCAGCCGGGATCCGTCTCTTATAAAGAAGATGGGTCGAGCATATTCTTTTCCCCAAGACAAGACAAGGAAGATATTCGATCTTGTCATAAAACATCAGATGATGACACTCCCGGAATTCAAACACCCCGATCAAGAAAATGAGGTTCATCACCCGGATTATTGCTCCTATCACCGAGCGATAGGATATCCTCTCGAAGACTGCTTCACATTCAAAGACTGGGTAGAAGACCAGTATCAGCAAGGCGGGTTCGCTTTATCCAGCAGTTGGATGGTAACCCCACCACAGAACCATGAACCGAAAGCCACGTATGCAGCGAGAGTAAAGCCGGATCAACATCGGTCTTGGAAGCGATCTCGTACCTGTCACGCGATAACGCTGTCAGGAGAAGGAATACGCGAGGATATGGATAACCACTCCTGGTGCTTTGAAAATGATGATAACGAAGTGATCTCAGAGTTTCCACCGGCACCAAAAGAGCTGGAAGATGGGATACATACTACTGCAGATAACCTCAGAAAAATCGACTTGGGGACGGCAAACGACCCACGGCCGACGTTCGTCAGTGAGCTGTTGTCTGAAGAAAAGGTAGCTATGCTAAAAGACGTGCTCATGCAGTATAAAGACTGTTTCGCATGGAACTATTCCGAGATGCCAGGATTAGATTCAGAAATAGCCGTCCACAAATTGGCGATTTCTCTGGACGTTAAGTCAATCAAACAAGCACCGAGAAGAATGCGGCTCGAACTTGAAATGAGCATCAACCCCGAGGTCAAGAAGCTAATCGACTCCGATTTCATCCAAGAGGTTCAGTACCCTGACTGGATTGCCAACATCGTCCCAGTGATGAAGAAAAATGGGACAGTGCGCATCTGCGTGGACTTTTGAGACCTCAACAAAGCTTGCCCAAAGGATGATTTTCCTGTACCGGTTACCGAGCTGATGATAAATAACACATCCACCCACGAAGTCTTCTCCTTCATGGATGGCTCATCAGGGTACAATTAAATAAAGATGCACCCCGAAGACCGAAAACATACCGCTTTCCGGACCCCGCTAGGCATATTCTGCTACAAAGTGATGCCTTTCGGTCTGAAGAATGCCTGCGCTATCTATAGAGGGCCATGATGAAGATTTTCGATGACCTCATACATGAAGTCGTCGAATGTTATATCGACGACCTTGTGGTGAAAAGAAAATCGCACGAGGAGCATTGGGAGCATCTAAAAATAGTGTTCCAACGTCTTCGGAAATACAAATCGAAGATGAACCCTCTGAAATGCGCGTTCGGAGTTTCCTCGGGCAAATTTCTAGGATTCATCGTACGACATCGAGGCATCAAAATAGACCTGTCAAAGATCAAGGCGATTATGGAAATGCCTCCGCCAGGGACTCTGAAACAGCTGCGGTCTCTCCAAGGAAAGCTCGCATATATCCGACGGTTCATAGCTAACCTCTCCGGCAAATGCCGTCCCTATAGTCACCTAATGAAGAAGGGGAACCCGTTCTTCTGGGATCGCAAATGCCAAAGCGCACTGGACGAAATCAAGCAATACTTGCAGAATCCTCCGGTGCTAACCGCTCCGGTCAAGGGAAAGCCTCTCATTCTGTATACAACCGCCCTTGAGGGTTCTCTAGGCGCATTATGGACACAAGAAAATGACCAAGGGAAGGAGATAGCCCTCTACTTGAGCCGAGTTCTTCTGGGGGTAGAAAACAATTACCCCCTATCAAAAAACGCTTCCTGGCGTTAATCTTTGCGATAACGAAGCTCCGGCACTATACGTTGGCGCATGAGGTCCATCTCATATCAAAGGTGGATCCTCTCAAATATTTGATGTCAAGAGCCATACTAACGGGAAGACTCGCTAAATGGGCCCTCCTCTTGATGGAGTTCTCGATAACATATCGTCCTCTCAAGACAGTGAAAGGCCAGGCCATCGCCGATTTCCTCGCTGAGCATCCGATACCTGCCGACTCACCCCTAAATTGCGAATTGCCAGACGAGCACGCGTTTGACACGATCGATGGGGAGAAAGGAGAGAGTGACACCCAATGGAAATTCTACTTCAAAGGGGCATCTTCCATGAAGAAGCGACAAAAAAACACCCCTATAATCAAATCTGGGGTAGGTCTTATCTTCGTGACTCCACAAGGAGGGATAATGCGCTTTTCCTTCTCCTTAACAGAGCCGAGGATGAACAATGAGGACGAATATGAAGCTTTGATAGCAGCTCTTGAGATCGCTGTTGACCTGGTAATCGAGAACCTCCTCATATACGGAGACTCCCAACTGGTCATTAGCCAAGTAAACGACGACTATCAGACGTGCAAACCGGAGTTGGTGAAGTACGGTGAGAAAGTGTAACAATTGCTGACTCAAATTCCCGCCTAAAAGCATACCGCGTGCGGAAAATAGCAAGGCGGATGCATTAGCCAAGCTCGCTAAGGAAATGGCCGACGAGAACCTCGATGACGTAAGGATCGTTGTGCAAAGCCGTCGGGTTCTTGCACCAACAGAAATATCTCCGGAGTCTTCCAAAGAAAAGGGAGTGACTGAGCAAACGACCCTATAAATAAAAGACCAGGAAAAGGATAAGGACTGGAGAGAAGTCTTTATAGACCACTTCAAATCCCGTCGAACACTTGAAGATGCATCCTGGAGACATCGGCTCATGAAACGAGCTCTGTCTTTTGCCGTCGTCAATGATACTCTGTATAAGAGATTGTTCGACTCCCTGTGGCAAAGATGCCTGGGACCTGAAGAAGCAAAGAGATTCGTCAAAGAAATTCACGACGGACTCTGCGATTCTCATCAAGCCAGGCCGAAGATGAAGCTGAAGATCAAAAGGATGGGCTACTATTGGCCCACGATGATTCAGGACTGTCTCGAATACGCGAAATAGTACCACTCGTACAAGATTCATGGGGACTTTATCCACCAGCATCCAAATCCACTACATCCAACGGTGACTAGCTGGCCGTTCGAAATGTGGGGAACCGACATAATCGGCCCCATTGAACCAGCATCGTCCAGAGGACATCGATTCATACTGGCAACAACCGATTACTTCTCCAAATGGGCTGAAGCAATACCGCTAAGAGAAGTGAAGACAGAGAATATTCTCCATTTCTTCAACACACATGTCATCTATCGGTTCGGCACTCCGCGACGGATTATCTCCGATAACGGGCCAGCCTACAGAAGTCACAAAATCAGCCGCTTCGCGCAACAACATAATATAGACTGGAGATACTCTTCGGTCTATAATCCCCGAGCTAACGGTCTGGCTGAGGTTTTCAACAAGACTTTGACGAAGATCATGAAAAAGACGGTGTCCAAAAATAAAAAGGACTGGCATGAGAGACTGCATGAAGCTCTCTGGGCATATCGAACTACGTTCAAAACGGCCACAAACACAACGCCGTATGCATTGGTATTTGGCGCTGAAGCAGTACTTCCCTTGGAGATAGAGTTACCTTCCTTACGAGTGGCGGTTCATTACGAACTAACGGACGAAGACAATGCTCATCTTCGGCTTGAGGAGCTCGACGCCCTTGACGAAGTTCGGCTCATGGCGCAGCAAAACCTGGAGGCTTACAAAGCAAAGATGATGTGCTCATACGAGAGGTTGGCTAGGCCGAGAACATTTTGTTAAGGCGAACTTGTGCTAGTGGTCAAGAGACCTATGATCCCCAATCATGCCAAACGGGGGAAATTCGAGCCAAACTATGAGGGCTCATATATCATAGACAAAGTCTACCAAGGCGGGGGTTACTTGCTCATGAACATGCATGGAGAAAGACCCTTCAGGCCAATAAATGGCCGGTTCCTGAAAAAATACTACGCCTGACGAGTTACGGCCTAGGTTAATGATAGATGACGACGCCTATGTCCGCTCGCTATCTTCCCAATCCCAAACTCTATAAATAGTATCCGACGAAACCTCGCCTCGAAAACGTGTGACGGACCGAGATGTCCTATTACTAACAATGGACCGAGATGTCCTAAAACTAACTACTGACCAAAACCTCGTTAAACAAACCGCAACATCCTAAGGCTGACGTAGTAAAAAAAACGGTACATCCAAGAGCGAAATGGGCACGGATGAAAACCCGAAAGGGCTCCGTGAGTAAAAACAGCAGGGCTACCGGCGAGTTTTGTGAAAACCCGAGAGGGCGCAATCTCGTTAAAAGACACTTGCAAGGTTCTCTCGACCTTGTAAGGAGAAAATACCTGCGTGAGATCCTTACGACTCACAAAGGAGCAACACACTTAGGGATCCTCATGATTCTTAAGGAGAAAACGCACTTACGAGATCCTCATGACTCGTGAGGAGAATTCCCCTATGAGACCCTCACGGCTCATAGGATTCAAAAGCCTTAAGTTACAGGGATCTGGACCTATTCTTAAGCCATTACAACCCACAGATTGCCCTACAAGCGGTTCAATATTGACCCTTGTATACAATCCACGGGCACGAATAAACATTTCCTTAACAAAGTCCCACTAGCGACTAGGAATAAGTTCACACGACGAACGACCCTTGTAAGTCCTCTCGACTTATAAGGAGAAAGCACTCTTGTGAGATCCTTACGACTTATAAGAGACCATACACTTAAGAATCCTCACGATTTTTAAGGAGAAAACGCACCTATGAGATCCTCACGACTCGTAGGGAGAAATATCTTTATGAGACCCTTACGGCTCATGAAGTCAAAAGCCTTGGTCGACAGGATCTTAACCCTGTTTACTGATCCACCTTTGTTTGAACCGACAAAGGCAAATGATGATTCGCTCCTGGCAGTGTCCCAGTGGTAGCGATGCTGATACCTAAATCGGTATCAGATTCCAAATCCCATACTCACGAGAAAAAAATCAGCGAGCCAAAAATGCATATGAAATAGTTGAAATGATGGGGCAACTTGCAACAAAATCAGCAAGTAAAAATATATGCATATAAAATAGCCGAAATGGTTGGGCAACTCGCAATAAAAAAAAACAGCAAGTAAAAATAAAAAAATAGCCGAAATGATTGGGCACCGCAAAAAATAGCAGAAATGATTGGGCAATCGCGACTTTCACGATACAAAAAACTGAAATGATAGAGTATCCGGAAAGAAAAAAAATATAATTCATATAAAATGAAACTTTTGCCCTACAGGTGAGTCCATACTAACCCCTGTATATAATCTGTGGGCATAAACAAAAAGGGGACCACATTTCCCCACCAGATCTTGTCAAAGAGAGAGTCAGATCTTGACGGCGACATCTGCATCCCAGAAGAACAACAACGATATTCCTCCTCATTCCAGCAGGATTCGGACGCGACGTCAACAAAGCAGAGCCATGGAAAAGTCCTAATTCCTAGACTTCACGGTCTACAGACAACCTAGAGTCAACCAATGACCTCCCTGCCGGATCAACGCTCCGTTTTGGAAACAAGTCAACCGACCCCAGGGAAATCAGTGTCCTTGGCAAAACCTCGATTCAGGGAAATCAGCATCCTTGACGAGAGCATCTTGATTCGCGTCGACCCGCAGAGAAATCAGTGTCTTTGCAGGAATACCTCGATTCGTCTCAACCCCAGGGTAATCAGTGTCCTTGGCAAAAATCTTGATTCAGGAAAATCAGCATCCTTGACGAGAGCATCTTGATTCGCGTTGGCCTGCAAAGAAATCAGTGTCTTTGCAGGAATACCTCGATTCGTCTCAGCTCCAGGGAAATCAGTGTCCTTGGTAAAAACCTCGATTCAGGAAAATCAGCATCCTTGACGAGAGCATCTTGATTCGCATCGACCCGCAGAGAAATCAGTGTCTTTGCAGGAATACCTCGATTCGTCTCAACCCCAGGGAAATCAGTGTCCTTGGCAAAAACCTCGATTCAGGGAAATCAACGTTCTTGATGAGAGCATCTCGATTCGTGTCGACCCGTAAGGAAATTAGTGTCTTTGCAGGAATCTCTCGATTCATCTCAACTCCGAGGAAATCAGCGTCCTTGGAAAAAACCTCGATTCAGGGAAATCAGCGTCCTTAACGAGAGCATCTCGATTCGCGTCGACCCGCAAGGAAATCAGTGTCTTTGCAGGAATCCCTCGATTTGTATCAACTCTGAGGAAATCAACGTCCTTAGCAAAAACCTCGATGCAGGGAAATCAGTGTCCTTGACGAGAGCATCTCGATTCATGTCGACCCGTAAGGAAATCAGTGTCTTTGCAGGAATCTCTTGATTCGTTTCAACTCTGAGAAAATCAGCGTCCTTGGCAAAAATCTCGATTCAGGGAAATTAGCGTCCCTGACGAGAGCATCTCGATTCGCATCAACCCGCAGAGAAATCAATGTCTCTGCAGGAATATACGACGTCAGCAAAGCAGAGCCATAGCAGAGTCCCTAGTTCCAAGTCTCGATGCCAAATCTACAGCCTGGAGACCCACAACAGCGTTCCTTCTCATTCCAGCAGGATTCAGACGCGACAATCAACCGCGGAGCCATGGCAAAGTCCCTAGTTCCAAATCTCGACGGTTCACAGACAACCTAAAGACCACCTCGACATTCATCTCGTTACAGTAGGCGCAACGTCAGCAAAGCGGAGCCGCGACAAAGTTCCCACTTCCATGACTCGGTGGTGCACAGAAAACCGAGAGTCAATCCTGACCCCATATGGCTAAAGTCAATCCTGACCCCGTATGGCTAAAGTCAATCCTGACCCCGTATGGCTAAAGTCAACCCTGACCCCGTTTGGCTAAAGTCAATCCTGACCCCATATGGCTAAAGTCAACCCCCTGACCCCGTGGAACACGACTAAAGTCAATCCTGACCCCGTGGAAAATGGCCAAAGGCAACCCTCGACCCCCCGTCAAAGTAATACTTTAATTCGGGAGCAGGCCAACTCATCAATCACTTATGAGTCCTCTCGACTTGTAAGGAAGAAAATTCTCTTGGGAGATCCTTACGACTCTCAAGAGAAAGCACACTTAGGAATCCTCACGATTCCTAAAGAGAAAATACACCTATAGGATCCTCTCGACTTATAGGGAGAAAAATCTTTATAAGACTCTCATGGCTCATAAAGTTGAAAAGTCTTAGATGGCAGATCCTAACCCTGTCTTCTAAGCCATCACTGCCCTGCAAGGAGGTCGATATGGACTATTCACGGGCCATACTCTCCCAAGTCGAATATCGACAAGGGGGGAACAATCACTTATGAGTCCTCTCGACTTGTAAAGGAGAAAATTCTCTTATGAGATCTTTATGACTCTCAAGAGATAACGCGCTTAGGAGTCCTCATGACTCCTAAGAAGAAAATACACCTACGAGATCCCCACGACTCGTAGGGAGAAAAATCTTTATGAGACCCTCATAGCTCATAAAATTGAAGAGTCTTAGGTGACAGATCCTAACCCTGTCTCCTAAGCCATCACTGCCTTGCAAAGAGGTCAAGATGGACTATTTACAGACCACATTTGCTAAAATTACATGCCAGAGAAATGGAGGTGCTACTCAAGAGTGCGTAAACTGCTCTGCGTCCAATCGAAATGAAAAGGCGTAACCTACGGACGTCAACCACATACTATGAATGACAGTAAGAAGAACATTTGATTCGCATCCAGTTAAGCGTTCGAAGCGTACCCATTTATGTATGTGCGGAAAAGGTTTAGTGCATAAAATAAACACGCGGAAACAAAAATTGTCTATTCATACTTCAGAAAATGCTTACAGTGATGAAAACGGTAAACAAAAACATCATTAAAATGTTTACAATGGCAAGACATCAAATCCAGGACATGGATTGAGAAATTCAAAAGTTAGGCCATCTAAAATGTTTCGGACCTCTCGGACCATTCTTGTATGCTTCCTCTCACGATCAAAAGCGTCAGGGTCCTTACTGATGTCCTCCGCCCTTCGATAGGAAGCGATTATCGTCGCTTGTTGAAAAGTTTGATGCAGAATATCAACAAGATTGTCTCGCCTTTTCTTTGAGATTGGGCCCATCAGATACACTGAGTGTATCTTATCTTCGGCGTCATCCAATGGTTTAAGTGGCATGCCATCATAGAATAAAGGAAGTGCTTCCCAAATCGCTCTCACAATGAGCTTCAAAAGAGTGGAACGACGAGGAAGCAGTCGACCATTGTATTCATCAAAGAGACGCATGATTTCGGCGCACTGGACGTTGGTAAACTCCTGGTTCTGGCAGTGGCCCAATGCGCAAATGTCTCCATAAGAAATAATCTTGACAAGATCATACAGATGAGCGGCCATAACGTCTAAAAAGGAAAATCAGTGAGAGTTTAGTGGGCAGACCGATTAAGAAAAAGCTTATTGAAACATAGACGGGGATTTAAACAACCCTTGATATCCTCACGGAGAAAATAAGTTCTGATTAAGAGACCCAACAAATTCAAATTTGTGCAAATAAAGAAGAAATCCTAAAAAAGATTCTCATCTAATGAGAGACTCCTCGGGTTAAGGAGTTAAACTCCTCGAGAGCAACGCTCTGCAGACAGGAGTGACACCTGTCAAAATCAATTATGAAGTGAATAAAATTCCCCAAAAATTCTAAAGAGCAATGTTTTGAGAAGATGATGGAGTAACCCATCAGAAACCCTAAAAGCAAAGCTTTTAATGAATTAAAAAATTTCATGATCTTCAAGATCCATGAACAAACTCCAAGAGTTCTTCATAAAAGATTAACAAATCTACACGATTTGAAAGAGCAAAGCTCTGTTAATAAGTTAAGAAACCTTAAGAAAGATCTCTTTAGATCTATGAAGATCAAAGCTCTACGGAGAAACCCTGAAAATCTATATGATTTGAAAAGAGCAAAGCTCTGTTAATATGTGAAACCCTAGATTTGATCTTTACCTAAAAATTTTTTGACAGAGTTCTGTCTCTAGGAGAGTTCTTAAAACAGAGAGCAATGCTCTAAAAGAGAATTAATTCTCAGAAAATCAAGAAAGGAGATGACCATAGGTCATCTCAAAGACCAAAGGCCCTATTTATAGGCACTGAGAGCCGTTTCAACTTCTGAGTTGATCCGATGGCAGAGATGCTTCCACCGTTGCACTCACGTTTAGGCCACGTGAACGCAACGGCGGGGGGCATTTTTTTCCCCTAATTAGAGCAAAGCTCTGTTCAAATTTTGAAATTTGAAATGAAGCAGCGCTTCATGATAGCGCTAGCGCTAAGAGTCAAAGACTCTGTTGTAGCGCTCATGTGCAAAGCACGAGAGCGCTAGCGCCAGCAGCACCAGCGCTGATAGTCAAAGATAGTGCTCACGTGCAAAGTACATGAGCGCTAGCGCTAAGAGCGCTGCATTCTAAGCCGTGCACCACGTGTAAAGCACGTGAGCGCTAGCGCTAAGAGCGCTGCACTCTAAGCAGCGCACCACGTGCAAAGCATGTGAACGCTAGCAATAGAACAAAATGTTCTCAGCCCTTGGATCAAAGATCCAACGAACATGATTAAAAATCATCAATTGACAAGAATAAAATTCTGTTAATAAAACATTCTTCAGATTCTTTCCAAACAGGAAAGATTATGCTCTGAAAATCAGAGCACCGTAGGATCAATGATACAATGGTGATTAAAATTACCAAAATACAGAATAAATTCTGTATGGGAAAAGATTTCCTAATCTTGTTAAAAACAAGAAGATTGTCTTATGTAAAACAGAAGCTCTTGGATCAAAGATCCAATGGTGGGGAAATCCCCAAATCAATTAGAGAAAAGATCTCTTCAACTGATTCAATAAATCAGCCTTCACTATATAAAGGTCCCAAGACTTCAAGTCTTATATAGAGGAACCCCACCCCACAAACTTTGAGAAAGTCAGAGAGAAGAGCAAACTCTTAGCAGAAGAAGAATTTCTTTAAGGTAAAATAAAGAGATCAAAGCATCTCATCATAAAAAAGAACTTAGTTCTTATGCTAGATTATAGATCTTTAAGATAAATTGTCTTTCACAAAAGAGATCATAACATCTCATTTTAAAAAGGGGGGGGGGAGAATAATTCAATTCTCTTAGGGTCACAGATCCATAAAGGCAAAGCCTTTCACCAAAAAACATAAGAGATTGAAACATCTGCTATAAAATAAGAACTTTGTTCTTAGATCCATGAGACAAAGTCTCTTATAAGAGAGAATTTAATTCTCAGAGAGTAGAGTTGCCTAAAAAGAGCCCTAGCGATCTAATTAAACGAAGCGCTTCAGCGCTCCAAATCTAGCGCACAGTGTTGCAGATCCTTAGCGCTCCAAATTTAAAGAAGAGCTCTGCGCTCATTGACTGGCGCTCAGCGCCAAGTGCGCCACGTGCTCCTCACGTATGCGAAGCGCTCTGCGTTCATTGACCGGCACTCAGTGCCAAGCGCGCCACATGCTCCTCACGTGTGCGCTATTTAAACAGAAGCACTTTGCGCTCTTTGACTGGCGCTCAACGCCAAGCGCGCCACGTGCTCCTCACGTGTGCGCTACTTAACAGAAGCGCTCTGCGCTCATTGACTGGCGCTCAGCGTCAAGCGCACCACGTGCTCCTCACGTGTGCGCTAAGAGAACATAAACTGTTATATAAATAAAGCCCCAGAGGTATGATGAGTGCTCAACACTCAATAAAAGACAAAAAAACAATTGTCAGAAACTAAACCAATGCTCAGCATTTAACTGAATGGGCCGAGCCCAAATTGGCCACAGATCCCTAATTCAGATTAATTGAGCCTATATGCTCATAAATCTTTGATCTTAGTCCCAAATTGGACTACAGATCTCCCAAACAATATTGGTTCAAGGGTACATCTCTTCACTATATATGTCGTTGTAATCCTTCAACGTCTTCAGAGAGATGACGGGTCCCGACAACCAGACATTCCAAGGACCGTGGGGTCCTTAAACTCATGGACTATGATGTCCTTAAACTTTACAGACTATGATGTCTCTAAACTAGACCATGCTGTTTTTAAACTCCATGAACTTTGATGTCCTTAAACTTATGGACCGCAATGTCCCTAAACTAAAACAATAGAGCCCAAATGCTCTTTTGTTGGATCTAAATGATCCTGTTAAGTAGATCTTAGTCTAAAATTAGACTAACGTATTCTTAACAAACGTTTAAGTTGATCTTAGTCTCAAATAAGATTAACGATTCTTAAACCCAACCCAAACCCAAATCTAAGAAAATACGGATTTGGACTAATCCATGTCCTACGGACGACAACATAAATTGGTCTCCGTGTACAATCCACGGGCAACCAAAAACAAAACAAACACCCATGACACGAAGTGACCATCTGGAAAAGGAGAAAGTGGTTACCGCAATGCAGTAGCGTAATTAACTGCAGGGGCTTGCGCCTGTAGGGAAGAGCGTCCCCACAATCAAAAACCCCTCAATGAGGGGGAATCTGACGAAGTCTGTTACATCGGCCGTATCCGTTTAAACCTTCGATACATGGTGCCATAAATCAACTTGGCATCTCCGGAGAGGTGGACGGATAGAACCAATTAGCATCTGCCCCCCAAAATTTAAGCCGGACGTCCCAACGTCCCGGTCGCGTCTTTCGGCGGCGAACAATATGCTACACACACACTGTCGGTAATTGTCATGACACGCACAACACATATACACATGTGATATTGTATTGATTAGTGACATTGAGGCATTTATTCTTGTGCGATGGCGCATATGAAATATAGTTTGAATGCATACCAACATGCTTACACATATACCTTGCTATAACTACATGTTCACCTTTATATGATGTTGCGTTGGATTTTGGAGAAATTGGGAACACCGTGATATATTTAATAACTTGATGCATTTAAATAGCGGTTTTCCCTTGATATGCTCATATTACTGTTTTATGTTGCATACATCATATTATATGGATTTACGCATTGAGATATGGATTTCATGTAATTTTCTGGATTTGAGAACCGTGGGGATATTTCAAGAAATGTTTATTGTTTGAAAACACGGTTTATCTTGTTATGATATTTCGATGTGTCCACCATGAGTGTTCTCGGTTCTGAGACTTGTGTTAGAGACCCGATGCGAGGAGTGGATGTGGCCGTTTGCGGGTTCATGGTGGACCCGGTATGGTACCCCGGGGCAAGAAAGGTATGTCGATGGATTAGCCGATGAGCCTGGCAGAGGGACTAATACCCACCGGTGATAGTTCTGGACTCGACGGTTATCCGGAGGATATCGACCGGAGTCGTGAGATGGATATGGGTCGATTCGTACTGCTGGAGCCCGCGGGCCGATCCGGGAAGACGGAGCCCCTGATATGTGGATTTACATGTCGATGTTGGACACGAGTATTTCATGATATTTCGAGTGTCGATGTTGGACACTCAGGTTTCATGAGATGTACAGATATGAGGGCCGATCCGAGTGATGGCGCTTGAGGATTTTGGGATTTGGGGTGTCGATGATGGACACCGGGGTTTTTCTATGCTGGTGATTTATCAATGAGGTTTATTATTTATCCCACACTCATGATTTATTTGATATGCATTTGATTCATGTAGATGTAGTACCCTGGTGGTGTACCTTGATCTTGATTGTTGCATATCCATATTGCCATACTTATGCTATCAGATTACATGTGATAGATTTATCGCTGTTCATGCATACTTGCGATCACAGTATGATGTTATTTACTATTCATGAGTTGGAAACTCACCCCCGTTGTGCCACAGTGTTTTGCAGGCTTGACCCTCAGAGTAGTCACGACTGGGCGTCTTATTGTACCTATTTCAGCTGATACCGCTACGGTTGGCTGTGAGGCCTTTTGCTATAGGTGGGTTTGCGGTTATCCGACGATGTTCGTAGTATATCTTTTGTATCTAGTACTCTCCATCTACCACCTTCATGTTTTGACTTAGAGACGAGTTGAGAGGATCCATGTTGTATATTCTTGTGACTCTGGGTGTTGTGCTCGTGTGAGCCGGCCTTTACTATGTTGATTATCCCTTTTATGCTGTTTCATTTATATTGTCTATTCCTTCGCTTCGACGTCGTATTTCTTCTTGTGGTGGTTGTTTCCGCCTTTGGGCGAGATTTGTTCCGGTGTGGGGATGCTATATTTATCTTATGTTTGTCCCCGTTTCGGGGCTAGTTTTTACAAAGGAGGTGCTGCCGAAATTTTTAAGAATACAAACTTGATATTTCCAAATGTTTCTATCTTTTACTTCTTGTAATGATTTAGATTGCTGGGTTTTCGGTTTACTTAAATTGCGTTACGCCTGTTGACGTTACGTGGTCTAAGTGCGGGTCATGTGCCTAACTTGGGTCGTGACAAAGTTGGTATCAGAGCGTTAGGTTTTACCTTTCAGAGTGTAGAATAACCTTGTTATGATGGAGTAGGTAGCTTAAGCAGAGTGACGTAGCGTGTGTATGTTCTGCGGCATACTTACGACACGGTACTCCGCCTGAGTGACCTTAGGACTTATTGCTTGTAATTCCTTTCGTGATTATATACATCCTTGTGATTCGATTTCTATGTTCTTATCGAATCCTGTTTCCATTTCCAGCCTTTATGCCGCCGAAGACTACGATGGCACAGAGAGCGGCCATGGGAGCCGAGGTCAGAGTTGACTCGTTTGAGACGAGGATTGACTAGGGCAATACGCCCATTGTCCAGGGGCAGATTGATCCACCTTCGATGGACCGTATTGCTCGGCTTGAGGCCGGTGTACAGGATATGCGCCAGATGATGGGGACGTTGGTTGAGGCCAATCGAGCGCAGAAACAGGAGGTTGTTCCACCTGTTGCGGGGACCGCGATGGTGCCTACTGTTTGTACCTGCAGCGACAGAGGTTATCACCGTATCATTATCTGAGTTCATGAGGCTGAAGCCTCCGGTTTTCACTGGCACCGATGTAGCTGAGGATCCCCAGTCGTTTATCGATCGGATGGCCAGGATATTTCGTTCGCTGATATGCTCCGACGCGAGATGGGTAGAGTTCGCGAGTTTTCGTCTGGAGGGTTTGGCCCAGAAGTGGTGCGAGTCTTTAGAGAAGGGCAGAGCCGCAGGTCTTTCTCCTATGACCTGGGCTAAGTTCGTGACGGTGTTTCTTGCCCGTTTTCTTCCGCAGAGCGACAGGGATGCTCGGGCGCGCAGTTTCGAGTCATTACACCAGACTCCGGGTATGACGTTGGCTGAGTACGATGTACAATTTACCAAGCTGTCTGTGTTTGCTTTGTATTTGGTAGCTACTGAGGAGATGCGGGTCAAGAGGTTTGTTCGAGACCTGCTTACCCAGTTGTTCCTCGCTATCAGTGTTAACATTGTGACACGTATGCAGCAGCGGTGGACGCAACCCTATTGGTTGAGGAGCGTCTTTCAGAGACGTCGGTTGTTCCGGAATCGAAGAGGTTTCGTACTGGTGTATCAGCACGGAGACAGACGTTTAGACACCGTGACAGATTCCGTTCAGGTACTGGGGGTAGTAGAGGCTCGGGACGAGGCCAGTTATTTAGCTCTTATCCCTAGGAGGGTCAGCAGTTTTCATCTGGATGTTTCTGGTGTGGGAGTTTGTATCATCGAGTCAGAGATTGTACTGAGGCCTTTGAGGACGAGGCAGCTGTACCACATGTTACCTTACTACCTTCTCCACTTTAGAGAGCATTTCCTCTTATGCCTGTTGTTGCTCCGCCTTAGACTCATGCTCAGAGAGGTCATGGCCGCGGTGGTTTTGTTCCGAGAGGACGGGGTGGCAGAGGCGGAGATCAGCCAGTCGCCGGTAGAGGGCAGGCTCGGGTGTTTGCCTTGAATTATCAGGACGCGCAGGCGTCCAATGCAGTGGTTTCAAGTACTCTTTCTATATGTTCTTTTGATGCACACATTTTGTTTGATCCTGGATCTACGCACTCGTATGTTTCTACACACTTCGTGCCGAGAGTCGTGTTTGCTTGATCAGCCGCTTGTTGTGATTACTCCTGTTGGCGATTCTTTTGTTGTGCGACATGTGTTTTGGTCGTGTGCCATTCGGATTGGAGATAGAGATTCGTCCGTCTACTTGATCCTTCTAGATATGTTGGACTTCGATGTTCTCCTTAGCATGGACTGGTTAGCTTCTTGCTATGCATCTGTGGACTGTCGTAAGAAGACAGTCAGTTTTAGTTTTCCGGGTGAGTCTGCTTGGGTTGTGCACGGGGACCGTGGTGCCGCCCCTCACAGTTTGATTTCAGCCCTTTGCGCTAGTCGGCTTTTGAGGAGAGGATGTCGGGGATTCTTGGCTTTCATTCGTGATACCGGAGCCACAGTAGAGTCGTTGGACCAGGTTCCTATCGTGCGAGAGTTTTTCGACATTTTTCCCGATGAGTTACCTAGTTTGCCGCCAGAGCGCGATATTGAATTTTGCATTGATCTGATTCCCGGCGCAGGGCCTATTTCTATACCGCCTTACTGGATGGCCCCGGCGGAGCTTAAAGAGCTTAAGGATCAATTGCAGGAGTTGCTTGATAGGGGACTTGTACGTCCGAGTGTTTCTCCTTGGGGAGCTCCTGTTCTGTTCTTCAGGAAGAAGGACGGCAGTTTGAGATTGTGTGTTGATTATCGTCAATTGAACCGAGTTACGGTGCGGAATAGGTATCCTTTACCTCCCATTGACGATTTGTTTGATCAGCTCCAGGGTTTAAAACATTTTTCAAAGATTGATTTGCGATCGGGTTATCATCAGTTGCGGGTTCGGAATGATGACATTCCGAAGACTGCTTTTCGTACACGCTACGGGCATTATGAGTTTTTGGTGATGTCGTTCGGACTCACCAATGCCCCAGCAGCGTTCATGGATCCGATGAACCAGATTTTCAGGCCGTTCCTCGACCAGTTTATTATTGTGTTTATTGATGACATTCTGGTCTACTCTAGGAGTCGAGAGGAGCATGAGCAGCACTTGAGAATTGCTTTGCAGACATTGAGAGAGCACCAGCTGTATGCTAAATTCTCAAAGTGCGCATTTTGATTTGATAGAGTTAACTTCCTGGGTCATGTGGTGACGGGAGACGGTATTGGTGTGGACCCGAGGAAAATCGAGGCTGTACAGTTTTGGCCCAGACCAGTATCTGTGACAGAGTTCCGCAGCTTTTTAGGATTAGCTGGGTATTACCGCTGTTTCGTGAAGGATTTCTCGAGTATCGCTGTAGCGTTGACCAGACTGACCCGGAAGGGGGTTCATTTTCTTTGGACTGATGCATGTGAGCAGAGTTTTCAGCAGTTGAAGATTCGGTTGACGACTGTACCAGTTCTATCTTTGCCTTCTGGATCGGGTGGCTTTGTCGTTTACTGTGATGCTTCTCGAGTGGGCCTCGGTTGTGTACTGATGCAACATGATAGAGTGATTGCTTATGCTTCTAGGCAGCTGAAGAAGCACGAGCAGAATTATCCCACTCACGATCTTGAGATGGCCGCGGTGGTCTTTGCGCTAAAGATTTGGAGGCACTACTTGTACGGGGAGTCGTGTCAGATTTTCACAGACCACAAGAGCTTAAAGTACATCTTCCAGCAGCGGGACCTGAATCTGAGATAGCGCCGGTAGATGGAGCTTGTGAAGGATTATGATTGTGAGATCCTTTATCACCCGAGCAAGGCGAATGCGGTAGCTGATGCTTTGAGTCGTAGGCCCTGGGGTAGATTGTCCCAGTTGAGCGCAGTTCAGAGACAGTCTTCTGCAGATTAGCAGATCTTGTGCGATGGTAGAGTACAGTTTGAGTTCACTTCCACTGGGAGACAACTTGCTCACGTCCACGTCCGTCCACTTCTACTTGATCGTATTCGTGAGGTGCAGCCCAGTGATGTCCGTTTGTCTGATATTTTTGAGCTGGTTCGATAGGGTATAGAGTCGGTGTTCATGATTGATGACTAGGGTGTGCTACGTTACGGGACTCGGTTGTGTGTACCAGATACCGATGGGTCGAGGTACGAGATCCTAGAGCAGGCACATCAGTCAGCCTTTAGCGTTCATCCAGGTTCCACCAAGATATACCGTGACTTGAGAGACATTTACCGGTGGGAAGGGATGAAGCGCGTTGTTTCGGGCTTTGTTTCGAGGTGCCTGACTTGTCAGCAAGTCAAGGCTGAGCATCAGAGACCGGCTGGAGAGTTGCGGCCTTTACCCGTTCCTGAGTGGAAATGGGAGCAGATTTCCATAGACTTTATTGTGGGTCTACCCAGGGCCAGTCGGGGGTATGACTCCATTTGGGTGATTGTTGACCGGTTGACGAAAGTGGCTCACTTCCTTCCAGTGAAGACCACTTTCGGCTATGCTTAGTATACTCAGTTGTACATAGATGAGATTACGTGTTTGCACAGCGTTCCTGCATGCATCGTATCCGACAGAGTCACCTAGTTTACTAGCCGTCTTTGGCAGAAGCATCAGGAATCTTTGGGTACCCGGTTGAGTTTTAGCACCGCTTTCCATCCGCAGACCGATGGTCACTCAGAGCGGACTATACAGACTCTGGAGGATATGCTTCGTGCGTGTGTGCTTGATTTTGGTGGAAGTTGGGATCGTCACCTGCCGTTGATTGAGTTCTCCTACAACAACAGCTTTCAGGAGACTATTCAGATGGCACCGTTTGAGGCTTTGTATGGTAGAAAGTGTCGATCGCCAGTCTGTTGGACTGAACTCAGCGAGAGTAGGATTTTGGGACCCCAGCTAGTTCAGGAGACTACGGAGAAGATCCAACTGATTCGGGACAGGATGAGAGTAGCCCAGTGCAGACAGAAGTCTTATGCCGACCATCGTCGTCGCAGACTTGAGTTCGCAGTGGTGGATCATGTATTCCTGCGGATTTCTCTGATGAAGGGGGTGATGAGATTTGGGAAAAGGGGAAGCTTAGTCCCAGATTTGTAGGTCCTTTCGAGATCCTTGAGCGAGTGGGTACCGTTGCCTATCGTTTGGTGTTCCCACCCAGTTTTTCGGATGTTCACATCGTATTCTATGTGTCGATTCTTCGTAGATACCTTCATGATCCTTCTCACATGATTCAGCACCAGGCCGTTCAGCTTTAGCCTGATCTTTCGTTTACCGAGAAGCTGGTAGTTATATTGGATCGGCAGGTGAAGAAACTTCGATCAAAGGTCTTGCCATCTGTGAAGGTTCTTTAGCGTAGCCCAACTGGTGAGGAGATCACTTGGGAGGCCGAGGGCGAGATGCGGAAGAAATTCCCTCATCTCTTTGAAGCTACACTTAGTAAGAATTTTAAATTTGGGGATGAATTTCTTTAAGGGGGGAGATTGTAACACCTTAGACCGCGATTAGTGTTAATTAAGAGATAATGCGAGTTTTTAATTAAAAGATTACCAAAATAGTTTTCTCGCATTTTATAACAATTAATTAATATTTTATTATTATTTCTTTTGGCTTGCACACACTTGTGCATGTTAATGTGAGGGTTAGTTAGTATTAATCTTGTTAAGTAGCCATGGCACCTTAAGCTAATTCTTGCCATATTAACCTTACACTTAGCATTGTTGTGAAGAGTTATCTTCTTGTTTTGGATTGAGGAGAGGTGGTTAGGTGAGTCATGGAGGGCATTAATGCTAGTATTGATGAGGACAGGGAGAGAGTAAGTGTAAGGCTAAAACTCACCCTACACTCACCATCTCATACTTATCTCAATTCATCTCTCATTCTCACTTCACTCTCTCTATTTCTTAATTATTCTTCAACTCTTGTACTCTCAACTGAAACCCTCACCACTTCATCACAAAACCTTGCAAAAACTTCATTAAATCCCACTAAAACCCTTCTCAAGTCTTGATTTAGCCACTAAGATGACTTGGAGCTTGGAAAGATTGGATTTTTGATCAAGAGTGGATAGGTACAACCTCTAAACTGTTAATTAGGTGGTTATATTGTTGTGTTGCCTTGTAGTTGTGGTTTAGAACACTAAAGGTATAGTTTTGTGCATATATCGTATTTTTAGTGTCATTATGGAGTCTCTGTGATCTGCTGTGATTCCGAGTGTATACTGGAAAATCTAGTAATGTAGTAGTGATGTACTAGTGACCCTGAGTGTACACCTGAAGCACGAACCCCACCTGGGCGGTTTTGGCCGGTGACAATAGGAAGAAATCCGGCGAGTTCGGTCTTTTGGGGGAGTTGGGGCTTGGGTTTTGTAGGGTAGCTGTCTTCAGTTGTTTAGAAGTGTTTGGTACCGCTTGATTTTTATGTTTTGTCAGTATACAAAATTTGGGATCACTTTGCTATAATCTAGTGTTTTTACTACGCGTGTTACGTTATCCGACACGGTTCGTGATCTTGTGTATCTGCTGCACCTGGGTTAGTTTTTGGATGTCGCTACACACATTAGCCACTAGACGGACACTTGAGAGTTGGATTGGAGTTGGTGCGTCGGTCAAACGTAGTTTGTACATGATATTGGTCGATTTCTGAGATTTGTACTTATTATGTTTTGTGTTAATAGGATCGCAGGCGAGGACTTCGAACGCTGCGAAGAAAGGGAAACAGGTGATTGGATTTACCTAGCTCGAGATCGTCGGTAAGTAGATTTAACATTTACAGGGAAATCGCCCGTATGGCGTTAAGCGTCAGGGCTAGATATGATATGATATTAGCCGCATATTTATATGCACATATAGAGATGGTGCATGAACTTCATTGCATATTATTACTTGTTGTGTCTGGACTTGTACCCCTTCGGACACTGCACTATTATTGACAGTTCATGTTGCACGAGTACTAATTGTATGCTACACACACTGTCGGTAATTACCATGACACGCACAACACATACACAGATATGACATTGTATTGATTAGTGACATTGAGGCATTTATTCTTGTGCAATGGCGCAAATGAAATATAGTTTGAATGCATACCTACATGCTTACACATATACCTTGCTATAGCTATGTAAGTCTACGGTAGCGCCCCGGCCGTCTACAGACGCCAAATGCGGAACAAAAACTTTTTAACTGGTGCTATCGTATACTTTAACCCGGATCTTCCATTATTGCTAAACTAACAAACTGTAAAGAGTGTAGAAAGGTTATACCGAACGATCCGAGTCCTTCGTTCTTTAACCATCATCCCACGCTCCGTTGCGGCTGCTCCGATCTCGTCGATCTCCGATCTGCTCGTCGAGGTGGCACCACGTCGACGATTCTTTAAACGGGCTCCCACCTCTGACTTGAGGCAACTCGGTCGTCAAGTTTGCTAAAAGAGACGACCAAGAATGATGTAGAGAATGAGTAGATGACTTTGTCTCACTTCGTCCAAAGCCGTGGATGATCGGTTAATGAAGTTGCCGATGGAAATGAAATGGAACAAGAAATGAACTATGAAATTTCCATTCATCCAAAACTTTAGTCTTTTCTTTTTAGCAACCATAATTTTCTCAAGTGAGTGAGTGGAGTAGGAGAGAGAGGGCCGGCTACTTATAAAAAAGGAGGAGGGTGAGTGTAGGAGCAATCAAGGAGGTGACCATAAACAATGATCCTTATCATAACAAAAGATCAAGAACAAATATCTTAAGGAAAACAAGAATCATTAAAGTCAAAGCATGAGTCATAATACACCTCATCAGCCTAGTCATCATTTCTAGAACCTTCTAGAAGCATGACTCACCCTCATCCAAGAAAAGATAAATCCTTCTTTAACAGAATGTTAAAAGACGGCTGATAGAAAACTGGAAACTGGCAACTTCCAAAAGTGATCCTGAAACAACTTTCAGGATAACCCCGTAACTGTATAAATATACCTGCATTTGTATTATGACCGAATACAAATACAACTGAGACAAAGATATTATATCTACTCAATATAATACTCGGATCCGGCTTAAACCAAAGCCGACCAGTATCATCTGCCCGAAAAATAACACGTGCGTAAACGCACGTGCATTTTCCGAACCCTGCCATAAAACCATACGGCCTCTACAACGTTTCGCCCGAACTTGGGAAACTGTCTGTGGGGGACTCTAATGACTCGTCAGTACCCTGGCAGTGGGTTTAACCATAAACCGTCAGCGGCACTAGCAATGCGTAACGGCTGCCCATGGACTGACCTCAAGGGAGGCTGATGAGCGAACTCATCCAGAAACCCTACTGAGCATAACAGTGACAATGTATATACAGTCCGGTCCGTTCGTCTATGAGTATCGCATATCTGCCTAGGGGGCTAGTAACGTCAGACCCCTAATAGCAGTATAAGTCGTGTCGGAGTGTAGCCCAAAAACACCCTGAGATACTACTGGAGTACCTACCAGTAAATCTCCTGCCATGGCCATGGACTTTGTGTAATGGCTCTCCTAGACACAGCACGACCTCATCCCCAATACCGGGAGAGACGAATCCCCTGCCGATCCGCTCACGTGCCTCCATATGGCTCGGGACTGTACCCAAAAACTACCTGTTTGCACGACTCCTTTGAGCCGTGGTAGGGTAGAAATCAAAGCACAGTGGGAACTCACACGAGACAAATGACGACCTCAGGTCGATGAACTAACCTGTACACATGTCACCAGGGAACTGCTATCTGACGATAGATATAGTACTAACTAGCAGATTCCCGGCGAGTCCTGTCCGGTGTACTCATAACCCGATGAGCACCTGTATACATCTTAGGTGATCCAACTGACACCAGTGGCTTGTGAGACTGGCCACCGCCCCTCGTCGGGGTCTTGACTGTACACACTAGTCTACTCCGGAGTATCGATGCCCTGTCTCGAAACTCCCATGACTAGGGACCACAATTAAGGATATGCGTATAAACCACCCAACTCTCACATATATGATCGCCATTATACTGTTGGTGGTAAAGCAAGATCCTAAGGGCTCTATCAAAGTGTAACATGTAATCAGTCACCTGAACATGTACACGACTGATAAAGGCAACCAGATAGCATACTATCATCTCGAGTAAGACTGTCCTACCGGTATAGGTCCTCCGCAATCATTGCAATCACGTACCTGCGATCCAATAATTGACTATGAGGGTACTATCTCCAACAATCTCCCACTTGCACTCAAGGCTAATTATTGCGATGTCGACTACTCACAGCCCGTGTGAAACCGAACATCCAACTCCTCTACTAATCAGTATCACAAAGCCCGTTTGTAAAACTATTGTGTTCGAGAAATAGCCTCAGTGAGTGGATCCGCCTAGAAGTTTCTTTCTATATCTCTCTTAATCTCAAGTTCGCGGAGAAAGCCATCTCCCGAATCGAGTAATACCTGTCTTAGAATATGTCTGGATATATGATGGGACCTAGTTCATAAATGAACACCAAATCCAAACTTCTTAGACTGTATCGATCACTGAACCTAATCAGTATCTGGCACCATGCCACCCACAGTATCCTCTTGGACCACCTGTCCATAATACTGTCCCACTTCATCAGAGGGAAAAACTATAACTCTGACAATCACTCTGTCAACCATGTCACCTTTGAAGCCTGGAATGATAATCGTCTCCCGAAGGAGGCTGCCGTCATCAAATTCGTAGAACATGTACTTATGTTCTAAAACTGCTTCCTTATGTTTCTCCAGGATTGGATTAATACAAACTTATTGCATCTAGTGCAAAAACAACATTTGGTGCGGTACTTGACATCTTATGATTGACTCAGTTGCCTAAGCAAGTGATCTGTCAATCATGCACATCCCTCTCCCCTTTAGTCTATACGACACCTTTAGAGAGGGTGACTCCATCACCTGCAGGTACACCACCATGCTAGGAGTCAACTATTCTAAAAACCATTAGAATATCTGTCAAAGTACCCACATTGGGAAACTACCCAAATCCAGATCTAAAACCATAGATCTAGAAACCAGAATGTCAAATATTATATCCATATCCTGTCTGGAGAAACAACTGTGTGACGACCACAGTACAACCGATCGTAGTATAGGAATTTTACTTCCTACTCTGTGTATGTCATCCAAATACCATGACATCACACCCTACTACCTTCTTAACAGATCCATCCCCTATTCTGATTGAAGTCAAACCCATGACTGTCATATCAAAATTAGATGATCTATCTCCGCTATAACTGCTCTAGTTTATAAATAGACATAAGCATCTTGCCCACTATGCTTCCGTTGCTCCCACTGACTATGACAACCCTCCTACCGGGTCCCATAGCCTGGAACAACAGTAGTGTCAAGTCTGGGTAGATAAGAACTCCCTGTCACCGTCCTTGAGGCTACCGGAGTACCTCTCGGGTGTCTGAGGTTACCCACCATATCTGCGGAGTGGCTAATGGAATGTCAAACCTGATTGAATATTTAGGTCCTATTAAATTTTCCGTAATCGTTCGCGGTTCTGGAATCACTTCCAGTTCTACCATACTCCCACTACTGTTTTCTGAAAAAATCCATTTTTACTAAAACTGTGGCGAGTCAAGAACAATATCACTATTGATCTTCCAAATGGTAGAATATCAACCCTCGTCATAGCCAGGGTCAACCCACAAACAGCCATTACAGAAACGTGCCCTGAGTTATCCAGAGTCTGGTTTTAAGCATAAGCTGGACAACTCCCCGTACCTTAACATCTTTTAAGGTACGAACTATTCTATATCCAATACAGAAACTTTGGCACTTATTTAATTGGAACCAGATTCAAATCATGCAGCTGTCTCCAGTGCATATCAACTTAATGGAAAGAGGCTAATCAGCATTACTCAACTTAGGAATCCATCCAATTATGAGTAACCTGAAAGAGAAACACGTTTCTCAAAACCATCACTATCATCTGAATACCAATCACAAGAATCTACATCTTCGATCTCTTTGAAGAATCCCGATACTTGTGATACCTGGTTCTCTACTTTATTCTTATACCCACAACTTCTCAAAACTTAGACCTTGTATTTCTACGAAACACTTGTCTAAATACTAGAGAAGTTATAAGTAAACAGAACATAGTACGAGGACCTACCCCTTTGTCCTGATGGACACTTGGACAACATACAATACTCTGTATAAGTCCACTGAGTTTAAGCAACTCAAAACCTGTGCGTCGTAGGTTGAAAACTGTACCCTGGCGATTTCCTCAGATATCACCAATTACAACGAATTCCGATATAATGAGGATAATCACCTAATTCCCAATAACTTACTCCCACTCATCATCTGTAAAAACCATACATATATGAGAATGAAACCTGGTAAATACATACCCTTGGAGTAAGTATCCAATCGGGAAAACAGTTTTCTTTTAACAGTGCACTGAAACATGAAAATGTTTCGTAGGGGTATCCTGGTATTCATAGTAATGCCTCTTCCATAATCCAATTCATGACTTCAACCGTATATTTTATTTCCATCTCTCCAAATCCCTTTATTTGTCTTTAGTCGTTACCTTCTGTACACCATCGTTAGGCTAAATGGTTTTCTTCCTTCCCTACCGTTCGACACCAGCCTATGGTTTGGAAGAAGACTATCCAGTAAGCATAATAGGTGTACCCTCCTAAACCAAGGAGTACTCGTATCTTGAGAGAAGGTGATGATAAAAGACAACTGAATAATATCTTATTCCTTTAAAGGTAAAATAGGAGTGGCGATGAAGTACGCGGTTTTGGTCGTGAATGATAACAGTCGCAATTTACTTTGCCCTCTTTCTAATCCCTTTATTTTGTCTTTATATATTACCTTCCGCACACCCTACTTAGGCTAATTGGTTTTCTTCATTCCCTACCTTTCGGCACCTGCCTATGGTTTGGAATAAGACTATCCAATAAGCGTAATAGGTGTACTCTCCTAAACCAAGGAGCTCTCGCAACCTGAGAGAAGGTGATAATAAAAGACAACTGAATAAACCAATTCTATTTCTCCTGAACCTGGATCTATCCTCGAAGAAGTCCCTTCGAGTTCGTATATAACCATACGATGGATCTATCCAATGGAAGTGGATGTCCGTAGTAATACGGGTGTTCTGAGAAATTCAAAGGGTAGAAGAAGGAGTGGCAATGACTTATGCAACTTAGACAATCCAAAAGCCAGTTTTTTAAGAAGGTTCGGTCAACTTGGTCACTGAGTCATAGTCAAGGGTCGGTTAAAGGTCGCTGCCAAAGAGAGAGAAAAGAAACACTCTGTGTGCACTCTAACCTAGATCAGAATGGTTATCACTTTATCTAATCTGGAAACCTCCCACTGTTCTGTCAAATTCTCCTCCAAACCTAAAGAAGAATCAATCGGGATCACCCGAAGAGTAAACCAACTCATCAGTGGGAATCGGGATCCAACTCTCATTGCATGATAGCGTGATGGAATGCATCCACGTTACTCATACTCCAGAAGGTATGCGCATACTTGGCAAGTTTCAGTTTCTTTAGAAACCCCCGATATGATTTTTGCCCCATGCTCTTATAACCTTGGCTTTGGTCAAAATGTCATAAGTCACATGCCAAGTTCTACCCATCACTATCTTGTCAATTTGAACCCACCCGCACATTCCCCTGACTTTGGCCAATCGGAAGAACGACTGTCCCAAACCAACTCATCTATCTATGCAACAAATGAATACCCAGCAGCTACCAAACACTATGCCTTAACTTTGGCTAAAATGCATAGCTTGAATACTACTGAATACCCAAAAGAAGTGACGGAGGGCTACGGCTGGTTTTTGGCGAAAAACCTTTAACGTAACGAACTTGATATCGCTGAAGGAACATGACAGCTTTTTAAAATATAGTGGCGAAAACCTTTGCTAAAGAGGTCACTCCCGGTAAAGGGATCTCGGCTCTTTCCTCGTGGAATGAGGTGCAGGATATTCCACTGAATACCGCGATGCAAAACAACATGTAATCGACTATAGTGAAGTTATTACCCTGACGCAAACTTCTGCCCAAGGGGTCAGTCCCGGTGAAGGGATATCGGCCCTTGCCCCGTCGAATGAGGTGCAGGATATTCCAACCGAATATCTCTATGCAAAACAAAAGGAAACGTCTTTGCAATAACACTTTTTAAATTTGTTCCAACAACTGTAAACATGTTTGCTTTACTTTGCATTGATCAGAATCAACGCAGTCCCATCAATAATCACACCAGAAAAGAACGAAAATAAAATGTACGTATATGCCATCCGCATTCGTCACTGGGTCCCGTCATCACTCGTTAGGTTACTTAACTAACGACAGAGCGGGGACTGGACTAGCGCGGGTGTAAAACATATACAACATCTAATAGTATATAAACCAATATACAATAATCGCTCTAGGCGTGATAATATGCAACATTACAGAAAAGTAATAAGCATCACAGAACAATACAGATATCTGGGATCCCCGGGTTTCACAGAGCCGCTGCTGAAACCCGACGTTCCCCTGTCGTGTGGATAGCCTGTGCAATGAAACCTAGACCCCTACGGGTGTGGCAAGTTACCCGCCAAAACCTGAAGCGAGGCAGCCCCCTACAGCATAGTGAATGGACCACCCGGCACTTCACGGAATCCGGTAGCTTGAGCACCCCTCCTTGGGTCAACCTGTACCCCCTACGAGTACGGCGAATAGTCTGCCAATTCTACAGTGGGACCCCTCTGCCTCTCAAAGCCATGAGATGCGGACCCGTTGCCCTCCAGAACCCGGCTATCCGTGCACTCCGTCTCGGGGTAAAACCTAGTACAGTAATGAAAAATAGTACAACAGGTACATCGAGCGCAACCTGGTCGTGCCCCAAAAGAATATTATACAACAGGCAGTGACGACAGTCCACATGTTGGACGCTCGCCCCGCAATATCAAATGTACAAATAAACTCAAACTGTACTACCATTGCACACTGCTATCCACCACGAAAAATCCGCAACATCACAGCACAACACAGAACATCAACGCGAATGTCACGTTCGCAAACTCGTCTAAAAGAACTATAGCAATCAGACGCGGTTTACCGATCAAATGACATTCCCGGTCGGAGATATAATGTAAGCACTGTAAACTAACGTGTTTAAATTTCGATCGACAAAATATCACAAAGTGGGCCCCACGCAAATCTGCTGAACAGTAATAAAATCTGGGCCCAAAAGATATATACCAAAAACCCCAAATTCCAACAGAGAAGACACAGACAAAATTTGGTGCACTGATCCCATAGAATGGCCGCGTATGTGCGGCCAAACCATGGGTTTGGCCGCGACTCCGCGGCGCTTTGGTGAGCTCACGTGCTCAAATTTTGTCGCTGTACTTCTGAAACCCTGCACAACTTTCTGTGATATGTGGAATATTTTTAGGACACCATTTAAAATCGACAGAAACTGTGAAAATTGGATTTTCCAGTTTTTGATTTCCGGTTCGATCGATATTTTAAACGCGTTAGCACAAGTTAGTATAGCAAAATGGTGAGGCTTTGATACCACTGTAAGTCTACGGTAGCGCCCCGGCCGTCTACAGACGCCAAATGCGGAACAAAAACTTTTTAACTGGCGCTATCGTATACTTTAACCCGGATCTTCCATTATTGCTAAACTAACAAACTGTAAAGAGTGTAGAAAGGTTATACCGAACGATCCGAGTCCTTCGTTCTTTAACCATCATCCCACTCTCCGTTGCGGCTGCTCCGATCTCGTCGATCTCCGATCTGCTCGTCGAGGTGGCACCACGTCGACGATTCTTTAAACGAGCTCCCGGCTCTGACTTGAGGCAACTCGGTCGTCAAGTTTGCTAAAAGAGACGACCAAGAATGATGTAGAGAATGGGTAGATGACTTTGTCTCACTTCGTCCAAAGCCGTGGATGATCGGTTAATGAAGTTGCCGATGGAAATGAAATGGAACAAGAAATGAACTATGAAATTTCCATGCATCTAAAACTTTAGTCTTTTCTTTTTAGCAACCATAATTTTCTCAAGTGAGTGAGTGGAGTAGGAGAGAGAGGGCCGACCACTTATAAAGAAGGAGGAGGGTGAGTGTAGGAGCAATCAAGGAGGTGACCATAAACAATGATCCTTATCATAACAAAAGATCAAGAACAAATATCTTAAGGAAAACAAGAATCATTAAAGTCAAAGCATGAGTCATAATACACCTCATCAGCCTAGTCATCATTTCTAGAACCTTCTAGAAGCATGACTCACCCTCATCCAAGAAAAGATAAATCCGTCTTTAACCGAATGTTAAAAGACGGCTGATAGAAAACTGGAAACTGGAAACTTCCAAAAGTGATCCTGAAACAACTTTCAGGATAACCCCGTAACTGTATAAATATACCTGCATTTGTATTACGACCGAATACAAATGCAACTGAGACAAAGATATTATATCTACTCAATATAATACTCGGATCCGGCTTAAACCAAAGCCGACCAGTATCATCTGCCCGAAAAATAACACGTGCGTAAACGCACGTGCATTTTCCGAACCCTGCCATAAAACCATACGGCCTCTACAACATTTCGCCCGAACTTGGGAAACTGTCTGTGGGGGACTCTAATAACTCGTCAGTACCATGGCAGTGGGTTTAACCACAAACCGTCAGCGGCACTAGTAATGCGTAACGGCTGCCCATGGACTAACCTCAAGGGAGGATGATGAGCGAACTCACCCAGAAACCCTACTGAGCCTAACAGTGACAATGTATATACAGTCCGGTCCGTTCGTCTATGAGTATCGCATATCTGCCTAGGGGGCTAGTAACGTCAGACCCCCAATAGCAGTATAAGTCGTGTCGGAGTGTAGCCCAATAACACCCTGAGATACTACTGGAGTACCTACCAGTAAATCTCCTGCCATGGCCATGGACTTTGTGTAATGGCTCTCCTAGACACAGCACGACCTCGCCCCTAATACCGGGAGAGACGAATCCCCTGCCGATCCGCTCACGTGCCTCCATATGGATCGGGACTGTACCCAAAAACTACCTGTTTGCACGACTCCTTTGAGCCGTGGTAGGGTAGAAATCAAAGCATAGTAGGAACTCACACGTGACAAATGACGACCTCAGGTCGATGAACTAACCTGTACACATGTCACCAGGAAACTGCTATCTGACGATAGATATAGTACTAACTAGCAGATTCCCGGCGAGTCCTTTCCGGTGTACTCATAACCCGATGAGCACCTGTATACATCTTAGGTGATCCAACTGACACCAGTGGCTTGTGAGACCGGCCACCGCCCCTCGTCGGGGTCTCGACTGTACACACTAGTCTACTCCGGAGTATCGATGCCCTGTCTCGAAACTCCCACGACTAGGGACCACAATTAAGGATATGCGTATAAACCACCCAACTCTCACGTATATGATCGCCATCATACTGTTGGTGGTAAAGCAAGATCCTAAGGGCTCTATCAAAGTGTAACATGTAATCAGTCACCTGAACATGTACACGACTGATAAAGGCAAACCAGATAGCATACTATCATCTCGAGTAAGACTGTCCTACCGGTATAGGTCCTCCGCAATCATTGCAATCACGTACCCGCGATCCAATAATTGACTATGAGGGCACTATCTCCAACAAGCTACATGTTCACCTTTATATGATATTGCGTTGGATTCTGGAGAAATTGGGAACACCGTGATATATTTAATAACTTGATGCATTTAAATAGCGGTTTTCCCTTGATATGCTCATATTACTGTTCTATGTTGCATACATCATATTACATGGTTTTACGCATTGAGATATGGATTTCATGTGATTTTCTGGATTTGAGAACCGTGGGGATATTTCAAGAAATGTGTATTGTTTGAAAACCCAGTTTCTTTTGTTATGATATTTCGACGCTTCCACCATGAGTGTTCTCGGTTCTGAGACTTGTGTTAGAGACCCGATGCGAGGAGTGGATGTGGCCGATTGCGGGTTCATGGTGGACCTGGTATGGTACCCCGGGGCAAGAAAGGTATGTCGATGGATTAGCCGATGAGCCTGGCAGAGGGACTACTACTTACCGGTGTTAGTTTTGGACTCGGAGGTTATCCGGAGGATATTGACGGAGTCGTGAGATGGATATGGGCCGATTCGTACTGCCGGAGCCCGCGGGCCGATCCGGGAAGACGGAGCCACTGATATGTGGATTTACGTGTCGATGCTGGACACGAGTATTTCATGATGTTTCTAGTGTCGATGTTGGACACTCAGGTTCCATGAGATGTACAGATATGAGGTCCGATCCGGGTGACAGCGCTTGACGATTTTGGGATTTGGGGCGTCGATGATGGACACCGGGGTTTTTCCATGCCGGTGATTTGTGCATGAGGTTTATTATTTATCCCACACTCAGGATTTATTTGATATGCATTTGATTCATGTAGATGTAGTACCCTGGTGGTGTACCTTGATCTTGATTGTTGCATATCCATATTGCCATACTTATGCTATCAGATTTCATATGATAAATTTATCGCTGTTCGTGTATACTTGCGATCACAGTATGATGTTATTTACTATTCACGAGTTGGCAACTCATCCCCGTCGTGCCACAGTGATTTGCAGACTTGACCCTCAGATTAGTCATGGCAGGGCGTCTTATTGTACCTATTTCAGCGGATACCGCTACGGTTGGCTGTGAGGCCTTTTGCTATAGGTGGGTTTGCGGTTATCCGATGATGTTCGTAGTATATCTTTTGTATCTAGTACTCTCCATCTACCACCTTCATGTTTTGACTTAGAGACGAGCTGTGAGGATCGATGTTGTATATTCTTGTGACTCTAGGTGTCGTGCTCGTGTGAGCCGGCCTTTACTATGTTGATTATCCCTTTTATGCTGTTTTATTTATATTGTCTATTCCTTCGCTTCGGTATCGTATTTTTTCTTATGGTGGTTGTTTCCGCCTTTGGGCGAGATTTGCTCCCGTGTGGGGATCCTATACTTATCTTATGTTTGTACCCGTTTCGGGGCTAGTTTTTACAAAGGAGGTGCTGCCGAAATTTTTAAGAATACAAACTTGAGATTTCCAAATGTTTCTATCTTTTACTTCTTGTAATGGTTTAGATTGCTGGGTTTTCGGTTTACTTAAATTGCGTTACGCCTATTGACGTTATGTGGTCTAAGTGCCGGTCATGTGCCTAACTTGGGTCGTGACAACAATCATCAAATTCCTTTTTCAATCGATATAATTTGATCCAATCAGTTTATAGTCATCAAGTAATTTTCCAAACGGACTATACTTAGCCATCTACACATAAAGGATAACAATATTATAAGTAACTTAATTCATATATTTATAGTTGCACAATCATCACTAGAGTTTATTTTAAATAATATTTTTGCTATCAGTGTTTCTCTCATGCATCTATTAGTGAACAGGAAATCCAAATTTATTCGTACTTTTCAGATTGTCAAAATAAAACAAGAACAAATAAGGTATGATACAATATATCCAATTATCTATATAACTTTCCTTTTATTCGGTTTATTAATGTATAACATTGCTTTACTATTATAGCGAGATTACTACATCATCAACCAAGTGTGGACCCACCATTTCGACTCCGTATATAAAAAAAGGTTGCACCTCCTATTGTAGACAAGTTTTCCTATTAAAGATAACGAATTTCGCATCTTTATGTAAGATATGCGTAAGGTGAGTAGTTTACCAAATCCTATCCTGTCCGGTTTCGAATAAGTTAAAATATTTTTCTTAAATACATCCCTATGATGGAAAGCTTTTAGATCTAAATTTCATAAATTATAAATCTATCTATACTTGTATACTACTATTGTAAAATTAATTGAAAGAACATTGAATTTATATGTTTAACAAAACAATTTTAATTATTATTGTAATGTCATCAATTTAATTCATAATTAAACAAATGACAATCCACATAATAATCCATAACAATTTATGAAGTTTTGGAACCTATTCCATAAACATATTATTTATCCAATATAAATTTTATGAAAGATGCAATATCATAACAAACTAATCACAAAATTTGTTAAAGTATTTTTCATTAAAGAAAAACATATAAATCTTATTTATATCATGTAAAGTGACTGACATTGTAATTTCAGTAACTTACAGGGTTACTAGATAATTATCCAAGCCTATTTCACATAATAAAGGTCTTGAATCAAATTAATAATCATCCAGGGGCCTTTGTAATATTTTAATCATATTAAAAGTTTCTGAAACAAATTAATAATGATTCAGGGTCATGGAAATAATTTTCTAGATCTTTGTTACACATGCAGTCACGGGATGGAGCATTATGTTATCGGGTTGGGTTTCTTTAAACCCGACCCATTAAGCTTCACATGGGAAGGCAGCAATAGTTGCCGCCTCTTCTTCCGTTGCCGCCACTTGGAGTGGCGGTGTTCATATCATAATTTTGCATTATTATATTTCCCATTCTTCATCATTTTACAAATAAATAGGCGCTTTTGATCCATGTCTGTTGAATAGTTGCAGGTTACAGGTTCTCGGAACAATACAGTGAAAATGGTGAAAAGACGCTACAAAAATGAGACTACGACCAACAAATAGAAGAGTCGTTATGATGCCGCCTACAGTTTAAGGAACAAGTGAAGATCAATGGACATTTCAATTGCACAAGGTACGAAGGCAGCACAAAGATTCAAGACTTCAACGCAAAGCGAACGGTAAAAGTCCACAACATTCTGCATTGTGGAAATCTGGAAGAAACTAGAAGACATTTTGAAGAACCAAGTGAAGAAAAGTCAAGGAAAAAGCAACATGAAGTATACCTGAGAAACAGAGCCCAAGAGCCTCCAAGATGGCAGCGGATCCACGGCCAAACAAGGCATATGGCCGCAGATCCGCGGCCGTGCTGAGCACGTGTCGGTGCATTTTGACGATGGGTGGCGGTGCGTTGACCAGGCTTCTCAGGGTAGTTTTGTAAATTTAGATATGGATCAGATGTAAACCCTAGGGTTTCTATTCTCTATAAATAGGAACCCTACAGCTCTTTTTGGAGCATGCCTCTTTCTATTTATCTAGTTTAGAATTTTTATTCCCTGTAATTGTTGAAGAGTGCATCAAATAAAAAAGTAAGTTTCTTTTCTGCCCTAGTTATTTCTCTAGCAATTTTATTTCTCTGCCGTAGTTATAAATTTTTTTATCTGCCATAGTTGTTAAATTAAAACTAAAATAAAAAAAATGAACCCGTTTATCAATTCCCTAATGAGTGAGTAGTTCCTCACTTGTTAGGGTTAGGTTTGGGGAAGGTTTGAGAGATGAAAATCTCTCACCCCTTTCTTGCCCGTTATAAATTTTAAAATAGGACTCTATGCATACATACACACACCGCTCACTACAGCACCCTATCTTACGAGGTAGCGGTGATACCATAGTTAAAGACCGGTCGTGTATGATTTCCATGGAGGTTAGGGTAAGAGTTAAGAAAGGACGGATAAGGACCAAGAGGAAGAAACTAGTTAAGAAAGGACGGATAAGGACCAAGAGGAAGAAACCTAGTTTCTTCCCGATCGTGCTAATCCCTTTTGTTAACTATTACCTTAACACCTAAAAAGTAAAGTTCTTAATTAGGGCATAGAAAGCGGTGAGAATAATTGATTTTCCAAACTAACCTAAACCTAACCCTAGCAAGGTTTTAATCCTAATCAAACTCAACTTTAGTTTTTATTGATAATCAAACCTACCACAATTGGAATTGACTTGTTAGAACAACTAGAAAATACACAAAATCCCTGTGGACCGACCCGTATTCAACCGGCTAGCTACCAAGCGACACCGTTCTTGATTGCGGTTAATTCTTTGATCACAAATAGCATAAGCACTAAATATCAGACAAAATCAAATAGCGCCGTTGCCGGGGATGGCGTAGTTATTTTCTTTTTGTAATTTCGGGTTAATTAAAAATTAAAAAAAAATCATAAAAATTGAAAAATATAAAAAATAAATTTTTTTATCATCTTGTTATTTTTTGAAGGGTTTTCGTTCGAATTGTGTAGGATCGAAAAGACGAACAGATTCAGATCTGGAAAAATCCAGTGAGAAAAACAACAAACAGCATATCTGAATAAACAGAGGAGCACCACAACAGAGAAACAGAAGAATTTTGGAGATCTGAACCGACTAGTCAACCGCAGAACCGCTGCTAATACCTGCTTTTGACCGCGCTTCCGTCGCGGCTTGCTGACGTTAGCAAGCCAAAACTTCTCTGTAAGTTTCTTTTCCTCTTTTCTACCCTCTGTATTGCTCTGAAAAATTTACCTGCAGAGTTCTTTGCGCAAAACTTCTCCCCCTTCTCTAATAACTTGATTTTGTGCAGGATTCTTTGCGCCGCAATAAAAGAAAAAAAATTTGGCAAGTGTTTTGTGTGTTTACTGCTTTGCATTTTTAAAACGGATTTTTAAGGGTCTATAACACCAATCCATATTGGGTGGGGATTTCATTACCCTTCCTAGGACCCCAAAAATCATAAAAAGCATTCGCATCAACCTTCGAGTTAATTAAAAAAATATTAGACTCAGCTTATAAGGACTGTCGCGCTCGTTAGGACAAAGGAAAAGTTGCAGGCATCGGTCGTTTATCTAAACCAGACTTTGTGGTGCCTAAGCTAGACAATGTGGAAAAGGTAATTTTAAAAGGCTCGTCTCACGGTGATTCGTGAGCGAATCCCTCCTTTCTTTACTTGTGCTTATCTGGCCACAATTGGCGGTGAAGAGGCAAATTGAGGATCTCACAACTTGCCTTTTGGAACAGTTAGGAGCAGTCTAGTTGACTTAGGAGACCCTAGTTCTAGGCTTGATTGTGCATATTGTGATTGCTTGAACGTGTGTCTAAGCTCCTTATAAAAATCTTTTGCAAAAACTCCTTATAAAAAAACACAAAACAGAAAATTTTACAAAAAGACTTGCCAATTTTGTCGCTAGAAATCCACTGCACCCCATTTTCTTCCATTGACGTTTTCTTACCCCCATCTTCTGTTTTTACCTTTTGACTACACCACACCTCTTTAGTGTATGTCCAGTTGGACTAGGGACACTAGCGCCCGTTTAGTCCGTGTCTCGTTAGTACCGACTGACGACGCTTTCGACTCCGAAGTCGAAATTCCATCAACTTCTTTACCTTCATCTTCAAATTCATCATCTTCTAAGGAGATGTCGGGATTCAATCCTAACAACCCCTTACCCGCGGGACTGATTCCACCTCCACTAGGTGCGAATAACCCACAACACCCGCCTGTCGAAGCGCCCCAACGAATCGCGCTCCAGGATCTTTTCTATCCCATCCGCACCGCACTTTCCACTTGTCTTTCACTTCCACCGGTTAATGGGAATAACTTTGAAATTAAACCCCACTTCATCAATATGTTGCCTAAATTTCACGGGCTGGAATCCGAAGATGCCTACATCTTCATTAACAAATTCCAGAATGTTTGTGCAATGATGAAGACCACACAACTTTCTGATGATGCTATAAGGCTACGCGTCATTCCATTCACTTTATGTGACCTAGCTGAAAAGTGGTTATATAGTACAGCATCACACTCCATAAAAAAATAGGAAAAGTTTGTTAAGGCTTTTCTAAAAAAGTTTTACCCACACCACAAGACCGCGAGAATTCACAACGAAATTATTCAATTTTCCCAGCTTCCTTCCGAACATTTTTGGAAGTGTTTTGAAAGATTTAAGGACCTTCTTGTTCAGTGCCCTCACCACGGTATCGAGAATTGGCAACTTTGCCAAAGTTTATACGAAGGACTGAACCCAGCAACTAAGCAGTTGTTGGAAACCATTTGTCAAGATCACTTTCTTACAAAATCTAGTGAGGAAGCTTGGCAATTTCTCGACGATCTTACTGAACAAACACTTCAGTGGAAAAGCATTAAGACCACCTCATCTACTTCATCATGTCAGTCTAGGGCTGGCATACATCAACTTTATATGTCGATTGCAATGAAGGACGAAATGGCCGCACTCACGAAAAAACTAGAAGCAATTGAGAGCAAATTCTCATCGCCTTCTCTTGCCCCAGCTTTACCCCCACGCACTATTTGTGCTTGTTGTTCGGATCCGTCCCATCTTACTGAAGAGTGTTCTTACAATCCACCTGTTCAAGGACAAGATCAAGTCAATGCTGCCTTTCAGCAAAGACAAAGAAATGATCCATACTCTTCAACTTATAATCCTGGTTGGAGGAGCCACCCAAATTTTGCTTGGAATCAAAATCAACAACAATTCCAAGGCAATAACAACTTTCAAAGGCCTCCTCCACAACAACAAGCCCCTCAACAAACTCAATATCAGCAATCTTTCCAACCCTAACCTTACGCAAACCAAATGAAAAATTTTGTACCCAACTACTCTTATCCTCAAAACAATTTTGTTCAGCCGAATAATGATAAGGTTTCCTCGCCAGAACGAAGTTTGGATTCATTTTTAAAACAATCTACACAATCCTCAGCAAGGTTGGAGTCTTCCATTCAGTCTTTGGTGCAAAACAGTGCTTCACATGATCAGGGCATCAAATCAATTGAGACCCAAATTGCACAACTGAATGCTGCATTAAGCGAGCGAGAAAAAGGAAAGCTTCTGTCTCAACCATTGCCAAATCCCGGTCACACACACAACGCACATGTTTCTTATAAACAACAAAATCATAATGTAAATGCTGTGACCACGTTGAGATCTGAAAAAGTGTTGCACAATAATGTGGGTATTGATGATGAAACCCCGGCCGCCGCTTCTACTTCTTCTTCTTCATCTTCTTCATCATCTTTTTCTTCGTCAGAGCCTGTTCTTCATTCTTCACAAGGCTCTACTTTTTCTAATTCGAACGGACCCACATCTCACTCCACGATAACACCAACACTGGGATCCGTTCCAACTCCGCAGTCTACTCCACAAGCATTGGACTCAACCACTTTTCAAAATGTTCCATTTCCAAACCGGTTGAGATCCAATAAATAAACTCCACAAACGGAGAAGATTGTAGAGTTATTCAAACAAGTTAGCATTAACATACCTCTCTTGGATGCAATCCAACAAGTCCCTTCTTACGCTAAAATCTTAAAGGACTTATGCACCAAGAAGTGGAAGTCACAGGTACCCAAGAAAGTTTTCGTGGCTAGTGCTGTAAGTGATGCTCTTACCCAACCCTTACCCCAAAAACATAAGGACCCTGGCTGTCCTACAATTTCAATAACAATTGGGGATAAGAACATTAATCACACACTTCTAGATTTTGGTGCTAGTGTTAATTTGCTACCCTATTCAGTATATGAACAATTAGGCGTTGGAGAGCTTAAACCCACACATTGTACTCTTCAAATGGCCGACCGATCCATCACCCATCCTAGGGGTGAGTTAGAGGATGTGTTGATCAAAGTAGGGGACTTCATTTTCCCCGTTGATTTCATTGTTATGGACACACAGTCTGTAACTAACCCCCGGAGTCAAATTCCGGTGATACTCGGTAGACCATTCCTTGCGACTTCTAATTATGTGATCAATTGTCGAAATGGTTCGATGAATCTATCTTTTGGAAATATGACAATTGAATTCAACATTTTTAAGTTGGGGAATCAGCCCTCCGAGCCTAATGCTAGTATACTTGATGTTTGCTCGATCCAAGAGATCACGCAGGAGGACCGTGAGCTTGAAAAATTTCTGTTCGATCACAGCAGTTTTGACGCCACTAGTGCGTTCCTCCTTGAATCTGACACAACTTTTACACCCGATAACGATTACGAGTGTTTCACTTTTTTGGACGATTTTGAAGACTCACCACCCGAGTTTGAGTCCTTTGAATTTTCGGATGAGTTAGCTGAACCATCCGACTCGGTTGCTTACACTCGCTTTGAACCATTGATGGAATCTTTCGAGTTCGAGACAGTTTCACCAATTTTACCCTCAATTGTTTCACCTCCAAAACTCAAACTCAAGCTATTGCCGTATCACCTTAAATACGCTTACCTAGGTGAGAATGAGACCCTTCCTGTTATCATATCGGCATCTCTAGCCCTCGAGCAAGAGAAAGCCCTTTTAACGGTCTTACAAAATAATCGGTAAGCTTTTGGCTGGACTATGGCGGACATCAAGGGGATTAGTCCCCTCATAGTTGAACATCATATACATATGATGGATGATGCCAAGCCAGTAAGGGATCCACAGAGACGCCTCAACCCCATAATGAATGAGGCTGTTAAAAAGGAGATTGTGAAATTTCTTGATAGTGGTATCGTTTACCCTATTTCTGATAGCCAGTGGGTTAGCCCCATTCATGTTGTCCCAAAGAAATCGGGCATAACGGTCATAACCAATGAGGCGAATGAGTTAGTACCTACTCGCACCCAAACTGGGTGGCGAGTTTACATCGATTATAGAAAACTCAACGCTGCGACAAGGAAAGACCACTTTCCATTACCTTTCATTGACCAAATGCTAGAACGATTGGCTGGGCATGAATTTTAATGCTTTCTGGATGGCTACTCCGGCTATAATCAAGTTCCCATCGCCGAGAAGGATCAAGACAAGACCACATTTACTTGTCCTTTCGGTACATTCGCTTACCGTCGCATGCCCTTTGGGTTATGCAATGCACCCGCTACTTTCCAGCGGTGTATGATGGGGATCTTTTCAGACATGGTGGAAAATTTTTTGGAGATTTTTATGGATGATTTTTCCATTTTCGGAGACTCCTTTGATGAGTGTTTGCTACACTTAGACGCAGTTCTTACCCGCTGTAGGGATAAGAACCTCACTTTAAATTGGGAGAAATGCCACTTTATGGTACAAGAAGGTATTGTCTTAGGACATATCATCTCGCAAAACGACATTGAGGTTGATAAAGCCAAGATTGAAGTCATTTCCAGTCTTCTTCCTCCCAAGTGCGTCAAAGACATCCGAGCCTTCCTTGGCCATGCCGGTTTTTATAGACGGTTCATCAAGGATTTTAGCAAGATAGCTAGACCCTTAACTCTTTTGTTGGCCAAGGACACAACTTTTGATTTTGACTCAAGCTGCATAAAGGCATTCGAGTCATTGAAACACCCACTTATTTCTGCGCCCATTCTTTCATCTCTAGACTGGCCCCATCCATTTGAAATTATGTGTGATGCATCTGATTTCGCCATTGGTGCTGTCCTTGGACAACACATAAATAAGATGCCGCACGTAATTTATTATGCTAGCTGAACATTAAATGAGGCCCAATTAAATTACACAACAACTGAAAAAGAATTCTTAGCCGTTGTGTTTGCACTAGAAAAATTCAGGCCCTATTTAATCGGCTCTCCAGTGATTGTTTACACGGACCACTCAGCTCTTCGCCATCTTTTCATGAAGAAGGATGCTAAATCTCGGTTAATACATTGGATCCTCTATCTACAAGAGTTTGACCTTGTCATACGAGACAAGAGAGGATGTGAAAATATAGTCGCCGACCACCTTTCACGACTCCCTTCTTCTCCTACACTTCAAATTCCTATTAAAGACGTTTTCCCCGATGAGCAGCTCTTAACTGTGTCATGCAAATCTTGGTTCGCTGATATCGTAAATTATTTGGCCACCGGACTGATACCAAACGATTGGTCGAAACAGGATAAACTCTGATTCTTGTCCGAAGTAAAACATTTTTACTGGGATGAACCGTATCTCTTTAAATACTGTTTCGACCAAATCATTCGTTGGTGTGTCCCCGACAACGAGTTTAAGAGTGTGCTGTCATTCTGCCACGATCAAGCGTGTGGCGGGCATTTTGGCCCCAAGAAGACAGCAGAAAAAATCTTGCAGTGTGGATTCTACTGGCTATGACTTTTTAAAGATGCATACGAATACTGTAAGACATGCTCCCGGTGCCAACACTTGGGCCGGATATCTCGGAGAAATGAAATGCCACTCCAACAAATTTTGGTTGTTGAGATTTTTGATGTTTGGAGAATAGACTTCATGGGACCATTTCCCAATTCTTTTGGGAACATGTACATTCTACTTGCTGTTGACTATGTTTCAAAATGGGTCGAGGCTGTGCCCAGCCGAACGAATGACAACAAGGTTGTCATTAGATTTCTTAAAGAAAACATTTTTTCTCGGTTTGGGCATTCTCGCGCGATTATCAGTGATAATGGATCTCACTTTTGTAATAGGACTTTCGAGTCCTTAATGCGCAAATACTCCATTACTCACAAACTATCAACACCATATCATCCCCAAACTTGTGGGCAAGCCGAGATTTCGAATCAGCTGATTAAACAAATATTGGAGAAAACAGTTTCCAAAAACCGGAAAGATTGGTCATCAAAACTGATTGATGCACTGTGGGCATTCCGTACTGCTTATAAGACCGATCTTGGCATGTCTCCATACAGGCTTGTTTATGGGAAGGCTTGCCACCTTCCAGTTGAAATAGAGCACAAGGCATTTTGGGCAATCAAAGAGTTGAACCTATCATTGGGAGATGTGGGCAGCAATTAAATGAATTAGATGAGCTGCGGGATGAGGCCTATGAGAACACAGTAATTGTTAAAAACCGAACGAAGGTGTTCCACGAAAAACACCTTATGCGCAAGACTTTCAAACCTGGTCAACAGGTTTTGCTTTACGATACTCGGTTACATTTCCATCCCGGCAAGCTCAAATCTCGATGGAAATGACCATTTTTGGTACGCACCCTATATCCGCACGGTGCAGTAGATCTAGAAAACTCGGAGGAAGGTACACTGTTTAAAGTAAACGGACATCGACTTAAACCGTTCCTCACCGCGGACCTGTCGGAGGAGCTCCTGTTTTTGCAGGAGCCGATTTATATTGACTGATCTTCCTCCATCTACCCCAAATTTTCGATCATCTAGCCAAAATATTGTTTTAAACAAGTTTGGGGGTATGTATCATTTGTAATTATATAAATACAAAATAACATAAAAAAATAAAAAATCGAAAATAATTTTTTTGGGTATTTTTGTAAATTTCCAGATTTAATAAATAAAATAAATATAAAATTTTTATTTGCAAATAATTTCCTCTTTTTAGAGGGGTTTATTTACAAATAACCAACACACTTTCCCCTATAAATAATACCCCGATCCCCTCTGTTTTACAAACCCTAAAATTTCATCTTCTAAAAACCCTAGCCGCCGCCGCACCAAAGTTCTGCAGTGAGAGCCCTCCAATCCGCCGCCCTTCCGCCGCAGGAACCCCCTTCTGGCCGCGCTTCCGCCGCGAGTTGGAGACGTCTCCCTCTGATTTTCTCAGAGGCGGTTTGCATCTCTTTTTCCCTCTCTGTTTAATTTTCTAGATCTGTAGATTATCTGTGATGGCACCAAGTATGCAGTTAGAACGTGATTTCTCACAGATCTTCTCACACACGATATATGGGAGTTACTTTGCTAATGAAATTGTACGTAGGGGCTGGAACTTTTTAATATATAATCACCCAAATTCTTACGCCTTTCCAGATCTAGTCACTCATTTTTATGAGTGCATGGAAGACGGCTGTCTCGCACAATATGGCTTTATCAAATTACTGTAGGGTGAGAGGGAGATAATTATTGATAGAGACTTCATACATGAAGTCACTTTAATCCCTAGGATACCTGTTCATGATCAACCACTTCAGTTTGAAGATTACATGCCCTTAATGGGTAATGATTGCTCGAGGGAACCGCGGAAAGGAATACAAGCAAGAACCCTTTTCTCTAATGTTTTAACTGTGTGCCGGTGGGCACAAAACAATATTTTTGGGAGTTCCTATAACACCACAATTTTCACCCCATCACTGCATATCGTGCACACACTAATGACAAGGAACCCTAGATTCGACATGTGCACGGTTCTACTTAACTCTATTGGTGCGGGCAAAAGGGCCGCGAACTTCCCATGCCCCATGTTAGTGACACAACTGTGTCGTTGTTTCCTCCCTGTGGAGGAATTTGATTTCTATATGCTTGGAGGTATACCCATCAGACCTCTCATTGAGGGCGTATCTACGTCCTATACACGCTTGACAGATGTTTGGTCATGAACTGAACCGGCGGAACATGTGCCCGCCAGAACACCTAGCTCCAGCTCGACCGCGAGCGAGGGAGAGCTCACCCCCTTAGAACATGCACAATTAATGAGAAGAGCCGTTATGGGGATTGACGATTTGAGGGGGATGATGAGGGAGCATGATAGGCATTTGACTGAAGTAGAGTAAGGGGTCCGAACCCTGCTAGTTAGGGAGGAGCGTTCCCGTTCACGCTCAAGGGGGCGGCGTAGGGCCGAGCAGTGAGGGCACTGCTTTTGGTAAGTTTGGAGGAGGTGGTGGTTGTAAATAGTTATCATTGCATTGCATATTTTTTTTAATACTTTTGTATATATTTTTTCTTTTTCTTTTGCATGTTTAATTCTGCACTGCATCTTTATAAAAAAATCATAAAAATTGAAAAAAAAATGAAAATAAAAAAATATAAAAAAATCAAATAAAAACTGAAATTTTTAAAAAATTATAAGAATTGAAAAATTCAATTTTGGCCATAATTGACTTAAGTTTGACAAGACACTTAACTAGCTAGGAAAAACTAGATCCTAAACTTAGTAAATTAAAAACTCTAAAATTAACCTTTCTTAAAATTTAACGGTAGAAAATATATGTCCTTTTAGTTTACTTAGAAATGGGCAAATTTTGAGTTCACTTCTTGGACTAAGTCAAAATAAGGGAAGAGTATTGAAATTTTTATTGAGGTGTATGTCTGAAAAATAATTCCGAACCTTAAATTTAAATTATGAAAATATATACCCTACAACTTGCACAAACATGCACCTCGAAACTTGGAATAGTAGAGGATGCCTTGAAATGCTCTTGTCTAAAATCCTTAGTATGAAGAAAAATAAAATAAAAGTACAAGTGTGAATAAAGAAAAAAAAATGAACACTGGTTTTGTAATTACTTAAGGCTGCGTAAAAATAAAAATATATAGCAAGGGTGCTTTATCACCCAGTGCCTTAGACCAACTGGTTTGGGAGTCACTGCTAAAGCCTTAGGTATTACAAGACGATGAATTACGCCTTAATACGCGGACACATTTTGTAATCGGTTGTCAGTACCTCAAGAAGTATTAACGGTCGCATGAAAAATGTGTGAGCAATTTCATCTAAAAATTCACCAACTAAAAGTACTTTGGAAGATGGACAAGAGTATAATAACTTGAATTGAATTTCCAAGTGTAGGGGTGATACATACACACATGTAGGTGTATATGATTGGGGTTTTTGATGAGAGATAGGAATGAAAAATAAGATTTATATCTTTAGTAAAGATGATAAAAATTCCTAAGTTGAGATGGAACCTTAGAAGGAAAGACTCAAAAGATACTAAAAGCTAAGTAAATTTACAGAACATATACAATTTTAAGTTAAATGATAAGAAAGCGTGAACAATATGGGTTGGTAATTTCTGAGTCGAAAATAATAGAATTTCTTGTTAGAACACCGAATTGAAGAATAAAAGTCAATAGGCCAAATTGATAGGATTTTGTGGGTAGTATCCGCTGAAAACCCTCATGAGACAACACTCCTCGTACTAGGGACACCTAGAGATTTAACGGCTTGTTGCACGAGCTCAGTGCAATCGCGTCTCCCTGCGAAAGTGAGGTTAGGCTTTTTCGAGAATAAACTAGTTTTGCTCGGGACGAGCAAAAGATAAGTTTGGGGGTATTTGTTCATATCATAATTTTGCATTATTATATTCCCCATTCTTCATCATTTTACAAATAAATAGGTGTTTTTGATCCATGTCTGTTGAATTGTTGCAGGTTATAGGTTCTCGGAACAATACAGTGAAAATGGTGAAAAGACGCTAAAAAGGTGAGACTACGACCAACAAATAGAAGAGTCGTTATGATGCCGCCTACAGTTTAAGGAACAAGTGAAGATCAATGAACAGTTCAATTGCACAAGGTACAAAGGCAACACAAAGATTCAAGACTTCAACGCAAAGCGAACGGTAAAAGTCCACAACATTCTGCACTGTGGAAATCTGGAAGAAACTAGAAGATATTCTGAAGAACCAAGTGAAGAAAAGTCAAGGAAAAAGCAATATGAAGTATACTTGAGAAACAGAGCCCAAGAGCCTCCAAGATGGCCGCGGATCCGCGGCCAAACAAGGCATATGGCCACGGATACGCGGCCGTGCTGAGCACGTGTCGGTGCATTTTGACGGTGGGTGGCGGTGCGTTGACCAGACTTCTCAGGGTTGTTTTGTAAATTTAGATATGGATCAGATGTAAACCCTAGGGTTTCTATTCTCTATAAATAGGAACCCTGCAGCTCTTTTTGGAGCATGCCTCCTTTTATTTATCTAGTTTAGAATTTTTATTCCCCGTAATTGTTGAAGAGTGCATCAAATAAAAAAGTAAGTTTCTTTTCTGCCCTAGTTATTTCTCTAGCAATTTTATTTCTCTGCCGTAGTTATAAATTTTTTTATCCGCCATAGTTGTTAAATTAATACTAAAATAAAAAAAATGAACTCGTTTATCAATTCCCTAATGAGTAGTAGTTCCTCACTTGTTAGGGTTAGGTTTGGGGAAGGTTTGAGAGATGAAAATCTCTCACCCCTTTCTTACCCGTTATACATTTTAAAATAGAACTCTATGCATACATACACACACCGCTCACTACGGCACCCTATCCCATGAGGTAGCGGTGATACCATAGTTAAAGACCGGTTGTGTATGATTTCCATGGAGGTTAGGGTAAGAGTTAAGAAAGGACGGATAAGGACTAAGAGGAAGAAACCTAATTTCTTCCCGGTCGTGCTAATCCCCTTTGTTAACTATTACCTTAACACCTAAAAAGTAAAGTTCTTATTTAGGGCATAAAAAGCGGTGAGAATAATTGATTTTCCAAAGTAACCTAAACCTAACCCTATCAAGGTTTTACTCCTAATCAAACTCAACTTTAGTTTTTATTGATAATCAAACCTACCACAATTGGAATTGACTCGTTAGAACAACTAGAAAATACACAAAATCCCTGTAGAACGACCCGTATTCAACCGGCTAGCTACCAAGCGACACCGTTCTTGATTGCAGTTAATTCTTTGATCACAAATAGCATAAGCATTAAATATTAGACAAAATCAAGCGGCTCAAGGCCCCACAGTCGGCGCTCAGGCAGGTAGGCTCGCCGGAGGCACCATGGCCGTCGATGAACAGTAACAATTTTTTTAATATAAAATTTTAGTTTTGATTCCAAAAATCAAAGCTTAATAGTAAAAGTATAATTTTGATTTGAAAAATCGAAATCTAGTTTTCAAAAACTTAATTAAAAATCTATCAATATAGATTTACTGCATGACAATTATAATCTTGATAGATCTTATAAAAAACATATTTTTTTTATTTAATCTAAATTATTTTTTAGATCTAAAAAATTATAATTAATATCCAAACTAGGGTTTTGATTAAAACCCTAATCCTACAAGAGCAACCTGGTGCTCTGATACCAATTGAAAAAATCATATGCGTATAACAGCGAAAACGATGTATATGATCTCTAAGAATTCATCAATATGAATGATAAAAGACAAATTTACAGATTTAAATATCTGTCAGCAAAATAATAATCTTTTGAAACTACCACAATTGCAGAAATCTCCAATCAAGTCCATCACCTTGCGTAGGAGGCAAACTAAAACTAGGTCGATAGAAACCCTTTTATTTTAAGTTGAGAAGTTTTAAAAAATAATTCTTAATTATTTTCTTTCTTTTTTGCTTTTTTTTTTATGGTCGACTATAGTCATATTTTTATAGGTTGTGGTACAATACCTTTTCCCAAAATTTTCAATATGGGATTAAACTTCCTAACACAACATATTGTATTATATTACTTCTTCTTTTCTTTGTTTTGTTTGCTCTTCTATCTTAAGGCTTTGTGGTGGGACTAATTGGGTCTCAAATCGAGAACCAATTTTCAATCTCAATTAATTGGTAATTAATTAATTGGCAATTTTAATTTAACAATCAAATTTCTATCACGCCAATTGTTCATAAAAGTGCTTCCTAACGTGAGATAATAATTAACATGCAACCTCTTTCAACATCAAGTTAATTTTATTTAGGTCTTTTAACCGAGCAGGATGAAATCACCTAATGGCTCAAAACCAAATCTTCAATTACCTATGATGTTGGAGTTCGGTGCCTACGCCGCGGAAGCTACGGCCGAGACGGAAGCGATAACAAAAATTTTACGCGAGCACCAAACACGCATAACCCAGGGATTCGATCCATGCACCTAAACTAGCAAACTAAAACATACAAGAGTATGAAATTACAACTTTCGACGCGTGTCCATCCAATTGTGGAAGAGCCCTCCAAGCTTGTAGACGCCGGGATCGCGCTTGAAGGTCGACTACCCTCGCCGAAGAAGATCCACCCGAGGGAAACCGGAAGAGACTCCGACCGGCGATCCAAACTTGCTAAGGATGGATGGTGGATGATATAGGAATTTTTCCACTAAATATTTCATCTTTAAACCATTCTCACTAGAGAGTAAGAAGAAGAAGGAAAGAGAGGTGAGGAGAATGGTTAAGTATCTCTTGAAGCATGAGACTAGAGAGTGGAATGAATCAATCTCTCAAAATTGAAGAAAAGCATGGCTATAAATTTACAACCATGGTTGAAATAGTGCAACCTTAAATGATCAATATTAAATTCCCAATCCATACCTCTCAACATGCACCACGTCACCTCATCAAGCCGCCTCATTACTTGATTTTCTAAAAATGGAAAAACAATAATGAGGTGTCCTCCTTCTAGAAGTATTCCTGTATAAATACGGAATACTTCACCCTGTATACGTATCGCTACATATACGCGTATCTGTATAAAAATACGGATAGAACTAAAGAGAGCAAATGAATAGTGAACAATAATATATATATATATATATATATATATATATATATATATATATATATATATATATATATATATATATATATATATATATATATGAGGTTAATGGAGGAAAGGTGCCATAGGAGGGGATTTCCTCTTATGGCGTCAGAAAAATACACCCTCCGTGATTTTTTTCGACGATCGGCATACTCCACCTTCATTTTTATCATCTAAGATGTGGATACACCAAATTTCATGTGATTATACCATTTTTTTCACCGTTGATTTAGTTGGTGCAAAATTAATGGTTTACTGACAATAGAACTTTTTACATTGCTAAGTCAATGGTGAAAAAGTAGTGGAATCACATGAAATTTGGTGTATGCACATCTTAGATGATAATGATGATGATGATGGATACTGATCGTCGGAAAAAATGGTAGAGGTTGTATTTTTTCGATGTCATAGGAGGAAATCCCCTCCTATGGCCTCCTTTCTCCATTATTCTCTCTCTCCCCCCCTCTCTATATATATCAATTATTAAATCAAAACCTGATTTAATAATCCGGCTTAATCCTAAGACGGTTAGTATTATCAACCGTCCGATTAAAGTCCGTGTATCCCATATATGTATTTAATCGGATCTCTGCACGTACCAACGTACGACTCCTACATCTATCGCCTGAACCGGGAAAATCCTCTGTGTGGGACTGTAAAGACTCGACAATACGCTGGCAGTGGGTTTAACTAAAATCACGTCAGCGGCACTAGCTGTACGTAACGGCTACCCATGTACCTGCCGAAAGGGGGGTCAACAAGCAAGTACATCCTTATCCTACTGAGCCTGAATGTGACAATCTACGTACAGTCTGGTCTCTTCGTCAAAGAGTATTGCATATTGGGTCTACGGGGTGGATAACGTCAGACCACTACTAACCCGATAAGTCATGTTTGAGTCAAGCTCATCACCAACATAGATATTACTGATCTGTAAGTCGATGTCTCACAACCCACGCATTTGTGGGGAGGCGGAATACACAAAAAATGAATTTTATACTTTGCAACACCGACTTAAACTCCAGGATCTTTCAGAAACCTTAACTAGCTAAACTACATAGAGTTCTAAACTACTATGTAAGTGTTTTTTACTTTGTTGAATCAAGTTGTCACGCCCCGCTTTTCAGTATACGGAGAAGTAGACGTGACGGGCCGCGACGTATTTACTCAGAAGTAAACATGTTAAGCGTAAATAAGAAATATAAAATGAATACACAAGAATAACAAGAGATGTAATAATAACTGCAACTTTTATTAACATTCTTTCTTTACATTATAACTGATTTGAAAAGGAAATGTACAATGATGAAAGTAATGCCTAAATAGTGGCATACAATGAAAAGAAATAAGTACAAGTAATCTAGAAGTCTATCTGGGCCTCAATCTGCTCCAAGTACTCCTGGCTGGGCTCGGTCTCCTGAGAGTCGGGTCCTCCTGACGAACATTCTAAAGAAAGAAAGAAACAGGAATGCCGTCAGGGAACTAGCGCTCGGTAAGTCCCAAAAGATAGAATAAAATAGACAAATAAAGAGAATAGAACTGGTAAATTATCTGTTTATTATGCTAACATAGTTGTTTGTAGCTTGGTACAGAATGTATCAGTGTATACAAGAGGAGTCCAACTATCTCGTGGACTATGGTAACATGTAAGTACAAGGCCCCGTCAAAACCCACGGGACAACGACACACGATGTTCATATAGGTGTTTTTTTGTGTCCATCATCGTGCCACTTTTAACACATTTCGTACCAGTCTACCTCGTTAAACCCCGTAATGTATATTGTATAGATTATAGTTATCAGACTTGCCGAGACCATGAATATAAGTTGTTCATGTAAACGGTTTCAGGATGTATCAAATAGGCATGTAGTCAAGTCAAGTCATAGCCATGGTTCAGTCAAGTCAAGTCATGTTTGCATGTTGATCTTGTTCTGATATTCAGGTTCATATTTGGTATATTGGATTCATGTTGTGTCACGCCCCGCTTCCCAGTATACGGGCAGAGGACGCGACGAGGCCGCTACGTATTTACTCAGAAGTAAACACGCTAAGCGTATCTAAGCAATATAAAATAAAATGTACACAAGAGACAAGATGTAAATAAAAAAATTTATTTATTAAACATTCTTTTTACAATACAACTGAAATGAAAATACATAGAATGAAAAGTAATGCCTAAACAATGGCATAACAGAAATGTAAAGGAAATGTAATGTACAAGTGAATCTAAAACTCCGGGTCTTCAGTAAACTGATCCAAGTCTTCGCTGCTGGGCTCGATCTCCAGTGAGTCCGAATCACCTGACGACATTCCAAAGAAGAAGAAATAGAATGTTGTCAGCGAACAAATCGCTCGGTAAGTCTCAAAGAATGAGAGAAGTAGAATAGACAGAAAAGAGAGTATATCTAGTATGATGTTTGATTGTTAGGTTAACGTAGTGTTTGTAGCTTGGTACAGAAGATGCCAGTATATACGAGAGGGGTCCAACTTACACCGTGGACTTTGGTAACCCGTAGTACAAGGCTCCGTCGATAATACCACGGGACAATGGCATGGATGTAATTACGTCTTAAGTGACCACCTCGCGCCACCTTTAACATGTTCCGTACAAGTCTACCCCTTTATAACCCCGTAGTGTTTATGTATTGATTGTATGGATTGATTTGTCATGTCTTTTATTATAAACTGTATAGATGGATGACTTGCCGAAACCATGATATCAGTAATGGAACGGATATAATGGATGAACATGTAAATGGAATATATCCATGGTTCGGTTCAGTCAAGTTGTAAATTGATATAGATTTGAATAGACGGATTCATGGATTGTAGTTTTATACTTGAATCACATTCAAGTCAGATTGATTATATTGTGACTTCATCTGAGTCAGACCATTAGAAAAGGACTTGAAATCCTGATTGTTTTGGTGCTATCGGTAACTGCTGCACATGGACGACAGGATTTGTGTCTTTTTCAAAGACAATTACCGTGTTGATAACACTGTTATTAGATTGTCTACCTTAGATAGTCAAGCACCCATATCTCCGGCTTCTTGAGGCTCAAGAGACTGGTCCCACTTAAACCTATATTTACTAGGGTCCTTATTGTAATTTAATATAACTTGAGGGGTTTTATGTAAAAATAGTTTTGTATAATTTTCAAAATACACCTCAGGCATTTAGTTATCATCTTTGGAGTTTTCATAGATGTGTATTTTATAGTCGTGAAATTTCTATTGAGTAAAACCTATTTTCTTTATGTATGGTATTTATTTGTAATATGGATGTTGTTTTGAATTATCATGGTAGTTTCATGTAATATTTGACTTCTTTTCTTGAGTTTTGGAAACATGGAATATTATATATATTTAAAATAAGTATTTTGATAATAATTATATATATATATATTTAATGAAAATAATTTTATTTATTTTTTTGTAAAAATCTCATTTTCTAAAGAAAAATGTATAAAATTCCATCGAGACTGAATGCTTCTTGCGGAGGTCTGCATCTCGCTCTACTAAGCCCGAGGATGTGCAATAATCCACACCATCCCGAACGGGGTTCCCTAAAATGGGTTGCAGAGGCGCAATTACATGGGAATGTTTTAATACATCTTTTAAAGAAAACGGTTTTATAAGTTAAAGGGATTTATTTGCAAAGTTATATTTCCCGTATTCTATTATCCCAAGATTCATCGTGCTATGATAGATATGTGTGTTGTGATGAGGTAGGTCATTACCTCATGAGTTTTCTAAAGATAACACGGTTAAAAGGTGTAAACACGTCAATATGAAACATCAAGGTATTTTAATGTAAAATTGAAATACAACTTGCTATAGTTATCATTTTGATGTCAAAATTATTCTATTGTCTTTGTTAATGATTACTAAACAATATATCAAAAGTTGTAGGTTTGTTATTAAGAAAAAGTTGTATTTTTAAAAGAAAAGAGAATCGGAAGCCGGATAACTCCGCTTCCGACACGTTTTAAGAATGAAGAGTTTGGGAATAGCAAAAGAGAGAGAGAAGGGGGACTTACTGGCTTTGATGAGAGGGGAGAGGTAGGAGGAGGTCTAGGATTCGTCGGTGCTTCGTTTCGTTGCTGGAATCTTCTCGGAAGTTCGTCGGTGCTTCGCCCTTCGTTAACTCCACTTGTACACTAAGGATTTGAGAATTTTGTATAGTATTTTTTTTATAGAATTTTCAGTGTGAAGGGATGCAAAAATGGAGTGGGTATTTATAGGACAATATAGGGTTTATGGGGTGATAAAAAATGCATTTAAATTTGCATTAAATGGGATTTAAAGGGGTTTTTAATTCTCTGGAAAATGCAGGGAAAACAAACAGATAGGGGTTAAAGAGGGGAGTCCAAGGGTTGCAGGGATCCAAAAAAAATCGGGTTTGGGCTTGGTTGGACCGGTGGCGTCGGCCCGAGCATCATTCTCGCCGGTCCGATCATTGGGTCGGGGTCTCGGATTCTCGCCACGTGTCTATGACGATTCAACTAGCCTATTTAGCATGTTTGATTATTCTGTAACTTACCCTATTATGTGTAGTGCACATGTAGACTCTTGGGCTTATAAAAGGTTAAAAGAATTTAAAATAAAAAGATATTGTGGCTGATGAGATTTGAACTCTGGTGCTTTGGTTCAACAGTGCAAGGTCTCACCAGTGAGCTACAAGCTCTTTCTTGATGATCAAAAGCAAATCAAACTTAGAACTTGTGCTCAGGCTTAGGTGTCCCTTTCTGTATTTTTTTTGAAAAAAAATTCAGTACAGAAAGTTAGGGTTGTTACATGTTGACTTGGGTTCATGTTTGGATTGGATTCAGATTAGACTCAGATTCAGACTTGAGTTAGACACTTTAAACAGATTTGGATCCTGAATTAGGTTTAGGAGTTATCGGTAACTGTTGCACATGGTGTTGGATATATGTATGCCCTAGAGGCCATTATATAATAGTGGATGTATTTATACATGTATATCTATATATATATATTCAGTGTACATTCTTGCTCGACATGATAGTATGCTATCTGGTTCTTCTTTATCTGACATGTTGATTTGATCATGCTTTTATTCATTCACACATGTTGATAAAGCCCTGAGGATATAGGCTTGACTACTGTGATTATGATGGAGATCATACTAGTGGGACATCTGTAGTTTATAAGCATATCCTGAAATGTCCCTAGTCGTAGGTATATCGAGACGGGGCATCGATATACCAGAGTAGACTAGCGTATATGATACTAGACCCATATGATAGGCGATGGATGTTCCCACATTCATCGATGTTTGACATCGAGATCGTATACGGGTGCTCAGTGGTGACTGGGTACACTAAACGGACTCATCGAGAACTCCTATATGGAATTATATCTATCGTCGGATAACAGTTCTCAGGTGACACTGGTGCGGGTTAGTCTGTAGACCCGAGATCATCATAGAGTCTTGTGTGTTCTCCCACCGTACTTTGATTACCACCCTACCACGGCTCTACTGAGTCGTGCAAACAGGTGGCCGTTGGGTACAGTCCTGAGACACATGAAGGCGATGAGCGATAGGAGGTGTTTCGTCTCTCCCGGTATTGGGAGTTGATGCTGTGCTGTGCTCGATTGGCTATATCAGTAACTCCCTGGCCAGGGCTGTTGAGATTTACTGATAAGTGTTATCAGTAGTTTCTCGATCTGTTATAGACCATTCATTGGCACGACTTATTGAGTTATTGGGGTCGACGTTACCATCCCTAGACTTGATATGTAGCATATCCGACGAAGAGACCAGACTGTACGGTAGTGTTGCCGGTTGGCTCGACGGGAGTTGTGACAGGTTCGCTTGTTTTCTTCTGATCGCTCAATACCCGGGTGGCTGTTACGTTTAGCTGACCGCTTGCAGCTTGGGGGTGCTTGATATGATCATCACCCACTGCCGGCGTATTGACGAGTCTTAGAGTCCCATAATGGAGTTGCCTAGTCCAGGCGAAACGATGTGGTGCGCATATGAGATATGCGCGTGGACCCGGTTAAAATGCATGTATATGATACCGTATATTAATCGGGCGGTTTGCTTTTGGTCGGGTCGTATGAGATATGACCGGGTTGCTAAATAAAGTGTTGATTTATCATTGACCATTAGTTTCTCACTTGAAATCCTTTCTTATCTTTTTGTTGTATGCATGCATGTATGCATCATTCTTATTCATGCACATAGGATGTGCATGCACATATACATGCATACATAATGTTATCATGGATGTTGATATAGTGGATGGTGGCAATATAAGACTCACACCATTTGTAAAATATATGGATATTAATTTTTGGAAAAAGAACAATGGAAATGGAAATTGATTATCATGGTTTAATTTTATATTCTTGCACTAACCCTTTGTTTTAACCATGATTCATTTTCCATGGTCATTTTTGTTCCAAACTAAAATATCTAGATATTTTATAACCATGGTTGAGAATGAGAGAGTGAAAATATATATATTTTCATTTTCTCATTTTATTGATATGCTTATCATTATCTTGAGTTTTATAAGCCATCATCTTCTTCCTCCTTTCTCTCTTGCTCTCTAGTTTTCTCAAATGAGCAAAAGAGTTACCAAGTTAGGATTTTGAAGTGAGAAAACCAACCACAACACCATTCTTCACTAGTCTTTCCCATTAGTGTAGAGTGTTAGCTTCCATTTCTTCTCTTGATCTTGTGGAGTTTCAAGCTTGGACAAAAAGGACTCCGGGTGGATCGTTGTGGACCTAGAGGATCTCAAGCGGACCATTTTCCAACCCTCAAGTAGCCAAGGAGTCTAGCGTAGGGAGCTACAAAGGTTGCACTCTCAAAACCCTAGCTTTTACTACTTTTGTTTGTGTTAAAGTTTAGTTGCCATAATTTTTCTAGCATGATCTTTAAGTTAGTTTCTTTAGCACCATGTAAATTTTAGATATGGCATGTGTGTTGCCTCCAAACCCTTGTAGTGGTGCTGTAGGAAACCCTTCATGGTATCAGAGCCAAGCTAGAACCTTAGGCGGCGCTTAGGCGAAGTTAAAACTCCGATCGAACCCCGAAATACGCATTTTAACCCTTCTCTGGACAACTTTTTAAAACCGTGTTTTTTCAGAATTAAAAATACTTAAAAATTTCAGCAGGAAAATCTAAGCATTTCTGTAAAAAAACGATACCATATTCTGTACAAACCGCCGCGGAACCGCGGCCATACCCTGCTTGGGCCGCGGATCTGCGGCTGTACTGAAGCAATATTTTATCATTTTTGTACAGTAATGTCCAGAACTGCTTGTGCATATTTTTGGGTATTTTTAATCAGACTCAAGTGTTGAGTGTTCTGGGGATTGTTTTGGATTCGTTGATTCGATCGGAAAATTTATTTTCGTGCCGTTTTCGGGTAATTTAGAAAGTATTAAAAAGTTCGAACGGATATCATTAACTCACTTTTTCCCCGGTACGAAAAACTTTCAAGTGTTGAATTTTTTCTCGAGTTTAAATCTTTCGGAAATACGTGCAAAATGTGGTGGACCTTCTAGAATAAAACAAACCTTAACTCGATTATGTGACCGTCTGAGCTGCCTCTAAACCTCAGGGTTTGGGGCAGTACGGCGTGCCACATATGAGGTGTTGGCTTGACCCTTCTACGGCTGGACCGCTGCTACTGTGACATGTTCCGGGATTTTTGAACTCCGCTTAAGTGTTGAGCTATTTAGGAAATCTTGGTTATTTGATTATTCGGTCGAAAAGTTTAATACTGTCTATTTATCTGGAATGTGATACAATATGTGGAATTCATATAGTTAGGCATGAAATCCGAAGTATGTAATATTTCGGATTTGCGATGTCTAAAGTGATTGTGGATTCTAAATGTTGTAGTTTTACACTTTCTTTTCTGTGACCGTAAGTGTAGTATGTCGCATATCGCCGGTTTCGTTGCTATACATCAACGACAATTGGGATACACATACTTATTTACGTTGATGATATATGATATTATGTGTTGCTGAGATATGATGTGCAGGATTGTCGCGATTGAATAGCCGGGTTTTTTTTTATGTGAGATGAGAGTTTTCTTTTCATTCATGTAAAATTCAAATGTAATGTAATATTCTTTTATTTGGGGCACTTCCGGGTTGAGGTTGTTGTCACCAGTGTTGTATATTATTTACTTTTCCGCATTAGGATAGACCCAAGGAGGGGAGCACAAGTGACCGGGTTCTGGGGTTCTGTGGGAGGCCATCTCGAGAAGTCGAGACCGGGTCTCCTAAACTCCAGAATTGGTAGGGTCGCTTGCCGCTCTAGTAAGGGTCTAGGAATGTGGGCTTGGCTATTCATCGCGACTGTGGAATCCGTATTTTCTATTGTTGGCTAAATACTAAATACGGACGTCCTAGTATATCCCACATTATATCTGTGTTTCTGCTGCCTGTATACTGTGATATGATATCTGAGACGAATGATATATTATATATGAGATATATAGTAGACGTTGCTTATGTTTTACACCCACGCTAGCCCCGTTCCGGTATGCCGTTAGTTAAGTAACCTAACGGTGCATAACGGAACATTGCGGCGAATGCGGATGGCATAAGCGTACGTTGTATTTTCGTTTCTTTTCTGTGATTGGCTTAAGGACTTAAATGATGGGGCTACATTAATATGATTAATGTAAAGAAAATAAACCTAAAAAGATGTTATAGAATCGGATTTGAAAACCACTCGGCTCTTTATGAAAAAGCTATATTTCAAAACTACGGAGCTCAAGCCACTCCTTTTGAAAAGTATTTGATTCTACGACGATATCAAGTTCAAAGCGTTAAAGATTTTCTTAAAAATCATCCGCAACCCTCCGTCATTTTAGGAAGTAGAGTACTTAGTATTCGTGCTACGTTTGTTGACTATAGTTAAGGCGTAGTGTACGGTAGCTAAGTGATGTCTTTCTACACTGCATATGATGCAGATTAATTAGGACATTCATGCGACTTTGTTGACCATAGTTAAGGGTCATGTGAGTGGGTCTAATTAATCAAGAAATGATGGGTAGAACTTGAGTAGTACTTATGATTTGTTGACCATAGTTAAGGTCATAGGTACTAAGGGTAACAACCACATCGGGAATTTCAATAGTTGAAATTCGCAATGAGATTGCATACCTTCCATATGATGGTTGGATCCCGATCCCACTGTGGGCAATAGTTGCTCCCACGAGAGTTTTGCAGTTTACAATTAGCTAACCCATTAGGTGTCTAGAAAGCTGTTAACGGGGCTACGCCTCTGGGAAGATGAGGTTTACTTTAATTAGGTCCGTGCGAAAGCACGGGGAACCTCCCTCAAGTACCGACACTGGCCTGACTGAACGGTTAGTGAAGTTGTAGACTGTAATTAATCCTGGCTAGTTTTCTTTTTAAGGTTTGAAAGAAAAACTTGATTAAAGTAGTGGGAGACATCGATTAGATAAGATAATAACCAATCTGATCTTTGCAAGAGCTTTCACTGAGTGTATTCTTTTATCTCTCTTAATGGAAGATACCCATGACTAGACTCAAGATTCTACTAGATAAAAATAAACTGAATGAGACCAATTATAAAGTCTGCCTGAGGAATCTGAACATTGCCTTGACTTATGATAAGGTATCATATGTCCTCACGGATCCAGCCCCGCCCGTCTCAGGTCCAAAATCCCCAGTTGCGGATATTGAAGTCCGCAAGACATGGGACGCTGACTGTGCCACGACCAAATGCTTCGCGCTTGCATCGATGGATAACATACATCAAAAGCAGCACGAGAATAAGGACATTCACGCCATATTCTTCCATACAAAGGAGTTGTATGGAGAGCAATCCTGCGTATTACGATACGAAGCATCAAAGAAATTGTTTCAGATGCGAATGGCCCCTGGCACACCAGTAGGAGACCATGTTCTGAATATGATAGCTCTCATAAAAGAGCTTGAGGAACTTGGATGGACGATGGACAACGAACAATATACGGATATTATTCTGCAGTCTCTCCCCTCCACCTTTGCTCAATTTATAGTTAACTTCAATATGCACAACATGGAGAAGGAACTACCTGAACTCCTTAATATGTTAAGGAGTGCAGATAGCACACTGAAATCAGTGAAAACTCCCGTTTTGAGTGTTGGGCAATCTTCTTCTTCTCGCCCAAAGGCTAAGGCTAAGGGAAAGATGAAGAAGAAGCCCACCAAGCCTAGGGGTGGAGTTAAAAAGGTTAAGGGGAAGGACAAGTCCAAAACTGGAGAATCGAGGAAAGGGGAATGTTATTACTGCCACAAAACAGGACATTGGAAGCGCAACTGCACGGAGTACTTAAATCTCAAGAAGAAGCATGAGGATGCTTCCGCTTCAGGTGTGTTTGTGACAGAAAACTGTTTTTCAATAAACTCTGTTTCCTGGGTATTAGATACCGGTTCAGGTTCTCACATTTGCAATTCTTTGCAAGGGCTGAGAAATAGCAAGGTTTTGAAGACAGGTGACTATACTCTCCGCGTTGGAAATGGTTCCAATGTACATATAGTCGCAGTGGGAGAGTATCATTTGGGGTTGCCGTCTGGGTGTATATTGGTTTTGAACCCATGTTATTTTGTACCTAGTATGCTTTGTAATATAATATCCGTTTCTTTGTTAGACAATGAAGAATATAATTTTGTATTGCAGAACAATGTTATGAACATTCACCTGAATCAAATGTTGGTTGGGTATGGTACGCTTAATAACGGGATATACGTCCTAAATCAACACACAGTTTTCAGCATACAACACACTAATAAAAGAAAACTTTCAGAAATAAATGAAGCTTTTCTTTGGCACTGTAGACTTGGTCATATTAACGAAACAAGACTAAACAAGTTACACAAAGATGGATATTTAAACCCTTTTGAATATAAATCTTATGCGACTTGCCAGTCTTGTATCAAGGGTAAAATGACCAAAACTCCGTTTATCGGACACGGAGATAGAGCTACTGAGCTCCTAGGCCTCATACATAGTGATGTATGTGGGCCAATGTCTACACGGGCTAGAGACGGTTTTTCATACTTCATTACTTTCACTGACGATTTCTCAAGATTCGGTCATGTATTTTTATTAAAGTACAAATCTGAACCTTTCGAGAAATTCACTGAATATAAACTCGAAGTAGAAAAACAAACCGGCTTGAGTATCAAAATGCTTCGATCAGATCGAGGTGGAGAGTATCTCAGTACAGAATTTGCAAACTTCCTAAAAGAGAATGGGATTCTCTCTCAGCTTACTCCTCCTTACACACCACAGCACAACGGTGTGTCTGAACGACGGAATCGGACCCTATTAGATATGGTCCGATCCACGATGAGTGATGCTGAGTTACCCGACTCATTTTGGGGGCACGGATTGGAGACTGCAGCATTTCTACTGAACAGGGTTCCAACCAAAACCGTATCTACCACGCCATATGAGATATGGCATAGGAAGAGACCATCTCTTAAGAGAATTAAGATTTGGGGTTGTCCGGCCTATGTTAAAAAATAGAATCCAGACAAACTCGAGACACGGTCGGTCATGTGTAATTTTGTGGGATATCCAAAGAACTCTTATGGATATCTATTCTACCACAAGGAGGAACAAAATGTGTTTGTTTCTCAATATGCCACATTCTTGGAAAAAGAGTTTTTCACAGATAAAGCTGATGGCAATATGGTAGATCTAGAAGAGGTTCTAAAGACACAAACTACAAATGACGACTTGGTTGAACCGGCTGTTGCAATAGAAACTGAGGAACCTCGGCCACTCCGTAGGTCTGGTAGGACTTCTCGCCCACCGGAGAGGTACTACGGTTTCCTCATTGATGGTGACAGAGAAGACTGCATCATGGAGGATGATGATCCTACCAGTTTTCAGCAAGCTATCACGAGTGGAGACTCTGTGAAGTGGCTGGATGCCATGAGATCCGAAATGGAGTCTATGTACACCAACAAAGTATGAACTTTGGACGTTGTACCCCCTGGGGTAAAACCTGTGGGGTGCAAATGGATCTTTAGAAGAAAGATTGGTGTAGATGGGCAGGTAGAGACCTATAAGGCAAGACTTGTGGCGAAAGGTTTTCGTCAAAAACCAGGTTTGGACTATAACGAAACTTTTTCTCCCGTAGCCATGCTTAAATCCATTCGGATCCTACTTGCTATTGCTGCTCACTACGACTATGAAATCTGGTAGATGGATGTTAAAACGGCATTTCTAAATGGAGATTTAGAAGAATGCGTTTATATGGATCAGCTAGAGGGCTTCATTGACAGTGGGAGCAGCGGGAAAGCATGTAGATTGCTTAAATCCATATATGGGTTAAAGCAGGCATCACGGAGCTGGAACATCTGTTTCGATGATGTTATTAAAGAGTTTGATTTCATCAAAAATCCAGATGAACCTTGTGTTTATAAGAAGGCTGTAGGGAGAGCTGTCACATTCTTCGTACTATACGTGGATGACATTCTTCTGATAGGAAATGATATTCCTATGCTACAGTCGGTCAAATCTTTCTTATCACTAAGGTTCTCCATGAAGGACCTGGGTGATGCCACATACATTTTGGGCATTAGGATCTATAGGGATAGATCCAAGAGGTTATTGGGATTGTCCCAAACCAGGTACATCAACACCATCCTAAAAAGGTTTAGTATGGAAGACTCCAACCGGGGTGCCTTACCCGCTTGCCATGGGGTCACTCTCTCCAAGGACTCTTGCCCAAAGACCGATGAAGAGAGAGCTCACATGAGCATTATACCCTATGCTTCGGCAGTAGGATCTATAATGTATGCAATGTTATGTACACGCCCAGATGTAGCTTATGCACTTAGTGTTGTAAGCAGGTATCAATCCAACCCAGGGGAGAATCACTGGATAGCTGTGAAGAACATTCTTAAGTACTTGCGAATGACTAAAGAATTGTTCTTGGTGTATGGTAACGGAGATCTCCAAATGGAGGCCTTTACCGATTCGAGCTTCCAGAGCGATAAGGACGACAACAAATCTATCTCTGTGTTTGTATTTACCCTCAATGGAGTGGCGGTAAGTTGGAAGAGTTCCAAACAGGATACCGTTGCAGACTACGATGGAAGCTGAGTACATTGCTGCGAATGATGCCGCCAAGGAAGCCGTCTAGATGAAGAAGTTCGTCTCGGAGCTAGGAGTAGTTCCAACCATTATTGATCCAATACCATTGTATTGTGATAATAATGGGGCTATGGCGTTAGCCAAGGAGACCAGGTCCCATCAGCGGTCCAGACACATCTTGAGGCGCTTTCATTTGATCCGGAAGATTGTAGATCGCCGCGAGATCAAGATTAGGAGAGTAGACACAAAAAATAACACTGCGGATCCACTCACCAAGGCCCCCCCTCAGCCGCAGCATGAGCGACTTTTTGAGATGTTGGGGTATGAGATACGCCAATAACTGTCTTAGTACAAGTGGGAGATTGTTGGATATATATATGCCCTAGAGGCCGTTATATGATAGTGGATGTATTTATACAAGTATATATATATTCAGTGTACATTCTTGCTCGACATGATAGTATGCTATCTGGTTCTCCTTTATCTGACATGTTGATTTGATCATGCTTTTATTCATTCACACATGTTGATAAAGCCCTGAGGATATAGGCTTGACTACTGTGATTATGATGGATATCATACTAGTGGGACATCTGTAGTTTATAAGCATATCATGAAATGTCCCTAGTCGTAGGTATATCGAGACGGGGCATCGATATACCAGAGTAGACTAGCGTATATGATATTAGACCCATATGATGGGCGATGAATGTTCCCACATTCATCGATGTTTGACATCGAGATCGTATACGGGTGATCAGTGGTGGCTGGGTACACTGGACGGACTCACCGAGAACTCCTATATGGAATTATATCTATCGTCGGATAGCAGTTCTCAGGTGACACTGGTGCAGGTTAGTCTGTAGACCCGAGATCGTCATAGAGTCTTGTGTGTTCTCCCACTGTACTTTGATTACCACCCTACCACGGCTCTACTGAGTCGTGCAAACAGGTGGCCGTTGGGTACAGTCCCGAGACACACGAAGGCGATGAGCGATAGGAGAGGTTTCGTCTCTCCCGGTATTGGGAGTTGATGCTGTGCTATGCTCGATTGGCTATATCAGTAAGTCTCTGGCCAGGGCTGTTGAGATTTACTGATAAGTGTTATCAGTAGTTTCTCGATCTGTTATATACCATTCATTGGCACGACTTATTGAGTTATTGGGGTCGACGTTACCATCCCTAGACTTGATATGCAGCATATCTGACGAAGACCGGACTGTACGGTAGTGTTGCCGGTTGGCTCGATGGGAGTTGTGACAGGCTCGCTTGTTTTCTTCTGATCGCTCAATACCCGGGTGGCCGTTACGTTTAGCTGACCGCTTGCAGCTTGGGGGTGCTTGATATGATCATCACCCACTGCCGGCGTATTGACGAGTCTTAGAGTCCCACAATGGAGTTGCCTAGTCCAGGTGAAACGATGTGGTGCGCATATGAGATATGCGCGTGGACCCGGTTAAAATGCACGTATATGATACCGTATATTAATCGGGCGGTTTGCTTTTGGTCGGGTCGTATGCGATATGACCGGGTTGCTAAATAAAGTGTTGATTTATCATTGACCATTAGTTTCTCACTTGAAATCCTTTCTTGTCTTTTTGTTGTATGCATGCATGTATGCATTCATTCTTATTCATGCATATAGGATGTGCATGTACACATACATGCATACATAATGTTATCATGGTTGTTGATATAGTGGATGGTGGCAATATAAGACTCACATCATTTGTAAAATATATGGATATTAATTTTTGGAAAAAGAACAATGGAAATGGAAATTGATTATCATGGTTTAATTTTATATTCTTGCACTAACCCTTTGTTTTAACCATGATTCATTTTCCATGGTCATTTTTGTTCCAAACTAAAATATCTAGATATTTTATAACCATGGTTGAGAATGAGAGAGTGAAAATATATATATTTTCATTTTCTCATTTTATTGATATGCTTATCATTTTTTGAGTTTTATAAGCCATCATCTTCTTCCTCCTTTCTCTCTTGCTCTATAGTTTTCTCAAGTGAGCAAAAGAGTTACCAAGTTAGGATTTTGAAGTGAGAAAACCAACCACAACACCATTCTACACTAGTCTTGCCCATTAGTGTAGAGTGTTAGCTTCCATTTCTTCTCTTGATCTTGTGGAGTTTCAAGCTTGGACAAAGAAGACTCCGGGTGGATCGTCATGGACCTAGAGGATCTCAAGTGAACCTTTTTCCAACCCTCAAGTAGCCAAGGAGTCTAGCGTAGAGAGCTACAAAGGTTGTACTCTCAAAATCCTAGCTTTTACTACTTGTGTTTGTGTTAAAGTTTAGTTGCCCTAATTTTTATAGCATGATCCTTAAGTTAGTTTCTTTAGCCCCATGTAAATTTTAAATATGGCATGTGTGTTGCCTCCAAACCCTTGCAGTGGTGCTGTAGGAAACCCTTCACATGGACGGCAGGATTTGTGTTTTTTTCCAGGACAATTGCCATTGAGAACTCGTTTTTTGTTTTTCTACCTTAAATAGGCAAGCACCCACTTTCTCCGGCTCCCTGAGGCTCAAGAGAATTGGTCCCGCTTAAACCTATATTTACTAGGGTCCTTAATGAAATTTTATATATCTCGAGGGGGTTTTATGAAAAATATTTTATATACTTTCAAAATAATCCTCAAGTAATTATTTATGTTCTTTAGGGTTTCCATGGATGTGAATTTTAAAGAGTGAGGTATATTAGTGAATAGTAATTTAGCTTGAATAGTTCATTGTATTTTAGTGTAACTTGTCTTGTATTGATACTTGATGGTATTTTAATGAAACCTGTCATTCTTTTATTTTCTAGAAAACATGAAATTTTATTATATATTAAAAATAGCTATTAAAGTGTTGGAACTATTTCCATGAAATCAAGATGGAGCGTCTTCCACGAAGAAGCGCAATGTCCCACCTGGCGTGCCAGAATCTGTTCCCCGCTGAAAGCGCCAGAAGATCACACCCCAATGGGGAATCACGTCCCCTTGCCACCAATTTTCTATCAGACGTATCCCTGTGTTGGCATGTGACCTTCTGATTGAGATTTTAATCAGAATTTAATTCTGTTGTTTTAAAGAACTCAAGAATTACCACGTGTTAGCACGTGACCCTTGGTCACGTGTGTGCACATGATACCCCATTGGGGTTCTTCCTTGTTGTTTATTATACTTTTAATTCTTTTCAGTGGGTTTAAAGGCCCATCACGTGTGGGCACGTGACCCCTTTGATTAAGTATTTTAACCAGAATTTAATTCTGTTGTTTTAAAGAACTCAGGATTTATCACGTGTCAACACGTGACCCTTGGTCACGTGTGAGCACGTGATGCCCCATTGGGGTTTTTCCTTGTTGTTTAATATACTTTTTAATTCTTTTCAGTGGGTTTAAAGGCCCATCACGTGTGGGCACGTGACCCCTTTGATTAAGCATTTTAACCAGAATTTAATTCTGTTGTTTTAAAGAACTCAGGAGTTATCACGTGTCAGCACGTGACCCTTGGTCACGTGTGAGCACGTGATGCCCCATTGGGGTTTTTCCTTGTTGTTTATTATACTTTTAATTCTTTTCAGTGGGTTTAAGGGCCCATCACGTATGGACACGTGACTCCACCGATTGATTGTTTGATTAGAATTTAACTCTTATTTCAACAGAATCCCCAGGAAACCATCACGTGACCCCTGGTCACGTGTGGGCACGTGATGCCCCATTAGGGTTTTCCCAGATATTTTATGAGGGAACAAATGCCCCCACAATGTTGTTCCCACGTATTTGCACGTGAGTGCAACGCTGTAACTTTTATGGCCGTTGGATCTGCCTAGGGAAGGGATGGACCGTTTTCCATCACATCCTATAAATGCAGGGGTCTCTTCAGAAGCGCCTCCACTCTTTCATCTTCTTCCTTTTTCATTTTCCCTTTGAGAATTTAATTCTCCCTCTCAGAGCTCAGTTCTCTGTTCCAAACATTTCCAGAGTTTAACTCTGTTAACAAAAGATTTCCTTTTTCAGGTAAGGATCTTGAACGGCCGAGGAACTTCTTGTAGAAATTTTCTTTGAATTTTAAATCCATATCATGGGTTTTTCCCTTAATCGCACAAATTTGAATTTGTTGGTCACTTAACAGAACTTGTCTTCCCAAGAATTTGTTTAAATCTCAATGTCTGATTTTCCTCATTACTAATCTTTCAGTGATGTTTCTTTTCAGGAACTGTGGCTGTTCATCTATATAGTCTGAACGAATTTATTTCCTATGAGGATGTTCGCGTATAGGGCCGTTGTCAGAACCAAGAGTTTATAGATGTCTAATGTGCGGAGATTATGGATCGTCTGTATGCACACAACGGTCGACTGCTTCCTCGCCGCTCCGCTCTCTTAAAAATCGTAGTGGGAGCAATTTGGGAAGCACTTCCTGGGTTTTACGAAGCCATGCCACTTAATGCTCTGGATGATGCTGAAGATAAGGTGCATTTAGTGTACCTGTCAGGCCTGATCTCGAAGAAGCGGCGAGATAACCTCGTTGATATTCTGCATCAAACTTTCCAACAGACGACGATAATCACCTCTTATTAGAAGGAGGACATTGGCGAGGATCTCAACACTCGCGATCGCGAGAGGATGCATACGAGAATGATCAGAAAGGCCAGAAAGATTCTAGACGGCCTCACTTTTGAATTTCTCAATCCGTGTCCCGGATTTGATGTCTTACCATTGTAAATTTTTCCTCTTATTTTTGTATTAACTTTTAAAGTATGAATGATAAGTTTTTCCTTTCCCTTTTGTGTTCGCATGCTATCCTTATGAAGTTTTGTCATATTGCTGTTGTTGCTCACGTGTTTGGCATGTGAGGCACTTGTTGGGGATTTCAATCTCATATCGGCACCTACTCACGTGTTATTCACGTGCGGCACTATTTTACTTTTCAGTGCATATCAAGGTTAGTGCTCACGTGCTCTGCACATGGGGCCCTATTGATGGGGTTGTTTAATTTCCCATGCAATCTTTTCTGTGTATGGCGTTGAATGCAGAGGGAGCCTTGGAAATAGTTCCACCTCTTTGATTTCCAATGCCTTTCCTTTTTCTGGGCCTTGGAAATAGTTCCACCATGCAATATTTTCCATGCGCAGCATTTAATACTCCCCTTTATAACCTGAAGCCATAGTTTTCTTTCTCTCTTCACAGAGAAATCCATTTACAACTTAGGGTGATTATCTTGAGGAAACAACTACGTGCTATGGCTTGCAATCGCCCCCATGCTCGTAGACAACCATGGGAGGTACCCGTTGAGGAGATGATTCCTCGGTTTGCTGCGCGACTAGTGGATCCCTTTCTCACCGATGCCGAATGTGACGCGGTGACGTATGAACTCTTGATCCGTAGGGGATCCCCTCTTCCAATAGGCTCCATTTGGCTCCGGACGATTATTTTTGCTGTGCTCGCTGACATCCCTCCTCACCCAGCAGAGATGACCCTGGCGATCCTTGATGCGGCCAAAGCAAGATCTAGTGTTTTTATGAGGCGTGCCTGATCACTCAGGCTCTGAAAGACTGCTCGGTCCATCTGTTGGGCCAGATAAGAGCCCGACGGGCTATTATGTCTGCCTTTGCGGATGGACATGGTGCTAATCGATGGGGAGCCACTCCTCGTGAAAATCATCGTTTCGATGTGCTGGAGAAGGCAGAGAGGGAGTTAGAAAATTTTGTATTTTGTTTTGTTAACCCTTGTACCACTGATCCTTTGTTTGGTGACCTTTTCCTGGTAGTTTAGTATGCTTAAATCAATGTACTCTTTTTTATTATTGGCTGTTGCATGCTTTCTGTTGAGTTTTCATATTTGTCGGATATTCGTACGTGCGCCTTGCTTGCGTAAATGAGCTTTATATTTTTCCCATGGGAATTTTCTTTCATTGCGAGCACTATCGTTGCATTGCATGCACATCAGTGCTTTGGGTATCATTTCCTTTTAAACATTCATATAGTTGCAAATGCATGCTTGATAGGATATACATCAGAGACTTTCCTTGTTGCCTCCCATATCAGGTGGTTTGTGCGTGTTTTTTTAGATTGAGTATTGTCGTCGAATGAAGGCTTGTTTATATATTCTTGAGTGTATGCGCCTTCTTTCAGAGGTGGTGACTGCAAAGGCGAGATTGCGGGGGCTAATCGAACGGTGCTCCGCCAATATGCTGTCATGCGAGAAGAGGCTCAGCCAAAAGTTTTCGGAGAGGGAGCTGGCTTCCAAAGCGCTGAGGGAACTTCAAGCTAATCTTACGACCAAGACCATTCAGGCATATGAACTTTGGCGGGTGCTTCAAAAAGCTATCAGGGAGGTGGTAGCCATTGATAAAGCCGCCATTTTTATCCACGAAATGGTCGAAGCTCATAAAGTTACCGAAAAGGAGCTTGAAAGTCAACTTGCCTCGTACCAGGCCCAACAGGCTCAAGCGGAGGCCCGTCTCTTAGCGATAATAAATCATGAAGCCGGGGCCCAGCGGAAAAAAGGATGAATTGGCAAACTTATTAAATCGTCCGCCGACTTGAAGAATTGTATATTTTTATTTTGTTCTTCTTTTGTACATACTCCTGAATAAGAGTATTTTTTGATTCTTTCATAAATTGTACTTTGTATTCATTTTGATTCATGAATAAAAGACATATTTTGCTTCATGATGGTGTGTCCCTTTTAGAAAACGCATTTTGTGGATAATCTATTTTGATCTCCTTATAGGACAACGATGGCTTAGGAGTCGGGTTCAGATCTGCCTCCTAAGGCTTTCCAACTTTATGAGCCGTGGGGGTCTTATAAAGGTATTTCTCCTTACGAGTCGTGAGGATCTCGTAAGTGTAATTTCTCCATAGGAATCGTGAGGATTCCTAAGTGTGTTTTCTCTTGAGAGTCGTGATTGGTTTGAAAGAGTGTTTGTAGAATAACCGCAATCAGAATGGTGTCGCGCGTAGCTAGACCGAGGTGAGTATGGGTCGTCCTCAGGGAAACGTTGAATATTTTAATCTTACTTTAGATGTGTTAAGAAAGAGAGGAGGAAGAATAAAGATTATTGAAGAATGGTTGTAGGATCTAGATCTACGTTTAAACACTAAAGCAAAATATAGATTTAGATTAACTACGGAGGTGAGTTTATATAAAAAGGGGGCTTGTAGGGTTCATTAGGATTTAGTAGTTGTGGATGATTAATTAAATATTACACTTTTTATCCTTTAATAGATTTAAAACTAGAACGACAGTGATGCATGTAGATTAGGGTTTCTGGAGGGAAAATGGTTCCCACTCTTAACCCCTATCTCGACATGGAACTCCATTCATATCTAGCTTTTACCAAAACAATCATTAATCTAATCTCTAATCGCGGTCGAGAATAACAATAAATTGGTAGTGCGCCGATTAGGATGTTAATGATTCTTTTGATAAAATTTATAAACTTTATAGGACGTAAAAAGAGTTTAAAGATCTTCATCATCCACTAACTTACCATAATTCTACGAACCCTAACGAGCGGAGAATTACTCGCGCATGTTGGGAGAAGAAGAGATCAAGAGAGAATTCATAATGAAACTACAAAGAAATAGAATAAGAAAAAGAACTACCTTTATTAATCAACAAAACTCATTACACTTTGTTCCCTTAGAAAATGATTACAAATACTAGTTTGCTTCTCGATCTCTTTTAAGGAGGTAGATGAACCGTTGATGATCAGCCTGGATGCGTGAGTCGTCTCGGACTTCGTGATCGCGTCGACTTGATAATTTTTCCAAGAGGCTCTCGGTCTTTATTTATAGTCCTAAAGCCAGAAATCTAGCTTCCAAAATTGGAAACCAACAGTTAAGATTGAACAGAAGAAATCACAGCTTCTAATCTATCTGGCATGCGGCGGATCCGCGTCCAACAGGGGGGTTTGATCGCGGATCCTCGGCCAAATAGTGTGATCTTTTGATGATTTTTCTGGGGCTTCTCTCTTTATGACACGTGGCGATCTCTGGAACCTCTGGAAATTGGAAATCTTTTTTTTGTTTCTGCCAGAATTGATTTCTTAGTTTTCTTTCTTAATTAGGCAGGTTTGCTCTTAACAACTTTGATTCCCTTGATTTTAGCCCTGAAAATTCTGCACAACAACTCCACAAATAATATTAGTAGAGTTTGTTTTATTGAGATATTAATTTCAACATTAAGATTTGGTCAATGATATTTTTGCATACATTTTCCTACCAAATGTTAATTATAATATATCAACACATGAAAAATAGTATTTTTACAGATAAACCCTCATATGTATCATATATTATAATAAGAGATTAATGGAGGGAAGAGGCCATAGGAGGGGATTCCCTCCTATGGCGTGGAAATAATACCCCCTCCCTAATTTTTTCCGACGATCGGCACCCACCATCTTCATCGTCATCATCTAAGATGTGGGTACACCAAATTTCATGTGATTCTACAACTTTTTCACCGTTGATTTAGTGGGTTCAAAATTAACGGTTTGCCGACAATAGAACTTTTTACATTGCTAAATCAACGGTGAAAAAGTTGTAGAATCACTTGAAATTTGGTATACCCACATCTTAGATGATGACAATGAAGATGTTGGGTGCCGATCGTCGGAAAAAACCATGGAGGGGGTATTTTTTCGACGCCATAGGAGGGAATTCCCTCCTATGGCATCTTTCCTCCATTATTCTCTTATAATAAACACCTTTTCTAGTATAGAAATAGTAGGAAAAATGTAATAACAAATGTGCAGTTTTATCAACTGAACAAATACCCCCAAACTTATTTTTGATCGTCCCGAGCAAACTAGGTTATTCAAGAGAAGGAGAAAAAAGAAAGGAGAAAACTAAGCATATTTTCGTAGGCAAACACGATTGCGTTGAGCACGTGCAACAAACCGTTAAAGCTCTAGGTGTCCCTAGTAGGAGAAGTGTTGTCTCCTGAAGGTTTTCAGCGGATTACACCCACAAAATCCTATAATAAAAGGGAGATGGTGAAATTTACATATAAAGATAAGAACCATAAAAGAAATACTTTGAAAATTTAGAGTTTCCAATCACACTAGCTTTTCTGTTGTCATGAGCCTTATCTTAATAGTCATGAAAAGATATTAGAAATCACATCATCACTCAATAAAACATTGTCTTTATTCTTCATTCCTACCTTTCATCCAAACATCGATCATATAACCCTACGTGTGTGTAATGGACATCCCTATGTTAGTTATATGTATGCCCTAGAGGCCATTAATGTACATTGGATGTATATTGTAGTGGATGCTGGGACATATATAGGGAGGACTTTCTTGCTCGACATGATAGTATGCTATCTGATTACTCTTTACCTTAACATGTACACTGATTGTCTCTCTGTTACTTGTTGGTAAAGCCCTTAGGATGTGTACTTGACTACCTGGACTATGATGCGGATCATAATAGTGGGGACATGGTAGTCTACAAGTACATCCTTCAAAGTCCCTAGTCGTGGGTGTATCGAGACGGGGCATCGATATACCAGTGTAGACTAGCGTATACCTTCTCGACCCATACAGATGGGCGATGGATGATCCCATATCCATTGGTGTTTGACATCAGAGATGATATACGGGTGCTCAGTGGAGACTGGGTACACTGGACGGACTCGCCGAGAACTCCCAGATGGTACTATACCTTACGTCAGATGGCAGTTCTCTGGTGACACTGGTACAGAGTAGTCTGTTGACCCAAGATCGTCATAGAGTCTTGTGTGGTTCCCACTGTGCTTTGATTTCCACCTTACCACGTCCAAGAGGGCGTGCAAAACGGTGATTTTTGGGTACAGTCCCGAATCACATGGAGGCAATGAGCGATAGGAGGGGATTCGTCTCTCCCGATATAGGGAGTTGATGTTGCGCTGTGTTCGATTGGTTATAACCGGAAATCCCTGGCCAGGGTTGCTGAGATTTACTGGTAAGTGTTACCTGTAGTTTCTCGAACTGTTATAGACCTCATATCGACACGACTTATCGAGCTATTGGGGTCTGACGTTTACCACCCCTAGGCAAGATATGCGACATATCAGACGACGAGACCGGACTGTACAGTAAGTGTTACTGGTTGGATTCACAGGAGTGTGAGCGGGCTTGCTCGTCGATCTTCTGATCGCTCAATACCCGGGTGGCCGTTACGTTTAGCAGACCGCTTGCGGCTTGTGGGTGTTTGATATGATCATCACCTGCTGCCGGCGTATTGACGAGTCTTTAGAGTCCTACACAGAGGTTTCCTGCCTCAAGCGAAACGAAATAGGAGCGCATATGAGATATGTGCGGGGCCGAGAATAATGCGTGTATGTGATACCGGATTCTATTCTCGCGATGAATGTATTGATTGGTTGTATGCGATATAACCTAGTTATCGAATCAAGGATTGATTCGATAAGCCGATACATTGGATATTAGTCGGTCATATGCGATATGAACGGATCGTTAAATCAAGTGTTGATTTAATGATTTAATGTATAATTATATATTTGATATATTACTTTGCATTAACTAATATTTGTTCACTTTAAATGGATTTTCTCACGTGATGTACACAAGTTGTATATGTGATATACTTTTGTGCACAAGATCGTATCATGTTTGATGATACATGAATGTTAGTGTGTATGTTTAGATTAAACCATGGTTATGTGATGGTTAGGGTTTTGATTTTATTTACTTATTCATTCATTTATTTATTTATTCTATTTTGGCAAAAGGTAAAATGGTGGCTTGATTTGTTTTCAAGTTGAAGCTTCATGAAGCTTTGACTAAGTGACCATTTTGTCTTCATGCTTAACCCTAACCATTCCATCTAACCATGATTTATTCTCTACACTTGACCATGATTGCCATATGATAAGTATTGTTTTTATTTTCTATTTTAGAACACTTATCATATTCTTTCTTCTTCTTCATCATCTTCATCAAGAAGAAGAGCTTGCCTCCATCAATGGCAACTTGAGAAAAAGAGTGAGAAATCCAATTCTAAAGTGAACCCACTTCCTATTTCTTCATCCTCTACCTCTTGCCAAGTAGTATAGGGTGTTTTCTTCACAAGTTTCATGACTTGGTGAAGTGGGAGCTTGATCTTGTGATGCCTCGACGCAGATCATTTTCGGCATCGACGTCGACGACCTAGCCCGTCCATTTTTCCGATGGAGCCGACGCTAGAGCCCGGGATTCGATTTGGACAGCGAGGAGACTTCATTGCGGAGCTATGGAGGTGGAGGACCGGATCTACAAAGGTTGTATTTCCGTTCTTTTAGTTAAGTTGTTAACTAGTTGCATCTTTCGCCTAAAATCTAGTTAACGATCCGTATTAGGGTTTCTCGGCACTTGTAATTTTTGAAATTGGCATGGTTGATGCCTTGTGAGACCTCATTAGTGTGCCTAAGAACCCTACAGTAGTATCAGAGCCTGGCTAGAGCCTTAGGCGATGCGTAGACGAAGTTTGAAACCCGAACGAACCTGAAACCCTAAAATTTCACGCTCTCTGGGCTTTTTTCAAAAACTGGGTATATTCCATATTAAAAATGCTTAAAAAATTCAGCAGGGAATTATAAGAATTACGGTACAAAATTTGACCAAAGATACCACAAACATGCGGCGGAACCGCGGCAGAAGCCTAGCTTATGCGGCGGTTTCGCAGCTCTCTGGTGACGTCAGCCCTCTATATTTGCACAGTAATTCCTCTTTCACAGTGCTGAATTTTATGGGAATTTTTAATATTTATTCAAGAGTTGAATTTTCTGGGGTTGTTTTGGGGATTCGATGATTCGATCGGATTATCAGATTTTGTCTATGTGGATTCCGGATAATTTTTGAATATGTTAAAAAGTTCGACCAGATATAAATACCCACTTTTTCCCCTGCTGGGAAATTTTCAATTGTTGGACTTTTCCGTAGTTTAATGACGTTCTAAGTAGTGCAAGTAACGCGATGGACCCTCTAGAAGACAACAAACCTTAACTCGATTATGTGACCGTCTTGAACTGCCCTTTGAACCTTCGGGTTTGGGGCAGTACGGCGTGCCACATGTGAGGCGTTGGCTTGACCCTTCTACGGCTGGACCGTTGGTACTGAGGTACGAAGTGAATGTTTTTAAACTTATTTCATGTGTTGAGCTGTTTCGGGAAAACTTGGTTGTTCGATTGTTCGATCGAAAAGTTTAACATTTTCTATTTATCCGGAATGTGATACAATACTTGTAATTCACAAATAGTTATGAGATAACTGAATGAATGTTATAAACATAGCAGTTTAGTCTCACTTGATCGGTTGCCACAGAATTTTGATGACATCATAAGTCTGTCGCAATCACGTAGCGTACGCGGATACTCGCCGGGTAAACTTAATAGACAGCCTCACTCCATAGCCCCGACCAAGTGACTGTAGGAGAACCCCGTCGCCGAAAGCATCCGTTCAGGTGCTCGCGGCAGCGGTGTTCCGCCTTGGTGCACTTCGTCGACGGCGTCGGGGGTGCGGCCGGCTACTAAAGTTTGCCACGAGCATTCGATCAGGGTGTTGGGAATCTTGTTGAATTACCCGACTTGATATTGAAAAGTGTTTTCGATAATGAGACTAAAATGCGGGGTTTATAATTGTTAGGCATGTGATGTCTAAGGTATTCATTTGATTAGGCATGTGATGTCTAAAGAAATTGCGGATTCCAACTGTTGTAGTTTTACACTTTCTTTTCTGTGACCGTAAGTGTAATATGTGCTATCGCCGGTTTCGTTGCTATATGTCAACGACAATTGGGATGCGCATATTTACTTACGTTGATGACATGCGATGTTATGTGTTGCTGGATATGTTATATTGGATCGTCGTGTTTGAATAGCCCGGGGGTTTTTATGTGAGATGAGTGTTTTTTCATTTTCATTCATGTAAAAACTTGTATATAATATTCTTTTATTGGGGCACTTCCAGGTTGCGGAAGTTGTCACCGTTGTTGTATATTATTTACTTTTCCGCACTAGGATAGACCTAAGGAGAGGGCACAAGTAACCGGGTTCTGGAGTGCAGTGGGAGACCAACTTGAGGAGTCGAGTCCGGGTCTCCTAACTCTAGAATTGGTAGGGTTGCTTGCCGCTCTCGTAGGGGTCTAGGGGTGTGGGTTTGGCTATTCATCGCGACCGTGGAATCCGTGTTTTATACTGGTTCGTATTGAAAACACGGACGTCCTAGTATATCCAATATTTCATATGTTTCTTCTGCTGCGATATCTGTGATATGATCATGTGATATGTTCTGTGATGGATACTGTATATAGTATATATATGATATATTATATAGGCGTTACTTATGTTTTACACCCGCGCTAGCCCTAACCCGCTTTGCCGTTAGTCACCTAACTTAACGGTGCACGAGGGGACATCGAGGCGAATGCGGATGGCATACGTGTACGTCGTATTTATCTGTGATGTTTAGGTACTTTAATGATGGGACTTCATTAATGAGATTAATGAAATAAAAGAAACCTAAGATGTTGTGGAATCGAATTTCAAAAATAAAACTGGTAGCTACAGTTCTCGCTTTGCACAGCGATATATATGATATATCCTGCACCTTATTCGATGAGGAAAGGACCGAGATCCCTTCACCGGGAGTGACTCCTTTAGCAATAACTGGCAGATGCTACACACTCGGTTTGTCTTTTGATTGCTTTTAAGAGTTCTTGCTTTGCACAGTGATATATATGATATATCCTGCACCTCATTCGACGAGGAAAGGACCGACGATCCCTTCACCGGGAGTGACTCCTTTACCAAAACTAGAAAAGCCTCAAAATCACTCCATTTCAAAACTTCATTTGATTCTACAACGATATCAAGTTCATTACGCTCATGGTTTTCTGAAAACCTGCGTAGCCCTCCGTCATTTCAGATAAGTACTACTTAGTATTCGTGCTACGGTAGTTTGGCATTCGTCAAGGCGTAGTGTACGGTAGCTAACTAGTATTTATCTGCTTATGCATATGATGCAGATTGGATTAGGGTATTCGTATGGCGTTGTTTGGCATTCGTCAAGGGTCGTGCGGGTGGGTTTAATTCAATCAAGAAATGTACGGGTTGAACTTGACTAGTGGACTATGGGTTGTTTGGCATTCGTCAAGGTCATAGAACACTAGGGGTAAAATATTATTGGGAATTTCAAGTGTTGAAATTTGCAATGAGATTGCATACCTTCTATGAGATAGTTGGATCCCGATACCCACTGCGAGTAATTGTTACTCCTGGGAGAGTTTTACACATTACAATTAGCCGATCAAGTAGGTGTCTAGAAAGGTGTTAACGAGGTTACGCCTATGGGAAAACGAGGTTTACATTAATTAGGTTCGTGCGAAAGCACGGGGGACCTCCCTCAAAGTACCGACACTGGCCTGGCTGAAAGATTGGTGAACTTGTAGTGTGTAATTAATCCCGGCTAGTCTTTCCTTTTAGGGTTTGAAGGAAGATTTGATAAAAACAGTGGGAGCCATCCTGATTAGATAAAATAATAACCAATCTATTCTTGCAAGAGCGCACGCTGAGTGTTTTCTTCTCTCTCTCTCCTGGTAGCGACCATATCACGCCTTAATCAAGATAATCATACGGATTATTGACCGAACCCGCTTGTTATACTGAGCTGGGGAACATTGGTCCCGCTCCAACTTATAATTGTTATAAGACAGAGCAGGAAATAGGGGAATACCAGAATTCATATGCCGCCCAAACGAAGAAAGTGCATATGATGCATCTTCTTCGGGTGTGTTCGTTACACAGAACTGTTTCTCAGTATCCTCTGAATCCTGGGTATTTGATACCGGATCAGGATCCCAGATATGTAATATGTTACATAGGGCTACAAAAAGGTAGAAAACTGAGAACGGGTGATAAGTTTCATGAGGCAGAAAACGGGGCAGGTGTTGCAGCCAGGTCTGTTGGTCACTGTCACCCTGTATTGTAATACATTGATTCTGAACGAATGTTATTAGATACCGAACCTGATATACAAAATCATATCAGTCTCTTTATTAGTAAAAAAATGGTAAAATTTTGTATTGTTGGATAATGTTTTGAACATTTCCTATATCAAAAGTTGATCGGTTCAGGCACGTTATCTAAAAGCATTAATGTTCTAAATCAAACTACAGTTCTTAGTATACGGAACACACACAAGAGGAAGAGTTTAGAAATGAACGGATCCTTCTTGAGGTATTGTAGACTAGGTCATATCAATGCGACCCGACTAGCTAAGTTACATTTAGATGCATATTTAAATCAGTTTGAATTTACATCTTGTGAAACTTGCTAGTTATGTCACAGAGATAAGATGACCATAGCTCCGTTTACAGGAAACAGAGAAAGAGTTAGTGAACTCTTGGGATGATACATGTTGATGTATGTAGGTCCCCTGTCTACACATGCCAAGACTGGTTCTTTGTACTTCATTACATTCTCTGATGATCTCTTTAGATTCAGACATATGTTCCTGTTGAAACACAAGTCCGAACCTTTTGAGATATTCACAGAATATAAGATAGAAGTAGAGAACCAAAATACGGGTATAAGTATTATGTCCTTTGATGTGATCGAGGAGGAGAATACTTGAGCACGGAAATCCTGGACTATTCTAAAGGAGAATGAGATTCTCTCTCAGCATTACTCCTCCGTATACACCATAGCACGATGGTATATCGGGGCGGAGCAGATACACCCTATTTGATATGGTGTGCTCTATGATGAGTACTACTAGTTACCTTTTTCTTATTGGGTGTTATGCACTTGAGAAGTTGTATACCTATTGAATAGGGTTCCAATCAAATCAGGAGCCTACCGCTTCATATGTGATATGGAAAGGGAATAGCCCATATCTTAAGTTGGTTAAGATTTGGGGTTGTCCGGCCTATGTATAAAAGCAAAATCCGGACAAGCTCGAGGCAACGTCTGTTATGTAGAACTGGAAATGTTCCAGCTATACAAACTGCAGCTGATGATTTGATAGAACCAAAGGATTCAGTAGATTCCAACGACCCTCAGCCTCTCCGCCGATCTAGTAGGGTTCCTCACCCACCTGAGAGATACTTCAGTTTCTCTATGACAGTGGGAGCGAGGATTGCATCATGAGATGATGACCCAACTAGTTTCGAGCTGGCCATCAGGAGTGGGACTCTGTAAGAATGGCTGGATGCTTAGCGATCTGAGATGGAATCCTTATACACCAACAAAGTATGGACTTTGGTTGCTATATCTGAAGGGTTAAATCCCCATCAGGAGCAAGTATATCTTGAGAAGATTACTTGGTGTAGATGGAAAAGTTAAGACTTTCAAAGCTCCAGTTAAAGGTTTTCGTCATCACCAGGCATGGATAATGATGAAACCTTTTTCCAGTGGCTATGCTTAAGTCCATCCAGATCCTACTTGCCACGGCTACATACCATGCCTACGATATCTGGCGGTTGGGTGCCATGACTGCTTTTCTAGATGGTGTTTTAGAAGAGTACGTCTGTAAGTACACAGCCAGAGGGCTTCATAGACAGTGGGAGCAGCGGAAACGTGTATAAGATGCTTTATAGGATAAAGCAGGCATCACGGAGTTGGAACATCTGTTTTGATGTCGTATTCAAAAAGTTTGACTTCATCAAAATGGTAGATGAACCTTGTATATACAAAAAGGTAGTAGGGAGTATGGTGGCAATTCTCGTAGAGTACGTGGATGACATACTCTTGATAGGGAAAGAGTTTCCTATGCTACGCTCGATCAATCTCCGCTTATCACAATGATTCTCCACATAGGATCAAAGTGATACCTACTAAATCCTGGATTTTGGATCTATGAGATAGATCTAAATGGATGTTAGGAATCTCACTAGCAGTAGTGAGATGGTATCAATCGATCCTGGGGAAAATCACTGGAAGTGTTCTAGGGTGATAAAGACGGCTGAATGTCAGTCACAGGCATTGTCTTTACCCTCTATCGAGGGACGGTATGTTGGAAGAGTTCCAAGCTAGATACCGTGGCATACTAGACGATAAAGGCTGGATACATCACTACTTATGATGCTACCAAAGAGGATGTTTGGGTGTATAATGGTTCATGAGATGAACTACGTTCCTACCATTGTGAGACAATGGAGTTGTGGCTTATGCCGAGGAATGCAGGTCCCATCAGTGATCCAGACATGTTCTAAGGCAGTATCACCTGATCATGGAGATGGTTGATCTCTAAAGGATCGAGGTTAGGAGAGTAGACTCAGAGGAAAACACATCGGATCCACTCACGAAGGCCTATTCTCAGAGAGAGACTTTTATGGGAAGGTTGAGTATGAGATACTACAACCACTGCTATCAGATGGCCCTAGTGCAAGTGGGAGATTGTTAGTTATATGTATGCCCTAGAGGCCATTACTGTACATTGGATGTATATTGTAGTGGATGCTGGGACATATATAGGGAGGACTTTCTTGCTCGACATGATAGTATGCTATCTGGTTACTCTTTACCTTAACATGTACACTGATTGTCTCTCTGTTACATGTTGGTAAAGCCCTTAGGATGTGTACTTGACTACCTGGACTATGATGCAGATCATACTAGTGTGGACATGGTAGTCTACAAGTACATCCTTCAAAGTCCCTAGTCGTGGGTGTATCGAGACGGGGCATCGATATACCAGTGTAGACTAGCGTATACCTTCTCGACCCATAAAGATGGGCGATGGATGATCCCATATCCATTGGTGTTTGACATCAGAGATGATATACGGGTGCTCAGTGGAGACTGGGTACACTGAACGGACTCGCCGAGAACTCCCAGATGGTACTATACCTTACGTCAGATGGCAGTTCTCTGGTAACACTGGTACAGAGTAGTCTGTTGACCCGAGATCGTCATAGAGTCTTGTGTGGTTCCCACTGTGCTTTGATTTCCACCTTACCACGTCCAAGAGGACATGCAAAACGGTGGTTTTTGGGTACAGTCCCGAATCACATGGAGGCAATGAGCGATAGGAGGGGATTTGTCTCTCCCGGTATAGGGAGTTGATGTTGCGCTGTGTTCGATTGGCTATAACCGGAAATCTCTGGCCAGGGTTGCTGAGATTTACTGGTAAGTGTTACCTGTAGTTTCTCGAACTATTATAGACCTCATATCGACACGACTTATCGAGCTATTGCGGTCTGACGTTTACCACCCCTAGGCAAGATATGCGACATATCAGACGACGAGACCGGACTGTACGGTAAGTGTTACTGGTTGGATTCACAGGAGTGTGAGCGGGCTTGCTCGTCGATCTTCTGATCGCTCAATACCCGGGTGGCCGTTACGTTTAGCAGACCGCTTGCGGCTTGTGGGTGTTTGATATGATCATCACCTGCTGCCGGCGTATTGACGAGTCTTTAGAGTTCTACACAGAGGTTTCCTGGCTCAAGCGAAACGAAATAGGAGCGCATATGAGATATGTGCGGGACCGAGAATAATGCGTGTATGTGATACCGTATTCTATTCTCGCGATGAATGTATCGATTGGTTGTATGCGATATAACCTAGTTATCGAATCAAGGATTGATTCGATAAGCCGATACATTGGATATTAGTCGGTCATATGCGATATGACCGGATCGTTAAATCAAGTGTTGATTTAATGATTTAATGTATAATTATATATTTGATATATTACTTTGCATTAACTAATATTTGTTCACTTTAAATGGATTTTCTCACTTGATGTACACAAGTTGTATATGTGATATACTTTTGTGCACAAGATTGTATCATGTTTGATGATACATGAATGTTAGTGTGTATGTTTAGATTAAAACATGGTTATGTGATGGTTAGGGTTTTGATTTTATTTACTTATTCATTTATTTATTTATTTATTCTATTTTGGCAAAAGGTAAAGTGGTGGCTTGATTTGTTTTCAAGTTGAAGCTTCATGAAGTTTTGACTAAGTGACCATTTTGTCTTCATGCTTAACCCTAACCATTCCATCTAACCATGATTTATTCTCTACACTTGACCATGGTTGCCATATGATAAGTATTGTTTTTATTTTCTATTTTAGAACACTTATCATATTCTTTCTTCTTCTTCTTCATCATCTCCATCAAGAAGAAGAGCTTGCCTCCATCAATGGCAACTTGAGAAAAAGAGTGAGAAATCCAATTCTAAAGTGAACCCACTTCCTATTTCTTCATCCTCTACCTCTTGCCAAGTAGTATAGGGTGTTTTCTTCACAAGTTTCATGACTTGGTGAAGTGGGAGCTTGATCTTGTGATGCCTCGACGTAGATCATCTTCGGCATCGACGTCGACGACCTAGCCCGCCCATTTTTCCGATGAAGCCGACGCTAGAGCCCGGGATTCGATTTGGACAGCGAGGAGACTTCATTGCGGAGCTATGGAGGTGGATGACCGGATCTACAAAGGTTGTATTTCCGTTCTTTTAGTTAAGTTGTTAACTAGTTGCATCTTTCGCCTAAAATCTAGTTAACGATCCGTATTAGGGTTTCTCGGCACTTGTAATTTTTGAAATTGGCATGGTTGATGCCTTGTGAGACCTCATTAGTGTGCCTAGGAACCCTACACCCTACACTCGGAGAATTCAATTCGAGCTATCATACTCTTGTCCATCTACCTCAGTACTTTTTAATTTGATGAAAATTTATGGATTTTCTCACACATTTTCATGCGACCGTTAATACTTCTTGAGGTACTAACCGACCGATTACTTATGTGCTTGCCGATTAGGTGATATTATTTTCCTCGTCTTGCACCACCTAAGGCTTAGCAGTGACTCCCAGACCAGTTGGTCTAAGGCACTAGGTGAAGAAGCACCATCGCTATATTTTTTTATTGCTGCCTTGGCGATAACAAAACCAGTGTTCATTTTTCTTACCACTTTATGTTTTATTCATTTTTTTATTTCCTTCATACTTTGGCTTTTAGACAAGAGCATTTCAAGGTATTCTCTACTATCCCGAGTTTCAAGACGTGTGTAAGTGTGAATAGCAGGGTATCAACGTTCAAATATTTGGCTTCCAGAATAGGAACTATTTCTCAGACTTATTTTATCCGCAGATTAGTGACTTCTTTCATCTTACTAACCCTTGGGACAACGGCTCATAACTACTTATTACTAGTTCGTATAAGAAAACTTCTAATTTTCTTGGTTTTCTTAAATTTTTCCTATCTTTTGGATATAATTTTTCACTTTCTACTCTTTTGTTATGAAAGAAATTTTTTTAAATTTTTTTAAAAAATGTTTTGCTTATGCAAAGTATGATGCAAATTGATGCGTAAATAGAAACAAACCTCCCCCAAACCTGTTTACAGCAGTGTCCTCACCGATATCATCCGTTAAGCTCAAAAACCTGTAGACTTGGGAGGAAAAAGGGGACAAGAAATAATGAAAGTGAAATCCTCCCCCAAACTTATTTTTGGCTCACAATTTTGTTAAAAAAAATTTCTTTCAAGAGCCAAAATATAACCCCCCCAAACTTGAGTTAAACAATGTTAATCTTTTAAAATCATACGAGGGGGTCAAGGTTATTGGTCAATGCCAAGCTTTACAAAGACCGAAAGTCAACACCAACCATTCAAAAGTTTTATCGATGAAGCACCAAGGTTGGTTGAAGAACATGTCACCTTTCGACGTGAAGAAGTGGGGAGGTGATAAGAGGTGTAATGGAAAAGGATTGCGTCTGAATTTGGAGAGACGACACAGTGATATTGATGATGGATTACTCACATTATCGTGATTGTCCATAAGAAGGGGTGGAGGTTCAATTTCTTTATCTTGGAGTTGATTCATCTCAATACCCGTGTCTTTTAAAAATGCGAGTTCATCAGCGAAAATTTCCTCAAAGCTTTAATCGATACCCCGAAGAATAATGTCATCAAAAAAAATGGGGTGATCGTCAGACTCTATAAAAAGTTCCTCATTAGCGTTAGATGTTGACCCGGACAACTCGGTGGAAGTGTACATGGTTGGGTCGAACAACAACATATGAAAAGAGTCAGTATCATGAGGTTGATCAAATTCGCTGCTGTTGACATCCATTAATTCGACAGAACATACATGAGCATAGGGTTCGGAGGGTTCACTTCCCAACTTGTAAATGTTAAACTCAATTGACTTCTTTCCAAAGGATATGGTCATAGAGCCGTTTCTACAATTGATTACTGCGTTGGAAGTTGCTAGGAAGGGTCAACCGAGTATCACCGGGATTTGATTGCGTGGGTTTGCCACAGGCTGTGTATCTATAACGATAAAGTCCACATAGAATATGAATTTCCCGACTTTGATTAACACATCCTCTAGCTCACCCCGAGGTTGGGTGATAGATCGATCGGCCATCTGAAGAGTGCAATGCGCCGGTTTTAACTCTCCGATCCTTAATTGCTCATAAACAGAATACGGAAGCAAGTTAACACTAGCACCTAAATCGAGTAGAGTACGATTGATATTTTTACCCCCAATAGAAATAGAAATCGTAGGACTTCCGGGGTCCTTTCGTTTCTTGGGCAGTTGTTGTGTAAAAGCAGTCTTCACATTACTTGTAAGAAAAACTTTTTTAGGTACTTGAACTTTTCTCTTCCTAATGCACAAGTCCTTTAGGATTTTCGCATAAGACGGAACTTGTTCGATAGCATCTATGAGAGGAATGTTTATGTTAACTTGATTAAAAATTTCCACAATCTTCTCCATTTGTGGACTTGGTCTGTTGCCCCTTAACCTGTTTGGATAATGTGCTTTATCAATAAGGGTTTGGTCCAACATTGGAGAGGATTGTGGGGATGGAGTGGATCCCAGAATTGGAGTAGGGATCGTTTTAGATAGATTTGTGGAAGTGTTCGAGCCTTGGGAAAAACGGAGAATAGGCTCGGATGAAGGTGGGAGACTAGACGAATTAGGGGAAAAAGTAGAAGCTGGGATATCATTGGTGTCAATAACATCATCACATTGCTCACCCACTCGATTATCTAGCACTCTTCCCGATCTCAACGTAGTGACGATACTCACATTATAACTTTGTGAGTGGCCAGGATTAGGTATGGGTTGAGTTGGGAGTTTCCCTTTCTCTTTCGCACTCATTGCGGCGTTCAACTGTGCAATTTGGTTTTTTATTGATTTAATACTCTCACCGTGGGAGGCGGAGTCTTTCGTTAAGGTATCAATAGAAGACTTCATATCAGCCGACATTTGCATGGAATGTTTCATAAACAAATCCAAAGTTTGTGCGAGTGAAGAGTTATCATTACCGGCCAATTGTGGTGCAGAAGAGTTGGCCAGATTTTGAAAATTTTGTGACTGAAAGGGGTGCTGAGTTTGTGGTTGTGGTTGCTGTGTAGGAGGCCTTTGATAATTGCTTTGGAACTGATTTTGATTTTGGGGTTGGTTTTGGTTCCAAGCAAAGTTAGGATGATTCCTCCATCCTTAATTGTACGTGGAAGAATAAGGATCGTTTCTAGGTCGTTGCTGAAAAGCAGCATTAGTTTGCTCGTGACCTTGAAGCGATGGATTCATAGGACATTCTTCCGTCAAGTGTGAAGGATCCGAACAGCAACCACAGACGGTCTTGGGAAGTGTGACCTGATTTAGGGAGGCTAATGAAAATTTGTTCTCAATAGCGTCAAATTTCTTCTGCATCACTGCCATTTCGGCTTTTACTGCGATGGAAATATCGAGCAGGTGAATACCTCCCCTAGATGAAGGTGGCCTTATGCTTTCCCACTGCAAAGTGTTTTCAGCGAGATCTTCCAGATATTTCCAAACTTCACTATCATCTTTAGACATGAAATTGTATCGACAATTTGTTTCAAGCATCTGCTTTGTCGCTGGATTAATGCCCACATATATAATTCGGCATAAATCCCATCTATTGATTCCATGATGAGGATATTGGACAAGCAGATCTTTGAAACGTTCATAGCACTTCCAAAATGGTTCGTTGAGAAGCTGGGTAAACTGATTGATCTCGCTCCTAACACGGGCGGTCTTATGGTTTGTGTAAATTTTTTTAAGAAATGCTATTACGAATTCATCCCAATTAGTGATAGAGTGTGTGGCAGTATTATAAAGCCATTTTTCTGTCTAGTCGCACAGAGTGAATGGGAGAAGACGCAAGCGCATAGTATCGACAGTCATTTGTGAAGTACCCATCATTGCGCATACGTTTTCGAATTTAGTGATGAAAACGTACGTGCCTTCAGACTCAAGCCCGTGAAATTTGGGCAATAGATTGATGTAGTGGGGTTTAATTTCAAAATTATCCCCGTTAGCTGGTGGAATAGATAGACAAGTGGGAAGTGGACCACGGATAGGATAACATCTCTCCTGGAGAGAGATACGCGGTGGATTCTGCGCACCTACGGGCGGTGGCAGCGTGGTGTTATAATCTGATGGAGTACCGTCCATCTCGATCAATGTGGTGTGTGGTGGGGGAAAAGAAGATGAAGAAGTACCGACTTCGGATTCGATAGCAGGAACGCGGACAAGACGGGCAATAGAATCCCGTGTCCAGCCGAGCATGCACTAAGCGGGTTTAGTGCAAGTGGCAGCGTGTGTGCGCTTTAAAATTGGTCTGTTTTGAAAAAGTGGGACTTTAAGACAAATCAAACAAAAATGCCCAAACAACCCTAGAACTAAGGTTACCTAGGTCCAGTCTCTAGACCGCTCCTAGACTTCCAAAGGACAAGCCACAGGATCAATCCTCTACCACCTCTTTTCTACTCTTGTGGCCAGGTAAGTGCCAGGTAAGTGGGAGGTATCCGCTATACGAATCACTGAAAATAGCGGGCCTAATTAAGTAACCACTTGCCTTAGACACACTTGCCTAGACACCACAAAAGTAATGCGGATAAGCGATAGATTACCCACAACCTTCCTCTGTCCTTATTGAGCGCGACAGTCCTTAGAGTCTGGTCTAGATATTTTTTAAATTAATATAGGGTTGATGCAGATGCTCGGTTTGTGATTTGTGGGGCTTAGGAAGGGTGATAAAATCCCCACATAATCTGGATTTGGTCTTTGCCCCTTAAAAGTCCATATTAAAATATGCAAAACAAACCAATCACAAAACTTTGCAAAAAGATTTTTGAGCGGCGATATTTTGCAAAGAATCCTGCAGAAAAGGGATTTTATTGGATTTCAGAGGAGAGAGAAAGAGGTTAGAATCTTACCAGAGAAGATTGAAGCCCTAGATCTCCTAACTGGCCGCGCTTCCGCCGCCGATGTACACTTCCGGCCGCGGATCCGCCGCAAAAGAGAGGGATCAATTGATGAATTTTTTTCTGTGGCCTTCTGTGCTCCTCTGGTATGAATGTCTCTGTCTCCTGTTTCCTCAAGTCTGTGACTCCAGATCTCTTTACAAAAATTTCACACACTTCGTTAAATATACGATTTGCAGTTTTGTTTATGATATAGATCGAATAAGAATTCAACACAAATAGTAAGACTAAAAAATTACGCACGTATCCCCGGCAACGTCGTCATTTGATTGGTTTGAAAGAGTGTTTATAGAATAACCGCAATCAGAACGGTGTCGCACGTAGCTAGACCGCGGTGAGTACGGGTCGTCCTCAGGGAAACGTTGAATATTTTAATCTTACTTTAGGCGTGTTGAGAAAGAGAGGAGGAAGAATAAAGAATATTGAAGAATGGTTGTAGGATCTAGATGTACGTTTAAAAACTAATGCAAAATATAGATCTAGATTAACTACGGAGGTGAATTTATATAAAAAGGGGGCTTGTAGGGTTCATTAGGATTTAGTAGTTATGGATGATTAATTAAAGATTACCCTTTTTATCCTTTAATAGATTTAAAACTAGAAAGACAGTGATGCATGTAGATTAGGGTTTCTGGAGGGAAAATGTTTCCCACTCTTTACCCCTATCTCAACATGGAACTCCATTCATATCTAGCCTTTACCAAAACAATCATTAATCTAATCTCTAATCGTGGTCGAGACTAACAATAAATTGGTAGTGCGTCCGATTAGGATGTTAATGATTCTTTTGATAAAGTTTATAAACTGTATAGGACGTAAAAAGGGTTTAAAGATCTTCATCATCCATTAACCTACCCTAATCCTATGAACCCTAACAAGCGGAGAATTACTCGCGCATGTTGGGAGAAGAAGTGATCAAGAGAGAATTCATAATGAAACTACAAAGAAATAGAATAAGAAAAAGAACTACCTTTAGTAATCAACAAAACTCATTACACTTTGTTCCCTTAGAAAATGATTACAAATACTAGTTTGATTCTCGATCTCTTCTAAGGAGGTAAATGAACCGTTGATGATCAACCTGGATGCGTGAGTCGTCTTGGACTTCGTGATCACGTCGACTTGATAATTTTTCCAAGAGGCTCTCGGTCTTTATTTATAGTCCCAAATCACAGCTTCTAATCTATCTGGCATGCGGCGGATCCGCGGCCAATAGAAGGGTTTGGCCGCGGATCCGCGGCCAAACAGCGTGGTCTTTTGATAATTTTTCTGGGGCTTCTCTCTTTATGACATGCGGCGATCTCTGGAACCTGTGGAAATTGGAAATCTTTTCTTTGTTTCTGCCAGAATTGATTTCTTAGTTTGCTTTCTTAATTAGGCAGGTTTGCTCTTAACAACTTTGATTCACTTGATTTTAGCCCTGAAAATTCTGCACAACAACTCCACAAATAATATTAGTAGAGTTTGTTTTATCGAGATATTAATTTCAACATTAAGATTTGGTTAATGATATTTTTGCATACATTTTCTTACCAAATGTTAATTATAATATATCAACACATGAAAATAGTATTTTTACAGATAAACCCTCATATGTATCATAAATTATAATAAACACCTTTTCTAGTATAGAAATAGTAGGAAAAATGTAATAACAAATGTGCAGTTTTATCAACTGAACAAATACCCCCAAACTTATCTTTGATCGTCCCGAGCAAACTAGTTTATTCAAGAGAAGGAGAAAAAAGAAAGGAGAAAACTAAGAATACTTTCGTAGGCAAACACGATTGCATTGAGCACGTGCAACAAGCCGTTAAACCTCTAGGTATCCCTAGTAGGAGGAGTGTTGTCTCCTGAGGGTTTTCAGCGGATTACACCCACAAAATCCTATAATAAAAGGGAGATGGTGAAATTTACATATAAAGATAAGAACCATAAAAGAAATACTTTGAAAATTTAGAGTTTCCAACCACACTAGCTTTTCAGTGGTCATGAGCCCTATCTTAATAGTCATGAAAAGATGTTAGAAATCACATCATCTCTCAATAATACATTGTCTTTATTCTTCATTCCTACCTTTCATCCAAACATCGATCATATAACCCTACGTGTGTGTAATGGACATCCCTACACTCGGAGAATTCAATTCAAGCTATCATACTCTTGTCCATCTACCTCAGTACTTTTTAATTTGATGAAAATTTATGGATTTGCTCACACATTTTCATGCGACCGTTAATAGTTCTTGAGGTACTAACCGACCGATTACTTATGTGCTTGCTGATTAGGTGATATTATTTTCCTCGTCTTGCACCATCTAAGGCTTAGCAGTGACTCCCAGACCAGTTGGTCTAAGGCACTAGGTGAAGAAGCACCATCGCTATATTTTTTATTGCTTCTTTGGCGATAACAAAACCAGTGTTCATTTTTCTCACCACTTTATATTTTATTCATTTTTTTATTTCCTTCATACTTTGGCTTTTAGAAAAGAGCATTTCAAGGTATCCTCTACTATCCCGAGTTTCAAGACGTGTGTAAGTGCGAATAGCAGGGTATCAACGTTCAAATGTTTGGCTTCCAGAATATGAACTATTTCTCAGACTTATTTTTATCCGCAGATTAGTGACTTCTTTTATCTTACTAACCCTTGGGACAACAGCTCATAACTACTTATTACTAGTTCGTATAAGAAAACTTCTAATTTTCTTGGTTTTCTTAAATTTTTCCTATCTTTTGGATATAATTTTTCACTTTCTACTCTTTTGTTATAAAAGAAAATTTTTAAATTTTTTTTGAAAATGTTGTGCTTATGCAAAGTATGATGCAAATTGATGAGTAAATAAGCACAAATCTCTCCCAAACCTGTTTACAGCAGTGTCCTCACTGATGTCATCCGTTAAGCTCAAAAACCTATAGACTTGGAAGGAAAAAGGGGACAAGAAATAATGAAAGTGAAATCCTCCTCCAAACTTATTTTTGGCTCACAATTTTGTTAAATTTTTTTTTTCTTTCAAGAGACAAAATATAAACCCCCCCAAACTTGAGTTAAACAATGTTAATCTTTTAAAATCACACGAGGGGGTCAAGGTTATTGGTCAATGTCAAGCTTTGCAAAGACCGAAAGTCAACACCAACCATTCAAAAGTTTTATCGATGAAGCACCAAGGTTGGTTGAAGAACATGTCACCTTTCGACGTGAAGAAGTGGGGAGGTGATAAGAGGTGTAATGGAAAAGGATTGCGTCTCAATTTGGAGAGACGACACAGTGATAATGATGATGGATTACTCGCATTATCGTGATTGTCTAGAAGAAGGGGTGGAGGTTCAATTTCTTTATTTTGGAGTTGATTCATCTCAATACCCGTGTCTTTTAAAAATGTGAATTCATCAGTGAAAATTTCCTCAAAGCTTTCATCGATACACCGAAGAATAATGTCATCAGAAAAAATGGGGTGATCGTCAGACTCTATAAAAAGTTCCTCATCAGCGTTAGATGTTTACCCGGACAACTCGGTGGAAGTGTACATGGTTGGGTCAAACAACAACATATGAAAAGAGTCAGTATCATGTGGTTGATCAAATTCGCTGCTGTCGACATCCATTAATTCGACAGAACATACATAAGCATAGGGTTCGGAGGGTTTACTTCCCAACTTGTAAATGTTAAGCTCAATTGACTTCTTTCCAAAGGATATGGTCATAGAGCCGTTTCTACAATTGATTACTGCGTTGGAAGTTGCTAGGAAGGGTCAACCGAGTATCACCATGATTTGATTGCGTGGGTTTGCCACAGGCTGTGTATCTATAACGATAAAGTCCACAGGGAATATGAATTTCCCGACTTTGATTAACACATCCTCTAGCTCGCCCTGAGGTTGGGTGATAGATCGATCGGCCATCTGAAGAGTGCAATGCGCCGGTTTTAACTCTCTGATCCCTAATTGCTCATAAACAGAATACGGAAGCAAGTTAACACTAGCACCTAAATCGAGTAGAGCACGATTGATATTTTTACCCCCAATAGAAATAGAAATCGTAGGACTTCTGGGGTCCTTTCATTTCTTAGGCAGTTGTTGTGTAAAAGCAGTGCTCACATTACTTGTAAGGAAAACTTTTTTAGGTACTTGAACTTTTCTCTTCCTAATGCACAAGTCCTTTAGGATTTTCGCATAAGACGGAACTTGTTGGATAGCATCTAGGAAAGGAATGTTTATGTTAACTTGCTTAAAAATTTCCACAATCTTCTCCATTTGTGGACTTGGTCTGTTGCCCCTTAACCTGTTTGGATAATGTGCTTTATCAATAAGGGTTTGGTCCAACATTGGAGAGGATTGTGGGGATGGAGTGGATCCCAGAATTGGAGTGGGGATCATTTTAGATAGATTTGTGGAAGTGTTCGAGCCTTGGGGAAAATGAAGAATAGGCTCGGATGAAGGTGGGAGACTAGACGAATTAGGGGAAGAAGTAGAAGCTGGGGTATCATTGGTGTCACTAACATCATCACATTGCTCACCCACTCGATTATCTAGCACTCTTCCCGATCTCAAAGTAGTAACGACACTCACATTATAACTTTGTAAGTGGCCAGGATTAGGTATGGGTTGAGATGGGAGTTTTCCTTTCTCTCTCGCACTCATTGCGGCGTTCAACTGTGCAATTTGGTTTTCTATTGATTTAATACTCTCACCGTGGGAGGCGGAGTCTTTCGTTAAGGTATCAATAGAAGACTTCATATCAGCCGACATTTGCATGGAATGTTTCATAAACAAATCCAAAGTTTGTGCGAGTAAAGAGTTATCAGTACCGGCCAATTGTGGTGCAGAAGAGTTGGCCAGATTTTGAAAATTTTGTGACTGAAAGGGGTGCTGACTTTGTGGTTGTGGTTGCTGTGTAGAAGGCCTTTGATAATTGCTTTGGAACTGATTTTGATTTTGGGGTTGGTTTTGGTTCCAAGCAAAGTTAGGATGATTCCTCCATCCTTAATTGTACGTGGAAGAATAAGGATCGTTTCTAGGTCGCTGCTGAAAAGCAGCATTAGTTTGCTCGTGACCTTGAAGCGATGGATTCATAGGACATTCTTCCGTCAAGTGTGAAGGATCCGAACAGCAACCACAGACGGTCTTGGGAAGCGTGACCTGATCTAGGGAGGCTAATGAAAATTTGTTCTCAATAGCGTCGAATTTCTTCTGCATCACTGCCATTTCGGCTTTTACTGCGATGGAAATATCGAGCAGGTGAATACCTCCCCTAGATGAAGGTGGTCTTACGCTTTCCCACTGCAAAGTGTTTTCAGCGAGATCTTCCAGATATTTCCAAACTTCACCAACATCTTTAGACATGAAATTGCATCGACAATTTGTTTCAAGCATCTGCTTTGTCGCTGGATTAATGCCCACATATATAATTCGGCATAAATCCCATCTATTGATTCCATGATGAGAACATTGGACAAGCAGATCTTTGAAACGTTCAAAGCACTTCCAAAATGGTTCGTTGGGAAGCTGGGTAAACTGATTGATCTCGCTCCTAACACGGGCGGTCTTATGGTTTGGGTAAAACTTTTTAAGAAATGCTATTACGAATTTATCCGCTCTGGACGCTTCCCACAGGGTCAGGATTGACATAAGCTGTGTTCCACGAGACCAGGATTTGCTCAGGATGCTTCCCACGGGGTCAGGATTGACATAAGCCGTGTTTCACGAGACCAGGATTTGCTCTGGACGCTTCCCACGGGGTTAGGATTGATATAAGCCGTGTTCCACGAGACCAGGATTGGTTGACTCTCGGTTGTCTGTGCATCGCCGAGTCATAGAACCGGGAACTTTGCCGCGTCTCCGATTTGCTGATGTTGCGTCTGTTGTAATGAGATGAATATTGAGATGATCTCTAGGCTGTCTGTGAACCGTCGAGATTTGGCTTTTTTTTCCGATGGAGCATGGTGGGGGAAGGTATGGTTCCTTCTTTGTTTGTGCCCCTGGATTGTATACAGGGATCGATGTGATCTCACCTGTAGGGAAAAAAGTTTCATTTTATATATTTTTCTTTCGGCGATGCTCTATCATTTCAGCTTTTATATCGCGAAAGTCGCGATTGCCCAATCATTTCGGCTATTTTTCGCGGTGCCCAATCATTTCGGCTATTTGTTTTATTTAATCACTGCTTTTTATTGCGAGTTGCCCAACCATTTCGGCTATTTTTTATGCATACATTTTTATTTGCTGATTTTGTTGCAAGTTGCCCAATCATTTCGGCTATTTTGTATTCATTTGCCTCGCTGTGAGTTTAGGATTTGATACCGATTTAGGCATCAGCATCGCTACAACCGGGATATTGCCAAGAGCAAATCATCATTTGCCTTCTGTCGATATCGAACAAAGGTGGCTTCGTAAACAGGGTTAGGATCCTGTTGACTAAGGCTTTTGACTTCATGAGCCGTAAGGGTCTCATAAAAGTATTTCTCCCTACAAGTCGTGAGGATCTCGTAGGTGCGTTTTCTCCTTAAGAATCGTGAGGAGTCTTAAGTGTATGGTCTCTTATAAGTCGTAAGGATCTTACAAGAGTATTTTCTCTTTATAAGTCGAGAGGACTTACAAGGGTTGTTCGCCATATGAGCATATCCCCGGTCTCTGATGAGACTTTGTTAGGGAAATGTTTATTCGTTCCGGTGGATTGTATACAAGGATCAATACTGAACCACTTGTAGGGTAGCATTGGAGGTTGTGATGGCTTAAGAGCAGGTTCAGATCCCTGTAGCTTACGGCTTTTGGATCCTATGAGCCGTGAGGGTCTCATGAGAGGGTTCTCCTTACGAGTCGTGAGGATCTCACAAGTGTAATTTCTCCTTAAGAATCGTGGGGATTCCTAAGTGAGTTTCTCCCTTGTGAGTCGTAAGGATCTCACGCAGGTATTTTCTCCTCACAAGGTCGAGAGGACCTTGAAAGTGTCTTTTAACGAGATTGCGCCCTTCCGGGTTTTCACAACACTCGCCGGTAGCCCTGCTGATTTTACTCATGGAGCCCTTTCGGGTTTTCATCCGTGCCCATCTCGCTTATGGACATACCGTTTTCTTTCTTCTCTTTTATTTTTTTTTTGTGTCAGCCTTGGGATGCTGCAGCCCATAGTAGTTTATCGACGTCTCGGTCAATAGCCAGTTTTAGGACATAGCGGTCCATCGTTAGTTTAAGGACGTTTCGGTCCGTTTGCCGGCTATTACTTATAGAGTTTGGGCTTAGGAAGATAGCGAGCGGACATAGGCGTTGTCATCTATCGTTGACCTAAGCCATGACTCGTCAGGCATAGTACTTTTTTAGGAAGCGACCGTTTATTGTCCTGAAAGGTCTTTCGCCATGCATGTCCATGAGTAGATAGGTTCCCCCTGGTAAACTTTGTCTATAATATACGGGCCTTCATAGTTCGGCACGAATTTCCCCCGCTTGGCACGATTGGGGATCATAGGTCTCTTGACCACTAGCACGAGTTCGCCTTGGCGGAATTTTCTCGGCCTAGTCAGTCTTTCATATGAGCGCGTCATCTTTTCTTTGTAAGCCTCCAAGTTTTGCTGCGCCATGAGCCGGGTTTCATCAAGGGCGTCGAGCTTCTCAAGCCGAAGGTAAGAATTTTCTTCTTCCGTTAGCTCGTAATGAACTGCCACTCGTAGAGAGGGTAACTCTATCTCGAGGGGGAGTACCGCTTCTGTACCGAATACCAATGCATACGGCGTTGTGTTTGTGGCCGTTTTGAACGTAGTTCGATATGCCCAGAGAGCTTCATGCAGTCTCTCGTGCCAGTCCTTCTTATTTCAAGACACCGTCTTTTTCACGATCTTCGTCAAGGTCTTATTGAAAGCCTCAGCTAGACCGTTAGCTCGGGGATTATAGACCAAAGAGTATCTCCAGTCTATGTTATGCTGTTGTGCGAAGCGACTGATTTTGTGGCTTCTATAGGCTGGCCAGTTATCGGAGATAATCCACCGCGGAGTTCCGAACCGATAAATGACGTGTGTCTTGAAGAAATGGAGAATATTCTCCGTCTTCACTTCCCTCAGTGGTACTGCTTCTGCCCACTTGGAGAAGTAATCGGTTGTCACTAGTATGAACCGATGTCCTCTGGACGAGACTGGTTCGATGGGCCCGATTATGTCAGTTCCCCACATTTCGAATGGCCAGCTAGCCACCGTTGGGTGTAGCGGATTTGGATGTTGGTGAATAAAATCCCCGTGAATTTGGCATGAGTGGCACTGCTTCGCGTATTCAAGGCAGTCCCGGATCATCATGGGCCAATAGTAGCCCATCCTTTTTATCTTTAGTTTCATCTTTGGCCCGGCTTGGTGAGAACCGCAGAGTCCGTCGTGAGTTTCTTTGACGACTCTCTTTGCCTCTTCAGGTCCTAGGCATCTTAGCCACATGGAGTCGAACGATCTCTTATACAGAGTATCATTGACAAAGGCGAAGGATAGAGCTCGTTTCATGAGCTGATGTCTTGAGGACGCATCTTCAGGTGTTCGACGAGATTTAAAGTAGTCTATAAAGACTTCTCTCCAATCCTTGGCCTTTTCCCAGTATTTTATTTGCAGATCCATTTTCTCGGTCGCTCCTTTTTCTTCGGACGACTCCGGAGATATTTCTGCCGGTGCAAGAACCCGACGGCTTTGCACAACGACCCTCACATCATCGAGGTTTTCATCGGCTAGTTCTTTAGAGAGCTTGACTAGTGCATCCGCCTTGCTATTTTCCGCACGCGGTATACTTTCCAGGGTGTAGGAAGGAATTTGAGTCAGCAATTGCTGCACTCTCTCGCCGTACTTCACCAACTCAGGCTTTCACGTTTGATAGTCGCCGTTTACTTGACCAACGATCAGTTGGGAGTCTCCGTATATGAGGAGGCTTTCGACTCCCATGTCGATAGCGATCTCAAGACCTGCTATCAAAGCTTCATATTCGGCTTCATTGTTCGTCCTCGGCTCTGTTAAGGAGAAGGCGAAGCGCATTATCCCTCCTTGTGGAGTCATGAAGATGAGGCCTACCCCTGATTTGATTATGGGGGTGTTTTGTTTGCGCTTCTTCATGGAAGATGCTCCATCGAAGTAGAGTTCCCACCGGGTATCATTCTCTCTTCTCTCCCCGTCGATCGTGTCAAACGCGTGCTCGTTGGGCAATTCGCAGTTCAAAGGAGAATCAGCAGGTATCAGATGCACAGCGAGGAAGTCGGCGATAGCCTGGCCTTTTACCGCCTTGAGAGGGCGATAAGTTATCGAGAACTCCATCAAGAGTAGGGCCTATTTAGCGAGTCGTCCTGTTAGTATGGCTTTTGACATCAAGTATTTGAGAGGATCCACTTTTGATATGAGGTGGACCTCATGTGCTATAGCATTGTGTCTGAGCTTCGTTATCGCGAAGATTAACGCTAGGCAGTGTTTTTCGATGGGGGAGTAGTTGCTTTCTTCCCCCATGAGAACTCGGCTCAAATAGTAGAGGGCTCTTTCCTTCCCTTGGTCATTCTCTTGTACCCACAGTGCACCTAAGGAACCTTCGAGGGCTGTTGTATACAGAATGAGGGGCTTTCCCTTGACTGGAGCGGTCAGCACTGGAGGATTCTGTAGGCATTGCTTGATTTCGTCTAATGCACCTTGGCATTTGCGATCCCATACGAACGGGGTTCCCTTCTTCATTAGGTGACTGTAAGGACGACACTTGCCTAAGAGATTGGCTATAAATCACTGGATATACGCGAGCTTCCCTTGGAGAGACCGCAGTTGCTTGAGAGTCCTTGGCGGAGGCATTTCCATGATTGCCTTGATCTTCGACGGGTCTATCTCGATGCCTCGGTGTCGGACGACGAATCCTAGGAACTTGCCCGAGGAAACTCTGAACGCGCATTTGAGAGGGTTCATCTTCAAGTTGTATTTCTGAAGGCGCTGAAACACGATCATCAGATGCTCTAAATGTTCCTCGTATGATTTACTTTTAACTATGAGGTCGTCGATATAGAATTCGACGATTTCATGTATGAGGTCATCGAAAATCTTCGTCATGGCCCACTGATAGGTGGCACCGGCGTTCTTTAGACCGAAAGACATCACCTTGTAGCAGAATATGCCCAAAGGGGTCCGGAAAGTGGTATGCCTCTGGTTCTCAGGATGCATCTTTATTTGATTGTATCCTGATGAGTCGTCCATGAAGGAGAAAACTTCATGAGTGGACGTATTATCTATTATCAGCTCAGTGACCGGTACTGGAAAGTCGTCCTTTGGGCAAGCTGTGTTGAGATCCCGAAAGTCCACACATATGCGCACTGTCCTATTTTTCTTCATCACCGGGATGATGATGGCGATCCAGTCAGGATATTGAACCTCTTGGATGAAGCCGGAGTCGATTAGCTTCTTGACCTCGGCATTGATTCTCATCTCAAGCCCGAGCCGCATTCTTCTCGGTGCTTGTTTGATCGGCTTGACGTCTGGAGAAATCGCCAATCTGTGTACGGCTATTTCCGGACCTAGTCCCGGCATCTCGGAATATTTCCATGTGAAACAGTCTTTATACTGCATGAGCATGCTTTTGAGCGTAGTCACCTTTTCTTCAGACAACAGTTTACTGAAGAACGTCGGCCGTGGGTCGTTTGCCGTTCCCAAGTCGATTTTCTATGGTCATATGCAGCAGTATGTATCCCATCTTCTAACTCTTTTGGCGCCGGTGGAAACTCTGAGATCACTTCGTCATCATTGTTTTCGAAGCACCAGGGGAGGTCGGCCATACCCTTGGGAACTTGAACTTTATTGGGCCTCTTGTTGTGAAAAGCTTCTTTGGTTTTGGGAGGAACCGCTGTATCAGGATCCGTCTTGGGGTAAGTCCCCTTCACCGGCTTCCACACTTTATATATAGAGATGAGGAAAGTTGTCTCAGGGAGCGAACTGGTTTCTGCTCTCGTGGGATCTCCATGAGCTACGGAGACTTCTTCAATATTGCGGTAGGAGAACTTTGTCTGACCCTTCACAACAATTTGAAGCTGTTCCTAGTTGGAACAACAACATTCACTACTGGGGTTGAAACAAGACCATATGGAGAATTGCCCCCAGCTCATTTTGTATGACGCTGATATCGACGTCGACCGTTTCTTACGGCCGGGATTTGATTAGCTTCAGGATTTTGACGAGCTTCCCCCCTGTTTCCTTTGAGAGCTTGAATATTCTGCCCCCTGCGTTAGCAAAGCTGCAGCTTGGGGAACCAGCCTGTGGAAGACAGACTTCCTCTGGGCTTCCTCCATCGGCGTTGAGGCACCGAGGGTGGGAGGTGGGAGCACCGATCCAAAGAGAAGCCCTTTGATTTCTTGAAGAGCTGGATTGCATAGATTTGAGGCTGCAAGTGGCCCATACTTGACTCCACCAGATGTGACAGAGCCTGAGTTGGGATGAGTAAAAGCAAATGCCATTCTCGGAAAAGAAGAAATGCTGGCTTCAGTATCCACTCCCCTAAGGGCAACCACAAACATACACACCGTGATTATCTGATCGTGGAAAAAACACGACACACGAAGTGTGGAGTGGAAAGAGGAAAAGGTCCCACCGGGCGTGCCAGAATTTGTTCCCCTCCGAACACAGAGACGCAACCGCGTAGGTCCGTCTTGCCTGAATTTGGGGGCAGATGCTAATTGGTGCTATCCGTTCACCTCTCCGAAGATGCCAAGTTGATTTATGACACTATGTATCGAAGGTTTAGACGGATGCGTCCGATGTAGCAGACTTCGTCAGATTCCCCCTCGTTGAGAGGTTTTTGATTGTGGGGACGCTCTTCCCTGCAGGCGCAAGCCCCTGCAGTTAATTACGCTACCGCATCGCGGTAACCACTTTCTCCTTCTCCAGATGGTCACTTCGTGTCGTGTATGTTTGTTTTGTTTTTGGTTGCCCGTGGATTGTATACGGAGACTAATTTATGTTGTCGCCCGTAGGGCGTGGATTAGTCCAAATCCGTACTTTCTTAGATTTGGGGTTGGGGTTGGGTTTAAGGATACATTAGTCTCATTTGAGACTAAGATCAACTTAAACGTTTGTTAATGATACGTTAGTCTAATTTCCGACTAAGATAAACTTAACGGGATCGTTTAGATCCAACAAAAGAGCATTCGAGCTCTATTGTTTAGTTTAGGGACATTGCGGTCGGTTACCATTTTAAGGACATGATGGTCCAGTTTAAAGACATCATAGTCTGTAAAGGTTAAGGACGTCATAGTTCATGGGCTTAAGGACCCCACAGTCCGAGGTTAAGGACATCATAGTCCATGGGCTTCAGGACCCCACAGTCCGAGGTTAAGGACATCATAGTCCATGGGTTTAAGGACCCCACAGTACAGTTTAAAGACGTCACAGTCTATGGAATGCATGGTTGTTGGGACTCGTCACCTCTCTGAAGACGTTGAAGGATTACAACGACAAATATCAAAGGAGTGAAGAGATGTACCCTTGAACCAATGTTGATTGGAAAATCTGTTGTCCAATTTGGAACTAAGATCAATTAATTAGATTATGATCACATGGGCTCAGTTAAATCTGAATTGAGGACTTATGGCCAACTTGAGCTAAGTCCAATTAGGTTTGAAATGTTGGACCTTTGTTTGGACCGTTGAACATTTGTCTGGGTTCAGCCCCCCATTATTTAGTAATGCTTAAACAGGGGTTTGGGGCTCTGACAACATTTTGTCTTTGGCTGAGCACTAACCATTCACTATAGCTCTGGGCTTTACTTTGCATATCATATGAACTGATCAATTTTTGAGGTTCAGTTGGGGAGACTTGCCTCTGGAAAACTTAGCCAATTTGGGCTAAGATTGGTTTTAAAATAGTGTTAAACACTAGATGATATTTGGCGATCACGTGTTCCCACGTGATGCACTTAAGATAGTGTTAAACACTAGAGACGGAACTCTTAAAGTAGTGTTAAACACTAAGACTGAAGCGCTCACATGGGTCACGTGAGGCGCCTGATAATTGGGCCTTGCCTCTATTATTTGTTCTAAGAATATTCACAGAAGTGTTACAACTTAATCTTAACGGCCATCACGTGTAGGCACATGATGGGTACCCATGCATTGATTATTAAAGTGTTTATTAGGGGTCACGTCGGGTCACGTGAGGCGCCAGAGAATTGGGCCAGACTTCCTTTATTTTACTCTTAAAATCTACGAATAAGTGTTAAACACTTAGTCTTTGTAGTCATCACGTGTGGACACGTGATAGTGCTCATGTATTGGGTATTAATTCCTCTGTTTTCCCTCATTTTCCCTTTTAAAAAGATGTTTGGCAGGGGTCACGTGGGGACACGTGAGGCGCCATAAATTAGTACTGCCTTTGGCTTTGTTCCCTTTTGTTTTGAGAGTCACGTGTGAGCACGTGAGGCATTGCCTCCAAACTTTTTCTTTCTCATCTTAAGGAGTCTATTTAAGGGTCACGTGACCTGTCTCATTCTTTCTTTTCTGATTATTGCAGGGTGGGTCACGTGTTGCCAAGTGATCAGGTTTACGTGCATGGAAAGTTTAAGTCCCTTATTTGAGAATTAAATTCTTTCGTAGGGTTAAACCCTAGTTTTATTTAGAGGAATTAAATTCCTATATATATTTGGAAGAATTAAATTCTTTAAGCCCAACTCTCCCCCTAAGTTTTGGATCTGCATGGCAGAATCTCCCCAATGAGAATTAAATTCTCAATTTATGGAGAGATCTTACTTCTGCAAATCTTCAACCATGAAGAAGAACTAAGTTCTTGTTTTAAGGGTTAAACCTTGTCTCTGTTGGAGGAATTAAATTCCTAAGTATTTGGAAGAATTAAATTCTTCAAATTCGATTCTCCCTCTAAGTTTTTGATCTGCATGGCAGAATCTCCCCGATGAGAATTAAATTCTCAACTTATGGGAAGATCTGCTTCTGCAGATCTTCAACCAAAAGAAGAAATAAGTTCTTATTCAGATGAGTTAAACTCTTAATTTGAGAATTAAATTCTCTTTTTTTTCCTTTTGTGGGAGTTTATAGGATGATCTCTCACCTAAGATTTCTTTCTTTTCTCAAAAGACATTTTTTTCTCTCTGGAGAATTAAATTCTCTTCTTTTTTCTCTCTGTTGTTGTATCTCTCCAAAAAAAATCTTCCCTTCTTCTCCTCTTGGCTCCTATTTATACGAGAAAGAAAAGAATCAGTTTGTTTAGTCAATCTTTCATTGAAAGATTTCAATTGATTTTGTAACCAACATAATCTTTTAGATCACTCAGTGAATTTTATTCACCATTGGATTTTTAATCCAAAAGATATTCTGTCTGTTATTCTTGGTGAATTTCAGGAAAATCTTTCCCTGTATAGAATCTTTCTGTAAATTGGTGATTTTTTAATCACCATTGGATTTTTAATCCATCGGTGCTCCATTTTACAGAGCACAATCTTTTTTGTTTGGAAAGATTTAAATAAATATTTTTCCAGCTAGGGTTCTCGATTATCTTAATTAGAATTTAATTCTATTAGTTCAGAAGGCTTAAGAGCCTGTCACATGTTGGCATGTGACCTTCTGATTGGGCTTTCAACCAGAATTTAATTCTGTCGTTTTAAAGAACTCAAGAATTATCACGTGTTAGCACGTGACCCTTGGTCACGTGTGTGCACGTGATACCCCATTGGGGTTTTTTCCTTGTTGTTTATTATACTTTTAATTCTTTTCAGTGGGTTTAAAGGCCCATCACGTGTGGGTACGTGACCCCTTTGATTAAGCATTTTAACCAAAATTTAATTCTGTTGTTTTAAAGAACTCAGGAGTTATCACATGTCAGCACGTGACCCTTGGTCACGTGTGAGCACGTGATGCCCCATTAGGGTTTTTCCTTGTTGTTTATTATACTTTTAATTCTTTTTAGTGGGTTTAAGGGCCCATCACGTGTGGACACGTGACTCCACTGATTGATTGTTTGATTAGAATTTAACACTTATTTCAACAGAATCCCCAGGAAACCATCACGTGTCAGCACGTGACCTCTGGTCACGTGTGGGCACGTGATGCCCCATCGGGGTTTTTCCTGATATTTTATGAGGGAACAACCTGTCATTCTTTTATTTTCTAGAAATCATGGAATTTTATTATATATTAAAAATGTATGGTTTGATAATATTTATATAATTATTAAAAATTAATTTTATTTATTAAGTAGAAAATCTCGTCTTTCTTAAAAATCGTATTAAAATTCTTTCGAGATTGTATACTTCGTGAGGAGATTAGCATCTCACTCTATTAGCCCGAGGATGTGCGATAATCCGCACCATCTAATAGCGGGTTCTCCAAAATGGGTTGTAGAGGCATAATCGCAAAGAGTTTAATAATACTATTTAAAAGAAAATCGGGTTTTTATAGTTCAAGGTATTTTGATGAAAAGTCGTATTTTGCCACAAAAGTTATGTCTCAAGAGAATTGTGCTATGTCAATATGTGTGTATGTGAGAGGTAGGTCATTACCTCGTGAAGTTTTCTAAAGGTATGCTAAGCAAAATATTTAAAAGATAACATATATAAACTTCATAGTATTTAAATGTAAAAGCTTAATTAAAGTTAATTAACATGGAGTTTTAGAGTGAAAGTTGTTTCTAAACCTTTATAATAGTGTTACAAATATTGTGTAAAAGTTTATTGAGCAATATGTAAATGAAAAGTAAGATTATAGAGTTTACAAGATTTACATCGGTAATAACTCCACTTACCGATGATTTGTTTTGAAAAGATAATTTAGCGAAGAGAGGGAGGAAATATAATGAACTTACAAGCTAGGAAGATAAATGAGAGGTAGAGGAAGATGTCGTATCCTTCGTAACGTCGTGGGTTTGCCGGAATCGTCTCTAATTCTCGTCGGAATTTGACCTTGGGCTAATGGCACTTGTACTTTTCTTGGACTTGAGAATTTTTGATAATTTTGACTAGATATTTCAGAATGATGAGGGGCTAGGGTATGTGGTTGTATTTATAGTGTGGAATTAGGGTTTTGGAATTGAAAGTGTTGGCTATAGTGCCCTCAAGTCAATTATTAGATCGTAGACGCGTGATTGCGATGATTGAAGGAGGACCTATATCGGTAGAACTGTCTTACTTCAGATGATAGTATGCTATCTGGTTTGTCTTTATCATTATGTATCTGCTTTAGATGGATTTACTGATCACTATTACATGTTGATAGAGCCCATAGGATTCATGCTTGACTACCAGCATTATGATGGCGATCATATACGTGGGAGCTGGGTAGACTAGTGTATACTGATCGAGACCCCGACGAGGGGTGGTGTCCGGTCTCATAAGCCATTGGTGTTAGTTTGTTCACCTAAGATGTATACAGGTGCTCATTGGGTTATGAGTACACCGGACGGACTCGCCGGGAACATGCTAGTTGGTATTATACCTATTGTCAGATAGCATTTCTCTGGTGACATGTGTACAGGTTAGTCTATTGACCTGAGATCGTCATTTGTCTCGTGTAAGTTCCCACTGTGCTTTGATTACTATCCAACCACGGCTCAAAGGAGTCGTGCAAACAGGTTTTAGTTGGGTACAGTCCCGAGCCACATGGAGGCAGTGAGCGGATCGTCGGGGCATTCGTCTCTCTCGGTATTGGGGGTTGATGTCGCGGTTGTGCACGAGTGTCCATCACCAGAAATCCTTGGCCAAGGTAGTCGAGAATTACTGATCTAGGATCGGTAGTTTCTCAGGTGGTGATTGTTCCCTTTCGAAAGACGTGCAAGACATGACGTCTTGCCTGTGATTCGGGGGCATATGCTATTTGGTGCTATCCGTCCACCTCTCCGAAGATTCCAAGTTGATTTATGGCACCGTGTATCGAAGGTTTAAACGGATGCGGCCGATGTAGCAGACTTCGTTAGATTCCCCTCATTTGAGGGGTTTTTGATTGTGGGGACTCTCTTCCCTGTAGGCGCAAGCCCCTGCAGTTAATTACGTTACCGCATCGCGGTAACAACTTTCTCCTTCTCCAGATGGTCACTTCGTGTCGTGGGTGTTTCTTTTGTGTTTGTTTGCCCGTGGATTGTATACGGAGACTAAGTTATGTTGTCGCCCGTAGGGCGTGGACTAGTCCAAATCCGTATCTTTCTTAGATTTGGGTTTGGGGGGTTTGGGTTTAAGGATACGTTAGCCTCATTTGAGACTAAGATCAACTTAAACGTTTGTTAAGGATACGTTAGTCTAATTTTACACCAAGATCAACCTAACGGGATCGTTTAGATCCAACAAAAGAGAAATTGAGCTCTATTGTTTAGTTTAGTGACATTGCGGTCGATAGGTAGTTTAAGGACATTGCGGTCCAATGTTAGTTTTAAGACGTTGCGGTCAAGGTTAAGGACATAATAGTCCATGGATTTAAGGACTCCACAGTCCGGCGTTAGTTTTAAGACATCCCGGTCGAGGTTAAGGACGTCATAGTCCGTTGTTAGTTTTAAGACATCCCAGTCAAGGTTAAGGACATCATAGTCCATGAGTTTAAGGACCCCACAGTCCGTGAAATGTATGGTTGTTGGGACCCGTCACCTCTTTGAAGACGTTGAGAAATTACAACGACAAATATCAAAGGAGTGAAGAGATGTACCCTTGAACTAAGGTAGATTAAATGATCTGTAGCCCAATTTTGGAACCAAGACCAATTCATTATATTGTGAGCCCATTGGCTTAGTTAAGTTTGGATTGAGGACTTATGGCCAACTTGGGCTAAGTCCAACTGAGTTTGACCCTTTATTGGACTATTTGACATTTGTCTGGTTTTAGTCCATATTATTTTCATCTTTGATTTCCTCAATTTTGAGATTCAATTGAAGGAGAGGCTTTGCCTCTGGAAAATTAGCCAGATTGGCCAAAAATAGTGTTTAGACAATAGGGAGCAACAGTGTTAAACACTAGAAATAAAGCTTTTAGATTAGTGTTAAACACTAGGAATAATAGTGTTAAACACTGGAAAGTAAGATTCTCAAATTAGGGTTAAACACTAAAATATGATCAGTGTTAAACACTAGGAATAGGATTCTCGAATTAGTGTTAAACACTAAAAGATGATCAGTGTTAGACACTAGAAATAAGACTCTCAAATTAGTGTTAAACACTAAAAGATGATCAGTGTTAAACACTGTGAATGAAGCTCTTGAATTAGTTTTTAAAATACTAGAAAGAAGAATCACGTGGGGACACGTGAGGGCGCCCAAAGGTGGGACCGGATCTCCTTCTCTTCTTTCTGCAAGTAAGCGTTAAACACTTTTTACATCTTCTTTGGAGCATCACGTGCTGACACGTGAGTCGGATTAGTGCGCTGATTGTTAGAGCACCAGCCAAAGGGTCACGTGGGAACACGTGAGTGCGCCCAAGACTTTTATTTCTTTTACTTTTTTCTATCCGTGTTCCGGGAGTGACGTGGAGCACGTGAGGCATTGCCTCTGAGCTTTTTCCTCCTTGTTTCTGTGGGTCTTTACAGGGGTCACGTGGGGCACGTGATCCTGGTTCTTTTCCTGTTTGAAGATCTGTTTATCCTTTTTAAGAATTAAATTCTTCATAGGGTTAAACCCTAGTAATAACTTTAGAGGAATTAAATTCCTATTTTCTTTTGAAGAATTATATTCTTAGATAGGGTTAAACCCTAATTCTCCTTCTGTAGGAATTAAACTCCCATATATGTAACCCTAATTTTATTTTAAGAGGAATTAAATTCCTGTGAGCTTGAGAGAATCAAATTCTCGATTAGGGTTAAACCCTAGTTCTGTCCATCTTGAAGGAATTAAATTCCTATAATTTTGGAGAATTGAATTCTCGTATAGGGTTAAACCCTAATTTTATCTTGGAGGAATTAAATTCCTATAACTTTGTGAGAATTAAATTCTCAAAACTCAATTCCTCCTCTATGTTTTAGATCTGCATGGCAGGATCTCGACCCGATGAGAATTAAATTCTCAACCTATAGGGAGATGTGCACTTTGCAGATCTTCAACCAGAGAAAGAACTAAGTTCTCTGTTCTTTTAGAAGAGGTAAACTCTTAGATTGAGAATTAAATTCTCTTTTATTGAAGTTTTGATCCCCTTTCTTTTCTTACCTAAGGTTTTTCTTTGTAGAGAATTAAATTCTCCTCTCTTTTCTCTCTGAATTTTCAAGATTCCAAAGCTCTATATCTCAAAAATTCTCCTCTGGCTCCTATTTATAGGAGAAGGAAAAGAATCAATTTGTTTAGTAAATCTTTTGTTGAAAGATTTGATTTGTTTTCATCATTAATTCGGGCCTTTAGATTATTCGGTGAATATTATTCACCGTTGGATTTTAAATCCAAAGATATTCCTTTTGTTATTTCGGTGAGATTTAGGGGAAATCTTTCCTTGTCCAAGATTTTTCCATAAATTGGTGATATTTAATCACCTTCGGATTCTCAATCCAACGGTTCTCCATAATTCTTTTCCATTTTGGAAAGATTTAAATGATCTTTTTAGAATTTAATTCTGTTGAACATCGAGGCTTTTAAAGCCAGTCACGTGTGGCCACGTGACCTTTGGTCACGTGTGAGCACGTGACCCCGGTCACGTGTAAGCACGTGACCCCCTGAATGGACTCCTCTTCTGTGCTCTGTTCTGTGCCGCTGCTTTAACCCTCACATGCCAACACGTGACCATTGGTCACGTGTGAGCACGTGATGCCTCTTCTAAAGCTTTTTCCTGATTTTTAATCAGGGAACAGTGATATGTTTCATACCGACACTAAATGTCGCGTTATTAGTGGTCTGACTTTATCCCCCTAGACTCGATATGCGATACTCATAGACGAACGGGCCGGACTGTACGGATATTGCCACTGTCAGGCTCAGTAGGGGTTTCAGGATGAGTTTGCTCGTCGGCCTCTCTTTTGCTCAATACCTGGGTAGCCGTTACGTACAACTAGTGTCGTTGACGTACTTGTGGTTGAACCCACTGCCAGCGTATTGACAAGTATTTAGAGTCCCGCATAGAGGATTTCCCTGCTTCGAGCGAAACGATGTAGAGGCCATATGGTTTTACGTCGATCACATACGTGTACTTGTGCACGGATGATGTTCTGATGGATAATACTAGTGGGCTTTGGTTTAAGCCGGATCTTAGTATTATATTTGTTGGATTATTTTCGTCTCTTTGTATTCATATTCTTCGGAATACGGATGCAGGTATGTATATACGGTTGAGGGGTATTCTTGTAATTTATTACAAGATTACTTTTAGAAGATTACACCTCATCATGGTTTAGACCTTTTGGATTAAAAGGTTATTGAGATGTATGATGAGGTGTTTATTGCATTTTTATGGCATGCCTAATTAGTAACCCATGGTTACTATTCTAGCATACTTAGGGTTTTTGTATGTTGTGAGATTATGTTGACTTGAGATATTTTTTGTTGACTAAGATATTTTGGAGACATGGACATTTATGTGATGGCTCCATTATTTCTTATCACACTCACACAATAAACAAAAACGACAAGCCATTATTCATTCTTTTTCTCTTTCTTGAGTTGATCTCAACACCTCATTCTCATGGCATCTTCTTCTTCCTCTAGCTCCACCCAAACCTCTTATGAGTTGAGAATCCTTGGGTGTCTTGATAAAAATTAATCCTTCATCACCCTCTACTTCATCTACGGTATCTAGAGTAGCGATCTAGGTGCCCTAGTTGCCTCGGATATGAGGTTGGAGCTCGTTGCATAGACTCTCGGGTAGATCATCTTTGATGGAGAGAGACCGGAGATCAAGCTTGATCAAGGAAGCCCCTAGGAGCTTGGGATGACGGTTGAAAACCGAAGGACACGGATCTATTCGGTATAACCTTTCTAACTCCTTTGCATGTTTTGCTATCTATGGCTTATGGGTAGATTCGGGTAATTGGTTGTGGTCGCACCAAGTTTCATAAATTTTTGTTCCGCATTTGGTCACGGATTGATGGCCGGGGCGCTGCCGTAACCCAACATGGTATCAGAGCCACTCCATAAGCCTTAGTTAACTCATTGCGACATTAGAAATCCGTCGTTTTTGTCGTGCAAAAACTGCCGACAAAAACAGTTCCGAAAACTGAAAGTTTGAGATGTTTGCACACCCCGCGGGCTCACGGTTTGAACTAAGAAGCTGCAGGGTGGTGCATGGGCACCCCGGGGAATCCCCGGGAGGGACCGAATGGCTGGGCCCACTCCCTAAGACCACCACAAGTTGGTCTTGGCAGTGGGGACCCGAAACTGCTCCACCTTGGGCAGTTTCGGGGATGCCTCACCCCCTGGCCACCTCATGGTGGCCTCGATGGTGGGGTACCCCCTCTAGGCCCCCCAACTCGAAGTTAATTTCATGCTCTAAATCCCCGCGAAGGTTTGGGCGCGATTCGTTTTGATTCAGACTTCCGAATTGGCTTTAAACAGTCAGTTTTTGGAACTTTAGCTCACTGTTTTTTCATGGTTTTGGAAATTAGTTTAGTTTGCTAATCGCGTGCGGAATTCTAATGTCGTAGTTTTCAGTACATACATTACTATCTACGACCGTGAATGTCATTAGAGCGGTACAACTCTTCTAATTGATATATGACTTTTAGACGGGTTTGCGAACGTGACATTCATGTTGATATTCTGTGTTGTGCTGTGGTTGTGGTTGGATTGTCATGGTGGATAGCTTGGGTGCAATGGTAGTACAGTTTGGGTTTATTTGTACATTTGAAATTGCGAGGCGAGCGTCCGACATATGGACTGCCGTCACTTCCAGTTTGTATATTATTTGTTTAGGGCACGACCGGGTTGAGGTCGATGTCACCCTTGTACTTATTTTCTTTTCTGTGCTAGGATTACCCCGCGGTGGAGTGCACGAATAGCCGGGTTCTAGAGGGCAACAGGACCGCATCTCATGGCGGTGAGACGGAGGGGGCCTCACTCTAGAATTGGCGGGTAACTTGCCGCGCTCGTAGGGGTCTAGGTTTTCATTGCACAGGCTATCCACACGACAGAGAACGTCGGGTCTCATTTGTGGCTCAAGAGAAACCCGAGGCTCCAGGATTATCCACCACTCTGTGATGCTTGGCTGTGATTCTGAGATGTTGCTTCATATATTGCATGGGACGATTGTTATATATATATTTATATATATACTAGTAGATGTTGTATATGTTTTGCACCCGCGCTAGTCCGGCCCCCGCTCTGTCGTTAGTTAAGTAACTTAACGGGTGATGATGGGGCCCAGTGGCGAATGCAGATGGCATATACGTACATCATATTTTCGTTCTTTTCTGGTGTGATTAATTGATGGGACTGCGTTGATTCTGATCAATGCAAGGAAAACAAACATATTTGATGTTGTTGGAACAATTTTCAAAAGCTGTTATTACAAAGACGTTTTCTTTTGTTTTGTATAGCGGTATTCGGTTATGAATATCTAGCACCTCATTAGATGAGGCAAGAGCCAAGATCCCTTCACCGGAAGTGACCTCTTGGGCAGAAGTTTGCGTCAGGGTAATAACTTCATTACAGTAGATTAATTTTTTTCTTTGCATCGAGATATTCAGTTGGGAATATCCTACACCTCATTCGACAAGGAAAGAGCCGAGATCCCTTCACCGGGAGTGACCTCTTTAGCAAAAGTTTTCGCCACTATATATTTATAAAGCTATCCGGTTCTTTCAACGATATCGAGTTCATTACGTTAAAGGTTTTTTGCCAAAAACCATTCGTAGCCCTCCATCATTTCAGATGGGTAGCACTTAGTATTCATGCTATGTTTGTTGGCCTTCGTCAATGCATAGTGTATGGTAGCTATTTGTTACTTTTCTGTTGCATTGGTTTGGGACAGTCGTACTACTATGTTGGCCTTCGTTAAGGGTATGTACGGGTGGGTTCAAATTAACCTGGATAATAACGGGTAGAACTTGACATGTGACTTATGATATGTTGGCCTTCGTCAAGGTCATAAGAGCATGGGGCAGAAATCACATCGGGAGTTTCAAACATACAAGAAACTTGCCAGGCATGTGCATACCTTTTGGAGTATGATAACTTGAGTGGATTCCATCAGGTTATCATGCGATGATAGTTGGATCCCGATTCCCACTATTGAGTTGGTTTACTCCTCGGGTGATTTTAGACGATCCCGACTAATTCTTCTTTTGGGTTTGGAGGAGAATTTGAGGATACAGTGGGAGACATCCTGATAAGATAAAGTGATTAACCATTCTGATCTAGGTTAAAGTGCACGCTGAGTGTTTCTTTTCTCTTTCTCTTTGGCAGCGACCATGGCTCGACCCTAGACTAGAACTCATAAACCAAGTTAACCAAACCTTCTTAAAATACACTGGCTTTTGGATTGTCAGAGTTTCATACTTCATTGCCACTTTTATTTTTACCCTTTGCTTTTCTCCAGAACATTCCGTATCACTACGAAAATCCACATTTGTTGAATATGACCATCGTATAGTTACATACGAACTCGAAGAAACTTGTTTCAGATTCGAGAATGGTTTCCGGTTCTGGAGAAATTGAATAGGACTATTCAGTTATCTTTTCCTTTTACATTCTCTCAGGTTATGGGGGCTCCTAGGATTAGGAGAGGGTACACCTATTACGCTTATTGGACAATCTTCTTCCAAACCATAGGATGGTGCCGAAAGGTAGGGAAGGAAGAAAACTAATTAGCCTAAGTGTGGTGTACAGAATGTAATAAGTAAAGACAAATAAAGGGATTAGAAAGAGGGCAAAGTTAATGTGACTGCTATCATTCACGATGAAATCGTGTATATCATCGCCACTCCTACTTCACCTTTGCATTTCTCCTAAATATTCCGTATCACTACGAAGATCCACATTTATTGGATAAGCCATCGTATAGTTACATACGAACTTGAAGGAACTTCTTCCGGTTCGGGGATGGTTTCTGGTTCAGGAAAAATAGAATGAGGATTATTCAGTTGTCTTTTCCTTTTTCCTTCTCTCAGGTTGCGAGGGCTCCTAGGATTAGGAGGGTACAACTATTACGCTTATTGGATAGTTTTCTTCCAAACCTTAGGCTGGTGCCAAAAGGTAGGGAAGGAAGAAAACCATTTAACCTAAGTACGGTGTACAGAAGGTAATAAGTAAAGACAAATAAAGGGATTAGAGAGATGGCAAGGAAATATACGGTTACAGTCATGAATCTGGATAATGGAAGAGGCATTACTAGGAATACCCGGATACCTCTTTGAAACATTTTCATGTTTCAGTTTCACTGTGAGTTGTTAATTGAAAACTGGTTTCCCAATTAGTTTCTTACTCCAGGGTATGTATTTACCAGACTTGATTATCACATTTGTATAGTATTACAGATGATGAGTGGGAATAAGATATTGGGAAATAGGTGATTATATCTTCATTATATCGGAATTCGTTGTAATTGGTGATATTTGAGGAAATCACCTGGGTTTTTTCCTGACGGCAAATATTTGGTTTTGAATATCCGTTGTTATGCACCAATTTCAAACTGATATATCTGTACGTTTATTTTATAAAGTGAGATATAACTTTTTGAAATTATATCTATGACAATTACCTATATCAGTTGGTGATTGGGTAAGGAGCATTAAATAACGGTGTAATTCTTCTTAACCATAGTACAATTTTCAACCTACGACGCACAAGGTTTGAGTTATTGAACTCAGGGGACTTATACAAAGTATTGTATGTTGTCCAGTGCCCATTAAGACAAAGGGGTTGGTACTCGTACTATATTCTGTTTACTTGTAACTTCTCCAGTTTTAGACAAATATTTCGTAGAAATACAAGGTCCAAATTTTGAAAAGTTATAGGCACAAGAATAAAGTAAAGAACCTTGTGTTACAAGTATCAGGATTTCTTCAAGGTGATCGAAGATGTAGATACTTGTATTTGGTATTCAGTTGATAGTAATGGTTTTGAGAACTTGCTTCTCTTTCAGGTTACTCATATTTGGATGCACTCCTAGTTGAGTGATGTTGATCGGCTTCCTTCCATTTAGTTGACATGCACTGAAGACAGCTGCATGATTTGAATCTAGTTCCAATTAAATTAGTGCCTATGTTTCTATATTGTATATAGAATGGTTCATATCTTAACGGTGTTAAGGTATATGGAGTTTTCCGGCTTATGCTTAAAACCAGACTCTGGATAATTCAAGGCACGTTTCTGTAATGGCTGTTTGTGGGTTATCCCGGGCTATGACGGCGGTTAACTTTCTACCATCTGGAAGATCAATAGTGATATTGTTCTTGACTCACCACAGTTTTAATAAAATGGACTTTTTCAGAAAACAGTAGTGGGAGTATGGTAGAACTGGAAGTGATTCCAGAACCACAAACGATTGCCAAAAATTTAATAGAACCAAAATATTCAATCGAGTATGACATTCCATTAAGCCACTCTGCAGATATGGTGGGTAATCTTAGGCGCCCGAGAGATACTTCGGTATCCTCAAAGACGGTGATAGGGAGGTTCTTGTTTACCCAGACTTGCCATTACTACTGTTCTAGACTATAAGACCCGGTAGGAGAATGAGTATAGCATCGTTCTAAACTAGCTTTAGAAGTACACGTGTATATGACTCTGCCAGAGGGTTGTTATAGTCAGTGGGAGCAGCGGAAGTATAGTGGAAAAGTAGCTTGTATCTATTTATAGACTAAAGCAGGTATAGCGGAGATAGATCATCTATTTTTGATGTGATAGTCATAGGCAATGTTTAAAATAACTCGCTACGTAGCTCGCTATTTTGCGCTACGTAGCATACTTTAGTATATTCGCTACGTAACATTGGAAAAAAACTCAAATACAAAGTAACTTACGTTTTTTCTTCAAATAGCTTACGCTTTTTAAAAAATAGTATACGCTACGCTATGCGTACGCTATTTTCATATATAATTTTCTATTGAACTTCTTAAGATTTCAGTATCTAATCCTAAACTATACGAACACAGTTTCATTAAAGTTCTAATCTCTTAATTTGAAATCATATTTAGTAGACATGATTCTCAAACAGAGATTATTTAATTGATTTTCGATAGGTTTAATCTAGTATGAATCATATATATGAACTCAAGTATTGAAAATTTTGAAAATAATTTTTTTTAGGAATTTCGAGGAGCAGAGAAACTACTAATGTAAAAAATATTGTTATATCTATGTTCCCAAGCCAATTTTATATCTTTATAATAATATAATTTATTGTAAATGAGATGATTATAGTAATAATTAATAATTCATGTAGCTTACGCTATGCGCAATGCTTTTTGCGTTTTCGCTATTTAGTAATAGAACGCTACGCAACACGCTATCGCTATTTTGAACATTGGTCATAGGCTTTGATTTCATCAGAATAGGAGATGTATCTGTTAAGAAGGTAGTAGGGTGTGATGTCCTGGTATTTGGATGACATGCACTTTATAGGAAGTGAAATTCCTATACTACGATCGGTTATATCGTGGTTGTCACACAGTGGTTCTCCATATTGGATATGGATAATATATCAGGCATTATGGTAACTAGATCTATGGTTTTAGATCTAGATTTGGGTAGTTTCGCAATCTGGGTACTTCGACACTATTCTAAAGGTGTTTTAGAATGGAGGACTCCTGGCATGGTGGTGTACCTGCAAGTGATGGAGTCACCCTCTCTAAAGGTGTCTTACAGACTAAAGGGGAGAGGGATGTGCATGATTGGCATATCACTTGTTTAGGAAATTGAGTCAATCATGAGATGTCAAGTACCACACCAGATGTTGTTTTTGCACTAGCCGCAATAAGTTTATATTAATCCAATCTAGGAGAAACGTTCGGAAGCATTTTATGAACATAAGTGGATGTTCTAGGGATATGGTAATGGCAGCCTCCTTCGGGAGACAGTTATCATTCCAGGCTTCCAAGGTGACCTGAATGACAGAGTGACTGTCAGAGTTATAGTTTTCCCTCTTCTGAGAGGGCAGCAGTTTGGACAGGTGGTCTAAGAGGATACTGAGGAAGGCATGGCGCAGGATACTGATTAAATTCAGTGGACGATACAGTCTAAGAAGTTTACTGGATTTGGAGTTCATTTGTGAACTGGGTCCCATCAGATATCCAGACATATTCTAAGACAGGTATTGCTCATTTCGGGAGATGGTTTTCTCCGTGAACTTGAGATAAAGAGAGACGTAGAAAGAAACATTGGAGCGGATCCACTCACTGAGGCTATTTCTCGAACGCGATAGTTTCACAATAGAGCTTTGTGAAACTGATTAGTAGAGAAGATGGGTGTTCGGTATCATACGGGCTGTGAGTATGCTACACCGCAATAATTAGCCTTAAGTGCAAGTGGGAGATTGTTTTATATAGTGCCCTCAAGTCAATTATTGGATCGCAGGTACGTGATTGCGATGATTGAAGGAGGACCTATACGGGTAGAACGGTCTTACTCGAGATGATAGTATGCTATCTGTTTTGTCTTTATCATCATGTATCTACTTTAGGTGGCTTTATTGATCACTATTACATGTTGATAGAGTCCATAGGATTCTTGTTTGACTACCAGAATTATGATGGCGATTATATATGTGGGAGCTGGGTGGTCTATAGGCATATACTTAAATGCCCCTAGTCATGGGAGTTTCGAGACTGGGCATCTGTCACGACCCGAAATGGCACGTGACTGACACTTGAATCATATGACGTCTATAGGACCCCATCTAATTCAAGTAAGCCAAAATCCCATAAATCTAAACCATTTTAAAGAAGAAAGAAGGAAAAGTTTAGTTTTAAAGCAAGTAGTTTAACAACATAAGCTGAAATATTGCAGTTTTAAAACCCCAAGTCTTTTCTGAAAATTTCGGCAGAGTTTCCTTTGTAAATACTAGCCCCAAACGGGTACAACATGCATAATATGAATAAAGGCATTCCCAAGCGGGAGCTAGCTCTTCGCCAATTGGCGGTCACAACCACGCAAGCAATATAATATACAACGCCGAAGGGCGAGGATCAAAACTCAAAAGGAAACTCAAAATCATCAAGAAAACCACAATAATACAATGCTCGACTCTAAGGTCGTGATTGGTACAAAAAAGTGTGTTTGTAGAATAACCGCAATCAGAACGGTATCGCGCGTAGCTAGACCGATGTGAGTACGGGTCGTCCTCAGGAAAACGTTGGATATTTTAATCTTACTTTAGATGTGTTGAAAAAGAGAGGAGGGATAAGAATGTTGAGGAATGGTTTCTAGATCTACGTTAAGAACTAATGCAAAATATAGATCTAGATTATTTATGGATGTAGTTAATATATGAAGGGGCTTGTAGGGTTCGTTAGGATTTAGTAGTTATGGCTGATTAATTAAAAATTACTCTTTCTATCTTTTAATAGATTTAAAACTAGAACGACAGTGATGCGTGTAGATTAGGGTTTCTGGAGGGAAAAGGAATCCCACTCTTAACCCCTATCTCGACACGGAACTCCGTTCATATCTAGCCTTTACCAAAACAATCATAAATCTAATCTCTAATCGCGGTCGAGACTAACAATGAATTGTTAGCGCGCCCGATTAGGATGTTAATGATTGTCTTGATAAAGTTTATAAACTTTATAGGACGTAAAAAGATTTTAGGTATTTTCATCATCCATTAACCTACCCTAATCCTACAAACCTTAACAAGCGGAGAATTACTCGCGCATGTTGGGAGAAAAAGAGATGGAGAGAAAATGCATAATTAAACTACGAAGAAATAGAATAAGAAAAAGAGAGCTACCTTTATTAATCAACAATATTCATTACACTTTGATTTCTTAGAAAATGATTACAAAGACTAGTTGCTTCTCTATCTCTTCTAAGGAGGTAGATGAACCGTTGATGATCAGTCTGGATGCGTGAGCCGTCTTGGACTTCGTGATCGCGTCGACTTGATGATTTTTCCAAGAGGCTCTCGGTCTTTATTTATAGTCCCAAAGCCAGAAAATTAGCTTCCTAATTAGGAAGCAAGTAGTAAAGATTCACCCTAAAATTTCTGAGCTTCTAACTCCCCTACCCTGCGGCGGATCTGCGGCCATCATGGGGGTTTGGCCGCGGATCCGGGACCAATGGTTGGGATCACTTGATCAAATTTCTGTGGATAGATCCTTGTGACATGTGGCAATCTCTGGAAGCTTTGGAACTTGAAAATCTTCTCGTAGTTGCTGCCAGACTTGATTTCTAAGTTTTGGTTTCTTAAATAGGTAGGTTTGCTTTAACAACTTGATTTCCTTGATTTTAGACCTGAAAATTCTGCACAACAACTCAAATAATATTTAGTAGAATTAAGATTTGGTCAATGATATTATTTGCATACATTTTCTTACCAAATGCTATTATAATATATCAACACATGGAAAATAGTGTTTTTACAGATAAACCCTCATATGTATAATATATTATAATAAAGACCTTTTTTTAATATAGAAATAGTAGGAAAAATGTAATAACAAATGTGCAGTTTTATCAACTGAACAAATACCCCCAAACATATCTTTGATCGTCCCGAGCAAACTAGTTTATTCAGAGAAGGAAAAGAAAGGAGAAAACTAAGCACACTTTCGTAGGCAAACATGATTGCACTGAGCACGTGCAACAAGCCGTTAAACCTCTAGGTGTCCCTAGTAGGAGGAGTGTTGTCTCCTGAGGGTTTTCAGCGGATTACACCGACAAAATCCAATAATAAAAGAGAGATGGTGAAATTTACATATAAAGATAAGAATCATAAAAGAAATACTTTGAAAATTTAGAGTTTCCAACTATACCAGCTTTTCAGTTGTCATGAGCCATATCTTAATAGTCATGAAAAGATGTTAGAAATCACATCATCCCTTAATAAAACATCGTCTTTATTCTTCATTCCTATCTTTCGTCCAAACATCGATCATATAACCCTACGTGTGTGTAAATAACATCCCTACACCCGGAGAATTCAATTCAAGCTATCATACTCTTGTTCATCTGCCTCAGTACTTTTTAATCGATGAATATTTAGTTGAATTTGCTCACAGAATTTTCATGCGACCGTTAATACTTCTTGAGGTACTAACCGACCGATTACTCATGTACTTGCTGATTAGGTGATAGTATTTTCCTCGTCTTGCACCACCTAAGGGTTAGCAGTGACTCCCAAACCAGTTGGTCTAAGGCACTAGGTGATGAAGCACCCTCGCTATATTTTTTTATTGCTGCCTTGGCGATAACAAAACCAGTGTTCATTTTTTTTCACCATTTTATATTTTATTCATTTTTTATTTCCTTCATACTTTGGCTTTTAGACAAGAGCATTTCAAGGTATCCTCTACTATCCCGAGTTTCAAGACGCGTGTAAGTGCATATAGTAGGGTATCAACATTCAAATGTTTGGCTTACAGAATAGAAACTATTTTTCAGACTTATTTTTATCCTCAGATTAGTGACTTCCTTCATCTTACTAACCCTTGGGACAATAGCTCATAACTACTTATTACCAGTTCGTTTAAGAAAACTTCTAATTTTCTTGGTTTTCTTAAACTATTCCTATCTTTTGGATGTAATTTTTCACTTTCTACTCTTTTGTTATAAAAGAAAAAAAATTTAAAATTTTTGAAAACGTTGTTTTTATGCAAAATTGATGTGTAAATAAGCACAAACCTCCCCCAAACCTATTTACAGCTGTGTCCTCACTGATGTCATTTGTTAAGCTCAAAAACCTGTAGACTTGGAAGGAAAAAAGGGAAAAGAAATAATGCAAGTGAAATCCTCCCCCAAACTTATTTTTGGCTCACAATCTTATAAAAATTCTTTTTTCTTTCAAGAGCCAAAATATACCCCCCCAAACTTGAGTTAAACAATGTCAATCTTTTAAAATCACATGAGGGGGTCAAGGTTATTGGTCAATGCCAAGCTTTGCAAAGACCGAAGGTCAACACCAACCATTCAAAAATTTTATCGATGAAGCACCAAGGTTGGTGGAAGAACATGTCACCTTTCGACGTGAAGAAGTGGAGAGGTGATAAGAGGTATAATGGAAAAGGATCGCGTCTCAATTTGGAGAGATGACACAGTGATAGTAATGATGGATTACTCGCATTATCCAGAAGAAGGGGTGGAGGTTCAATTTCTTTATCTTGGAGTGGATTCATCTCAACACCCGGATCTTTTAAAAATGCGAGTTCATCAGCGAAAATTTCCTCAAAGCTTTCATCGATACCCCGAAGAATAATGTCATCAGGAAAAACAGGGTGATCGTCAGACTTTATAAAAAGTTCCTCATCAGCGTTAGATGTTGACCCGGACAACTCGGTGGAAGAGTACATGGTTGGGTCAAACAACAATATATGAAAAGAGTCAGTATCATGAGGTTGATCAAATTCGCTGCTGTCGACATCCATTAATTCGACAGAACACATATGAGCATAGGGTTCGGAGGGTTCACTTCCCAACTTGTAAATGTTAAGCTCAATTGACTTCTTTCCAAAGGATAGGGTCATAGAGCCGTTTCTACAATTGATTACTACGCTGGAAGTGGCCAAAAAGGGTCGACCGAGTATCACCGGGATTTGATTTCGTAGGTTTGCTACAGGTTATGTATCTATAACGATAAAGTCCACAGGGAATATAAATTCCCCGACTTTGATTAACACATCCTATAGCTCACCCCTAGGTTGGGTGATAGATCGATCGGCCATCTGAAGAGTGCAATGCGCCGGTTTTAACTCTCCAATCCCTAATTACTTATAAACAGAATACGGAAGCAAGTTAACACTAGCACCTAAATCGAGTAGAGCACGATCGATATTTTTACCCCCTATAGAAATAGAAATTGTAGGACTTCCAGGGTCCTTTCGTTTCTTGGGTAGTTATTGTGTAAAAGCAGTGCTCACATTACTCGCAAGGAAAACTTGTTTAGGTACTTGAACTTTTCTCTTCCTAGTGCACAAGTCCTTTAGGATTTTCGCATATGACGGAACTTGTTGAATAACATCTAGGAGAGGAATGTTTATGTTAACTTGCTTAAAATTGCCACAATCTTCTACATTTGTGGACTTGGTCTGTTGCCCCTTAACCTGTTTGGATAAAGTGCTTTATCAATAAGGGTTTGGTCCAACATTGGAGAGGATTGTGGGGACGGATTCTATCCCAAAATTGGAGTGGGAATCGACTTAGATAGATTTGGCGAAATGTTCGAGCCTTGGGGAAAACGGAGAATAGGCTCGGATGAAGGTGGGAGACTAGATGAATTAGGGGAAGAAGAAGAAGCTGGGGTATCATTGGTGTCACTAACATCATCACATTGCTCACCCACTCGGTTATTCAGCACTTTTCCCGATTTCAACGTAGTAACGACACTCACATTATAACTTTGTGAGTGGCCAGGATTAGGTATGGGTTGAGATGAGAGTTTCCCTTTCTCTCTTGCACTCATTGCGGCGTTTAACTGTGTAAGTTGGTTTTCTATTGATTTAATACTCTCGCCATGGGAGGCGGAGTCTTTCTGTATGGTATCAATAGAAGACTTCATCTCAGCCGACAATTGCATGGAATGTTTCATGAACATATCCAAAGTTTGTGCGAGTGAAGAGTTATCAGTACCGGCCAATTGTGGTGCGGAAGTGTTGGCCGGATTTTGAAAATTTTGTGACTGAAAGGGGAGCTGACTTTGTGGTTGTGGTTGCAGTGGAGGAGGTCTTTGATAATTTCTTTGTTGGTTTTGGTTCCAAGCAAAGTTAGGATGATTCCTCCATCCTTGATTGTACGTGGAAGAATAAGGATCGTTTCTAGGTCGCTGCTGAAAAGCAGCATTAGTTTGAAACGATGCATTCATAGGACATTCTTCCGTTAAGTGTGAAGAATCCGAACAGCAACCACAGACGGTTTTAGGAGGCATGACCTGATTTAGGGAGAATGATGAGAAATTGTTCTCAATAGCGTCGAGTTTTTTCTGCATCGCTGCCATTTCGACTTTCACTGCGATGGAAAAATCGAGCTGGTGAACACCTCCCCCAGATGAAGGTGGTCTTACGCTTTCCCACCGCAAAGTGTTTTCAGCGAGATCTTCCAGATACTTCCAAGCTTCTCCATCGTCTTTGGATATGAAATTGCATTGACACATTGTTTCAAGCATCTGTTTTGTCGTTGGATTAATACCCTCATATATAATTCGGCATAAATCCCATCTATTGATTCCATGATGAGGACATTGGACAAGCAGATCTTTGAAACGTTCAAAGCACTTCCAAAATGGTTCATTGGGAAGCTGGGTAAACTGGTTGATCTCGCTCCTAACACGGGCGGTCTTATGGTTTGGGTAAAACTTCTTAAGAAATGCTATTACGAATTCATCCCAATTAGTGATAGAGTGTTCGGCAGTATTATAAAGCCATTTTTCTGCCAAGTCGAACAGAGTGAATAGGAGAAGACGCAAGCGCATAGCATCCACAGTCAATTGTGAAGTACCCATCATTGCGCATACGTTTTCGAATTTAGTGATGAAAACGTACGCGTCTTCCGAATCAAGCCCGTAAAATTTGGGCAGCAGATTGATGTAGTGGGGTTTAATTTCAAAATTATCCATGATAGCTGGTGGAATAAATAGACAAGTAGGAAGGGGACCACGGATAGGATACCATCTCTCTTGGAGAGAGATGCGTGGTGGATTCTGCGCACCTACGGGCGGTGGCAGCGTGGTGTTATAGTCTGATGGAGTACCATCCATCTCGGTTGATGTGGTGTGTGGTGGGGGAAAAGAAGATGAAGAAGCACCGACTTCGGCATCGATAGCAGGAACGCGGACAAGACGGGCACTAGAATCCTGTGTCCAGCCAAGCATGCACTAAGCGGGTTTAGCGCAAGTGGCAGCGTGTGTGTGATTTAAAATTGGTTTGTTTTTTAAAAAGTGGGACTCGAGACAAATCACTCTACAATGCACAAACAACCCTAGAACTAAGGTTACCTAGGTCCAGTCTTTTGCCCGCTCCTAGACTTCCAAAGGACAAGCCGTAGGATCAATCCTATACCACCTCTTTACTACTTTTGTGGCCAGGTAAGTGCCAGGTAAGTGGGAGGTATCCCCTATACGAATCACCGAAAATAGCGGGCCTAATTAAGTAAACCACTTGTCTTAGACACACTTGCCTAGGCACCACAAAAGTAATGCGGATAAGCGATAGATTACCCACGACCTTCCTCTGTCCTTAATGAGCGCGACAGTCCTTAGAGTCTGGTCTAGATATTTTTTAAATTAATGTAGGGTTGATGCGGATGCTCGGTTTGTGATTTGTGGGGCTTAGGAAGGGTGATGAAATCCCCACCTAATCTGGATTTGGTATTTTCCCCTTAAAAGTCCGTATTAAAATATGCAAAACAAAACCAATCACAAAACTTTTGCAAAAAGATTTTTGAGCGGCGCTATTTTGCAAAGAATCCTGCAGAAAATAGATTTTATTGGATTTGAGAGGAGAGAGAAGGAGTTGAGAAAGATACCAGAGAAGTGTGAACCCTAGATCCCCCAATTTCACCGCGCTTCCGCCGCAGATGCTCTCCATTGCTGCGGTTCCGCCGCGGTAGAGAAGGATCTATTGATAAAAAAAATTTCTGTGCCGCAGTAGAGAAGGATCACAAAACGGTTCCGCCGTAGATATTCATTACACTTTGATTCCTTAGAAAATGATTACAAAGACTAGTTGCTTCTCCATCTCTTCTAAGGAGGTAGATGAACCGTTGATGATCAGTCTAGATGCGTGAGCCGTCTTGGACTTCGTGATCGCGCTGACTTGATGATTTTTCCAAGAGGCTCTCGGTCTTTATTTATAGTCCTAAATCCAGAAAATTAGCTTCCTAATTTGGAAGCAAGTAGTAAAGATTCACCCTAAAATTCCTGAGCTTCTAACTCCCCTCCCCTGTTTGGCCGCGGATCCGCGGCCATCAGGGGGTTTGGCCGCGGATCCGCGGCCAATGGTTGGGATCACTTGATCAAATTTCTGTGGGTAGATCCTTGTGACATGTGGCAATCTATGGAAGCTTTGGAACTTGGAAATCTTCTCGTAGTTGTTGCCAGACTTGATTTCTAAGTTTTGGTTTCTTAATTAGGCAGGTTTGCTTTAACAACTTGATTTCCTTGATTTTAGACCTGGAAATTCTGCACAACAACTCAAATAATATTTAGTAGAGTTAAGATTTGGTCAATGATATTATTTGCATACATTTTCCTACCAAATGCTAATTATAATATATCAACACATGGAAAATAGTGTTTTTACAGATAAACCCTCATATGTATGATATATTATAATAAAGACCTTTTTTTAATATAGAAATAGTAGGAAAAATGTAATAACAAATGTGCAGTTTTATCAACTGAACATGTCGAAAGAATAACAACTGATTTTCTAAGTCTGAAATAATATACAAGTTTGGTTGATGGAGTTTCTAGATACAACTGAATATAAATAAGGTACAATGGTGGTCACGATGCGAGTGAACCCACCTACCAAAGCAATCACCCGAAAAGGAGCAGTGTGCCAGCAAAGCCGCAATGAAACCTGTACGGCAAAACCTGCAAGAAACCGTGGCACATCGGGGGTGAGTTGCCAACTCGTGAGTAGAAAACATCACCGAGCAGAAATCGTATGTATGACTCAATCCTAGGTCAATACGATCAAATATATATCCTCAAAATGATAAAGCCTGAAGCATGATAAGGTGGCAAGGGTAAACATCTATACATAAGTGTAATTCCAAGTGCTCGTGTCAGTGCCTCAGGTAGCAATATATCATAAATATGAGGTATGAATGTAATATAATGAAAACAGAATACATTATGAATGAGAAAACCGTTTTCTTAATTTAGTGAGATTTCTGTATATATAAATCGAGGTATCATCAATGAAATCAACATAGAATCAGTGTCAAGTATCGACACAAAACATAAATCCCAATATCTCAGGCTCCGGTAATCCGGACTGGCCTGTATCTTTGAATCTCAATATCTAGGGCTCCGGCTATCTGGACTGGTCCATATCATCAAATCACAAAACCTCAGGCTCCGACAATTTGGACTGGCCTATACTCCGATCGGTATCCTCCGAATATCCGCCAAGTCCCAAAAAATTCACCGGTCGGTAATGCTCCCCTGCCAGGCTCAACGCCATCATCTGCGACCATCTTGCCCCGGGATACCGCAACGGATCCACCATGCATCCACAGACGGTTCCTCCTCCTCCTCGAATCGGGTGTATGATATCGCTCAAGAGCCGAGAAAACTCATGGTAAACATATCTCATATCAGTTCATGAGAAAACCGCATTTTTCTATCTTTTAAAAAGATGATAAATTTATAAAATCTTTGCGGTTTTTCTAAATCCAGAAATCTCATGGAAATCCGAAATCATAAATCACGATGTAAATAAATAATGAATACTGGGCTCCGGCAATTCGGACTGGCCCAAACTATCGCATGGCAAATGAATATATGAATATACCTGCATGAGATAACACAAGAAATAAATGCAATGCCTAAGCTATCATATAAAAGCAAGCTCACAAGTACCATGTCGAAACTATCAGCTAACAATTACACAAATGAATAGTGTTTCCTAATGTGTACGTGATATGGCAATTACCGATGATGATGTGTGTGAGCCGGTAAGCAGGTGTTCGTGGAGCATACACATCATCGGTAATGGTGCTGGTGTCCTGACAGCATGGGTTTCATAATAATTATGAAAACACAATAAGCATGCAATGCGATGCGAAAAGTAAGAATATGCGGAAAATGAATAGTGAACGCAATAACAAAGAATCTACATTAATATATATGAGTCATACCGTCTTGCCATTTGAAATAGCACGAATCGTGGTGTTTAGAAAATAAGGGTTACGGTGTTTTTAAGAAAAGGTACGTCTTTTGAAATATCCGAGAATCTGTTGGCCTGTCTTTAAAATACTCACGATTCGTTAGTTTTGAAATAGGTGTGACTCAAGTCTAGTCTAATATCTATAAGTAAACTACTGGACTAAACTAACAGGCTAAACGAAAAGGTAAGGAAACCACCTAAATTTGAGTCGATATATATAAATATAATAGTCGGTGATCCCGCCTCAATAGTATCACATACGATACAATATATAATAGAATCCTCGAGTCAAGAGTGCAGATTTATCATCAATATATAGCTCGTACGATAAATCCATCGTACAGCATCCCAATCTGGGTACGGGTCGAATATCACATTTATCTCTGGTATCCTTATCATCATATCATGAACTGGGGTACTGATCTAAAGTCTAGTACAAACTGATACCATCTACGTATATATATGCGTGTGTATGAAAACACCACGCCTAAGAACCTTCTATAACATCATGTCGTATCTCATAATACGAACCTAATCACATCACCGATCTCATGGCATCACGCCCAATCTCATCGACTCATCTCCAAATATCATATACTATCATAATATCCAAGTATATGTATACATACATATATATATATACACACACACACACACACACACACATATTCACATACCTATATGTATATATATATATATATATATATATATATATATATATATATATATATATATATATATCCCCATATACGCACAAGTAAAACAATGTAAGTGTGTGTGCGTGCATGTGGGTGTAATCTTTACTCTAGGGTTCGCGACTAAGAAGCTAAACTAAGTTACTTCTAATTACACTAAAACTAACCCATGAACACCTAAAAGCTATCTTGATAATCATAAACGTTTCACATAACACATAGTGTCATATATATATACAAGATATATCATAGGCTACACTACGAACTGCGGGGGTGCTATATGCCATCCACCCGACTTCCCCCGTAGATATATATCTACTCACCTTTATCCTCGCTTGCCGAAGTCATGTCGCCATCATTTTCTTCATCATCCGAAGTCCACGTGGGGGTACCTACATATATACACATATAGCATCGTAAACGAAAATCACGCACGAAAACCAAAATGTCGCACGAATCACACATAGTTTACGCATGCAAGAATAACCAACAGCTCTCGACGATTGACGTATAAAAGTGAATCGGCCGATAAAAACACGAATATCAAAACTTCAATTCATAAACATCATGAAATGCAAGGCAACAACTCATGAAAATGGTCCCAGATTTTACCCTAGGTGAAATTAGTCAATTTTGCATATGTGGAGGGGCTATTTACTGGACAAAGGAGCTTTGAACCAAACACGAAGCACTAAGGTCAAGTCCTGGCCGTAATTTGCGGCCAGGAGGCATTTATTTGCGGCCTCAGTGAAAGAATATGGGTTGGGGTCTTTAGGGTATACTCCAGGTTGCCTGCACGACTCCTAGTAATCGCTAAATAATTTTCAGGTCACCCGGGTTGTAGCAGATCACGAAAACACATCACAATTCCCACAATTTCCCGATATCGGGGTTTCTAAGTTCATGTCTGGGGTTTGACTCTATGGTTTCAGTCCATGAAACTAACACTAGAGGGGTTATAAGCTCTCTACTAATCTCAATTACACCTTTGGATTCAATAATTCCTCACAACCCTAACTTGGAATTTTCAAATCTCACTAAACATCACTTAATCACTTCTAAACATGCATGGACACTAATGTGAATGAAATACTATGCTAATGGTGAAGAAAGTATCTCATTTGGCAACTCAAGAATTTTCTTGAGTTGCCCCAAGTGCTCAAAATCCAAACTTTCTTGGTCCAAAGTGCTTGTGATAAGATTGTGCACATTTTTTGTGAAATGGAGATGAAGTTTGAATGTAAGATTGAGGGTGTTTGTGAGGGTTGAAGAGGAGGTGGAGGGAGTGGCTGCCATGGGAGAGGAAGAAGAGGAAAATGAAGAAGAGAAGACCATGGTCAAATTTGACCACTCACCCTCTCTTCTCTCTCATGCCCATACCTCTTTGTTTATTCCTTTTTTTTCTTTTCTTTTCTTTTCTCTTCACTTTTTTCTCATTTAAAACCAAACTAAAACATTTAAAAAGAAAAGCCAAGGAGGAAAATGTAACAAGTGTGAAAAAAGACTTGGTGCATGTCACATGCACAAAACTAGCTTAATGCATGATTAGCGATATTTAATCGCGATTAGCATTAAAATTGTATATAATTAATTATAAAAATTCATAATTTTCCTAAATCACATAAAACACCTTCATTTCCGTAATTCCTATAATTTTCCAAATATTTCCCAATTTATCGGTATTTAATTATACCGTATCATAAAATATTCATAATACTTATTATTTAATTATTAAAAAATTCCCAAAAATATTATTTTATTTTTCTGAAATGTTACAGTATCGATACTCCAGAGTAGACTAGTGTATACTGATCGAGACCTCGACGAGGGGCGGTGGCCGGTCTCACAAGCCATTGGTGTTAGTTTGTTCATCTAAGATATATACAGGTGCTCATTGGGTTATGAGTACACCGTATGGACTTGCCGGGAATTTGCTAGTTGGTATTATACCTATTTTCAGATAGCAGTTCCCTGGTGACATGTGTACAGGTTAGTCTATCGACCCGAGATCGTCATTTGTCTCGTGTGAGTTCCCACTGTGCTTTGATTACTATCCTACCACGGCTCAAAAGAGTCGTGCAAACAGGTTTTAGTTGGGTGAAGTCTTGAGCTACATGGAGGCAGTGAGCGGATCGTCGGGGGATTCGTCTCTCCTGGTATTGGGGGTTGATATCGCGGTTATGCACGGGTGGCCATCACCAGAAATTCTTGACCAAGGTAGTTGAGAATTACTGATCTAGGATCGGTAGTTTCTCAGGTGGTGATATATTTCATACCGACACTAAATATCGCGTTATTAGGGGTCTGACTTTATCCACCTCCCTAGACTCGATATGCGATACTCATAGACGAACGGACCGGACTGTACGGATATTGTCACTGTCAGGCTCAGTAGAGGTTTCAGGATGAGTTTGCTCGTCGGCCTCTCTTTCGCTCAATACCTGGGTTGCCGTTATGTACAACTAGTGCTGCTGACGTGCTTGTGGTTGAACTCACTGCCAGCGTATTGACGAGTCTTTAGAGTCCCACACAGAGAATTTCTCTGCTTCGAGCGAAACGATGTAGAGGCCGTATGGTTTTACGGCAGAGTTCGATCACATACGTGTACTTGTGCACAAACAATGTTCATATGGATAATACTAGTGGGCTTTGGTTTAAGCCGGATCCTAGTATTATATTTGTTGGATTATTTTCGTCTCTTTGTATTCGTATTTTTCGGAATACGGATGCAGGTATGTATATACGGTTGATGTGTATTCTTATAATTTATTACAATATTACTTTTAGAAGATTACACCTCATCATGGTTTAGAACTTTTTGGATTAAAAAGTTATTGAGGTGTAGGATGGGGTGTTTATTGCATTTTTGTGGCATGGCTAATTAGTGACCCATGGTTACTATTCTAGCATGCTTAGGGTTTTTGTTTGTTGTGAGATTATGTTGACTTGAGATATTTTTTGTTGACTAAGATATTTTGGAGATATGGACATTTATGCGATGGCTCCATTATTTCTTATCACACTCACACAACAAACAAAAATGACAAGCCATTATTCATTTCTTTTTTTCTTTCTTGAGTTGCTCTCAACACCTCATTCTCATTGCATCTTCTTCTTCCTCTAGCTCCACCTAAACCCTCTCATGAGTTGAGAATCCTTGAGTGTCTTGAGAAAAATTAATCTTTCATCACTCTCTATTTTATCTACGGTATCTAGAGTAGCGATCTAGGTGCCCTAGTTGCCTCGGATATGAGGTTGGAGCTCGTTGCATAGACTCTCGGGTGGATCATCTTCGATGGAGGGAGACCGGAGATCAAGCTTGATCAAGGAAGCCCCTAGAAGCTTGGGATGATGGTTGAAGACCGAAGGACACGGATCTATTCGGTATAACCATTCTAACTCCTTTGCATGTTTTGTTATATAGGGCTTATGGGTAGATCCGGGTAATTGGTTGTGGTAGCGCCAAGTTTTATAAATTGTTGTTCCGCATTTGGTCACGGATTGATGGCCGGGGCGTTGCCGTAACCCAACAGAAGGATTGAATTAAAATGCATTAAAAATTGGATTAAAGGTGAAATTGAAGTCTCTGTTAATTTGCAGAGAAAACAAACGGTATGTGGGTAATGGGAGTAGACCAAAGGTCTAGAATGCAGAGTTTGGGGACCATTGGGTACGGGGGCCCGATTCCGTCGGCCAAATTGGGCATCTCGCCGGCCATTTGGTGTCGGGGGACCGTCAGATTGAAGCCACATGTCCATCTCAGTTCATATAATATTTTGCACATGTCAGTTTTTTCTGACTTTTCATTTTTACGTGTATTGCACGTGTAAACTTTTGGGCTTCCAAAAAGTTTAAAAGAAAAATCAATAAAAATAATATATGGCTGATGGGATTCGAACACAGGGGCTACGTCACAGTAGTGCAATGCTTTACCAATGAGCTATAAGTTATTTCTTGCTGTTCTTAAACAAGAAAAACTTTTAAATTGTGCTCAGGCTTGCAAACCCTTTTTGTACTTTAAGAAGAAAAATTTTGTACAGAAAATTCAGGGTCGTTACACAAGTCCTTTGGGTCTTCTTCTCCTTTCCTTGAGCTCTTAAGAAATGTGGATCTATCTCGGTCGTCAGCCTCCTCGTGTCGAAGACGATCCATCCGAGAGTCTATGGTTCAAGCTCCAACCTCTAAACCGAGATAATTAAAGTACGTAGTTTGCTAAACTAGATAGCTTAGGAGATGTAGAGTGTTAGTTGGACTATTTAATCTTAAGTGACCTTAGGATTCACAACACATGTGAGGATTAGGGTCTTGAGGAAGAAGGAGGAAAGGAAAATGGAGAGAGAAAGAAAATATGCAAATGAGCTAGTCATGAGGCAAGTGAAGAATGGCTCATTCATTTTCTCACATCAAGCATGCATTATTTTCCATAGAAAATACTAGCCATGCTTAAATAGTGAGAGCAAACCAATAAACTAAAGAATTAGCCATGATTCACCTATGCCATAAATATCTACATTTTCCACCTCATTTTTTCCAAAAATAGATAAATCATATAATGAGGTGTCCCTTTCTAGAAACATCTCTTGTAAAATTACAAAAAAAGCCCTCACCGTATATACATAGCTGTATTCGTACTGCAAAAATACGAATACGATGAGATAATAATAATCCAATAATATAATACTAGAATCCGGCTTAATCCTAAGCCCACTAGTATTATCCGTCCGAACAACATCTGTGCAAGCAGTACACGTATGTGATCGGAACCCTGGTCGTAAAAACATACGGCCTATACATCGTTTCGCCTGAACCAGGGAAACCCTCTGTTTGGGACTCTAAAGACTCGACAGTACTCTGGCAGTGGGTTTAACCACAAATCCGTCAGTGGCACTAGCTGTATGTAACGGCTACACAGGTACCTGTTGAAAAGAAGGACGACGAGCAAACTCATCAGAACTTCTACCGAGCCTATCCATGACAGTCTCCATACAATTCGGTCTGTTCGTCTAAGAGTATCGCATATCGGGCCTAGGGGTGGTAACCGCCAGACTCCTAATAGAGCAATAAGTCGTGTCGGTGTAGAGCCCAATACACCCTGAGAAACTACTGGTGTGCCTACCAGTAAATCTCACTTGTCCTGGCCAGGGACTTTGTGTATTGGCTAACCGAACACAGCGCGATATAAACTCCCAATATCGGGAGAGACGAATCCTTTCTATCCACTACTACTTCCAATTGTTTCGGGACTGCACCCAACTACTACCTGTTTTCTTGACTCATTTGAGTCGTGGTAGGGTAGTAATCTAAGTGCAGTGGGAACACACTCGAGACGAATAGTGATGTCAAATGAACGGACTAACTTGTACTCATGCAACCAGGGAACTGCTAACTGACGATAGGTATAATACCAACCAGCAATTCCTAGCGAGCCCATCCAGTGTAACTCATAACCCAATGAGCACCTGTATACTATCTCTGGTACTGTATACCAATGGCTACGGGATAAGCCACCTCCCCAGACTGGGGATGAGAAGCGTATACACTAGTCTACTCTGGAGTATCGATGCCCAGTCTTGATAATCCTACGACTAGGGATAAGTTTAAGGATGTGCTTATAGACTATCCAGCCCCCACAAGTGTGACTGCCATCACAACACTGGTAGTCAAGCAAAAGATCCTAAGGGCTCTACAAACATGTATTAGCGATATGTTAAAAGAAACACATACACATGTTATGATAGAATCAAACCAGATAGCATACTATCATATTGAGAAAGACTGTTATTATATCTGTGTATATCCCAAGCTTCCAAAATGTAATATACAATCCAGTACTATACAATAATGGCCTCTAGGGTATATATCACTAACAATCTCCCACTTGCACTAAGGCCCTGTATTGGCATATCGCAGACCTATCATCTCGAATAGCCTCTCGAACTGCGTCTGAGGGATGGCCTTTGTGAGTGGATCTGCAGTGTTGTTCTCCGTGTCTACTCTCCATACCCCAATCTCCCGGTGATCCACGATCTCCCTGATCAGGTGATACCGCCTCAAGATATGTCTGGACTTCTGATGGGACCTTGGTTCCTTCACTAAAGCTATAGCCCCGTTGTTTTCACAATACAAAGGTATTGGATCAATAATGGAAGGAACCACTTGAAGTTCTGTAATGAACTTCTTCATCCACACTGCTTCTTTCACGGCGTCATATGTAGCGATAGACTCTGCCTCCATCGTCGAGTCATCAACGGTATCCTACTTGGAGCTCTTACAACAGACCGCCCCTCCATTGAGGGTAAAGATATAACCCGACATGGATTGGAGTCATCCTTGTCACTCTGGAAGCTGGAGTTAGTGAAGGCCTCAATTTGGAGGTCTTTACCGCCGTACACCAAGAACATCTCATTAGTCCTTCTCAGGTACTTGAGAATGTTCTTAACCGCTATCCAGTGCTTCTCCCCAGGGTTTGACTGATACCTGTTTACCACGCTCAGTGCGTGTCACGCCCCGCTTCCCAGTGTACGGCGAAGTGGACGCGACGAGGCCCGCTACGTATGTACTCAGAAGTACATACGCTAAGCGTAACTAAGCAATATAAAATAAATACACAAGAGACAAGAGTATAAAAGAATAGCAACTTTTATTTATTAACATTCTTTGTACAATACATGGAAAGGAAAATACAACTGAAATAAAGATGCCTAAACAGTGGCATAACAGGAAAAGGAAAATACTGAAAAGAAAAGTGTACAATGAAATTATACTGTTGGGTCTTCGGCAAATTACTCCAAGTCTTCCTGGGTTGGCTCAACTTCTACCGGGTCTAAGTCACCTGACGACATTCAAAGAAGAGAGAAATAGAATGTCGTCAGCCAACAGATCGCTCGGTAAGTCCCAAGGGTAAGAGGGAAGTAGAGAAGAAAGAATAAGAAGATACATTTTTAAAATGTAACCTATTGTAGTAATATTATGTTAACGCTGTTGTTTGTAGCTTGGTACAGAAGAATGCCAGTGTATACGAGGGGAGTCTCACTTGCCAGAGACTAGGGCACGTGTAGTACAAGGAACCGTTATGCCACGGTACAACAGCAATAGGATTCAGGTTAGGTGTATTAATCTGACCACCTCGTGCCACCTTTAACACCTTCCGTACCAATCTACCCCTTAAACCCCGCGATGTCTTATTTGTATTGTTATCTTGTAAAATTGTATTGATTGTAAGATTGATTAACTGACTGACTGAAACTATGATATCAGGAAACGGTTATAACCGTAGAGTCATGTAAATGGAATACTGAGAAACATGTAAAAGGAATATCCATGGTTCGGTTTAGTCAAGTAGATTGTTAACTGGATTCTGGAATTCATGTATTCATCTTGAGTTGAAATATAAAGAATATAGATTGACTTGAATCATTTTCAAGTCAGAAATAGTCAGACTCTAACCCGAGTCAGACTAAAAGAAAGTGAGTTGAAGTTCAATAATTGTTAGGGGCCTTATTGTAATTTATAAAACTTGAGGGGGTTTATTGTAAAAATACTATTGTATATTTTTCAAAATACAACTCAAGTATTTAATTATCGCCTTTATGTACATACAACAATTTAATGATCAAGATAAATATGTATACATGTTCGAATAACATGAAATGAGTCAAGTATATTATTCGAGTAACTACCATAAACAATGCTGTAAAGAAATATTATGTACGACTAATTAATCAAGTTGAACGAATGCGGAATATAAACAGAAATATGGCTCTAAATGTTTTGCATGCGTGAGTTCTACTTTCACCTAAATACGACTACCGGTTTGAGAGATATATATGTTTTCGTATCGTCGCGCAAAACAGATCAGAATCTATTTGGCACCGTCACATATTTTTAAAACGCAGTTTGAGTTAATTTTTATCGGGTTTCAGGTTACGAAAATTATTAGAAAATTGTAGTTATTTTGAAGTAATTATCTAAAACACCAAGATTCACATGATTTGGATTTCTGAAGCTCTAGTTATGATCATTTTAATATCAGCGTTTAAAACAGAAATTCAGATTTCTGGACAGTAACTATATATTCTATTGCAAAGCCTATATCAGGTTGTTTCATGCATTCCTAAGTAATATAATATACAGAAAATTATAGTTCTATCAATTGTCCATCTACACATCTAAATTTTGTCACGAACGGACATCGGGAGTTTGAGTTATGCCAAATTTAAAAACAGTGTGCGAATCAGGACAGATTCTGTCCAGATCCGTCACTTAATATTGTAATGCAGTTTTCTTTATCTTAGGTGGGTTTTCAGTAAAATTATAAAACTAAGAAAATCTATATCATTCGATGTAGATATTAAAAACATCTTATTTTACTCAATTTGGATACCGGTATACCAAGTTATGTGTCCTAGAAGTTGACCGATAACTGCAGTTTTCTGTTTTACGATCAGTGAATAAATACGATGTAATTCCTAAACCGTTATGCGGATCAATCTAAAATTTTTACAGAGTGTATAATATAATATATTCTATTATATGTAAATTTCATGAAATTTTCAGAATTAAAAATTAATTTATAAAATTTATTTTAAAACTAAACGTATTGATATGTCATATGTGAGAAATGAGAAAACTAAGGTATTTATTCGTAACTTCATTTTTTTTTACAAACTTTAAATAAAGTGATTTAAAATAAAACAACAAACATACAATCCTAATTGGTCACTATGAAATCTTAACATGTGAATTGAGAGTAATGAAAAAGACTTTACAAACTATATATGTATGTATGTTTGTGTGTTCATTATTTATATATGTATCCATTTAATTAATTATTTAGGAACTATGATATGTCAAGTGAAGTTTTTCATGGCAATATAAACTAAGAGAAATATAAAGAGAAAAAGAAAGAGATGGAGGGAAGGAAAGAGAGAAGGGACTTACATGCACAAGCCGGTATTGTCACCGGGCTTGTCTATCCGCCGATAGCCTCGCGTTAGTAGCGAGACCTTCTTGAAGACTTCTTCATGTTCTTCTTCTTGGACTCTAGGTGAAGAGGAAGAAGTGAGAGATAGAAAAATGTGAGGAAGGAAAAGATAGAGGAGGACAATAAAGATGGTGTAATGGTGAATTATGTATAATAATATATGCATTCAACATGAAAATTAAAAGAGAAATGAAAGGTCACCATTCATTTCGGAAATGAAAGGTCTCATTTGTAGGTTATGAGAAGAATAAAAAATGATAAAACATAATTGCAAGAATGGGGATTTGAACATGTGACTTATGGAATAACAATGCAAGGACTTAACCAATGAGCTATAAGGTTATTCATGTATATATTTAATTAGAATTAAATATATGATGTTGCTTAAAAAGAAAATGGGCTTTTTAGATGGGCTGTAGAGAATAAGAATAATGGATTTGGGTTAAATATTTATGAAAGGAAAAATAAGAATGAGAAGTTAAAAACTTAAATATAAGAAAAAGAAATTGTACCTAGAAAAAAAATACATAATAGATTGAGGAATAAAATAATAATAAATTTAATAGAAAAAGGAAAATACTAAGTACAAATAAATACGGTATATTATTGAAGAGGGATAATACAAATGTATAAAGATTTTGGGGTTATTACATTCTACCCTCCTTAAAAATAATTTCGTCCTCAAAATTACTCAAGAAGGATGATGTAACAGAGTAAGGAAACAGGATTAGGATGATGTCTTCTTCGAGTTTCATCGATTGATACTCTAACCAATTGAGCTAATAAGTCTACAAGATACAAATAGAAAGCATGAATAAGAATTAAGGATTCAAAAGTGGAGAGATGGACTTCAAGGAAACCGAAGGTGGAGTTTAAGATGGATTCAATGAATATGTAATGTAAAGAATGTTTTCAGTTGCTGTTTCTTGTGTTTTATATTGCTTAGGTTGTTCACGCAGAACAGAATTGCATGATAGGGTTTCATACAGCTCTGACCTGCATGGGCCACCAACAAAACCTGTCACGCCCCGCTTCCCAGTGTACGGCGAAGTGGACGCGACGAGGCCCGCTACGTATGTACTCAGAAGTACATACGCTAAGCGTAACTAAGCAATATAAAATAAATACACAAGAGACAAGAGTATAAAAGAACAGCAACTTTTATTTATTAACATTCTTTGTACAATACATGGAAAGGAAAATACAACTGAAATAAAGATGCCTAAACAGTGGCAGAACAGAAAAAGGAAAATACTAAGTACAAATAAATACGGTATATTATTGAAGAGGGATAATACAAATGTATAAAGATTTTGGGGTCATTACAGTGCGTAAGAAACATCTGGTCTGGTACACAACATCATATACATTATAGAGCCTACTGCAGAAGCGTAGGGTATAATTCTTATGCGATCCCTTTCCAAATCAGTCTTGGGAGACATCTCTTTGGAGAGGGTGATCCTGTGACAAGCCGGTAGATTACCGATCTTGGAATCTTTCATACTAAATCTTTTTAGTATGGTTTCGATGTACCTGAACTGTGAAAGTCTCAACTTCCTCTTAGATCTATCACGATAGATTTGGATTCCCAAAATGTAGGAGGTATCACCCAGGTCATTCATGGAGAATTTCTGTGACAAGAATCCTTTGACTGATTGTAACATAGGAATTTCATTTCCTATCAGGAGAATGTCATCCACGTATAAGACGAGAAATACTACAGTTCTCGCTACAATCTTACTATAAATGCATGGTTCATCTGTATTTTTGATAAAATCAAATTCTTTGACCGTCTCATCAAAGCAGATGTTCCAACTCCGTGATGCCTACTTTAATCCATAAATGGATTTAAGCAACTTGCACACTCTTTCATTGCTCCCACTCTCTATGAAACCCTGGCTGATCCATATAAACACACTATTCCAAATTTCCATTCAGAAAAGTGGTTTTTATGTCCATTTGCGATATTTCATTATCATAGAAGGCAGCAATGGCAAGTAGGATCCAAATGGATTTAAGCATAGCCATAGGAGAAAAGGTTTTATCATAGTCCAAGCCAGGTCTTTGACGAAAACCTTTTGCTACAAGTCCAGCCTTATTGGTTTCAACCTGTCCATCTGCACCAATCTTCTTTCTGAAGATCCATTTGCTGCCTACGGGTTTTACCCCTTGAGGTGAAATGTCCAAAGTCCAAACTTTGTTGGTGTACATGGATTCCATTTCGGTCCTCATTGCATCCAGCCATTTTACCGAGTCTCTGCTCGTAATAGCCTGCTGGAAACTAGTTGGCTCATCATCATTGATGGTGTAATCCTCTGTATCCCCATCTATGAGAAAACCGTAGTATCTCTCGGGCGGATGATACTGCCTATTAGATCTATGGAGTGGCGCAGGGATGTCCGGTTCTTTTGAAACTTCTGGTTCCACCATACATTCAGTAATAGTTTGTTGTTCTGGAATTTCTTCCAGTTCTATTGCGCTCCTACTTATTTCTTTTTCAAGAAATTGAGTCTCCAGAAAGTGGGCATGCCGAGAAACAAAAACCTTTTGTTCCTCTACGTAATAGAAATGATATCCTCTAGAGTTCCTTAGGTATCCCACAAACTTACACAGTACTGATCGTTCCTAGAGCTTGTCCGCATGCTGCTTTTTGACAAAAGCCGGACATCCCCATATCTTAAGATACTTAAGATAGGGTTTCTTCCCACTCCACATTTCATATGGTGTGGTAGGCACAGACTTAGTAGGAACTTCGTTCAAAAGATATGCAGCAGATTCTAGTGCATAACTCTAGAAGGACCGCGGTAACTCAACATTACTCATCATGGAACATACCATATCCAATACGGTACAGTTCCGCCTTTCCGATACACTGTTGTGCTGAGGTATGTATGGAGGAGTAAGTCGAGAGAGAATTTCATTTTCTTTTAAATAATCCAGGAACTCGGCACTTAAGTATTCACCACCTCGATCAGATCGAAGTGTCTTTATACTTTTTCCTGTTTGTTTTTCCACTTCATTCTTGTATTATTGGAATTTCTCAAAGGCCTCAGATTTATGTTTCATCAAGAATACATGTCCATACCTTGAGAAATCATCCGTAAAAGTAATGAAGTAGAAATAACCACTTCTTGCATGTGTAGATATTGGACGACACACGTCGCTGTGTATGAGTCCCAAGAGCTCGTTGGCTGTTATTCTGTGTCCAGTGAATGGAGTCTTTGTCATCTTTCCTTTGAGACATGATTGAAAAGTTGCATAAGACAGATATTCAAACGGATTCAAATATCACTCTTTATGTAACTTCGTCAACCGTGTTTCATTGATGTGACCTAGTCTACAATGACATAAGAAAGCTTGATTTAATTCTGGAGACTTACTTTTAAGTGTGTTCTGGACATTGAAATCTTGGTGTTGATTTAATATGTATATACCGTTGTCTAGTGTACCGGACCCAATCAAACCATGATTAAGGTGGATGTTTACAACATCGCTTACAAATGTAAAATCATAACCTTCTTTAGATAGTAAAGATACAGAGATGATATTACATGTCATACTAGGTACAAGAAAACAGTTACGCAAAACCAAAATGTGTCCACATGTCAATCCTAGGTGATATTCCCCTATGGGCACAACATCCACGCTCGTTCCGTTAGCAACCCTGAGGATCATATCACCTGCCTTTAAAGCTCTACGGCTTTCCAGGCCCTGCAATCTTTCTTCCAATGGCCTTTACTGTGATAATAAAAGCATTCCTCTTTTTTTACTGTTTGCCTCCCAACTTTTGCCTTGACCTTCCCATGATAATAAAAGCATTCCTCTTTTTTTACTGTTGGCCTCCCAACTTTTGCCTTGACCTTCCCATGTACCTTGTTGACACCTTCTTTCGGCTTGGTGGGGGCTTTCTTCTTCTTCCCTTTGGCTTTCGCCTTGGATCTAAAGGAGGAAGATTCCCCAATAAGCAGAGCGGGTGTCTCCCTGATTTTCTTCAGGGTGCCCTCTGCACTTCTCAAAATGTTGAGGAGTTCTGGAAGTGTAACTCCCTTATCTTGAATATTGAAATTCAAGATAAACTGGGCATATGTAGAAGGGAGGGACTGTAGAATCAAGTCTGTATACAACCCGTTCTCCAACTTGGTCCCAAGGTCCGCGAGCTCTTCAATATAGCTAATTATCTTAAGGACGTGGTCCCCTATAGATGACCCGATAGCCAACCTCTGTAACATTTCAGAAAAATAAAATATTATTTTTTGGAATTTTTATAATTAAATAATAAATATTATGAATATTTCGATAATGCGGTATAATTAAATACTGATAAATTTTGAAATATTTGGATATTATGTAAATTATTGAATTCGAAAGAGATTACAAGATTTGAGCATTTATAGATCGTTATATAATTAATTATATTCTATTTTAATACTAATCGCGATTAAACATCGCTAATCGTGCATTGAGTTTGTTTTGTGCACATGACATGCACTATGTCTTTTTCACTTTGTTACATTTTTGTAACCATGGCTCATTTGGGTTTCTATTGTGAAAAGAAAAGAAAATATAAACAAAACAAAACAAAACAAAACAAAAGAAAAAGAAAACACTAAACAAATAGGTATGGGCATGAGAGAGAGGGGGGGTAAGGGGTCTTCCTTTGACCAAGCTCCCATTCTTTCTTTATCCTTTCATCAATTTCCTCCCCCTCATTCCCCCCATGGCTGCCCTCTTCCTCCCCCATCTCTAAACCCTCACAACTCCATGAAAAATTCATCAAAAGTTCATCGCCACTTCACAAAATACATGCACAAGCTCACTACAAATATTTTGGACAAAAAAAATTCGGATTTTGAAGACTTGGTGAAACTCAAGAAAATTCTTGAGTTGCCAAATGAGATAATTTTTTCACCATTAGCATTGTATATCATTCACTTTATCTTCCATATTGGTTTAGAAGTGTTTTAGTTCGGTTTAGTGAACTTTGGAAATTCCAAGTTAAGGGTTAGGGTTTGATTTGAATCCAAAGGTGTAATTGATGTTAGTAGGGACCATATAACCCATGTAGTGTTAGTTTTATGGACTAAAACAGAGACTAAAAACCCTTAACCCAAACTTAGAAACCCTGATATCGTGAAATTGTGGGATTTGTGATGAGAATTGGAGATCTGCTAACACCCGGAGCCTCTAAAAATTTTATAGCAAACACAGAGAATCATGCAGGCAACCTAGAAGCTACCCTAAAGGCCCCAGCCCCTAACTCCTCACCCAGGCCGCAAATATATTCCTTCTGGCCGCAATTTACGGCCAGAGCATGGAATCTGGTGTTCGTTCTGGGTCCAGGGCTTTATCTCCAGTAAAATAGACTCTTTACATATGCAAAACTGGCTAATTTCACCTAGGGTAAAACCTGGGTCCATTTTCTTGTGTTGCTGCTTGTTTTACGATTTCGTTTTGACTTGAATTTTGGTATTTGATGTATTTTATTCCGTCGTGTGGCGTTTTAACACCAACGACTAGGGTTATTGGTCGTGTTTTGCATGCGAGGCTATAGGTTTTGACTTATGGGCGAAACGTGTACCGTTTTGGTTTTCCGACTTGGTTTTAATATGCGATACGATGTGTTATGATATATAGGTACCGCCACGTGGACTTCGAGACGACGAGGTTGAGCGTGGCGTCATCGACTCCAGCAAGCGAAGATCAATATGAGTAGATCTAAATCTACGGGGGAAGTCAGGTGGATGGCGTATAGCACCGCTGCAAACTTGATGGAAACCGATTTATATGTAGAACATGGGTAAGGAAACCTAGATTAGGAAACTAGGGTTATGGTTAAAAGATAGTTAGAGATGAATGATGGGATATATGTATTGAGATATAACATGAAAGCTTTTAAGATATGAAAAGTGAATGTGAATCACGACTTATAGATATATAGTTGCACTAGAATAACTATGAATTTTAGAGCAACATGACATTTGTTGTATATATAAATTTTACTTAATGTGATGAAAAGAATACACGATGTGATATGATGACTTGATGATATGTTGGTATACGGATGCGAGTCGATTGAGAGGGTTGATACCCTTGCAGGTCCTCCGATATGAGATTGTTATGGATGCGACCTGGGACATAGGTATATAGATATATATAGAATGTTGTGAATCATGAGTGATATGTCGTACGAGACGTTAGGTCCGTACCCCTCATTGTCATATAGGAGGATAGGATCCCGATGGTTTATTGCCGCCGTACGATGATTTTCCGTACATGATGAGTTGGGCTTGATGATTGATCCATACCCTTGACTAGAGGATACCGTATGATGGATTTTACCGTACGTGATGTTATGAGGCGGGATGCCGATTGATAGATTCACCGACTCGGTCATGTTAGATATGTATACCTGTCAGCATTCACATACGATTTACTTTATGCTACGCTCATGTTACTCTCATTGCATTACATATACCTATGCTAGTACACCTGCACCATTACTGATGATGCGTATGTTACACTTACACGAATTTTTCGGCTCACACACTTCATCATCGATAATTGCCAAGTCACTACACAGTAGGACTACTGCATCAGGATATGACTCCATGTATAATTTTACTTGCTATAGTTACATATGCACCTTTATATTATGTTGTATTTGACTTTGGATAATTTGGGAACCGCATGATATATTTTAAAACTGGATTCATTTAAAAGAGCGGTTTTCCCTTAATATGTGCATATTTCTGTTCCATGCTGCATGATATACGGATATGCTTACATTCTGTTATATGTCGCATACATCATGCTTTACGATTATACGCATTGAGATATGTTGTTTTCATGAGATTTGTGGATTTAAGAACCGTGGTTATTTCAAAAGAAAGTATGTATTGTTTTAAATACTCGGTTTCTCTTGATATGATATTTCAGTGCTTCTACCATGCATTTTCTCGGTTCTGAGACGTGTGATATGTGAAACCCGATTCGAAGAGTTGGATGATCCGTTTGCGGGTTCATGGTGGACCCGGTACGGTACCCCAGGGCGAGAAGATCGTGGGGATAACGATGAGCCTGGCAGATGGACTACTACCTACCGGTGATTGGTTGGGCCTGACGGTTATCCAGAGGTTACTGACCGGAGTCGAGAGATGGATAGGGGCCGACCCGTCTGCCGGAGCCCGCGGGCCGATCCCGCAGACGGAGCCCGAAGGCCGATCCGGATTGATGGAGCCTGAGATATATGAGGATTTACGTGTCGATGCTGGACACGGGTTTCATGATGTTTCGAGTGTCGATGTTGGACACTCAGGTTCCTTGATTTTGATGTGTCGCGAGGGACACACATTGATTTATATCCTCATACTTTCATGCATATGCTTTTATGATATTTACATGCATGATGTTGTTGTGTCATTGGTTGACATGTGGACGAGATCCACATGCATACAGACATTGATTATATGGTTGGATGATATCCACATACTCATAGGCATTGATTACATTGTTGGCATATATACAGATCACCCTAGATATCATAGTATTACCTTTGTGATACAGTTGACCTAGGAGTCGTTGTTTATTCGATTTCTACTTATTGATATTTTTCTACTCACGAGTTGGCAACTCATCCTCGTTGTGCCACAGTTCTTACAGGTTGACCGCATGGATTAGTAGCAGCATCGCTGGCACACAGCAACTTTTGGGTGATTTGCTTGGTAGGTGGGACATTTGTATCGTACCCTCTCTTGTATTCATTATTCCTATTGTATCTAGTCAACTCCATAAATCAAACTTGTATTTGTATAAGTAATGAGACTTAGTGAGACTTGTGCTTGCGAGACTTAGAGCGAGGGGTTTTCCGCTACTTGTGGTTTTGATGTCTTGCTTATTTCTTTATCTTTTGTGGTGAACTTCGCCGTTGGGCGTCGTATACTTATATTTTCTGTCTTGCGTGGTTGTGATCCGCCGTTTGGCGAAGTGCTAGCTCCCGCTTGGGGATGCCTTTATCATTATCTTGTATTGTGGTTTTGGATCAAAATAAATACAAAGGAGGTGCTGCCCAAATTTTTAAAAGTCGAAACATGTTCTTAACTAGTAACACCCACTTGCATTTTTCATGTTCCACTATTTATGCATTTAAGAAAAATTTTGATTTCATTATACCTTTATTTCAAAACTTCACCTCTTTTATTTCTTTAAGGGTTTAGATTTCTGGGTTTCGGCTTACTTGAATTACGTTACGCCTTTAGATGTGGCGTGATTTAAGTGCCGGTCACGAGCTAATATTTCGGGTCGTGACAAGGTTGGTATCAGAGCGCTTGGTTTAACCTTGTTTCGAGTCTATATTTGACTATGCGGAGTCTAAGGCGGGTATGTATTTCAGAACCTAGGCTTGACCTTACGGAACTTAGACTTGAACAGGGGTATTAGACCCGAACTTTCGTTTCATAGGTTGACCCTGATTGATGGAGTAGGTAGCTTGAGTAGAGTGACATACCGTACGTATGTTCCGCGGCATATTTACGATACGATACTCCACTTAAGAAACCTTAGGATGTACATGTTTTGAGATCTATGATTCTCTTCGTACCCATGATTATACATCCATTTGAGATCCTTGATTCTATTCGTTTCCATGATCATACTCTCATTGATGCTGTTCCTTCTTATGATCAATGTATCCATTCTGGATTTGTCGTTTCCTTTCATGCCCTTGATCTGTTTTCATCGATACACGGTTGAGGTTCCTGTCACCATGGTTTGAGCGCAGATTGATCTGCGGCTAGTGATGCGGTCAGTGCGAGGTCGTTATAACGAGGACTGACCATTGTGTTTTCGGATGACATGGGAACGTATCAAGTTAGTATTTGTGTTGTGACCTCTCGTTTTAGGCGAGTGTTTAGTTTTGCACCGGATGATCGGGCCATTGATAGAGGCTGCCAGTTGTGAGAGGACTGTTGATGTACAATATACCTCAGAGATCGTGATGTCTTCTACCGTGCAGGCAGATGACCTAGCTGTTGCTGAGATTGATAGGATGTCGCCTCCATACTTTACGAGCTGAGATCGCTGGAGCTTCCAGGCAGAGATGCGACAGACGATATCTAGTCTATCCCGAGTTGAGAGATGAAGGTGATTCGTCAGATTGTCGCGCCGACGCAGGCCCAGATGAGTTGGAGATTTCCAGTATGGAGAGTCTTACTCAGATCTGGAGTAGGCCGATCCAGAGATGACCGTTGATGTATCGTCTTTCCTGGAGGATTAAGGCATTGTTTAGCATGCAGACGAAGGGTATTCACGTGTGGTCTGGGCGAAGTTAAAAAGTTCGAACGAATGTTAGAAACCCATTTTTCCAAGTTTAAAGTATTCGAAGGAACATGCAAGTAATTTCGTGGACCCTCTAGAAGAATGAAACCCTAACTCAACATAATGACCATGGAACCGCTTCTGAACCTTAGGGTTTGCAGCAGTTCAGTGGTGCCATCAGTGAGGCTTGGTTTTGCCCATCTACGGTTGGTCTATAGGTACTGTGGCAAGTACTGGATATTATTAGACTATGCTCAGGTGTTGAGCTTTCGGGGAATTATGGGACTTTGATAAATCGATCAAAACGTTTAATGTTGTCCGGATATCATGTGATGAGAGATCAGCAAGCAGACCAGCTTCGGATAGAGGACCTCACCCAGATGCGTTGTGAGTTGATAGAGAACGGACGAGTATTGAGTATTCCTTCGATGGTTGGGACGAGTTCCCGAGGACGTGTTCGGCTAGATATCTTCTACAGAGTGATGAAGATACCGAGTTCGTGATTTCGAGTCCGTGTGAGAGACTCCAGATTGACTGTACCCGAGAACATTTGCAGTACGCAGATAGCATGACGTGACGTCGAAGTGGACGATGATAAAGACGAGTGGAATGAGAGGTTCGTGCGAGATGCTGACGAGCTGTTGTTACTCCCAGTTGAGATTAGAGATATGATGTGTATACAGAGGTGTTGGGATACAGCCAGTTCCCGAGGAGATGCAGTGCTGAGAACGCAGATGTCCAGAGAACGAGAAAAGATTATGCGAGAGTACCATCCTCCGTACAGTTCGGCATAGGCGAAATCAGAAGAGACCCTGAGCAAGTTCCTTCCAGGACACTGCTGCGATGAGATTTGCACCGAGGATCAGATATGTTACGTGTATTCAGAGGGCCAGAGGCCAACGCCAGTGACGTGCTGCTTTACGAGTGGTCGTGATAATTGACCGAGAGTTAACCAGAGGGGTACTAGAGCGGATCGTTTCTGTTAGTACACCGGACCGGGCCGTTGAGCCGATGGATTGCGAGATTGGTAATCCACAGAGAAATGAAGACACAGAGACAGAAGGCGCCAGGCCATGAGCATGAGGCAATCAGATGTTCTTGCTCTGTCAGTTTTGGGCGCACCGATATATTTTTCTACATTGTATGAGGTGTACCTCAATGTCATTTGTTGTGATTTGCGTTGTGATCCAAGTATCACGCTTATATCGCTTGGATTTGAGTTTTGATGATTGGATTTCATGATATTGGTTTTCGTGCACCATGGCTGCACCTACTGGGTATTTACATTTTTGTGCATAATTATTGCACTTGATATATATTTTATACACCGTTGTATTGATTTGCGATTTGTGCATATTTAGTGCACTTTATATCGATTTTGTGCCTTGGTAGCACGTGTTTATGATTTCGTGGATTTCATACTGTTGATTTGATTATGTGCGTTTGGTACGCACTCGATTTGATTCTTGCACTCGGTATAGCTCATATATGCTTGCAGTGCATTGATACGGATTTTGTGCACATAGTTGCACATGTTTTTGATTTTATACACCTTGGTACACTCGGTGTTGTTTTTATATACGCATTTGCGTTATTGATGAGTTTTTGTGCATGGGTTGCACCGTATTTGTATTTCGTACACTTGGTGCACCAGATTAGTATTTTCGCGCATGTTGGGCGCATGATATGAGATGTGATTTTGTGCAAACCGGATGCACTCGATTTGGGATTTTCATTCGTGCATGTTAGTTGCACTGGTTTGAGATTTACATGCACTATAGATGCGCTAGATGTTGCTGTCGTGCACACCCGTTGCACTGGACAGATGCTTTCGTGCACACCCGTTGCACTTAGTTTTACTTTTGTGCACGTTCGTAGCACTTGTATTTGGATTTGGTTCCCGTGCGCACCAGACGCACGTGATTATTGGATACGCCTTTTGAGGCTGATTTTGCTTTGAGGCACTTTGTTTTCATGATGGGTACTATATTATGTAGTAGCCGAACAGGACTGATTTGAGGACAGTACCCGAGTATTTTGTATGCATTAAACGTTTAACCAGAGGTTTTCAAAAAGGAGCTATAGTCTCACTATTTCCTACGTGTCCGTGAGAGACACGAATGTTTACAAGGAAATCCTTTTGGGATATTTCAAAAAGGCAGAACGTATGTTTAGCAAAACCAATATGAGCATATATTTATTACTTTACAAATGAGCGTCCGTCACTTGTGTCGTGAGTTACGCATCACACGGCGATTCAGAAAAGATTTTGCATGTGTTTTATTCAGTTTAAAGGATTTTTCCAGGGATGCGTTCTATATATGTATTATAGTATTTGACCAGTGTTTATTGGATTTCAGTAGTGGATTTCGAGATCTGTATTCCCATTGTAACTCCGATGATATACGTGCAAATCCGATGGTTTGCGTGTCGCTTGACGGAGTTCGATTTTGAGTTTTGTACTCGTTTTCATGCGCACTTGACGTGCTGTGTTATACGGTATCTTCTGTGATTTCGGACCCCCGTTGATTTGAGCTGATTGTTGAAATGTTTTAGTGTTTGGGGGTGTAAATTTAAATTCGGGGACCGAATTTCTTTAATGGGAGAAGATTGTAACATTTCAGAAAAATAAAATATTATTTTTGGGAATTTTTATAATTAAATAATAAATATTATGAATATTTAGATAATGCGGTATAATTAAATACCGATAAATTGGGAAATATTTGGATATTATGTAAATTATTGAATTTGAAAGATATTATAAGATTTGAGCATTTATAGATTGTTATATAATTAATTATATTCTATTTTAATTCTAATCGCGATTAAATATCGCTAATCGTGCATTAAGTTTGTTTTGTGCACATGACATGCACCATGTCTTTTTCACTTTGTTACATTTTTGTAACCATGGCTCATTTGGGTTTCTATTGTGAAAAGAAAAGAAAAGATAAAGAAAACAAAACAAAAGAAAAGAAAAAAAAGAAAAGAAAAAGAAAACACTAAACAAATGGGTATGGGCATGAGAGAGAGAAAGAGGGTGAGGGGTCTTCCTTTGACCAAGCTCCCATTCTTTCTTCATCCCTTCATCATTTTCCTCCCTCTCATTCCCCCATGGCAGCCCTCTTCCTCCCCCATCTCTAAACGCTCACAAATCCATGAAAAATTCATCAAAAGTTCATCCCCACTTCACAAAAGACATGCACAAGCTCACTACAAACACTTTGGACCAAGAAAAATCGGATTTTGAAGACTTGGGGCAACTCAAGAAAATTCTTGAGTTGCCAGATGAGGTAATTTCTTAACCATTAGCATTGTATATCATTCACTTTAGCTTCCATATTGGTTTAGAAATGTTTTAGTTCGGTTTAGTGAACTTTGGAAATTCCAAGTTAAGGGTTAGGGTTTGATTTGAATCTAAAGGTGTAATTGATGTTAGTAGGGACCATATAACCCCTGTAGTGTTAGTTTTATGGACTAAAACAGAGACTGGAACCCCTTAACCCAAACTTAGAAACCCCGATATCGGGAAATTGTGGGATTTGTGATGAGAATTGGAGATCTGCTAACACCCGGAGCCTCTGAAAATTATTTAGCAAAACAGAGAGTCATGCAGGCAACTTAGAAGCTACCCTGAAGGCCCTAGCCCCTAACTCCTCACCCAGGCCGCAAATATATTCCTTCTGGCCGCAATTTGCGGCCAGAGCATGGAATCTGGTGTTCGTTCTGGGTCCAGGGCTTTATCTCAAGTAAAATAGACTCTTTACATATGAAAAATTGGTTAATTTCTCCTAGGGTAAAATCTGGGACCATTTTCTTGAGTTGCTTCTTGTTTTGCGATTTCGTTTTGACTTGAATTTTGGTATTTGATGTATTTTATCCCGTCGTGTGGCGTTTGAACGCCAACGACTAGGGTTATTGGTCGTGTTTTGCATGCGAGGCTATAGGTTTTGACCTATGGGCGAAACGTGGGCCGTTTTGGTTTTCCGACTTGGTTTTAATATGCGATACGATGTGTTATGATATGTAGGTACCCCCATGTGGACTTCGAGATGACGAGGATGAGCGTGGCGTCATCGACTCTAGCAAGCGAAGATCAATATGAGTAGATCTATATTTTCGAGGGAAGTTGGGTGGATGGCGTATAGCACCCTCGCAAACTTGATGGAAACCGATTTATATATAAAATATGGGTAAGGAAACCAAGATTAGGAAACTAGGGTTATGGTTAAAAGATAGTTAGAGATGAATGATGGGATATATGTATTGAGATATAACATGAAAGTTTTAAAGATATGAAAAGTGAATGTGAATCACGACTTATAGATATATAGTTGCACTAGAATAACTATGAATTTTAGAGTAACATGACATTTGATGTATAGGGTAGAATGTATATATAAATTTTACTTAATGTGATGAAAAGAATACACGATGTGATATGATGACTTGATGATATGTTGGTAAACGGATGCGAGTCGATTGAGAGGATTGATACCCTTGCAGGTCCCCCGATATGAGATTGTTATGGATGCGACCTGGGACATACGTATATAGATATATATAGAATGTCGTGAATCATGAGTGATATGCCGTACGAGACGTTAGGTCCGTACCCCTCTTTGTCATATAGGAGGATAGGATCCCCGATGGTTTATTGCCGCCGTACGATGATTTTCCATACGCGATGAGTTGAGCTTGATGATTGATCCATACCCTTGACTAGAGGATACTGTACGATGGATTTTACCGTAAGTGATGTTATGAGGCTGGATGCCGATTGATAGATTCACCGACTCGGTCATGTTATATATGTATACATGTTAGCACTCGCATACGATTTACTTTATGCCACGCTCATGTTACTCTCATTGCATTACATATACCTGTGCTAGTACACCTGCACCATTACCGTTGATGCGTATGTTACACTTACACGGATTTGCCGGCTCACACACTTCATCATTGATAATTGCCAAGTCACTACACAGTAGGACTGCTGCATCAGGATATGACTCCTTGCATAATTTTACTTGCTATAGTTACATATGCACCTTTATACGATGTTGTATTTGACTTTGGATAATTTGGGAACCGCATGATATATTTTAAAACTAGATTCATTTAAAAGAGCGGTTTTCCCTTGATATGTGCATATTAGTGTTCCATGCTGCATGATATACGGATATGCTTACATTCTATTATATGTCGCATACATCATGCTTTACGATTATACACATTGAGATATGCCGTTTTCATGAGATTTCTTGATTTGAGAACCGTGGTTATTTCAAAATAAAGTATATATTCTTTTTAAAACCCGGTTTCTCTTGATATGATATTTCAGTGCATCCACCATGCGTTTTCGCGGTTCTGAGACGTGCGATATGTGAAACCCGATTCGAGGAGTTGGATGATCCATTTGCGGGTTCATTGTGGACCCGGTACGGTACCCCAGGGCGAGAAGATCGTGGGGATGACGATGAGCCTGGCAGAGGGACAACTACCTACCAGTGATTGGTTGGGCCTGGCGGTTATCCGGAGGATACTGACCGGAGTCGGGAGATAGATAGGGGCCGACCCGTCTGTCGGAGCCCGAGGGCCGATCCCGCAGACGGAGCCTGAGGGCCGATCCGGATTGACGGAGCCTGAGATATATGAGGATTTACGTGTCGATGCTGGACACGGGTTTCATGATGTTTCAAGTATCGATGTTGGACACTTAGTTTCCATGATTTTAATGTGTCGCGAGGGACACACATTGATTTATATCCTCATACTTTCATGCATATGCTTTTATGATATTTACATACATGATGTTGTTGTGTCACTGGTTGACACGTGGACGAGATCCACATGCATACAGATTTTGATTATATGGTTGGATGATATCCACATGCTCATAGGCATTGATTACATTGTTGGTACATATACAGATACGGTCATCCTAGATATCATAGTATTACCTTTATGATACAGATGACCTATGAGTCGTTGTTTATTCGATTTCTACATGTTGATGTTTTTCTACTCACGAGTTGGCAACTCACCCCCGTTGTGCCACAGTTCTTGCAGGTTGACTGCATGGATCAGTAGCTGCATCACTGGCACACAACTAATTTTGGGTGATTTGCTTGGTAGGTGGGACATTTGTATCGTACCCACTCTTGTATTCATTATTCATATTGTATCTAGTCAACTCCCTCAATCAAACTTGTATTTGTATAAGTAATGAGACTTAGTGAGACTTGTGATTGCGAGACTTAGAGCGAGAGGTTTTTCGCTACTTGTGGTTTTGATGTCTTGTATATTTCTTTATCTTTTGTGGTGAACTTCGCCGTTAGGCGTCGTATACTTATATTTACTGTCTTGCATGGCTGTGATCCGCCGTTTGGCGAATAGATAGCTCCCACTTGGGGATGCCTTTATCATTATCTTGTATTGTGGTTTTGGATCAAAAAAAAATACAAAGGAGGTGCTGTCCAAATTTTTAAAAGTCGAAACATGTTCTCAACTAGTAACACCCACTTGGATTTTTCATGTTCTGCTATTTATGCATTTAAGAAAAACTTTAATTTCATTATACCTTTATTTCAAAACTTCACCTCTTTTATTCCTTTAAGGGTTTAGATTTCTGAGTTTCGGCTTACTTGAATTACGTTACGCCTTTAGACGTTGCGTGATTTAAGTGCCGGTCACGAGCTAATATTTCGGGTCGTGACAACCTCGCCTGAAACAATTTCTTTGAGGTCTCGTATCTTGCGATATGAGATTGCTCTCTATATAAATCCTTGGTATGGAGGAAGATGGAAGCTAAGTCCATCTTCTCGTGCCGCCTCTGGTGTTCATTATCCATTGAGGCCAGCACGAGACACTTGGCTTTCACACAGTCTAATTTCCATGTCTTACGGATCTCAATATCCGCGACGGTGGAATCTGGACCTGGGACGGCAGGGGCTTTGCTAGTAAGGAGGTAGCCCAACTTGTCATAGGTTATGGCCATCTGGACATTCCTTAGCCAATCTTTATAGTTTGTGTTAGTGTATATGCCCTAGAGGCCATTACTGTATCATACTAGTATGCATATTACTTAATGGAAGCTTGGGATATTCACCTTGTATTGACAATCTTTCTCAAAATGGTAGTATGCTACTTGGTTTGTTTCTTCTTTAATGTGTGCATGTGTTTCTTTTAGCATATCGCCTTTACAAATTAGTGGAGCCCTTAGGATCTTTGCTTGATTATCAGCGTTGTGATGGCAGTCACACTCATGGGGGCTGGGTAATCTATAAGCACATCCTTATGCAGGTCCCTAGTCGTAGGACTATCGAGACAGGGCATCGATACTCCGAAGTAGACTAGCGTATGCGCTTCTTATCCCAGCTTGGGAGACGGTCTGTCCCACAGCCGTCAGTACGTCGTACTTGAGATAGTATGCGGGTGCTCGTTAGGTTACGAGTACACTGGACAGGACTCGTCGGGAACTGTTGGTTGGTATTATACCTATCGTCAGTTATCAGTTCCCAGGTGACATGAGTACAGCTTAGTCCATTGACTTGACACTGTCACTTCGCCTCGAGTGTGTTCCCACTGTACTTTGATTAATACCCTACCACGGCTCAAAGGAGTCGTGCAAACAGGTAGTTTTTGGGTGCAGTCCCGAAGCACTTGGAGGCAGTGACGGTTAGACAGGATTCGTCTCTCCCGGTATTGGGGGTTGATATCGTGCTGTGTCTAGGAGAGCCATTACACAAAGTCCCTGGCCAGGGCAAGCGAGATAGACTGGTAGGTTTCCAGTGTTATCTTAGGTGTTCTGGGCTACGCTCCGGCACAACTTATACCGCTAGTAGGGGACTGACGTTTACCGCCCCCCTAGGCCCTCCTTGCGATGTTCTTAGACGAACAGATCGGGTTGTATGGAGACTGTCACATACATGCTCAGTAGGAGTTCAGATGGGTTTACCTCGTCAGTCTTCTTATCGGCATCTACCTGGGGACCGTTACGCACAGCTAGTGCCGCTTGTGGTCTGTGGTTAAACCCACTGCCAGCGTAGTGTCGAGTCTTTAGAGTCCCACACAGAGGGTTATTCGCCTTTGGGCAAAACAGAGTAGAGGTCGCATGGTTCTGCGACAGGGTTCGTTCACATCTGCGCACTTGTGCACGTTTGGCGTCCGGACAGACATTACTAGCGGGCTCTGGTTTGAGCCAGATCCTAGTATATGTTTTTGGGGTTAGTTTTATCTCATAGCATTCATGTTCCTCGGAACACGAATGCGGGTTTGTATGCACAGTTGATTGAGGCGGAGGAAGATGATTTTCATTAGGTTTTTGGAACGGGTGCGTATGCACAGTTGACAGTCGTCTTTTTCCAAACCCTAATGAATTTGTGATATATCAATTAATAATATTAATTAAATGAAATTGTGTCATGGTTGGGTTTGTTGACTTGTTGACCAAGGTTGACTTGTTGACCTTGGTTGAAACTTTGACCATCATCATTACACATCAAAGATGCTCTTTGATCTTTGCAAAAACCATTTAATGTGAAATGATAATGATCTCATCAAACCTTCCATCAACCTTTTCATTTGATTAAATTTTTTAATTTGATTAAATCACTTATATTGTTATGGTTGTAAAAACTATCTCATTCTATCATAACAACTCTCTCTCCTCTCTTCATCTTCCTCCTCCTCTAGTTCAAGGAGAACCATTCTCATGAATTGAGAAACCTCTCCTTGAAGATAAAACACCTAAAGCTTCTCTCTACTCTTCCTAAGGTTGAAGGTCTAGCAAGCCGGAAACTTTAGTTTTTCTCAAAGTTCGAGAAAGGAGCTCAAGGAAGAAACCCTCAGGTGGATCCATCTTCGACAAGAGAAGGCAACGAGGAAAGCACCATCCGACCACTACAAAGAGTCCAAGAAGAAGGAGTTCAAGTGAGGTATAACCCTTAACCGAGTAGATAACTCTCTCTTGTTAGTTGCTAGTGTGTAGTTTAGCCAAGATCCGTTTTCGTAGTCCATGTTACCTAAGTCTTAAAAATCATTTTTCACCATTTCCGCAAGCCCGAAAGAGCCGGGAGAGGTAACGTGGACTTACAGTGGTATCAGAGCCTAACTAAACACACCCTACTTTGTTAGCAAAGTATCTAGAATATCGATCGGAAAAAAATCACAAAAACACGTCCGGAAAAAATCCACTTTCTGTCGATTTTTTATACTGTTCAAAAAAATATTTAACATACATGAAAAATCGTCTCAGGGTTTTTATAGAACACACAGCAAAAAATGTGCCGCTGACTCGGCCAACTCACCACGGAACCGCGGCCAAACCATGCGTTTGGCCGCGGATCCGCGGCCGAGTTAACTCGGCCGCGACTCCGTTTGGCTGCAGTGTTCTTACTGTGTTGTTTTGGGATTTTTAATACAGTTTGTTTCTACCCAGATTTTCCAGAGAACAAATTTGTTTTTGGGGTGGTTACAAATCCGTATTTTTGTCGATTTTCTGTAGACTTTGGCTAATGGGTTGTATCTGTAATGTTTTATATGTATTGAACGTCTGCTAATCGTTATACATCGATTAGTGGGGGTTATACATATCTGTGATCTGTGATGTTGATGGTATGTGTATATGAATTCGTTGGATTGTCGCGGATGAATAGCCCGGGGGAATTGTGAGATGAGAGTTTTGTTTATCTTTCAATTCTTGTAATATGTAAATTGATGTAATATTATTTGTATGGCCGCACAACCGGGTCGGGGTTGTATCCGTCATTATATAATTTCTTTTTACTGTTTTTGCTCCTACCCAAGGTGGGGTGCACAAACTACCGGGTACCTCGAAGTGCCGAGTGGCCTACTTACGTCGTTGAGGGAGGTTGCTTCACTTCGGATACTTGGCGGGTAGTTTACCGCACCCGTAGGGGTCTAGGGTGGGGTTTGGCTATTCATCGCGACCGTGTAATCCGCTCTTCGTTGCAGGCTCGTACGAATTGCGGATTCCTAGTATATCCAATGTATTCATCTATGATCTGGAATGGCTATCATTGCATGTGACGAATGTTTATATATATCTATATGATATCTATTTAGGCGTTGCTTATGTTTTGCATCCGCGCTAGTCCACCCCCCGCTTTGTCGTTAGTTAAGTAACCTAACGGGTGATGACGGGACCCCGTGGCGAATGCGGATGGCATAAGCGTACGTCATATTTTTGTTGTTTTCTGCAATGGTAGGATTAAATGATGAGACGCATTGGAATTAATGCAAGAAAAAAAATAAACCAAGTAAAAGTCGTTGGAACACTTTGAAAACCACTCGGTTCTTTTTAAAACCAAACTTTTAAATGCCGAGCTTGAACCACTCCTTTTGAAAGCTATCTTGTTCCTTCGATTATATCAAGTTCACTACATTCACGGTTTCGCCAAAACCATTCGTAGCCCTCCGTCGTTTCACATGAATGGTCAATAAGTATTCAAGCTATATATGTTGGCCAAAGTCAAGGAATAGTGATTGGTAGCTATTGGGTATTCAGATGCAGCATAGATAGATGTGTTGGTTTAGGGCAGTCGTTCTACCATTTTGGCCAAAGTCAAGGGTATGTGCGGGTGGGCTCAAATTAACCTGGAGAATGACGGGTAGAACTTGACATGTGACTTATGATATTTTGGCCAAAGTCTAGGTCATAAGAGCATAGGGCAAAAATCCACATCGGGAGTTTCAAAAGAACTGAAACTTGCTAGCGCTGCATACCATTTGGAGTGTGATGATTCTGGTAGGATTCCTTCAGTTTTGCCATGCGATGATATTTGGATCCCGATCCTACTGTGAGTATATGCTACTCCTCCGGAACTTTCTCACTTAACGATCAATGCTATAAACCAAGTAGATGTCTAGAAAAGTGTTAGCGGGGCTACGCCCCCAGGGAAAAGAGGTTATTTAATTAAGGAACTTCGCGAAAGCGTTGGAAAACCTCCCTCGAAGTACCGACACTGGCCTGGCTGAACGGTTAAGCAAGTATTGTACGGTGAGATTGATCCTGACTAATTCTTCCTTTATGGTTTGAGGAGGGATTCGAGAGACAGTGGGAGCCATCCTGTTTAGACAAATTAAAAACCACTCTAAACTTGCAAGAGCATCATGCTAAAGTGTTTCTTCTCTCTCTCCTAAATTGCAGCGACCAAACATCATGACTGGACTTAAGTTACTACTAGATAAAAACATACTGACATGGCCAAACTACAAAGATTGGCTCAGGAATGTCAAAATGGCAATCACTTATGACAAGTTGGGGTATCTTCTTACCACCGAAGCTCCCCCTGTCCCAGGTCCCACCTCCAGCGTCGCGGATAAGGAAATCCGTAAGACTTGGGAGATCGACTGCGCGAAGGCCAAGTGCCTCGTGCTTGCCTCTATGGACAACGAACATCAGAGGAGGCATGAGAATATGGACCTCGAATCCATATTTCTCCATGCAAAAGAACTGTATGGAGAGCAATCTCGTATCGCCAGATACGAAGTGTCGAAGAAGTTGTTTTCGGAAAGATTGGCCGTCGGATCATCGGTAGCGGAACACGTGCTTAAGATGATTGGCTACATAGAGGAGCTCGCGGACCTTGGGACCACGTTGGAGAATGAGCTCTATACGGACTTGATTCTTCAGTCCCTTCCTTCCACTTACGCCCAGTTCATCCTGAATTTCAACTTGCAAGAAAAGGAATTTGAACTTTCAGAACTCCTCAACATGCTGAGGAGTGCAGAGGGCACCCTACAGAAAGGTAGGGAAACATCCACTTTGTTTGTAGGAGGATCTTCCTCTTCTAGGTCCAAGGCAAAAGCCAAGGGAAAGAAGAAGAAAACCCCCGCCAAACCAAGGGGCGGTGTTAGTAAGGTGGATACGAAGGGAAAGGCAAAAGCAACAAAGGTAGCGGGGAAGCTTGTGGATAAGGAGAATGCTTTTACTGTCACAAGAGTGGACACTAGAAGAAAGATTGCAGGGCTTGGAAAGCCAGAACACAGGATCTGAAGCAGGATGCGGCTTCAGCTTCAAGTATGTATGTTATTGAAAACTGTCTATCAATAAACTCTACGTCCTGGGTATTGGATACCGGATCAGGATCTCATATCTGTAATTCTTTGCAGGCGTTGAGAAAGCGTAGGTTTTTGAAAGCAGGTGACATGACCCTCAAAGTTGCAAACGGAGCTAGCATGGATGCTGAGGCTGTGGGGGACTATCACCTGGGAATGTCATATGGGCATGTTTTGGTTTTACGTAATTGCTTTTTTGTACCCAATGCAACTTGTAATATCATTTCTGTATCTTTAGTTTCTAAAGAAGGTTATGAATTTGCGTTTGTAAGTAATGTTGTAAACATTCACCTTAATCAAGTTCTGATTGGGTCAGGTACATTGAGCAATGGTATATACGTATTAAACCAACCACAGATTTTCAATATCCAGAATACACACAAAAGAATGTCTCTGGAAATAAATCAGACTTTCTTATGGTATTGTAGACTGGGTCACATCAATGAGAGAAGGTTGACAAAGTTACATACAGAAGGATATTTGGATCCGTTCGAATATCAATCATATGCAACTTGTCAATCCTGTCTCAAAGGAAAGATGACAAAAGACTCCGTTCACTGGAAACGGAGTGAGAGCGAGCGAGCTCTTGGGACTCGTACACAGCGACGTGTGCGGTCCAATGTCTACACATGCACGAAACGGTTATTCTTACTTCATTACTTTTACGGATGACTTTTTAAGGTACGGTTATGTCTTCTTAATGAAACATAAATCCGAAGCCTTTGGAAAATTCCAGGAATATAAGAATGAAGTAGAAAAACAAACAGGCAAAGGTATCAAAACACGGAGATCTGATCGAGGTGGTGAATACTTAAGTTCCGAGTTCTTGGATTACTTAAAAGAGAATGGAATTCTCTCTCAGCTTACTCCTCCATACACTCCGCAACATAACGGTGTATCGGAGAGACGGAACCGAACCCTATTGGATATGGTACGGTCCATGATGAGTAACGCTGAGTTACCGCGATCATTCTGGGGATATGCGCTAGAATCAGCTGCATACCTTTTGAATCGAGTTCCAACTAAGACTGTGCCTACTACACCATATCAGATGTGGTGTGGGAAGAGACCCTATCTTAATCACATTAAGACATGGGGATGTCCAGCTTTTGTCAAAAAGCAGCATGCGGACAAGCTCGAGGCACGCTCAGTACAATGCAAGTTTGTGGGATATCCAAAGAACTCCAAGGGATATTTCTTCTATTGCGAAGAGGAACAAAAGGTTTTTATTTCTCGGCATGCCCACTTCTTGGAAACTCAGTTTTTGGAGAATCAGATAAGTGGGAGCGCAATAGAACCGGAAGAAATTCCAGAACCACGAGCTATTACTGAAAGCTTAGTAGAACCAGAGGGTTCGAAAGACCAGGACATTCCTACGCCGCTTCGCAGAAGTAGTAGGCAGTCTCATCCGCCCGAGAGATACTACGGTTTTCTCATAGACGGGGATAGAGAGGATTGCATCATTGATAGTGATGAGACGAATAGCTTCCAGCAGGCCATTCAGAGCGTTGACTCGGTAAAATGGCTGGATGCAATGCGGACCGAAATAGAGTCCATGTACACCAACAAAGTATGGACGTTGGACATTGCTCCAAATGGGGTAAAACCCGTAGGATGCAAGTGGATCTTCAAAAGGAAGATTGGTGTAGATGGACAGGTTGATACCTATAAAGCTAGACTTGTTGCAAAGGGTTTCCGTCAAAGACCTGGCTTGGACTACGACGAAACCTTTTCTCCAGTGGCTATGCTGAAATCCATTTGGATCCTTCTTGCCATTGCTGCCTTCCACTATTATAAGATCTGGCAAATGGACGTAAAGACCACTTTTCTAAATGGAAATTTAGAGGAGTGTGTCTATATGGACCAGCCAGAGGGTTTCATTCAGGGTGGGAGCAGTGGAAAGGTGTGCAAGTTGCTTAAGTCCATCTATGGACTAAAGAAGGCATCGCGGAGTTGTAACATCTGTTTTGACGAGACGGTCAAAGAATTTGGCTTTATCAAAAATCCAGATGAACCATACATCTATAGTAGATTTGTAGCGAGAACTGTAGTATTCCTCGTTTTATACGTGGATGGCATTCTCTTGATAGGAAATGACATTCCTATGCTACAATCTGTCAAAGGGTTCTTGTCACACAGGTTCTCCATGAAAGACCTGGGTGATGCCTCATACATTCTGGGGATTCCGATCTATCATGACAGATCCAAGAGGATACTGGGACTCTCACAGTCCAGGTACATCGACACCATAATGAAAAGATTCAGTATGGCAGATTCCAAGCGCGGTAATCTACCGGCTTGTCACGGGATCACCCTCTCCAAAGAGATGTCTCCCAAGACTGATTTGGAAAGGGACCGCATGTCTATTATACCCTACGCTTCTGCGGTAGGCTTTATAATGTATGCGATGTTGTGTACCAGACCAGATGTAGCTTATGCTCTGAGTGTGGTAAGCCGGTATCAGTCAAACCCTGGGGAGAAACACTGGATAGCGGTAAAGAACATTCTCAAGTACCTGAAAAGGACTAAGGAGATGTTCTTGGTGTATGGAGGAAAAGACCTCCAGATCGAGGCCTTTGCTGACTCCAGCTTCCAGAGTGACAAGGATGATTCCAAGTCCATGTTGGGTTATGTCTTTACCCTCTATGGAGGGGCGGTGTGTTGGAAGAGTTCCAAACAGGAAACCGTTGCTGACTCGACGATGGAAGCGGAATATATCGCTGCTGCAGATGCCGCAAAGGAAGCTGTCTGGATGAAGAAGTTCCTCACGGAGCTTCAGGTGGTTCCTACCATTGTTGATCCAATACCGCTGTATTGCGACAACAACGGAGCTATAGCTTTAGCGAAGGAACCCAGGTCCCATCATAAGTCCAGGCATATCTTGAGGCGGTATCACCTGATCAGGGAGATCATGGGTCGCCAGGAGATCGAGGTTCGGAGAGTTGCTACGGAAGATAACACTGCTGATCCATTCACGAAGGCCTTACCCCAGACTCAGTTCGAGCGGCTGATCGAGATGATAGGTTTTCGATACGCCAGTACATGGCCTTAGTGCAAGTGGGAGATTGTTAGTGTATATGACCTAGAGGCCATTATTGTACCATACTAGTATGTATATTACTTAATGTAAGCTTGGGATATTCATCTTGTATTGACAATCTTGCTCAAAATAGTAGCATACTACTTGGTTTGTTTCTGCTTTAATGTGTGCATGTGTTTCTTTTAGCATATCGCCTTTACACATTAGTGGAGCCCTTAGGATCTTTGCTTGATTACCAGCGTTGTGATGGCAGTCACACTCGTGGGGGCTGGGTAATCTATAAGCACATCCTTATGCAGGTCCCTAGTCGCAGGACTATCGAGACAGGGCATCGATACTTCGGAGTAGACTAGCATATGCGTTTCTTATCCCAGCATGGGAGACGGTCTGTCCCACAGCCGTCAGTATGTCGTACTTGAGATAGTATGCGGGTGCTCGTTAGGTTACGAGTACACTGGACAGGACTCTTCGGGAACTGTTGGTTGGTATTATACCTATCGTCAGTTATCAGTTCCCAGGTGACATGAGTACAGCTTAGTCCGTTGACTTGATACTGTCACTTCGCCTCAAGTGTGTTCCCACTGTATTTTGATTACTACCCTACCACGGCTCAAAAGAGTCGTGCAAACAGATAGTTTTTGCGTGCAGTCCCGAAGCACTTGGAGGCAGTGACGGTTAGACAGGATTCGTCTCTCCCGGTATTGGGGGTTGATATCGTGCTGTGTCTAGGAGAGCCATTACACAAAGTCCCTGGCCAGGGCAAGCGAGATAGATTGGTAGGTTTCCAGTGTTATCTTAGGTGTTCTGGGCTACACTCCGGCACGACTTGTACCGCTGGTAGGGGACTGACGTTTACAGCCCCCTAGGCCCACCATGCGATGTTCTTAGACGAACAGACCGGACTGTATGGAGACTGTCCCATACAGGCTCAGTAGGAGTTCAGATGGGTTTACCTCGTCAGTCTTCTTATCGGCATCTACCTGGGGACCGTTATGCACAGCTAGTGCCTCTTGCGGTCTGTAGTTAAACCCACTTCCAGCGTAGTGTCGAGTCCTTAGAGTCTCACACAGAGGGTTATTCGCCTTTGGGCAAAACAGAGTAGAGGTCGCATGGTTTTGTGACAGGGTTCGTTCACATCCGCGCACTTGTGCACGTTTGGCGTCCGGACAGACATTACTAGCGGGCTCTGGTTTGAGCCAGATCCTAGTATATGTTTTGGGGTTAGTTTTATCTCATAGTATTCACGTTCCTCGGAACACGAATGCGGGTGTGTATGCACAGTTGATTGAGGTGGAGGAAGATGATTTTCATTAGGGTTTTGGAACGGGTGCGTATGCACAGTTGATAGTCGTCTTTTTCCAAACCCTAATGAATTTATGATATATCCATTAATAATATTAATTAAATGAAATTGTGTTATGGTTGGGTTTGTTGACTTGTTGACCAAGGTTGACTTGTTGACCTTGGTTGAAACTTTGACCATCATCATTACACATCAAGGATGCTTTTTGATCTTTGCAAAAACCATTTAATGTGAAATGATAATGGTCTCATCAAACCTTCCATCAACCTTTTCATTTGATTAAATTTATTAATTTTATTAAATCACTTATATTGTTATGGTTGTAAAAAACTATCTCATTCTATCATAACAACTCTCTCTCCTCTCTTCATCTTCCTCCTCCTCTAGTTCAAGGAGAATCATTCTCATGAGTTGAGAAACCTCTCCTTGAAGATAAAACACCCAAAGTTTCTCTCTACTCTTCCTAAGGTTGAAGGTCTAGCAAGCCGTAGACTTTAGTTTTTCTCAAAGTTCGAGAAAGGAGCTCAAGGACGAAACCCTCAGGTCGATCCATCTTCGACAAGAGAAGGCAACGAGGAAAGCACCATCCAACCACTACAAAGAGTCCAAGAAGAAGGAGTTCAAGTGAGGTATAACCTCTAACCGAGTAGATAACTCTCTCTTATTAGTTTCTAGTGTGTAGTTTAGTCAAGATCCGTTTTTGTAGTCCATGTTACCTAAGTCTTAAAAACCGTTTTTCACCATTTCCGCAAGCCCGAAAGAGCCGGGAGAGGTAACGTGGACTTACAGTTTGGCCCCGTCAATTTATTTTTATCTAGAAGTAACTTAAGCCCGGTCATTTTGGTCGCTGCAATTTAGGAGAGAGAGAGAAGAAAACAATCGGCATGATACTCTTGCAAGTTTAGATTGGTTATTAGTTTATCTAAACAAGATAGCTCCCACCGTTTCCTTAAATACTCCTTCAAACCATAAAAGAAGAATTAGTCGGGATTAATCGCACCCTACAATTCTTGCCTAACCTTTCGGTCAGGCTAGTGTCGGTACTTCAAGGGAGGTTTTCCAATGCTTTCGTGAAGTTCCTTAATTATGTAACCTCTTTTCCCTAGAGGCGTTGCCCCGCTAACACTGTTTTAGGCACCTACTTGGTTTATATCATTGATTGTTTAAGTGAAAACTCTCTCGAAGAGTAATAAAAATCACGTTGGGATTGAGATCCAACTATCATTGTGTGAAAATTTTGAAGGAATCCTACCAAAATCATCACACTCCAGATGGCATGCAAAACCAACAAGGTTCCTTTTCTTTTGAAACTTCTGATGTGGATTTTTGCCCCAGGCTCTTATGACCTTGACAAATGCCAAAATATCATAAGTCGCAAGTCAAGTTCTATCCATCATTGTCCAGGTTAATCTAACCCATTCGTACAAACCCTTGACGAAGTCCAAAATAGCAGTTTGCCTGTCCCAGATTAACGCATCTATCTATACTACAGATGAATACCCAGCAGTTACCAATCACTATGCCTTGGTGAAGGTAAAAATATATAGCTTGAATACTACTAAATACCCATTTGAAATTACGGAGGGCTACAGATGGTTTTGGCGAAAACCGTGAACGTAATGAACTTGATATAGTCGAAGGAACTATGATAGCTTTTAAAAGGAGTGGTTTAGGCTCCGCATTTAAAAGTTGTTTTTAAAGAAAACAGAGTGGTTTTGAAATTGTTCCAACGATTTAACTTTGGTTTGTTTTCCTTGCATTAATCAATATTAATTCTTTCCCATCATTTAACCCTATCATTGCAGATAGAAACGAAAATAGAACGTACGCTTATGCTATCCGCATTCGCCACGGGGCCCCGTCATGCACCGTTAGGTTACTTAATTAACGGAAGAGCGGGGGCTGGACTAGCGCATGTGCAAAACATAAGCAACGCTTATTATATATAACATATATATATAACCATTCATCTCACACAATAATAGTCATTCCAGACCACAGATCACAGCAACACAGATGAATATATTGGATATACTAGGTTATTCGTGTTTCGCTTTAGCCTAGAACGAAAAATGGATTCCACGATCGTGATGAATAGCCAAACCTCACCCTAGACCCCTACGGGTGCGGAAAACTACCCGCCAAATTCTTAAAGTGAAGCAACCTTCCTCAATAAAATGAGTAGGCCACTCGGCACTTTAAGAACCCGGTAGTTTGTGCACCCCTTCTTGGGTCTATCCTAGGTGCAAGAGAAAAAGTAAATGAAATAATACAACGGTGGCTACAACCTCAACCCGGATGTGCCCCGCAAAAGAATATTGCATCAATTTACAAATATACATGAATGTAAGAAAAGAACACTCTTCTCACATCCCCCTGGCGATTCATTCACGACGATCCAATACTTCATATCCACAAACCATCAACAAGATATTAGATATGTGCAACCCCCACTAATCGACATATAATAATTAGTAGACATTTAGAAACATATATACAGTACATAAAAATACAGATTAACAAGAACTTAGAATTTCGATCGATTATAACTTTCCGCGTTTACCCATGCACAAACCAGTGCACAAACAAATCTGGGTAAAAGCCAAATATTCCAAAAATCATATTTCCAAGTACATGAACCACAAAAAAAATTGGGAGCACATTGGCCATAACTCAGTCGCGGATCCGCGGCCAAATGACCTATTTGGCCACGGTTCCGCAGTCTAGTTGATAGGTTATGTGCTCGAAATTTTTCCTTGGTACTAGAAAAGCCTGTTAGTTATATGTATGCTTCAGAGGCCATTATTGTACATATGATGTATATTATAGTGGATGCTTGGACATACATAGGAAGGACTTTCTTGCTCGATATGATAGTATGCTAGTATGCTAGTATGCTATCTGGTTACTCTTTATCTTAACATGTACACTGATTGTCTCTCTGTTACATGTTGATAAAGCCTTTAGGATATTTACTTGACTACCTGGATTATGATACGGATCATACTAGTGGGACAAAGGTAGTCCGTGAGCACATCCTTTAATGTCCCTAGTCGTGGATGTATCGATACGGGGCATCGATATACCAGAGTAGACTAGCGTATACCTTCTCGACCCATATAGATGGGCAATGGATGATCCCATATCCATTGGTGTTTGACATCAGAGATGATATACGGGTGCTCAGTGGAGACCGGGTACACTAGACAGACTCACCGAGAACTCCTAGATGGTATTATACCTCACGTCAGATGGCAGTTCTCTGGTGACACTGGTACAGGTTAGTCTGTCGACCCGAGATCATCATAGAGTCTTGTGTGATTCCCACCGTGCTTTGATTTCCACCTTACCACGTTCAAGAGAACGTGCAAAACAGTGGTTTTTGGGTACAGTCCCGAGTCACATGGAGGCAATGAGCGATAGGAGGGGATTTCTTCTCTTCCGGTATTGGGGGTTGATGTTGCGCTGTGCTCGATTGGCTATAACAGGAAGTCCCTGGCCAGGGCTGTTTCTGAGATTTACTGTTAAGTGTTATCAGTAGTTTCTCGACCCGTTATGAGCCTCACATAGGCATAACTTATCAAGCTATTGGGGTCTGACGTTAACCAACCCCAGACGAGATATGCGACATATCAGACGAAGAGACCGGACTGTACAGTAGTGTTACTGATTGGATTCACAGGAGTATAAGCAGGCTTGCTTTTTGATCTTCTGATCGCTCAATACCCGGGTGAACGTTACGTTTAGCAGACCGCTTGCGTCTTGTGGGTGTTTGATATGATCATCACCTACTTCCGGGGTATTGATCAGTCTTTAGAGTCCTACACAGAGGTTTCCTGGTTCATGCAAAACGAAGTAGGAGCACGTATATGATATGTGCAGGACCGAGATTAATGCGCGTATGTGATACCGCATTCTATTCTCGCGATATGTGATATCGGTTGGTTATATGTGATATAGCCGGGTTATCGGATCAAGTGTTGATTCGATAAGTTGTTACATTTGATATTAGTCGGTTGTATGTAATATAGCCGGATTATTAAATCAAGTGTTGATTTGATAATTTAATGTATAATTATATATTTGATATATTAGCTTACATTAACTAATATTTTCTCACTAAGTATTTCTTTTTCTCACATGTGCTTTAGTATATATGTGATATATATTAATGCATATATTTTTTTGTGTCATGCTTGCCACATGTGACATGGGTGTATGAGACTCACAGCAAGCTTATGATAATGTATGGTTTTATTTATATAAAGTTAATCAAAATTAGTTGGTAATTAGTCACATGGTTGAAGCTTGTAGAAGCTTGTGGAACTATTGACCAAGTCCACTAATTTTGTTTTACTTGTAGATATTTATTAAGCTAACCATTATTGTTAGCCATGGTTTAATCTCTACATGAGTTAGTGTATGACAATAACTCACCCATGGTTGCTATTCTCACCTCATGAGTTCATTCTCTCATCTTCTTATTCATTGAGAAAGCTTGCTAACTTTTCTCAAGGTAAGAAAATATTGTGAGAAAATTAAATCTAAAGTGAGCCCATTTCTTACTTCATCATCCTCTACTATATTAGCCATTTAGTTTAGGGTGTTTTCTTCACTAATCTACAATTAGCGAAGAGCTAGCATGAGCTTGAATCTCCTCGACGTAGATCATCTTCGGCCTCGAAGATATCGAGAAAGCTTGTTCAATTCTTCATGTGAACCCTTACTAGAGTTCGGGAGTTCAATACTTGGAGCGAAGGGACTACTACACGGAGCTTTAGAAGTGAAGGACCGGTCTACAAAGGTTGTATTCCTCATTCACTTAGTTATAAAGTTGTTTACATATCGTATCGTCTAAATCTCTAGTTAAGATTCTAAGGTTTTAGAACAGAAAAAATTTGAAAACGGCATGGACGATGCCTCCCGAAACCTTGCTGCTGACCTAGGGAACCCAACAAAAGCCTGCTCATATTTTTAAGGTTAATGAAATGGTTTTTTGAACAACTTTTAAAAACAAACAGCAAGCTATATATGGAAATTCAATTTCGGACAATTTTCCGTCGATCGAAATTCTAATTACTTACTAACAAGCTAGTTAAGATTTAAGTAGGCTCTAATGCCACTATAAGTCGATGTCGCACAGCCCACGCACTTGTGGGGAGGCGGAATACACAAAAAACGATTTTTATACTTTGCAACAACGATCTAACTCCAGGATCTTTCAGAAACCCTAACTAGCTAAACTACATAGAGTTCTAAACTACTATGTAAGTGTTTTTTACCTTGTTGAATCAAGTCCTTCGGGTCTTCTTCTCCTTTCCTTGAGCTCTTAAGAAGTGTGGATCTATCTCGGTCGTCGGCCTCCTCGTGTCGAAGACGATCCACCCGAGAGTCTATGGTTCAAGCACCAACCTCTAAACCGAGGTAATTAAAGTACCTAGTTTGCTAAACTAGGTAGCTTAGGAGATGTAGAGTGTTAATTGGACTATTTAATCTCAAGTGACCTTAGGATTCACAACACATGTGAGGGTTAGGGTCTTGAGGAAGAAGGAGGAGAGGAAAATGGAGAGAGAAAGAAAATATGCAAATGAGCTAGTCCTGAGGCAAGTGTAGAATTGCTCATTCATTTTCTCACATCAAGCATGCATTATTTTCCATAGAAAATACTAGCCATGCTTAAATAGTGAGAGCAAACCAATAAAATAAAGAATTAGCCATGCTTTATCCATGCCATAAATATCTCTATTTTCCACCTCATTAATCTATTTCCAAACATAGATAAATCCAATAATGAGGTGTCCCTTTCTAGAAGCATCTCTTGTAAAATTACAAGAATACCCTCACCGTATATACGTACCTGTATTCGTACTGCAAAAATACGAATACGACGAGATAATAATAATCCAATAATATAATACTAGAATCCGGCTTAATCCTAAGTCCACTAGTATTATCCGCCCGAACGACATCTGTGCAACTAGTACACATATGTGATCGGAACCCTGCACGTAAAACCATACGTCCTGTACATTGTTTCGTCTGAGCCAGGGAAACCCTCTGTGTGGGACACTAAAGACTCGACAGTACGCTGGCAGTGGGTTTAACCACAAGTCCGTCAGTGGCACTAACTGTACGTACCGGCTACCCAGGTACCTGTCGAAAAGAAGGTCGACGAGCAAACTCATCCGAACTCCTACTGAGCCTATTCGTGACAATCTCCGTATAGTCCGGTCTGTTCGTCTAAGTGTATTGCATATCGGGTCTAGGGGTGGTAACTGTCAGATCCCTAATAGCGCAATAAGTCGTGTCGGTGTAAGCCCAATACACCCTGAGAAACTACTGGTGTACCTACCAGTAAATCTTACTTGCCTTGGCCAGGGACTTTGTGTATTGGCTAACCGAACACAGCGCGATATCAACTCTCAATACTGGGAGAGACGAATCCTTTCTTTCCACTACTTCCTCCAAGTGCTTCGCGACTGCACCCAACCACTACCTGTTTGCACGACTCATTTTTTATGTCCACGTTACCCACCCCGGTTCTTTCGGGGAGGCGGAATAGGTAAAAATCAAAATTTTCTCACAAGGTGACATGGACCATCCATGATGGATCTTTGCTAAACAAAAACTAACATACTATCTACAAGTTCTAGCTACTATGTAGAATGGTTATACCTATGTCTTGAACTCCTTCACTTCTTGTTGTGGTTCTCCTTCTTGCTTGCTCCTTGTAGTTGCGTAGACGGCTCCTCCTCATCGTCTTCTCTTTGCCGAAGATAGATCCACCCAAGGGCCTCTACCTTGAGCTCCTACCTCAACCAAGAGGTAACTAGAGTGCTTGGTTTGCTAGACAAAGAACTCTAGAAAGAGTAGAGAGATGCTTTGATGGTTTAGTCTCAAAATCTTATGATTTCCAACACATGGAACACTTAAGCTTTGAGAGGAAGAGGGAGAGCTCCAAACATGAGAGAGAAAGAGCAAGAGAGAATTAGCTACTTTTTGCAACCATAATCTCATATGAGAGAATAATGAATTAATAATAATAATTAAAAGAAAATGTGATGGTTCATTTGGAATGACCATTATCATTTCACATTAAATAAATTTTGCAAGAATCAAGAAGCATCTTCCATGTGAAATGATGATGGTCAAATTGTCAACATAAGTCAACTGGTCAACCAAAGTCAAAATGTCAACATAAGTCAAATGGTCAACCTAACCATGGCACAATTATCTTTAATTAATATCATTAATCATATTTCTCATTTTCATTAGGGTTTGGAAAAGTCAACGGTCAACAACCCTAATGAGAATCCTCTGTCTCTGCCTCTGTCAACTGTGCATACACACCCGCATCCGTGTTCCGAAGAACACGAATACAATGAGACAAAACCAATCCCAAAAAAAATACTAGGATCTGGCTTAAACTAAAGCCCACTAGTAATAACTTCCCGGACACCAAACGTGCACAAGTGCGCGGATGTGAACGAACCCCGTCGCAAAACCATGCGACCTCTACTCTGTTTTGCCCAAAGGTGAATAACCCTCTGTGGGACTCTAAAGGCTCGACACTATGCTGGCAGTGGGTTTAACCATAGGCCGCAAGCGGTACTAGCTGTACGTAACGGTCCCCAGGTAGATGCCGATAAGAAGACTGATGAGGTGAACCCATCCGAACTCCTACTGAGCCTGAACGTGACAATCTCCGTACAGTCCGGTCTGTTTTTCTAAGAGTATCGCATGTCGGGCCTAGGGGGTGGTAAATGTCAGACCCCTAATAGCGGTACAAGTTATGTCGGAGTGTAGCCCAGAACACCCTGAGAAACTACTGGAAACACTACCAGTAAATCTCTCTTGCTCTGGCTAGGGATGACTATGTGTAATGGCACTCCTAGACACGATGCGATATCAACTCCCAATACCGGGAGAGACGAATCCTGTCTAACCATCACTTCCTCCAAGTGCTTCGGGACTGCACCCAACTACTACCTGTTTGCACGACTCAATAGAGCCGTGGTAGGGTAGTAATCTAAGAACAGTGGGAACACACTTGAGGCGAAGTGACAGTGTCAAGTCAACGGACTAAGTTGTACTCATGCCACCTGGAAACTGTTGACTGACGATAGGTATAGTACCAACCAACAGTTCCCGACGAGTCATGTCCAGTGTACTCGTAACCTAACGAGTACCTGCATACTATCTCCAGTACGACGTACTGATGGCTGTGGGACAGACCATCTCCCCTGCTGGGATGAGAAGCGTATGCACCAGTCTACTCTGGAGTATCGATGCCCTGTATCGATAATCCTACGACTAGAGACCATAATAAGGATGTGCTTATAGACTACCCGGCCCCCACTAGTGTGATCGCCATCACAACGCCGGTAGTCAAGCAAAGATCCTAAGGACTCCATCAATATATTTTTAACGATATGTTAAAAGAAACATATACACACATATTAAGATAGAAACAAACCAAGTAGCATACTACTATATCGAGCAAGACTGTTGTAAACCCATATATATATATATATCCTAAGCCTCCAAAATGCATTATACAAACTAGTACTGTACAATAATGGCCTCTAGGGCATACATATCCAACATCATTTGAGCCGTGGTAGGGTAGTAATCTAATACCAACCAGCAGTTCCCTACGAGTTCGCCTAGTGAAACTCATAATATAATGAGCACCTGTATACTATCTCTGGTATTGTATACCAATGGCTGCGAGACAGGCCACCTCCCCAGACTAGGGATGAGAAGCATATACACTAGTCTACTCTGGAGTATCGATGCCCAGTCTCGATAATCCTACAACTAGGGACAAGTTTAAGTATGTGCTTATAGACTACCCACCCCCACAAGTGTGACTGCCATCACAACGCTGGTAGTCAAGCAAAAGATCCTAAGGGCTCTATCAACATATATTAGCGATATGTTAAAAGAAATATATACACATGTTAAGATAGAATCAAACAAGATAGTATACTATCATACTGAGAAAGACTATTATTATATCTGTGTATATTCCAAGCTTCCAAAATGTAATATACAATCTAGCACTTTACAATAATGGCCTCTAGGGCATATATCACTAACACTGATCAACTATCAGCAAATCTCATCCACCGTGGCCACGGATTTCTAGTGATAGCCAACTAAACACAGCGCGACATCGACTTCTAATACCAGGAGAGACGAATCATTGACAATCAACCACTGCCTCCATGTGGCTCGGGACTGTACCCAACTAAAACCTGTTTGCACGACTCCTTTGAGCTATGATAAGGTAGTAATCAAAGTACAGTGGGAACTCATACAAGACAAATGACGATCTCAGGTCAAAGGACTAAACTGTACTCATGCTACCTAAGAACTTCCATCTGACGATAGATATAATACCATCTAGAAGTTCTCGGTGATTCCGTCCGGTATACTCACCTTCAGTGAGCACTTGTATACTCTCTTAGGTGACACAACAGCAATGGCTTGTGAGACCGGCCACCGCCCCTCGTCGGGGTCTAAAAATGTATACACTAGTCTACTCCGGAATGTCGATACCCAGTCTCGATACTCCTACGACTAGGGACATTTAAGAATATGCTTATGGACAACCCAGCTCCCACATATATGATCGCCATCATACTGCTGGTTGTCAAGCAACAATCCTACGGGCTTCATTAATGATGATGACAAACCAGATAGCATACTATCATCTCGAGTAAGACTGTTATACCTGTATAGGTCCTCGTTCAATTATCATAATTGTCTACTTACAATCACAATAATTGTCTTGAGGGCATTATATCCAACAATCTCCCACTTGCACTTAAGGTCAATTATTGCAGTATCATATATCCACAACTCGTTTGCTACCGAATACCCAACTTCTCTAGTAATCAGTTTGAACGTGTTTGAGAAATAGCCTCAATGAATGGATCCGCTATAATGTTCCAACTTCATCTCTTTATTCCTCAACCTTGCGGAGATCAACAATCTCCCAAATTGAGCGATACCTCGCCTCAAGAATTTTTCTAGATACTTGATGGGACCAAGTTCATCAATGAACAACTCCATCCAACAAACTTCTTGGGCTGTATTCTCGGTTGAGTCATAACAAGTATCCTGCACCATGATTATCCCAATATCTCTATTGGAACATTATCCAATATACTGATCCTCCGAAGAAGCCAAACTCAAAATTCTGACAGCATCTCTGTCAACCGGGTCACATTGGAAGCCTGAACCAATAACCGCCTCCTAGAGGAGGCTGTCGTTATCTTATACCAAGAACATCCTCTTATGTTCATTACTGCTTTCCAATGTTTCTCTAGGATTGGATTAATATCTGCTTGTTACAGCAAGTCTATAAGCAATATCTGATGTTGTACAAGACATTGCATGATTGACTCAATTGTCTAAGCAAATGATATGTCATTCATGCCAGCCCTTCTCTTCATCAATATAGAAGACATCTCTTTTAGAGAGGGTGACTCTATCACCTGCGGATACACCACCACGCCACGAGTCGTCCATTCTAAAATACTTTAGAATGCTATCCAAGTACCCGATTGGGAAACATACCGAATCTAGATCTAAAACCAGAATTATCTATCTCGTTTTGTACAAGACATTGCATGATTTACTCAATTGCCTAAATAAATAATATGTCATTCATGCCAGTCTCTCTCCTCATCAGTCTAGAAGACATTTCTTTAGAGAGGGTGACTTCATCGCCTGCGGGTACATCACCATGCCAGGAGTCGTCCATTCTAAGATACTTTTAGAATGCTGTTTAACTATCTGATTGGAGAACTTCCCAAATCTAGATCTATTCACCAGAATCCCTGATATATTATCCATATCCAACGTAGAGCAAACACTATGTGACAATCAAAGTTTGACCGATTGTAGTATATGAACATCACTTCCTATCTGGAGTATGTCATCTAAATCCCAGGACAGTACTCCCTACACCTTTCTTAATAGGTTCATATATTGTTTTGATGAAGTCAATCACCTTGACTGTCACATCAAAACAAGTGATCCATCTCCGCTATCCTTGCTTTAATCTACTAATAGACATAATCAACATGCACACTTTCTGCTGCTCCCACTGACTACGATAACCCTTTGGCAGAGTCATATATACGTGCACTTTCAAATTCCCATTTGGAATGACGTTATAATCATCCATCTGCCAGATATCATAGCTAAGAATAGCATCAGCGCTAAGTCATATTTATATGGTCTTCAGTGTAGACACTGAAGTAAAAGTCACATCACAATCCACAACGGGTATTTGATGAAAACTCTTTACAACAAGTCTAGCCTTATTAGATTAGTACCTTTCAACGTGCACAGATCCCGAAAGATCTATTTGCTCCTAATGGGTTTTACCCCTTCACTGCACCCATCAAAGTCCAAAATCCATGATTTGCTGAAGTGCGTAGAGTCTATCTTGGGTATGAAGCATCTAGTCACCTGGAAGTTACCACTTCCTATAACCCGCCGATAATAAGTAGGGGGAACAATAGTGTTGTTCCCCTCCGAACGACGGCCAAGACATGAACGTCTTGCCTGAGATTCGGGGCAGATACTATATGGTTTTATCCGTCTACCTCTCCGAAGATGCTAAGTTGATTTATGGCACCATGTATCGGAGGTTTAGACGGATGCAGCCGATGTAGCAGACTTCGTCAGATTCCCCCTCGCTTGAGGGGTTTTTGATTGTGGGGACGCTCTTCCCTGCAGGCGCAAGCCCCTGCAGTTAATTACGCTACCGCATCGCGGTAACAACTTTCTCCTTCTCCAGAATTTCACTTCGTGTCGTGTGTGTTTGTTTTTTTTGTGGATTCCCGTAGATTGTATACGGAGACTAAGTTATACCGTCGCCCGTAGGACGTAGATTAGTCCAAATCCGTATTTACTTAGATTTGGGTTTGGTGTTTTAGTTTAAGGATACGTTGGCCATATTGAGGTTAAGATCAACTTAAACGTTCGTCAAGGATACGTTAGTCTGATTTGAGACTAAGATCAACTTAACGAGATCGTTTGGATTCGACAAAAGAGCATTTGGAGGCTCTATTGTTCCAGTTTAGGGACGTAGTGGTCCATAGGTAGTTTAAGGACATTGCGGTCCATTGCCAGTTTAGGGACATGGTGGTCCATTGGTAGTTTAAGGACGCATAAGTCCGTGGGTTTAAGGACCCTACAGTCTGTATCTTGGTTTAAGGACGCATAAGTCTATGAGTTTAAGGACCCCACAGTCCGTGTTGATGTGTGGTTGTCGGGACCCGTCACCTCTCTAACGTCGTTGAAGGATTACAACGATAGGAATCAGAGGAGTTCGGAGATATACCCTCGAACCGGATGTAAATTGATTTAGGGGAGCAGCCTTGCTCAGTCAATTTAATTTGAGGACTTACGGCCATGATTGGGCTAAGTCCAGTTGAAAAATGTTCAACATTTTTATTTGTTTTTGGCCTATTAGGCCTGTGCTAGGGCTTTGCCCCTTTTTAATAATGCACTGCATTTTTTTTGTTTTGTTTGGGCTCTGCCCTTTTATAAATGATGCAGAGCATCTATTTTGTTTGGGCTCTGCCCTTTTTATAAATGATGCAGGGCATCTTATCTTGTTTGGGCTCTGCCCTTTTAATGCATTGCATTTTATTTTGGCCTGCTAGGCCTTTTTGATTTGGGCTTGGACCTTCAGTAAACAATGCAGTGCATTTGTCAGGCGCCTTACGCCAATCATTGAGCGCAAGCGCTTGTGGTGGTGACACGTGTCACGCAAGCGCATTGCGCTGCGCTTGCGCTGCTGACACGTGCCGCGCTCTGGTGAGTTGCGGCAATTTCAGAGAGCAATGCTCTATCTTAAAAGCGCCTAGCGCAAGTGGTTCTGGTGCTGACACATGACGCTCTCTGGTGGCTTGCGCCAACCCAGGAGCGCAACAGTGCAGTTTTGCAAGTGCAAGGCACTGTTTCAATAACTTGATCCAATTTTGGATTCAAGAAAAAAGAATCTTTAAGATTCCAGAACCAATGGTTCATAAAAAGTGCAAGGCGCTATTATTATCTATTTGTTTTTTTATTGAAGATCATTGATCTTGTTCTTAGATCAATGATCTATTCAGAAGAAATTCTTCTATTTTATAAAGGTTTTTTTTACCTTTTTCTTGAATTTTTTTCAGAGTTCTCTCTGTTTTTGAAGTTCTTGATCTCTCACAATGTTGATGATCTTTTGAGTTAGGGTCTAGGGGTCTTTATATAGTGCCCATAGATTTGTTAAGTTTGTTAAAGAGATCATTCTCTGAGTGATTTGGAGAATTTTCCCCACCGTTGGATCTTTGATCCAAGGGCTTCTGTTTTACAGAAGACAATCTTCTAGTTTTGACAAGAACAGAAGGATCTTACTAGAATTTTAATTCTGTTTGGCGCAAATGCCCCAGCGCGTGACACGTGTCACGCAGCGCAGAGCGCAACGCAACTGCGCCCACACGTGTCGCGCAGCGCACAGCGCAACTGCATTTGCGCTGACACGTGTCACGCATCGCAGCGCTTGCGCAACTGCGCTGACACGTGTCACACAGCGCAGCGCTTGCGCAACTGCGCTGACACGTGTTGCGCAGCGCAGTGCTTTTGCAATTGAAGCGTTGCTTCCTTTAATTTTTTGTTTTAAATAGAGCCTTGCTCTGATTGGGCGCGCTGCCTCGGGCGCTGCGCTGACGTATCAGCTTTTGATACGTGGCGCGCTGCGCAAGGAATTTGAAGCGTTGCTTCAAATTTTGAATTTTTGAAATTCAAATAGAGTTTTGCTCTGATTGGGGGAAACAAATGCCCCCCACCGTTGCGCTCACGTGGCGCGCACGTGAGTGCAGCGGGGGCAAGATCCTGACCGTTATATCAACTCTGGAGTTGAAGAGGCGCAAGCGCCTATAAATAGGACCCCTGGCCCTTAGTAGATGATTACCATCTTTTAAGAAATTTGATTTTCCAGAGCCTTGCTCTTGTTTTCAAGAACTCCAGAGCTTTGCTCTCATTTCCAAAGTTAGAAAAACTTTAGGTAAAATTAATCTTAAATTGAATTAATTTTAATTAATCTTAACCAACAGAGCCTTGCTCTCATAGATCTTCTGATCTAAAGAAAACCCCTTTGGGGTTTATCCAACAGAGTTTTGCTCTCAAGAATCCATAGATCTACAGAGATCTTGTTCATGGGTTCTAACCCATGAACAGAGCTTTGCTCATGGATCAAAATGTAGATCTTTTTGATCTAAAAATGAAGAACTCCTAAGAGTCTTCATGGATCTTTTAAGATCCCAAAAAATTTAATCTTCTAGGAGTTTAAAGAATACTTTTTTTTTTAGATTTTCTCATCATTATCACAGAGCTAGGCTCTTTTAAGGAATCTTATTCCCCTGAGACCAGAGTTTGATAAGTGTCACTCTGTGACAGAGCTTTGCTCTGAAAGAGGAGATTTTCTCCTTGTCTCTAGGGATTTTTATTATTAATGAGAATGTTCTCTTGGGGATTAACTGACAATTTCATCCAATGATGGGGTTGTCTTATTAACTAATGCATTGTCATCCAGATTTTGTGGGTCCCCCTTTGGTCTCCTACCCACTGCACTACAGTGTGGTGTAATTAATTTTAATTTAATTTTAATTAATTTTTAATTTAATTAATTAATTAATTAAAAAAATTTAAACGCCAAGCGTTGGAATTACAACACTAACGGTTAATTTTGTTCCCTTGCAGTGAACATGTCTTTCGATACTTCATTCCCATTTGCTCGTTCGGAGGAAGGATTTCCCGAAGCGCCCATGGACCGCGAAGTCCTAGCTATGATCAGGGACCACGACCCGGAATATAAGAATCTTCACCTTTGGGGATCGTGGTACAACCAAATTATCATGGGTCGACGGAGCTTTTCGTGCGCAGTACCGTCAGAGCCTATTACGGCGATCCACTATGCCAGCCCACCCCCGGTGCAGTATGCCGTGGAGATGGTCGATTGGACTTCAAAGAGCTTTCTTCATCCTGCTATAGATGCAATACCAGTTCAGCGTCCTATGGTTTTGGATATCTTGGGACGCCGTATTTGTCAAGGTGAGGCGCGACCTTGGGGGCAATCATATAACATAGGTCTGATCCCCCGCCATCCGATCGGCTATCTGCCATGGACTCGCTACATTCTGTCGGCGAAGAAGTCACAGTTGATAAGGCTAGGGTTGTACACTGCAGTTTACATTTCCCTCTTCCAATATCCCACGCTTCCTACCTGGTGGTTTAAGGCCTTTTTGGAGCAGTGGAACATTCCTACTCACACTTTCCTCACAATGGACCGAGAAGTGTCGATTTATTTAGAGGAATTCACAGAGGTCTCCGGCTTACCGGTTATAGGGGAGCACTACGAGGAGTTGCTTCCTACAGACGAGTATGTCTTCGGTCCTAAGCCGGCAGTAAGGGGCCTCACTCCGGAGAATGCTGTTCAACATCAATTTCCAAGTTTGATCAAAGTGTTTAACATTTATGAGGCCCTTTTTATCGAACGTGGGAGCCGCGGAGTTAGCTTCAAGGATTTCATCGCCCGATTCCTTCACCCAAACGTCCTCTCGACAGAAGCTGCTAAGTTTACCACACTCGATGACCTTTTTGGTCTAGGTTTGGATAACCTGCCGGCCAAGGAAATAGACCAAAAGGTTTTTTTCCTTCCTAACTCCCCAATTGTGTCTTTTGCGGAAGTTGCAGCCCCCAGGATGGACGAGGAGGCCTTCTTCTTAGGATTTCTTGGGCTATGGCTGATTTGGTTTGCACTCCCGATGCATTCTCGCCACATGCGGCCCTTTGTCTTTTACCCAGCTCACCGGATGACCATTGGGGTAAAAGTGGCTGTTGGGATCGCCGGCTTGGCACACCTGTATCACGGCCTCAGTCAAGCGGCGGATGCTAATGAGCCTGGGGTATTGCACGTGATCTTCCCGATGCACTACTTCGTATCGTGGCTCGAGCTACATACATTGGGCGTCTTCGGTATGCATAAAAAGCCCTCGTTCTATGACAGGTGCAGCTTCCCTCGAATCATACGACTGATTGGCGCCTCAATTGTGACTCCATCGCCACGGAATGCCAGGGGTTTGCTTCTTCGTCCCCACACCGTTGGAGATGGGGTTTCTTTCATTGACAAAGTATTGACTATCGGAAAGGCATCTACCACCACAGTGCGGCCATTGCAAGACACTTTCAAAGATGGGACCTCAGTTTTGACGGCCTGGGAGACCCTCCATCTATATTCTATCAGACCGGGCTTCCTGGTGTTTAGGCAGAACGGTGCGGCGATTTTCATGAGATACAACCCGCATCGTTTCGCCCAACAACTGAACTATAATCAAGGGGTACCATTGGAGGCTTTCCTATCGGAACCTGCTGCTACTGAAGAAGGGATGGAGAACACGCCGCATCACTTCATGCGTCTGAACACAGGTTCTCATTTTTTTATCAGCAAGCCGGCTTGCGCCCCACGACTCCTCAATGTATATACAGAATGGTACAATCATTCGACGGGCGCCGTTATAAAGGAAGAAAAGCGATTGCTGGTCGACCGTAAGGGCTTGCTTCCCGGTAGCGACTGCAAAGCTCCTCTGGTGCCAAGGACCCCGGTAGTTCCTCCGCTGAAAGATGCTAGAGTCGGACCACCGCGTGTGCAGAGTCCTCCACACAGATTGCCGCTTCCCGATACTGCGGATGTACCACCAGTGCCCCGTGCTCCAGCGGAGACAGTAGTTGTGGCTTCGCCGGAGTCTGGTGTGGGCACGGACATCAGGACCCGCTGCCCCAAGGTGCCTGCAAAGCGCAAGTCGATCCCGCGTGCACCTAGGACTGGTGGGTAGAAGAGGAAAAAGAAGTCGCTCTTCGCAGCTGACGTTGCGTTCGGTCAGGAACCCCATGCTCCCTATAGCGAGGGCCTGGGTGAGTACGGGACCAACAGGGGATTAGTCATGCCGCCGGATGACACGGACTTGGCGGCCGCCATCGCAGCTTCAGAGCAATTGGCGAGGCGAGATGCGTGGCTAGCTAAGCTTGCGCAATCGGGTAATCACTAGTCACATTTTTTATTGCATCATATCTTTATTATTGCCTTTGACTGACGTTTTTCCCCTCTTTTCTTCAAACAGGCATCACCACTGATGAAGCCATTGCTGCTTCCCTCAAAACTATCTAAGAGGAGGAATGACTCAGAGCGTCCTTAGGCCTTGGTACATTTCGATTCATCAATTCTTTATTCTCCTTTTGTTATGGTCGATCTAATCCCCCCTTTTTTATCGCAGGAACCACAATGCCGGTCCCGCCAGGTGACGCGGAGACTCTTCCTGGGCCAGCCGCTGATGTTTCTGCCTCCTCGAAGCTACCGCGAGAGACCCGACTTGAAGAGCCAATGAGAGATGCCTTGAAAGCTCTGGAGGCAACTCTAAACGAGGACGACGACACCATGATGAAGGAAGCGTCGAAGAGGTCCATCGCGACGGCCCGGGAGGAGAGGAAGCGGTTGAGGCGCGAAGCGAAGGCACGCAGGGCTGCTTTGGCCATTGGAGTGGGCTTAAGCACCGTCCCTCGTGCTGATACCCCCTCAGAAGATCCCCCGGTCGCCTTGTCTACAGCTCACAGACAGGCAGTGCGCGCCAATAGGGAGGCTAACGATAAGTCCACCTCAGGTAATATTTCTTTCAAAATTTTGTTGTAAGAATTATAAAGCTGTCGGTTTTTATATATTCTGTCCCGCAGGGCCAAGTCCAATTGAGGGGGAGGCGGAGACCGTCGAACCTGAGGGGCCAGAGGAAGAGGTATTGGTCGAACCCGAGACGATGGTGGACGACACAACCGGGATTGCCGGGCCCGAGTTAGTGGCTGATGAAATGGTCACGTCCACTATGCCTGAGCAGGTGGCCGATGCTGAGCCCGAGGTAGCAGCGGACGGAGCGCCTGAGACCGATGACCCCGTGGAGACGGTGGACAAGACAGCCGCGACTGCTGAGCCCGAGGGAGTAGCGGGTGAGGTGGACATGATTCCTGAGGATGAGCCGACCGCTCTTTCTCAAGAGTCTGGCAATGCTTCGATCATTGCTCTCCCCGCTTATGGCCCCCGCCGTCTCCTGGCCTCGCGAGCACGACGACGGCCCATGTGGAGTCTGGGGATGAGGCCACGGGTGGTGGACTTATATCGATGGAGGAGGGAGACGCCTCCATCTCGGCTAGAGGCTCATTAGGTAAATTTCGGATTACCGTCCCTTTTTTATCTTGCAATCTTTCCTGACAGGTTTATCCTTGTTTTTTAACGCAGGTGCGGCCAGTGCTGATGCTCCATTGCTCGAGGGAGCGCCGTCAACTACTGCCTTGGCGGTGGTCACCTCTCAGCCCTCCCTTGTACCATCAAAGATGTTCGAAGGTATGAGTTTGCAACTTATTAGTTTTATCTTTCAGACGCATAATTTATGTACTAAAATCGTACTGTTGTTTCTTTTCAGGAGTGCTTTTTGACCATCTTTATCAGGTGTTGCTCCCACACTTCTCCTTCCCATCTGAACTCACTTCTCCCTCTAGTGGCGCTGGTGAGTATAGTTTCCGACTGATAACTTTCTTTTTCAGTGATGGAATTATTTCTAAATTTTTCTTGTCCTAACTGTAGTGCTACAAATCAAAGGAGGGGATGAAAGATCGGCCACGCCACCAGCCCTTCCGGCCTTGCCACCTACTGCAGCTGGTATAGCAAACTATCGCATTGATGACCCCCCTTTTTTGTCTTTCTTAAAGTGTCATCTAATCGTATCTTGTTTTTTTTCAGCTGTCGTTCCGATCTCAGCGCCCTTCGAGCCTTGTGTCACAATGCCGGCAGGCCCTTTCCTAAGACGTCCGTCCTCGAAAGGCGCCGTGAATAGTCTGCGCGTGTTGAGCGACTACATTGAGTAACTCGACATCGAGACTCCTACGTCTTCCACGGATTTTGCTACGGCGGTTAACCCAATGCTGGTGATACTCGTAAACTTCCATAACGAGGGCATCGTCACGTCTTGGGTTAATCACTGCAGGGAGATCGAAGCTCGCCTGCATCAACTGGAGTTCATGCGCTCTGCTCCCGAGACCCTAGCCGCAAGTCATCAAAGAGCAGCGTAGATTAAGCAAATCTCTTCTTGCCTCCACCACTTGGAACAAGATGCGGCTTTAAGGCTGAGGGAATGTCAAGATTCTTCAAGCGAGACAGCTCGCCTACGTGCTGAAGTTGAGGCAAACGCTGCCCAGGTGAAGACTATCTTCGAGGGTCTCCTGGAACGCATCTTAAATGGGCTGAACTTGAAGCAGAAACTCGACACTGCCGAGCGCAATGCCCAAGGTCGTGAAGCAGCTCAGCATGCCGTTGGGGAGCAGCTTGCGTCCCTCTTGCAGCAATGGGCTCAAGTGGAGGCAGAACTGGCGGTGGTGGCCGATCAGGAAAAGGCGTGGAAGGAAGTGTGCGAACAACTGATAGGGCTATTTAAGACGCTTCCTTCCCAATAGCTGCCTTTGTATCAATACACTTGTAAAATTTTTCTTTTTTTTTTCAAATAATATGTATCCATTCTTTATTCTTTTGTACGGTTCACCTTATATTTGATTGAAGTTAATAAATAAAGATACACATTTTTTCTTTGCAATGTCTTGTATGCTCTTTTGCTTTCTCTCCTTTCTCTTATTATCGGCGTGCTGTCTTAACAAACACGGTTGACAGATAATAGAATAAACATCTTAGTTTTTTTTAAAGAAATAACGATGGCTTAGGTCGCAGGTTCACATCTGCCGCCTAAGACTTTTCAACTCCATGAGCCGTGAGGGTCCCATAGAGACTTTTCTCCCTACGGATCGAGAGGATCTCGTAGGTGTATTTTCTCCTTAGGAATCGTGAGGATTCCGAAGTGCGTTTTCTCTTATAAGTCGTAAGGATCTTATAAGAGAATTTTCCCTCTTACGTGTCGAGAGGACCCGTAAGCGGTTATTTCCTTCCTTGTCGAGATTCGACTTCGGAGAGTGGGACCCATGAATAGTATACAAGAGATCGTTTTAGACTGACTTGCAGGGTCCTATTGCTCAGGAAACAAGTTTTTTAATCCCTGCTGCCTGAGGCTTTATCTTGCAAGTTGAGACGAATCGGGAATTTCCCGTGGAGACTGATTTCTCTGCGAGCCAACGCGAATCAGGAGGCTGTCATCAAGGTCGCTAGTTTCTTTGAGTTGAGGAGTTTGCCAAGGACACTTGTTTCCCCGGGGGTTGAACTGATCTGTGGTGGTCTCTCAGGTTTTATATAAGTTACCATCAAAACCGTGAAGCTAGGAATTTGATCTTCGCTTCGTTTGCTGGCACTGCGTCTGCTGTATTGAGGCGAATGTCGCGGTTGTCTCTAGGCTGTTAGTGAACCGTCGAGATTTAGCTTAGCTTTCTGGCGGAGCCTGTTGGGAAGGTGTGGTTCCCTCTTTGTTTGTGCCCTTGGATTGTATACAGGGATCGATGTGACCTCAACTGTAGGGCAAAGGTTTCATTCCTTTTTATTGTTTTATTTCCGCGATGCTCTATCATTTCAGCTTTTATATCGCTAAGGTCGCGATTGCCCAATCATTTCGGCTATTTTTCGCGGTGCCCAATCATTTCGGCTATTTATTTTATTTTTACTCGCTGCTTTTTATTGCGAGTTGCCCAATCATTTCGGCTGTTTTATATGCATACGTTTTTACTTGCTGCTTTTTATTGCAAGTTGCCCCATCATTTCGGCTATTTCGTATGCATGTGCGGCCTACTGACTTTTCGCCGTAAACCTGAAATTAGACACCGATTTCGGCATCAGCACCGCTACAACTGGGATATTGCCAGGAGCGAATCATCATTTGCCTCTGTCGATGTCGAACAAAGGTGGCTTAGCGAACATGGTTAAGGTCCTTTCGACTAAGACTTTTAACTTCATGAGCCGTAAGGGTCTCACAAAGGTGTTTCTCCCTACAAGTCGTGAGGATCTTGTAGGTGTGTTTCTCCTTAGGAATTGTGAGGATTCCTAAGTGTATGTTCCTCTGTAAGTCGTAAGGATCCTACAAGAGGGTTTTCTCCTCGTAAGTCGAGAGGACTTATAAGGGTTGTTCATCATGCGTACATATCCCCAGTCACGAATGGGATTTGGTTAGGGAAATGTTTATTCGTGCCCGTGGATTGTATACAAGGGTCAGTATTGAGCCACTTGTAGGGCAATATCGAAGGTTGTAAAGGTTTCTTAAGCACAGGTTTAGGTCTCTGTAACTTAAGACTTTCAAATCTTATGAGCCGTGAAGGTCTCATAAGAGAGTTCTCCTTATGAGTCGTGAGGATCTCGCAAGTGTATTTTCTCCTTAGGAATCATGGGGATCCCTAAGTGTGTTGCTCCCTTGTGAGTCGTAAGGATCTCACGCGGGTGGTTTCTCCTTACAAGGTCGAGAGGACCCTGTAAGTGTCATTTAACGAGGTTGCTCCCTTTCAGGTTTTAACAAATATTCGCCGGTAGTCCTGCTGTTTTTACTCACGAAGCCCTTTCGAGTTTTCATCCGTGCCCATTTTGCTTATGGACATACCGTTTTTTTTATTCTTTTTATTCTCTTCTTTTTTTTTACGAGGTCGCGCCCTTTCGGGTTTTCACGAACACTCGCCGGTAGCCCTGCTGTTTTTACTCACGAAGTCCTTTCGGGTTTTCATCCATGCCCATTTTGCTTATGGACATACCGTTTATTATATATATATATATATATATATATATATATATATATATAATTTTTTATTTATCTCCTCAGCCTAAGAATGCTGCGGTAGTAGTTTAAAGACATTTCGGTCCTTCATTAGTTTAAGGACGTTTCGGTCCGCCATTAGTTTAAGGACGTTTCGGTCCATCCAGGAGAAGGCTGGCTACTGCTTATAAAGTTTGAGCTTAGGAAGATAGCGAGTGGACATAGTCGTCGTCATCTATCATTGACCTAGGAGATAACTCGCTAAGCGTAGTATTTCTTTAGGAATCGACCATTTATTGGCCTGTAAGGCCTTTCACCATGCATATCCATGAGTAGATAGGCTCCACCCTGGTAGACCTTGTCTACGATGTACGGGCCTTCATAGTTTGGCTCGAATTTTCCCCGCTTGGCGCGATTGGGGATCATAGGTCTTTTGACCACTAGTACGAGTTCGCCCTGGTGAAATGTCCTCGGCCGGGTCAATCTTTCGTATGAGCGCGTCATCTTTGCTTTGTAAGCCTCCAGATTTTGTTGCGCTATGAGCCGGGTCTCATCGAGGGCATCAAGCTCCTCAAGCCGAAGGTGAGCATTTTCTTCGTCCATCAGCTCGTAGTGGACTGCCACTCGTAGAGAGGGAAACTCTATCTCGAGGGGGAGTACTGCTTCTGTACCGAATACCAACGCATATGGCGTTGTGTTCGTGGCCGTCTTGAACGTAGTCCGATACACCTAGAGAGCTTCTTGCAGTCTCTCGTGCCGGTCCTTCTTATTCGGGACACCGTTTTCTTCATAATCTTTGTCAAGGTTTTATTGAAGGCTTCAGCTAGACCGTTAGCTCGCGGATTATAAACCGAGGAATATCTCCAGTCTATATTGTGTTGTTGCGCGAAGCGACTGATCTTGTGGCTTCTGTAAGCTGGCCCGTTATCGGAGATGATCCGTCATGGAGTTCCAAACCGATATATGACGTGCGTCTTGAAGAAATGGAGGATATTCTCCGTCTTCACTTCTCTTAACGGTATTGATTCTGCCCATTTGGAGAAGTATTCAGTCGTCGCCAGGATGAAACGATGTCCCCTGGATGATGCTGGTTCGATGGGGCCAACTATGTCAGTTCCCCACATTTCGAACGGCCAGCTAGCCACCGTTGGATGTAGTGGATTTGGATGCTGGTGGATGAAGTCCCCATGGATTTGGCACGAGTGGCGTTGCTTCGCATATTCGAAGCAGTCCTGAATCATCGTGGGCCAGTAGTAACCCATCCATTTGATTTTCAACTTCATCTTTGGGCCTGCTTGGTGAGAACCGCAGAGTCCGTCGTGAACTTCCCGAATGACTCTTTTTGTCTGTTCAGGTCCCAGACATCTCAACCATAGAGAATCAAATGACCTCTTGTATAGAGTATCATTGACGAAGGCGAAAGACAGAGCTCGTTTCATAAGCTGATGTCTCGAGGACGCATCTTCGGGCGTTCGACGGTATTTGAAGTAGTCTATAAAGACTTCCCTCCAATACTCGGTATTTTCCCAATCTTTTATTTGCAGGGTCATCTGCTCAGTCGCTCCTTTTTCTTCGGACGATTCCGGAGATATTTCCGCTGGGGCAAGTACCTGACGGCTTTGTACCACGATTCTCACGTCATCGAGGTTCTCATCAGCCAGTTCTTTAGCGAGTTTGGCCAATGCGTCCGCTTTGCTGTTTTCCGCGCGCGGTATGTTTTCCAAAGTGTAGGAGGGAATTTGGGTCAACAATTGTTGCACCTTTTCACCGTACTTCACCAATTCCGGTTTGCACGTTTGGTAGTCGCCATTTACTTGGCTAACGACCAATTGAGAATCTCCATATATGAAGAGGTTTTCAATTCCCATGTCGATGGTGATCTCGAGGCCTGCTATTAAAGCTTCGTATTCGGCTTCATTGTTTGTCCTCGGTTCTGTTAGGGAGAAAGCAAAGCGCATCATCCCTCCTTGTGGGGTTACAAAGATGAGTCATACCCCCGATTTGATTATAGGGGTACTTTGTTTGCGCTTCTTCACGGAAGATGCTCCATCGAAATAAAGCTCCCATCGGGTATCACCACCGTCGATCGCATCAAACGCATGTTCATCTGGAAGATCGCAATTCAAAGGAGAATCGGCGGGTATCGGATGCTCAGCGAGGAAGTCGGCGATGGCCTGGCCTTTCACTGCCTTGTGAGGTTGATATGTTATCGAGAACTCCATCAAGAGTAGGGCCCATTTAGCGAGTCACCCCGTCAATATGGCCTTCGACATCAAATATTTAAGGGGGTCCACCTTCGAAATGAGACGGACTTCATGTGCCAACGCATAGTGTCTGAGCTTTGTTATCGCAAAGATCAACGCCAGGCAGTGTTTTTCAATGGGGGAGTAATTGCTTTCTGCCCCCAATAGAACTCGACTTAAGTAATAGAGAGCTCTCTCCTTCCCTTGATCGTTCTCTTGTGCCCATAATGCACCTAAGGAACCTTCGAGGGCGGTTGTATAAGAATGATGGGCTTTCCGTTAACCGGAGCAGCCAACACTGGCGGGTTCTATAGGTATTGCTTGATCTCGTCTAGCGCGCTTTGGCATCTTTGGTCCCAGACGAACGGGGTTCCTTTCTTCATCAGGTGGCTGTAAGGACGACACTTGCCTGAAAGGTTGGCTATAAATCGCCGTATATACGCAAGCTTCCCTTGGAGAGACCGCAGCTGTTTGAGAATCCTTGGCGAAGGCATTTCTATGATCGCCTTAATCTTTGACGGGTCTATCTCAATACCTCAGTGTCGGAAGATGAATCCCAGGAATTTGCCCGAGGAAACTCCGAATGCACACTTGAGAGGGTTCATCTTCAAGTTGTATTGTCGAAGGCGTTGAAATACGGTCTTCAGATGCTCGAGATGCTCCTCATATGATTTGCTTTTCACCACGAGGTCGTCGATATAACATTCGACGATTTCATGTATAAGGTCATCAAAGATTTTCGTCATGGCCCTCTGATAGGTGGCACCGGCGTTCTTTAATCCGAAGGGCATCACCTTGTAGCAGAATATACCCAAAGGGGTCTTGAAGGTGGTGTGCTTCTGGTCTTCGGGATGCATCTTTATCTAATTATATCCTGATGAGCCGTCCATGAAGGAGAAAACCTCGTAGGTGACGTATTATCTATCATCAGCTCGGTGACTGGCACTGGGAAATCGTCTTTCGGGTAAGCTTTATTGAGATCCCGGAAGTCCACGCATATGCGCACTGTCCCATTTTTCTTCATCACGGGAATGATGTTGGTGATCCACTCGGGATACTGGACCTCCTGGATGAAGCCAGAGTCGATCGGCTTCTTGACCTTAGCATTGATACTCATCTCAAGCTCGAGCCGCATTCTTCTTGGCGCCTGTTTGACCGGCTTGACGTCCGGGATATCGCCAATTTATGCACAGCAATTTCTGGATCTAGTCCTGGCATTTCGGAATAGTTCCATGCGAAGCAATATTTATGCTGCATAAGCAGGTCTTTTAATGAAGCCACCCTCTCTTCAGACAACAGCTCACTAATGAATGTCGGTCGCGTGTCATTCGCTATCCCCAACTCAATTTTCTTGAGGTTATCTGCGGTGGTATGGATTCCATCTTCCAGCTCTTTTGGCGCTGGTGGAAATTCTGAGATCACCTCATCGTCGCTGTTTTCGAAGCACCAAGGAAGGTCATCCATATTCTCGGGCTCTTCTTTTGATATTGTTATCATGTGACAAGTACGAATTCGCTTCCAAGCTGTTCAGACCATAATATTGCATTTTTCATTCCCCTATTCTTATCCTTTTTATAAATAAACAAGTACTCTTGACGCACGTTTGTTGCATATTACAGGATACAGGTTTCTGGAGCAAATACAGTGAAAAAGACACAAAACAACAGAAAAAGGGACTTTTGACCAACAATTAGACGGATCCTAGTCAAGCCTAGACGAAGAACAGTGCAAGGTCCAAAATGTCAAGTGAACGGTCAAAAGATACGAACAAGTTTTCACTGAAGATCTGGAGAAGACCCAGAAGCCCAACAGAGAAAATACATATGAAAATAGGAAGCCCAAGAAAATACAACCCAAGTGCAGAAAATTGGTGACCCAAGCCCACCAAAGGGCCGCGGATCCGCGGCCATTCAGAGCCCGTGTCGGTAGAATTTTTCTGTGTCGGTGCGTCGGTGCGGGTGTTGGGATTTTTTGAGGGCATATCTGTAATTGCACATGCGCGAGACTCTGAAACCCTAATTTTACCTGTTTACCTATAAATTGTACTCAAAATCTGTAAAATGTCATGCCTCTTTTCAATCAATAAATTTCAGAATTTCTGGGAGATAAATTCAGATCTGTTCTATATTGTTTAGGGGGAGCCGTCAACTTAGGAAGGTAAATTATGTCTTTCTTTCTTTTAATTAGTATGCCTTATCATACCCTAATGAGCGAGTAATCTCCTCTCTTGTTAGGGTTAGCCTTAGGGAAAGGGTTGAGAGATGAGATCTCTCACCCCTTTCAATGCCACCTTCACCTAATGAATTAGAACTCCATGCATACGCGCACAACCGCTCCCTGCGGCATCCTACCCCTCGAGGTAACGATGAACCGTAGTATAAAGGGCCGGTTGCGTGCGTTTTCCGTGGGGGTTAGGGTAATTATCAACAAAGGAAGGATACGAATCTAGAGGAAGAACATCTTCCCAAAAGATTCGGATCCACTTTATTGCTAACTACCGTAACATCTAATAGATCTAAAAAAAGAAGGCATTGAAAGCGGTGAGGAAAACGTTAATCTCCAAAACTTCCCCTAAGCCTAACCCTAGCAAGACTCTTAATTAGATTAATTAGATCCAGTTTTTATAGATTTTTATAAACCAACCAAAACGACATTTTGAATCAACTCGTTAAAACACATAAAAGAAATTTACCCATCTCTGTGGATCGACCCGTACTCACCGGCTAGCTGCGAAGCGACGCCGTTTCTGATTGCGGTAAATACAAGTTTTGACACTAATCACAAGCCCAATGTGGAACTGGTTCTGCTCTCGTGGCTTTGGGTTCGTGCTTCTGTGGCGGCGTTACCCTCCAGTTGTCGGACAGAGCGAACTTGCCAAGCTGATACTGATCTTCAACCCAATTCTTGAAGGTAAAGCAGTCCTCGAGAGGGTGCCCTATCACTCGGTGATAAGTGCAATAGTCCGGGTGAGAGACTTCTCTTGCTTGTTTGGGGTGTTTAAACTCCGGCAGTATAAGCATCTGATGTTTTAGAGCGAGGTCAAGTATTTTTTTCATCTTGTCCCGAGGAAAAGAGTATGCTCGACCTATTTTTCTTATGAGGGATAGATCGGAACCGCTCGATTCCCGCTTGCATGGCTTCTTAGTCACTCTTTGTTGCTGTTGAGCGCCTTTTTCGCCTTTCGACTTATTTCTGCCCCTGCGTCGTGCCTTTTTTATAACAGGTTGACAGGGAGCGGCATCTTCATCTTTCACAGCTTGTTGGAGGAGGCGTTGCGTTTTGGCTTTCTCGTAGATGGCCATTTCGCGGTTATGGTCATCTCGGACTTTTTGACCAGCTTCCCTTATAAGCTTGTCCATTTGTTCTTCGAATGACGGACTGGGAACTTTTGCATCTGGAACTTTTACTGGTTCGGGATTAACATCTTCCCATTGAGCATCCGCTTCTTCATCGAAGTCATGCACGACGTAGCAACCGTGGAGTGGATCTCGTTTCTTGGACCGAATGTATCCAAGCCTGATTATTTCCATTCTCCCATTAGGCAACTGTGCTGAGTCCCGGGAACGTTCCAGACCCTGTCATAGAATTTGTCTTTTCGAGCGGTCTGTTTGAAGGATATCCCCTGGCACTTTAGTAGCCTCTTCAAGCCTTCTGTATAATATCTGGGGAGACGGATAGGCTGAAGCCTGTCAAGTGTAGGATCCGCACCATGCCAGATTTCTTTCTCCACTTTGATTTCCTCAGAGCGGTAGAATAGAATTGCTTTTTCGCCTTTTCGCCTGGGAGGGACTTAGAACGTCCATAGCTCCTCTACACTATAGATATTGAGCGCATCCAATTCTTTATGGTGTTTAAGCGGCACCATGGCGACTTGCAGACTTTGCTCTTCGTCAGCGGACGTTTGTATTGAAGGTCAAGCAGAGAATACAGCATGGACCTCGTCTTCTGAGTCTCTACCAAAGATCAACATGGGAGCGGGCTGTCCCGGCTTGTTGTGTTTGTGCGGACCCGAATAAATCATCTCCCCTTCCTCCTCGGTATCACTGCCGAAGACAGGGATGGTGGCATTAGCTTTGTTCTCCGGTTTGTGACACCTCTTCGTATTTTCGAAATCCGGTAAAAAGTATTTGGCATCTTCATATTTACGGACTTCGTTCACGGAGAACGGGTTCAGTTCTCCCGTCACGGTATACTCGAGACCATCCTTAAAATATTTCATACACTGATGCTGTGTAGAAGGGATGATGTTATACTCGTGTAACCATGATCGACCGAGCAGAGCATTGTAGCACGTCTTGGCGTCTATGACGTGGAACTTAATGTCCGTGACGAGTAGCCCGAAGCGTAGCGTCAGTATCACAGACCCAAGAGTTCTTGATGATTGGGAGTCGAACCCGGAGATGGTGATCTTGTCCCGAGCAAGGTGCTGGACGCTCATGCAGATTTCTTTTAACACCCGCACATTGAGGAGATTAACGGAGGATCCATTGTCGACCAGGATTTTTCCTATCTTTATATCGTGGTAGTATCCTAAGACATAGAGGGAGCGATTGTGTTCGCACGTCCCAAGGAGAAGGTCCTCATCACCAAAAGTGACATCGGCTATGTGCACTTCCTCCAATTCATCCTTCATCTTTTCTTCGGCAAGGAAAGCTTGGAATTGTTTCGGCTCCTGTAATGCCTTGATTAACAAATCTCTCGCCTCTTTTGATAGTAAAAGGGAGTCAAGAATGCTAAGCTACGAGGGTAGCTTCTTCAAGTGTGCCAGAACATTGTAGTCCACCTTATTTCTCTTCGGCGGGTCCTTGGCAGTTAGCTCTTCCATGACTCGGTCATATAGGGTGATATCCTCAGAGACCTTTTCTTTCCCTTTATCTTTTTTGTTTGAGGGTCCGAGATTCTTTTCGGGCAGCTTTTGATTACGCAGTCGGATATTTTCGCAGACCTTCGGCACTTCTTCTTTCCCCGAGGTGGACTCTTTAAAGAGGGGGCCAAGAGCCATTTCCTCGTCAGAATCGCTCCCGAATATGAGCACTTGCGATCCCCCAGCGTTAACCATGCGACAATCGCCGGCAGTTCTGTTAAGCCCTTCGGTCGTATTTTTCCGCTCCCGGCGAGTTTTGCACTTCTCCCGCTTAGAATGTTGTCGATGAGCAACATATCCTTGCCACCATCTATCGAAAGCTTTGCACTCTTCGGTGGGGTGCGAAATCTTTCGATGATACAAGCAGTAGGAGGGGTGCATTTCCACTTCACCAGTAATGCTTCTTTCAGAGGAAGGTAGCTTCATGCCCATTGATATGGCCTTAGCAAACCTTTTCCTCGTCTTGAATTTTCTTTTATCCGCAGTGGATGTATTTTGCTCCAGCGGAAGTGTCTCAGCTCTTTCGTCAAGTCGCTGGCGTTTGGCCCTTTCAAATATAGTCGTCTCGCGTTCCCGATCAGCTTTACTTTTCAACAGAGCTTCATTGAGGAATGCGTCAATTACTTCATCCGATGGCCCCAGAATTTTTGGTTCAGGATCTTCCCCCATCTTTTCAGTGCAAGGAGTCTCCTCATTGTCCGTGAACGAATGGGAAATCACATGACAGCTCACTACGTATTCTTTAGATTCATCCGACGAACTTTCTCCCTTATCTTCCTCTTGAAAGACATGGTTGAGGAACTCTTGGAGTGTGACGGGAGTCCGTGCTTTCTGATTGTATTCCTCCAGCGCGTCAATTTGTTTTTGTAAGTCTGTGCGCTTGTCGCCAGGCTTCACAGGCTTCTTGGATTTCTTTTTCGTCTTCTTCGAAGATTTTGACGGCTGGTTGTGAGTGCTTGGGCCACCACCATCGGTCTTTGGGGTTGAACGCGGCTTCAACATCCCTTCAATGACCTGTGGTTCGAACGGGTTCTTCCACTTGATCGCTGGGCATGTCTGAAGATCGTTCAGCATTCTCTTTGTCTTGGCTGACAGCACAACCTCCCATGGGGCTTCTTCGATGAGAGAGCACGTTGCCCCAGCATATTCATCCTTTTAGAGGCGTGAGGTTGTGGCGGATTCACTTTCCATATGTCAGATAACGCGAACTTGCCCTGTTGGTACTGGTCTTCAAGCTAATTTTTGAAGACGTAGCAATCTTCGATCGGATGACCCAGTACTCGGTGATAGGGACAGTAGTTGAGCTCATTGACATCATTTGGTTGCGACGGACATTTTGGATCCGGTAGATTTATGAGTCGGTTGCGCAACGCCAGCTCGAATAATCTTCTCGTTTTATCTCGGGGAAACGAGTAAGGACGTCCTAGCCTCTCCTCAAGGGGTACGTGCGGACGGATATTATTTTGACTAACGACCGGCTTCGAGTTGCTCGGCTGTTGTTGAGCATTAGCGACAACGATCGCTTTCCCCTTCCCCTTTTCATTTCGGGAGTCCGGCTTTGGAAGAGGAGGTCTATGGCCCATCTGATCCATTTGCGCTAGCTAGTCGATCAGGGCCTGGAAGGTAGTCGGCTTGAAGAACATCATAAACTGTGAGATGGTCGCTTGCGGATCAAGGGTTCCCACAAACATACCCACTGCAGGAGCTTCTTCAATGCGTTGCTCGCATTTTGACCATAAGTTCCGCTAACATATTGGACCCATGTCTCGCCTGGCTTCACCCTGGCATTAATCAATGCTGTCATCGCGGTGCGTTCACTGGCGCTTGCAAAACGCTGGGTAAACAACAGCTCCATCTCCGCGAAGGTCTTGATAGAGTCGTTTGGGAGCTCAGAGTACCACTCGAACGTTGTATCTGAAAAGCTGCCAACGAATTGGCAAAGCAACAACTTATCATCATCGCCGGTGTTGTCGCAGAACGCCCTGAACTGAGCAACATGCTGGTGGGGATTGGCCGTCCCCTTGTAGACGTGGAATTTGGGTATTGTATAGCCCGGCGGATACTTGATTTGATCGTACCAACTCGGATATGGTCGTCCTGTTTTTACGACCTGACCGGCTGCCTCAATCGCATGATGAACCCGTATTTGTTGGGCTATATACTCGTCCAAGTCAGTTTTGGAGATTGTCTCCTCTTTGGCTGTTGACAGGGCTGGTGGAGGATTTGACTTTTCTACCCTATCGTCTTCAAGGACGATCGGGGGATCTTCAGCTGGAGGATCTTGTTGGATCATCATCCCCACCATGTCTTGGAACAGGAGGGCTATACGCTTTATGTTGGCTGCTTGTTCAGCAACCTCTTTATCCTTCTTCTCCAATATCCGACAAAGGAATTCAGCGTCAGTTTCTTGCTCCTGGCGTTCATCCGAGGACGCTTCAGGGCTTTCTTTTAGCCCAGTGAGTGCAGCCATCGCGGTCATCATTTCTTGGAGCTTCTGCTGCTGCTGCTGCGCTTTGGTCAGCGATCGCGTGAGCGGTCTATGACCTGTGTATATGTGGCTGTCCTCTTTTCCAGACGCCATGTAAACGGTGTGTACTGCAATGCCCCCGGACTTAGGGCGTTTGGGTTCACCACCTTTGATATTCGCCGTCGGCGTGGGGACTTTCTCCGGCCTTCTTCTCTTGTAGGCCGTCGAAGTTGAAGGGGCCGTTGCTTTGGGCACCCAAGTGGTCTTCGCCTTTCGTTGCTTGACATGGGGATTTTCTTCCTTCCGCCCTTTCGACTTCTTGTGCTGGTGAGAGAAATTCGGATCAATCACCGATTCTCGGACTCGTCGCCACGTTTTGTAGATCCTGGAGGACAACGATTGAGGAGACTGCTCCGGCTTTTCTGCTTCCACGGCGGTCTCTACCGGTGGAGGAGATCTTTTGAGCACCGCAGTTGGCGAATTTCTGCGTACCCTGTTCAGCAGCTCAAACCTGTTCCCAGTTGGAACAGAAGCATTAACTTCCACCGTTGGAGCTGGCGTAGTTATCCCAGAGGGGGAGTTGCCCCCAGTCTTCCTTATCCGGCGCCAGTGGCGTCGTCGGGCGTGACGAGTCGTCGGTATTGGTTCAGCGACAGAGACAGCTTCTTCTTGCCCCATGTACGAATGAGGCGCTGCTGGTGCCAGCCTCTTAAAGACCGAGGTTGTCCTTTGAGTATCGGTATTCAATCTGTCAAAGACAGATCCTCGAGCAGGGGCAGGAGTGGGAATAGTCATCCTTGCAAAGACTGACTCTTTGACAGGAGAAGCCGCCTTGGCGACTTCAGGAGCAGCCGTCTTCTTTGGGATGGCCTTCTCAGGTATCATGGGCTTCTTGATACGCCCTTTGGTGCTCGAGCTTAGCCTGGTGAAGACTGAAGAATTGGACGACCCGTTGAGAGGGGCCGTGGGAGTGGCAAGTCGATCGAAGACCGAATTTTTTGAAGCTTCCGGTGCGGGCACAGGGATGGTGAAGCTTGCTGGAGGGATCATGGTTCCGAAAAACAGGCCGGTGGTGGCCTGAGCCACTTGCTCCACAGGCATAGTAAGGACGGAGGCCGCTTGAGGCCCATATGCTACACCTCCAGGTGAGGTGGAGCATCGATTGCATTGGCACTTCGAGCAGTTCAAGCAATTTGAGGCCATTGATGCTTGATTTCTGCGTCAGGCAAAAGACCAAATCTTAGTAACTTGAAATCCAAAGGCAACCATTAATAAACCGGGATTCGTTCGTGAAGACGACACACGAAGTGTGGAGTGGAAAGAGGAAAAGGTCCCACCGGGCGTGCCAGAATCTGTTCCGCTCCGAACGGCGGCCAAGACATGGACGTCTTGCCTGAGATTCGGGGTAGATGCTATATGGTTTTATCCGTCTACCTCTCCGAAGATGCCAAGTTGATTTATGGCACCATGTATCGGAGGTTTAGACGGATGCGGCCGATGTAGCAGACTTCGTCAGATTTCCCCTCGCTTGAGGGGTTTTTGATTGTGGGGACGCTCTTCCCTGCAGGCGCAAGCCCCTGCAGTTAATTACGCTACCACATCGCGGTAACAACTTTCTCGTTCTCCAGAATTTCACTTCGTGTCGTGTGTGTTTGTTTTTTTTGTGGATGCCCGTGGATTGTATACGGAGACTAAGTTATGCCGTCGTCCGTAGGACGTGGATTAGTCCAAATTCGTATTTACTTAGATTTGGGTTTGGTGTTTTAGTTTAAGGATACGTTGGCCATATTGAGGCTAAGATCAACTTAAACGTTCGTCACGGATACGTTAGTCTGATTTGAGACTAAGATCAAGTTAACGGGATCGTTTGGATCCGACAAAAGAGCATTTGGAAGCTCTATTGTTCCAGTTTAGGGACATAGTGGTCCATAGGTAGTTTAAGGACAATGCGGTCCATTGCCAGTTTAGGAACATGTTGGTCCATTGGTAGTTTAAGGACGCATAAGTCCGTGGGTTTAAGGACCTCACAGTCCGTATCTTGGTTTAAGGACGTATAAGTCCATGAGTTTAAGGACCCCACAGTCCGTGTTGATGTGTGGTTGTCGGGACCCGTGACCTCTCTGACGTCGTTGAAGGATTACAACGATAGGAATCAGAGGAGTTCGGAGATGTACCCTCGAACCGGATGTAAATTGATTTAGGGGAGCAGCCGTGCTCAGTCAATTTAATTTGAGGACTTGCGGTTATGATTGGGCTAAGTCCAGTTGAAAAATGTTCAACATTTTTATTTGTTTTTGGCCTATTAGGCCAGTGCTAGGGCTTTGCCCCTTTTTAATAATGCACTACATTTTTTTGTTTTGTTTGGGCTCTGCCCTTTTATAAATGATGCAGAGCATCTATTTTGTTTGGGCTCTGCCCTTTTTATAAATGATGCAGGGCATCTATCTTGTTTGGGCTCTGCCCTTTTAATGCATTGCATTTTATTTTGGCCTGCTAGGCCTTTTTGATTTGGGCTTGGCCCTTCAGTAAACAATGCAGTGCATTTATCAAGCGCTTTATGCCAATCATTGAGCGCAAGAGCTTGTGGTGGTGATACGTGTCACGCAAGCGCATTGCGCTGCGCCAGTGCGCTGCGCTTGCGCTGCTGACATGTGGCGAGCTCTGGTGAGTTGCGCCAATTTTAGAGAGCAATGCTCTATCTTAAAAGCGCCTAGCGCAAGTGGTTCTGGTGCTGACACGTGGCGCTCTTTGGTGGCTTGCGCCAACCCAGGAGCGCAACAGTGCAGTTTTGCAAGTGCAAGGCACTGTTTCAATAACTTGATCGAATTTTGGATTCAAGAAAAAAAATCTTTAAGATTCCAGAACACAAGGTTCATAAAAAGTGCAAGGCACTATTATTATCTATTTGTTTTTATTGAAGATCATTGATCTTGTTCTTAGATCAATGATCTATTCAGAAGAAATTCTTCTATTTTATAAAGGTTTTTTACCTTTTTCTTGAATTTTCTTCAGACTTCTCTATGTTTTTGAAGTTCTTGATCTCTCAAAATGTTGATGATCTTTTGAGTTGGGGTCTAGGGGTCTTTATATAGTGCCCATAGATTTGTTAAGTTTGTTAAAAAGATCATTCTCTGAGTGATTTGGGGAATTTTCCCCACCGTTGGATCTTTGATCCAAGGGCTTTTTTTTTACAGAAGACAATCTTCTTGTTTTAACAAGAACAGAAGGATCTTACTAGAATTTTAATTCTGTTTGGTGCAAACGCCCCAGCGCGTGACACATGTCACGCAGCGCAGAGCGCAGCGCAACCGCGCTGACACGTGTCGCGCAGCTCACAGCTCAGCGCAACTGCGTTTACGCTGACACGTGTTGTTGCGCCACGGCAGCGCCCCGGCCGTCTATCCGAGGCCAAAATGCGGAATCAAAAATTTTCCTTACTCGGAAACTGGCGCTACCGCGGACAATGAAAACCCGGATCGTAACCATTAACCTAATGCTAGCTAATCAAAGATGGGAAGAGAAGTATACCGAGTGATCCGAGTCCTCCGGTCTTCTCATCATCGTCCCAATCTCCCGCGGAAAGTCTAGTCTCCATATCGTCGCCTCCTCGCCGGAAAGGGCACCACATCGCCTGCGTCTTTTACGGGCTCCCGCCTCAATACCGAGGCAACTCGGGCATGAAGCCGGCAACTTGACATGCTCAAGATATGTTGTAGAATGTAGTGTAGAAGATGCTTGTCTCTTTTTGGGGTAATGAAGTTGCCATTGGATGGAGGGAAGTAATGAACAAAATGGAGATGAACTTTGGTGTATCCAAATGAGATGATAAATTTCCCACACTACAAAATGAAATTCCCTCATCTTCCCCTCTAATGTGGCCGGCCAATATATGTGGGAAATGGTGGGAGGAAATCACTAAGGGAGGTGAGTGTAGGAGATAGGAATGGTGACCACAACATAAAGTCAAGAAAACATCAACCATGCTTCTCACTTTTAAACCCATACCCTCTCAAATCTCAATTAAAGCACCATCATAGATGAAAGATGCTAAACATATCATAATGAATATATTTGCAAGAAACCCCCTCCACAAATGTTATTTGCACAATTGCAAATAACCCCCTCCATCGGAAAAGTCCGGCCGGGAAAGAACAAAGGAAAACCGGCCGGAACGGAATGCAAACTGGCAACTCCAGAAAACTGGTCCCGTAATAAATTACAGGAAAACCCCGACACTGTGCATACACACCCGCATCTGTATTCCGTCCGGATACAAATGCAATGAGACAAAATCTACACTGTACTATACTAGGATCCGGCTTAAACCAAAGCCGGCTAGTAATATCCGTACGATCCTGATCCGTGCAATACCGCACGTATCTGATCGAACGCTGCCATATAACCATACGGCCTTTAGTACAAACCGTCCGATCCTGATCCGTGCAATACCGCACGTATCTGATCGGACCCTGCCATATCTCCATACGGCCTCTACAGCGTTTCGCCCGAAAGCTTGAGTAACTGTAAGTGTGGTGGACTCTAAGGACTCGTCAATACTATGGCTGTGGATTTAACCACTAGCACGTCAGAGGTATTAGCCAATACGTGACGGGCCACCAGCTATTGACCAAAAGGGACGTCGATGAGCGAACTCATCCTGACACCCTACTGAGCCTGTCAGTGATAATATCCGTACAGTCCGGTCCGTTCGTCTATGAGCATCGCATGTCGGGCCTAGGGGGTTGGTAAAAGTCAGACCCCCAAAAGCGGTACAAGTCGTGTCGGAGTGTAGCCCAGAACACCCTGAGATACTACTGGAATACCTACCAGTAAATCTCCTGCCTCGGCCGAGGGCTTTGTGTAATGGCTCTCCTAGACACAGCGCGACCTCACCCCCAATACCGGGAGAGATGAACCCCTGCAGATCCGCTCACTGCCTCCATGTGGCTCGGGACTGTACCCAACTAAAACCTGTTTGCACGACTCCTTTGAGCCATGGTAGGGTAGTAATCAAAGCACAGTGGGAACTCATACGAGACAAATGACGATCTCAGGTCGATGAACTAACCTGTACACATGTCACCAGGGAACTGCTATCTGACGTCTGGTATAAGACCAACTAGCAGGTTCCCGGCGAGTCCTGTCCGGTGTACTCATAACCCAATGAGCACCTGTATACATCTTAGGTGAACCAACTGACACCAGTGGCTTGTGAGACCGGCCACCGCCCTTCGTCGGGGTCTCGACTGTATACACTAGTCTACTAATGGAGTATCGATGCCCTGTCTCGAAACTCCTACGACTAGGGACCTTTTAAGGATGTGCTTATAGACTACCAGCTCCCACGTATATGATCGCCATCATACTGCTGGTAGTCAAGCAAGAATCCTAGGGGCTCTATCAACGTGTAATAGCGACATGCCAGGTCACCTAAAGCAGTACACGATGATAAAGATAAACCAGATAGCATACTATCATCTCGAGTAAGACTGTCCTACCGGGATAGGTCCTCCCTCAATCATTGCAATCACGTGCCTTTGATCCAATAATTGACTCTGAGGGCACTATCTCCAACAATCTCCCACTTGCACTCAAGGCTAATTATTGCGATGCCGCATACTCACAGCCCGTGTGATACCGAACACCCAACTCCTCTACTAGTCAGTCTCACAAAGCTCGTTTGCGAAACTATTGCGTTCGAGGAATAGCCTCAGTGAGTGGATCCGCTGTGATGTTTCTTTCTATGTCTCTCTATATCTCAAGCTCGCGGAGAAAGCCATCTCCCGAAATGAGCAATACCTGTCTTAGAATGTCTGGATGTCTGATGGGACCTAGCTCATAAATGAACTCCAAATCCAAACTTCTTAGACTGTATCGTCAACTGAACTTAATCCGTATCCTGCGCCATGCCACCCTCAGTATTGCCTTAGACCACCTGTCCAAAATACTGCCCCTCGTCAGAAGGAAAACTATAACTCTGACAGCCACTCTGCCATCCAGGTCACCTTGGAAGCCTGGAATGATAACCGTCTCCTAAAGGAGGCTGCCGTTATCATATCCCTAGAACATCAACTTATGTTCTAAAACTGCTTCCGACCGTTTCTCCAGGATTGGATCAATATCAACTTATTGCATCTACTGCAAGAACAACATCTGGTGTGGTACTTGATATCTCATGATTGACTCAATTGCCTAAGCAAGTGATCTGCCAATCATGAGTATCCCTCTCCTTTTAGTCTATAAGACACCTTTAGAGAGGGTGACTCCATCAACTGCAGGCACATTACCGTGCCAGGAGTCGTCCATTCTAAATACTCATAGAATGCAGTCAAGGTACCCAGATTGGGAAACCACCCAAATATAGATCTAAAACCATAGATCTAGTAACCAGAATGTCTGATATAATATCCAAGCCCTGTGTGGAGAAACTACTGTGTGACAACCAAAGTATAACCGATCGTAGTATAGGAATATCACTTCCTACTACCTTCTCAACAGATCTATCCCCTATTCTGATGAAGTTAAACCTATGACTGTCACGTCAGAAATAGATGATCTATCTCCGCTACATCTGCTTTAGTCTATAAATAGACATAAGCCTGATGTCCACCAATGCTTCCGCTGCTCCCACTGACTACGACAACCCTCTGGCAGAGTCATATAGACGTGCACTTCTAAAGCTAGTTTAGAACGACACTATACTCATCCTCCTGCCGGGTCTCGCAGCCTGGAACAACAACAATGGCAAGTGTGGGTAAACAAGAACTTCCCTATCACCGTTCTTGAGGCTACCGGAGTACCTCTCGGGTGCCTGAAGTTACCCACCGTATCTGCGGAGTGGCCAATGGAATGTCAAATCAGATTGAATCTTTAGGTTCCTTATCAAATCTTCAGTAATCGTTTGTGGTTCTGGAATTACTTCCAGTTCTACCATACTCCCACTGCTGTTTTCTGAAAAAATCCATTTTTGTTAAAACTGTGGCGAGTCAAGATGGTAGAAAATCAACCCTCGTCATAGCCTGGGTCAACCCACAAACAACCATTACAGAAAAGTGCCTTGTGTTGTCCAGTGTCTGGTTTTAAGCATAAGCCGGACAACTCCCCGTACCTAAACATCGTTAAGATATGAACTGTTCTATATCCAATATAGAACCAGAGGCACAGATTCAATTGAACCAGATTCAAATCATGCAGCTATCTCCAGTGCATGTAAACTAAATGGAAGGAGGCCGATCAGCGTTACTCAACTTAGGAATGCTTCCAATTATGAGTAACCTGAAAGAGAAACAATTTCTCTTTATCATTACTATCAACTGAATACCATACACAAGTATCTACATCTTCGATCACTTTGAAGAATCCCGATACTTGCTATACCTGGTTCTCTACTCTATTCAAATACCTATAACTCCTCAAAACTTAGACCCTGTGTTTCTACGAAACACATGTCTAAGAACTAGAGAAGTTAAAAGTAAACAGAATATAGTATGAGGACCAACCCCTCTGTCCTAATGGACACTGGACAACATACAATACTCTGTATAAGTCCGCTGAGTCTAACAACTCTTTCACTGTGTGTCGTAGGTTGAAAACAGTACTTATGGTTAAGAAGAATTACACCGCTGTTTAATGCTCCTTACCTAACCATCCACTGATATAGGTAAATGTCATCGACATAATATCAAAAGGTATATCTCACTCTATGAAAATAGACGTACAGATATATCAATTTGAAATTGGTGCACAACAGCGGATATTCAAAACCAAATAATTGCCGACCGGCAAACAGCCCAGATGATCTCCTCAAATATCACCGATTACAACGAATCCCGATATAATGAGGATGATCACCCAATTCCCAATAACTTACTCCCACTCATCATCTGTAAAACCATACAGATGTGAGAATCATACCTGGTAAATACATACCCTGGAGTAAGTGTCTAATCGGGAAATCAGTTTTCTATTAACAGTACACAGTGAAACTAAAACATTGAAATGTTTCGTTGGGGTATCCTGGTATTCTTAGTAATGCCTCTTCCATTATCCAGATTCACAACTATAACCGTATAATTCTTTGCCACCTCTCCAAATCCCTTCATATGTCTTTAGTCATTACCTTCTGTACACCCCTTTAGGCCAAATGGTTTTCTTCCTTCCCTACCGTTCGGCACCAGCCTATGGTTCGGAAGAAGACTATCCAAAAAGCATAAAGGGTGTACTGTCCTAGTCCTAGGAGCACTCGCAAAGCGAGAGAAGGTGAAGATAAAAGACAACCGAATAAACCTTATTCCTATTTCTCCTGAACCAGAATCCATCCCCGAACTGGAACAAGTTCCTTTCGAGTTCGTATATAACCATACGATGGAGTATCCAAATAAACTGTGGATCTTCGTAGTGATACGGAGTGTCCTGGAGAAATACAAAGGTGATTTAAGATTGGCGAAGAAATACTTGGTTCGGTCGTGAATAGCAGTCGCAATTTACTTTGCCCTCTTACTAATCCCTTGCTTTGTCTTAACTTAATACCTTCTGCACACCATCGTTATGCTAATTGGTTTTCTTCATTCCCTACCGTTCGGCACCAGCCTAAGGTTTGGAAGAAGACTATCCAATTTGCGTAATAGGTGTACTATCTCCTAAACCAAGGAGTACTCGCAATGAGAGAAGGTGAAAAGAAAAGACAACTGAATAATCCTATTCGTTTTCTCCAGAACCAGAAACCATCCTCGAAGTCCTTCGAGTTCGTATATAACCATACGATGGTTTTGTCCAATGGAAGTGGACGTTCGTAGTAACACGAGGTGTCCTGGAGAAAAGGGTAAAAGTAGGAGTGGCAATGAGGTCTGCAACTCTGACAATCCAAAAGCCAGTGTTAAGAAGGTTCGGTCAACTTGGTCACTGAGTCATAGTCAAGGGTCGGGTCAATGGTCGCTGCCAAAGAGAGAGAGAAAAGAAACACTCAGCGTGCACTCTAACCTAGATCATAATGGTTATCACTTTTTCTAATTAGGAAACCTCCCACTGTACCTCAAATTCTCCTCCAAACCTGAAAGAAGAATTAGTCGGGGTCACCCGAGGAGTAAACTAACTCATCAGTGGGAATCGGGATCCAACTATCATCGCATGATAACTTGACGGAATCCACTCAAGTCACCACACTCCAGAAGGTATGCGCATGCCTGGCAAGTTTCAGTTCTTTTGAAACTCCCGATGTGATTTTTACCCCTAGGACCCAAGTGACCTTGACTGAACCAACATATCAAAGGATCCTAGTCAAGTTCAACCCGTCATTATCTTGATTGCATTAGACCCACCCGCACGAGTCCTTGACTGAGCCAAAATGACCGTACGACTGTCCTAACCAATCACATATCCATGCAACAGAAAAGCACTACATAGCTACCGAACACTACGCCTCGGCTAAGCACGACATACGCAGCACGAATACTAAGTAATACTAATCTGAAATGACGGAGGGCTACGACTGGTTTTTGGCGAAAAACCTTTAACGTAATGGACTTGATATCGTTGAAGGAACTGCACAACTTTTTATAAAATATAGTGACGAAAACCTTTACTAAAGAGGTCACTCCCGGTGAAGGGATCTCGGCTCTTTCCCCGTAGAATGAGGTGCAGGATATTCCAACTGAATACCACGATGCAAAGCAAAAGTAATCGGCTATAGTGAAGTTATTACCCTGACGCAAACTTCTGTCCAAGGGGTCACTCCCGGTGAAGGGATCTCGGCCCTTGCCTCGTCGACTGAGGAGCAGGATATTCCAAATGAATACCACTATGCAAAACAAAAGTGAATGTCCTTGCAATAACAGCTTTTTTTTTTGAAAAAATGTTCCAACAACATCAGAATAGGTTTATTTATCTTGCATTGATCCGAATCAACGCAGTCCAATCAAATGATCACACCAATAAAGAACGAAAATAATGATGTACGTATATGCCATCCGCATTCGTCACTGGGTCCCGTCATCACCCGTTAGGTTACTTAACTAACGACAGAGCGGGGACTGGACTAGCGCGGATGCAAAACATATACAACATCTACTAATATATATACCAATATATTATATTCGCTCAAGGCGTGATAAGAATGCATCATCACATAAAAGTACAGCATCACAGAACAATACAGATATCTGGAAGCCCCGGGTTTCACAGAGCCGCTGCTGAAACCCGACGTTCCCCTGGTCGTGTGGATAGCCTGTGCAATGAAATCCTAGACCCCTACGGGCGCGGCAAGTCACCCGCCAAAACCTGAAGCGAGGCAGCCCCCTTCAGCACCATGAATGGACCACCCAGCACTTCATGGAATCCGGTAACTTGGGCACCCCTCCTGGGTCAACCTGTACCCCCTACGAGTGTGGCGAATAGCCCGCCAATCCTAGAGTGAAGCCCCCTCCGTCTCAATGCCATGAGATGCAGGCCCGTTGCCCTCTAGAAGCCGGCTATCCGTGCACCCCTCCGCGGGGTAATCCTAGTACAGAAAGTAAAATATACATACACCGGGTACATCGACCGCAACCAGGTCGTGCCCCAAAAGAATAATACAAACAGGCAGTGACGGCAGTCCACATGTCGGACGCTCGCCCCGCAATATCAAATGTACATAATACAACAAAACTGTACTAGCATTGCATCCAGTCTATCCCCCACGACCGATCCGCAACAACACAGCATAAACATAGAACATCAACGTGAAAGTCACGTTCGCAAATCCGTCTAACCGGTCTATAGCAGTTAGACGGGATTTACCGATCAAGTGACATTCACGGTCACAGATATAATGTAAATACTGTGAAATAATGTGTTTAAAATATCCAATCGATCAAAAATTAACAAGTGGGCCCCCAAGTAATACTGTAGCAGTCACAGAAAATCTGGGCCTAAATTTAATATCCCAAAACCCCTAAAATTAGCCCACAAGCCCACTGTACAAATTTGACAGAGTGAGGACAGAGAAGTGCGGCGGAACCGCGGCCCAAGGGGGGGTTTGGCCGCGGTTCCGCGCTTCATCCATCGACTGAATTTGTCGAATTTTTACAGAAGTCTTAGAAAATCATGTACATCAGTTTTATACAACCTGAAAAATTTTTAGACACCAAAAAATTTCAACAGAAAACTGATGTGAACTAAAATACGGTTTTTGGGATTTTGGTCGATCGGATAAGTAAAACGCATTAGAACAAGCTAGGTAAGGTTAATGGCGTGGCTCTGATACCATGTTTCGCCACGGCAGCGCCCCGGCCGTCTATCCGAGGCCAAAATGCGGAATCAAAAATTTTCCTTACTCGGAAACTGGCGCTACTGCGGACAATGAAAACCCGGATCGTAACCATTAACCTAATGCTAGCTAATCAAAGATGGGAAGAGAAGTATACCGAGTGATCCGAGTCCTCCGGTCTTCACATCATCGTCTCAATCTCCCGCGGAAAGTCTAGTCTCCATATCGTCGCCTCCTCGCCGGAAAGGGCACCACATCGCCTGCGTCTTTTACGGGCTCCCGCCTCAATACCGAGGCAACTCGGGCATGAAGCCGGCAACTCGACATGCTCAAGATATGCTGTAGAATGTAGTGTAGAAGATGCTTGTCTCTTTTTGGGGTAATGAAGTTGCCATTGGATGGAGGGAAGTAATGAACAAAATGGAGATGAACTTTGGTGTATCCAAATAAGATGATAAATTTCCCACACTACAAAATGAAATTCCCTCATCTTCCCCTCTAATGTGGCCGGCCAATATATGTGGGAAATGGTGGGAGGAAATCACTAAGGGAGGTGAGTGTAGGAGATAGGAATGGTGACCACAACATAAAGTCAAGAAAACATCAACCATGCTTCTCACTTTTAAACCCATACCCTCTCAAATCTCAATTAAAGAACCATCATGGATGAAAGATGCTAAACATATCATAATGAATATATTTGCAAGAAACCCCCTCCACAAATGTTATTTGCACAATTGCAAATAACCCCCTCCATCGGAAAAGTCCGGCCGAGAAAGAACAAAGGAAAACCGGCCGGAACGGAATGCAAACTGGCAACTCCAGAAAACTGGTCCCGTAATAAATTACAGGAAAACCCCGACACTGTGCATACACACCCGCATCTGTATTCCGTCCGGATACAAATGCAATGAGACAAAATCTACACTGTACTATACTAGGATCCGGCTTAAACCAAAGCCGGCTAGTAATATCCGTTCGATCCTGATCCGTGCAATACCGCACGTATCTGATCGAACGCTGCCATATAACCATACGGCCTCTAGTACAAACCGTCCGATCCTGATCCGTGCAATACCGCACGTATCTGATCGGACCCTGCCATATCTCCATACAGCCTCTACAGCGTTTCGCCCGAAAGCTTGAGTAACTGTAAGTGTGGTGGAGTCTAAAGACTCGTCAATACTATGGCTGTGGATTTAACCACTAGCACGTCAGAGGTATTAGCCAATACGTGACGGGCCACCAGCTATTGACCAAAAGGGACGTCGATGAGCGAACTCATCCTGACACCCTACTGAGCCTGTCAGTGACAATATCCGTACAGTCCGGTCCGTTCGTCTATGAGCATCACATGTCGGGCCTAGGGGGTTGGTAAAAGTCAGACCCCCAAAAGCGGTACAAGTCGTGTCGGAGTGTAGCCCAGAACACCCTGAGATACTACTGGAATACCTACCAGTAAATCTCCTGCCTCGGCCGAGGGCTTTGTGTAATGGCTCTCCTAGACACAGCGCGACCTCACCCCCAATACCGGGAGAGATGAACCCCTGCAGATCCGCTCACTGCCTCCATGTGGCTCGGGACTGTACCCAACTAAAACCAGTTTGCACGACTCCTTTGAGCCGTGGTAGGGTAGTAATCAAAGCACAGTGGGAACTCACACGATACAAATGACGATCTCAGGTCGATGAACTAACCTGTACACATGTCACCAGGGAACTGCTATCTGACGTCTGGTATAAGACCAACTAGCAGGTTCCCGGCGAGTCCTGTCCGGTGTACTCATAACCCAATGAGCACCTGTATACATCTTAGGTGAATTAACTGACACCAGTGGCTTGTGAGACCGGCCACCGCCCTTCGTCGGGGTCTCGACTGTATACACTAGTCTACTAATGGAGTATCGATGCCCTGTCTCGAAACTCCTACGACTAGGGACCTTTTAAGGATGTGCTTATAGACTACCAGCTCCCACGTATATGATCGCCATCATACTGCTGGTAGTCAAGCAAGAATCCTAGGGGCTCTATCAACGTGTAATAGCGACATGCCAGGTCACCTAAAGCAGTACACGATGATAAAGATAAACCAGATAGCATACTATCATCTCGAGTAAGACTGTCCTACCGGGATAGGTCCTCCCTCAATCATTGCAATCACGTGCCTGTGATCCAATAATTGACTCTGAGGGCACTATCTCCAACACGTGTCACGCAGCGCACAAGCGCTTGTGCAACTGCGCTGACACGTGTCACGCAGCGCAGCGCTTGACTGCGCTGACACGTGTCGCACAGCGCAGCGCTTGCACAACTGAAACGTTGCTTCCTTTAATTTTTTTTTAAATAGAGCCTTGCTCTAATTCGTCGCGCTGCCTTGGGCGCTGCGCCGACGTATCAGCTTTTGATACGTGGCGCGTTGCGCGCAGCGCAATTTTGTATTTTTGAAATTCAAATAGAGCTTTGCTCTGATTGGGGGAAACAATTGTCAAACCATATCCGTATGGTCTTCAGAATAGACACTGAAGTAAAAATCTCATCACAATCCACAACGGGTATTTGATGAAAAATCTTTACAACATGTCTAGCCTTATTAGGTTAGTACCTTTCTACCTACACAAATCTTGAAAGATCTACTTGTTCTTAATGGGTTTACCCCTTCAGGAGCACCCAGGAAAGTCCAAAATCCATGATTTGCTGAAGTGCGTGGAGTCCATCTTGAATATGAAACACCTGGTCACCTGGAAGTTATCACTTCCTATGACCTGCTGATAACTAGTAGGGACATCATCACCATGATACTGACCTCCCTGTCACCGTCTACGAGAAAAACCAAAGTATCTCTCGGGTGTCTGAGGCCACCTACTAAAATCTGCAGAGTGGCTAATGGTTTGTCAAGTCCAATTGAATGCTTAGGTTCTACTAAATTTTCGGTAACCGTTTGTGGTTCTGGAATCACGTCTAATTCTACCATATTCCTGCTAGTTTCTTTTGCAATAAGATTCCTTTTATAAAAAAATGGCGAGTCAAGAACAATATAACTATTGATCTTGAAAATGGTAGAAACAAAATCCGAGCGAATGCTTGGGATAATTCACAAACCGTCATTACCGAAGCGTGCCTTGAGTTTATCCGGATTGTGCTTTTAAAAAGAAACCAGATAACTCCATATCTTAACAAACTGAAGATATACAACTAATCCATGTTCAAATAGAATCAAGGTACTGATTTAGATGGAACCAGATTCAAATGTTATGCATATGTTTCCAGTGCATATCACCTAATGGAAAAAGGCCAATACAATATTACTCATCATGGAGCGTACCCACGGATGAGCAACTTGCGAGAGAATCAAGTTCTCAATATTACTATAAAGGAATACCTAGTATAAGTATCTATATCTTCGACCACCTCGAAGAATCCTGATACTTCCAACGTATGGTTCTCTACTTTATTCTTATACCTATAAACTTCTCAAAATCTTTGACCTTGCATTACTACGAATGTGTGTCTAAAACTAGAGAACTTATAAGTAAACCTGAATGAAATAAGAGTACCAACCCCTTGTCCCGAAGGACACTGGACAATATACATTTTCTTGTATAAGTCCCAAGAGTATACTAACTCAAATTCCGTGTTTTGTAAATTGAAAACTGTATTTTGGTTGAGAATGTCTTACACCGTTATTCAATGCACCTTATCTTATTATCATCTGATAAAGGTAAATGTTTACAACACAATTTTTCAAAATATATATTTCACTTTATAAAATAAAGGTACAGATATTTCATTTTAAAATTTGGTGCATAACAACGGTTATTCGAAACCAAATATTTGTCGTTAGGAAAAACAAGGCGATTTAATCCAATATCACCAATTGCAACGAATTCCGATATTGAGAATCAAATCGTCCATTTCCTAATATTCTACTCCTACTCATCATCTGTATTACGGTACAGATATGAGATCCAAATCCAATAAATACATACTCTGGAGTCAAAATTAATTGGGAAAACATTTCTCTTTTACAAACACACATAAAATCTGAAACATGAAAATGTTTCATAGGGGGTGGCCATGTATTCCTAGTAATGCCATTTCCATTATCCAGATTCATGACCGTAGTCGCAATTTCCTTTTCTCTTACTTCAATCCCATTATATATCTCTATATCTTACCTTCTGCACACCGTCCTTAGGCTAATTGATTTTCTTCCTTCCCTACCTTTCAGCACCAGCCTGAGATTTGGAAGAAGACTATCCAATAAGCATAATAGGTGTACTCTTCTAATACAAGGAGCTCTCACAACCTGAGAGAAGGTAAAGGGAAGAGACAACTGAATAATCCTATTCAATTTCTTCAGAACTTGTAGCTATTCTCGACTGAAGTAACTTCTTCGAGTTCGTATGTAACTATATGATGGCCGTTCCAAGTGATATGGATCATCGTAGTGATAAAAAAAAGTGTTCTGAAGAAATGCAAAGGGTAAAGTAGGAGTGGTAAGGATATGCACGACTTTGTCGTGAATCATGATAATCCAAAGCCCAAGTGTGTAAGAAGGTTCAGTTAACTTGGTTCATGAGTCTTTAAAGTAAGTCATGGGTCGCTGTACCAGAGAGAGAGAGAGAAGAAACATTCAGCGTGCACTCTATCAAGATCAGATTTGTTATCACTTTATCTAATTAGGATGGCTCCCACCGTTTCCTCGAATTTTCCTTCAAACCTTAAAACGAGAACTAGTCGGGATCATTTACACTTTACAAGTTCGTTAACCGTTTATCCATACCAGTGTTGGTACTCCAAGGGAGGTCCTCCGTGCTTTCGCACGAACCCAATTAATAACCTTGTTTGCACAGAGATGTAACCTCGTTAATACTTTCTAGACACCTAATAGGTTAGCTAATTGTGAAGTGAAAAATCCCCCGAGGAGTAATATTTACTCATTAGTGGGAATCGGGACCCAACTATCATTGTGTGATAATTTTGATGGAAGACGATCAAAATTATCACACTCTAGAAGGTATGAGCATGCCTGGAAAGTTTCCCGTATGTTTGAAACTTCCGATATGGCTTTTGCCCCTAGCGGTTTATGACCTTGACAAAGGCCAACAAACCATAAACCACTAGTCAAGTTCAACCCGTCATTATCCTGGATTACTTTAAACCCATCCGTATAAGCTCTTGATAAAGGACAACAAGGCTATAAGACTGTCCTAGATAATCGTATATTCATGCAACAGAAAAATATTACAGAGCTACCACACACTATGCCTCAGCGAATGGTAACGACAAACGTAGCACGAATACTAAGCAATACTATTCTAAAATGATGGAGGGCTATGGCTGGTTTTTGGCAAAAAACTTTTAACGTAATGAACTTGATATCGTTGAAGGAACTCGAGTGGTCTTGAAATGGAGTGGTTTAAGCTCCGCTTTTTAAAACTAGTAACATAAACCTTTGCTTAAGAGTGAATTCCCATTGAAGGGATCAAGGCTCTTCCTTCATAGAATGAGGCGCGGGATATTCCTAACCGAATACCTCTATGCAAAGCAAAGGAATACGACTATGAGTTTTGAATAAAACCGAGTAGTTTTAAAATTGGTTCCGACAACATCATTTAGGTTTATTTTCCTAGCATTATTCAGATAATGCGTTCCCATCATTTTAAGTTTCCAAGAAACAAAAAATAACCAAAATAACATGCAATTATATGCCATCCGTATTCGCCACGGGGCCGCGTCATGCACCGTTGGGTTACTAAACTAACGACAGAGCGGGAGCAAGACTAGCGTGGATACAAAACATATAGAAGTATCTACTATATATATATATATATATATATATATATATATATATCAACAACGCAGGCAGATAATAGTCATCACATGCAAAACAAATCATCACAGGCATGCGAACAACAATATGGAATAGCGGAAAATATAGGAGCCCCACATTTCATTTGAGCGATAAATGAGACACGACGTTTCCCAATCATGTGGATAGCCAATGCAATGAAGAACCTAGACCCTTACGAGTGTGGCAAATTACCCGCCAATCCTGGAAGTGAGGCAACCCCAATCAACAAAGTGAATGGGTCACCCAACACTTCACGGAATCCAGTAACTTGAGCACCCCTCCGTGGGTCAACCTATACCCCCTACGAGTGCGGCGAATAGTCTGCCAATTCTAGAGTAAGGCCCCCCGGTCTCAATGCCATGAGATGCGGGCCCATTGCCCTCTAGAACCTGGCTATTCGAGCACTCCTTCGCGGGGTAATACTAGTACAGAAAAGAAAAATATATATACAAATGGTGACATCGACCTCAACCCGGCCGAGCCCCAATAAAAGAATATACAAACTGGCAGAAACGGCAGTCCATATGTCGGATGCTCGCCCCGCAATAATAAATATACAAATGAATCTGAACTGTATATCTAACATTGCATACAAGGCCATTCATCACGACAATCCATCCAAAAGATAAGTGCAACACAGAATATCAACGCGAATATCATGTTCGTAAACCCATCTAATTGTACATATAGCAACCAGTCGGATTATACCGTGCTATGATATTCACTGTCGTAGAAACAAAGACATGCACTGAAAACCACGAATTTAAAATTTCGATCGATTAAAACTTTCCGCATTTGCCCCAAGTACAAACCAGTACTCAAACAAATCTGAACCGAAACCAAATACTTCATAAATCACATTTCCATGAATTAGACCACCAGAAAAAATTTGGGGCACTGTGGCCAAAATTGGACCGCGGATCTGCGGCCAAATAGCACATTTGGCGGCGGTTTAGCGGTCAAATTTTGGGCTTAGGTGCCCAAATTTCTTTCTGGTTTATAGTTTTGCCTGCATATAATTTTAATGCAACCTGAACAATTTTTTGAACAATTTTAAAATTCGAACAGCAAGCAGTAGATTGGAAATGCGAATCGAAAAAATTCTGTCGATTGAAACTCTAAATTAGTGCTAACAAGCTAGTTAAGGTTTATGAAGTTGCTTTGATATCATGATGGAGTTCGGTTCCTGCGCCGCGGAAGTGTTCATATCAGAATTTTGCATTATTATATCGTCCATTCTTAATCACATTACAAATAAATAGGCGCTTTTGATCCATGTCTGCTAAATAGATGCAGCTTACAGGTTCTTAGATCATTACAGTGAAATTCATGAAAAAACACTACAAATGTGAGACTATGACCAACAATCGATGAATTCGTATGATGTCGCCTACCAGTTCAAGGAACAAATGAAAATCATGAGACAGTTCAATGCACAAAGCACAAGGGCAGAACAAAATTCAAGAACTCAACGCGAAGCTCACGGTAAAAGTCCACAATATTCTGCACTGTGGAAATCTAGAAGAAAATAGAAGAGATTCTGTGGAACCAAGTGAAGAAAATAGAAGGAAAAAGAAACATGAAGCAACCCTAGAAGTTTGAGCCAGAGATCCCCCAACATGGCCGCGGAACCGTGGCCAAACATGGCTTTCTGCCGCGGATCCGCGGCCGTGCAGTGCACGTGTCGGTGCACGTGTCGGTGGGTGTCGATGCTTTGACCCGGCTTTCGTAGGGTAGTCTTGTAATTTCATGTATGGATCAGATGTAAAACCTAGGGTTTCTTCTATCTATAAATAGGAAAGCCGAAAGCCTAATTAGGCATGCCTCTTTTTAATTTTAGATTTAAATTTTAAATTCCCTTTTAATCGTTGAGAGGTCATCAATAAAGTAAAGGTATTTTTTTATTCTCTCATTCTTTTATTATCTGCAATTTAATTTCTGCATTTTTATCTGTCTTTTATTATCAGCAATTTAGGTCATTAAAATAAAATTATAAAAATGAATTTTATCGTAACTTTTCTAATGAGTGAGTAATTCCTCACTTGTTAGGGTTAGGATAAGGAAGGTTTGAGAGAAGGAAATCTCTCTCACTCCTTTTCTTGCCCCTATAATTTTAATTAATATGGACTCTATTTAAATTAACCACACACCGCTCACTACGGCACCCTATCCTGCAAGATAGCAGCGATTCCCTAGTTAGACCAGTTGTGGTTGATTTAAATAGAGGTTAGGGCTAAGAGTTAAGAAAGGACGGACAAGGACCAAAAGGAAGAAACTAAGTTTCTTCCTAGTCGTGCTAATCCCCTTTGTTGACTATTACCCTAACACATATATTCTTAACTAGGGCAAAGAAAGCAGTAAGTAGAACCCATATTCCAAACTAACCTAATCCTAACCCTAGCAAGCCTTTAAATCAAATATATCTCATTCTTAGATTTTAAAACAAAACCTACCAAAAATAGGACTTAACTCGTTTGAACTTAAAGAAAAGAACACAATTTCCCTATGGACCGACCCGTACTCAACCGGTTAGCTACTAAGTGACACCGTCTTGATTGCGGTGTTCTTGAATTTAAAACGCATACACTAAACATCGAACAATCAAATGGCGTCGTTGCCGGGGAAACGGTAGTTATTTTCTTTAAGTAATTTCGGGTTAATTGAAATTGAAAAAAAAAATATAAAAATACAAAAAAAAATCATCTTGTTATTTTTTGAGGGGTTTTGTGTGAATTGTGCAGGAAAAGAAGACGGACTGATTCAGATCTGGAGCAAGCCCAGTGAACAAATCAAGAAACAGAGGATCTGAACAGACAGAGGAGAACCATAACAGTGCACAGAAAAATTTTGGAGATCCAAACCTACCAAGCCGCCGCGTAACCGCGGCCGATTGAAGTATTTGACCGCGGAACCGCGGTCAACCTGTGACGTCAACACCCCAAATTTCTCTGTAAGAATTTTTGTCCTCTCTCCTACCCTCTGCTCTCCACTGAAAAATTTTCCTGCAGGGTTCTTTGCGCAAAAATTTCTTCTCCCTCTCCAATAAATCATTTTGTGCAGGATTCTTTGCGCCGCAAATAAAAAGAATTTTTTTTGGCAAGTGTTTTAGATTTTGTTTGTTAACTGCTTTGCATTTTTAAAACGGAATCCAAGGGGCTCTAACACTAATCAAGATTGGGTGGGGATTTCATTACCCTTCCTAAGACCCCAGAAATCACAAAAAGCATTTGCATCACCCTTGAGCTAATTAAAAAATATCTAGACTCAGCCAATTAAGGACTGTCGTGCTCATTAGGACAGAGGAAGGTTGTGGGCATTCAGTCGTTTATCTAAACCTGACTTTGTGGTGCCTAGGCTAGACAAGTGAGAAAGGTAATTTTAAAAGGCCCGTCTCACGGTGATTCGTGAGCGGAACCTTTCTTTCTTCACTTGTGCTTACCTGGCCATAATTGGCGATGAAGAGGCGATTTGAGGGATATCTCACAACTTGTCGCTTTGGACCAGTTAGGAGCAGTCTAGTTGACTTAGGAGACCATAGCTCTAGGCTTGATTGTGCATGTTTAAATTGTAATTGCTTGAAAGTGTGTCGTAGTTCCGTACAAATTTTTGCAAAAACTCTTTATAAAAAATAAAAAAAAACACAAAACAAAATTTTTACAAAAACTTGCCATTTGTCGCTAGAATTCCATTGCACCCAACCTTCACCCACATTTCCCTATTGACGTTTTCTTACCCTCACATTCTACGTTTGACTACACTACAACTCGTTTAGTGTATGTCCGGTTGGACTAGGGACACTAGCGCCCGTTTAGTCCGTGTCTCGTTAGTCGCTACTGACGACGCGTTCGACTCCAAAGTCGAAACTCCTTCCACTTCTTTTTCATCTTTACCTTCATCTTCACATTTATCATCTTCTAAAGAGATGTCAGGATTCAATCCTAACAACCCTTTACCTACTTCGGGACTGATTCCACTTCAACTGGGTGCGAATAACCTGCAACACCCTCCTGTTGAAGCGCCACAGCGAATCGCGCTCCAGGATCGTTTCTATCCCACCCGCTCTGCACTTCTTACTTGTCTTTCACTCCCGCCGGCAAATGGGGATAATTTCGAAATTAAGCCCCACTTCATTAACATGTTGCCCAAATTTCACGGGCTGGAATCCGAAGATGCCTATATCATCATCAACAAATTCCAGAATGTTTGTGCAATGATGAAGACCACCCAACTATCTGACGATACTATATGGCTACGAGTCATTCTTTTCACTTTGTGTGACCTACCTGAAAAGTGGCTGTATAGCACCGCATCACATTCTATAAACAGTTGGGAAAAGTTTGTTAAAGATTTTCTTAAAAAGTTTTGCCCAGATCACAAGACTGCGAGAATTCGTAATGAAATTAACGAATTTTCCCAGCTTCCTTCCGAACCTTTTTGGAAGTGTTTCGAACAATTTAAAGATCTTCTTGTTCAGTGTCCTCATCACGGTATTGAGAGAAGGCAATTTTGCCAAACTTTATACGAAGGACTGAACCCAGCAACTAAGCAGTTGCTGGAAACCATTTGTCAAGGTCACTTCCTTACAAAATCTGACGAGGAAGCTTGGCAATTTCTCGATGATCTTACTGAACAAACGCTTCAGTGGGAAAGCACCAGACAGACCGCATCATCCACTTCATCTACTTCATCCGGTCCGTCTAGGGCAGGCGTTCATCAACTTGATATGTCAATTGCAATGAAAGCCGAAATGGCCGCAATTACGCGAAAATTAGAAGCAATTGAGAGCAAATTATCATCGCCTTCTCCTGCCCCTGCTTTACCCCCACGAACTATATGCGCTTGTTGTTTTGATCCATCCCATTTGACCGAAGAGTGTCCTTACAACCCACCTGCTCAAGGACAGGATCGAGTTAATGCTGCCTTTCAGCAAAGACAAAGTAATGATCCATACTCTTCAAGTTACAATCCTGGTTAGAGGAACCACCCTAATTTTGCTTGGAATCAAAATCAACAACAATTCTAAGGCCACAACAATTTCCAGAGGCCTCCTCCTCAACAACAAGCCCCTCAACAAACTCAATATCAGCAACCTTTCCAACCCCAATCTTACCAAAATCAAACGAACAATTTTTCACCAAACAACTCTTTTCCTCAAAACAATTTTGTTCCGCAAAATAACGATAAGGTTACCTCGTTAGAACGAAGTCTGGATGCGTTTTTAAAACAATCAACCCAATCCTCAGCCAACATCCAGTCTTCCATTTAGTCTTTAGTGCAACACACTGCATCACACGGGCAAAGTATCAAAACCATTGAAGCCCAAATTTCACAATTGAATGCTGCTTTAAGCGAACGAGAAAAGGGGAAGCTTCCATCTCAACCATTACCAAATCCCGGTCACCCACAAAATGCACATGTTGCTCTTGAACAACAAAACCATAATATGAGTGCCGTGACTACATTGCGATCTGGAAGGATGTTGCACAACAACATTGGCAATGATGATGACACCCCGGCCACCGTTTCTTCTTCTTCTTCTTCATCTACTTCATCTTGAGAGCCTGTTCTCCATTCTTCACAAGGCTCTACTTCTTCTACTACTCCGAACGGACCCACATCTCACTCCACGAAAACACCAACATTTGGATCCGTTCCAACTCCGCAATCTCCTCCACAAACATTGAACTCAACAAATTTTCAGAATGTTCCATTTCCAAACAGGTTGAGATCCAATAAACAAACTCCACAAATAGAGAAGATTGTGGAGTTATTTAAACAGGTTAACATTAACATTCCCCTCTTGGATGCAATCCAACAAATCCCTTCTTACGCTAAAATCTTGAAGGACTTATGTACCAAGAAGAGAAAATCACAGGTACCTAAGAAAGTTTTCTTGGCTAGTGCGGTGAGTGATGCTCTTACCCAACCTTTACCTCAAAAACGAAAAGACACTGGCTGTCCTACGATTTCAATAACTATTGAGGATAAGAACATCAACCGCGCACTTTTAGACCTTGGTGTCAATGTTAACCCGTTTCCCTATTCGGTATATGAGCAACTAGGCATTGGAGAGTTGAAACCCACACATTGTACTCTCCAAATGGCCGACTGATCCATCACCCATCCTAGGGGTGAGTTAGAGGATGTGTTGATCAAGGTAGGGGACTTCATATTCCCTGTTGATTTCATTGGTATGGACACACAGCCTGTAGCAAACCCCCGAAGTCAAATTCCGGTGATACTCGGTCGACCATTTCTTGCGACTTCTAATGCGGTGATCAGTTGTCGAAATGGTTCGATGAACCTATCTTTTGGAAATATGACAATTGAACTCAACATTTTTAAATTGGGGAATCATCCATCCGAACCTAATGCTAATATACTTGATGTTTTCTCGATCCAAGAGATCACCCAGGAGGACTGTAAACTCGAGAAATTTCTGTTCGATCACAACAATTTTTACGCCACTAGTGCGTTCCTCCTTGAATCTGATACCGTTTTCACGACCGATAATGACTGTGAGTGTTCCACTTTCTCGAACCATTTTGAAGAATCACCACCCGAGTTTGAATCCTTTGAATTTTCGGATGAGTTAGCTGAACCATCCGACTCGGTTGCTTACACTCGTTTTGAATCTCTGTTGGAATCAGTTTGAAACAATTTCACCGATTTTACCTTCAATTGTTTCGCCTCCAACACTCGAACTCAATCTATTTCCGTCTCACCTTAAATATACTTACTTAGGTGAGAATGAGACCCTGTCTGTTATCATCTCGGCTTCTCTAGCCCCCGAGCAAGAGAAAGCCCTTTTAACGGTCTTGCACAGCAATCGGCAAGCTTTTGGCTGGACTATGGTGGACATCAAGAGGATTAGTCCCCTAATAGTTGAACATCATATTCATATGATGGATGATGCCAAGCCAGCAAGGGATCCACAGAGACGACTCAACCCAATAATGAAGAAGGCTGTTAAAAAGGAGATCGCAAAATGTCTTGATAGTGGTATCATTTACCCTATCTCTGATAACCAGTGGGTTAGCCCCATTCACGTTGTCCCAAAGAAATTGGGCATAATGGTCATAACTAATGAGGCGAATGAGTTAATACCTACTCGTACCCAAACTGGGTGGCGAGTATGCATCGATTATAGAAAACTTAACGCCGCAACACGGAAAGACCACTTTCCATAACCTTTTATTGACCAAATGCTAGAACGATTGGCTGGGCATGAATTTTATTGCTTTTTGGATGGCTACTCCGGCTATAATCAAATTCCCATCGCCGAAAAGGACCAAGACAAGACCACATTCACTTGTCCTTTCGGTACGTTTGCATATCGTCGCATGCCCTTTGGGTTATGCAATGCACCCGCTACCTTCCAGCGGTGTATGATGGGTATTTTTTCAGGCATGGTGGAAAAAAATTTGGAGATCTTCATGGATGATTTCTCCATTTTCGGCGACTACTTTGATGAATGTTTGTTACATCTCGACGCAGTACTTACCCGGTGTAAGGACAAGAACCTTACTTTAATTTGGGAGAAATGCCACTTTATGGTACGAGAAGGTATTGTCTTAGGACATATCATCTCGCAAAATGGCATTGAAGTAGATAAAGCTAAGATTGAAGTCATTTCCAATCTCCCTCTTCCTAAATGCGTCCAAGACATTCGAGCTTTTCTTAGCCATGCCGGTTTCTATTGACAGTTCATCAAGGATTTTAGCAAGATTGCTAGACCTTTGACTCTTTTGTTGGCCAAGGACACAACATTTGATTTCGACTCAAGCTGTATGAAGGCATTCGAGTCATTGAAAAACTCACTTACTACTGCTCCAATTCTTTCGTCTCCTGACTGGACGCATCCATTTGAGATTATGTGCGATACATCTGATTTTACCATTGGTGCTGTCCTTGGACAACACATCGAGAAGATGCCGCATGTAATTTATTACGCTAGCCGAACATTGAACGAGGCCCAATTAAATTACACAACAACTAAGAAGGAATTCTTAGCTGTTGTGTTTGCATTAGAAAAGTTTTGGCCCTATTTAATCGGCTCTCCAGTCATCGTATACACTGACCATTCGGCTCTTCGCCATCTTTTTGCGAAGAAGGACTCTAAATCTCGGCTGATACGTTGGATCCTCCTACTACAAGAGTTTGACCTTGTCATCAGAGACAAGAGAGGATGCGAAAACGTAGTCGCCGATCATCTCTCACGCCTTCCTTCTTCGCCAACGCTTCAAATTCCTATAAAAGACGTTTTTCCATATGAGCAGCTCTTGACTGTATCATGCGAACCTTGGTTCGCAGATATTATGAATTATTTGGCCACCGGACTTATACCAAATGAATGGTCGAATCAGGACAGACTCCGATTCCTATCCCAGGTAAAACATTTTTACTGGGATGAACCTTATCTATTCAAATACTGTCTCGACCAAATTATTCGTCGGTGTGTCCCCGACAATGAGTTTAAGAGCGAGCTGTCATTCTGCCACGATCAAGCATGTGGCGGGAATTTTGGCCCTGAAAAGACAGCCGAAAAGATCTTGCAGTGTGGCTTCTACTGGCCACAACTTTTTAAAGACGCACATGATTACTGCAAGACATGCTCCCGGTGCCAACACTTAGGCCGGATATCTAGAAGAAACGAAATGCCGCTCCAACCGATATTGGTTGTTGAAATTTTTGATGTTTGGGGAATATATTTTATGGGACCATTTCCCAATTCTTTTGGGAACGTGTATATTCTCCTCGCTATTGACTATGTTTCTAAATGGGTTGAGGTTGTGCCCAGCCGAACTAATGACAACAAGATTGTCGTTAGATTCCTCAAAGAAAATATTTTCTCTCGGTTTGGGCACCCCCGCACAATCATCAGCGATAATGGAACTCATTTCTGTAATAGGACTTTTGAGTCCTTAATGCGGAAATATTCCATTAATCACTAGCTATCAACGCCTTATCATCCCCAAACGTGTAGGCAAGCCGAGATTTCAAATCGGCAAATTAAACAGATATTGGAGAAAACGGTTTCCAAAAACCGTAAAGATTGGTCGTCAAAACTTACCGATTCCCTTTGGGCATTTCGAACTGCCTATAAGACCGATCTTGGCATGTCTCTATATAGATTTGTTTATGGAAAGACTTGCCACCTTCCAGTTGAAATTGAGCATCGAGCATTTTTGGCGATAAAAGAGTTGAATCTATCTCTCGGAGATGCGGGCAGCCATAGGAAGCTGCAATTAAATGAATTAAACGAGCTTCGGGATGAAGCTTACGAGAACGTGGTAGTCGTCAAAAACAGAACGAAAGTGTTTCACGATAAACACCTTATGCGCAAATTTTTCAAACCTGGTCAACAGGTTTTACTTTACGACACCCGGCTACATTTCCATCCCGGCAAGCTTAGATCTCGATAGAAAGGGTCATTTTTGGTACGCACCGTATATCCGCACGGTGCGGTCGATTTAGAAAATCCGGAGGACGGTTCACTATTTAAAGTGAACGGACATAAGCTTAAACCGTTTCTCACAGCGAACCCTTCGGAGGAGATCCTGCTTTTGCAGGAGCCGATTTACATTGACTAATCTTCCTCTATCTACTCCCAAATTTCGGTTATCCAGTCATAAACAGTGAAAACACTGTTTCAAATAAGTTTGGGGTACGTATCACTTGTAATTATATAATAACAAAATATAAATATAAAAATAAAATAAAATAAAATATTTTTGGGGGTATTTTTGTAAATTTTCAGTTTTAATAGATAAAAAAATTATAAATAAATTCCTCTTTTTAAGAGGACCTTTTTGCAAATAACCAAAACACCCATATAAATAGAAACCGACCCCTCTCTGCATTTTACCAAACCCTAAAGTATTCCTCTCTGAAAACCCTAGCCGTCGCAGCAGCCAGAGCAAGGAGATCTCCCCACGCCGCCGCGCTTCCGCCGCCATACCCCGCTTCTGACCGCTGATCCGCCGCGCATTGGTGTCTGCTCCTTCTGAAATCTTCAGAGGAGGTTTGCTTTCTTCGATCCTCTCTGTTAAAAGTTTTAGAAATATATGTATTCTCTATGTTCTCTGTGATGGCACCCACTTTGCAATTTGAGAGGGACTTTTCCTAAATTTTTGCACACACGGTCTTTGGAAGTTATTTCGGTGAAGAGATCCATAGGCGTGGATGGAATTTTTTACTGTTTAATCATCCGAATGCCTTCGCTCTTCCGGATCTTGTCACCCGATTTTACGAGTGCATGGAGGATGGTTGCCTCTCACAACACAGATACATTAGGCTAATTTGGGGTGATAGGGAAATAATAATCGGTAGGGACTTCATCCATGAAATCACCTTAATTCCTAGACTACCTACTCATGACCAACTCCTCCAATTCGAGGATTACCTACCCTTGATGGGTAATGATTGTTCGAGGGAACCACGTAAAGGCATCCAGTCTAGAACCCTCTTTGCGAACATATTAACTGTGTGTCGTTGGGCACAAAATAACATTTTTGGTAGTTCGCACAATACTACATTTTTCACAACATCCCTTCATATCGTGCACACCTTGATGACTAGGAACCCCAGCTATGATATGTGCACGGTATTACTTCATTCTATTGGTGCGGGCAAAAGGGCTGCCAATTACCCATGCCCTATGTTGGTGACACAACTGTGTCGCCATTTCCTCCCTGTGGAGGAATTCGAGTTTTATATGAATGGAGGGGTCTCTATTAGATCTCTTATTGAGGGCGTATCCACGTATTACACACGCTTAAATGATGTATGGTCACGCACTAAGCCGACTGAGGACGTACCCGCCAAGACACCCAGCTCCAGCTCGACCGTGAGCGAGGAAGAGCTTACCCCTGCAGCACATGCACGTTTACTTAGGAGAGCCATTAGGGGGATAGACAGATTGATAGGGATGGTGACCAACCCGGATCAGCGAGTGACAGAAATAGAGCACGGCATGACTACCCTGCTGGCGAGAGAGGAACGTTCACGTTAACGTTCAAGGGGACGGCGAGGCCATGAGCAGTGAGGGCACTGCTTTTGATAAGTTTGCGGGTGGAGGTGGTTTGTAAATAGTTATCTTTGCATTTGCATATTTTTTATTAAAAAATGAAAAAATGTATATATATATATATATATATATATATATATATATACATACATACATACATATATATATATATATAATTAAAATCAAATAAAAAATTGAAAAATTATAAAAATTGAAAAACTCAATTTTGGCCATATCTGACTTAAGTTCAACATGACGGTTGAATAGTGGGGAAAAACTAGATCCTAAACTTAATAAATTTAAAAACCCCAAAAATAACCTTTCTTAAAGTTTAACTATAGAAAATATATGTCCTTGTAGTTTATTTAGAAATAGGTAAATTTTGAGTTCAGTTCTTGGGCTAAGTCAAAATAAGAGAAGAGTATTGAAATTTTTATTTAAAGTGTTAGTTTGAAAAATAATTCTGAACCTTAAGTCTAAATTCTGAAAATATATACCCTACAACTAGCACATACACGCACCTTGAAACTTGGAATAGTAGAGGATACCTTGAAATGCTCTTGTCTAAATCCTTAGTATAAAGAAAAAGAAAATAGACGTATAAGTGTGAATAAAGAGATAAAAAAATGAACACTGGTTTTTTAATTACTTAAGGCCGTATAAATAAAAAAATATAGCGAGGGTGCTTTATCACCTAGTGCCTTAGACCAACTGGTTTGGGAGTCACTGCTAAGCCTTAAGTATTACAAGACGAGGAATTACGCCTAAATGCGCAAGCACATTTTGTAATCGGTCGTTAGTACCTCAAGAAGTATTAACGGTCGCATGAAAGATGTGTGAGCAATTTCATCTAAAATTCACCAACTAAAAGTACTTTTGACGATGGACAAGGGTATGATAGCTTGAATTGAATTTCCAAGTGTAGGGGTGATACATACACACGTAGGGGTATATGATTGGGATTTGGATGAGAGATAGGAATGAAAGATATGGCTTATACCTTCAGTATAGATGATAAAAATTCCTAAGTTGAGATGGAACCTTAAAAGGAAAATTGAAAAGAGGCTGAAAGCTTAATAAATTTGCAGAACATATACGATCTAAAGTTAAATGATAAGTGAGTGTGAAAAATATGGGTTGATGATTTTTAAGTTAAAGATAATAGAATTTCTTACTATAATACTAAATTAAAGAATGAAAGTCAACATGCCAAATTGATCGGATTTTGTGAGTAGTATCCGCTGAAAACCCTCAGGAGACAACACTCCTCCTACTAGGGACACCTAGTGGTTTAACGGCTTGTTGCACGAGCTCAGTGCAATCGCAATTTCCTGCGAAAGTGAGATTAGGATTTTTCGAGAATAAATTGGCTTTGCTCGGGACGAGCAAATGATAAGTTAGGGGGTATTTATTCATATCAGAATTTTGCATTATTATATCGCCCATTCTTAATCACATTACAAATAAATAGGTGCTTTTGATCCATATTTACTAAATAGTTGCAGGTTATAGGTTCTCAGATCATTACAGTGAAATTCATGAAAAGACACTACAAATGTGAGACTATGACCAACAATAGATGAATCCGTATAATGCCGCCTACCAGTTCAAGGAACAAATGAAAATCATGAGACAGTTCAATGCACAAAGCACAAGGGCAGCACAAGATTCAAGAACTCAACGCGAAACTCACGGTAAAAGTCCACAACATTCTGCATTGTGGAAATCTAGAAGAAAATAGAAGAGATTCTGTGGAACCAAGTGAAGAAAATAGAAGGAAAAAGCAACATGAAGCAACCCTAGAAGTTTGAGCCAGAGATCCCCTAACATGGCCGCGGTTCCATGGCTTACTGCCGTGGATCCGCGGCCGTGCAGTGCATGTGTCGGTGCATGTGTCAGTGGGTGTCGGTGTTTTGACCCGGCTTTCTTAGGGTAGTCTTGTAATTTCATGTATGGATCAGATGTAAAATCTAGGGTTTCTCCTATCTATAAATAGGAAAGCCGAAAGCCTAATTAGGCATGCCTCTTTTTAATTCTATATTTAAATTTTAAATTCCCTTGTAATCGTTGAGAGGTCATCAATAAAGTAAAGGTATTTTTTTTATTCTCGCATTCTTTTATTATCTGCAATTTAATTTCTGCATTTTTATCTGTCTTTTATTATCGGCAATTTAGGTCATTAAAATAAAATTATAAAACTGAATTTTATCGTAACTTTCCTAATGAGTGAGTAATTCTTCACTTGTTAGGGTTAGGATTAGGAAGGTTTGAGAGAAGGAAATCTCTTTCACTCCTTTGCTTGCCCCTATAATTTTAATTAATACAGACTCTATTTAAATTAACCACACATCGCTACTTACGGCATCCTATCCTACAAGATAGCGGTGATTCCCTAGTTAGACCGGTTGTGGTTGATTTAAATAGATGTTAGGGCTAAGAGTTAAGAAAGGACGGATAAGGACCAAAAGGAAGAAACCAAGTTTCTTCCTAGTCGTGTTAATCCCCTTTGTTGACTATTACCCTAACACCTATATTCTTAACTAGGGCAAAGAAAGCAGTAAGTAGAACCCCTATTCCAAACTAACCTAATCCTAACCCTAGCAAGCCTTTAAATCAAATCTATCTCATTCTTAGATTTTAAAACAAAATCTACCAAAAATAGGACTTAACTCGTTTGAACTTAAAGTAAAGAACACCAGTTCCCTGTGGACCGACCCATACTCAACCGGCTAGCTACCAAGTGACACCGTCTTGATTGCGGTATTCTTGAATTTAAAACGCATACACTAAACAACGAACAATCAGGAAGCCACGGTCGAAGCAGAAGCGATAATAAAAATTTTACGCGAGCACCAAACATGCATAACCCAGGGATTCGATCCATGCACATAAACTAGCAAACTAAAACATGCAAGGGTATGAAATTACAACTTTCGACCCGTGTCTACCCAATTGTGGAAGACCCTTCCAAGCTTGTAGACGCCGAGATCGCGCTTTATGGTCGACCACTTTCGCCAAAGAAGATCCACCCGAGGGAAACCAGAAAAGGCTCCGACCGACGATCCCAACTTACTAAGGATGGATGGTGGGTGAAGTAGGAATTTTTCCACTATATCTTTCCTCTCTATACCATGCTCACTAGAGAGCAAGAAGCAGAAGGAAAGAGAGGTGAGGAGAATGGCTAAGTATCTCAGGAAGCATGAAGGTAGAGAGTGGAATGATTCAATCTCTCAAAAATGAAGAAAAGCATGGCTACAAATTTACAGCCATGGTTGAAATAGTGCAACCATAAATGATCAATATTAAATCCCCAAGCTATACCTCTCAACATGCACCATGCCACCTCATCAAGCCACCTCATTACTTGATTTTCCGAAAATGGAAAAACAATAATGAGGTGTCTCCTTCTAGAAGCATTCATGTATAAATACAGAATACTTCACCCTGTATACGTATTGCTACATATACATGTATCCGTATAAAAATACGGATAGCACCAAAGAGAGAAAATGAATAGTGAACAATAATACTAATATATATATATATATATATATATATATATATCAATTATTAAATCAAAACCTGATTTAATAATCCGGTTAGTATTATCAACTGTCCGATTAAAGTCCGTGTATCCCGTACACGTATTTAATCGGACCTCAACACATACCAACGTACGGCTCCTACATCTATCATCTGAACCGGGAAAACTCTCTGTGTGGGACTCTAAAGACTCGACAATACGCTGAAAGTGTGTTTAATCACAAGCACGTCAGCGACACTAGCTGTACGTAACGGCTATCCAGGTACTTGCCGAAATGGGGGTCTACAATCAAGTACGTATTTACCCTACCGAGCCTGAATGTGACAATCACCGTACAGTCCGGTCTCTTCATCAAAGAGTATCGCATATCGGGTCTAAGGGGTGGATAACGTCAGACCCTTACTAACTCGATAAGTCGTGTCTGAGTCAAGCTCATCACCAACAGAGATACTACTGATCAACTATCAGTAAATCTCATCCACTGTGCCTACGGATTTCTAGTGCTAGCAAACTAAACACAGCGCGACATCGACTCCTAATATCAAGAGAGACGAATCCCTGACAATCAACCACTGCCTCCATGTGACTCGGGACTGTACCTAACTAAAACCTGTTTGCACGATTCCTTTGAGTCGTGGTAAGGTAGTAATTAAAGTACGGTGGGAACTCACAAGAGACAAATGAAGATCTCAGGTCAAAGGACTAACCTGTACTCATGCCATCCGAGAAATTCCATCCGATGATAGATATAATACCATATAGAAGTTCTCGGCGAGTCCGTCCGGTGTACTCTCCTCCAGTGAGCACCTGTATACTATCTTAGGTGACACAACACCAATGGCTTATGAGACCGGCCATCACCCTTCGTTGGGGTCTAGAAACGTATACATTATTCTACTCCGGAATATCGATGCCCTGTCTCGATACTCCCATGACCAGGGACATTTGAGGATGTGCTTATGGACAACCTAGCTCCCACATATATGATCGCCATCATAATGCTGGTTGTTAAGCAACAATCCTACGGGCTTCATCAATGATGAAGACAAAACAGATAGCATACTATCATCTCGAGTAAGACTGTTATACATGTATAGGTCCTCGTTTAATTATCATAATTGACTACTTGAAATCACAATAATTGTCTTGAGGGCACTATATCCAATACATGAACACAATAAATTCATTTCTGTCATACCCTGCTTCCCAATATATGCAAATACGGGAATGTAATAAAGCCTGCCATGTTACCTACGGTAAGAAATCATCCTTCTATAATCACATTACGGCTGTCAATCAGTAATCAAGAACAATATAATAATAAATCTATCTATCACATGTCTAATCTACCACAATAAAGTAATAACAATAATAACGAGTCGATAGCGGAAGTAATGAATAATGATCAAGTCTCAAGATTCAAGAAAATTAGAATAGCGATATCTCGAAAACCCGTCCGTTATGGGATCACAATAAAATCCAAAGTGCTATAGTAGAAAAGAAAACTAAATCATAACTAATATACTAGATCAATGGAATACTCCTCATTGATTTGCAACCTTCTTGAAGTACTCATGATTCTCCTGTGCTAAAGACAAGGTATCTAGGACATGCAAAACCCAGACGTTAGTGCGCCATAGATAACATAATAATAATGTAACCAAAAATATAATATAATGTCAGTATACTGAAACTAGTGCCATATGAGTACCATAAACATGAGCAATGCATACGAGATAACAGTCAAGATATAGCGGTCAATCAGATCATGTGAGTTCTATGAGTTCATGTCGCTAAGTTATCTATCTTACAAGTATTTGAAAACAATTAATACAATTCTCAATATAACTCAATAGTATACTGTACATTCTCGGTACCACCGTCTCATGACTCTCGGGGCTGAATCCGAGACGTGTTGCTAGACAGTAAAACAATGCCAATATCTGGACGAATGATGTCAGCATCATCATTCCAGAACTCGTAGCTCGTATTAACTGACTAGTCTCTAACAATCAATCTCACTGAGTTACAATTCGGTTTCCATTATTGATTTTCCATTTCCCCAGGTTTCAATTCATGTTAAGTATCACTGGTATGTTTTCTAATGCCAACACAATAATAAGCATGTACATGTACATATCATGTCTATCTAGATAACAGGTCAATCAATCAATATCGAGATTTGTTGGCATTTCGGTAAGTATCACAATTCAAGTATAGTGTCACGATAGAAATAGTCAAGAGTCCATCAAGCATGGTTTCATAAAACAATCAATAGCACGTGTAGAAATTTAGTAATCTAGCAATTAACGAATTTATAGGCAATTAATTCATGTACAATATCATGATCAGGTCAGGTTGTATGTCATGTCAATGTTAATAGTGTATTCTTGAAACAAGTTTACATGTCAGTTTTATTTCAGTTTTAAATATCAGTTTCAACAATTTTCTTCATAAGACGGTTGTAGGCGACGTCTTGTCACTGTAGCAGACGTCTGGGGAGACGTCTGGTCTACCCAAGTTCTATTCCAGACGTCTGTAGAAGGCGTCTGTTCCCATCACAATTTGCATGTCAGACGTCTGTAGGAGACGTTTGGTCCCTATAGAAGATGTTTGGGGAGACGTCTGTAGTGCAATTTAAGTTCTGAAAAATAAATACAGAGACGTTTTGTCGTTGTAGACAGACGTCTATAGTTCAATTTTAGTTTCTGTATAGTCATCATACAGGTGTCTGGTTTCCTGTAGGTGCACGGGATTTTCCTGAACGATCAGACTGTGGAATTTAGGGTTTCGATTTAATTGTTCAATACACTAATTTTAACAAGTATTAATCACGTAAATTACTCGATTGCAATACAGTAAATTAGTTGATAAATAAGGTAGTAAATTCTAGGGTTAAACACGCATATATAGAACCTAGATTATGTTAATATCACATCGCGATTCTAATCTCGATGTATACTCAATTTCGATTAAACCAATCTACATTAATTAATATCATAATTGTACAGTAAATTAATTTATCGTACTAGCATATTAAAGCAAGTATTGGATACATGCCTCGAAAATGAAAACACACAAGGCGATAATTATGACGATCTCAAAATAGCCACCACCGAGAGTATGATGTCGCAAACAGGAAGACGATGACGGTGACGAGACGATCATGACGACGACGACGGTGATGGAGATAGCCGGCCAGAACTAGGGTTGAGGTTTAGGTTGTAAAGAAATATGGAGGCTAGGGTTTTATTTTGTGAATACTTATATAGCGTAATTATAATATGGGTTGGGTTTTCTATTAATCCTATACCCACTAGGACTAAGGATTAAAGATAATCTAAAATATAATTATATGAAATATATCTTTATAATATTATAACCATAAATATTTTCTCAATTAATTTATTTTCTATACAATAAATTATCACGACCAATAATAACAATAATCAATAAAACCCATGATAATTCAAACCAATGAAATTTATCAATAAACCCCTTAATACAATAAAATCTCATGGCATACTATTCCAACCATCAATCAAATAATTTTAAATAACCATAAATTCAATTTTCGTAACTTTATTCCATCGAATTACCGTACGATAGTTATAGGGTGTTACAATTTCGAAAATAAATATAATAATATAATTTTGAAAAAACAATTTCCAAAATACCTGTACAGGATTTGACGCTTTAATAAGATTGAACGGTAAACTTATTCTCATCAGTATGAGAACGTCAGATCTTATCTAGACATCTATAGTTTTCCTAAATGCATCCAAGCAGCCTAATATTTCAGGTTTCTTGTTCTTGTCTAAATGACAAGATTGATCATCATATCAAAACTTATTTGTCAACAAATCGAAAAATACAGTATCATCAAGTCAAAAAGTTTATGTAATAGTTTGAATTCTCCATCTTTATAAATGATATATCATAGAAAAATCAAACCAGGTCCTGTACTGCATATATCAATATATAAATTCAAAACATACATCTGGAGAATTTTCATTCTCGGTGATTGAGACACACCACCACTTTTTACATGTCAATGTCATGCATGATAATCTTTCATAACTCTAGCTATCTTATGCTGGTTGTGGGTTAAGTACTCAATTTAAGAAATTACTAAATTAGATCATATCTCTAGTACATGATCTAACAATATAATTTCTAAGAATATTATAATAATTATAAATAAATAAAAATACCCACATTATAAATCATTAGGTGCAACTATAGAACTTTATTAATATTCAATTAATATTACATGAATTGCAATGGATGTTTAAGGGCATAAATAACTACTCTAGCAGTCCCATCAATAACATATTTGTTTCATCTTTCACTCATCGAAATCTTTTATAGCACAAGGACTCCTAAAGTTTCAACGCGTTATATTATTTAAATTTATCTTTTTTTATGCACTGTCAAGTTTCAATCTGTTTAAATTTATTTTCTTAAATGAGTTTTCAAGGGAAAAAATTTGATATTTCACAGGGTATATAAATGTTTAGAATACAATTTACATATAAATATCAATGCAATTAGACAACATTTATGAATAAATTTCATACAAATTTTTGGTCTTTTCATCCAAATTTATTGGCGCATGTGAAACATGTCCTAAATTAGTTTTCGATGGCTAAAGCTCTTGCCTCACTTGACCCGAGACCCTGGCTCTGCCACTGTATCAACCGGCTTTGTAATAGTGAAATTATGACAACAAATTTAAGGCATGCTCTTATTTGTTGTATATATAACAACTGTACATTTTATCCATCATGAATATTATAACTTCATTCAGCCAATCTGAAAAATAACATATACATAATTCAGGTATATTTTGAATCGTGAAGCTCTCTAGATTTTGTTCTGTAATATAATTCCTAGCAAAAGCACCGGTAATAAAATTGTTGAGGAGAAGACCGAGGTCTTCGTGGCCAAATTCGGCAGAAACAGTAAAGGTCGTTGTCCCTGATTTAGAGGACTATCTGCGGATGCAGCTGGTTGTGATGTTGGCAACTCGCTCAGTGATGGTGACTGTGCTGGTGACACAGAGTTCGTCTCTGCCGTTCCTGCTGCATATTACAATTTATAAGAAATATAAAAACGATGAATATGCTATGAATTTCGATTGATACGTTTGTGTGTGTGGGTGGGGGGGGGGGAGGGAGGGGGGGTTGGGGTTATTACCAAATGGAGGGAGAGGGGGAAGACCTGACGCATAAGCTACTGAACCTGTGAAATCACATATAGGGGATTGAGAGGGAGTAAATGTTGTGATTTGATAATTTTAAGAGCGATAGGTGTTTTTTTTTCTTACCTGGACTTGGAAGAGGAGTAGCCGAAGCTGCAAGCAAATTAACCAAGAACCCATTTGTTAGATAAGAGTTGATTAGGGGTAGCCGAAGCTGCAAAAAATATAGGCTAAGATTTATTCTCTCAACACTCATCATAACTTCGGAGTTTTGATGTAGTGTAAGGGCCATTTCACGGTTTCTACTTAAAATACCAGTTTCAGATAAATTCTTTAACCTTCGTAGCTTACACTAAAAATACCATAAACCTATTTTCCCTATTTCTTTATACCAAGAACTTTGTGTTCTAACATCGAACTCGGGAGCAGACAGTCATCTCGCTGATAAAAATAATTGTAGTAAAAGATAAAACAATTTCTAACAGTCATAATTTCAAAAAAGTTTATGGTATTAAATAGAAAAATCTAATGTTATTATAATACAATTAAAAATTCATATATATTCTAGTATAAATTATACTAGATACTAATAGTCAAGAGACCAAGAGATATGAATCCATGCATGGTGGGGTTGGATATATATCAAACCTTTACACTGAAGCGGAACCGACTCAGAGTTGCACATACTAGGAAGCGTTATAGCCAAGAAACTGCTAATCAACGGGATATTGAAAGGAACATTTCCCGTGACTATAAGGCACATGCATTCCGAGCTACTTCTTATAACCAATGCAAGAGCATCGCAGCACTCTTTGGTTGGAGAGCCGCCTCCGTTGGTGCTTCCCTTGATGAAGTTCAAGCACGGAGTGAAGCTACTCATGAAGGACTTCGTGCATGCTGTTGTGATCTGCCCTGATACCATGTTAGACAACATTACTAGAACGACGATTACTATTAAATTTGTACTGCTAGAGAAATTAGTGTTCATTTTCATCCTTGATTCTAATTTGAAACTGGAAAGTAGTACAAATGAGAGTGAGAAGAGCAGGGATTTATGCTGTAGAATTTTACTTTGGAGGTTGGTTTTGGGGATTACCAACCTTATCTAACTTCTTAATCACTGAGAGTTTGTTTCAAATTTTGATGCAAAGATAATGGTTTGATGTCTCAATTACTTTCAAGGTTTGGCTTGACTATTGCTAAATGATGAGCCAATTTGGCTCACAGCACAAGTTACTGTGCCTTTGGAAACTCAGAGGCTTGAGCTGGAAGGTTGGGTTGGAATGATGTATCTATGGTTTTCAGTCGTTAGCAAAAAGAAATGCCAAATTATGGTGTTTTTTTCCTTTTGGGGGTGGGGGGTGTTTTCTTTCTCTTTTACTTTTTTCCTTTTGAATCTATATATAATATAATAATATATATAAAGCTATAGACGAGAATTTTTGTCAAAAGAAAAAGAAAAGCTATATGAGAGAATATTTCTTGGAATATTCATTTATATAGCTAGGATTTAGTGGGCATTCTGTTATTTTGCCATTATTTAATTTATGTGGGTCAAAGAATTTTTTTATTGGCTCCCTACTCAATATTTATTACATTTTCTTTCTTTCACACAACTAGTCTTATGATGGAAAAATTCTGATCAGTCCCTTTCTTTAAAATCCTTTTTTTATTATTTATCTAATTACTAGGTTTTATTACTGGTATAATATTAAAAAATATCATGATTTTTTGTGCAATTCAATTTACTTAAATATATGTTAAAAGTTAAGCGATTTTCCTTTGATATTGCAAAAAAATATAAAAAACCAAAGAAAACAGATAAAAATGATATTTTTGAAAAATTCGTTATTTTCATATCCTAGCACGTAAAATACTAAAATTTGAAGGAAGTAGAATATTTCGCGAATTTTCATATGCTATAGCAAGCATAATAATAAACAAACGGAAGAAAATATAAATGTTTGAGATTTTTGAAAATTTTGCGATTTTCATATGCTTTTAACAAGAAAAATATTTAAAAACAAAAAAAATTAAGATTTTTGAGAATTTCATGATTTTTATATGCCTGCGCAGTGTACAAAATATTGGAAATCGGAAGAAATTTTTTTTGGAATATTTTTAAATTGGCTAAATTTCTGCTTGCTACCATGAACTTTAGATATTTTCCATAAATAGTATCCTAAACTTTTAAAATGATGGATTGCTATCATAAACTTTCAATGCAAAACTACCATAACATCGTTAATTGAAAATTAAAAAATGCCTATACTTCCCTTTTATATAAAATGAAAAAAACGAATTAACTTTTATTTAAAGAAATTAATTCTCTTTTTTTTGTTAAAATATACTACCCTTTTATATAAATTAACAAAAGAATTCTTAAAAAAATTAATTCCTTACTTTTTTGTTAATTTATATAAAATGGCGGTATGGTCATTTTCTTATTTTCCGTTAATACCGTTATGGTGGTTTTGTGATACATTGAAAGTTCATGATAGCAATCCATCATTTTAAAAGTTCAGGACACCATTCGTGGAAAATACATAAAGTTTATGGTAGTAAGTCGAAATTTAGCATTTAATATTTTGTGACTTTCATGTGTTGCGAGTCACTCGAAGTTTCAATCATAGTTTTTTGTTATCTTGATGGCCGGAAGTTCTCCAAAATTACGAGCAAGTAAAATATTCGAAAACCGAAACACAAAAAATCATGATATTTTTAAAATTTAATGATTTTCATGTGCTATATAACATGAAAAAGAGTGGGAAAAGGAAAAAAAACACAGAATTTTTTAGATTTTTGAAAATTTTATGATTTCACGTTCTTTATCATGGAAAATATTGAAAGAATGAAGAAAATAGATTTTTTTTTGAAATTTGTGATATCAAACAAAATGTTAAGAAGTTGTTGAAAACAAAAAAATTTGGGGAGAAAATATTGCAATTTCATGTTTATATATAGCAAGAAAAATTTTATAAATCCGAAGAAAACAGAATTTTTTTTTGATTTCGATGTGTTATAAAAAGAAAAATATTGACAACGGAAGAAAAACAGAAAATTTCGATATTTTTGAAATGTCCGCGCTCTTTGTGTGCAATAATAAGCAAAATATTGAAAAATCGAATAAAATAAAAACTATTGAGATTTTTTAAATTTCGCGATTTTGGTGCGATATATTATATATAGTATGCAAAATATTGAAAATTTAAAGTACATAACTAATTTTGAATTTTAAAATGTTCGCAATTTTCTTGTGCTATAGCGTTCTAAATATTGTAGATTTGATGAAATAGAGAATTTGGGATTTTTGAAAATATCATGATTTTCATGTGGTATATAGAAAGCAAAATATTGAAAAGCTGAAGAGCATAAAAATTTTAAAATTTTTTAAAAATTTCGTGATTTTCGTGTCAAAGCCAGATATTGAAAAACCGAGTAAAACAGAAAAGTTTTGAGATTTTTAAAAATCATGTAATTTTTCTTGTGCTAGCTTGCAAAATATTGTAAATTTAAAGAAAACAAATAAATTTTTTGATTTTCGTGTGCTATATCGTATAAAATATTGAAAATCCGAAGTAAACAAAAAAAACTAATTAATTGTTGAAAATTTCATGATTTTCTAGTGTTATAGAAAACAATATATCGAAAAACAGAAAAAAACATAAATTGTAGTATTTTAAAAATTTCGCCAATGTTAAAAATCCGAAGAAAAGAAAAAAATTTAGTAATTTTTTTTTGTATATTTCGTGACACTACTACAATATGGGGTTGCCCCTACGGACTCAGGAATCCGTAAGGGCAACTATTTCTTACCCCTACGGATTTATCCGTAGGTCCCCATCGTTGTTCCTACGGTGCCCTACGTTTTAATTTAAAAATATTAAATCGTAATTTATTGTTTGGCCCTACAAAGCCGCAAACGATGGACCTACGGTTATGTCCGTAGGGGCATATAAATAAGTTATTAATAAAAAAAGCACAGAAAAGTCCTCGATCGTTCCCAAAAATTCTCCCTCTCACTCTCCCGCGCCTCGATCGCTCGTTCCCGCTCCTCGTCGCCACCGCCCTCCGCACCTCATCGCCAACTTCCTCGGTCGTCCCCAAAACTTCCTCATCGACTTCCTTGTTGCCACCGTCCACGACACGTCGCCGATCGTCGTCGACCACCGGTCTTCTCCGTCGTCTCCTCCACCGTCCGCTACAGGTAAGTAAATCTCAAATTATTTATAATTTTGATGATGTTAGGTCTAGGGTTTAGGGTTCGGGTAGGGGTGAGGGTTAGGGTTAGGCATCGGGTTCGATTTAGGTTGAGGTTAGGGTTAGGGTTAGGGTTGGGGTTCGGTTGGGGTTGGGGTTCGGTTAGGGTTGGGGTTGGGGTTCGGTTGGGGCTAGGGCCGGCTAGGGTTCGGTTGGGTTGGGGCTGGGGCTGGGGCTAGGGTTCGGTTGGGGTTGGGGTTGCGGCGGGGCTGGGACTTCATCACGTGATATAGCGAAATACAAAGCGTACTTCAGTACACCCAATCTCATTGAGTTTCCTATTGAAGTTCCCGGTCAAACGGCATATGCATATTTTTATTCGCCATCAAATCCCAATTATTAAGCTACTGAGAACGAAAAGCCACCTTTGTTAGTCGAGAGTCATGGTAATAGACTTGTCATTATAGATCATAGTCAATTGTTTTTCCTATCATTTTCTTGATCCAGATGCTAATCAACTTGTTAGTTACTATTTTTATGACGTATTTGTCTATATTTGTTGACAGTGGCCTTTCTTTTGGATGAACATGTTTTTTTGATGCATGTTTTCAGTCATGTGAATTCATATGTTGCGTATAACGCTTTATGATATCAGTATCCTACATTTGTAGTTTTAATTGTTGATTGTTATAGATGAATGCCATTGCAATAATAATTTTTGGTTGATATATTAATTTTTCAAATATTTGCATGTATGTATCCATGCCTGCCTGCATATATGTATATATGAGGATAATGGGTATATTATTATGTTGTCGTAGGAGAAAATTTTCCTTCATATGGCTATCAAAAGTCAACCCTTAATCTCTTTGTGGATGATCGGTTCTATCAATCTTAATCTCAATGGTCTAATATATAGATACACAAGACCATGTTGTTTTCATACTCTTTTGTTTTCACACGATAAATATGGATGACTCAAAATATGGATATATGAAATGCATCCCTTTTATGCATATGGATACAGATGGGTAGTAGATTGAAATATCCAAATTGATGTCTAATACATTTCTGGAGATAATAGTTCTTGGTACATACGAAGCCGAAGTTTAACTTGCAATGTATATCAAATTTATTCAACTTTACCGTAAACTTAACCCTTCATATAAGAACTTAGTTCTTCCTCCGGTTGAGATTTGCAGAAGCGAATCTCCCCACAGGTTAGAGAATTTAATTCTCATCGGGGAGATTTTGTTCTGCAGATTCAAAACTTAGGGGAAAAGAACTAAGTTAAAAAAAAATAACAGGCACATATGGGAATTTAATTCCTCCAAAAATTAGGGTTAGGGTTTAGGATGCACTAGTTCCTTCAGTAGGATACTCAATGATAATGTAAACACACAACTTTACCATAAACTTAAGCCTTCATATAAGAACATAGTTCTTCTTCCGGTTTAGATTTGCAGAAGCGAATCTTCCCACAGGTTGAGAATTTAATTCTTATCGGGGAGATTTTGTTCTGCAGATTCAAAACTTAGGGGAAAAGAACTAAGTTAAAAAGAAATAACAGGCACATATGGGAATTTAATTCCTCCAAAAATTAGGGTTAGGGTTTATGATCCACTAGTTCCTTCAGTAGAATACTCGATGATAACGTAAACACACAACTTTACCGTAAACTTAACCCTTCATATAGAACTTAGTTCTTCCTCCGGTTGAGATTTGCAGAAGCGAATCTCCCCACAGGTTCAGAATTTAATTCTCATCGGGGAGATTTTGTTCTGCGGATTCAAAACTTAGGGGAAAAGAACTAAGTTAAAAAGAAATAACAGGCACATATGGGAATTTAATTCCTCCAAAAATTAGGGTTAGGGTTTAGGATGCACTAGTTCCTTCAGTAGGATACTCTATGATAACGTAAACACACAACTTTACCGTAAACTTAACCCTTCATATAAGAACATAGTTCTTCCTCCGGTTTAGATTTGCAGAAGCGAATCTCCCCACAGGTTGAGAATTTAATTCTCATCGGGGAGATTTTTTTCTGCAGATTCAAAACTTAGGGGAAAAGAACTAAGTTAAAAAGAAATAACAAGCACATATGGGAATTTAATTCCTCCAAAAATTAGGGTTAGGGTTTAGGATGCACTAGTTCCTTCAGTAGGATACTCGATGATAACGTAAACACACAACTTTACCGTGAACTTAACCCTTCATATAAGAACTTAGTTCTTCCTCCGGTTTAGATTTGCAGAAGCGAATCTCCCCACAGATTGATAATTTAAGTCTCATCGGGAAGATTTTGTTATGCAGATTCAAAACTTAGGGGAAAAGAACTAAGTTAAAAAGAAATAACAGGCACATATGGGAATTTAATTCCTCCAAAAATTAGGGTTAGGATTTAGGATGCACAAGTTCCTTCAGTAGGATACTCGATGATAACGTAAACACACAACTTTACCGTAAACTTAACCCTTCATATAAGAACATAGTTCTTCCTCTGGTTTAGATTTGCAGAAGTGAATCTCTCCACAGGTTGAGAATTTAATTCTCATCGGGGAGATTTTGTTCCGCAGATTTAAAACTTAGGGGAAAAGAACTAAGTTAAAAAGAAATAATAGGCACATATGATAACGTAAACGTACAATTTTACCGTAAACTTAACCCTTCATATTAGAATTTAGTTCTTCCTCTGGTTTAGATTTGCAGAAGCGTATACCATCCCGTTCTTAGATTTCTCAATATAGTCATCATAAGCTACAATTTATATGTTATACAGTCTAATATGGCCCATGAGTACGTCAGAGTTAAAGACTGGATGTATGTGGATTGGCAACAACGTATGCAACCTAAGTTTGTCGCAGGAGTTGCTGCTTTTATTGAATTTGCACGCGCACATAATAAGATCATGATAGAGAAGATTCTCTGCCCGTGCGATAGATGTGGGAATAAGTACTGGCAGAAGGTAGAATTGGCAGAGCTTTATATCGTAAAATATGGTTTTACTAGATTTTATACAACCTGGCTATATCACGGGGAAGGAGAAGAACGCAGTAATGCGGTAGAAGGAGAAGGAGAAGACGATAATGCGGCAGGAGAAGAAGGAGAAGACGGTAATGCGACAGAAGAAGGAGAAAACGGTAATGCGACAGAAGAAGAAGAAGACGGTAATTTCTTTCCATCAGAAGAAATGGAGGATATGGTAGAGGCTGCCCTAGGTGAATCTATTCGTGCCGAAGATGACATTCCTTCCGGTCAAGGACGCGTGCGGATAAATATGAAAATTTCATGAATGATGCCCACAAACCAATTTATGAGAATGCAAAGTATTCCACCCTCTCATGGTTCGTCCAACTTTTCAAGATTAAGTGCCTAAATGGATGGAGCAACAAGTTATTCAGAATACTTCTTTCGTTTTTGAAAGATTCTATGCCTCCGGGAAATAACGTGCCCGACAGCTGGTACGGAGCCCAGAAGATGATGTCCGATTTGGGTTTGAAGTGTGAGAATATTCAAGCATGTCCTAAAAATTGCGTGTTGTACCGGAAAGAGAATTCAGATTTGAAAGAGTGTCCAACATGAGGAGAGGCCAGATATAAGCCAAAAGATTATGATAAGAAACCCGATATACCTGTCAAGATAGCACGATACTTTCCCATAACACGGAGGCTGCAGAGGCTATTCAGGTGCAAAAAAACAGCCGAGCCAATGATTTGGCATCACCGTGCTCCTCCAAGTGAAGATAGAAAAATGAGCCATCCAAGAGATTCACCGGCGTGGAAGGATTTCGATAGGAGGCACGCAATATTCAGTAGTGATCCTCGCAATGTTAGGCTCGGACTGGCTAGTGATGGCTTCTGCCCATTCAACTATATGGCTGGAAGCCACAGCACATGGCCCGTTGTAATGATAATTTATAATCTGTCGTCTTGGTTGGCTATGGATCATACTTTATGATGCTTCTTCTTATCGACGGACCAAACTCACCGGGAAACAATATCGTCGTCTATCTCCGACCTCTGATCGAGGAGTTAAAATCTTTGTTCATTGATGGTGTAGAGAATTACGATGCAAACACAAATACAACTTTCATACTGCGTGCGGCTTTAATGTGGACAATAAATGACTTTCCTGCGTATGGAATGCTATCAGGTTGGTTCGCACATGTTCACAAAGCATGTCCTCATTGCCATCAACATACAACATCGAAATTCTTGAATTTTAGCAGGATGGTTTGTTATTGAGGCCATCGACGTTTCCTGCCTCTAGACCACCCCTACAGGTTAGATGCTGTTCATTTTGATGGTTATCAGGAGCTTCTTGGACCTCCAACCCTATTGTCCAGAGAGGACGTGACTGCTCAGTGCGATAGTAATAATAACGTGACCTTCGGGATGGATCTGACAAAACAGGTCAAACCACCATTCTAGAACAAGTTAAGCATTTTCTTCGAGCTTCCGTACTGGTCAACAAATTTAGTGCCTCATTGTCTGGACGCCATGCATATAGAGAAGGGAGTATCTGAGCACATACTCAACTTGCTTCTTTGTAAAGATGGGAAATCGAAAGACAATCTCAATGCTCGGATGGATCTACAGGACTGGGAAATAAGAAGTGAATTGCATCCTAAACCGGTAGTGGGTAAACCAGGCAAGTTTATACTTCCCAATACCGCTTATCATATGTCACAACCGGAGAAGAAAAGATTCCTGCATGTGTTGCATGATTTGAAAGTCCTCACAGGTTTCTCAGGATCATTCAGCAAGAAGATAAAAATTGTGAAAGGCAAGATCGATGGGCTGAAAAGTCATGATCACCATGTTATCGTGGAGCACTTTCTCCCATTAGCCCTCAGGACTTCTCTTCCCGAATCGGTTGGTTTAGTAATCAACGACCCATGTTGTTTTTTCAAAGAGTTATGCGCTAAAACACTGGATGTTGTGACGCTGGATAAACTAGAAAATTCTATTGCGTTGATACTTTGCAAGTTTGAGCGTATTTTCCTACCGTCATTCTTCGATATCATAATACACCTGACGGTTTATCTTACAACTGATACTAAGTTAGCCGGACTAGTACAATATCGATAGATGTATCCCGTCGAGAGGTACGTAGAACTTTCGTTTCGCGCAATTTTTAAAATTATTGTTGTCCTGTATGCCTGTATTTATTTATTCAACATATTTTCTTTAGGTACCTCTACACTCTTAAAATGTATATACGCAATAGAAATCGACCAGAGGGTTCTATTATGCAAGGTTATCTTCTAGATGAAGTAACCACATTTTGTTCCCGCTATCTGGACGAGAACATTGAGACGGGACTTAACCGACCTCGAAGAATTCAAAACGGGCCATATGGTAAAGCCGATTATAAGAGAGTAGACACTATATTTATCAACAAGATATACCAGTTTATCTTGCTCAATAGCGCATGTCTTGAAAAAATTAGAGAGTAAGTTTTTTTGGATTAATTTTTATATTTGTGTTTGTGTGTATAAAATGATATAATATTAATGTCATAATTTATTGTCGAGAATAGAATTCATTTTAACGAGGTATGTGAGGGGCATCCTGATTGGAACAATGAACGATTGGAAAAATATCATCAGGATAATTTTTGCGATTGGGTTGCAGATCATGTAAGTTATTCGAATAACATGTTATTGCTATCAGTTTTAATCTAAACTTATATCGTTATGTATTTATCGTAAAATTTGTTTTGTTAGATCCACGATCCGAACTTGTCTACATTATTAGAGAGTGATTCAAGATGTTTAGCTCAATTTCCTAGTATGGAGGTTGCATATTATAAATGATTCGGTGTCCTTGGATACAAATTCGAAGTTAAGGATATAGAAACATCTAGAACCACCCAGAATAGTGGGATTGCGACGGTAGGATCGGACTGTGCGATTTATTACGGATACGTAAATTGTATACTCGGCATCCAATATCCCGGACGATCAGAACCCTTTTATATATTTCAGTGTACTTGGTACGATACGCGAACCGATACGAATAAGTCGAGAAGCAATCTTGGGACTTGGAAAAATGAATATAGATTGACCAGTGTGAACACACTTCGATCTTACGGTCAGGAAGATCCGTTTATCTTTCCGAACCAAGCGTTCCAAGTATACTACTCACAGTGTTTGAAGCATCTGGGATAGAGTGACGTATGCCGTTGGGAACCCAGGGATGTCTACGATGTCCCAGAATTCGAGTACATCGATGAGGATGAAGAAGAGAGAAGACTTAGAGTGCTTCAACCGTCTGTTTCGAAAGACGGGTTGTCTTCGGCTGATCATGAAGTTACGTGGGTTAGAAATGATATCGATGATGAAATCCAAGTAGATATGTCTAATGCGCCCACAAAGCGAAAAATATTATCAGTAATGTTATATTATTACTTCACATTTTACGATCTATACATATATAGTCAATGCTTGTAATGATTGTCTAAGGGGTCCACGAACCATTTTATCTAGATTTGATGACGACGATGGGAGCAGCGAAGGGCAGCAGGAGCTCCAGCCGCGGCACCGGCAGAGGCAGAGGCAGATGCAGAGGCAGAGCGGTTCTGCCACCCGGAGAGCTGCGTAGGGAGCTTCAGAGGGTCGGTCTTGCACCCCGATCGGAGACCCCTTCGGATTCCTCCTTCCGTGTAGACTTTGCACATCTCCAGGTATATTGCACGCATATTTATTTTGAATGTAATATTATAGATATACATGCATGTTCATATCAAAATTACTTACATTGTCAATGTTTGATTGTCTAGCTGTTGGTGATGCATCCACATCAGGGACAGAGGCTACTCCCGCACCTCCAGGTATGTTTATATATCATATACCTGCGGGTATTTTTATATATCCTATACTGTATACATGTTGATTTAGAATGTTATATCATTGATATACGCATTCTTTTTGCAATTACTTATATAGCTGATACTTGATTGTTTAATTATAGGTGGTGCGTCCTCGTCTGGTGCAGGGGCAACTCCCGTCACTTCCATACCCTCCGCTCAGTCTGCAGGTTTGTATGAATAAATATAAAATATTTATTCATTTTACATATCCTTTAAGAATAAACATGAACTTCATGTAATTTTATCGATGTATTTTCTAGTTGGAGATGTGTCTACGTCCGGGTCACCGGTTGTTCCTCACCGGAGGAACTATCGTCCCGCTCGTGCTGCTGTTTCCGGAGGTATATATCACACTTCAATTTTCGTTAAACCTTGATTTTGTAATATTTTTTTGTCTTAATATTGATTGTCTTAATATTTCTTGTAGACGCAGGGCCTCCCCATCCTGAGAGGGGGACTCGAGGCCCGAATCAGTCCCAAAAGCTGAGGGCCGACCGAGCTAGGGGGGAGGCAGCATTCCCCCTCTTTTTTACCTGTGATTATCGCTATACCGGCGATTATGTTGAGAGATTCGGCCGGTATATGGGGGATGAGAGCCGCCTCGTGAAGAACTATCCACTTCACGTTGAGTGGGACGACCAGCACCGGCGCTCATTCTCTATCTTCTGGGATCAGGCTCGGGTATTAATATATATTTTTATTTGATTTATCCAATATATTTATTATTAACACTTGCAATTTAATAACATTGTTTTTTTTGTATGTTCAGTTGGATTACGATTTTCAGCCTGTACCCGACCCTGATCACCCTGGGAGGGTGCTCGATCTTCACGCTCTGTACCATGGCCTGATGAAGAACATACAATCGAAGATCAGATACAATGGGAATGAGCTGAAGATCGATTGCTATTCCCTGTGGATGGCGACCCCCCGAGTCAGAGAGAGAGGCCCTCCTACATTCTCCGGCCTTTGCGAGAGTCGACGTAGATACATGGCCTCTATTGTGCCAATATTTCGCCTCTTAGCGCAAACAGATATGTATTTTAAATGTAATTCATTGTTTAATATATAATTTATTTTCTTTTATGTTGTTTAATTAGAAAACTAAATCTGAATGTGTTGTGCAGAAACAGACCGATCAGAATAAAGAGAATAGGAAGTCGGCGAAGAGGGGTCGCCCCACTTATACATGTGGCTCGAGGAATATTACTCGTGCCATGGAGTTATCGGTAAATTACAATAGACCGGCCTTTGTGATATAATGTAATATTAAGAGTTATTTTTCTAATATATGTAAATTTTTGGCGAATTGCAGAGAGCTCAGACCCTGGCGCAGGGTGGTACACCGAGCGTGCTGTCCGCTTATCTTGCCTTCCACGGCATCTCGACAGATCCCACCACGGGCGAGCTTCGATACCCCGACACCGCTACCCAGGAGTATTGCGTAAGTTTTAATATTTATTCAACCCTTATTTGAAATTTTTGTTTTGAAAAGTTCAAATTTAAATGATATACTTATATTTTACTGGTTAATGTGGGTGTAGGAGCGGGTAGTTGAGCAAGCGGAGGTATCGGGGATCGATTTTACTGGACAGAACGATCCGACGCTGTTGACCCCAGTCCTAGATGTCGCACACGGAGGGCACCACGGAGGTTAAGAGAGAGGCCGGGGACTGGGTCCTAGCAGGGCCCATATGAGGTTGGACTCCACTCCGACGGTTACTTCCTCTACCTTCCGTGAGCGACGTTTCGAGCAAGAACTGGACACCTTGAAGGCCACCGTCCAGGAGTTGAAGGAGATGTTGGTATGTATACTACTTAATAGTAAAATATTATGTCATATTATAAATAGCAACATATCCAATATTAGTACGTAGCCTGAGCTTATTTGGTTGTAGACTTAGCTTTGATTAATCATACATATATAGAACTGTCTAATTAAAATAAACTATGGTTTTCCAAACTAGATATCTAAACGAGGCCTAAGTCCCTGAGTATACATAGATTGGGGTTTCACAATAACCTGATAATGATACGAATTCGACTAATACACAGTTCTTACTCGTTTATTACACACAAAATTGAACAGGCGCGACAGGGTACATCGGCTGAGCCTCCACGTGCATCTCCTTCGGCTGCGGCTCCTCAAGCCACTACCTCGGCTGCGGTTGCGCAGACCACTCTTATAGCTCCACCGCCCGCTCAGACTCCCGCAGCTGCGGCTCCGCAAGCCACTACCTCGGCGGCGGTTGCGCAGACCACTCCTACAGCTCCACAGCCCGCTCAGACTCCCGCACATTCCGCATTGCACGAGTTATTGACTCAGGGTATATCCGAAGAGCAGACGCGCCAGATTACGGCGATGCTCAGAGGTGGAGCTGGACCGAGCTAGGATAGCTTTTTTATTCTTATATTTTAAACATCTATTTACTTATACGATACATATTGTATATATTTTGGACGATATTGATATTGGTAGTGTTTCATGTTGATTTAGATTTATATCGTATCCTGCTTGTTTATTTCTTTTATATATGCGTGAGTGATGATTATGAATACTGCGGTATATATTCTGCGTGTTGATTATATTTATATATGATGTATATATTATTGTGCACAGGGCGAGGAAAAAACATGCAGCTCTTTTTATAAAAAAAAACTGATATTGTGCCCCCACGGATTAATCCGTAGGGCCAATTGTTGCCCCTACACATTTATCCGTAGGGGCAAAATATCAGTATACCTAATATTTTGCCCCTATGATCTCAGTAAGATGGGTTATACTTGTCCCTACGGATTGAACCATATGGGCATCAACATGTCCTTACACAGGTATCCGTAGGGGCAAAATATCAGTATACCTGATATTTTGCCCCTACACATAGAGACCTACGCATGTAGCCGTTGGTACAGTATTAGGCCCTACGGTGTAATCCGTAGAGACAGCTATTATATTTTATAACTCGATAAATTAAATAACTTTTTTGTCCCTACAATGTAATCCGTAGGGACAGATGAACCTATGCATTAAGCCGCAGGGGCAAGTATTTAACCGTAGGGGCATGTTGAAGGCTAAAACTTGCACCTACGGCGTTTGCACCTACAGCCTATTTTCAGTCCCCTACGGGGGCTGTGGTTTGCGCCTACGGATTTTTCCGTAAGGACAACCCCTATTTGTTGTAGTGTGATTCTCGTTAGTTAAATATTTGAAACCGATGAAAAAATTAAATTCTAAGATTTTTTAAAATTTACAATTTATAAATCATAAATCAATAAAATTTTAAATTAATATATTTTTTCTTCACTTTGCACTTCGTAGGTATTAAGTAGGGGCCTTGCTAGTGGGGAGATAGAGTCGTATTAAATTGCTCTGTAACACCATTCAGTCAAAAATTAATTTTGTAAGACACTATCAAGGTTTTCACGGAAATGATTAGAGTCATAAGACTAACATGAATTAGGATCACTAGATGCTCCTCTTTTCATACAATTTAAATGACTTCTGATATATCCCACTTAAAAAAAAAAAGAATACTATCTAATAATGAAAAAAGATGTGATATGGAACTACTCCAAATTCTTATATTTGCTGAGGTTTTATATTACCAATACTAAATAAGCAGCTCTATATATAAGCATATCTTTAGTGTTTTATTTCCATCGAATAATTGCAAGTACTTAATTGCACTTAATTTCGAATCGTTAATTTATTTTTGTTTTGAATTATCAGTTAGTGTACAATTAGATATTGGAGGTGACCAGGAAACAAAACATTATGGAAGGTAAGAGAAATATGAATATTTCTAGTATCATCTTGAAAATAATTTTTTTCATATACTAGGTGCATTTTCTAATATATTTCTAGTTGTTAATGTTGATAAAGTGTTATGAGATAAACTTGAAGAAAATAGCAGCAAAAATGGTTAAAATGATTAAAATAGGCTTAAAATAAATTAGAGTGTGCCCAGAATAGCTCTATGATGATCTTTGGATCCATCTTCTTTGTTTCAAATATAACAGGACATGATTGTTTTTTTATTTTCTTAACTAGATATGTTATGTCACCGGATCATTGCGCGCGCTCTCTCTCTCTCTCTCTGGCAGTGATCTACAAACCGGCTCACGTTTTCTAAAAACGGGAACTCTCTATCTACGACATATTTGAACGATCCGATCCGATCAAGTTGATCATCTTACCTGCGAGTCTATGTGCATGAAAAAGCAAAAGATCTGAAGAGCTCTAATCTATGCATGAGATGAAGTTTATGTTGTTATATTGAAAGGTGTTCATTTTGCATCCATTCGATACATGGGTTAGAGCGCTTTAAATCTTTTGATTTTTCATACACATATACAGGAAGGTCGAGTGATCAACTTCAACGGTTCGGATGTTAACGTTGAGGCTTACGGAAATGTCGGTTTTGGATGCCAAGAAGAGAAAAACTAAATAAGAAACTCGAGAAATCTCCAGCAAAAAAAATAATTTCACTATTGAGAGAAAGTAATTACAAAAGAAATTTGAGTATTACAATTTTTTTCTCACAAACTCTCAAAACTCTTGATCTCTCATTTTATCTCACTCTTTTACTTTTTGCTTGGTCTGTGTTCCTCTAGAAGCATCTTAAGCCTCCTATTTATATTAGTTCCTAAACATTTTCTAAAAACCCTCTATAACTTCTCTAGATATTCTAGATTAATTCTAGAAATTCAATGTTTTAGAACATTCTCATATGTAGATCACTTCAAGAAACCCTTTAGAAGTTTTCTAGAACTTCTATAGAGATTCTAAATTAATTCTAAAAATTCAAAGTTCTAGAACAATTGCATATGTAAAGCATTTCTAGAAACCCTCTAGAAGTTTTTAAAAACTTCTCTAAAGAATTCTTTAGGCTTATTAAATTGTTTTGCATCAAAATACAACATCGGATCGGTCAATTACGTCGTAAATCGAGAGTAACCATATATATATAAACTTTAGCTTTCTTGTAACAAAGTCTCCATCTTGGAGCATGACAAGCGCTAACCAGCTGCACCTTAGCTAAACCATTCTTCCGTTTGGAAAAGAAAAATGAACATTAAGTGTGTTGCAAACCGCTTTAGTTTAAACCCTGTAACGCAATAGATAATATCGAGAAAAAAACTCCACGTTTTGTGGACAGAGTTGTAATGTGCATTGCGGTAAGATTTACTAAAGATCACCATCACAATCCATGAAACCGAATCAATTTGAGGCTAAAAGCAACATACAGACAATAACAACTAGCAAACTAGAGATCAACTTAAACAATGATCAAAAGATATGAAACGAAGGAAATGAAACGGGTCGATTTTGAAATTCTCTTCTTGTGTATTTCTTTTTTTTTTAGAAGGAAAAAAAGATATAAATAGAAAAAGGAAAAATAAGAATTTTTTCTCCCTTCAAACCTTGTCTGTGATTCCGGCCTTAGCTCCAAATCTCAGTAGTTATGCTAAAAGAACCCAAACTTGGCTGGAAAATTGATAATGACTAATACTTACCAAATGTTGGGCCCACTAAGTTTGGTGGCTAGGGTTAAATTAAGAGCACCGTGGAGTCAAGTCTAGAGGAGATTTCTTAAGAATATATTCTTCTAAAAGAAGAAGTCTTTATTTTATTAAGGTTTTTTTTGAACATAAGCCCCTTAAAACATTGGTATTTTGAAAAACATCCCCTAAAACTTTTGTATTTTTACACTCCAAAAGCTCTCCGTTAAGTAAAAAGACCAATTTTCATAAGGTAATTAGGATTAATAATTGGATTGGAGCTAATAAGATGACTTGGGTGTCACCCTCATCTCTTCTCATGCAAGACCCATCAGTCTCATTCTTTCAAACTCTTATCTTCAAAACACACACACTCTCCATTCTCCCCCTGCAAAATCCATTTTACCCTCTTTTTGATTCCAAAACCCATATTTTCTGCTCCTCTTCTCATTCTTTCCAATGCAAGTATAAAGCAATTAAAAGGACAAATTTATCATTTTAGCTTTTTAACGGAGATTTTTAATGGTGTTAGGAATGATAATTGAGCAAGCAACATCATCGTTAAAGGATTCAAGTATGACCTTCTCTTAGGACAACCATTCCTAATGCAATGCAGTGTTAATAGACTTATCTCACTGGCACTATTGGAGGTCTTCGGGGTATTCTGAATGCCATTTTCTTCACCGCCTGTCTTAATAAGCTTCTTTATAAAGAAACTGAAGACTCTGTACTCGCTCATTCATCTGATGACATGATTATTCCTGACACTGAAACTCAAGCTCTTAGACGTGAATCTCGTTCTGAAATGGAATAACATTTCTTTCTGAACTTGTAAACAGGTGAGTATATAATATAATATAATATATGTCACGCCTCGTTTCCCAAAAGACGGGAGAAGGTACGAGACGAGACCCGCGACGTATTTATTCCGAGAAAGTCTTTTCTCGAAACAAATATGCCAAGCGTATATAAGAAATATAAAATGACACAAGAATAAGCATGAAACAAAAATTTCCAATTTTTTTTTATTTACATTCAAATTTCAGAAGTTTCAAACTGATTATAAGAGGTCAGAAAGAGAAACATAAATATAAAAGCCTAAACATGTGGCTTACTGAAAAAAAAATACTGAAAGAAACTAAATATCGGCCTGTGCTATGAACTGGTCGTAATTCTCTGCCATCGGTTCCACCTTCATTGTCCCTACGTCAGCTGACGAACATTCCAAGAAACAAAGAGATGGGTGGAATGCCTGTCAGCGAACTTGCGCTCAGTAAGTCCCCAAGAATGGAATTAGAATGAATTGTGATGATGTGGTGGCAGTTATAAGACTAATACGATATATCAATGGCAATTATTTAAACATGGAAACTGAGTAAATATGGCAGTTCAGTTTAAGCATATAGCTGGTTAATCTAAGCAGGTGATAAGTGTGTATTGGTGAACATGAAGTAAGTAGTAATATGTCTTAAAAGGTCTATACTAGGATAGACTAAATAACGCAAGTTCAAGAGTGAATGTCAACCAATCTCAAAAGTGTTCTCGAACCCAACAGGCTGTAATCCAGAGGTAACGAACCATGGGCCCGAATCAAGAGTTAGTAACGGGACTTCAACCTAGTGTTGAAGTATTCTAAACCCAACAGGCTATAATCCAGGGGCAAGGAAACACGGGCCCTCATGATAGATTGCATGTATTAGTAGACATGGATTCATGAACTAGGAGAACTCCTGAGATTTCGTTGGATAAACTACCCCAACACCCCGCGTAATCTAATGTACAATTATAGCTACAATTCTTGCCCGAATCAATGAATACATGAGAAGTGTACCATTTCAAGAATTAAGTCGAATTTGTTGGATATGTCTGCCTTAGAGGCCATTATTGTGTGTGTATATATATAATGGATGCTTGGACATATGTATGTACATGACAATCTTGCTCGATATGATAATATGCTATTTGGTTTGTCTTTATCTTAACATGTGTATATGTTTTACTTGTTATTATGTATCATTAATACATGTTGAAAAAGCCCGTAGGATTGTTGCTTGACTACCAGCGTTATGATGGTGATCATACATGTAGAGGCTGGGCAGTCAATAAGTACATCCTTAAATGTCCATAGTCGTGGGAGTATCGAGACTGGACATCGATATTCCGAAGTAGACTGGTGTATACGTTTCTAGACCCCGACGAAGGGCGATGGTTGGTCCCACAGCCGTTAGTCTTTGGCACCTAAGATCGTATACATGTGCTCACTGGGGATGAGTACACTGGACAGACTCGTCGAGAACTTCTAGATGGTACTATCCCTATCGTCAAATAGCAATTCTCAGGTGACATGAGTACATGTTAGTCTTTAGACTTAAGATCGTCATTTGTCTCGTGTGAGTTCCTACTATACTTAGATTACTACCCTTCCATGGCTCTACTGGGTTGTGCAAACAGATTTTAGTTGGGTACAGTCCCGAGCTACATGGAGGCAGTGAGCGATTGTTGGGGATTCGTCTCTCCCGGTATAGGGAGTCGATATCGTGCTGTATTTGGTTGTCCAGCACCATAAGACCTTGGCCAAAGCAGTTTAGATTTACTGATAGTTAGATCAGTACTTTCTCTGATTGGTCTTGAGCCACATCGGCACGAATTATCGGGTTATTAGGGTCTGACGTTTACCTTGGCCAAAGCAACTTTCAAAGTCCATACTTTGTTGGTATACATGGATTCCATCTCGGATCTCATAGTGTCCAGCCACTTCACCGAGTCTTTACTCATGATAGCCTGTTGAAAACTAGTAGGCTCATCATCATTGATGATACAATCCTCTCGATCCCCGTCTATGAGAAACCCATAGTATCTCTCAGGCGGATGAGAACGCCTACTAGATCTGCGGAGCAGCGTCGATTCGTCGGGCTCTATTGAAACCTTAGGTTCTACTAAGTCTTCAGCAATAGTTTGTGGTTTTGGAATTTCTTCTAGTTCTACCGCGCTCCCATAAATTTCTTTTGCAAGAAATTCGTTCTCTAAGAAGACTATGTGGCGAGCGATAAACACCTTTTGTTCTTCAGTGTGGTAGACAAGATATCCCCGTGAATTCTTAGGATATCCCATAAACTTGCATAAAACTGATCGTGCCTCGAGCTTATCCGGATTCTGCTTTTTGACAAAAGCTGGACACCCTTATATCTTAAGATACTTAAGACATGATCTCTTCCACTCCACATCTCATATGGAGTGGTAGGCACAGACTTAGTTGGAACTCTATTCAATAGGTATGCAGTTGATTCTAGCGCAAAACCCTAGAAGAAAAGTGGTAACTCAGCACTACTCATCATGGAACACACCATATCGAGTAGCGTGCGATTCCTTCTCTCTAATACACCGTTATGCTAAGGTGTATACGGAGGAGTAAGCTGAGAGAGAATTCCATTCTCTTTTAAGCATTCAAGAAAACTGGTACTTAAGTATTCTCCATCCCGATCTGATTGAAGTATCTTAATACTTTTACCTGTTTGTTTTTCCACTTCATTCCTATACTCGAATATCTCAAAAGCATCGGATATACTCCTCGGGGCAGAAAACAACTATTCCCCTATCGAAAAGCATTGCATGTCGCTAATCTTCTCAATAACAAAGCTCAGACACTATGCCTTGTGTAAGTCTACGGTAGCGCCCCGGCCGTCAATCCGAGGCCAAATGCGGAACAAAAACATTTTACGAAACCGGCTCTATCGTAGTCTTTCACCCGGATCGAACCATTAACACTAAACTAGCAAACTGCTAAAATGATAGAATGGCTATACCGATCGATCCGTGTCCTTCGGTCTTTAGCCACCATCCCTAACTCCTCGCGGCATCTCCGATCTCGCTCGATCTTTGGTCTCCTCGTCGAAAAGGGCACCACATCAAGAAGTCTTTTTACGGGCTTCCGCTTCAAACCGAAGCAACTCGGACATGAAGTTTGCTAACCGACATGTTCAAGGTGAAGTAGAGAATGTGTGTGATAACTTTGTCTCAAGTATCCATTTATTCTCAACACATGAGATGGTATGGATGGAGATTGAAGAAGATGCCATTAATGGAGATTGTAAGCTCAAGAAGAAAGAGGAAGAAGAAAAGCTTTCTTTTGTGTGTGATAAAAATGAGAGAGAGCACTAGAATGAAATCTCAAGAGCCAACCCCACACTTTTGGCTTCCCTCTTTCTCTCTCCATCTCAATCTCACACAAATAAATCAATAAACAAGTGGCATGGCACAAAAAATAATACCATGAGTCATCACCCATGCACATGCCACAATTAATGCTCCTCATGATGACTTGAGCTCATAATTACCACTAATAAACATTAATCCAAATGTTTATGACAATAAATAGAATGGCATTTTCTAAAGTAAACTCGTGACGGATCACAAGGATACCCCTCATCTGTATATACATACCTGCATCCGTATTCCGACTGAATGAGAATACAATGAGACTAAAGTAATCCAACAAATCTAATACTATGATCCGGCTTAAACCAAAGCTCACTAGTATGATCCGTCCGATCATGATCCATGCACAAGTGCACGTATATGATCGAACCTTGTCATAAAACCATACGACCTCTACAACGTTTCGCCCAAAATTTGGGAAACTATCTGTGGAGGACTCTAAAAACTCGTCAATACGCTGACAATGGGTTTAACCACAAGCACGTCAGTGGTATTAGCTGTACGTAACGGCTACCAAGGTATTGAGCAAAGGGAGGCCGACGAGCGAACTCATCCTAAAACCCTACTGAGCCTGTCAGTGACAATATCCGTACAGTCCGGTCCGTTCGTTTATGAGTATCGCATATCGGGCCTAGGGTGCTGGTAAACGTCATACCCCCAAAAGCGGTATAAGTCGTGTCGGAGTGTGGCCCAGAACACCCTGAGATACTACTGGAATACCTACCAGTAAATCTCACTTGCCTTGGCCAAGGACTTCGTGTAATGGCTCTTCTTGACATAGCGTGATCTCCCCCCAATACCGGGAGAGACGAAACCCCTGCCGATCCGCTTACTGCCTCCATGTGGTTCGGGACTGCACCCAACTAAAACCTGTTTGCACGACTCCTTTGAGCCATGATAGGGTAGTAATCAAAGCACAGTGGGAACTCACATGAGACAAATAACGATCTCAGGTCGATAGACTAACCTGTACACATGTCACCAGGGAACTGCTATCCGACGTCTGGTATAATACCAACTAGCATGTTCCCGGCGAGTCCTGTCCAGTGTACTCATAACCCAATGAGCACCTGTATACGTCTTAGGTGATCCAACTGACACCAATGGCTTGTAAGACCGGCTATCGCCCCTCGTCGGGGTCTCGATCGTATACACTAGTCTACTCATGGAGTATCGATGCCCAGTCTCGAAACTCCCACGACTAGGGATACTTTAAGGATGTGCTTATAGACTACCCACCTCTCACGTATATGATCGCCATCATACTGCTGGTAGTCAAGAAAGAATCCTAAGGGCTCTATCAACGTGTAATAGTGATCTTTAATGTCACCTAAAGCATGTACATGATGATAAAGACAAACCAGATAGCATACTATCATCTCGAGTAAGACTGTCCTACCGGTATAGGTCCTTCCTCAATCATTGCAATCACGTGCCTGCGATCGAATAATTGACTTTGCGGGCACTATATCCAACAATCTCCCACTTGCACTTAAGGCTAATTATTGCGATGTCGCATACTCACAGCCCGTGTGATTCCGAACACCCAACTCCTCTACTAATCAGTTTCACAAAGCTCGTTTGCGAAACTATTGCGTTCGAGAAATAGCCTCAGTGAGTGGATCCGCCATGATGTTTCTTTCTATGTCTCTCTTAATCTCAGGTTCGCGGAGAAAGCCATCTCCCGGATTGAGTAATACTTGTCTTAGAATATATCTGGATATCTGATGGGACCTAGTTCACAAATGAACTCCAAATCCAAACTTCTTATACTGTATCGTCAACTGAACTTAATCAGTATCCTGCGCCATGCCTCCCTCAGTATCCGCTTGGACCACCTGTCCAAACTACTGCCCCTCGTCAGAGGGAAAACTATAACTCTGATAGTCACTCTGTCATCCAGGTCACCTTGGAAGCCTGGAATGATAACCGTCTCCCGAAGGAGGCTGTCGTTATCAAATCCCTAGAACATTCACTTATGTTCTAAAACTGCTTCCGAACGTTTCTCCAGGATATGATTAATATCTGAACTTATTGCATCTAGTGCAAAAACAACATCTGGTGTCGTACTTGACATATCTCATGATCGACTCAATTGCCTAAGCAAGTGATATGACAATCATGCACATCCCTCTCCCTTTTAGTCTGTTAGACACCTTTAGAGAGGGTGACTCCATCACCTGCAGGTACACCACCATGCCAGGAGTCGTCCATTCTAAAACACCTTTAGAATGCTGTCTAAGTACCCAGATTGGGACACTTCCCAAATCTAGATCTAAAACCATAGATCTAGTGACCAGAATGCATGATATTTTATCCATATCCTATGTGGAGAAACCACTGTGTGGCAACCAAAGTATAACCGATCGTAGTATAGGAATATCACTTCTTACTCTGTGTATGTCATCCAAATACCAGGACATCACACTCTACTACTTTCTTAACAGATCCATCTCCTATTCTGATGAAGTCAATAACCTATGACTGTCACATCAAAAAAAGATGATCCATCTCCTCTATATTTGCTTCAGTCTATAAATAGACACAAGCTACTTGTCCACTATGCTTCCGCTGCTCCCACTGACTACGATAACCCTCTGGCAGAGTCATATACACGTGCACTTCTAAAGCTAGTTTAGAACGACGCTATACTCATCCTCCTGCCGGGCCTCATAGTCTGGAACAGCAGCAATGACAAGTCTGGGTAAACAAGAACCTCCCTGTCATCGTCCTTGAGGCCACCGGAGTACCTCTCGGGTGCATGAGGTTACCCACCATATCTGCGAAGTGGCTAATGGAATGTCAAACCCGATTGAATCTTTAAGTCCTATTAAATTTTCAGTAATCGTTTGCGGTTCTGGAATCACTTCCAGTTCTACCATACTCCCACTACTGTTTTCTGAAAAAGTCCATTTTACTAAAACTGCGGCGAGTCAAGAAAAATATCACTATCGATCTTCCAGATGGTAGAAAGTCAACCCTCGTCATAGCCCGGGTGGCCGTTATGTTAGTAATATGTATGCCCTAGAGGCCATTACTGTACATATGATGTATATTGTAATGGATTCTTAGACATATATAGGGAGGACTTTCTTGCTCGACATGATAGTATGCTATCTGGTTGCTCTTTATCTTAACATGTATACTGATTGTCTCTAAAATACATGTTGATAAAACCCTTAGGATGAGTACTTGACTACCAGGACTATGATGCAGATCATACTAGTGGGGACAGAGTAGTCGTTAAGTACATTCTTCAAATGTTCCTAGTCGAGGGTGTATCGAGACAGGGCATCGATATACCAGAGTAGACTAGCGTATACGCTTCTCAACCCATATGATGGGCGATGGATGATCCCATATCCATTGTTGTTTGACATCAGAGAAGGTATGTGGGTGCTCAGTGGAGACTGGGTACACTGAACGGACTCGCCGAGAACTCCCAGATGGTATTGTACCTCACGTCAGATGACAATTCTCTGGTGACACTGGTACAGGTTAGTCTGTAGACCCGAGATCGTCATAGTGTCTTGTGTGATTCCCACTGTGCTTTGATTTCCACCTTCCATGTTCAATAGAACGTGCAAAACGGTGGCTTTTGGGTACAGTCCCGAGTCACATGGAGACAATGAGCGATAACAGGGGTTTCGTCTCTCCCAGTATAGGGAGTTGATGTTGCGCTATGTTCGATTGGCCATAACAGGAAATCCCTGGCCAGGGTTGCTGAGATCTAATGGTAAGTGTTATCAGTAGTTTCTCGAACCGTTATGGACCTTGCATCGGCATGACTTATCAGGCTATTGGGGTCTGACGTTATACCCCCCAGGCTGTGATATGCGACATATCAGGCGAAGAGATCGGATTGTACGGTTGTGTTACTGATTGGATTCGCAGGAGTACGAACATGCTTGCTTGTTGATCTTCTGATCGCTCAATACCTGGGTGGCCGTTACGTTTAGCAGACCGCTTGCGGCTTGTGGGTGTTTGATATGATCATCACCTACTGCCGGCGTATTGACGAGTCTTTAGAGTCCTACACAGAGGTTTCCTGGCTCAAGCGAAACGGAGTAGGAGCACATATGTGATATGTGCGGGACCGAAGTTGATACGATATGAGATACTGTATTCTATTCTCGCGATATGTGATATCGGTCGGTTATATATGATATAGCCGGGTTATCGGATCAAGTGTTAATTCGATAAGTTGATTCATATAGTATTAGTCGGTTATATATGATATAGCCGGATTATTAAATCAAGAGTTGATTTGATAATTTAATGTATAATTATATATGTGATATATTACATTACATTAACTAGTATTAGCTCACTTATGATTTTTTTTCTCACTAGATGTGCATATTGTATATATGTGATATGTATATTTGTGTACATGTATTGTGTCATGTTTGATGATACATACAAGATGGGTGTATGAGATTAATACCATGCTAGGGTTAAGTTAGGGTTTCTATTTATGTTAAGCTAATTCAAAAGAGATTGAGTTTGTCATGGTAAAGCTTGAACAAAAGCTATTGGATAAGCTTTGACAAAGTCAACTCTTTTGTCTAGTTAAAGATATTTATCAAACCCAACCCTTAACCATAGTGTGTGGTTTATTCTCTACATGAGTTAAGCATGATGGCTTTAACTCACCCATGGTTGCAATAATTCATTTGGATGAATAATTGATGAGATATTTTCTTCATCTTCTTCTTCTTCATCAAAAGCTTCTAGCTTCAATGGAGTTTTGAGAAAAAGTGTGAGAAAATGAAATCTAAAGTGAGCCCACTTCCTACTTCATCATCCTCTACTACTTGCCATTTAGTAGAGTGTGTTTGATTCACTAAATATATGATTAGTGAAGAAATAGCTTGGGTTAGTGTCTCCTCGACGTAGATCATCTTCGGCCTCGAAGACTTTGTAGCAAGCACGTTCGTTTCTTCAAGGGGTCCTCTCTAGAGTCCGGAGTTTGCAATCGCAGCGAAGGGGACTACTACATGGAGCTATTTGAAGTGAAGGATCAGTCTACAAAGGTTGTATTCCTTGCTCACTATAACTTGCAACATGTTTGAATATGTTTTCCGTATTATCTATAGTAAACGATCTATGTTTAGGGTTATCTAGAACGAAAAAATTTGAATTTGGCATGGACGATGCCTCCCGAAACCTTGCTGCCGTGCAAGGCAACCCTTCAGTGGTATCAGAGCCATGCTAGAAATTTATACGGATTTTGTTAAGATCACGAAACCGAAACAACTCCGAAACTTGAAACACAAAACTATAGTTTCTGTCGATTTTGAAAAGAGCTCAAAAAATTATTTAAACAATTACAGAATGTAGTATGTGATACCACATGGACACACAACAAAACCCAACCCTAGTCGGACATTGGCCGGCGACATGCTTAGTTTTTCCGGCGACGCCGTATTTCCTATGGTGGAATGGGTTGAGTTTTGTGGTGTGTTCCAGTGACTTGGGTTTGGTGTTTCAGGTGTTGTTTATTTTTTCTAATTTTGCATGTGATGTAATCATAAACTATAAGCAATTCGGAGTGTTTCGTATTCGTATATTTAATATTGTTTCGGGTTATTCGCATATTGTCTAGAAGAAGTTAAAGAGTTCGATCGAATGTCAAAAACCAAATTTTCCAAGTTTAACGTATTCGAAAAAACATGCAAGTGATCCTATGCACCCTCTAGAAGAATGAAACCCTAACTCGATTTTTTGGATCGCGGAACCGTGATCGAACCCTAGGATTGTCGTAGTTCCGTGGCGACATGAGTGAGGCTTGGGTTTTCCCTTCTACGGCTAGTGCATAAGTACTGTGACATATTCTGGGTATTATTGAACTGTGCTCAAGTGTTGAGCTGTCAGGGAATTGTGGGACTTTGATGAATTGATCGAAAAGTTTAACGTCGTCCGAGTATTATGTGACGGGATACAATATTTGGAATCCACAAGTAGTTATGAGATAACTAATTTGAATGTTGTAAATCTAGCAATTTAGTCTCCTTTGATCGGTTGCTATGGGATTTTGATGTGATTAAAAGTCTGTCGCAATCACGTAGCGTACGCGGATACTCGCCGGGTAAACTTAATAGATAACCACGCCCTATAGCCCCGACCAAGTAACTGTAGTAGAACCCCGTCGCCAAAAGCATCCGTTCGGGTGCTCGCGGCAGCGGTGTTCCGCCTTAGTACACTTCGTCGACGGTATCGGGGGGTGCGGCCGTCTACTAAAGTTTTCGACGAGCATTCGATCAGGATGTCAGGAATCTTGTTGAATTGCCTGACTTGTTATTGAAAAGTGTTTTCGGTATCGAGATTAAAATGCGAGGTTTATAATTGTTAGGCATGCGATGTCTAAGGAATTCATTTGGTTAGGCATGTGATGTCTAAGGTGGTTGCGGATTCCAACTGTTGTAGTTTTTCACTTTCTTTTCTGCGACCGTAAGTGCAATATGTGGTGTATCGCCGGTTTCGGTGCTGTATGTCAACGACAATTGGGATACGCATATTTACTTACGTTGATGACATGTGATGTTATGTGTTGCTGTGATATATTATATTGGATCGTCGTGTTTTGAATAGCCGGGGGTTTTATGTGAGATGAATTTTTTTTATTTTCATTCATGTAAAATTCATTGTATGTAATATTCTTTTATTGGGGCACTTCCGGGTTGAGGATGATGTCACCATTGTATATTATTTACTTTTCCGCATTAGGATAGACCCAAGACGGGGAGCACAAGTAACCGGGTTCTAGGGTCCAGTGGGAGACCATCTCGAGGAGTCGAGACCGGGTCTCCTAACTCTAGAATTGGTAGGGTTGCTTGCCGTTCTCGTAGGGGTCTAGGGAAGTGGGTTTGGCTATTCATCGTGACCGTGGAATCCGTGTTTTGTACTGGCTTAATATAAAACACGGAAATCCTAGTATATCCAATATTTCATATATGTTCTTCTGCTGCAATGTTTTGTGATGAGATCATATTACTGCCTGAGACGAATGCTTATATTATATATATGTGATATATATTATATATTATTGATTTCGTTTCATATGTGATGCTTGGGAAGTATAATAAATGGGACTTCATTAATGAGATTATTGAAATAAAAGAAACCTAAAGATGTTGTAGAAACTTGTCTCGAAAACTGGTAGCTCTAGTTCTTGCTTTGCATAGCGGTATTCCTTGTAGAATAACCAGCACCTTATTCGATAAGGAAAGAGCCGAGATCCCTTCACCGGGAGTGACCTCTTTAGCGAAACTAGCAGATGCTACAACCATCGGTTTGTCTTTTGATTGCTTTTATAGTTTTTGCTTTGCATAGCGGTATTTATGAAATATTCTGCACCTTATTCGATAAGGAAAGAGCCGAGATCCCTTCACCGGGAGTGACCTCTTTAGCAAAACTAGTAAAAGCCTTAAAAAACACTCCATTTCAAAATCACTCAATTCCACAACGATATCAAGTTCATTACGCAAAACGTTTTCTTAAAAACCTGTCGTAGCCCTCCGTCATTTCAGATAAGTACTACTTAGTATTCGTGCTGCGGTAGTTTGGCATTCGTCAAGGCGTAGTGTACGGTAGCTAACTAGTGCTTATCTGCTAGCATACGATGCGATTGGATTGGGGTATTCGTACGACGTTGTTTGTCTTTCGTCAAGGGTCATGTGGGTGGATTTAATTCAATCAGGAAATGTACGGGTTGAACTTGACTAGCGGACTATGGGTTGTTTGGCATTCATCAAGGTCATAGCATGTTAGGGGTAAAATATTATCGGGAATTTCAAATGTTGAAATTTGCAATGAGATTGCATACCTTCTATGAGATAGTTGGATCCCGATACCCACTGTGAGTAAGTGTTACTCCTGAGAGAGTTTTACACATTACAATTAGCCGATCAAGTAGGTGTCTAGAAAGGTGTCAACGGGGTTACACCTCTGGGAAAATGAAGTTTATTTTAATTAGGTCCGTGCGAAAGCACGGGGAACCTCCTTCAAAGTACCGACACTAGCCTGACTGAAAGATTGGCGAACTTGTAGGGTGTAATTAATCCCGGCTAGTCTTACCTTTTAGGATTTGAAAGAATATTTGACTAAAACAGTGGGAGCCATCCTGATTAGATATATTAATAACCAATCTAATCTTGCTAGAGCATATGCTGAGTGTTTTCTTCTCTCTCTCTCTCTCTCTCCAGGTAGTGACCATGTCACGCCTTAATCAAGATAATAATGCGGATGTATTGACCGAACTCGCTTGTTATACTGTGCTAGGGAACGTTGGTCCCGCTCCAACTTATAATTGTTATAAGACTGAGCATGAAATTGGGGATTACTAGGATTCCCGTGCCGCTCAAATGAAGAAAGTGTATGTTGATGCATCTTCTTCGGGTGTGTTCATTACAGAGAACTGTTTCTCAGTATCCTTTACGTCCTGGGTAGGAGATACCGGATCAGGATCCCGGATATGTAATCTGTTACATGGGCTACAGATAGGTAGAGAACTGAGAACGGGTGATAATTTTCAAGAGTTGGAAACGGTGCAGTTGTTGCAAGCCAAGCAGTTGGCAATTATCACCCTGTATTACCAAATACATTGATTCTGAACGAATGTTATTAGATATCGAACCTGATATACAACATCATATCAGTCTCTTTATTTAGTAAAGAAGGATATAATTTTGTATTGTTGGATAATGTTTTGAACATTTCCTATATCAAAAGTTGATCGTTTCAGGCACGTTATCTAAAAGCATATACGTTCTAAATCAAACCGCGGTTCCTAAAGTACATAACACACACAAGAGGAAGAGTTCAGAAATGAACGAATCCTTCTTGAGGCATTGTAGACTAGGTCATATCAATATGACCCGACTAGCTGAAGTTACATTTAGATGCATATTCAAATCAGTTTGAATTTATATCTTGTGAAACTTTCCAGTCATATCACAAAGATAAGATGACCATTAGCTCCGTTTATTGGAAACAGAGAAAGAGTTAGTGAACTCTTGGGATTGATACATGATAGTGTATGTAGGTCCCCTGTCTACACATACCAGGACCGGTTCTTTATAGTTCATTACATTCACTGATTATCTCTCAAGATTCGGATATATGTTCCTGTTGAAACACAAGTCTTACGCTTTTGAGAAATTCAAAGAATATAAGTTAGAAGTAGATAACCAAAATGGGTATAAGTATTATGTCCTATAATGTGATCAGGGAGGAGAATACTTGAGCACGGAATTGCTGGACTATTCTAAAGGAGAATGAGATTCTCTCTCAGCATTACTCCTCCGTATACACCACAACACGATGGTATATCGGGGCGGAGCAATCGCACCCTAAGTGATAAGGTGTGTTCTTTGATAAGTACTACTGAGTTGCCTATTTCCTTTTGGGAGTTATGCACTTGAGAAGCTGCATACCTATTGAATTGGGTTCCAACCAAATCAGGTGCCTACCACTCCATATGAGATATGGCATGGGAAGAGCCCATCTCTTAAGTAAGTTAATATTTAGGGTTTTCCGGCCTATGTCAAAAGCAAAATCCGGACAAGCTCGAGGCAAGGTCAGTTCTGTCGAAATTTGTTGGATATCCCAAGCATTCGCAAGGGAATATCTTCTACCACACTGGGGAGCAAAAGGTGTTTTGTTTCTCAGCATACCACCTTTTGGAAAGGGAATTTCTTGTGAAGAAATAATTGGTCATGAGGTAGAACTGGAAGGAGTTCCAACTATACAAACTACAGCTGATGATTTGGTAGACCCAGAGGATTCAATAGTTCCCAACGAATCTCAGCCTCTCCGCCGATCTGGTAGGGTTCCTCACCCACCTGAGAGATACTTCGGTTTTCTCTATGACAGTGGGAGCGAGGATTGCATCATGAGATGATGACCCAACTAGTTTCTAGCAGGCCATCAGGAGTGGAGACTCTGTAAGAATGGCTGGGTGCTAAGCGATCTGAGATGGAATCCAATACACCAACAAAGTATGGACTTAGGTTGCTTTATCTGAAGGGTTAAATCCCCATCAGAAGCAAGTAAATCTTGAGAAGATTATTTGGTGTACATGGAAAAGTTGAGACTTTCAAAGCTATGCTTAAGTCCATCCGGATCCTACTTGCCATTGCTACATACCATGACTACGATATCTGGCGGTTGGGTGTCATGACTGCTTTTCTAAATAGTGATTTAAAAGAGAGCGTCTATAAGTACACAGCCAGAGGGCTTCGTAGACAGTGGGAGCAGCGGAAACGTGTGCAACTTGCTTTATGAGTTAAAGCAGGTATCGCGGAGTTGGAACATCTGTTTTGATGCGGTAGTCAAAGAGTTTGACTTCATCAAAATGATAGATGAACCTTGCATATACAAAAAGGGTAGTAGGGAGTATGGCGGTGATCCTCGTATTGTACGTGGATGACATACTCTTGATAGGAAAGGAGTTTCCTATGCTACACTCGGTCAATCTCCTCTTATCACAATGATTATCCATATAGGATCAACATGATACCTCCTAAATCCTGGATTTTGGATCTATGAGATAGATCTAAGTGGATGTTAGGATCTCACTAGGTGTAATGAGATGGTATCAATCGATCCTGGGGAGAATCACTGGATAGCTTCCTGGGTGATAAGGTCGACTGAATGTCAGTCACAGGCATTGTCTATACCCTCAGTGGAGGGACGGTATGTTGGAAGAGTTCCAAGCTAGATACCGTGACATACTAGACGATAAAGGATGGATACATTGCTACCAAGGATGCTGCCAAAGAGGTAGTCTGGATATACACTAGTTCATGAGATGAACTTCGTTCCTACCATTGTGTGACAATGGAGTTATGGCTTTGGCCAAGGAACCCCCGTCCCATCAGTGATCCAGACATATTCTAAGGCAGTATCACCTGATCATGGAGATGGTTGATCTCTAGGGAGATCCAGGTTTTGGAGATTAGACACAGAGGACAACACGGCGGATCCACTCACAAAGGCCTATTCCCAGGAGAGACTTTTATGGGATGGTGGAGTATGAGATACTTCAACCACTGCTGATTGTTGGGTATGAGATGCTACAACAGAAGGCCTTAGTGCAAGTGGGAGATTGTTAGTAATATGTATGCCCTAGAGGCCATTACTGCACATACGATGTATATTGTAGTGGATGCTTGGACTTATATAGGGAGGACTTTCTTGCTCGATATGATAGTATGCTATCTGGTTGCTGTTTCCCCCAATCAGAGTAAAGCTCTGTTTGAATTTCAAAATTCAAAATTCGAAGCAACGCTTCAGATTCTTTGCGCTGCGCGCAACGCGCCACGTGTCAAAAGCTGATACATCAGCACAGCGCCTAAGGCAGCGCGCACAATCAGAGCAAAGCTCTATTTAAAACAAAATTAAAGCAAGCAACGCTTCGGCTGCGCAAGCACTGCGCCGCGCGACACGTGTCAGCGCAGATGCGCTAGCGCAGTTGCGCTGCGCTTTGCGCTGCGCGACACGTGTCAGCACAGTTGCGCTGCGCTTTGCGCTGCGCTTTGCGCTGCGTGACACGTGTCAGCACATATGCGCTAGCGCAGTTGCGCTGCCCTTTGCGCTGCGCGACACGTGTCACGCGTTGGAGCGTTTGCGCCAAACAGAATTAAATTCTAGCAAGATTTTTTCTGTTCTTGTTAAAACAAGAAGATTGCCTTCTGTAAAACAGAAGCCCTTGGATCAAAAATCCAACGGTGGGGAAAATTCCCCAAATCACTCAGAGAAAGATCTCTTTAACAAATTTATGGGCACTATATAAAGGCCCCTAGACCTCAAATCAAAGGCATCAACATTTTGTGAAAAAAATCAAGAACTTCAAACAGAGAGAACTCTGAAAGAATTTCAAGAAGAAAAAGGTAAAACCCTTTAAGTTAGAAGAATTTCTTCTAATAGATCACTGATCTAAGAACAAGATCAATGATCCTCAATAAAAACAAAAAAAAAATAATAATAGTGCTTGGCACTTATGAACCATTGGTTCTCTATGATCAAGAAAAATAAGAAACATTTTTTTTCTTTGATCTAAATTTGATCAAGAAATCAAAAAGTGCTTTGCACTTCTTTTATGAACCTTTGGTTCTAGAATCTAAAAGATTCTCAAGTTAATAGTGCCTTGCACTTGTAAAACTGCACTGTTGCGCTCTTGGGTTGGCGCAAGCCACCAGAGAGCGCCACGTGTCAGCATCTGAACCACTTGCGCTATGCGCTTTAAGATAGAGCTTTGCTCTCAGAAATTGGCGCAACTCACCAGAGCGCGCCACGTGTCAGCAGCGCAAGCACAGCGCACTGGCGCAGCGCACTGCGCTTGCATGACACGTGTCATCACCACAAACACTTGCGCTCATTGAGTAGCGTAAAGCGCCTGAAAAATACAATGCATTTCTTTTGCTAAAGGGCCAGGCCCAAGTCAAAAAGACCTAACAGGACAAAATAAATTACAAAGCAATAAAAGGGGGCAGAGCCCATATAAAATTGATGCTCTGGATCATTTATAAAGGGCAGAGCCCAAGTAAAATTGATGCTTTGCATCATTTATAAATGGGCAGAGCCAAAAAAAATTGATGCTCTGCATCCTTTATGGGCAGAGCCCAAACAAAAATAAAAAGTAATGCAATGCATTATTTAAATGTGGGCAAAGCCCTAGCACAGGTCTAATAGACCAAAAATAAATTAAAATGTTGAATATTTTTCAACTGGACTTAGCCCAATCATGGCCGTAAGTCCTCAAATTAAATTGACTGAGTACAACTGCTCTCTTAAATCGATTTACGACCGGTTCAAGGGTACATCTCTGATCTCCTCTGACACCTGTCGTTGTAATCCTTCAACGACGTCAGAGAGGTGACGGGTCCCGACGACCACGCATCAACACGGACTGTGGGGTCCTTAAACTCATGGACTTAAGCGTCCTTAAACCAAAAGACGGATTGTGGGATCCTTAAACCCGCGGACTTATGCGTCCTTAAACTAAAAGACGGATTGTGGGATCCTTAAACCCGCGGACTTATGCGTCCTTAAACTAAAACACGGACTGTGGGATCCTTAAACCCATGGACCGCAATGTCCTTAAACTACCTATGGACCACCATGTCCCTAAACTGGCAATGGACCACCATGTCCCTAAATTGGAATATGGACCGCAACGTCCTTAAACTACTTATTGACCGTAACGTCATTAAACTAAACAATAGAGCTCCCAAATGCTCTTTTGTCGGATCTAAACGATCCCGTTAAGTCGATCTTAGTCTCAAATCGGACTAACGTATCCTTAACGAACGTTTAAGTTGATCTTAGCCTCAAATATGGCTAACGTGTCCTTAAACTAAAACACCAAACCCAAATCTAAGTAAATACGGATTTGGACTAATCCACGTCCTACGGGCGACGGCATAACTTAGTCTCCGTATACAATCCACGGGCAACCACAAACAAAACAAACACCCACGACACGAAGTGAAATTCTGGAGAAGGAGAAAGTTGTTACCGTGATGCGGTAGCGTAATTAACTGCAGGGGCTTGCGCCTACAGGGAAGAGCATCCCCACAATCAAAAACCCCTCAAGCAAGGGGGAATCTAATGAAGTCTGCTACATCGGCCGCATCCGTCTAAACCTCCGATACACGGTGCCATAAATCAACTTGGCATCTTCGGAGAGGTAGACGGATAAAACCAAATAGCATCTGCCCCGAATCTCAGGCAAGACGTACTCACGTCGCGGCCGCCGTTCGGAGGGGAACAGATTCTGGCATGCCCGGTGGGACCATTTCCTCTTTCCACTCCACACTTCATGTGTCGTCTTCGCGAACGAATCGCGGTTTGTTAATGGTTGCCTTTGGATTTCAAGTTACTAAGATTTGGTCTTTTGCCTGGCGCAGAAAAGGAAATCAAACATCGATGGCCTCTACCTGTTCGAAGTGCTCCAGCTGCAGCTGCAGCTCGCGTCCGGCCTCAACGGGGGGCATAACCTACGGGCCCCAAGCGGCCTCTTTGTTCACCATGCCCGTGGAGCAGATTACTCAAGCCACCACGGGGTTGTTTTTCAGAACCATGCTTCCGCCAACAAGCTTCAGCACCCCTGTGCCCGTACCAGAAGCTCATAAGAAGTCGGTCTTCGATCGACTTACAGTTACTGTGGCCCCTTTCAATGGGTCGCCCAACACCAGCGCCTCGGACTTCTCCAGACTGGGCCAAAACTCTTGCGGGCCCACAATGAAGCTTGCAGTCCCGGAAAAAGCGATTCCAAAAAGAGTGGCCAAACCTGCTCCTGAAGCCGTCAACACGGCTTCTCCTGCTAAGAGATCGGTCTTTACAAGATTGACCGTCCCAACTCCCACTCTTGCTCTTGCTACTTAAAAGACATCAGTCTTCAATAGGCTGACACCGGTAACAGCCCCACACCTGAACAAGGGGCAAGAAGAAGCTGTTTCTGTCTCTGAGCCAATACCGACGACTCGTCGCGCCCGACGACGCCACTGGCGCCGAATAAGGAAGACTGGGGGCAACTCCCCTTCTGGGATGACTCCGCCAGCTCCAACGGTAGAAGTTGATGCTGCTGTTCCAACTAGGAACAGCTTTGAGTTACTGAACAGAGTACGCAGAAACTCGCCAACTGCGGTGCCCAAAAGATCTCCTCCACCAGTAGAGACTACCGCTGTGGAAGCAGAAAAGCCGGAGCAGCCTCCTCAATCGCTATCCTCCAGGATTTACAAGACATGGTGACGAGTCCGAGAATCTGTCATTGATCCTAACTTCTCTCGCCAACAGAAGAAGTCGAAAGGTCGGCAAGAAGAAAATCCCCCGGTTAAGCAACGAAAGGTGACGACCGCTTGGGTGCCCAAAGCAACGGCCCCCTTAACTTCTACGGCCCATAAAAGAAGAAGGCCGGAGAAAGCGTCATCGCCGGCGACGAATATCAAAGGTGGTGAACCCAAACGCCCTAAGTCAGGGGGCATTGTAGTTCATACCGTCTATGTGGCGTCTGGTAAGGAGGACAGTCGCATATCTACGGGTCATCGACCGCTTACGCGATCAGTGACCAAAGCGCAAGAGCAGCAGCAAAAGCTCCAAGAGATGATGAACGCTATGGCCGCACTTACTGGGCTGAAAGAAAGTCTTGAAACGTCCTCGGATGAACGCCAGGAGCAAGAAACCGACGCCGAATTCCTTCGTCGAATATTGGAGAAGAAGGATAAAGAGGCTGCGGAACAAGCGGCCAACATAAAGCGTATGGGCCTCCTGTTCCAAGACATGGTAGGGATGATGATCCAGCAAGATCCTCCGGCTGAAGATCCCCCGATCGTCCTTGAAGACGATAGAGGAGAGACGTCAAATCCTCCGCCAGCTCTGTCAGCAGCTAAAGAGGAGACAATCTCCAAAGCTGACTAAGACGAGTACATAGCCCAGCAAATAAGGGTTCATCATGCGACTGAAGCAGCCGGCCAAGTCGTAAAAACAGGGCGGCCATATCCAAGTTGGTACGATCAAATCAAGTACCCACCTGGTTACACAATTCCCAAGTTCCATGTCTACAAGGGGACGGGCAATCCTCACCAGCATGTTGCCCAGTTCAGGGCACTCTGCGGCAACACCGGCGGTGATGACAAGCTGTTGCTTCGCCAGTTTGTTGGAAGTTTATCAGATACGGCGTTCGAGTGGTACTCTGAGCTCCCGAACGACTCTATCAAGACCTTCGCGGAGATGGAGCTGTTGTTTACTCAGCGTTTTGCAAGCGCCAGTGAACGTACCCCAATGACGGCACTGATTAACGCCAAGGTAAAGCTAGGCGAGACATGGGTTCAATATGCTATACAGTGGCGGAACTTATGGTCGAAGTGTGAGCAGCGCATTGAAGAAGCTCCCGCGGTGGGTATGTTTGTGGGAACCCTCAATCCGCAAGCAACCATCTCGCAATTTATGATGTTTTTCAAGCCGACTACCTTCCAGGCCTTGATTGACAAGCTAGCGCAAATGGATCAGATGGGCCATAGACCCCCTCTTCCAAAGCCGGACTCCCGAAATGACAAGGGGAAGGGAAAAGCGATCGTTGTCGCTAATGCTCAACAACAACCGAGCAACTCGAAGCCGGTCGTTTGTCAAAATAACATGCGTCCGTACGTAGCCCTTGAGGAAAGGCTAGGACGTTCTTACTCATTTCCCCGAGATAAAATGAAAAGGTTATTCGAGCTGGCGTTACGCAACCGACTCATAAATCTGCCGGATCCAAAATGTCCGTCACAACCAAATGATGTTAATGAGCCCAACTACTGTCCTTATCATCGAGTACTGGGTCATCCGATCGAAGATTGCTACGTCTTCAAAAATTGGCTTGAAGACCAGTACCGACAGGGCAATTTCGCGTTATCTGACAAATGGAAGGTGAATCCCCCGCAGCCCCACACCTCTAAGGGGATGAGTACGCCGGGGGCGATATGCTCCGTCGTTGAAGAAGCTCCTTGGGAGGAGGTATTATCAGCTAAGACAAAGAAAATGCTGAACGACCTTCAGGCATGCCCAGCGATCAAGTGGGAGAATCCGTTGGAACCGCAGGTCATTGAAGGGATGTTGAAGCCACGTCCAACTCTAAGGACCGATGGTGGCGGCTCAAGCACTCGCAACCATCCGTCAAAATCTTCGAAGAAGAAGAAAAAGAAATCAAAGAAGCCCGTAACGCCTGGCGACAAGTGCACGGACTTGCAAAAACAAATTGACGCGCTGGAGGAATACAACCAGAAGGCACGGACTCCCATTACATTCCAAGAGTTCCTCAATCACGTCTTTCAAGAGGAAGACGAGGGAGAAAGTTCATTTGATGAATCTGAAGAATACGTAGCGAGCTGTTATGTGATTTCCCATTCGTTCATGGACGATGAGGAGACTCCTTGTACTGAAACGCTGGGGGCAGATCCTGAACTAAAAATTCTGGGGCCATCGGATGAAGTAATTGACGCATTCCTCAATGAAGCTCTCTTAAAAAGTAAAGCTGATCGGGAACGCGAGGCGGTCATATTTGAAAGGGCCAAGCGCCAACGACTTGATGAAAAAGCTGAGATGCTCCCGCTGGAGCAAAATACATCCATTACCGACAAAAGCAAATTCAAGATGAGGAAAAAGTTTGCTAAAGCCATATCAATGGGCATGAAGCTACCATCCTCCGAAGGAAACATTACTGGTGAAATGGAAATGCACCCCTCCTATTGCTTATATCATCAGAAGGTTTCGCACCCCACCGAAGAGTGCAAAGCTTTCAATAAATGGTGGCAAGGATATGTTGCTCATCGACAACATTTTAAGCGGAAGAAACGTAAAACTCGTCGGGAGCGGAAAAATATGACCGAAGGGTTTAACAGAACTACCGGTGATTGTCGCATGGTTAACGCCGGGGGATCACAGGTGCCTACATTCGGGAGCGATTTTGATGAGGAGCTGGAGCTCGCCCCTCTCTTTAAAGAGTCCACCTCGGGAAAAGAAGAAGAGCTGAAGGTCTGCGAAAATATCCGGCTACGTAATCGCACGCTCCCCGAAAAGAATCTCGGACCCTCAAATAAAAAAGATAAGGGAAAAGAGAAGGTCCCTGAAGATAGCATCTTAGATGACCAAGTTGTGGAGGAGCTAAGTGCCAAGGACCCGCCGAAGAGAAATAAGGTGGATTACAACGTCCTAGCGCATCTGAGGAAACTACCCTCACAGTTCAGCATTCTTGACGCCCTTTTGCTATCGAAGGAGGCGAGAGATTCGTTAATCAAGGCACTACAGGATCCGGAGCAATTCCAAGCTTTCTTGGCCGAGGAAAAGATGAAGGATGAACTGGAGGAAGTGCACACAGCCGATGTCGCTTTTGGTGATGAAGACCTTCTCCTTGGGACGTGCGAACACAATCGCCCCTCTATGTCTCAGGATACTGCCACGATATAAAGATAGGCAAGATCCTGATCGACAATGGATCCTCCGTCAACCTCCTCAATGTGCGGGTGTTAAAGGAAATCTGCATGAGCGTCCAGTACCTTGCTCGGGATAAGATTACCATCTCCGGGTTCGACTCCCAATCGTCAAGAACTCTTGGGTCTGTGATACTGACGCTACGCTTTGGACTACTCGTCACGAACATTAAGTTCCACGTCATAAACGCCAAGACATGCTACAATGCTCTGCTCGACCGACCATGGTTACACGAATACAACATCATCCCTTCTACACAACATCAGTGTATGAAGTATGCATAGGATGGTCTCGAGTATACCGTGGCGGGAGAACTGAACCCGTTCTCCGTGAACGAGGTCCGCAAATATGAAGATGCCAAATACTTCTTACCGGATTTCGAAGACACGGAAAGGTGTCACAAGCCGGAGAACAAAACTAACGCCACCATCCCTGTTTTCGGGAGTGACACCGAGGAGGAAGAGGAGATAGTTTATTCGGGTCCGCCCCAATACAACAAGCCGGGACCATCTGCTCCTACGTTGATCTTTGGTAGTGACTCGGAAGATGAGGTCCATGCTATATTCTCTGCTCGATCTTCAATACAAACGTCTGCTGACGAAGAACGACGTCTAAAAGTCGCCATGGTGCCGCTTAAACACCGCAAAGAACTGGATGTACTTGATATTTACAATGTAGAAGAGCTGCAAACGTTCTATATCCCTCCCAGGCGAGAAGGCGAAAAGGCAATTCTATTCTACCGCTCTGAAGAAACCAGAGTGGAGAAAGAAATCTGGCATGGCGCGGATCCTACGCTTGATAGGCTTCAGCCCATCCGTCTCCCCAGATATTATACAGAAGGCTTGAAGAGGCTACTGAAGCGCCAGGGGATATCCTTCAAGCAGACCGTTCGAAAATCCAAGTTCTATGACAAAGTCTGGGACGTTCCTGGGACTCAACGCAAACTGCCTAATGGAAGAATGGAGACAAAAGGGCTTGGATACATCCGGTCCAAGAAACGAGAGCTACTAAACGGTTGCTACGTCGTGTATGACTTCGATGAAGAAGTGGACGCTCAGTAAGAGGACGCTAATCCTGAACCAGTGAAAGTTCCAGATGCGAAGGTACCCAGTCCGTCGTTCGAAGAACAAATGGACAAACTTATAAGGGAAGCTGGTCAAAAAGTCCGAGACGACCATAACCGCGAAATGGTCATCTACGAGAAAGCCAAAACGCAATGCCTCCTCCAACGGGCCGTGAAAGATGAAAATGCCACTCCTTGTCAACCTGTTATAAAGAAGGCTCGACGCAGAGGCAGAAACAAATCGAAACGCAAAAAAGGCGCTCAAAAGCAACAAAGCGGGGCTAAGAGGCCACGCGAGTGAAAATAGAGCGGTTCCGATCTATCCCTCATAAGAAAAATGGGTCGGGCGTACTCTTTTCCTCGGGACAAGACGAAGAAAATACTTGACCTCGCTCTAAAACATCAGATGCTTACACTGCCGGAGTCTAAACACCCCGAACAAGCAGGCGAAGTCTCACACCCAGACTATTGCTTTTATCACCGAGTGGTAGGGCATCCTCTCGAAGACTGCTTCACCTTCAAGAATTGGGTCGAAGATCAGTATCAGCTTGGCAAGTTCGCTCTGTCCGACAACTAGAGGGTAGCGCTACCACAGAAGCACGAACCCAAGGCCACGGAAGAAGAACCAGCTCCACATTGGGATTGGAAGCGAATTCATACTTGTCACGTGATAATGATATCAAAAGAAGATCCCGAGGACATGGATGACCTTCTCTGGTGCTTCGAAAACAGCAACGACGAGGTAATCTCAGAATTCCCACCAGCGCTAAAAGAGCTGGAAGATAGAATCCATACCACCACAGATAACCTCAAGAAAATTGAGTTGGGAACGGTGAACGACCCGCGACCGACATTCGTCAGCGAGCTGTTATCCGAAGAAAGGGTGGCTGTGCTAAAAGACTTGCTTATGCAGCATAAAGATTGTTTCGCATAGAACTACTTCAAAATGCTGGGACTAGATCCAGAAATTGCTGTGCACAAATTGGCAATATCCCCAGACGTCAAGCCAGTCAAACAGGCGCCGAGAAGAATGCGGCTCGAGCTTGAGATGAGCATCAACGCCGAGGTCAAGAAGCTGATCGACTCTGGCTTTATTCAGGAGGTTCAATACCCTGAATGGATCTCCAACATCGTCCCGGTGATGAAGAAAAATGGGACAGTGCGCATATGCGTAGACTTCCGGGATCTTAATAAAGCTTGCCCGAAGGACGATTTCCCAGTGCCGGTCACCGAACTGATGATAGACAATACGTCCACTCATGAGATTTTCTCCTTCATGGACGGCTCGTCAGGATATAATCAGATAAAACTGCATCCCGAAGACCAGAAGCACACCGCCTTCAGGACTCTTTAGGGTATATTCTGCTACAAGGTGATGCCCTTCGGTTTAAAGAACGCCGGTGCTACTTATCAGAGGGCCATGATGAAGATCTTCGATGACCTTATACATGAAATCGTCGAATGCTATATCGACGATCTCGTGGTTAAAAGCAAATCATACGAGGAACATCTCGAGCATCTGAAAACTGTATTTCAACGCCTTCAGCAATACAACTTGACGATGAACCCTCTCAAGTGCGCATTCGGAGTTTCCTCGGGCAAATTCCTGGGATTCATCGTCCGACACCGGGGTATCGAGATAGATCAGTCAAAGATCAAGGCGATCATGGAAATGCCTCCGCCAAGGACTCTCAAACAGCTGCGGTCTCTCCAAGGGAAGCTAGCGTGTATACGGCGATTTATAGCCAACCTTTCAGGCAAGTGCCGTCCTTACAGCCACCTGATGAAGAAGGGAACCCCGTTCGTCTGGGACCAAAAATGCGAAAGCGCGCTAGACGAGATCAAGCAATACCTGCAGAACCCTCCAGTGCTGGCTTCTCCGGTCAAGGGAAAGCCCTTCATTCTTTATACAACCGCCCTCGAAGGTTCCTTAGGCACATTATGGGCGCAAGAGAACGATCAAGGGAAGGAAAGAGCACTCTACTACTTAAGTCGAGTTCTACTGGTGGCAGAAAGCAACTACTCCCCCATTGAAAAACACTGCCCGGCGTTGATCTTCACGATAACAAAGCTCAGGCACTATGCGTTGGCGCATGAGGTCCGTCTCATTTCAAAGGTGGACCCTCTTAAATATTTAATGTCAAAGCCATATTGACGGGACGACTCGCTAAATAGGCTCTGCTCTTGATGGAGTTCTCGATAACATATCAACCTCTCAAGGCAGTGAAGGGCCAGGCCATCGCCGACTTCCTTGCTGAGCATCCGATACCCGCCGATTCTCCATTAAATTGTGATCTTCCAGACGAACATGCGTTTGGCGCGATCGACGGTGGTGATACCCGATGGGAGCTTTATTTTGATGGAGCATCTTCCATAAAGAAGCGCAAACAAAGTACCCCTATAATCAAATCGGGGGTAGGACTCATCTTTGTAACTCCACAGGGAGGGATAATGCGTTTTGCTTTCTCCCTAACAGAGCCGAGGACAAACAATGAAACCGAATACGAAGCTTTGATAGCAGGCCTCAAGATCGCCATCGACATGGGAATTGAAAACCTCCTCATATATGGAGACTCCCAGCGGGTCGTTAGTCAAGTAAACGGCGACTATCAAACGTGCAAATCAGAGTTGGTGAAGTACGGCGAAAAGGTGCAACAACTGTTGACCCAAATTCCCTCCTATATTTTGGAGAACATACCGCGCGCGGAAAACAGCAAAGCGGACGCGTTGGCCAAGCTCACCAAGGAACTGTCCGATGAGAACCTCGATGACATATGATTAGTCGAAAATATTGCATATTTTAGCCGGCAATTTCCTCATCAATTGCATTCATATAGAAGTGTTCGACATTCATATTTTACATATTAGCAAAACTGTCGCAAAATATCAGATTGCATGTATTAGACTCTAAAACCGACACTATAAAGGAAATTGACCGCATTTCATGGCATCGCATCATCCCTACATTTGCGTAACACTTGTTTTGAGATCTGTGCAGGAAAATCCAAAAGAAAGGCCAAAATTTACATGGTGCTGATCAAAACATGACGCCAACTCAATGATTTCAGTTCTGGTATCAATCCAAAAGGCAAAACAAAAATCAACATATCAGATTAAGCTCCAAATGGCAGCCCAAGACTACACCAAAAAGATCAAGGCCCAAGCCCCACAAAGAGCCGCGGATCCGCGGCAGGAGTCCGCTTGCGCCGCGGATCCTAGGTGGGACCAAGGAATTAGCTCCTCATTTTTGGTGCACAACTCCTAGCTCAGCTCCTACACTTCAGAAAGACACTCCAAGTTCCAGAAGACTCCAGAGACTTCTGCCAGATCAGCAAGCTTTGGGATCAACACTAAACTAGCCTAACATTCTAGAAACTTCTTCCTAAACCCTAGCTTAAACCCTAAGCTAAGCCTAACAAACTCTTTCTAGAAGTTCCTCAACAAACTTTTGGAGGGAACTCAAAGGCTTAGGGTTTGGGTGCTCTATAAATAAGACCCTAGGCTCACTTGTAATCAATAAATTGATTCATCTTGGAAAAATCCCTCCATTAGTTCATTTTAGAGCCATTTTATCTCTTTCTTCATCTTCTTCTTCCACAAGTCTAGTAAGAGGACTTGTGTGAAACCCTAACCCTAATTACAATCAAAAGCCAAGATCCCGAGTACCCATTCAAGCAAGAAGCCTTGCAACCTTTTAGGAGCCGAGCCGGTCTTCAACGGAGCAAGTGGTCCAAGCCAATTCGCGACTCACGAAGCCGAGCGAAGCCAAGTCGACAATTTAGTTCTTCCTCTTGTAGTTCTTGAGCGACTGTAATCAAATTGTTAATATAAATAAAAGGTGAAATTCTTTTATCTTGTTTTCTTTAAATTCTTGCATCATGATTCAATCTAAATTTCTAGTTATAATTCTTGTTGTGATGTTTGAGTAATACTCTGCTCGTCGAGGAGTCGAGACGATCAATAGAATGATGATGTAATATATCTTAAATCGATTCTTGATTCCTACGAGTTTTGTAAACCCTAGCAAATTCAAGAACCGACGACCCATTTCGTTGCGAGGCTTTCTTGATTGATATCGCTCGAAATTGGGGAGTTACGATCGTTTCTTGAAATTGCTAGAGGCTAGAATGTGAATGATATCGACGAAAGAACAAGGGTTAAATGATGAAACCCTAGTTTCACGAGAAAGCCCTAACTCTCGTCGATCATCATCGATCTAGTATCAATTCTTCGAAGGACAAGAATACGATATCTTGAGATTACATCACGTCTATAGATCCGATCGATTCCTACGAGCCTCATTTAGATTCTTGACATTTTGGTTGGAAATATTATCGAAACCCAATTCTTGATTGTTTATCAGTTTCTTGATTCTTGATTAAACTCGTGACACCTGAATCAATTGATAAATTCTTGAATCATGTTTTCTTTTCTTTTCAATTAACTTTTCAATTCAAACATAGCAAATATAAAAACGAATCGCACAATCCCTATGGACGATCCGCACTCGCTTACGATCTACAACTGACACCGTAGTTGATTGCAGTCAAATATAATTTTTTGATTGTGAACTTTATTCAATTTTCTAATTACCGACACAAAGAGACTCTTATCGATTTGATTTACTTACTCAGTCTCGCATTTTACGATCAATCAAATAGCGCCGAAATCGGGGACTATTTGAGTTGATACTTTTACATTTACACATCAAGAAAAATACATCAATCAAAATGGCGCCGTTGCCGGGGATTGCGCGCTAATTCGTTTTATATCAAAGTTTGAATTGAAAGATTTATTTCATTGTGATTTTTTGAGATCAAAATTCGTGCAAACCCTAAACAATTTGTTGTGGTTCATTGCAAGGAGATCTGGAGCTTGCTGGGAATTTGGAAATTTTTTTGGAAAATACCATAGAGCAGAGGGAGTCTACAGAAGCTCCCTGAAAAAGTTTTGTTCAGTGATCACACCATCCAACCGCGGAAGCGCGGCCTAAGTGCCCATTTGCGGCGGAACCGCGGCCCTTCTGGGGGATCTCTGCAAACTTTTTGCTTCAGGTAACTTCTTACCTTCTCCTCTCTCCTCTTTTTGTAAGTTATATGTATGCCCTAGAGGCCATTACTGTACATACGATGTATATTGTAATGGATGCTTGGACATATATAGGGAGGACTTTCTTGCTCGACATGATAGTATGCTATCTGGTTGTACTTTATCTTAACATGTACTCTGATTGTCTCTATGTTACATGTTGATAAAGCCCTTAGGATATGTACTCGACTACTGGGACTATGATGAGATCATACTAGTGGGGCCACGGTAGTCGACGAGTACATCCTATAACTGTTCCTAGTCGAGGGTGTATCGAGACAGGGCATCGATACACCAGAGTAGACTAGCGTATACGCATCTTGACCCATATGATGGGCGATGGATGATCCCATATCCATCGGTGTTTGACATCAAGGATGGTGTACGGGTGCTCAGTGGAGACTGGGTACACTGGACGGACTCGCCGAAAACTCCCAGATGGTATTATACCTCACGTCAAATGGCAGTTCTCCGGTGACACTGGTACAGAGTAGTCTGTTGACCTGAGATCGTCATAGAGTCTTGTGTGATTCCCACTGTGCTTTGATTTCCATCATACTACGTCCAAGAGGGCGTGCAAAAATGTGGCTTTTAGGTACAGTCCCGAATCACATGGAGGCAATGAGCGATAGGAGGGGATTCGTCTCTCCCGGTATAGGGAGTTGATGTTGTGCTGTGTTCGATTGGCTATAACCGGAAATCCCTGGCCAGGGTTGCTGAGATTTACTGGTAAGTGTTATCAGTAGTTTCTCGAACTGTTATAGACCATATATCGACACGACTTATCGAGCTACTGGGGTCTGACGTTTACCACCCCTAGGCGAGATATGCAACATATCAGACGACGAGACCGGACTGTACGGGAGTTTTACTGTTTGGATTCACAGGAGAAGTTACAGGCTTGCTTTTTGATCTTCTGAGCGCTCAATACCTGGGTAGCTGTTACGTTTAGCTGACCGCTTGCAGCTTGTGGGTGTTTGATATGATCATCACCTACTGCCGACGTATTGACGATTCTTTAGAGTCCTACACAGAGGTTTCTTGGCTCAGGCAAAACGGAGTAGGAGCACATATGTGATATGTGCGGGACCGAGGATAATGCGATATGAGATACCGTATTCTATTCTCGCGATATATGATATCAGCCGGGTCATCGGATCAAGTGTTGATTCGATGAATCGGTACGGATAAATATTAGTCGGTTATATGCGATATAGCCGGATTGTCGGATCAAGTGTTGATTCGATAATTTAATGTATAATAATATATATGATATATTAAATTGCATTAACTAATATTAGCTCACTAAAAGATTCTTTTTCTCACTCGGGTAATACATTGATATATATGCGATATATGTTAATTGTATTATTTTATTTTGTTACGATAAATATTATATATGTGATATATAATATTGTAACATGATATGATAACTAATGCAACATGTTTTGTGGAGTTTAAACATGATTAGGGTTTGGATTAGGGTTAAGTCTTCTAGTTGATTCTAGAAGCTTTTCATTTTGTCATGATAAAGATATTTGTGTGTGACTCATCTTTAACCTAACCCAAACCCTAACCCTAGTTAATTCTCTACATGAGTTTTCTTGACCATGGTTGCATTATTCATCATATTAATTCTTTTTCTATTCAGCACAAAAGGAATCTATCATAATTCTTCATCTTCTTCCTTGATCTTTCTTCATGGAAAAAGCTTACTAGCTTTTTTCCAAGTGATGAATAAATGTGAGAAAAAGATAAATAAAGAGAGCAAAAATCCTACTTCATCATCCTCGTCTTCCCTTGCTCTTTAGATGAGAGTGTTCACTCAATTTTAGTGAGTGTAAGCTTGTGTTAACGAAACTTCAAGGTAGATCATCTTTGTATCGAAGATCGGGAGCAAAGGCTGCATCTTTCTCTTCGTGGAACCTCTCGAGAGTCCGGAGCATGATGATCGCAGCGAAGGGACCTCAACACGGAGCATATGAAGTGAAGGACCGGATCTACAAAGGTTGTAATCCCTCTCACTTAGTATTAAAGTGTTTAGCATGTTAGTTTTCGCCTAATCTCTAGTTTAAAGATCTGTATTCGGGTTGTTCGGCACGGCTAATTTTTTAATCGGGCATGGTTGATGCATCGTAGACCCTTGTGCGCATGCCCATCAACCCTACAGTGGTATCAAAGCCAAGCTAGAGCTTTAGGCGAAGTCTAGACGAAGTTTAAAGTCCGATCGAACCCAGAAAACCCGATATAACCCCTTCTCTGGAAATTTTTCTAAAATGTGATTTTTTGTGAATTAAAAATACTCAAAAAAATCGGCAGGGAATTATAGGAATTACTGTGAAACCCGAACCCCTAAATCCCCCAAAGAACCGCGGAACCGTGGCCAAACCTAGGTATTGGCGGCGGTTCCGCGGCAAGAAGGAAGGATTAAGGGATAGGGTTTACACAGTAACCTCCGTAGCTAATTCCTGATTCTTCTGGGAATTTTTTATTTTCACTCCAGTGTTGTGTTTTCTGGGTTGTATTGGGGACTTAAAGATTCGATCGGATATTTTAACTTTGTTTAGTTTTGTCCGGATAATTTTTAGAAACTGTTAAAAAGTTCGAACGGATATCAATAACTCACTTTTTCCCCTGTCGGAAAATTTTTCAAAAGTTGGATTTTTTCCTCGTGTTTAAGAATGTTCTAAGTCGTGCAAGTAACGCGGTGGACCCTCTAGAAGACAACAAACCTTAACTCGATTATGTGACCGTCTTGAACTGCCTTTTGAACCTTAGGGTTTGGGGCAGTACGGCGTGCCACATGTGAGGCGTTGGCTTGACCCTTCTACGGCTGGACCATTGGTACTGTGGCATGTGATGGATGTTTTTAAACTGATTTCAAGTGTTGAGATATATTGGGGAAATCTTGGGTGTTTGATTATTCGATCGGAAAGTTTAACTTTGTCTATTTATCTGGATTGTGATACAATATTTGGAATCCATAGGTAGTTATGAGATAAGGCAGTTCAAGACGGTCACATAATCGAGTTAAGGTTTGGGGCAGTACGGCGTGCCACATGTGAGGCGTTGGCTTGACCCTTCTACGGCTGGACCATTGGTACTGTGGCATGTGATGGATGTTTTTAAACTGATTTCAAGTGTTGAGATATATTGGGGAAAACTTGGGTGTTTGATTATTCGATCGGAAAGTTTAACTTTGTCTATTTATCTGGATTGTGATACAATATTTGGAATCCACAGGTAGTTATGAGATAACTAATCTGAATATTATAAACATAGCAGTTTAGTCTCAGATGATTGGTTTCTACGGAATTTTGATGTGATCAAAAGTCCGCCGCAATCACGTAGCGTACGCGGATACTCGCCGGGTAAACTTAATAGACAGCTACGCCCCATAGCCCCGACCAAGTGACTGTAGGAGAACCCCGTCGCCGAAAGCATCCGTTCGGGTGCTCGCGGCAGCGGTGTTCCGCCTTAGTGCACTTCGTCGACGGCATCTGGGGTGCGGCCGTCTACTAAAGTTTGCGACGAGCATTCGATCAGAATATCGGGAATCTTGTTGAATTCCCGGCTTGACATTGAAAAGAGTTTTCGATAAAGAGACTAAAATGCGAGGTTTATAATTGTTAGTCATGCGATGTCTAAGGAATTCATTTGGTTAGGCATGCGATGTCTAAGGAGGTTGCGGATTCCAACTGTTGTAGTTTTACACTTTCTTTTCTGTGACCGTAAGCGTAGTATGTGGTGTATCGCCGGCTTCGTTGCTATACATCAACGACAATCGGGATACGCATACTTGCTTACGTTGATGATATGAGATATTATGTGTTGCTGTGATATGTTCTATTGGATCGTCGCGTTCTGAATAGCCGGGGGTTTTATGTGAGATAAGAGTTTTTCTTTTTCATTCATGTAAAAATTTGTATTTAATATTCTTTTATTGGGGCACTTCCAGGTTGCGGAAGATGTCACCGTTGTATATTATTTACTTTTCCGCATTAGGTAGACCCAAGGCGGGGAGCACAAGTAACCGGGTTCTAGGGTCCAGTGGGAGACCATCTCGAGGAGTCGAGACCGGGTCTCCTAACCCTAGAATTGGCAGTGTTACTTGCCGCTCTCGTAGGGGTCTAGGGATGTGGGTTTGGCTATTCATCGCGACCGTGGAATCCGTGTTTTATACAGGCTCGTACTAAAACACGGACGTCCTAGTATATCCAATATTTTATATATGTTCTTCTGCTGCAATGTTCTGTGATGAGATCATATTACTGCCTGAGACGAATGTTTATATTATATATATGAGATATATGTTATATTGCAGATTTTGTTTCAAAAGAGATGCTTGTGAAGCATAATAATATGGGACTTCATTAATGAGATTAATGAAATAAAAGAAACCTAAGATGTTGTGGAATCGAATTTCTTAAAACAAGGTAGCTACAGTTCTTGCTTTGCATCGCGGTGTTCCTTGTAGAACATCCTGCACCTTATTCGATAAGGAAAGGACCGAGATCCCTTCACCGGGAGTGACTCCTTTAGCAATAACTGGCAGATGCTACAACCCTCGGTTTGTCTTTTGATTGCTTCCATAGTTCTTGCTTTGCACAGCGGTATATATGATATATCCTGCACCTTATTCGATGAGGAAAGGGCCGACGATCCCTTCACCGGGAGTGACCCTTTTAGCAAAAATGGAAAAGCCTAAAAAACACTCCATTTAAAATCACTCGATTCTACAACGATATCAAGTTCATTACGCAAAGAGTTTTCTTAAAAACCTGTCGTAGCCCTCCGTCATTTCAGATAAGTAATAGTTAGTATTCGTGCTGCGTTTGTTGACCTCTGTCAAGGCGTAGTGTGCGGTAGCTGATTAGTGCTTATCTGTATAAGCATATGATGTGATTGATTTAGGGTAGTCGTGCGACCTTGTTGACCTCTGTCAAGGGTCGTGCGGGTGGGTTTACTTCAATCAGGAAATGACGGGTTGAACTTGACTAGCAGCCTATGGTTTGTTGACCTCTGTCAAGGTCATAGGACGCTTGGGGTAAAATATTATTGGGAATTTCAAGTGTTGAAATTTGCAATGAGATTGCATATCTTCTATGAGATAGTTGGATCCCGATACCCGCTGCGAGTAAGAGTTACTCCTGGGAGAGTTTTACACATTACAATTAGCCGATCAAGTAGGTGTCTAGAAAGGTGTCAACGGGGTTACGCCTCTGGGAAAACGAGGTTTACTTTAATTAGGTTCGTGCGAAAGCACGGGGGACCTCCCTCAAAGTACCGACACTGGCCTGGCTGAAAGATTGGCGAACTTGTAGCGTGTAATTAATCCCGGCTAGTCTTTCCTTTTAAGGTTTGAAGGAAGATTTGATTAAAACAGTGGGAGACATCCTTATTAGATATATTAGATAACTAATCTAATCTTGCAAGAGCATACGCTGAGTGTTTTCTTCTCTCTCTCTCCAGGTAGCGACCATATCACGCCTTAATCAAGATAATAATACGGATATATTGACCGAACCCGCATGTTATACTGAGCTGGGGAACGTTGGTCCCGCTCCAACTTATAATTGTTATAAGACAGAGCAGGAAATTGGGGAATACCAGATTTCCCGTGCCGCCCAAACGAAGAAAGTGCATGCTGATGCATCATCTTCGGGTGTGTTCATTACAAAGAACCGTTTCTCAGTATCCTTTACGTCCTAGGTATGTGATACCAGATCAGGATCCCGCATATGTAATCTGTTACATGGGCTACAGAAAGGTAGAGAACTGAGAATGGGTGATAAGTTTCATGAGACAGAAAACGGTGCAAGTGTTGCAGCCAAGTCTGTTGGTCACTATCACCCTGTATTACCAGAATACATTGATTCTGAACGAATGCTATTAGATACCGAACCTGATATACAACATCATATCTCTCTCTTTATTAGTAAAGAAAGGATATAATTTTGTATTGTTGGATAATGTTTTGAACATTTCATATATCAAGTGTTGATCGGTTCAAGCACGTTATCAAAAAGCATAGACGTTCTAAATCAAACTACAGTTCTAAGTATACAGAACACACACGAGAGGAAGAGTTTAGAAATAAACGAATCCTTCTTGAGGCATTGTAGACTAGGTCATATCAATGCGACCCGACTAGCTGAAGTTACATAAAGATGCATATTTAAATTAGTTTGAATTTACATCTTGTGAAACTTGCCGGTCATGTCACAAAGATAAGATGACCATAGCTCTGTTTATTAGAAACAGAGAAAGAGTTAGTGAACTCTTGGGATTGATACATGCTGATGTATGAAAGTCTCCTGTCTATACATGCCAAGACCGGTTCTTTGTACTTCATTACATTCTCTGATAATCTCTCAAGATTCAGACATATGTTCCTGTTGAAACACAAGTCCGAAGCTTTTGAGATATTCACAGAATATAAGTTAGAAGTAGAGAACCAAAATACGGGTATAAGTATTATGTCCTTTTGATGAGATCAAGGAGGAGAATACTTGAGCATGGGATTCCTGGACTATTTTAAAGGAGAATGAGATTCTCTCTCAGCATTACTCCTCCGTATACACCACATCACCTCGGTGTATCAGGGCGGAGCAATCACACCCTATTTGATATGGTGCGCTCTATGATGAGTACTACTGAGTTTCCTATTTCCTTTGGGGAGTTATGCACTTGAGAAGCTGCATACCTATTGGATAGGGTTCAAATCAAATCAGTCGCCTGCCACTTCATATGTGATATGGAAAGGGAAGAGCCCATATCTTAAGCTTGTTAAGATTTGGGGTTGCCCGGCCTATGTCTAAAAGAAAAATCCAGACAAGCTCGAGGCAAGGTCTGTTATGTAGAACTGGAAAGGTTCCAGCTATACAAACTGCAGCTGATGATTTGGTATAACCAAAGGATTCAATAGTTTCCAACGAACCTTAGCCTCTCCGCCGATCTAGTAGGGTTACTCACCCACCTGAGAGATACTTTGGTTTCTCTATGACAGTAGGAGTGAGGATTGCATCATGAGATGATGACCCAACTAGTTTCGAGCTGGCCATCAGGAGTGAGACTCTGTAAGAATGGCTGGATGCTTATCGATCTGAGATGGAATCCTTATACACCAACAAAGTATGGACTTCGGTTGCTTTATCTGAAGGGTTAAATCCCCATCAGGAGCGAGTATATCTTGAGAAGATTACTTGGTGTGCATGGAAAAGTTGAGACTTTCAAAGCTATGCTTAAGTCCATCCAGATCCTACTTGCCACGACTACATACCATGACTACGATATCTGGTGGTTGGGTGTCATGACTGCTTTTCTAAATGATGTTTTAGAAAAGAGCGTCTATAAGTACACAGCCAGAGGGCTTCATAGATAGTGGGAGCAGCGGAAACGTGTACAAGATGTTTTATATGATAAAACATGCATCGCGGAGTTGGAACATCTGTTTTGATGTGGTAGTCAAAGAGTTTGACTTCATCAAAATGGAAGATAAACCTTGTATATACAAAAAGGTAGTAGTGAGTATGGTGGTGATCCTCGTAGAGTACGTGGATGACATACTCTTGATAGGGAAGGAGTTTCCTATGCTACGCTCGGTTAATCTCCGCTTATCACAAGGATTCTCCATATAGGATTAAAATGATACCTCCTAAATCCTGGGTTTTGGATCTATGAGATAGTTCTAATTGGATGTTAGGATACTCACTAGTTGTAGTGAGATGGTATCAATCGATCCTGGGGTGAATCACTGGAAAAGTTACAGGGTGATAAGGACGACTGAATGTCAGTCGCAGGCGTTGTCTTTACCCTCAACGGAGGGACGGTATGTTGGAAGAGTTCCAAGCTAGATACCGTGACTTACTAGACGATTAAAGACAAGATACATCGTTACCAAGGATGCTACCAAAGAGGCAGTCTGGATATATAAGTTCATAAGATGAACTTCGTTCCTACCATTGTGTGACAATGGAGTTGTGGCTTTAGCCAAGGAACTACCGTCCCATCAGAAATCCAGATATAATTCTTAGGCAGTATCACCTGATCATGGAGATGGTTGATCTCCAGGGAGATCGAGGTTAGGAGAGTAGACACATAGGACAACAGCGCGGATCCGCTCACGAAGGCCTTTTTCCCAGTAGAGACTTTTATGGGATGGTTGAGTATGAGATACTTCAACCGCAGCTAATTGTTGGGTATGCGATACCACAACAGATGGCCCTAGTGCAAGTGGGAGATTGTTAGTTATATGTATGCCCTAGAGGCCATTACTGTACATACGATGTATATTGTAATGGATGCTTGGACATATATAGGGAGAACTTTCTTGCTCGACATGATAGTATGCTATCTGGTTGTACTTTATCTTAACATGTACTTTGATTGTCTCTATGTTACATGTTGATAAAGCCCTTAGGATATGTACTCGACTACTGGGACTATGATGAGATCATACTAGTGGGGCCACGGTAGTCGACGAGTACATCCTATAACTGTTCCTAGTCGAGGGTGTATCGAGACAGGGCATCGATACACCAGAGTAGACTAGCGTATACGCATCTTGACCCATATGATGGGCGATGGATGATCCCATAGCCATCGGTGTTTGACATCAAGGATGGTGTACGGGTGCTCAGTGGAGACTGGGTACACTGGACGGACTCGCCGAGAACTCCCAGATGGTATTATACCTCACGTCAGATGGCAGTTCTCCGGTGACACTGGTACAGAGTAGTCTGTTGACCCGAGATTGTCATAGAGTCTTGTGTGATTCCCACTGTGCTTTGATTTCCATCATACCACGTCCAAGAGGGCGTGCAAAAAGGTGGCTTTTGGGTACAGTCCCGAATCACATGGAGGCAATGAGCGATAGGAGGGGATTCGTCTCTCCCGGTATAGGGAGTTGATGTTGTGCTGTGTTCGATTGGCTATAACCGGAAATCCCTGGCCAGGGTTGCTGAGATTTACTGGTAAGTGTTATCAGTAGTTTCTTGAACTGTTATAGACCATATATCGACACGACTTATCGAGCTACTGGGGTCTGACGTTTACCACCCCTAGGCGAGATATGCAACATATTAGACGACGAGACCGGACTGTACGGGAGTGTTACTGTTTGGATTCACAGGAGAAGTTACAGGCTTGCTTGTTGATCTTCTGAGCGCTCAATACCTGGGTAGCTGTTACGTTTAGCTGACCGCTTGCAGCTTGTGGGTGTTTGATATGATCATCACCTACTGCCGGCGTATTGATGATTCTTTAGAGTCCTACACAGAGGTTTCTTGGCTCAGGCAAAACGGAGTAGGAGCACATATGTGATATGTGCGGGACCGAGGATAATGCGATATGAGATACCGTATTCTATTCTCGCGATATATGATATCAGCCGGGTCATCGGATTAAGTGTTGATTCGATGAATCGGTACGGATAAATATTAGTCGGTTATATGCGATATAGCCGGATTGTCGGATCAAGTGTTGATTCGATAATTTAATGTATAATAATATATATGATATATTAAATTGCATTAACTAATATTAGCTCACTAAAAGATTCTTTTTCTCACTCGGGTAATACATTGATATATATGCGATATATGTTAATTGTATTATTTTATTTTGTTACGATAAATATTATATATATGATATATAATATTGTAACATGATATGATAACTAATGCAACATGTTTTGTGGAGTTTAAACATGATTAGGGTTTGGATTAGGGTTAAGTCTTCTAGTTGATTCTAGAAGCTTTTCATTTTGTCATGATAAAGATATTTGTGTGTGACTCATCTTTAACCTAACCCAAACCCTAACCCTAGTTAATTCTCTACATGAGTTTGCTTGACCATGGTTGCATTATTCATCATATTAATTCTTTTTCTATTCATCACAAAAGGAATCTATCATAATTCTTCATCTTCTTCCTTGATCTTTCTTCATGGAAAAAGCTTACTAGCTTTTTTCCAAGTGATGAATAAATGTGAGAAAAAGATAAATAAAGAGAGCAAAAATCCTACTTCATCATCCTCATCTTCCCTTGCTCTTTAGATGAGAGTGTTCACTCAATTTTAGTGAGTGTAAGCTTGTGTTAACGAAACTTCAAGGTAAATCATCTTTGTATCGAAGATCGGGAGCAAAGGCTGCATCTTTCTCTTCGTGGAACCTCTCGAGAGTCCGGAGCATGATGATCGCAGCGAAGGGACCTCAACACGGAGCATATGAATTGAAGGACCGGATCTACAAAGGTTGTAATCCCTCTCACTTAGTGTTAAAGTGTTTAGCATGTTAGTTTTCGCCTAATCTCTAGTTTAAAGATCCGTATTCGGGTTGTTCGGCACGGCTAATTTTTTAATCGGGCGTGGTTGATGCCTCGTAGACACTTGTGCGCGTGCCCAGCAACCCTACACTTTTTAGCTCCAACTGACAATTTTCTGCAGGATTCTTTGCAAAGAATAGCAGCTCGCAAATTGCAAAATTAAATTTGTGCGTGATTTTGTTTCTTGGTTGTTTGCATTCTAAATACGGATATTAAGGGGCACGGCCAAATCCAAATTAGGTGGGGATTTCATTACCCTTCCTATGCCCCGAGAACCACAAAACTTGCATCCGCATTGACCCACATTAACTAAAAGAAATCTAGAGATGACTCTAAGGACTGTCGCGCTCACTTAGGACAGAAGAAGGCCGTGGGTAATTCATTGCTTATCCGCGTTTTCTTGTGGTGCCTAGGCAAGTGTGTCGAAGGCTAGTGGTTATTAATTAGGCCCACTACTTACGTAGTGGAGTACCTTCCCACTCACCTGGCACTTACCCTTTATCGACTCCGAAGTGGTTATTAATTAGGCCCACTACTTCTAGGGTTTTGTGTGCTGCATTTGTTGTGTCGCATCATTTTTTTCAAAAATCCGTCCCTTTTTCAAAGCAAACACCGCATTCATTTACCCCTAATTATAAGCCAACGCTGCCACTTGTACTAACCCTTTTTAGTACAAGATAGGCTGGACACGAGATTCTAGTGCCCGTTTAGTCCGCGTACCCTTTATCGACTCCGAAGTCGATATTTCTCCATTTACCTTTCCTTTACCTACTACCACACCCACACCGATGGATCCACCTCCATCGAACTTCTTTAACCCTAATCTGTCGCCGTCCGTTGGTGCGCAGAATCCACCCCGCATCTCTCTCCAGGAGAGGTGCTATCCACTGCGAGGTCCTCTTTCGACCTGCTTATCCACACCACCAGCCAATGGGGATAACTTTGAGATTAAGCCCCAGTATATCAATCTTTTACCCAAATTCCACAGACTCGAGACTGAGGACGCTTACGTTTTCATTACCAAATTTGAAAACGTATGCGCAATGATGGGTACGTCACAACTTTCAGTGGATGCGATGCGTCTACGACTTCTTCCATTTACATTGTGCGAGATAGCCGAGAAGTGGCTATATAACACTACCGCACACTCTATTACGAATTGGGAAGAATTCGTCGCTGCATTCCTTAAGAAATTTTACCCAATCCAAAAGACAGCTCGAATCCGTAGCGAACTGAATCAATTTGCCTAGCTCCCTACCGAACCATTCTCTAAATGCTTTGAACGTTTCAAGGATCTATTGGTTCAATGTCCTCATCACGGCATCCCGAGATGGGAGCTTTGCCGAATCATTTATGAGGGCATTAACCCAAACACTAAACAGAGCCTTGAAAACATGTGTCAAGGTACTTTTATGACCAAGGATGATGGGGAAGCTTGGAAGTACTTAGAAGAGTTCGCTGAAAAATCACTACAGTGGGAGAGTGGAACCCAACCATTGAATAGGGGTGGCGTACACTAAATAGATGTGTCCATAGATGTTCGAGCTGAGATGGCAGCAATGCAAAAGAAGCTCGACGCTATGGAACACAAATTTTCTGCAGCCTCCCTAAACCCAATGTCGCTCCCCAAAACTGTTTGTGGGTGCTGTTCTGATCCGTCTCATTTAACGGAAGAATGTCCATTAAACTCTGCGTTTCAAGGTCACGAGCATTCTAATGCCGCATTTCAAAGACCTAGAAACGATCCATATTCTTCCACGTACAATCAGGGTTGGAGGAATCACCCGAATTTCGCTTGGAACCAAAACCAATCTCAAAACACGGTTCCAAACACGAATAATTTTCAAAGGGCTCTTCCTCCACCACAACAGCAACCCCTTCAACTCACTCAGCACCCCTACCAGTCACAAAATTTCCAAAACCAGGGCAACACTCCTGCACAGTCTAATCCTATGCAGTTGTCCTGTTCTGACGAATTCTCCCAATTCACTCAAACCATGAAATCACTTTTATCAAATTTCATAGAGGTTTCGACTGAGGTTAGATCTTCCGTCAGTGAGATAAAGAAAAACTCAGCGTCCCAAGCTGAGAGTATCAGATCGATGGAAGCTGAAATCGCACGCCTTAAAGCCGAAATGAGTGCGAGAGAAAAAGGGAAACTTCCCTCTCAACCCCTACAGAATCCTGGGCATTACAATGTAAATGCCATCACAACGTTGAGATCGGGGAAAGTGCCGAATAATCATGTCGGGGAAGGTATTGATGATACTGAAAATCATATCAACACCCCGGCTGAGACCTTTCCACACACACACACTTCTCCTTCTGATCCTTCTTCTTCTACCATACCATCTTCTCGTGAGCCTATTCTCCATTTCCCACTAGGCTCGACACCTTCTCCCAACCCTTATAGCTCTCCACAGACGGTCCCCACACCTCTTTTGGGATCTCGTCTACCCCCTCTTCCTTCTCCTATGATGGACCCGGCGCTTATTGCAAAAGCTCCTTACCCGAACCGGTTAAGGGGTAATAGAACGAGTTCTCATATGGAGAAAATTATGGAAATGTTCAAACAGGTTAACATCAATATCCCTCTCCTAGATGCGATTCAACAAGTCCCCGCTTATGCGAAAATTCTTAAGGACTTATGCACTAGGAAGAGGAAGACTCAAGTGCCGAAGAAGGTCTTTATGTCTAATAATATCAGCACTGCTTTTATTCCCCAGCTACCAAAGAAACGAAAGGACCCAGGATGTCCTACAATATCGATTTCTATTAGGGGTAAAAACATAAATCGTGCTCTTTTAGACCTTGGCGCAAGTGTTAACCTACTCCCTTATTCTGTTTATGAGCAATTAGGGATTGGAGAGCTGAAACCTGCTCACTGCACTCTCCAGATGGCAGACCGATCTATCACCAAACCAAGGGGTGAATTAGCGGATGTGTTGATAAAGGTCGGGGAATTTGTTTTCCCTGTAGACTTCATTGTACTCGACACACATCCTGTAGCAAACCCCCGGGGCCAAATTCCAGTGATTCTAGGTCGTCCTTTCCTTGCCACTTCCAACGCTGTTATAAACTGTAGAAACGGTTCAATGAACTTATCATTTGAAAATATGACCATTGAACTAAATATCTACAAAGTTGAAAGTCAGCCATCAGAACCCTCTGCTCATATTTTAGATGTGTGCTCTGTCCATGAGATCGCTCCCGATAGTTGTGGAGTTGAAGAACTTTGCTTTACTGATCTCGATGACATTACCACATCTCTGTTTGATTTTACATAAGATCTTAGTGAGGACACTTTACCTACACTTGAGTCCTGCACTTCTGACTTTTCTCCACCCGAGTCTGTATCTTTCACAGGCTCTGAGCTTCTTTGTAAATTCAAAAATCACTCAATGATCCCTCCTTCTATCATTTCTCCGCCCGAATTAGATCTCAAAATTTTACCCTCTCATCTTAAATATGCTTATTTAGGTGAGAAGGAAACTTTACCGGTTATAATTTCCGCTTCTCTAGCATTAGAGCAAGAGAATGCACTTTTATCGGTATTGAGATCTAACAAAGAGGCGTTTGGTTGGAGTATGGCGGACATCAAAGGGATTAGTCCCTTGATAGTTGAACATCATATACATGTGATGGATGATGCCAGACCAACACGAGAACCACAGAGACGGTTGAATCCCGTCATGAAGGAAGCGGTCATGAAAGAGATCGTCAAATGCTTAGATAATGGTATTATATACCCCATCTCCGATAGCCAATGGGTAAGTCCTATACATGTCGTTCCTAAGAAATCCGACATCACTGTTATAACCAATGAGGCGAATGAGTTGATTCAGACACGCGCCCAAACCGGGTGGCGTGTATGTATCGATTATAGAAAACTCAACGCTGCCACGAGGAAAGACCACTTTCCTCTACCATTCATTGATCAGATGCTGGAACGCTTAGCGGGACGAGAGTATTATTGTTTTATGGACGGATACTCAGGCTATAATCAGGTCCCCATCGCCAAAAAGGATCAAGATAAAACCACTTTTACTTGTCCTTTTGGTACCTTTGCTTACAGTCGCATGCCCTTTGGGCTATGCAATGCTCCCGCTACCTTTCAGCGGTGTATGATGGGGATATTCTCTGATATGGTAGAGAATTTCCTGGAGATCTTTATGGACGACTTCTCGATTTTTGGAGACTCTTTTTCCGATTGCCTAGCAAATCTTGACGCTGTTTTTACTCGTTGCAAAGAGAAGAACTTGACATTGAACTGGGAAAAATGCCACTTTATGGTCCAAGAAGGAATTGTTCTTGGACATGTTATTTCACAGAAAGGCATTGAGGTTGACAGAGCTAAGATAGATGTCATTCAAAACCTCCCTCATCCCAAAAGCGTCAAAGATATTCGCTCTTTCCTTGGCCATGCGGGCTTTTATAGAAGATTCATTAAGGACTTTAGCAAAATTGCTAGACCTTTAACTCTTCTCATGGCCAAGGATACGACCTTCCATTTTGACTCGGACTGCGAGACAGCTTTCGACTCACTTAAACACTCACTCACTTCAGCCCCCGTTTTATCATCACCAAACTGGGACTACCCCTTTGAGCTGATGTGTGACGCATCTGATTTTGCAGTAGGTGCAGTCTTAGGACAGCACATCGAAAAGATGCCACACATAATATACTATGCTAGTAAGACCCTGAATGATGCGCAAATCAATTATACAACCACAGAAAAAGAACTTTTAGCGGTTGTATTTGCATTAGAAAAATTCAGGCCTTACTTAATTGGCTCACCTATAGTTGTGTATACTGACCATTCCGCTTTAAAACATCTTCTGGCAAAGAAAGATGGAAAATGTCGACTAATACGTTGGATCCTTCTGTTACAAGAATTCGATCTTGTTATCAAAGATAAGAAAGGATGTGAAAACGTAGTAGCCGACCATCTTTCACGCATCATTTCTTCCCCTGTGACCCTGCCGATCAATGACTCGTTTCCTGACGAGCAACTCTTGAGCGTATCCAATGAACCATGGTTCAGGGATATTGTGAACTATCATGCCACGGGACCGATACCCAGCGATTGGTCGAAACAGGACAAATACCGTTTTCTATCCCAAGTAAAACACTTTTACTGGGACGAGCCCTATTTGTTTAAATATTTTCCTGATCGGATCATTCGCCGGTGTGTCCCGAATGAAGAGTTCAAGAGTGTTCTTTCTTTTTGTCATGATCAAGCCTGTGGGGGTCACTTCGGTCCTAGAAAGACAGCGGAGAAGGTTTTGCAATGTGGATTTTATTGGCCGACCTTATTCAAGGACGCATTTGAGCATTGCAAATCCTGTACACAATGTCAGTATACGGGTAGAATCTCCTAGAGGAATGAAATGCCTCAGCAACCCATTTTGGTTGTTGAAATATTCGATGTTTGGGGCATTGATTTTATGGGTCCATTTCCCAACTCCTTTGGGAATTTGTACATACTGCTGGCAGTTGATTATGTCTCAAAGTGGGTAGAAGCCATTCCATGTCGCACTAATGACAAGAAAGTTGTCATTAAGTTCTTAAAAGAGAATTTTTTGCCCCGATTTGGACACCCACGCGCTATTATTAGCGATAATGGGACACATTTCTGCAACAGGTCTTTCGAGACTCTGATGCGGAAATACTCAATCAACCAACGACTTTCTACATCCTATCACCCCCAAACAAGCGGGCAGGCTGAAATCTCAAACAGACAAATCAAACTTATCCTGGAGAAAACTGTTGCTAAGAATAGAAAAGACTGGTCGACCAAACTGACGGATGTTCTTTGGGCATTCCGAACTGCATATAAGACCGACTTAGGGATGTCTCCATATAGGATAGTGTTTGGAAAAGCATGTCATTTACCCGTCGAGATAGAACATAAAGCATTGTGGGCTATTAAAGAAATAAATTTTGATTTAAACCTTGCTTGCAACTTTCGGAAGCTGCAACTTAATGAGCTAAGCGAACTCCGCGATGAAGCTTATGATAATGCTGTAATCACAAAGAACAGGACTAAGGTTTTTCACGATAAAAACATTTTGAGGAAAACATTTTCACCTGGTCAACAAGTCCTTCTTCATGATTCACGATTACACCTTCACGCGGGTAAGCTCCGATCTCGATGAAAGAGACCTTTTATTGTGCGGTCTGTATACCCGCACGGGGCAGTAGAAGTAGAAAATATGAAAAACGACACCTTTTTCAAAGTGAATGGACATAGACTAAAGCCGTATTTTTCCACTGACCCCACGGAGGAGCTCTTGTTCTTACAAGAGCCAGTTTATTTGAATTAAAATTCCTCCGCCTCACCTTCATGTCCTGCATATCACTACATCATTTTTTGAATGGAGGTGAGTGAAAAGAGTAAGTTTGGGGGAAGTTCTTCACTTATATATTTTGCCCCCACTAATAATTCCTCCCAGATTTACAGGTTTTTCAGATATAGCTGTTGGCAACAGTGAGGACACTGTTGAAAACAAGTTTGGGGAGTTTTGTGCTTATTTTTGCATCATTTGCATATCATTTGCATAAGCACAAAACATTTCTTTTCTTTTAAAAATCTATAAAAAAAAAATTTTCAAAACCCATAAAAATTCTAAAAATTTTCAAGTATAAAAATAATTTTAATATTTACATCCTTTTTGTATATAAATAAGATAATGAAAGTTTAGATAGTGAAAAATTACATCCATGAGATTAGAAAAATTTAAGAAAACTAAGAAAATTAGAAGTTTTCTTATACGAACTAGTAATAAGTAGTTATGAGCCGTTGTCCCAAGGGTTAGTAAGATGAAAGACGTCACTAATCCGAGGATAAAAATAAGTCTGAAAAATAGTTTCTATTTTGGAAGCCAAACATTTTGAACGTTGATACCCTGCTATTCGCACTTACACACGTCTTAAAGCCTGGGATAGTAGAGGATACCTTGAAATGCTCTTGTCTTAAAGCCAAAAGTATGAAGGAAATAAAAAAATATAAATGAAGAAAATATAAAGTGGTGAGAAAAATGGACACTGGTTTTGTTATCACCGAGGGCAATAAAAAAATATATAGCGAGGGTGCTTTTTCACCTAGTGCCCTAAGGCCAACTGGTCTGGGAGTCACTGCTATGCCTGAGGTGGTGCAAGACGAGGAAAATACACCAAGTAAGCAAGCACAGGAGTAATCGGTCGGTTAGTACCTCAAGAAGTATTAACGGTCGCATGAAAGTGTGTGAGCAATCTCATCTAAATATTCATTAATTAAAAAGTACTGAGGCTGATGGACAAGAGTATGATAGCTTGAATTGAATTCTCCGGGTGTAGGGATGTCCTTTACACACATGCAGGGTTATATGATCGATGTTTGGAATAAAGATAGGAATGAAGAATAAGATGATGTTTTATTGAGGGAGGACGTGATTTCTAACATCTTTTCATGACCATTAAGATAGGGCTCATGACAACCGAAAAGCTAGCTTAGTTGGAAACCCTAATTTTCAAAACTTTTCTTTTACAATTCTTTTCTTTAAATGTAATATTCATGATCTTTCTTTTATTATTGGATTTTATGGGTGTAATCCGCTGAAAACCCTCAGGAGACAACACTCCTCCTACTAGGGACACCTAGAGGTTTAAAGGCTTGTTGCACGTGCTCAGTGCAATCGTGTTGCCTACGAAAATGTGCTAGTTAGTTTTTTCTCTTTCTTTATTTTCTCCTTCTCTTTTTAATAAAACAGTTCGCTCGAGACGATCGAAAATAAGTTTGGAGGAATTTGATTAGTCGAAAATATTGCATATTTTAGCCGGCAATTTCCTCATCAATTGCATTCATATAGAAGTGTTCGGCATTCATATTTTACATATTAGCAAAACTGTCGCAAAATATCAGATTGCATGTATTAGACTCTAAAACCGACACTATAAAGGAAATTGACCGCATTTCATGGCATCGCATCATCCCTACATTTGCGCAACACTTGTTTTGAGATCTGTGCAGGAAAATCCAAAAGAAAGGCCAAAATTTACATGGTGCTGATCAAAACATGACGCCAACTCAATGATTTCAGTTCTGGTATCAATCCAAAAGGCAAAACAAAAATCAACATATCAGATTAAGCTCCAAATGGCAGCCTAAGACTACACCAAAAAGATCAAGGCCCAAGCCCCACAAAGAGCCGCGGATCCGTGGCAGGAGTCTGCTTGCGCCGCGGATCCGCGGTGGGACCAAGGAATTAGCTCCTCATTTTTGGTGCACAACTCCTAGCTCAGCTTCTACACTTCAGAAAGACACTCCAAGTTCCAGAAGACTCCAGAGACTTCTGCCAGATCAGCAAGCTTTGGGATCAACACTAAACTAGCCTAACATTCTAGAAACTTCTTCCTAAACCCTAGCTTAAACCCTAAGCTAAGCCTAACAAACTCTTTCTAGAAGTTCCTCAACAAACTTTTGGAGGGAACTCAAAGGCTTAGGGTTTGGGTGCTCTATAAATAAGACCCTAGGCTCACTTGTAATCAATAAATTGATTCATCTTGGAAAAATCCCTCCATTAGTTCATTTTAGAGCAATTCTATCTCTTTCTTCATCTTCTTCTTCCACAAGTCTAGTGAGAGGACTTGTGTGAAACCCTAACCATAATTCCAATCAAAAGCCAAGATCCCGAGTACCCATTCAAGCAAGAAGCCTTGCAACCTTTTAGGAGCCGAGCCGGTCTTCAACGGAGCAAGTGGTCCAAGCCAATTCGCGACTCACGAAGCCGAGCGAAGCCAAGTCGACAATTTAGTTCTTCCTCTTGTAGTTCTTGATCGGCTGTAATCAAATTGTTAATATAAATAAAAGGTGAAATTCTTTTATCTTGTTTTCTTTAAATTCTTGCATCATGATTCAATCTAAATTTCTAGTTATAATTCTTGTTGTGATGTTTGAATAATACTCCGCTCGTCGAGGAGTCGAGACGATCAATAGAATGATGATGTAATATATCTTAAATCGATTCTTGATTCCTACGAGTTTTGTAAACCCTAGCAAATTCAAGAACCGACGACCCATTTCGTTGCGATGCTTTCTTGATTGATATCGCTCGAAATTGGGGAGTTACGATCGTTTCTTGAAATTGCTAGAGGCTAGAATGTGAATGATATCGACGAAAGAACAAGGGTTAAATGATGAAACCCTAGTTTCACGAGAAAGCCCTAACTCTCGTTGATCATCATCGATCTAGTATCAATTCTTCGAAGGACAAGAACACGATATCTTGAGATTACATCACGTCTATAGATCCGATCGATTCCTACGAGCCTCATTTAGATTCTTGACATTTTGGTTGGAAATATTATCGAAACCCAATTCTTGATTGTTTATCAGTTTCTTGATTCTTGATTAAACTCGTGACACCTGAATCAATTGATAAATTCTTGAATCATGTTTTCTTTTCTTTTCAATTAACTTTTCAATTCAAACATAGCAAATATAAAAACGAATCGCACAATCCCTGTGGACGATCCGCACTCGCTTACGATCTACAACTGACACCGTAGTTGATTGCGGTCAAATATAATTTTTTGATTGTGAACTTTATTCAATTTTCTAATTACCGACACAAAGAGACTCTTATCGATTTGATTTACTTACTCAGTCTCGCATTTTACGATCAATCAAATAGTGCAGAAATTGGGGACTATTTGAGTTGATACTTTTACATTTACACATCAAGAAAAATACATCAATCAAAATGCATACGTTTTCAACGTAAGAATCATGGTACAAAGCCGTCGGGTGCTTGCCCCAGCAGAAATATCTCCGGAATCACCTGAAGAAAAGGGAGCGACTGAGCAGGCGACTCTGCAAATAAAAGATCGGGAAAATACCGAGGATTGGAGAGCGGTCGTTATAGACTACTTCAAATACCTGTAACTGCACGGCGGCGCCCCGGCCGTCGATCCGACGCCGGAAATGCGGAAACAAAAAACTTTGCAAACTAGCAAACCGGCACCACAGCGCACTTTTAACCCGGATCGGGCCATTAACCTAGCTACTAGCAAACAACAATATGGGTAGAGATGTATACCAAGCGATCCGTGTCCTTCGGTCTTCGTCTCCACTCCGATCTCCCGCGGAAACTCCGTCCGTCACCTCCTCGTCGAAACGGGCACCACATCGCCGAAGTCTTTTACGGGCTCCCACCTCTGAACCGAGGCAACTCGGGCGTGAAGTTGGCTAGCCGACGCGTCCAAGGTTTGCTGTAGTCTAGTGTAGAAACCATTGTCTCTTTGGGTAGAGAAGTTGCCATAATGTTGTGGAGGTGAAGAAAAGCAGCTAAGGAAAAATGTGCTTAGGAATTTTGGTAGCATGAAAAAGAGATGAATCAATTTTTCCTCACATAATGAACTTTCCTCTCTCCTCTCTTCTTGTGGCCGGCCCCTCTTGTGGTGGGTAGGAAAAAGGATGATTGAATAACCAAAGGAGAAAAGAAAAGATAATGCAAGATAAAAGGTCACACCCACTCCTAATCTCAATCTTTTCATTTCCATTCTCATAAATGCAATGGAATGACCCAAAAGGAATCTCATGATGAGAGAACAATCATGAAGCCACAAATATGCAAGAAAACCCTCCACAATAAGTTATTTGCACTCTTGCAAATAACCCCCTTCCATCGGAAAGTCCGGCCGCGAAAGAACAAAGGAAAACCGGCCGGAACGGAATGCAAACTGGCAACTTCAGAAAACTGATCCCGTAATAAATTACAGGAAAACCCCGCTACTGCATATACATGCCCGCATTTGTATTCCCACTGAACACAAATGCAAAGAGACAAAACTACACTGTCTAATACTAGGATCCGGCTTAAGCCAAAGCCGGCTAGTAAAAACCGTCCGATCACGATCCGTGCAATACCGCACGTATCTGATCGAACCCTGCCATATCTCCATACGGCCTCTACAGCGTTTCGCCCGAAACTTGAGTAACTGTGTGTGTGGTGGACTCTAAAGACTCGTCAATACTTTGGCTGTGGATTTAACCACAAGCACGTCAGAGGTATTAGCCATATGTGACGGGCTACCAGCTATTGACCAAAAGGGACATCGATGAGCGAACTCATCCTGACACCCTACTGAGCCTGTCAGTGACAATATCCGTACAGTCCGGTCCATTCGTCTATGAGCATCGCATGGCGGGCCTATGGGGTTGGTAAAAGTCAGACCCCCAAAAGCGGTACAATTCGTGTCGAAGTGTAGCCCAGAACACCCTGAGATACTACTGGAATACCTACCAGCAAATCTCCTGCCTTGGCCAAGGATTTTTTATGTACTGGCTCTCCTAGACACAGCGCGACCTCACGCCCAATACCGGGAGAGACGAACCCCTGCAGATCCGCTCACTGCCTCCATGTTGCTCGGGACTGTACCCAACTAAAACCTGTTTGCACGTCTCCTTTGAGCGTGGTAGGGTAGTAATCAAAGCACAGTGGGAACTCACACGAGACAAATGATGATCTCAGGTCGATGAACTAACCTCTACACATGTCACCAGGGAACTGCTATCTGACGTCAGGTATAATACCAACTAGCAGGTTCCCGGCGAGTCCTGTCCGGTGTACTCATAACCCAATGAGCACCTGTATACATCTTAGGTGAACCAACTGACACCAGTGGCTTGTGAGACCAGCCACCGCCCCTCTTTGGGGTCTCGACTGTATACACTAGTCTACTCTGGAGTATCGATGCCCTGTCTCGAAACTCCCATGACTAGGGACCTTTTAAGGATGTGCTTATAGACCCCAGCTCTCACGTATATGACCTCCCTCATACTGCTGGTAGTCAAGCAAGAATCCTAGGGGCTCTATCAACGTGTAATAGCGACTCGTAAGGTCACCTAAAGCAGTACACGATGATAAAGATAAACCAGATAGCATACTATCATCTTGAGTAAGACTGTCCTACCGGGATAAGTCATCCCTCAATCATTGCAATCACGTGCCTGTGATCCAATAATTGACTCCGAGGGCACTATCTCCAACAATCTTCCAGTTGCACTCAAGGCTAATTATTGCGATATCGCATACTCACAGCCTGTGTGATACCGAACACCCAACTCCTCTACTAGTCAGTCTCACAAAGCTCGTTTGCGAAACTATTGCGTTCGAGGAATAGCCTCAGTGAGTGGATCCGCTCTGATGTTTCTTTCTATGTTTCTCTTTATCTCAAGTTCGCGGAGAAAGCCATCTCCCGAAATGAGCAATACCTATCTTAGAATGTGTCTGGATGTCTGATGGGACCTAGCTCATAAATGAACTTTCCAAATCCAAACTTCTTAGACTGTATCGTCAACTGAACTTAATCAGTATCATGCTCCATGCCTTCCCTCAGTATCCACCTGGACCAGCTGTCCAAAATACTGCCCCTCGTCAGAGGGAAAACTATAACTCTGACAGCCACTCTGCCATCTAGGTCACCTTGGAAGCCTGGAATGATAACTGTCTCCCGAAGGAGAATGCTGTTATCATATCCCTAGAACATCAACTTATGTTCTAAAACTGCTTCCGACTGTTTCTCCAGGATTGGATCAATATCAACTTATTGCACCTACTGCAAAAAACAACATCTGGTGTGGTACTTGACATTTCATGATCAACTCAATTGCTTAAGCAAGTGATCTGCCAATCATGTGTATCCCTCTCCCCTTTAGTCTGTAAGACACCTTTAGAGAGGGTGACCCCATCACCTGCAGGTATACTACCGTGCCAGGAGTCATCCATTCTAAATACTCATAGAATGCTGTCTAAGTACCCTGATTGGGAAACCATCCAAATCTAGATCTAAAACCATAGATCTAGTAACCAGAATGTCTGATATAATATCCAAGTCCTGTGTGGAGAAACCACCGTGTGACGACCAAAGTGTAACCGATCGTAGCATAGGAATATCACTTCCTACTCTGTGTATGTCATCAAATACCAGGACATCACACCCTACTACCTTCTTAATAGATCTATCCCCTATTCTGATGAAGTCAAATCTATGACTGTCACATCAGAAATAGATGATCTATCTCCGCTATATCTGCTTTAGTCTATAAATAGACATAAGCCAACTGTCCACCAATGCTTCCGCTGCTCCCACTGACTACGACAACCCTCTGGCAGAGTCATATAGACATACACTTCTAAAACTAGTTTAGAACGACGCTATAGTCATCCTCCTGCCGGGTCTTACAGTCTGGAACAACAGCAATGGCAAGTCTGGGTAAACAAGAACCTCCCTGCCACCGTCCTTGAGCATACCGAAGTACCTCTCGGGTGCCTGAGGTTACCCACCATATCTGCGGAGTGGCCAATGGAATGTCAAACCAGATTGAATCTTTAGGTTCTTATCAAATCTTCAATAATCGTTTGCGATTCTGGAATCACTTCCAGTTCTACCATACTCCTACTACTGTTTTCTGAAGAAAAAAAAATCCAATTTTAATTAAAACTGTGGCGAGTTAAGAACAATATCACTATTGATCTTCCAGATGGTAGAAAGTCAACCCTCGTCATAGCCCGGGTCAACCCACAAACAGCCATTACAGAAACGTGCCTTGAGTTGTCCAGTTTCTGGTTTTAAGCATAAGCCGGACAACACCCCGTACCTTAACATCGTTAAGATATGAACTGTTCTATATCCAATATGGAAACAGAGGCACTGATTTAATTGAACCAGATTCAAATCATGCAGCTGTCTCCAGTGCATATCAACTAAATGGAAGGAGGCTGATCGGCGTTACTCAACTTAGGAATGCTTCCAATTATGAGTAACCTGAAAGTGAAGCAAGTTCTCTTAATCATTACTATCAACTGAATACCATTCACAAGTATCTACATCTTCGATCACCTTGAAGAATCCCGATTCTTGCAATACCTGGTTCTTTACTTTACTCATATACCTATAACTTCTCAAAACTCGGACCCTGTGTTTCTACGAAACACCTGTCTAAGAACTAGAGAAGTCACAAGTAAACAGAATATAGTACGAGGACTTACCCCTCTGTCCTAATGGACACTGGACAATATACAATACTCTGTATAAGTCTCCTGAGTCTAGTGACCCATTCACTGTGTGTCGTAGGTTAAAAACTGTACTTATGGTTAAGAAGAATTACACCGCTGTTCAATGCTCCTTACCTAACCATACACTGATATAGGTAAATGTCATAGACATAATTTCAAAAAGGTATATCTCACTCTATAAAAATAGACGTACAGATATATCAATTTGAAATTGGTGCACAACAAAGGATATTCAAAACCAAATATTTGTCGTCCGGCAAACAACCCAGGTGACTTCCTCAAATATCACCAATTACAACGAATCCCGATATAATGAGGATGGTCACCTAATTCCCAATAACTTACTCCCACTCATCATCTGTAAAACCATACAGATGTGAGAATCAAACCTGGTAAATACATACCCTGGAGCAAGTGTCTAATTGGGAAATCAGTTTTCTTTTAACAGTACACGGTGAAACTGAAACATTGAAATGTTTCGTTGGGGTATACTGGTATTCCTAGTAATGCCTCTTCCATTATCCAGATTCACAACTGTAACCGTATAATTCTTTGCCACCTCTCCAAATCCCTTTATATGTCTTTAGTCGTTACCTTCTGTACACCCCTTTAGGCCAAATGGTTTTCTTCCTTCCCTACCGTTCGGCACCAGCCTATGGTTTGGAAGAAGACTATCCAATAAGCATAATGGGTGTACTGTCCTAATCCTAGGAGCACTCGCAATGCGAGAGAAGGTGAAGATAAAAGACAACCGAATGAACCTTATTCCTATTTCTCCTGAACCAGGATCCATCCCCGAACTGGAACAAATTCCTTTCGAGTTCGTATATAACCATACGATGGATTATCCAATAAACTTGGGATCTTCGTAGTGATACGGAGTGTCCTGGAGAAATACAAAGGTGATTTAGGATTGGCGAAGAAATACTTGGTTTGGTCGTGAATAGCAGTCGCAATTTACTTTGCCCTCTTACTAATCCATTTCTTTATCTTTACATAATACCTTCTCTACACCACCGTTAGGCTAATTGGTTTTCTTCATTCCCTACCGGTCGGCACCTGCCTATGGTTTGGAAGAAGACTATCCAATTTGCGTAATAGGTGTACTATCTCCTAAACCAAGGAGTACTCGCAACCTGAGAGAAGGTAAGAGGAAAAGACAACTGAATAGTCCTATTCGTTTTCTCCAGAACCGGAAACCATCCTCGAATTCCTTAGAGTTCGTATATAACCATACGATGGTTTTGTCCAATGGAAGTGGACGTTCGTAGTAATACGGGGTGTCCTGGAGAAAAGGGTAAAAGTAGGAGTGGCAATGAGGTTTGCAACTCTGACAATCCAAAAGCCAGTGTTAAGAAGGTTCGGTCAACTTGGTCACTGAGTCATAGTCTAGGGTCGGGTCAATGGTCGCTGCCAAAGAGAGAGAGAAAAGAAACACTCAGCGTGCACTCTAACCTAGATCAGAATGGTTATCACTTTATCTAATCTGGAAACCTCCCACTGTAACGTCAAATTCTTCCCCAAACCTGAAAGAAGAATTAGCCGGGATCACCCGAGGAGTAAACCAACTCATCAATGGGAATCGGGATCCAACTATCATCGCATGATAACGTGACGGAATCCGCTCACGTTATCACACTCCAGAAGGTATGCGCATATCTGGCAAGTTTCAGTTTCTTTAGAAACTCCCGATGTGGATTTTTGCCCCATGCTCTTATGACCTTAACGAAGGCCAACATATCATAAGTCACATGTCAAGTTCTACCCGTCATTATCCAGGTTAATTTGAACCCACCCGTACATACCCTTGACGAAGGCCAAAATAGTAGTACGACTGTCCCAAACCAACGCATCTATCTATGCTGCAGAAAAGTAACAAATAGCTACCATACACTATGCCTTGACGAAGGCCAACATACATAGCATGAATACTAAGTGCTACCGTTCTGAAATGACGGAGGGCTACGAATGGTTTCTGGCGAAAACCTTTAACGTAATGAACTTGATATCGTTGAAGGAACCAGATAGCTTTTAAAAATATAGTGATGAAAACCTTTGCTAAAGAGGTCACTCCCGGTGAAGGGATCTCGGCTCTTTCCCCGTAGAATGAGGTGCAGGATATTCCAACTGAATACCACGTTGCAAAGCAAAATTAATCGGCTATAGTGAAGTTATTGCGCTGACGCAAACTTCTGTCCAAGGGGTCACTCCCGGTGAAGGGATCTCGGCCCTTGCCTCGTCGACTGAGGAGCAGGATATTCCAACTGAATACCACTGTGCAAAACAAAAGTGAACGTCCTTGCAATAACAGCTTTTTGAAAAAGTGTTCCAACAACATCAGAATAGGTTTGTTTAGCTTGCATTGATCCGAATCAACGCAGTCCCATCAATGGATCACACCACAAAAGAACGAAAATAATGATGTACGTATATGCCATCCGCATTCGCCACTAGGTCCCGTCATCACCCGTTAGGTTACTTAACTAACGACAGAGCGGGGACTGGACTAGCGCGGATGCAAAACATATACAGCATCTACTAGTATATATATATATCAATATATAATTTTCGCTCAAGGAGTGATAAAATGCAACATCACAGAAATATACAGCATCACAGAACAATACAGATATCTGGGATCCCCGGGTTTCATAGAGCCGCTACTGAAACCCGACGTTCCCCTGGTCGTGTGGATAACCTGTGCAATGAAAATCCTAGACCCCTACGGGCGCGGCAAGTTACCCGCCAAAACCTGAAGCGAGGCAGCCCTTTTCAGCAACGTGAATGGACCACCCAGCACTTCACGGAATCCGGTAACTTGGGCAGCCCTCCTTGGGTCAACCTGTACCACCTACGAGTGCGGCGAATAGCCCGCCAATTCTAGAGTGAAGCCCCCTCCGTTTCAATGCCATGAGATGCGGGCTCGTTGCCCTCTAGAACCCGGCTATCCGTGCACCCCACCTTGGGGTAATCCTAGTACAGAAAGTAAAATATACATACAACGGGTACATCGACCTTGACCCGGTCGTGCCCCAAAAGAATAATACATACAGGCAGTGACGACAGTCCACATGTCGGACGCTCGCCCCGCAATATCAAATGTACATATAAAACAAAACTGTACTACCATTGCATCCAGGCTATCCCCCACGACCGGTCCGCAACATCACAGCACAACACAGAACATCAACGTGAATGTCACGTTCGCAAATCCGTCTAAAAGGGCTATAGCAGATAGACTGGATTTACCGATCGAGTGACATTCACGGTCGCAGATATAATGTAAATACTGTGAACTAACATGTTTAAAATATCCGATCAAACAAATTTACCGAAGTGGGTCCCAAGCAATACTGTAGCACTTACAGAAAATCTGGGCCCAAAAAGAATATCCCAAAACCCCTATTTCCTATTCAAAAGCCCACTGGAAAAATTTCGCACAGCAAGGAGTTCTTTCCACCGCGGAACCACGGCCAAACCAGGGGTTTGACCGCGTTTCCGCGGTCATACTGAAGCATCACAATACCAAATTTTTCCAGATTTCTTAGAATTCCATGCACATGTTTCTGAAACAACCTGAAAAATTTTTGGAGCAGAAAAAATTTCGACAGAAACACGATGCACTAAAAATACGGTTTTTGGGATTTTGTTCGATCGAGTTCTAAACATACTAGAGCAAGCTAGGCTAGGTTAACGGCGTGGCTCTGATACCAATGTAAGCGCACGGTGGCGGCCCGGCCGTCGATCCGACGCCGAAAATGCGGAAACAAAAAACTTTGCACACTAGCAAACCGGCACCACCGCGCACTTTTAACCCGGATCGGGCCATTAACCTAGCTACTAGCAAACAACAAGATGGGTAGAGAAGTATACCAAGCGATCCGTGTCCTTCGGTCTTCGTCTCCACTCCGATCTCCCGCGGAAACTCCGTCTGTCACCTCCTCGTCGAAACGGGCACCACTTCGCCGAAGTCTTTTACGGGCTCCCACCTCTGAACCGAGGCAACTCGGGCGCGAAGTTGGCTAGCCGACGCGTCCAAGGTTTTCTGTAGGCTAGTGTAGAAACCATTGTCTCTTTGGGTAGAGAAGTTGCCATAATGTTGTGGAGGTGAAGAAAAGCAACTAAGGAAAAATGTGCTTAGGAATTTTGGTAGCATGAAAAAGAGATGAATCAATTTTTCCTCACATAATGAACTTTCCTCTCTCCTCTCTTCTTGTGGCCGGCCCCTCTTATGGTGGGTGGGAAAAAGGATGATTGAATAACCAAAGGAGAAAAGAAAAGATAATGCAAGATAAAAGGTCACACCCACTCCTAATCTCAATCTTTTCATTTCCATTCTCATAAATGCAATGGAATGACCCAAAAGGAATCTCATGATGAGAGAACAATCATGAAGCCACAAATATGCAAGAAAACCCTCCACAATAAGTTATTTGCACTCTTGCAAATAACCCCCTTCCATCGGAAAGTCCGGCTGCGAAAGAACAAAGGAAAACCGGCCGGAACGGAATGCAAACTGGCAACTTCACAAAACTGATCCCGTAATAAATTACAGGAAAACCCCACAACTGCATATACATACCCGCATTTGTATTCCCACTGAACACAAATGCAAAGAGACAAAAATACACTTTCTAATACTAGGATCCGGCTTAAACCAAAGCCGGCTAGTAAAAACCGTCCGATCACGATCCGTGCAATACCGCACGTATCTGATCGAACCCTGCCATATCTCCATACGGCCTCTACAGCGTTTCGCCCGAAAATTGAGTAACTGTGTGTGTGGTGGAATCTAAAGACTCGTCAATACTATGGCTGTGGATTTAACCACAAGCACGTCAGAGGTATTAGCCATACGTGACGGGCTACCAGCTATTGACCAAAAGGGAAGTCGATGAGCGAACTCATCCTGACACCCTACTGAGCCTATCAGTGATAATATCCGTACAGTCCGGTCCGTTCGTCTATGAGCATCGCATGGCGGGCCTAGGGGGTTGGTAAAAGTCAGACCCCTAAAAGCGGTACAAGTCGTGTCGGAGTGTAGCCCAGAACACCCTGAGATACTACTGGAATACCTACCAGCAAATCTCCTGCCTTGGCCAAGGACTTTTCATGTACTGGCTCTCCAAGACACAGCGCGACCTCACCCCCAATACCGGGAGAGACGAACCCCTGCAGATCCGCTCACTGCCTCCATGTGGCTCGGGACTGTACCCAACTAAAACCTGTTTGCACGTCTCCTTTGAGCGTGGTAGGGTAGTAATCAAAGCACAGTGGGAACTCACACGAGAAAAATGACGATCTCAGGTCGATGAACTAACCTGTACACATGTTACCAGGGAACTGCTATCTGACGTCAGGTATAATACCAACTAGCAGGTTCCCGGCGAGTCCTGTCCGGTGTACTCATAACCCAATGAGCACCTGTATACATCTTAGGTGAACCAACTGACACCAGTGGCTTGTGAGACCGGCCACCGCCCCTCGTCGGGGTCTCGACTGTATACACTAATCTACTCTGGAGTATCGATGCCCTGTCTCGAAACTCCCACGACTAGGGACCTTTTAAGGATGTGCTTATAGACCCCAGCTCTCACCTATATGATCGCCCTCATACTGCTGGTAGTCAAGCAAGAATCCTAGGGGCTCTATCAACGTGTAATAGCGACTCGTAAGGTCACCTAAAGCAGTACACGATGATAAAGATAAACCAGATAGCATACTATCATTTTGAGTAAGACTGTCCTACCGGGATAGGTCCTCCTTCAATCATTGCAATCATGTGCCTGTGATCCAATAATTGACTATGAGGGCACTATCTCCAACAATACCGTCGAACGCTCGAAGATATGTCCTCGAGACATCAGCTTATGAAACGAGCTCTGTCTTTCGCCTTCGTCAATGATACTCTGTACGAGAGGTCATTTGATTCTCTGTGGTTGAGATGTCTGGGACCTGACGAAGCGAAAAGAGTCGTCCAGGAAGTTCATGACGGAATCTGCGGTTCTCACCAAGCAGGCCCAAAGATGAAGTTGAAGATCAAACGGATGGGCTACTACTGGCCCACGATGATTCAGGATTGCCTCGAATATGCGAAACAATGCCACTCATGCCAAATCCATGGAGACTTCATCCACCAGCATCCAAATCCACTCCATCCAACGGTGGCTAGCTGGCCATTCGAAATGTGGGGGACTGACATAGTCGGCCCTATCGAACCAGCATCGTCCAGGGGACATCGATTCATCCTGGCAACGACTGACTACTTCTCTAAATTGGCAGAAGCAGTACCGTTGAGAGAAATGAAAACGGAGAATATCCTCCACTTCTTCAAGACGCACGTCATATATCGGTTTGGAACTCCACGACGGATCATCTCCGATAACGGGCCAGCTTATAGAAGCCACAAAATCAGTCGCTTCGCGCAACAGCATAATATAGACTGGAGATATTCCTCAGTTTATAATCCGCGAGCTAACAGTCTAGCTGAAGCTTTCAATAAGACCTTGACAAAGATCATGAAGAAAACAGTGTCCCGAAATAAGAAGGACTGGCACGAAAGACTGCAAGAAGCTCTCTGGGCGTATCGAACTACGTTCAAGACAGCCACAAACACAACGCCATATGCGTTGGTATTCGGTACAGAAGCAGTACTCCCCCTTGAGATAGAGTTACCCTCTCTACGAGCAGTCCACTACGAGCTGATGGACGAAGAAAATGCTCACCTTCGGCTTGAGGAGCTTGATGCCCTCGATGAGACCCGTCTTATAGCGCAACAAAATCTGTAAGCCTATAAAGCAAAGATGACGCGCTCATATGAAAGATTGACCCGGCCGAGGACATTCCGCCAAGGCGAACTCGTGCTAGTGGTCAAAAGGCCTATGATTCCCAATCGCGCCAAGCGGGGGAAATTCGAGCCAAACTATGAAGGCCCGTACATCATAGACAAGGTCTACCAAGGTGGAGCCTATCTACTTATGGATATGCATGGTGAAAGGCCTTACAGGCCAATAAATGGTCTATTCCTAAAGAAATACTATGCTTAGCGAGTTACTGCCTAGGTCAATGATAGATGACGACGACTATGTCCGCTCGCCATCTTCCTAAGCTCAAACTTTATAAGCAGTAGCCAGCCGTTTCTATGACGGACCGAAACGTCCTTAAACTAATGACGGACCGAAACGTCCTTAAACTAATGACGGACCGAAACGTCTTTAAACTACTACCGCAGCATCCTTAGGCTGACGAGATGAATAAAAAAAAAGGAAGGAAAAAAAAGAAAAGAGAAAAAGAAAATTAAAAAAAATGATGATAAAAACGGTATGTCCATAAGCAAAATGGGCACGGATGAAAACCCGAAAGGGCTCCGTGAGTAAAAACAGCAGGACTACCGGCGAGTGTTCGTGAAAACCCTAAAGGGCGCGACCTCGTAAAAAATATATATAAAAATAAAAAGAATAAAAAAAGGTATGTCCATAAGCAAAAAGGGCACGGATGAAAACCCGAAAGGGCTCCGTGAGTAAAAACAGCAGGACTATCGGCAAGTGTTTGTGAAAACCCGAAAGGGCACAACCTCGTTAAAGGACACTTACAAGATCCTCTTGACCTTGTAAGGAGAAACCACCTACGTGAGATCCTTACGACTCACAAGGGAGCAACACACTTAGGGATCCTCATGATTCCTACGGAGAAAATACACTTGCGAGATCCTTACGACTCGTAAGGAGAACTCTCTTATGGGACCCTTACGGCTCATAAGATTTGAAAGTCTTAAGTTACAGAGACTTAAACCTGTGCTTAAGCAACCCCCCACAACCTTCGATATTGCCCTACAAGTGGTCCAGTACTGGCTCTTGTATACAATCCACGGGCGTGAATAAACATTTCCCTAACCAAGTCCCATCCGCGACTGGGGATATGTACGCATGATGAACAACCCTTGTAAGTCCTCTCGACTTACAAGGAAAAAACCCTCTTATAGGATCCTTACGACTTAACTTACAAGGAGAAAACCCTCTTATAGGATCCTTACGACTTACAGAGGAACATACACTTAAGAATCCTCACGATTCCTAAGGAGAAAATACAACTACAAGATCCTCACGACTTGTAGGGAGAAATACCTTTGTGAGACCCTACGGCTCATGAAGTTAAAAGCCTTAGTCGACAGGACTTTAACCATGTTCGCTAAGCCACCTTTGTTCAACATCAACGGAGGCAAATGATGATTCGCTCCTGGCAATATCCCAGTTGTAGCGGTGCTGATGCCGAAATCGATGTCTAATTTCAGGTTTACGGTGAAAAGCCGGTAGGCCGCACGTGCATACGAAATAGCCGAAATGATAGGGCAACTTGCAATAAAAAGCAGCAAGTAAAAACATATGCATACAAAATAGCCGAAATGATTGGGCAACTCGCAATAAAAAGCAGCGAGTGAAAATAAAATAAATAGCCGAAATGATTGGGCAACTCGCAATAAAAAGCAGTGAGTGAAAATACAATAAATAGCCGAAATGATTGGGCACCGTGAAAAATAGCCGAAATGATTGGGCAATTGCGACCTTCGCGATATAAAAGCTGAAATGATAGAGCATCGCGGAAATAGAACAAAAAAAAAGAAATGATAAAACTTTGGCCCTACAGTTAAGATCACATCGATCCCTGTATACAATCCAAGGGCGCAAATAAAGAGGGAACCATACTTTCCCAACAGGCTCCGCCAGAAAACGAAGACAAATTTCGATGGTTCATCCCAACCCCGAAGAAACCAGTGTCTTCGACAAAATCTTTCGACTTAAGGAAACAAGCATCCTTGATGAGAGCCTCCTGATTCGCGTCGACTCGCAGAGAAACCAGTATCTCCGTGGGAAATTCTCGATCCGTTTCAACACCAGGGAAACAAATATCCTTGGCAAATACCTCAATTCAGGGAAACAAGCATCCTTGATGAGAGCCTCCTGATTCGTGTCGACTCGCAGAGAAACCAGTGTCTCCGTGGGAAATTCTCGATCCGTTTCAACACCAGGGAAACAAATATCCTTGGCAAATACCTCATTTCAGGGAAACAAACATCCTTGATGAGAGCCTCCTGATTCGCGTCGACTCGCAGAGAAACCAGTGTCTCCGTGGGAAATTCTCGATTCGTTTCAACACCAGGGAAACAAATATCCTTGGAAAATACCTTAACTCAGGGAAACAAATATCCTTGATGAGAGCCTCCTGATTCGTGTCGACTCGCAGAGAAAACAGTGTCTCCGTGGGAAATTCTCGATCCGTTTCAACACCAGGGAAACAAATATCCTTGGAAAATACCTCAATTCAGGGAAACAAATATCCTTGATGAGAGCCCCCTGATTCGCGTCGACTCGCAGAGAAACCAGTATCTCCGTGGGAAATTCTCGATCCGTTTCAACACCAGGGAAACAAATATCCTTGGAAAATACCTCAACTCAGGGAAACAAATATCCTTGATGAGAGCCTCCTGATTCGCGTCGACTCGCAGAGAAAACAGTGTCTCCTTGGGAAATTCTCGATCCGTTTCAACACCAGGGAAACAAATATCCTTGGAAAATACCTCAATTCAGGGAAACAAATATCCTTGATGAGAGCCCCCTGATTCGCGTCGACTCGCAGAGAAACTATTGTCTCCGTGGGAAATTCTCGATCCGTTTCAACACTAGGGAAACAAATATCCTTGGAAAATACCTCAACTCAGGGAAACAAATATCCTTGATGAGAGCCTCCTGATTCGCGTCGACTCGCAGAGAAACCAGTATCTCCGTGGGAAATTCTCGATTCGTTTCAACACCAGGGAAACAAATATCCTTGGAAAATACTTCAATTCAAGGACACAAACATCCTTGATGAGAGCCTCCTGATTCGCGTCGGCTCGCAGAGAAACCAGTGTCTCCGCGGGAAATTCCCGATTCGTCTCAACTCGCAAGATGAAGCCTCAGGAAGCAGGGATAAAAAATAAGGACTTGTTTTTTTGAGCAATGAGACCCTGCAAGTTGATCTAAAACGGTCTCCTGCATACTATTCACGGGTCTCACTCTCCAAAGTCGAATTTCGACAAGGAGGGAAACAACCGCTTACGGATCATTTCGACTAGAAAGAGGGAAAAATTCTCTTATAAAATCCTTACGACTTATAAGAGAAAACGCGCTTAGGAATCCTCACGATTCCTAAGGAGAAAATACACCTACGAGATCCTCTCGATCCGTAGGGAGAAAATTCTCTATGAGACCCTCACGGCTCATAGAGTTGAAAAGTCTTAGGCGGCAGATCTGAACCTACGGCCTAAGCCATCGCCATCTCTTGAGAAATCTAGATGCTTACTCTATTATCGGTCAAATGTGCTTATCAAGACAGTATGCTGATAATAAGAGAAAAGAAAAAGCAAAGAAATAGCACAAGACATTGCAAAGAAAAATATATATCTTTATTGAATATAATCAAGTACAAAGTGAAGCGTACAAAAGAATAAAGAATGGATACATATTATTTAAAGAAGAAAATGTTACAAGTATGTAGATACAAGGGGAATCATTGGGAAGGAAACGTCTTGCATAGCTCTATTAATTGTCCGTGCACTTCCTTCCACACCTTTTCTTGATCGGCCACCACCGCCAGTTCAGCCTCCACTTGGGCCCGTTGCTGCAAGACAGATGCAAGCTGCTCCCTGACGGCCTGATGAGCAGCTTCGCGGCCTGGGGTATCACGCTCGGCTATATCAAGCTTTCGCTTCAAGTTTAGCCTATGAGAGATGCGCTCCAGGAGACCCTCAAAGATAGCCTTCACTTGGGCAGCATTTGCCTCAACCTCAGCACGCAGGCGAGCCGTCTCGCTCGAGGTCTCTTGGCATTCTCTTAGCCCTAAAGCTGCTTCTTGTTCCAAGTGGTGGACGTAAGAAGCGCTTTCCTTGATCCATGCTGCTCTTTCACTGCTCGCGGCTAAAGTCTCAGGGGCGGGACGCATCGACTCCAGTTGATGCAGGCGAGCCTCGATCTCCCTGCAATGGTTAACCCAAGATGCGATGATGCTCTCGTCATGAAAATTCACGAGTATCACCAACATCGGGTTAACCGCCGTAGCGAAGTCTGCCGCAGAAGTAGGAGTCTCTACGTCGAGCTCCTCGATGTAGTCGTCAGCATACGCAGACTGTTCGCGGCGCCTTTCGAGGATGGACGTCTCAGGAAAGGACCTGCCGGCATTGTGATGCGAGGCTCGAAGGGTACCGAGACCGGAACGACAGCTGAAAAGAAACAAGATGTGATTAGATAACCGTTCAAGAAATAAAAAGGGGGGAGAGTTGTCAATGTGATAGTTGCTATACCAGCTGAGGAAGGTGGCAAGGCCGGAAGGGTCGGTGGCGCAGCTGATCTTTCATCCCCTCCTTCGATTTGTAGCACTGTGGTTGAGAAAAAAAAAAGAGTTAGAGGTAATTCCATCAATGAAAAAGAAAGATATCAATGGAAACCATACTCACCAGCGCCACCAGAGGAAGAAGCGAGTTCAGATGGGAAGGAGAAGTGTGGGAGCAACACCTGATAAAGATGGTCAAAAAGCACTCCTGAAAGGTACAACAGTACGACTCTTAATACATAAATTATGCGACTGAAAGACGAAATTAATAAGTTGCAAACCTATACCTTCCAACATCTTCGATGGTATGAGAGAGGACTGAGAGGTGACCACCGCCAAGGCAGTAGTTGAAGGCGCTCCCTCGAGCAATGGGGCATCGGCACTGGCTGCACCTGCGTTACGAACAAATGTGAACTTGTCAGAAAGGATTGTAAGATAAAGAGGACAGTAACTTGGGATTTACCTGATGAGCTGCCAGCCGAGACAGAGGCGTTCCCCTCCTCCATCGACATAGGGCCGCCACCCGTGGCCTCATCCCCAGACTCCACGGGGGCCGTTGTCATGCTCGCGAGACCGGGAGACGCCGGAGGGCCATAGGCGGGAAGAGCTATGACCGGAGCGTTGCCAGATTCCTGAGAAAGAGCGGTTGGCTTGTCCTCAGGAATCATGTCTACTTCACCCGCTACTCCCTCGGGCTCAGCAGTTACGATGGTCTCGTCCACCGTTATCACGAGGCCATCGGTCTCAGGCACTCCGCCCGCTGCTACCTCAGGCTCGACATCAGCCAATTGCTCAGGCATAGTTGACATGACCGGTTCGTCAGCCACTATCTCGGGCACAGCAATCCCAGCTGTGTCATCCGCCACCGGCTCGGGCTCGACCAATGTCTCTTCCCTTAGCCCCTCAGGTTCGACAGTCTCCGCCTCCCCCTCGGTTGGGCTTGGCCCTGCAGGGTGGAACATATAAGAACCGACAGTTTTATAAGTCTTATAACGAAATTCTGAAAGAAGTATTACCTGAGGTGGACTTATCGTTAGCCTCCCTATTGGCGTGGATCGCCTGTCTATGAGCTGTAGACAGGGCGACCGGGGGCTCTTCTGACGGGGTGTCGGCATGAGGAACGGTGCTTAGGCCCACTCCAATGGCCAAGGCAGCCCTGCGTGCCTTTGCTTCGCGCCTCGACCGCTTCCTTTCCTCCCGGGCTGTCGCGATGGACCCCTTTGACGCTTCCTTCATCGAAGCGTCGTCTTCCTCATTCAGAGATGCCTCTAGAGCCTTTAAGGCATCTCTCATCGGCTCTTCAAGACGGACCTCCTGCGGTAGCCCTGAGGAAACAGGAACATCGGCAGCTGACAGAACATCTGCGTCACCTGGTGGAAATGGCATTGAGGTTCCTGCGATAAAAAGGGGAGAAGTTAGATTGACCATAACACAAGGAAAATGAAAACTTGATGAGTTGAAACTTACTAAGGCCCAAAGACGCTCTAAAGCGTTCCTCCTCTTGGAAGGTCTTGAGGGAAGCGGCAATGGCTTCTTCAGTGGTGATGCCTGTTGGAAGAAAAGAAGGAAAAATGTTAGTCAAAGGCAATAATAAAAAATATGATGCAATAAAAAAATACGACTAGTGATTACCTGATGCCGCAAGCTTAGCCAGCCATGCGTCACGCCTCGCCAACCGCTCCGAAGCTTCGAGGTCGGCCTCCAAATCCGTGTCATCCGGCATGACTAATCCCTCATTAGTCCCATATTCACTCAGGCCCTCGGCATAGGGAGCGTGGGGTTCTTGACCGAACACGACATCAGCGGCGAAGAGCGACTTCTTTTTCTTCTTCTGCCTACCAGTCCTAGGTGCCCCTGGGATCGACTTACGCTTGGCAGCCACCTTGGGGCGGCGGGTCCCAATGTCCGCACCCACGCCAGACTCCGGCGAGGCTACAACCACTGTCTCCACTGGAGCACAGGGCGCTGGTGGTGCATCCGCAATATCAGGGAGCGGCAATCCGCGTGGAGGACTCTGCGCACGCGAGGGTCCGGCTCTGGCATCTTTTAAAGGGGGGATTACCGGGGTCCTTGGCACCAAAGGAGCGTTGCGGTCGCTACCTGGAGGTGCACCCTTACGGTCGACCAGCAACCGCCTTTCCTCCTTTATGACCGCTCCCGTCGAATGACTGTACCATTCTGTATATACCCTGAGGAGTCGTGGGGCGCAAGCCGGCTCACTGATAAAGAAGTGGGAGCCCGTGTTTAGACGCATGAAATGATGCAGCGCTCTCTCCATCCCTTCTTCGGTCGCAGCAGGTTCCGATAAGAAAGCCTCCAGCGGCACCCCTTGATTGTAGCTCAGCCGTTGGGCGAAACGATGCGGGTTATATCTCATGAAGATCGCTGCCCCGTTCTGCCTAAACACCAAGAAGCCCGATCTGATGGAATATAAGTGGAGGGTCTCCCGGGCCGTTAAAACTGAAGCTCCATCCTTGAAAGTGTCTTGCAATGGCCGCACTGCAGTGGTAGAAGCCTTTCTAATAGTCAACACCTTGTCGACGAAAGACACACCGCCTCCAACGGTGTGGGGGCAAAGGAGTAAACCCCTGGCATTTCGTGGCGATGGACTCATAATTGATGCGCCAATCAGCTGTATGATGCGAGGGAAGCTGCACCTGTCGTAGAACGAGGGCCTTTTATGCATGCCGAAAACACCCGATGTATGTAGCTCGAGCCACGACATGAAATAGTGCATCGGGAAAATCACGTGCAGCACCCCAGACTCATTAGCATCCGCTGCTTGACTGAGGCCGTGATAAGTGTGCCAAGCCGGCTATCCCAACGGCTACTTTTACCCCGATGGTCATCCGATGAGCAGGGTAAAAGACGGAGGGCCGCATATGGCGAGAATGCATTGGGAGCGCAAACCAACTCAGCCATAGCCCAAGAAATCCTAAAAAGAAGGCCTCCTCGTCCATCTCGGGGGCTGCAACTTCCGCAAAAGACATGGTCCGGGAGTTAGGAAGGAAAAAACCCTTTTGGTCTATTTCCTTCGCCGGCAGGTTATCCAAACCTAAACCGAAAGGGTCCTCAAGGGTGGCAAACTTGGCAGCTTCTGCCGAGAGGACGTTTGGATGAAGGAACCGGGCGATGAAATCCTCGAAACTAACTCCGTGGCTCCCACGCTCAATGAAAAGGGCCTCGTAGATGTTCAACACCTTGATCAGACTTGGGAATTGGTGTTGAACAGCATTCTCCGGCGTGAGGCCCCTTACCGCCGGTTTGGTGCCAAAGACATACTCATCTGTCGGAAGCAACTCCTCATAGTGCTCCCCTATAACCGGTAAACCGAAGACTTCTGTGAACTCCTCCAGAGAGATCGACACTTCCCGATCCATCGTGAGGAAAGTGTGAGTGGGAATGTTCCACTGCTCCAAGAAAGCCTTGAACCACCAGGTGGGAAGCATGGGATACTGGAAGAGGGAGACATAAACCGTGGTATACAATCCTAATCTTATCAACTGCGACTTCTTCGTCGACATGATATACCGAGCCTATGGCAGGTAGTCGATCGGGTGACGGGGGATCAGACCTATGTTATATGATTGCCCCCAAGGTTATGCCTCACCTTGACAGATACGGCGTCCCAGGATATCCAAAACCATGGGACGCTGAACCGGAATCGCATCTATGGCAGGATGTAGAAAGCCCTTCGAGGTCCAATCGACCATCTCCACGGCATACTACACCGGGGGTGGGCTGGCATAGTGGATCGCCGTGATGGGTTCTGACGGTACTGCGCATGTGAAGCTCCGTCGACCCATGATAATCTGATTGTACCATGACCCCTAAAGGTGGAGACTCTTATATTCCGGGTCGTGGTCCCTAATCATGGCTAGAACTTCGCGATCCAAGGGCGCTTCAAGAAACCCTTCCTCCGAGCGAGCGAACGGGAATGAAGTATCGAGAGACATGGTTGCTGCAAGGAAAAAAAAATATAGCCGTTATTGTTGCAATTCCAACGCTTGGCGTTTAAAATTTTTTAATCAACTGAATTTAAAAAGTTAATTAAATTAAAATTAATCACACCACACTGCAGTGCAGTGGGTAGGGGACCAGATGGGGACCCACAAAATCTGGATGACAGTGCCTCATGTAATAAGACAGCCCCATCATTAGGTGAGACTGTCAATTAATGAAAAGATCCCCAAGAGAATATTCTCATCAGTGGGAAATCCTTAGAGACAAGGAGAAAATCTCCTCTTTTAGAGAAAAACTCTGTCACAGAATGACACTTGTCAAAATTCTGGTCTCAAAGGGATAAAATTCCTTAAAAAGAGCTTAGCTCTGTAATGGTGATAAAAAAAATCCATCAAAAGAAAATTTTAACTCTCAAAGAAATTTAAAATTAAAAATTTTTGGGATCTTGAAAATCCAAGAAAAACTCTTAAGAGTTCATCATCAGAAGATCCAAAGATCTATATTTTGTCAATGAGCAAAGCTCTGTTCATGGGTTAAGAAACCCTAAAACAAATTCTTGAGAGCAAAGCTCTGTTTATGAAACCCCAATGGGGATTTCTTTATATCAAAAGATCTATGAGAGCAAAGCTCTTTTGGTTAAGATTGATTTAAATTAATTTTACCTAAAAGTTTTCTAACTTTGGAAACGAGCAAAGCTCTGAAGTTCTTAAGCAAGAGCAAAGCTCTGGAAAATCAAAATCTTGAAAAATGGTGAGATTTTTCTAAGGGCCAGGGGTCCTATTTAGAAGGCGCTTGCGCCCCTTCAGCTCACCCTTTGATCCAACGGTCAGGATCTTGCCACCGCTGCACTCACGTGCGCGCCACGTGAGCGCAACGGTGGAGGGGCATTTGTTTCCCCCAATCAGAGCAAAGCTCTGTTTGAATTTCAAAATTTGAAGCAACGCTTCAGATTCTTTGCGCTGCGCACAACGCGCACGGAGAGTGGGCATAGCAAAAGGGAAGGAGGTCCTCGCCACGTGTCAAAAGCTGATACATCAGCGCAGCGCCCAAGGCAGCGCGCCCAATCAGAGCAAAGCTCTATTTAAAACAAAATTAAAGCAAGCAACGCTTCAGCTGCGCAAGCACTGCGCTGCGCGACACGTGTCAGTTGCTTGACACGTGTCACGCGCTGGGGCGTTTGCGCCAAACAGAATTAAATTCTAGCAAGATTTTTTCTGTTCTTGTTAAAACAAGAAGATTGCCTTCTGTAAAACAGAAACCCTTGGATCAAAAATCCAACAGTGGGGAAAATTCCCCAAATCACTCAGAGAAAGATCTCTTTAACAAATTTATGGGCAATATATAAAGGCCCCTAGACCTCAAATCAAAGGCATCAACATTTTGTGAAAAAAATCAAGAACTTCAAACAGAGAGAACTCCGAAAGAATTTCAAGAAGAAAAAGGTAAAACCCTTTAAGTTAGAAGAATTTCTTCTAATAGATCACTGATCTAAGAACAAGATCAATGATCCTCAATAAAAACAAAAAAAATAATAATAGTGCTTTGCACTTATGAACCATTAGTTCTCTATGATCAAGAAAAATAAGAAACATTTGTTTTCTTTGATCTAAATTGGATCACACTTCTTTTATGAACCTTTGGTTCTAGAATCTAAAAGATTCTCAAGTTAATAGTGCCTTGCACTTGTAAAACTGCACTGTTGCGCTCTTGGGTTGGCGCAAGCCACCAGAGAGCACCACGTGTCAGCATCTGAACCACTTGCGCTATGCGCTTTAAGATAGAGTTTTGCTCTCTGAAATTGGCGCAACTCACCAGAGCGCGCCACGTGTCAGCAGCGCAAGCGCAGCGCACTGGTGCAGCGCACTGCGCTTGCATGACACGTGTCATCACCACAAGCACTTGCGCTCATTGAGTAGCGCAAAGCGCCTGAAAAATGCAATGCATTTCTTTTGCTAAAGGGCCAGGCCCAAGTCAAAAAGACCTAACAGGCCAAAATAAATTGCAAAGCAATAAAAGGGGGCAGAGCCCAAATAAAATTGATGCTCTGCATCATTTACAAAGGGCAGAGCCCAAGTAAAATTGATGCTCTGCATCATTTATAAATGGGCAGAGCCCAAAACAAATTGATGCTCTGCATCCTTTATGGGCAGAGCCCAAACAAAAATAAAAAGTAATGCAATGCATTATTTAAATGTGGGCAAAGCCCTAGCACAGGTCTAATAGACCAAAAATAAATAAAAGCGTTGAATATTTTTCAACTGGACTTAGCCCAATCATGGCCGTAAGTCCTCAAATTAAATTGACTGAGCACAGCTGCTCTCTTAAATCGATTTACGACCGGTTCAAGGGTACATCTCTGATCTCCTCTGACACCTGTCGTTGTAATCCTTCAACGACGTCAGAGAGGTGACGAGTCCCGACGACCACGCATCAACACGGACTGTGGGGTCCTTAAACTCATGGACTTAAGCGTCCTTAAACCAAAAGATGGATTGTGGGATCCTTAAACCTGCGGACTTATGCGTCCTTAAACTAAAAGACGGATTGTGGGATCCTTAAACCCGCGGACTTATGCGTCCTTAAACTAAAATACGGACTGTGGGATTCTTAAAACCATGGACCGCAATGTCCCTAAACTGTCAATGGACCACCATGTCCCTAAACTGTCAATGGACCACCATGTCCCTAAACTGGAATATGGACCGCAACGTCCTTAAACTACTTATTGACCGTAACGTCATTAAACTAAACAATAGAGCTCCCAAATGCTCTTTTGTCGGATCTAAACGATCCCGTTAAGTCGATCTTAGTCTCAAATCGGACTAACGTATCCTTAACGAACGTTTAAGTTGATCTTAGTCTCAAATATGGCTAACGTATCCTTAAACTAAAACACCAAACCCAAATCTAAGTAAATACGGATTTGGACTAATCCACGTCCTACGGGCGACGGCATAACTTAGTCTCCGTATACAATCCAACAAACAAAACAAACACCCACGACACGAAGTGAAATTCTGGAGAAGGAGAAAGTTGTTACCGCGATGCGGTAGCGTAATTAACTGCAGGGGCTTGCGCCTGCAGGGAAGAGTGTCCCCACAATCAAAAACCCCTCAAGCGAGGAGGAATCTGACGAAGTCTGCTACATCGGCCGCATCCGTCTAAACTCCGATACACGGTGCCATAAATCAACTTGGCATTTTCGGAGAGGTAGACGGATAAAACCAAATAGCATCTGCCCCGAATCTCAGGCAAGACGTACTCGCGTCGCGGCCGCCGTTCGGAGGGGAACAATTGCTCTTTATCTTAACATGTACACTGATTGTCTCTAAAATACATGTTGATAAAGCCCTTAGGATGAGTACTTGACTACCAGGACTATGATGCAGATCATACTAATGGGGACAGAGTAGTCGTTAAGTACATCCTTCAAATGTTCCTAGTCGAGGGTGTATCGAGACAGGGCATTGATATACCATAGTAGACTAGCGTATACGCTTCTCGACCCATATGATGTGCGATGGATGATCCCATATCCATTGGTGTTTGACATCAGAGAAGGTATGTGGGTGCTCAGTGGAGACTGGGTACACTGAACGGACTCGCCGAGAACTCCCAGATGGTATTGTACCTCACGTCAGATGGCAGTTCTCTGGTGACACTGGTACAGGTTAGTCTGTAGACCCGAGATTGTCATAGAGTCTTGTGTGATTCCCACTGTGCTTTGATTTCCACCTTACCACGTTCAAGAGAACGTGCAAAACGGTGGCTTTTGGGTACAGTCCCGAGTCACATGGAGGCAATGAGCGATAGAAGGGGTTTCGTCTCTCCCGGTATAAGGAGCTGATGTTGCGCTATGCTCGATTGGCCATAACAGGAAATCCCTGGCCAGGGTTGCTGAGATCTACTGGTAAGTGTTATCAGTAGTTTCTCGAACCGTTATGGACCTTGCATCGGCATGACTTATCAGGCTATTAGGGTCTGACGTTACACCACCCCAGGCTGTGATATGCGACATATCAGGCGAAGAGACCGGACTGTACGGTAGTGCTATTGATTGGATTCGCAGGAGTACGAACAGGCTTGCTTGTTGATCTTTTGATCGCTCAATACCCGGATGGCCGTTACGTTTAGCAGACCGCTTGCAACTTGTGGGTGTTTGATATGATCATCACCTACTGCCGACGTATTTACGAGTCTTTAGAGTCCTACACAGAGGTTTCCTGGCTCAAGCGAAACGGAGTAGGAGCACATATGTGATATGTGCGGGACCGAGGTTTATACGATATGAGATACCGTATTCTATTCTCACGATATGTGATATCGGTCGGTTATATATGATATAGCTGGGTTATCGGATCAAGTGTTGATTCGATAAGTCGATTCATATAGTATTAGTCGGTTATATATGATATAGTCGGATTATTAAATCAAGAGTTGATTTGATAATTTAATGTATAATTATATATGTGATATATTACATTACATTAACTAGTATTAGCTCACTTATGATTTCTTTTCTCACTAGATGTGCACATTGTATATATGTGATATGTATATTTGTGTACATGTATTGTGTCATGTTTGATGATACATACAAGATGGGTGTATGAGATTAATACCATACTAGAGTTAAGTTAGGGTTTCTATTTATGTTATGCTAATTCAAAAGAGATTGAGTTTGTCATGGTAAAGCTTGGACAAAAGCTTTTGGATAAGCTTTGACAAAGTCAACTCTTTTGTCTAGTTAAAGATATTTATCAAAGCCAACCCTTAACCATAGTGTGTGGTTTATTCTATACATGAGTTAAGCATGATGGCTTTAACTCACCCATGGTTGCAATAATTCATTTGGATGAATAATTGATGAGATATTTTCTTCATCTTCTTCTTCTTCATCAAAAACTTCTAACTTCAATGGAGTTTTGAGAAAAAGTGTGAGAAAATGAAATTTAAAGTGAGCCCACTTCCTACTTCATCATCCTCTACCACTTTCCATTTAGTAGAGTATGTTTTCTTCACTAATTATATGATTAGTGAAGAAATATCTTGGGTTAGTGTCTCCTCGACGTAGATCATCTTCGGCCTCGAAGACATCGAAGCAAGCACGTTCGTTTCTTCAGGGAATCCTCTCTAGAGTCCGGAGTTTGCAATCGCAGCGAATGGGACTACTACATGGAGCTATTTGAAGTGAAGGACCGGTCTACAAAGGTTGTATTCCTTGCTCACTATAACTTGCAAAGTGTTTGCATATGTTTTCCGTATTATCTCTAGTAAACGAACTATGTTTAGGGTTATCTAGAACGACAAAATTTGAATTTGGCATGGACGATGCCTCCCGAAACCTTGCTGCCGTGCTAGGCAACGTTTAGCAGACTGCTTGCAGCTTGTGGGTGTTTTATATGATCATCACCCACTGTCGGCGTATTGACGAGTCTTTAGAGTCCTCCACAGAGGTTTCCTGGCTCAAGCGAAACGAAGTAGGAGCATATATGAGATATGTGCGGGACCGAGATTAATACGTGTATGTGATACCGTATTCTATTCTCGCGATTTGTGTTATCGGTCGGTTATATGTGATATAGCCGGGTTATCAAATCAAGTGTTGATTCGATAAATAGATACACATCATATTAGTCGGTTATATATGATATAACCGGATTTTTAAATTAAGTGTTGATTTAATAATCTAATGTATAATTATATATTTGATATATTAATTTATATTAACTAGTATTTGCTCACTTAAGATTTCTTTTTCTCACTTGAGTGTGCATTAAGTATATATGTGATATATATTTGTGTACATTATTTTGTGTCATGGTAGATGATACATGCAATATGGGTGAGTGAGACTCACACTATGATTATGATAAGGTTAGGGTTTTATTTTCTTTTAGTAATTCAAAAATTGGTTGGATTTTGTCATGGAAAGAAGCTTGGAGAAGCTTGTGAGTTCCTTGACTTTGTCCACTTGTTTTGTTTTACTTAACATATTTATTAACCCAACCATTATCCTAAGATATGGTTAAGTCTCTACAATGGTTAGTATATGATATTAACTCACCCATGGTTGCCATTCATTAATTGCTTCTTTCTTGAGTTGATTTTCTTCATCTCCTTCCTCTATCTCTCTTACTTTTTGGGAGGTGAAGAAAATGAGTGAGAAAATTATTTCTAAAGTGAGCAAAATTCCTACTTCATCATCCTACACTACTATCCATTTAGTATATGGTGTTTTCTTCACAAAGTTCATCACTTAGTGAAGAGGTAGCATGAGCTTGAGTCTCTTCGACGTAGATCATCTTCGGCCTCGAAGACTTCGAGCAAGCTTGTTCATTTCTTCAAGGGAACCCATACTAGAGTTCGGGAGATCACTACTTGGTGCGAAGGAACACTACTACACGAAGCTTTAGAAGTGAAGGACCAGTCTACAATGGTTGTATTCCTCATTCACTTGTTGTAATGTTTGATTACATGTTTGTATTGTCTAATTACTCTAGTTAGATCCTAGGCTATGGTTCTTTAGCACCTTAGAATTTTTTGAAAATGGCTTGCTTGATTCTTTGAAAACCCAGTAGGGTGCTAAGGAATCCCAACAAGCGCAACATCAAACCCCAATACCGGGAGAGACGAAACCCCTTCTATCGCTCATTGCCTCCATGTGTCTCGGGACTGTACCCAAAATCCACCTGTTTGCACGACTCAGCAGAGTCGTGGTAGGGTGGAGATCAAACTATAGTGGGAGCACACACAAGACTCTATGACGATCTCGGGTCTATAGACTAACCTGTACCAGTGTCACCTGAGAACTGCTATCCGACGATAGATATAATACCATATAGGAGTTCTCGGCGAGTCCGTTCAGTGTACCCAGTCTCCACTGAGCACCCGTATACAATCTTTGATGTCAAACACCAATGGATATGAGATCATCCATCACCCATCACATGGGTTAAGAAGTGTATATGCTAGTCTACTCTGGAATATCGATGCCCCGTCTCGATACACCCACGACTAGGAACATTTTAAGGATATGCTTATAAACTACACATGTCCCACTAGTATGATCTGCATCATAATCCCAGTAGTCAAGAAAATATCCTAAGGGCTTTATCAACATGTACCAAATGAGTAAAATGCATGATCTAGTGAACATGGAGATAAAGTGCAACCAGATAGCATACTATCATGTCGAGCAAGAATGTCTTCTGAATATATATATATACACACACATACCGATATATCCACTATCATATAATGGCCTCTACGGCATACATATATCCAACAATCTCCCACTTGCACTAAGGCCAATTATTGGCGTATCTCATACCCAACATCTCAAAAAGTCGCTCATGCTGCGGCTGAGGGAGGGCCTTGGTGAGTGGATCCACGGTTTAATTCTTTGTATCTACTCTCCGAATCTCGATCTCGCGGCGATCAACTATCTCCCGGATCAGATGATATCGCCTCAGGATATATCTGGACTGCTGATGGGACCTGGGCTCTTTGGCCAATGATCGCACGCTTTTGGCGTGTCGAGTTTTAAGAGTTCTAAAGTTTAACCGCGATCAGGACGGTGTCGCTTTGCAGCTAGCCGCGATGAGCACGGGTCGATCCACAGGGAAACGGAGTGTTTTAAGTTCTTGTTTTCACGAGTTAATGCGCATGGGCGGAATGTTCGTATCTATCCTATGTGTTATATGCAAAGTATAAAGCTTGTTGGGAAAATATACAATTGTGTAAGCTAGTGAATTCGTACTCAAACCTTTGAGCCGAGTCTTGACCAATTGAAGCTAGAGAAATCGGCAAAAACGTGGATTAGGGTATTTAAGCACGGTATTCGTGGAATCCGGCTTACTGACCATTGTCTGTCCTTTCCTGTCGCTTGACTTTCGCCTCCGGCGAAATCGAACGCAACCGGTCGCGGTTAGAGATCACCGATACCTTGGTAGGGTAGGGTGCCTAACGGAACGCTTGCATAAGCTTTAGGCGGAGTTCAATGGAAAATAACGGGAAAAGAAATGGGGAACAAAATCCTTAACTTACAATATCATATTCTTTTACTAACAACACATATTTACAACCATCTCAAGAACAAACCAAAAAGAGTAAAAGAAAAGATAAACAAAGAAAAGAAAAGATCATTACAAGTAAGTAAATGACATGGTAAGAAATGCAAGTAAATAAAGAGCAAGAAATAAAGTGCAAGAAAGTAAAGCATAGAATGTAAATTGCAAGAATGTAAAGCAAGTAACAAAAGAGCAAGAAAGAAACACTAAGAACCATAGAACAAATTACACACCATGAGTTTAATAACCCAAACTTAAACTTGCAAGCTCAATTAAGAGGTTGCAAGATCAAGAGAGGGCGAAAAACACATGGCAAATGAAGGCACAAAAGAACACTTTATTAATTTTCAAGAATGATACAGCCCTTGAGTGCAATAACCAAAGCTTAACCTTGCAAGCTCAATGAAGAGGTTGCAAGATCAAGTTAAGGCAAAGAACTCAAGGGGTTAGCTATGTACAAGAGAACAAAATGAAAAACAAAAGAGTAGAAGTGTAAAATGAAAGACAATCCAAGACAATCTAAGACTCCTCTCCCTTGCTAACTGGTTCTGTATTTATACGCTCAAAAGAACATTAAACAAACAATAAAAATGAGCTGACGTGGTGGCAAGGGGGGCCCACAGAAGTCTGGGAGCATTTGGTCCGGCCACAAGGGTAGTGTGCTCGGGTCAATTCCAAGCTCTGGGGCTTGTGCTTGGTGTGTTGACTTGTGTTGACCCCAATATCACTTTGGTGCTGCTGGTTTTATCTAATTTGACTTGGTCTGCACCCAGGGTTTGGAGGGAAATTTGAATCTTTAAGTCAACACACTTCACATCATATCTTTATGCATTAACTACCCATCACTTCCATGCCCACTTGTGACATGATTCATGGCTGCCCCATCCATGGTCCATGTGTCAAAGAGCATGTGTACACACTTGCATTGTGTTGGACCAAAATATTGTGCACACATTTTATTCGCAAAATCTCTTTGGATATCGGTCGGTTTCCAGTTCTGGTTGCAGTGTCGGCTCACATATGATATATCCGTGATTTTAAGTGTATTTCCAGTATTCTGTCACGGATACCTGTAAGATGTATTACTGAGCAGACACTGGTTATTAGTACCGATATATACAAAAATAGATAATGAATGAGCGGTATTAAAATGCAGTTTTTTGTGATGAACAAATACCCCCAAACTTATCTTTTGCTCGTCCCGAGCAAAACAAAATCCTTAACTTACAATATCGTATTCTTTTACTAACAACACATATTTACAACCATCTCAAGAACAAACCAAAAAGAGTAAAAGAAAAGATAAACAAAGAAAAGAAAAGAGCATTACAAGTAAGTAAATGACATGGTAAGAAATGCAAGTAAATAAAGAGCAAGAAATAAAGTGCAAGAAAGTAAAGCATGGAATGTAAATTGCAAGAATGTAAAGCAAGTAATAAAAGAGCAAGAAAGAAACACTAAGAACCATAGAAAAAATTACATACCATTGGTTTAATAACCCAAACTTAAACTTGCAAGCTCAATTAAGAGGTTCCAAGATCAAGAGAGGGCTAAAAACACAAGGCAAATAAAGGCACAAAAGAACACTTTATTGATTTTCAAGAATGATACAACCCTTGAGTGCAATAACCAAAGCTTAACCTTGCAAGCTCAATGAAGAAGTTGCAAGATCAAGTAAGGCAAAGAACTCAAAAGGTTAGCTATGTACAAGAGAACAAAATGAAAAACAAAAGAGTAGAAGTGTAAAATGAAAGACAATCCAAGACAATCTAAGACTTCTCTCACTTGCTCACTGGTTCTGTATTTATAGGCTCAAAAGAACATTAAACAAATAATAAAAATGAGCTGACGTGGTGGCAAGGGGGGCCCACAAAAGTCTGGGAGCATTTGAGGCTAAAGGGGGCGGCCACAAGGGTAGTGTGGTCGGGTCAATTCCGAGCTCTGGGGCTCGTGCTTGGTGTGTTGACTTGTGTTGTCCCCAATATCATTTTGGTGCTGCTGGTTTTCTCTAATTTGACTTGGTCTGTACCCAAAGTTTGGAGGGAAATTTGAATCTTTAAGTCAACACACTTCACATCATATCTTTATGCATTAACTACCCATCACTTCCATGCCCACTTGTGCTATGATTCATGGCTGCCCCATCCATGGTCCATGTGCCAAAGAGCATGTGTACACACTTGCATTGTGTTGGACCAAAATATTGTGCACACATTTTATTCGCAAAATCTCTTTGGATATCGGCCGGTTTCCAGCTCTGGTTGCAGTGTCGGCTCATATATGATATATTCGTGATTTTAAGTGTATTTCCAGTATTCTATCACGGATACCTGTAATCTGTATTACTGAGCAGACACTGGTTAATAGTACCGATATATACAAAAATAGATAATGAATGAGCGGTATTAAAATGCAGTTTTCTGTGATGAACAGATACCCCCAAACTTATCTTTTGCTCGTCCCGAGCAAAACAAAATCCTAGCCTCACTTTCGCAGGGAACGCGATTGCACTAAGCTCATGCAACAAGCCTTTAAACCTCTAGGTGTCCCTAGTAGGAGGAGTGTTGTCTCCTAAGGGTTTTCAGCGGATTACACCCACAAAATCCCGTCAAGCTAGTCCATAAGTTAACGTTGATTCTACTCCTACAGTTTAGTATCTAGGTTAGAAATTCTATTATCCTAAGTTAGAAATATACAACCCTTATGTTTCACACCTCATATTTATTTAACCTCAGATCTTATACGTTCCAAAAAAGTTTAGAAAGATGTTCATATCTCCTGAGTTTTCCTTCTAAAGTGCGTTCTCAAATCAGGGTTTTTTTTATCAGTTTTACGGAAAACATAAGTCTTATTCTTTATTTCTATCTTTCCTCCAAACATCGATCGTATACCCCTACGTGTTTGTAAATTTTCACCCCTACACTTAAGAATTCAATTCAAGCTATAGTACCCTTGCCCTAATGCCTAATACCACTTCTTTTCATTAAATGATGGATGGTGTTGCTCACACACCTTTCATGCGACTATTAATGCTTCTTGAGGCACTAACGACCGATTACTGAATGTGTGAGCTTAAAGCGTAAATAGCAGTCTCCATGTCTTGACTTTATTTATTTTTTTCTTTTCTTTTTCTTTTTCTTTTCAAGACCGGATATATTTTTCACTGATGCTCTTTCAGTGTTTAGCTTTAAATTCCGTTTTTTTCTTTCATACTAGGTTTTCAGGCAAGAGTATTTCTAGGTATCCTCTACTATCCCATGTTTCAAGGTGCGTGTATGTGCAGTTTGTAGGGTATATACTTTCTAAATTTGAACTTAAGAATAGAAACTATTTTTTAGACTTATCCTTCAGTTAAGCTTCAATACTTTCCCTTCATCTTGACTTAACTCAAGAACTGAACTCAAGATTACCTACTTCTAAAAAAACTGTAGGGATGTATAATTACCAAGGTTAAATAAAATGAGGGTTATTTTTAGGGTTTTCAATTCCTAAGCCTAGAATTTAGATTCCTAACGTATCAACTAAACTTTCAGAATAAAAATCTAAGTTACCCTATTAGCTAACTTGACGACAAAGTTTTTATATTTTTGTAAAATTTTCTGATTTTTGTGGGTTTTAAAATAAGTATGCAAATGCAAAAAATACAAATGAATGCGAAGGTGGAAAGCTTACCGAACACAAATACCCCCAAACTTAAACTTGACAGTGTCCTCACTGTCAGGCTACACCAAGAGGGTCAAAATTGTAGGCGCTTCCCCAAAAAAATTTATAAAAAACAAAAAGCAAACAAAAAATATATACATAAAAAGATCTCCCGCAAACTTAAGTGAAACAGTGTTTCCACTGTTTAAGCGGTGAAGTTCAGGATTAGGGGGAAAGAGCAGTATCAATCTATACAAGGCCTTACACAGGCCAAAAGTTAACACCAACCATGCAAAAATTCTATCGGGATAAGGCCCAGGCTGGTGAAAGAATACGGTGAGGAAATAAATGGAGAATACGCGAGACCGTATGGGGATATAAGTGGTATACGGTCCCGGTATATGAGAAGAAGAATGGCGGAAAGGAAAAAAAAATGGTGTATGAACTTGAGGGTAAAAATGAAGTGAACATATTAGCACAATTTGCGATGACCGATGTGTAAAAAGCGATTGTGCTAATCTATCAACCCGTCGAGAAATGGGGTAAAATCCTTCAAGATTCGTGAGAAAATATGGGTACGCCGAACTTGGTAAACCAGACATAAGAAAAGAAGGTAATATGGTGTCTTGCATGGTCGGAACGATGGAAAGGATGGAGGGGAGTGATCGAGGAAAGGTAAAAGGTTCCGGAGGGTGTACACAGTGAATGAAAAGGACAAGATGAATTGGAAAATCCGACTCATCAAGCAAAACTGGTTCATCCTCAAAAATATCCTCAAAATTCTCCTCAATGTTAAGCTCGTCCATGCATCATCAATATCAAGACGCATATGAAATTCGGGAAAAACAGTTAATGACTTAGGATGATGAATTGGAGAGAAAAACTCATCCAAATCTGCGGGTTCATCATCCAAAATATCCCCAGCGTCAATATCCTTAATCAAGTGAAAATCAATTTTCTCAGACACCTCATCAAAAGCATAGATATTAATCAATTCAGGTTCTAAGATGGAGGTGTAGAGCTCAAAAGGATTGGGTATGGTTTCACTCGAAAGGGACCCTTCACAATCTGGTAAATCAAACGCTACAAAGTCGCACAACTCATTCATCATTCTATCTTCAATTGATAAATTATTTGGGACACTCGATAGACTTTCAAAACAGGAGTTGTGGGATTCAATTTGCAATGGGTAGGTTTGATATAGAAAGGTGTACCGCTCACTCTCTCCACTCAAATTCTCAACCTGTCCTATCGCCTCATCATACATTGGAAAATTTGTAGCTAGTTGGAAACTAGCTACCGGGTCACTAAGTTGTATGAGGGCGGCCATTGACGCATTCAAATCCAGCATCTGTTGGTACAATACTACCCGAAAATCTTCCAACGACTGTTCCAGACTAGACATGGGTTGTGAAGGAGTTTCAGTGAAAGATTCAAAGTTGTTTGGATACTGGAAACTCCCAAATGGCGGTTCAGAAGCAATGTCTAGGGAATGTGCAAAAGTTGGGTAGGATGGATAGGACTTGAATGGTTGGATAGGGTTAGAATCAACATACGGATAAGAAGGTGAATGGAATTGTTGATCCAAAGAATTCGCAGTGGTGAAAGGAGTGAAAGATCGGTTACGAGATTGTTCAATACGTTCAGCAAGAGACATAGTTCTTGGGGTTACAACTGGACTCTCAAAAGGGGTATCAACGTAAGAAGGTGGTGAAGGTTGAAATGGTTGATACAAGGTGGATTTCGGAGTCCAATTGGTTGTCCTAGACGCGTCTATCCGATCTTTCAAAGAAATTTTTGGTATGGATGGATTGTTCGACGTTCGGCCAAAGCAAGAATCGTCGGAAGTAATGTCTGGTTGTGGGTACCAAAATTCGGCAAGAGTTTTTCGAGGAGGGGTACCCATGATATGAAGAGAGAAAGAAGAAGAAGAGAGAAGGAGGGGAAAAGAGTGTGATTTTTTTTTATATTTTTTATGTTAGTTATTAACAGAAGAATGAAATATACACAAAAAAAGAATCTGGACAAAAACAATCACGACACAAAAATACCACGCACCTAATCGGTCTAGGGTTCACCTAGGTCAACTAAACCTGCTCAAGAACTTGATTGTCGAAGTAAAACTGTGTCGAGAAACAGACTCAAGATATACTGATCCTAAGGCCAGGTAAGTGCAGAGATAAGGGGAGGTTTTCCGACGCTTTCGTGAAGGTCCTTAATTAAATAACCCATTCTCTTGTGGCGGTTTCGCCGCGAACACTTTCCTAGACACCCCGAGAACGATATACCGTTAAGCGGTGTTCTAAATACAGTTAACTTCTTCTAGTGAGCGCGAAGTCCTTAAGTCTTAAAGTCTATTTTCTTTTAAACTTTGTGTGTGGTAAACGTTATGCTCAATTTCGTGATTTGTGGGCCACGGAAAAGGGGATCAAATCCTTTACCATATGTTGTGGGGTTCGCTTGCCCTTAAGTCCGTATTAATGGATGCAATGCACAAATCAATGAAAAAAATTTGTTCAAAATTTCAACAATCTTTTTTTACGTTAAGCACAACACTGCAACAAATACGGGTTAGTCGTTTTTAGCGTTTGCTAGCGAACTTGCAAAGAATCCTGCAAAGATATTATATTGGATGCGTCGGATTTGAGAAGAAGGTGTTAGTAAAGTACGTACCGATAAATTTTCGGGTTAAGAAACCCCCGTTGAAGTTAAATCCGAATAGCTTAGAAAGTTCGCTTGCGCGGGTTAAACTACCCAGATCTTTGGCACTGTACTTCGCAATCACCTTAGCCTTGAATGTACACTTTGCTCCCCACGCTCGCAGTTCGCAAATCCGCAAAAATCTACAAATGTCGGAAAAAACGGATATTAGTGCGGAAAAACGATACGAATGCCCAAATACCTGCACACTAAAAATTAATAAAAACAAGCAATAAAAATGAGACAAAAACAGAACACTCAAGCACAAAGGAGAAATTGGAGGCAGAAGGAGGAGATACGGCCGGCGAGCTCGGTTTTTAGAGGGTAGTCACCGGGTCAACTTGGGAGATTGGGCTCCAAATTTCTTCTGGTGTCCCACTGTTCTACTAGTGTCTCAATTTTCTTGCTTGTTTTTCTGTTAAGGTCAAGAGTGCTAGCAGGTAAAGAATTCCAGAGAACAAAAAAAGTTAGTTTAGTTAGTTTTTTGTTTTGGTTTTTGTTTTCAAAATTTTCATGTTGTTTTGAAAATAGGGTTAGTTGTATAAATGAGATGTACAATGATTAACCCGAAATAACAAGAATTAAAACGTTACCGTCTCCCCGGCAACGACGCCATTTGATCGCACGCTTTCGGCGTGTCGAGTTTTAAGAGTTCTAAAGTTTAACCGCGATCAGGACGGTGTCGCTTTGCAGCTCGCTGCGATGAGCACGGGTCGATCCATAGGGAGACGGAGTGTTTTAAGTTCTTGTTTTCATGAGTTAATGCGCAAGGGCGGAATGTCCGTATCTATCCTATGTATTATATGCAAAGTATAAAGCTTGTTAGGAAAATATACAATAGTGTAAGCTAGTGAATTCGTACTCAAACCTTTGGGCCGAGTCTTGACCAATTGAAGCTAGAGCGATCGACAACAACGTGGATTAAGGTATTTAAGCACGGTATTCGTGGAATCCGACTTATTGACCCTTGTCCGTCCGTTCTTGACGCTTGACTTTCGCCTCCGGCGAAACCGAACGCAACCGGTCGCGGTTAGAGATCACCGATACCTTGGTAGGGTTGGGTGCCTAACGGAGCGCTTGCGTAAAATTTGGACGGAGTTCAATGGAAAATAACGGGAAAAGAAATGGGGAACAAAATCCTTAACTTACAATATCGTATTCTTTTACTAACAACACATATTTACAACCATCTCAAGTCAAACCAAAAAGGGTAAAACAAAAGATAAACAAAGAAAAGAAAAGAGCATTACAAGTAAGTAAATGACATGATAAGAAATGCAAGTAAATAAAGAGCAAGAAATAAAGTGCAAGAAAGTAAAGCATGGAATGTAAATTGCAAGAATGTAAAGAAAGTAATAAAAGAGCAAGAAAGAAACACTAAGAACCATAGAACAAATTACACACCATGAGTTTAATAACCCAAACTTAAACTTGCAAGCTCAATTAAGAGGTTGCAAGATCAAGAGAGGGCTAAAAACACAAGGCAAATGAAGGCACAAAAGAACACTTTATTAATTTTCAAGAATGATACAACCCTTGAGTGCAATAACCAAAGTTTAATCTTGCAAGCTCAATGAAGAGGTTGCAAGATCAAGTTAAGGCAAAGAACTTAAGGGGTTAGCTATGTACAAGAGAACAAAATGAAAAACAAAAGAGTAGAAGTGTAAAATGAAAGACAATCCAAGACAATCTAAGACTCCTCTCCCTTGCTCATTGGTTCTGTATTTATAGGCTCAAAAGAACATTAAACAAACAATAAAAATGAGCTGACGTGGTGGCAAGGGGGCCCCTGTTGGAGATAGTGCCCTCAGATTCAATTATTCGATCACAGGCACATGATTACAATGATTGATGGAGGACCTATCCCGATAGGACAGTCTTACTCGTGATGATAGTTTGCTATCTGGTTTACCTTTATCATCGTGTACTGCTTTAGGTGACTTGACACGTCGCTATTGCACGTTGATAGAGCCCCTAGGATTCTTGCTTGACCACCAGCAGTATGAGGGCGATCATATACGTGGGAGCTGGTAGTCTATAAGCACATCCTTAAATGGTCCCTAGTCGTGTGAGTTTCGAGATAGGGCATCGATACTCCAGAGTAGACTAGTGTGTACATTCGAGACCCCGACGAGGGGCGGTGGCCGGTCTCACAAGCCACTGGTGTTAGTTCGTTCACCTAAGATGTATACAGGTGCTCATTGGGTTATGAGTACACCGGACAGGACTCGCCGGGAACATGCTAGTTGGTCATATACCAGACGTCAGATGGCAGTTCCCTGGTGACATGTGTACAGGTTAGTTCATCGACCTGGGGATCGTCATTTTTCTCGTGTGAGTTCCCACTGTACTTTGATTACTACCCTACCACGGCTCAAAGGAGTCGTGCAAACAGGTTTTAGTTGGGTACAGTCCCGAGCCACATGGAGGCAGTGAGCGTATCTTCAGGGGTTCGTCTCTCCCGGTATTGGGGGTGAGGTCGCGCTGTGTCTAGGAGAGCCATTACACGAAGCCCTCGGCCGAGGCAAGGAGATTTACTGGTAGGTATTCCAGTAGTATCTCAGGGTGTTCTGGGCTACACTCCGACACGACTTGTACCGCTTTTATGGGTCTGACTTTCACCAACCCCCTAAGCCCGCCATGCGATGCTCATAGACGAACGGACCGGACTGTACGTATATTGTCACTGACAGGCTCAGTGGGTGTCAGGATGAGTTCGCTCATCGACGTCCCTTTTAGTCAATACCTGGTAGCCCGTTACGTATTGGCTTATACCTCTGACATGCTAGTGGTTAAATCCACAACCATGGTGTTGACGAGTCTTTAGAGTCCCCCACATTCAGTTACTCAGCTTTCGGGCGAAACGCTGTAGAGGCCGTATGGAGATATGGCAAGGTCCGATCAGATACGTGCGGTATTGCACTGATCAGGATCGGACAGTTTGTACAATAGGCCGTATGGATATATGGCAGGGTTCGATCAGATACGTGCGGTATTGCACAGATCAGGATCGAACGGATATTACTAGCCGGCTTTGTTTTAAGCCGGATCCTAGTATAGTACAGTGTAGATTTTGTCTCATTGCATTTGTATTTCGGTCGGAATACAAATGCAGGTGTGTATGCACAGTATCAGGGTTTTCCTGTAATTTATTACGGGACCAGTTTTCTGGAGTTGCCAGTTTGCTTTCCGTTTCGGCCAATTTCCTTTGTATCGTTCATTGGCCGAAGATTGGTGGAGGAGGGCTTATTTGCATTGTTGCAAATAGGCATTTGTGGAGGGGGTCTTTTGCATATTGCCATGTCATGATCACTTGACTTTTTGACTTGATCATGGTTGCTCCATACCTTGACCTTTTGACTTGACTTCTTGTCATGATGGCATGACTTTTGTAGACATGATTGTTGATGATGAGAGATGGTTGTTGGTTGAGTGTGGGTTTGATTTTGTGATGATTCTTTTTGCATGATAGCCTTCTCTCTCTCTCCATTGTATTATTGGATGGCTCTCTCATTTTCTATTATACTGCACTCTCTTTCTCTCCTCTCTTTGAGCATGGCCGGCCACTCCCATAGTGGGCTGTCCCAAATTCTTGGTGTGGGATTTTGCTTCATTTCATGTTGCAAAAATCCCACAAGATCAATCCAAAACGCTCCAAGTTCAATCCCTCCACCAAAAGGCAATTCCTACAATCCCAAATGAGACTTCTTCTCTAGATATTCTACAGCATATCTTGGGCACGTCGACTAGCCAGCTTCGTGCCCGAGTTGCCTCGGCATTGAGGTGGGAGCCCGTAAAAGAAATAGGCGATGTGGTGCACTTCCGGCGACGAGGTGGAGACCGGAGCTTCCGCAGGAGATTGGGACGACGACGAGAAGACCGGAGGACTTGGATCAGTCGGTATATCTCTCTTCCCCATCTTGTAGTTAGCTAGGACTAATTAATGGTTCGATCCGGGTTTTAGTGCGCGGTGGTACCGGTTTGCTAAGTTCGCAAAATTAAAGTTTATCACCGCTTCCGCATTTTGGCCTCGGGATGGAGGCCGGGGCGCCGCCGTGCACTTACATTGGTATCAGAGCCTCGCCATTAACTTAGTCTAACTTTGTTTAATGTGTTTACATTTCCGATCGACCAAAATTCCAAAATCCGCGTTTTTGTTCACATCAGTTTTCTGTTGAAATTTTTTGGTGTCGAAAATTTTTTCAGGTTACAGAAAAGTGATCTACTAGAAAAAATAAGAATTCTGTAAAAATTCGATGCAACAACTCCACAGTAGGAGCACGGAACCGCGGCCAAACACCTCTTTGGGCCGCGGTTCCGCCGCACACTGTTGGGTTCCCTGCACCAAATTTCTACAGTATCTTTCTGGGGTTAAAATTGGGGTTTTGGAATAATAACATTGGGCCCAGAATTTCTTGATCTGCTACAGTGATGCTTGGGGGCCCACTTGTTAAAATTTGATCGATCGGATATTTTAAACACATTATTTCACAGTATTTACATTATATCTGCGACCGTGAATGTCACTTGATCGGTAAATCCGGTCTAACTGCTATAGCCCGGTTAGACGGATTTGCGAACGTGATTTTCACGTTGATGTTCTGTTTTTGCTGTGATGTTGCGGATCGGTCGTGGGGGATAGCCTGGATGCAATGCTAGTACAGTTTTGTTGTATTATGTACATTTGATGTTGCGGGGCGAGCGTCCGACATGTGGACTGCCGTCACTGCCTGATTGTATTATTATTTTGGGGCACGACCAGGTTGCGGTCGATGTACCCGTTGTATGTATATTTTACTTTCTGTACTAGGATTACCCCGCGGAGGGGCGCACGGATAGCCGGGTTCTAGAGGGCAACAAGCCCGCATCTCATGGCATTGAGACGGAGGGGGCCTCACTCTAGAATTGGCGGGCTATTCGCCGCACTCGTAGGGGGTACAGGTTGACCCAGGAGGGGTGCCCAAGTTACCGGATTCCGTGAAGTGTTGGGTGGTCCATTCACGGTACTGAAGGGGGCTGCCTCGCTTCAGGTTTTGGCGGGTGACTTTGTTAGTGTATATGCCCTAGAGGCCATTACTGTATCATACTAGTTTGTATATTACTTAATGGAAGCTTGGGATATTCACCTTGTATATACAATCTTGCTCAAAATAGTAGTATGCTACTTGGTTTGTTTCTACTTCAATGTGTACATGTGTTTATTTTTGTATATCGCCTATACACATTAGTGGAGCCTTTAGGATCTTTGCTTGATTACCAGCGATGTGATGGCCGTCACACTAGTAGGGCTGGGTAATCTATAAGCACATCCTTATGCAGGTCCCTGGTCGCAGGACTATCGAGACAGGGCATCGATACTCCGGAGTAGACCAGTGCATGCGCTTCTCATCCCAGTGTGGGAGACGGTCTGTCCCACAGCCGTCAGTACGTCGTACTTGAGATAGTATGCGGGTGCTCGTTAGGTTACGGGTACACTGGACAGGACTCGTCGGGAACTGACTAGTTGGTATTATGCCTATCGTCAGTTATCAGTTCCCAGGTGACATGAGTACAGCTTAGTCCGCTGACTTGACACTGTCACTTCGCCTCGAGTGTGTTCCCACTGTACTTTGATCACTACCCTACCACGGCTCAAAGGAGTCGTGCAAACAGGTAGTGGTTGGGTGCAGTCCCGAAGCACTTGGAGGCAGTGACGATTAGACAGGATTCGTCTCTCCCGGTATTGGGGGTTGACATCGCGCTGTGTCTAGGAGAGCCATTACACGAGTAGTCCCTGGCCAGGGCAAACGAGATATACTGGTAGGCTTCTAGTGTTATCTCAGGGTGTTTTGGGCTTCGCTTCGGCACGACTTGTACCGCTATTGGGGGACTGACGTTTACCGCCCCCTAGGCCCGCCATGCGATGTATCAGACGAACAGACCGGACTGTACGGAGAATGTCACACTCAGGCTCAGTAGGAGTTCAGATGGGTTTCGCCTCGTCGGTCTTCTTGTCGGCATTACCTGGGGACCGTTACGCACAGCTAGTGCCGCTTGCGGTCTGTGGTTAAACCCACTGCCAGCGTAGTGTCGAGTCTTTAGAGTCCCACACAGAAAGCTTTTCGCCTTTAGGCAAAAGAGTAGAGGTCGCATGGTATTGCGACAGGTCGCATGGTTTTGCGACAGGGTTCGGTCACATCCGTGCACTTGTGCACATACAGTGTCCGGACAGTTTACACTAGCGGGCTTTGGTTTAAGCCGGATCCTAGTGTACCTTGTGGGATTGGATTTATCCAGTTTGCATTCGTGTTCCTCGGAACGCGGATGCGGGTGTGTATGCACAGTTGACAGGGAGACAGAGGCAGTGGATTCTCATTAGGGTTGTTGACAGTTGACCGTTGACTATTTGACTTTTTGCTCAACCCTAATGAGAATATGATATGTGATTAACTATTATATTGATTAAGTATTATGGTGACATGGTTGTTGACTTTTGTTTACTTTGTTGACTTGTTGACTTTTGTTGACTTGTTGACTTTGTTGACCGGTTGACTAGGCTTGACTAGTTGACCATCATGATAACCATAGCTATCATTTCATGGCAAAGACTTTTACTTGCTTGCTCATTTGTGTAAAATGAGTGCATGATATGATATGGTTATGGTTGCTTCAACCATCACATAAGACTTTTTTGGTATGATGAGTTACCATGACTTTGGATTATGAGAGGGTGAGAGACAAAATACTTGCTCATTCTTTCTTGCTCATTCTCTCTCTTGTTCTTGAGCTCTCCTTTTGCTCTCACCCTCTTGCTCTTGCTCCCTCTCTTGACTCTATGGTTCATATCTCTCATGAGTTGAGAATCAAGAACCATAGATAAAATCCCATTCTAATTCTTCTCTACTCATTCTAGTTCACTAGGTTTAGCAAACCAAGTGAACTAGTTTCTTCAAAGAACGAAGAAGGAGCTAAAGGTTGGAGCTTTCAGGTGGATCTATCTTCGGCGTATGGAGACGACGAGAAGAAGCCAATCCGGACCACCATCGGAGCTTGAAGACGAAGGAGTTCAAGACAAGCAAGGTATAACCCCCTAACCGAGTAGCTAGAAACTCATAGTTAGGTTGTTAGATAGATGTTTAACCAAGATCCGGGTTATAGGTCCATGTTACCACCTCCGTAAAAATCGTTTTTTACCAAATTCCGCATTCCCGAAAGTACCGGGAGAGGTAGCATGGACTTACAGTGGTATCAGAGCCTAGTTAAACTCTATCTAACATGTTAGCAAGTAACTAGAAGATCGATCAAAAAAATGTCCCGAAAACGAACCCCAAAAATTCGAGTTTCTGTCGATTTTTTTACTGTTCAAAAGTTGATTATTTTAACACCTAAAATCGGCTCAGGGTTTTTAGAAGCCACTGTAGAAAAATCACCAAGAGATCCCCCTAAACGACCGCGGAAACGCGGCAATAGCTTGCTATTGCCGCGGTTCCGTGGCCTCCTTGTCCCCTCTCTGGTGTTTCTTTGCTACAGTGTGCTTCTGGGGGTATTTTGGGAATTTTGGTACATGTATTTTCAACCCAGATTTTCCAGAACGAAAATTTTATTTTAGGGTCCCGAAAATCCGTATTTTTGATCGAACTTCTAAAAGACTTAAGCTAACGGGTTTTTCTGTAATGTGATATTTGTATTGAACGTCTACTAATCGCTATATGTCGATTAGTGGGGGTTATACAAATCTGTAATCTGTAATGTTGCTGGAATGTGTATATGAATATGTTGGATTGTCGCGGGTGAATAGCCGGGGGTTGTGAGACGAGAGTTTTCTTTTCTTTCAATTCATGCAAATTTGTAAATTGATGTAATAATTATTTATATGGCCGCACAACCGGGTCGGGGTTGTAGCCGTCATTGTATAATTTCTTTTTACTGTTTTTGCTCCCAGGATAGACCCATGGAGGGGGTGCACAAACTACCGGGTATGCCGAAGTGTCGAGTGGCCTACTCATGGAGATGAGGGAGGTTGCTACGCTTCGGGTACTTGGCGGGTAGTTTGCCGCACCCGTAGGGGTCTTGGGTGGGGTATTGGCTATTCACCGCGACCGTGTAATCTGTCTTTCGTTACAGGCTCGTACGAATTACAGATTCCTAGTATATCCAATATATTCATCTGTGATCTGAAATGTTTATCATTGTAGTATATCTATATATGATATTATTTAGGCGTTGCTTATGTTTTACAGACGCGCTAGCCCAGCCCCCGCTCTGTCGTTAGTTAAGTAACCTAACGGGTAATGACGGGGCCCAGTGGCGAATGCGAATGGCATAAGCGTACGTCATATTTTGGTTGTTTTCTGCAATGGTAGGATTAAATGATGGGACGCATTAAAAGAACTAATGCAAGAATATCACGCATTAAAAGAACTAATGCAAGATAATAAACCAAGTTAAAGTCGTTGGAACACTTTCGAAAAACCACTCGGTTCTTTTCAAAACCAACTTTTAAATGCGGAGCTTGAGCCACTCCTTTTAAAAGCTATCTCGTTCCATCGACCAAATCAAGTTCACTACGTTCACGGTTTTGCCAAAACTATCCGTAGCCCTCCGTCGTTTCACATGAATAGTCAATAGTATTCAAGCTGTGTATGTTGGCCAAAGTCAAGGCACAGTGATTGGTAGCTATTGGGTGTTCATGTGTAGCATAGATAGATGCGTTGGTTTGGGACAGTCGTACTGCCATTTTGGCCAAAGTCAAGGGTAGGTACGGATGGATCCAAATTAACCTGGATAATGACGGGTAGAACTTGACATGTGACATATGATATTTTGGCCAAAGTCAAGGTCATAAGAGCATGGGGCAAAAATCCACATCGGGAGTTTCATAAGTACTGAAACTTGCTAGATTTGCATACCATTTGGAGTGTGATGATTCTGGTAGGATTCCTTCAGTTTCGTCACGCGATGATATTTGGATCCCGATCCTACTGTGAGTATATGCTACTCCTCGGGAAATTTCTCACCAAACGATCAATGCTATAAACCTAGTAGGTGCCTAGAAAGGTGTTAGCGGGGCTACGCCCCCAGGGAAAAGAGGTTCTATAATTAAGGAACTTCGCGAAAGCGTTGGAAAACCTCCCTCGAAGTACCGACACCGGCCTGGCTGAACGGTTAAGCAAGTATTGTGCGGTGGGATTGATCCCGACTAATTCTTCCTTTATGGTTTGAGGAGGGATTCGAGAAACAGTGGGAGCCATCCTGTTTAGACAAACTAAAAACCACTCTAAACTTGCAAGAGCATCATGCTGAGTGTTTCTTCTTCTCTCTCCTAATTGCAACGACCAATCAACATGACTGGACTTAAGTTACTCCTAGATAAAAATATACTGACAGGGCCAAACTACAAAGATTGGCTCAGGAATGTCAAAATGGCAATCACTTACGACAAGCTGGGGTATCTTCTTACCACCAAAGCTCCCCCTGCCCCTGGTCCCACTTCCAGCGTCGCGGATAAGGAAATCCGCAAGACTTGGGAGATTGATAGCGCGAAGGCCAAGTGCCTCGTACTTGCCTCGATGGACAACGAACATCAGAGGAGGCACGAGAATATGGACCTTGAATCCATATTTCTCCATACAAAAGAACTGTATGGAGAGCAATCTCGTATCGCAAGATACGAAGCGTCGAAAAAGTTATTTTCGGCAAAGATGGCCGTCGGATCATCAGTAGCCGAGCACGTGCTAAAGATGATCGGCTACATTGAGGAGCTCGCGGACCTAGGGACCACATTGGAGGGTGAACTCTATACGGATATAGTTCTCCAGTCCCTTCCTTCCACTTACGCCCAGTTCATATTGAACTTCAACTTACAAGAAAAAGAGGTTGAACTTTCAGAGCTCCTCAACATGCTGAGGAGCGCAGAGGGCACCCTACAGAAAGGTAGGGAAACATCCACTTTGTTTGTAGGAGGATCATCTTCTTCTAGGTCCAAGGCGAAAGCCAAGGGAAAGAAGAAGAAAGCCCCCGCCAAACCAAGGGGCGGTGTTAGTAAAGTGGATACGAAAGGAAAAACAAAAGCAACAAAGATAGCGGGGAAGCTTGTGGATAAGGAAGAATGCTTCTATTGTCATAAGAAAGGTCACTGGAAAAATGATTGCAGGGCTTGGAAAGCCAGAACACAGGAATTGAAGCAGGTTGCAGCTTCAGCTTCAGGTGTGTATGTTATTGAAAACTGTCTTTCAATAAACTCTACTTCCTGGGTATTGGATACCGGATTAGGATCTCATATCTGTAATTCTTTGCAGGCGTTGAGAAACCGTAGGGTTTTGAAGGCAGGTGACATGACCCTCAGAGTTGCGAACGGAGCTAGCATGGATGCTAAAGCCGTGGGGGACTATCACCTGGGAATGTCAGATGGACATGTTTTGGTTTTGCGTAATTGCTTTTTTGTACCCAACGCAACTTGTAATATCATTTCTGTATCTTTAGTTTCTAAAGAAGGTTATGAATTTGCGTTTGTAAGTAATGTTGTAAACATTCACCTTAATCAAGTTTTGATTGGGTCAGGTACATTGAGTAATGGTATATACGTATTGAACCAACCACAGATTTTCAATGTCCAGAATACACACAAAAGAAAGTCTCCAGAAATAAATCAGACTTTCTTGTGGCATTGTAGACTGGGTCACATCAATGAGAGAAGGTTGACTAAGTTACATACAGAAGGATATTTGAATGCGTTCGAATATCAATCGTATGCCACTTGTCAATCCTGTCTCAAAGGAAAGATGACAAAGACTCCGTTTACTGGACATGGGGTAAGAGCGAGCGAGCTCTTGGGACTCGTACACAGTGACGTGTGCGGTCCAATGTCTACACATGAGCGGAGCGGGTATTCTTACTTCATTACTTTTACGGATGACTTCTCAAGGTACGGTTATGTCTTCTTAATGAAACATAAGTCCGAGGCCTTTGGAAAATTCCAGGAGTATAAGAATGAAGTAGAGAAACAGACCGGCAAAAGTATTAAGATTCTAAGATCGGATCGAGGTGGAGAATACTTAAGTGCCGAGTTCCTGGACTATTTAAAAGAGAACGGAATTCTCTCTCAGCTTACTCCTCCATACACCCCGCAACATAACGGTGTATCGGAGAGACGGAACCGCACCCTATTGGATATGGTGCGGTCCATGATGAGTAACGCTGAGTTACCGCGATCATTCTGGGGATATGCGCTAGAATCAGCCGCATACCTTTTGAACCGAGTTCCCACTAAGACTGTGCCTACCACGCCATTTGAGATGTGGTGTGGGAAGAGACCCCATCTTAATCACATTAAGACATGGGGAAGTCCAGCTTTTGTCAAAAAGCAGCATGCGGACAAGCTCGAGGCACGCTCAGTACTGTGCAAGTTTGTGGGATATCAAAAGAATTCCAAGGGATATTTCTTCTACTGTGAAGAGGAACAAAAAGTTCTTGTTTCTCGTCATGCCCACTTTCTAGAACACCAGTTCATAGAAAAGGAAATAAGTGGGAGCGCAGTAGAACTGGAAGAAATTCCAGAACCACGGACTATTACTGAAAGTTTAGTGGAACCAGAGGGTTCGGAAGAACAGGATATTCCTACGCCGCTCCGCAGGAGTAGTAGGCAGACTCATCCGCCCGAGAGATACTACGGTTTTCTCATAGACGGGGATAGAGAGGATTGCATCATAGACTATGATGAGCCTACTAGCTTCCAGCAGGCCGTTCAAAGCGTTGACTCAGTGAAATGGCTGGATGCAATGCGGACCGAGATGGAGTCCATGTACACCAACAAGGTATGGACGTTGGACATTGCTCCAGACGGGGTAAAACCCGTAGGATGCAAGTGGATCTTCAAAAGGAAGATTGGTGTAGATGGACAGGTTGAGACCTATAAAGCTAGGCTAGTAGCAAAGGGTTTTCGTCAAAGACCTGGCTTGGACTATGACGAAACCTTTTCTCCAGTAGCCATGCTGAAATCCATTCGGATCCTTCTTGCCATTGCTGCCTTCCACGATTATGAGATCTGGCAAATGGACGTAAAGACCGCTTTTCTAAATGAAAATTTAGAGGAGTGTGTCTATATGGACCAGCCAGAGGGTTTCATTCAGAGTGGGAGCAGCGGAAAGGTGTGCAAGTTACTTAAGTCCATCTATGGACTAAAGCAGGCATCGCGGAGTTGGAACATCTGCTTTGATGAGACGGTCAAAGAATTTGGCTTTATCAAAAATCCAGATGAACCATGCATCTATAGTAGATTTGTAGCGAGAACTGTAGTATTCCTCGTTTTATACGTGGATGACATTCTCTTAATAGGAAATGACATTCCTATGCTACAATCTGTCAAGGGGTTCTTGTCACACAGGTTCTCCATGAAAGACCTGGGTGATGCCTCGTACATTCTGGGTATCCGGATCTACCGTGACAGATCCAAGAGGATATTAGGACTTTCACAGTCCAGGTACATCGACACCATACTGAAAAGATTCAGTATGGAAGATTCCAAGCGCGGTAACCTACCGGCTTGTCACGGGATCACCCTCTCCAAAGAGATGTCTCCCAAGACTGATTTGGAGAGGGATCGCATGTCTATTATACCCTACGCTTCTGCGGTAGGCTCTATAATGTATGCGATGTTGTGTACCAGACCGGATGTAGCTTATGCACTGAGTGTGGTAAGCCGGTATCAGTCAAACCCTGGGGAGAAACACTGGATAGCGGTAAAGAACATTCTCAAGTACCTGAGAAGGACTAAGGAGATGTTCTTGGTGTATGGCGGAAAAGACCTCCAGATCGAGGCCTTTGCTGACTCCGGCTTCCAGAGTGACAAGGATGATTCCAAGTCCATGTCGGGTTTTGTCTTTACCCTCAATGGAGGGGCGGTGTGTTGGAAGAGTTCCAAACAGGAAACCGTTGCAGACTCGACGATGGAAGCGGAATACATCGCTGCATCTGATGCCGCAAAAGAAGCTGTCTGGATGAGGAAGTTCTTGAAAGAACTTCAGGTGGTTCCGCCCATTGTTGATCCAATACCTCTGTATTGCGACAACAACGGGGCTATAGCTTTAGCGAAGGAACCCAGGTCCCATCAGAGATCCCGACACATCTTGAGGCGGTATCACCTGATCAGGGAGATCGTAGATCGCCAGGAGATCGAGGTTCGGAGAGTCGCTTCAGAAGATAACACTGCAGATCCATTCACCAAGGCCCTGCCCCAGACTCAGTTCGAGCGGCTGATCGAGATGATAGGTCTTCAATACGCCAGTACATGGCCTTAGTGCAAGTGGGAGATTGTTAGTGTATATGCCCTTGAGGCCATTACTGTATCATACTAGTTTGTATATTACTTAATGGAAGCTTGGGATATTCACCTTGTATATACAATCTTGCTCAAAATAGTAGTATGCTACTTGGTTTGTTTCTACTTCAATGTGTACATGTGTTTATTTTTGTATATCGCCTATACACATTAGTGGAGCCCTTAGGATCTTTGCTTGATTACCAGCGATGTGATGGCCGTCACACTAGTGGGGCTGGGTAATCTATAAGCACATCCTTATGCAGGTCCCTGGTCGCAGGACTATCGAGACAGGGTATCGATACTCCGGAGTAGACCAGCGCATGCGCTTCTCATCCCAGTGTGGGAGACGGTCTGTCCCACAGCCGTCAGTACGTCATACTTGAGATAGTATGCGGGTGCTCGTTAGGTTACGGGTACACTGGACAGGACTCGTCGGGAACTGACTAGTTGGTATTATGCCTATCGTCAGTTATCAGTTCCCAGGTGACATGAGTACAGCTTAGTCCGCTGACTTGACACTGTCACTTCGCCTCGAGTGTGTTCCCACTGTACTTTGATCACTACCCTACCACGACTCAAAGGAGTCGTGCAAACAGGTAGTGGTTGGGTGCAGTCCTGAAGCACTTGGAGGCAGTGACGGTCAGACAGGATTCGTCTCTCCCGGTATTGGGGGTTGACATCGCGCTGTGTCTAAGAGAGCCATTACACGAGTAGTCCCTGGCCAGGGCAAACGAGATATACTGGTAGGCTTCCAGTGTTATCTCAGGGTGTTTGGGGCTTCGCTCCGGCACGACTTGTACCGCTATTGGGGGACTGACGTTTACCGCCCCCTAGGCCCGCCATGCGATGTATCAGACGAACAGACCGGACTGTACGGAGAATGTCACACTCAGGCTCAGTAGGAGTTCAGATGGGTTTCGCCTCGTCGGTCTTCTTGTCGGCATTACCTGGGGACCGTTACGCACAGCTAGTGCCGCTTGCGGTCTGTGGTTAAACCCACTACCAGCGTAGTGTCGAGTCTTTAGAGTCCCACACAGAAAGCTTTTCGCCTTTAGGCAAAAGAGTAGAGGTCGCATGGTATTGCGACAGGTCGCATGGTTTTGCGACAGGGTTCGGTCACATCCGTGCACTTGTGCACGAACAGTGTCCGGACAGTTTACACTAGCGGGCTTTGGTTTAAGCCGGATCCTAGTGTACCTTGTGGGATTGGATTTATCCAGTTTGCATTCGTGTTCCTCGGAACGCGGATGCGGGTGTGTATGCACAGTTGACAGGGAGACAGAGCAGTGGATTCTCATTAGGGTTGTTGACAGTTGACCGTTGACTATTTGACTTTTTGCTCAACCCTAATGAGAATATGATATGTGATTAACTATTATATTGATTAAGTATTATGGTGACATGGTTGTTGACTTTTGTTGACTTTGTTGACTTGTTGACTTTTGTTGACTTGTTGACTTTGTTGACCGGTTGACTAGGCTTGACTAGTTGACCATCATGATAACCATAGCTATCATTTCATGGCAAAGACTTTTACTTGCTTGCTCATTTGTGTAAAATGAGTGCATGATATGATATGGTTATGGTTGCTTCAACCATCACATAAGACTTTTTTGGTATGATGAGTTATCATGACTTTGGATTATGAGAGGGTGAGAGACAAAATACTTGCTCATTCTTTCTTGCTCATTCTCTCTCTTGTTCTTGAGCTCTCCTTTTGCTCTCACCCTCTTGCTCTTGCTCCCTCTCTTGACTCTATGGTTCATATCTCTCATGAGTTGAGAATCAAGAACCATAGATAAAATCCCATTCTAATTCTTCTCTACTCATTCTAGTTCACTAGGTTTAGCAAACCAAGTGAACTAGTTTCTTCAAAGAACGAAGAAGGAGCTAAAGGTTGGAGCTTTCAGGTGGATCTATCTTCGGCGTACGGAGACGACGAGAAGAAGCCAATCCGGACCACCATCGGAGCTTGAAGACGAAGGAGTTCAAGACAAGCAAGGTATAACCCCCTAACCGAGTAGCTAGAAACTCATAGTTAGGTTGTTAGATAGATGTTTAACCAAGATCCGGGTTATAGGTCCATGTTACCACCTCCGTAAAAATCGTTTTTTACCAAATTCCACATTCCCGAAAGTAGCGGGAGAGGTAGCATTGACTTACAGACTTGCCGCGCCCGTAGGGGTCTAGGATTTCATTGCACAAGCTATCCACACGACCAGGGGAACGTCGGGTTTCAGTAGTGGCTCTGTGAAACCCGGGGATCCCAGATATCTGTATTGTTCTGTGATGCTGTACATTTCTGTGATGTTGCATTTTTTATCACGCCTTGAGCGAAATATAATATATTGGTATATATATTAGTAGATGTTGTATATATTTTACATCCGCGCTAGTCCAGTCCCCACTCTGTCGTTAGTTAGCTAACCTAACGGGTAATGACGGGACCCAGTGGCGAATGCGGATGGCATATACGTACGTCATATTATTTTCGTTCTTTGTGGTGTGATCAACTGATGGGACTGCGTTGATTCAGATCAATGCAAGTTAAAAACAAACCTAATCTGATGTTGTTGGAACACTTTTCAAAAAGCTGTTATTGCAAGGACGTTCTCTTTTGTTTTGCATCGTGATATTCAGTTGGAATATCCTGCTCCTCATTCTACGGGGAAAGAGCCGAGATCCCTTCACCGGGAGTGACCTCTTTAGCAAAGGTTTTCGTCACTATATTTTTATAAAGCTATCCGTTCCTTCAGCGATATCAAGTTCATTACGTTAAAGGTTTTCGCCAGAAACCATTCGTAGCCCTCCATCATTTCGGTTAAATATTCGGTAGTATTCAAGCTATGTATTTTGACCTCACGCCAAGGCATAGTGATTGGTAGCTGCCGGGTATTTATCTGTAGCATAGATAGATGCGTTGGTTTGGGACAGTCGTACTACTATTTTGGCCTACGTCAAGGGTATGTACGGGTGGGTTCAAATTAACCTGGATAATGATGGGCAGAACTTGACATGTGACTTATGATATTTTGACCTCACGCCAAGGTCATAAGAGCATGGGGCAGAAATCACATCGGGAGTTTCTAAAGAAACTGAAACTTGCCAGATATGCGCATACCTTCTGGAGTGTGACACCGTGAGCGGATTCCGTCACGTTATCATGCGATGATAGTTGGATCCCGATTCCCACTGATGAGTTGGTTTACTCCTCGGGTGATCCCGACTAATTCTTCTTTTAGGTTTGGAGGAGAATTTGACGGTACAGTGGGAGGTTTCCAGATTAGATAAATTGGTAACCATTCTGGTCTAGGTAAGAGTGCACGCTGAGTGTTTCTTTTCTCTCTCTCTTTGGCAGCGACCATTGACCCGACCCTAAGACTATGACTCAGTGACCAAGTTGACCGAACCTTCTTTAACACTGGCTTTTGGATTGTCAAAGTCGCTAACCTCATTGCCACTCCTACTTTTACCCTCTTCTCCAGGACACCCCGTATTACTACGAACGTCCACTTCCATTGGACAAAACCATCGTATGGTTAGATACGAACTCGAAGGAATTTATTCGAGGATAGTTTCTGGTTCTGGAGAAAACGGATAGGATTATTCAGTTGTCTTTTCCTTTTACCTTCTCTCAGGTTGCGAGTACTCCTTGGTTTAGGAGATAGTACACCTACTACGCAAATTGGATAGTCTTCTTCCAAACCATAGGCAGGTGCCGACCGATAGGGAATGAAGAAAACCAATTAGCATAACGATGGTGTGCAGAAGGTATTGAGTCAAGACAAAGCAAGGGATTAGTAAGAGGGCAAAGTAAATTGCGACTGCTATTCACGACCAAACCAAGTATTCCTTCGCCAATCCTAAATCACCTTTGTATTTCTCCAGGACACTCCGTATCACTACGAAGATCCACAGTTTATTGGATACTCCATCGTAAGGTTATATATGAACTCGAAAGGAACTTGTTCCAGTTCGGGGATGGATTCTGGTTCAGGAGAAATAGGAATAAGATTTATTCAGGTGTCTTTTATCTTCACCTTCTCTCGCATTGCGAGTGTTCCTAGGATTAGGACAGTACACCCATTATGCTTATTGGATAGTCTTCTTCCAAACCATAGGCTGGTGCCGAACGGTAGGGAAGGAAGAAAACCAATTGGCCTAAAGGGGTGTACAGAAGGTAATGACTAAAGACATATAAAGGGATTTAGAGAGGTGGCAAAGAATTGCATGGTTACAGTTGTGGATCTGGATAATGGAAGAGGCATTACTAGGAATACCAGGATACCCCAACGAAACATTTCAATGTTTCAGTTTCACTGTGTACTGTTAATAGAAAACTGATTTCCCGATTAGACACTTGCTCCAGGGTATGTATTTACCAAGTATGATTCTCACATCTGTATGGTTTTACAGATGATGAGTGGGAGTAAGTTATTGGGAATTGGGTGATCATCCTCATTATATCGGGATTCGTTGTAATCGGTGATATTTGAGGAAATCACCTGGGCTGTTTGCCGGTCGGCAAATATTTGGTTTTGAATATCCGCTGTTATGCACCAATTTCAAATCGATATATCTGTACGTCTATTTTCATAGAGTGAGATATACTTTTTGAAATTATGTCGATGACATTTACCTATATCAGTGGATGGTTAGGTAAGGAGCATTAAACAGCGGTGTAATTCTTCTTAACCATAAGTACAGTTTTCAACCTACGACACACAGTGAATGAGTTATCAGACTCAAGGGACTTATACAGAGTATTGTATGTTGTCCAGGGTCCATGAGGACAGAGGGGTTGGTCCTCGTACTATATTCGGTTTACTTATGACTTCTCTAGCTTTTAGACAAGTGTTTCGTGGAAACACAGGGTCCGAATTTTGAGAAGTTATAGGTATTTGAATAAAGTAGAGAATCAGGTATTGCAAGTATCGGGATTCTTCAAAGTGATCGAAGATGTAGATACTTGTGTATGGTATTCAGTTGATAGTGATGATTAAGAGAACTTGCTTCTCTTACAGGTTACTCATAATTGGAAGTATTCCTAAGTTGAGTAACGCTGATCGGCCTCTTTCCATTTAGTTGACATGCACTGGAGACAGCTGCATGATTTGAATCTGGTTCAATTAAATCAGTGCCTCTGGTTCTATATTGGATATAGAACAGTTCATATCTTAACGAAGTTAAGGTACGTGGAGTTGTCCGGCTTATGATTAACACCAGACACTGGACAACTCAAGGCACGTTTCTGTAATGGCTGTTTGTGGGTTGACCCAGGCTATGACGAGGGTTGATTTTCTACCATTTGGGAGATCAATAGTAATATTGTTCTAGACTCGCCACAGTTTTAATAAAAATGGATTTTTTCAAAAAAAAAAAAAGTAGTGGGAGTATGGTAGAACTGGAAGTGATTCCAGAACCACAAACGATTACTGAAGATTTGATAAGGAACCTAAAGATTCAATCTGGTTTGACATTCAATTGGCCACTCCGCAGATAAGGTGGGTAACCTCAGGCACCCGAGAGGTACTCCGGTAGCCTCAAGGACGGTGGCAGGGAGGTTCTTGTTTACCCACACTTGCCATTGCTGTTGTTCCAGACTGTGAGACCCGGCAGGAGGATGAGTATAGCGTCGTTCTAAACTTGCTTTAGAAGTGTACGTGTATATGACTCTGCCAGAGGGTTGTCGTAGTCAGTGGGAGCAGCGGAAGCATTGGTGGACAGGTAGCTTATGTCTATTTATAGACTAAAGCAGATATAGCGGAGATAGATCATCTATTTCTGACATGACAGTCATAGGTTTGACTTCATCAGAATAGAGGATGGGTCTGTTGAGAAGGTAGTAGGGTGTGATGTCATGGTATTTGGATGACATACACAGAGTAGGAAGTGATATTCCTACACTACAATCGGTTATACTTTGGTCGTCACACAGTGTTTTCTCCACACAGGACTTGGATATTACATCAGACATACTGGTTACTAGATCTATGGTTTTGGATCTAGATTTGGGTGGTTTCCCAATTAAGGGTACTTAGACAGCATTCTAAGAGTATTTAGAATGGACGACTCCTGGCACGGTAGTGTACCTGCAAGTGATGGAGTCACCATCTCTAAAGGTGTCTTACAGACTAAAGTAGAGAGGGATGTGCATGATTGACAGATCACTTGCTTAGGCAATTGAGTCAATCATGAGATGTCAAGTACTACACCAGATGTTGTTCTTGCACTCGATGCAATAAGTTGACATTGATCCAATCCTGGAGAAACAGTCGGAAGCAGTTTTAGAACATAAGTGGATGTTCTAGGGAAATTATAACGACAGCCTCATTCGGGAGACAGTTATCATTCCAGGCTTCCAAGGTGACATGGACGACAAGGAGGTTGTCAGAGTTATAGTTTTCCCTCTGACGAGGGGCAGTATTTTGGACAGATGGTCCAAGGCAATACTGAGGGAGGCATGGCGCAGGATACTGATTAAGTTCAGTTGACGGTACAGTCTAAGAAGTTTGGATTTGGAGTTCATTTATGAGCTAGGTCCCATCAGACATCCAGACACATTCTAAGACAGGTATTGCTCATTTCGGGAGATGGGTTTCTCCGCGAACTTGAGATTTAGAGAGAAATAGAAAGAAACATCAAGGCGGATCCACTCACTAAGGCTATTCCTCGAACGCAGTAGTTTCGCAAGCGAGCTTTGTGAGACTGACTAGTAGAGGAGTTGGGTGTTCGGTATCACACGTGCTGTGAGTATGCGACATCGCAATAATTAGCCTTGAGTGCAAGTGGGAGATTGTTGGAGATAGTGCCCTCAGATTCAATTATTCGATCACAGGCACGTGATTACAATGATTGATGGAGGACCTATCCCGATAGGACAGTCTTACTCGTGATGATAGTATGCTATCTGGTTTACCTTTATCATCGTGTACTGCTTTAGGTGACCTGACACGTCGCTATTGCACGTTGATAGAGCCCCTAGGATTCTTGCTTGACCACCAGCAGTATGAGGGCGATCATATACGTGGGAGCTGGTAGTCTATAAGCACATCCTTAAATGGTCCCTAGTCGTGTGAGTTTCGAGATAGGGCATCGATACTCCAGAGTAGACTAGTGTGTACATTCGAGACCCCGACGAGGGGCGGTGGCCGGTCTCACAAGCCACTGGTGCTAGTTCGTTCACCTAAGATGTATACAGGTGCTCATTGGGTTATGAGTACACCGGACAGGACTCGCCGGGAACATGCTAGTTGGTCATATACCAGACGTCAGATGGCAGTTCCCTGGTGACATGTGTACAGGTTAGTTCATCGACCTGGGGATCGTCATTTGTCTCGTGTGAGTTCCCACTGTACTTTGATTACTACCCTACCACGGCTCAAAGGAGTCGTGCAAACAGGTTTTAGTTGGGTACAGTCCCGAGCCACATGGAGGCAGTGAGCGTATCTTCAGGGGTTCGTCTCTCCCGGTATTGGGGGTGAGGTCGCGCTGTGTCTAGGAAAGCCATTACACGAAGCCCTCGGCCGAGGCAAGGAGATTTACTGGTAGGTATTCCAGTAGTATCTCAGGGTGTTCTGGGCTACACTCCGACACGACTTGTACCGCTTTTGGGGGTCTGACTTTCACCAACCCCCTAGGCCCGCCATGCGATGCTCATAGACGAACGGACCGGACTGTACGTATATTGTCACTGACAGGCTCAGTGGGGTGTCAGGATGAGTTCGCTCATCGACGTCCCTTTTAGTCAATACTTGGTAGCCCGTTGCGTATTGGCTTATACCTCTGACATGCTAGTGGTTATATCCACAACCATGGTGTTGACGAGTCTTTAGAGTCCCCCACATTCAGTTACTCAGCTTTCGGGAGAAACGCTGTAGAGGCCGTATGGAGATATGGCAAGGTCCGATCAGATACGTGCGGTATTGCACTGATCAGGATCGGACAGTTTGTACTATAGGCCGTATGGATATATGGCAGGGTTCGATCAGATACGTGCGGTATTGCACAGATCAGGATCGAACGGATATTACTAGCCGGCTTTGTTTTAAGCCGGATCCTAGTATAGTACAGTGTAGATTTTGTCTCATTGCATTTGTATTTCGGTCGGAATACAAATGCAGGTGTGTATGCACAGTATCGGGGTTTTCCTGTAATTTATTACGGGACCAGTTTTCTGGAGTTGCCAGTTTGCTTTACGTTTCGGCCAATTTCCTTTGTATCGTTCATTGGCCGAAGATTGGTGGAGGAGGGCTTATTTGCATTGTTGCAAATAGGCATTTGTGGAGGGGGTCTTTTGCATATTGCCATGTCATGATCACTTGACTTTTTGACTTCATCATGGTTGCTCCATACCTTGACCTTTTGACTTGACTTCTTGTCATGATGGCATGACTTTTGTAGACATGATTGTTGATGATGAGAGATGGTTGTTGGTTGAGTGTGGGTTTGATTTTGTGATGATTCTTTTTGCATGATAGCCTTCTCTCTCTCTCCATTGTATTATTGGATGGCTCTCTCATTTTCTATCATACTGCACTCTCTTTCTCTCCTCTCTTTGAGCATGGCCGGCCACTCCCATAGTGGGCTGTCCCAAATTCTTGGTGTGGGATTTTGCTTCATTTCATGTTGCAAAAATCCCACAAGATCAATCCAAAACGCTCCAAGTTCAATCCCTCCACCAAAAGGCAATTCCTACAACCCCAAATGAGACTTCTTCTCTAGATATTCTACAGCATATCTTGGGCACGTCGACTAGCCAGCTTCGTGCCCGAGTTGCCTCGGCATTGAGGCGGGAGCCCGTAAAAGAAGTAGGCGATGTGGTGCACTTCCGGCGACGAGGTGGAGACCGGAGCTTCCGCAGGAGATTGGGACGACGACGAGAAGACCGGAGGACTTGGATCAGTCGGTATATCTCTATTCCCCATCTTGTAGTTAGCTAGGACTAATTAATGGTTCGATCCGGGTTTTAGTGCGCAGTGGTGCCGGTTTGCTAAGTTCGCAAAATTAAAGTTTCTCACCGCTTCCGCATTTTGGCCTCGGGATGGAGGCCGGGGCGCCGCCGTGCACTTACAGCCCCTACAGAAGTCTGGGAGCATTTGGGGCTAAAGGGGCCGGCCACAAGTGTAGTGTGCTCGGGTCAATTCCGAGCTCTGGGGCTCGTGCTTGGTGTGTTGACTTGTGTTGACCCCCAATATCACTTTGGTGCTGCTGGTTTTCTCTAATTTGACTTGGTCTGCACCCAGGTTTTGGAGGGAAATTTGAATCTTTAAGTCAACACACTTCACATCATATCTTTATGCATTAACTACCCATCACTTCCATGCCCACTTGTCCCATGATTCATGGCTGCCCCATCCATGGTCCATGTGCCAAAGAGCATGTGTACACACTTGCATTGTGTTGGACCAAAATATTCTGCACACATTTTATTCGCAAAATCTCTTTGGATATCGGTCGGTTTCCAGTTCTGGTTGCAGTGTCGGCTCACATATGATATATCCGTGATTTTAAGTGTATTTCCAGTATTCTGTCACGGATACCTGTAATCTGTATTACTGAGCAGACACTGGTTAATAGTACCGATATATACAAAAATAGATAACGAATGAGCGGTATTAAAATGCAGTTTTCTGTGATAAACAAATACCCCAAACTTATCTTTTGCTCGTCCCGAGCAAAACAAAATCATAGCCTCACTTTCGCAGGGAACGTGATTGCACTGATCTCGTGCAACAAGCCGTTAAACCTCTAGGTGTCCCTAGTAGGAGGAGTGTTGTCTCCTGAGGATTTTCAGCAGATTACACCCATAAAATCTCGTCAAGCTAGTTCATAAGTTAACGTTGATTCTACTCCTACAGTTTAGTATCTAGGTTAGAAATTCTATTATCCTAAGTTAGAAATATTCAACCCTTATGTTTCACACCTCCTATTTATTTAACCTCAGATCCTATACGTTCCAAAAAAGTTTAGAAAGATGTTGGTATTTCCTGAGTTTTCCTTCTAAAGTGCGGTCTCAAATCAGGTATTTTTATCAGTTTTACGGAAAACATAAGTCTTATTCTTTATTTCTATCTTTCCTCCAAACATCGATTGTATACCCCTACGTGTGTGTAAATTTTCACCCCTACACTTAAGAATTCAATTCAAGCTATAGTACCCTTTCCCTAATGCCTAATACTACTTCTTTTTATTAAATGATGGACGGTGTTGCTCACACACCTTTCATGCGACTATTAATGCTTCTTGAGGCACTAACGGCCGATTACTGAATGTGTGAGCTTAAAGCGTAAATAGCAGTCTCCTGGTCTTGACTTTATTTATTTTTTTCATTTATTTTTCTTTTTATTTTCAAGACCGGATATATTTTTCACTGATGCTCTTTTAGTGTTTAGCTTTAAATTCCGTTCTTTTTCTTTCATACTAGGTTTTCACGCAAGAGTATTTCTATGTATCCTCTACTATCCCAAATTTTGAAGGTGCGTGTATGTGCAGTTTGTAGGGTATATACTTTCTAAATTTGAAATTAAGAATAGAAACTATTTTTCAGACTTATCCTTCAGTAAATCTTCAATACTTTTCCTTCATCTTGACTTAACTCAAGAACTGAACTCAAGATTACCTATTTCTAAAAAAAACTGTAAAGACGTATAATTACCAAGGTTAAATAAAATGAGGGTTATTTTTAGGGTTTTCAATTCCTAAGCCTAGAATTTAGTTATTCCTAACGTATCAACTAAACTTTCGGAATAAAAATCTAAGTTACCCTATTAGCTAACATGACAACAAAGTTTTTATATTTTTGTAAAATTTTCTGATTTTTGTGGGTTTTAAAATAAGTATGCAAATGCAAAAAATACAAATGAATGCGAAGGTGGAAAGCTTACCGAACACAAATACCCCCAAACTTAAACTTGGCAGTGCCCTCACTGTCAGGCTACACCAAGAGGGTCAAAATTGTCGGCGCTCCCCCAAATAAATTTATACAAAACAAAAAGCAAACCAAAAATATATACACAAAAAGATCCCCCCAAATTTAAGTGAAACAGTGTTTCCACTATTTAAGCGGTGAAGTTCAGGACTAGGGGGGAAAGAGCAGTATCAATCCCTATAGATCTTAATGCCCAATATATACGAGGTATCATCCAGGTCCTTCATGGAGAACTTTTGTGATAAGAACAGTTTGACCGATTGTAGTATAGGAACATCGTTTCCTATCAAAAGAATTCCATCCATGTACAATACGAGGAATGCGACAGTACTCCCTACAATCCTCTTATGAATACAAGGTTCATCTGGATTTTTGACGAAATCAAACTCTTTGATAACATCATCAAAACAGATGTTCCAATTCCGTGATGCCTGCTTTAACTCATAAATGGATTTAAGCAACCTACATACTTTCCCGCTGCTCCCACTATCAATGAAGCCCTCTGGCTGATCCATATAAACGCATTCTTCTAAATCACCATTTAGAAATGCAGTTTTAACGTCCATCTACCAGATTTCATAGTCGTAGTGAGCAGCAATAGCAAGTAGAATCCGAATGGATTTAAGCATGGCTACCGGAGAGAAAGTTTCGTCATAGTCCAATCCTGGTCTTTTACGAAAACCTTTCGCTACTAGTCTTGCCTTATAGGTCTCCACCTGCTCATCTACACCGATCTTTTTTTTAAAGATCCATTTTCACCCTACGGGTTTTACCCCAGAGGGTACAACTTCCAAACTCCATACTTTGTTGGTGTACATAGACTCCATTTCGGATCTCATGGCATCCAGCCACTTCACAGAGTCACCACTCGTGATAGCTTGCTGAAAACTGGTAGGATCATCATCATCCATGATGCAATCTTCTCTATCACCATCAATAAGAAAACCGTAGTATCTCTTCGGTGGGCGAAAAGTCCTACCAGATCTACGGAGTGGCTGAGGTTCATAAGATTCTGTTGCAACATCAGGTTCAACCAAATCGTCATTTGTAACTTGTGTTTCTAGAACCTCTTCTAGTTCTACCACATTGCCATCAGTATTTGTAAAAAATTCATTTTCTAAAAATGTGGTATGTCAAGAAACAAACATCTTTTGTTCCTCCTTGAGGTAGAAAAGATATCCATATGAGTGTTTGTGATATCCCACAAACTTACACATGACTGACCATGTTTCGAGTTTGTTCGGATTCTGCTTTTTGACATAAGCCGGACAACCCCAAATCCTAACTCGTTTAAGAGATGGTCTCTTCCCATACCATATCTCATATGGTGCGGTAGACACGGTCTTGGTTTGAACCTTGTTCAACATATACGCTGCAGTCTCCAATGCATGCCCCTAAAAAGAAAGAGGTAACTCAGCATCACTCATCATGGATCGTACCATATCTAATAGGGTCTGATTCCGTCGTTCTGACACACCGTTGTGCTGTGGTGTGTAAGGGGGAGTGAGCTGAGAGAGAATCCCATTCTCTTTTAGGAAGTTCGAAAATTCTGTATTTAAGTAATCTCCACCTCGATATGATCGAAGTTTCTTGATACTCAATCCGGTTTTTTTTTCTACTTCAAGTTTGTACTCCTTGAATTTCTCAAAAGCTTCATACTTATGCTTTAATAAAAACACATGACGGAATCTTGAGAAATCATCAGTAAAAGTTATGAAGTAAGAAAAACCGCCTCTCGCATGTGTAGACATTGGCCCGCATACATCACTATGTATGAGACCTAAGAGTTCTCCAGCTCTTTCTCCGTGTCCAGTAAATGGAGTTTTGTTCATCTTAACTTTGATACAAGACTGACAAGTCGCATAAGATTTATATTCAAAAGGGTTTAAATATCCATCTTTATGAAGCTTGTTTAGTCTTGTCTCATTAATATGACCAAGTCTACAATGCCAAAGAAAAGCTTCATTTATATCTGAAAACTTTCTTTTATTAGTGTGTTGTATGTTTAAAACTGTGTATTGATTTAGGACATATATCCCGTTATTAAGTGTACCATACCCAACTAACTCTTGATTCGGGTTAATGTTCATAACATTATTTTGCAATACAAAATGATATCCATCATTGTCCAACAAAGAAACGGATATTATATTACAAAGCATACTTGGTACAAAATAACATGGGTTCAAAACCAATATACAACCCGATGGCAACCCCAGGTGATACTCTCCAACTGAAACTGCATGTACATTAGAACCATTTCCAACCCGGAGAATATGATCACCAGTTTTCAAAACTCTGCTATTTCTCAAGCCCAGCACAGAATTGCAGATATGAGAACCCGAACCAGTATCCAATACTCAGGAAGCAGAGTTTATAGAAAAACAGTTTTCAGTCACGAACACACCTGAAGCGGAAGCATCATCATGCTTCTTTTTTTTGAGATCAAGGTACTCGGTGCAGTTTCGCTTCCAGTGCCCCGTCTTTTTGCAGTAAAAACGTTCTCCCTTTCCCGACTCTTTAGCCTTGGATTTATCTTTTCCCTTTGCCTTTTTCACTCCTCATTTCGGTTAGATAGGCTTCTTCTTCGCCTTTCCCTTAGCCTTAGCTTTTGGGAAAGAAGAGGAAGATGGTCCAGCAAACAGAGTGGGAGTCTTAGCTGTCTTAAGCGTACTCTCTGCACTTCTCAACATATTGAGAAGCTCGGGTAGTGACTTCTCCATGTTATGCATGTTGAAGTTCACTATGAATGGAGCAAAGGTAGGGGGAAGAGACTGTAGAACAATATCAACATATTGTTTGTTCTCCATTGTCCATCCGAGGCCCTCCAGCTCTTCAATAAGAGCTATCATCTTCAAGACATGGTCACCTACTGGTGTACCAGGAGCCATCCGTGTCTGAAACAACTTTCGAGACGCTTCGTATCTTTGGGTACGAGATTGCTCTCCATACAACTCTTTTGTATGGAGAAAGATGGATTGAACGCCCATCTTTTCATGCTACTGCTGATGTGTATTGTCCATCGATGCAAGCGTGAGGCATTTGGCGGTGGCACAGTCAATATCCCAAGTCTTGCGGATTTCCATATCTGCTACAGAAGATTTAGGGCCTGGGATGGACGGGGTTTTAGTAGTGAGGACATATATGATACCTTATCATATGTGAGAGCAATGTTAATGTTCCTCAGCCAGTCTTTATAGTTCGGTCTGGTTAGCTTATTTTTCTCTAATAAAAGCTTAAGCCCAGTCATGGGTATCTGCCATTAGGAGAAAGAAAAGAAAACACTTAGCGAAAGCTCTTGCAAAAATCAAATTGGTTATTATCTTATCTAATCGATGTCTCCCACTGCTTTTATCAAATTTTCCTTCAAATCTTAAAAAGAAAATTAGACAGGATTAATTACATTCTACAACTTCGCTAACCGTTCAGCCAGGCCAATGTCGGTACTTTGAGGGAGGTTTCCCATGCTTTCGCACGGACCTAATTAAAATAAACCTCATTTTTTCAGAGATATAACCCCGTTGACACCTTTCTAGACACCTAATTGGTTAGCTAATTTTAAAGTGCAAAACTCTCCTAGGAGTAACTCTTACTCACAATAGGATCGGGATCCAACTATCACATAGAAGGTATGCAATCTCATTGCAAATCTCAACTTTTGAAACTCTCGATATGGTTTTTACCCCTAGTGACTTATGACCTTGACTATAATCAACATATCATAAGCACTAGTCAAGTTCTACCCGTAATTTCATGATTAATTAGACCCACCCACATGACCCTTGACTATAATCAACATAATCACATGAATGTCCTAATTAATCGCATCATATGCTGTGTAAGAAGACATCACTTAGCTACCGTACACTACGCCTTGACTATAATCAACATACGTAGCACGAATACTAAGTACTCTACTTCCTAAAATGACGGAGGGTTTGCGGATGGTTTTTAAGAAAACCTTTAACGCTTTGAACTTGATATCGTTGTAGAATCAAATAGTTTTCAAAAGGAGTGGCTTAAGCTCCATAATTTTGAAATTTTGCTTTTTCGTAAAAAGCCGAGTGGGTTTCAAATCCGATTCTACAACATCTGTTTAGGTTTATTTTTCTTTACATTAATCTCATTAATGTAGTCCCATCATTTAAGTCCTTAAGCCATCACAGGAAAGAAACGAAAATAGAACGTACGCTTATGCCATCCGCATTCGCCACGGTGTCCCGTTATGTACCGTTAGGTTACTTAACTAACTGCATAGCGGGGCGGGACTAGTGCGGATGTAAAACATAAGTAACGTTTATTATATATCATATATATAATATACCATTCATCTCATCATATTAAGTGATCACATCACAGAATATCAACAGCAGAAGCACATATATGAAAATATAGGATATATTAGGAGGTCCGTATTTTGTATTTAGCCAACAATAGAAAATACGGATTTCACGGTCGTGGTGAATAGAAAAACCCACATCCCTAGACCCCTACAAGAGCGGCAAGTGGCCCTACTAATTCTAGAGTTAGGAGACCCGATCTCGACTCCTCGAGATGGCCTCCCACTGGACCCTAGAACCCGGTCACTTGTGCTCCCCACCTTGGGTCTATCCTAATGCGGAAAAATAAATAATATACATCAATATTGGTGACATCATCCTCAACCCGGATGTGCCCCAATAAAAGAATATTACATACAATGAATTTTACATGAATGAAAAGAAAAACTCTCATCTCACATAAAACCCCAAGGCCATTCAATCACGACGATCCTATACATCATATCACAGCAACACATAACATCACATGTCATCAACGTAAGCAAGTATGCGTATCCCAATTGTCGTTGACGTATAGCAACGAAACCGGCGATACACCACATACTACACTTACGGTCGCAGAAAAGAAGTATCAAACTACAACATTTGGAATCAACACATCCCTTAGAAATCATAAATCCGGAATATCTTATATTTCGGATTTCATGTCTAACATTGTAAATCTTACATTTATGTCTCAAATATGAAAACACTTTCCAAAAGAACTCGGATAATTCAACAAGATTCCCGATTCCACCCGAGACCGAAAAGTTAGATTTACAACCAACTAATCAATTTTCACAAAACCAATTAGTGTAGATTCCAAATATTGTATTTTGATCACATATAGCTAGACGATGTTAAACCTTTCGATCGAATCAACAAGCACCCACATTTCCCAGAGAGCTCAACACTTGAGCATGATTAAAAAATACCTAAAAACATGCCACAGTACCTACGGACCAACCGTAGAAGGGCCAACCCTTGCCTCACCTATGGCGCCGCGAAACTACGGCAAACCCTAGGGTTTAGCCGCAGTTCCGTGGTCACAGAATCGAGTTAGGGTTTCATTCTTCTATAGGTTCCATAGAATTACCTGCATGATTCATTGAATATATTTAACCTGGAAAATACCGGTGTTTGATGTTTGTTCGAACTGTTAAACGTCGTTTAGGTTACCTAAAACGATGTTAAAATCGACTAAGAAACACTTCGAATTATCCCCTTAACAAATTAGCCTCACATGAAATTTTGGACTAAACAAACAATACCTGAAACCCCAAAATATACAGACCAGAGCACCAAAGAAAAACGAGGTGAAAATGAGCTACATGGACCGGCCAGCTCGGAAATTGTGAGCTTTTCCCCGGGTCAAATCCGGTGGAATGGCCTCGTTTTTCTCCCATGTTCTAAATGCATCATATGCAAGCTTCTGTATATGTTTAAATAATTTTAGGAGATCATTTTAAAAACAACAGAGAGCATATTTTAGGGTTCCAGTTTTTAGAAGTTTCGGAGTTGTTTCGGTTTCGTAAGATATCTAACATCGTCTAAATTTCTAGCTTGGCTCTGATACCACTGTAGGGTTTATCTAGCACCATGCCTAGGGTTTGGTTTGCATCAAACATGCTACAACAAAAATTTAGGGGTGCTAAACAAAACCGACCATGAATCGAACTAGAAATTTAGGGTAACGAGAAATAGTATCACATACTAAATGAGTGTCTAACACCAAGAAGGTAGAATTACAACCTCTGTAGACCTCCCTCTTGGCTCCTTGGATCGACTTGGAGTTTGAACCGGTTTGCTAGAGTCCTTTAAAGTCCACGATGATCCACCACGGAGTCTCTTTGCTCAAGCTCCTTACTCCACTTGATCAAGATGAAAATGAAGCAAACAATCTACACTAGTGGGATAGACTAAAGTAGAATGGTGATGTGCGTTGTGATCTCACTTCAAAACCTTTTCTTTTTCTTTTCTGCAATCACTTTCTAAAACCTAGAGAGTATCAAGGAGGAAGAGGAGGAAGGAGATGGCTTAACCTAACTCAAGAATGAGAATGTGATAATAATCAAGAGAGGGAGAGGGTTATGTCATCCCAAACCATGGTTACAAAATATCTAGATATTTTGATATTGAGTTAACCAAAACCATGGGCAATAAAACCATGGTTTTGACTTAAGTCAACTAAAGAAAAGTGTAGAAACTCAAAACCATGATTTAATTTCCATTTAGGTTTTTCTCAATAATCAAAATATGTAAATATTTTACCATGTGAGTCTTGTATTGTCATCACCATTGTATCATCAACCATGACACATGTATGCATGCATGTGTGCATCCATATCAATATATACATACATACACTCATGCATACAACATAAAGAAATAGGTTTTAATAAGTGTGCTAATGGTCATTCATATTAAATCAACACTTGATTTAATGATCCAGTCATATCAAATACGACCCGACCAATAGTAAACGCTGAATTAAAACGTGGTATCATATACTCGCATTTAATCAAGCTCCCGCGCATATCCCCATATGCACCCCCACATCTTTTCGCCTAAGCTAGGAAACCCCTCTGTGGGACTCTAAGACTCGTTAATACGCTAGCAGTAGGCAGTGATCATATCATTAAACCACAAACCGTCAGCGGCACTAGCTGTACATAACGGCTTCCAGGTATTGAGCGATCAAAAGAGAAACAAGCGAACCTGTCAAAACTCCCATCGAGCCAACTGGCAACACTTACCGTACAGTCCGGTCTCTTCGTCAGATATGCTGCATATCAAGTCTAGGGATGGTGTCATCGACCCCAAAAACTTAATAAGTCATGCCGGTATATGGCCTATAACAGATCGAGAAACTACTGATAACACTTATCAGTAAATCTCAACAGCCCTGGCCAGAGACTACCTGTTATAGCCAATCGAGCATAGCGCTGTTAGTTGTATGTATGCCCTAGAGGCCATTATTGTACATGAGATGTATATTATAGTGGATTCTGGGACATATATAGGGAGGACTTTCTTGCTCGACATGATAGTATGCTATCTGGTTGCTCTTTACCTAACCATGGAGATTAGTATACAGATACTGTCTTGCTCTCGCATGTTGGTAAAGCCCTTAGGATGTATACTTGACTACCAGGATTATGATGCAGATCATACTAGTGGGGCCTGGGCAGTCCATGAGTTCATCCTTCAATTATTCATAGTCGTGGAAGTTGTTCCCTCATGGGAATTAAATAAAATACAGATAAAACAGCAAAGAAAACCTTAAATGAGGCATCACATGCCTACACGTGACCGGGCATCACGTGTCAACACATGACCAGGCCTCACGTGCAGACACGTGACCATTTACAGGCAAAGCCTGTAGACACTGAATAAAATAAACAAATTGGAAATGTTGTGTCAGTGGGGTCACGTGTCAACACGTGACCAGGCCTCACGTGCAGACACATGACCATTTACAGGCAAAGCCTGTAGAATAAAATAAACAAATTGGAAATGTTGTGTCAGTGAGGTCACGTATCAACACATGACCAGGCCTCACGTCCAGACACGTGACCATTTACAGGCAAAGCCTGTAGACACAGAATTAAATTCTAATTTGAATGCTTTATCAAATGGGGTCACGTGCCAACACATGATAAACTCCTAAACCATCTGAACTAATAGAATTAAATTCTAATTAAGAGGGAATCTAAAACCCTAATTGGAAAATATTTCTCTAGATCTTTCCAAACAAAAAGATTGCACTCTGTAAAGTGGAGCATCGTTGGATTAAAAAATCCAATGGTGATTAAAAATCACCAATTTATAGAAAGATTCTATACAAGGAAAGATTTTCCTAAAATCTGCCAGGAACAACAAATAAAATATTTTTTGGATTAAAAATCCAATGGTGAATAAAATTCACCGAGTAATCTAAAAGATCATGTTGGTTACAAAATCAATCAAAATCTTTCAATGAAAGATTGACTAAACAAACTGATTCTTTTCTTTCTCCTATAAATAGGAGCCAAGAAGAGAAGGAAAAAAAGAAAGACAATAACAGAGAGAGAAAAAATAAGAGAATTTAATTCTCCAAAAAGAAGAAGATCTCTTCAGAAAAGAAAGAAACCCTAGGTAAGAGAGGGAAAGAGATCATTCTATAAGCTCCCACAAAACAAAAAGAGAATTTAATTCTCAAACTAAGAGTTTAACTCTTCTGAATAAGAACTTAGTTCTTCTTTTGGTTGAAGATCTGCAGAAGCAGATATCCCCATAAGTTGAGAATTTAATTCTCATCAGGGGGATTCTGCCATGCAGATCTAAAGCCTAAGGGAGGATCTAAGTTCAGAGAATTTTATTCTCCCACAAATCACATAGGAATTTAATTGCTCCAACAAAGATAGGGTTTAACCCTTAATATAAGAACTTAGTTCTTCCTCTGGTTGAAGATCTGCAGAAGCAGATCTCCTCATAAGTTGAGAATTTAATTCTCATCGGGGAGATTCTGCCATGCAGATCCAAAACTTAGAGGGAGAATTGGGTTTAAAGAATTTGATTCTTCCAAATACATAGGAATTTAATTCCTCTAAATAAAATTAAGGTTTAACCCTATAAAAGAATTTAATTCTTAAATAAGGGACTTAGACTTTTCAAGTACGTAAAAAGATCAAGTACCCAATATGATCACGTGGCAACACGTGACCCTCCCCTCAATGGTAAAAAAAGAATGAATGAGATGGGGTCACGTGCTCTCATGTGACCCTTGAATAAATTCCTCAAAATAAAGAGAACAAAGCCAAGTCAGGACAAATTTTGGGCGCCTCACGTGTCCCCACGTGACCCCTGACAAACACCTATCTAAAAAAGAGAAAACGAGGTAAAACTGAGGAGTTAATACACAATCCATGGGCACCATCACGTGTTCACACGTGATGATCACAAAGATTAAGTGTTTAACACTTACCTGCATATTCTGAGAATAAAATAAAGGAAGCTTGGCCCAATCCTCGGGAGCCTCACGTGTCCTTACGTGTGCACTTCATTTTTTTAGTGTTTAACACTATTTTAAGTGCTTCATCCCTAGTGTTTGACACTATTTTAAATTCATCACGTGGGAACACGTGATCGCCAAATATGTGCTAGTGTTTAACACTATATTCAAACCAGTCTTAGCCCAAATTAGCTAAGTCTTCCAGAGGCAAGACTCACCGTTGACTGAATCTCAAATACACTCTTGTCTTCCAAAATTGATCATCTCATATGGCATACGAGTGCTCAACACTCAATAAAAGACAAAAATATTGTCAGAACCCAGACCCATGCTTAGCATTGCTAAATAGAGGGGGGCTGAGCCCAGACAAATGTTCAGCAGCCCAAACAAATGTCCAACATTTTAAACCTAATTGGACTTTGCCTAAGTTGGCCATGAGTCCTCAATTCAGATTTAATTGAGCCCATGTGCTCATAATCTAATTAATTGGTCTTAGTCCCAAGTTGGACTACAGATCTCCAACCCACATCGGTTCAAGGGTACATCTCTTCATTCCTCTGATATGTGTCGTTGTAATTCTTCAACGTCTTCAGAGAGATAACGGGTCCCGACAACCAGCAAATCTTACAGACTATGATGTCTCTAAACTGGACTGTGAGGTCCTTAAACTCATGGACTATGATGTCCTTAATCTTAAGGTCCGTGATGTCCCTAAACTAAACCCTACAGACTATGATGTCTCTAAACTGGACTGTGAGGTCCTTAAACTCATGGACTATGATGTCCTTAACCTTTACAGACTATGATGTCATTAAACTGGATCGAGATGTCCTTAAACTAACATTGGACCATAATGTCCTTAAACTAATGGACCGCAATATCCCTAAACTAAACAATAGAGCCCAAATGATCTTTTATTGGATCTAAATGATCCTGTTAAGTTGATCTTAGTCTAAAATTAGACTAACATATCCTTAACAAACGTTTAAGTTGATCTTAGTCTCAAATGAGATTAACGATCCTTAAACCCAACCCAAAACCCAAATCTAAGAAAATACGGATTTGGACTAATGCACGCCTTACGGGCGACAACATAAATTAGTCTCCGTATACAATCCACGGGCAACCAAAAACAAAACAAACACCCACGACACGAAGTGACCATCTGGAGAAGGAGAAAGTGGTTACCGTGATGCGGTAGCGTAATTAACTACAGGGGCTTGCGCCTACAGGGAAGAGCGTCCCCACAATCAAAACCCCCTCAAATGAGGGGGGAATCTGTCGAAGTCTGCTACATCGGCCGCATCCGTTTAAACCTTCGATACATGGTGCCATAAATCAACTTGGCATCTTCGGAGAGGTGGACAGATAGCACCAAATACCATCTGCCCCCGAAATTCAGGCCGGAATTCCCAACGTCTCGGTCGCGTCTTTCGGCGGAAAACAGATTCTGGCACGCCCGGTGGGTCCTTTTCCTCTTTCCACTCCACACTTCGTGTATTGTATTTCGCGAACGAATCGCAGTTTGATATGGTTGCCTTTGGATGTGAAGTACTAAGATTTGGTATCTTGCTCCGTGCAGAAAACAGAAGATCAATGGCTTCAAACTGCACTAACTGCAACTGCAACTCTCGCTCTGCCCCGTCTGGAGGAGTAACCTACGGGCCCCAAGCGGCCTCCCTTTTTACAATTCCGGTGGAACAAATGACCCAAGCCACCACTGGGTTATTCTTCGGGACCATGATCCCGCCAACAAGCTTCAGCACTCATGTACCATTGCAAGACGCTTCAAAGAAGTCGGTCTTTGATCGGCTTGCCACTACTGCGGCCCCTCTCAACGGGTCGTCCAAGTCTACTACCTCAGTTTTCAACAGACTGGGCCGAAGCTCAGATGGGCCCACGAAGAAGCCCACAATTCCTGAAGAGGTTATCCCGAAGTGGATAGCCATTCCTGCCCCTGAAGCCGTCAGAGCAGCTTCCCCTGCTTAGGAATCGGTCTTTGCAAGACTGGACGTTTCAGCCCCCATTCCAGACAAAGTCATGAAGGCCGTTTCCCCTGTTCGAAAGTCGGCCTTCGCAAGACTGACTATCCCTTCCCAACGGACGTCAGTCTTCGACAGGCTAGCACCAATAACATTCCCTCCTCAAAATAAGGGGCATGAGGAAGCTCAACCAACAGCGGAGGTGATCCCGGCCGCTCGACATGCTCGACGCCGCCACTGGAGCCGAGTAAGGAAAGCTGGGGGCAGCTCTCCATCTGGACTGACTCCGCCAGCTCCAATGGTGGAAGTTGATGTTGTTGTTCCAACTAGGAACAGCTTTGTACTACTTAACATGGTGCTCAGGAATTCACCAACCGCCGTGCTAAAAAAGTCTCCTCCGCCTGTAGAGAGCGCTACAAGGGCGAAGCTGGAGCAGCCTCCTCAGCGGCTGTCCTCTAAAATTCATAAGATTTGGCGACAGGTCCAACACTCCGTGGTCAACCGAGACTACTCCCGCCGACAGGAAAAGATAAAGGTTCGGCAAGAAAAAGACCACCCTGTCATACCGCAGGAGATGTCATCTACTTGGGTGCTCGCTGCAACGGCCCCCTCGACTTCGACCGCCTACAAAAGGAGAAGGCCGGAGAAGATCCCTACGACCAATCTCAAAGGCACCGAACATAAACGCCCCAAGTCTGGGGGCTTGGTGGTGCACACTGTTTATATGGCATCCGGGAAAGAGGATAATTGTATCTCTACGGGTCATCGACCGCTTACGTGATCCGTGACAAAAGCCCAGGAGCAGCAACAGAAGCTTCAGGAAATGCTAACGCAAATGGCCGCACTCACTGGGCCAAAAGAAAGCCCGGAGGCGTCATCAGAGCAGCGTCATGAATAAGAAACTGATGCCGAATTCCTCCGAAAGAAAGACAGAGAGGCCGCGGAACAAGCGGCCAACATAAAACGAATGGCGCTCTTATTCTAAGACATGGTTGGGATGATGATACGGCCGGATCCTCCGGCTGAAGACCCTCTGATTGTCCTTGAAGATGACAGAGGGGAGACATCGAACCCTCTTCCGGCTTGTCCAGCAGCCAAAGAGGAGACCATCTCCAAAGCCGCCCTAGATGATTACGTCACTCAACAGATACGAGCTCACCATGTTAATGAAGCGGCCGGTCAGATTGTTAAGACTAGACGACCTTATCCGGGTTGGTACGACCAAATAAAGTACCCGCTGGGTTATACGATCCCTAAATTCCATGTATATAAGGGGACGGGAAACCCGCACTAACATGTTGCTCAATTTAGAGCCTTGTGCGGTAATACTGGAGGTGATGATAAACTACTGCTCCGCCAGTTTGTTGGCAGCTTGTCGGAGACAGCATTCGAGTGGTATTCGGAACTCCCGAATGACTCTATCAAGACATTTGCAGAGATGGAGCTGCTATTCACCCAACGTTTTGTGAGCGCTAATGAACGTACCCCAATCACGGCGCTGATCAACGCCAGGGTGAAGCCGGGAGAAACTTGGGTCCATTACGCGATACGGTGGCGGAATCTATGGTCGAAGTGCGAGCAGCGCATCGAAGAGGCTCCTGCAGTGGGCATGTTTGTGGGAACCCTCGATCCGCAGGCGACCATATCCCAATTCATGATGTTCTTCAAGCCGACCACCTTCCAGACCTTGATTGATAAGCTGGTCCAAATGAACCAGATGGGTCATAAGCCTTCCTCTTCAAAGACAGAGCCGCGGAATGAAAAGGGCAAAGCGAAAGCGACCTTTGTCGCCAATGCTCAACAACAGCCGAGCAACTTAAAACCGGTTGTTCGCCAAAGCAACGTGCGTCCACGCCAATCCTTCGAGGAGAGACTGGGACGTCCCTATTCGTTTCCGTGGGAGAAAACAAAGAGACTGTTTGAGCTGGCAGTGCGCAACAGGCTCATCAATCTGCCAGATCCAAGACGTCCGCTGCAGCCCGGCGATGCTAACAATCCCAATTACTGCCCTTACCACCGAGCAGTAAGCCATCCAATTGAAGATTGCTTCGTCTTTAAAGGCTGGATTGAAGACCAATACCAACAGGGCAAATTCGCACTGTCCGAGAACTGGAAAGTAAACCCGCCTCAACCGCATGCTCTTAAAAGGGGGGTCACGCCGGGGGCATCATCCTATTTTGTTGAAGAAGCTCCATGGGTGTTCGCTCTTTCAGTCAAGACGAAAAGGATGCTGAAAGATCTTCAAACATGCCCGGCGATCAGGTGGAAATATCCGTTAGAACCCGAGATCATCGAGGGAATGCTGAAGCCGCGCCCGACGCAAAAAAATTGGTAGCAATAATCAAAACGCTCAGGCCCAGGCGTCAAAGTCTTCGAAGAAAAAGAAGAAAACCAAAAAGCCCGTGAAGCCTGCTGACAAGCGCACGGACCTAGAAAAAACGCATCGACGCGCTGGAAGAATATAACCAGAAGGTGCGAACCCCGGTCACGCTCCAAGATTTTCTCGACCACATCCTTGAGGACAAAGACGATGACAATGATTGGGGAGAGGACTCGGCAGATGAAACTGAGGGCTATGAGGCAAGCTGCCACATAATCTCTCACTCGTTGATAGATGGTGAAGAAGCACCTGATGCAAAGAAACTGGGGGCAGATCCAGAACCGGAATCAAAACCCTTGGAATTGTCTGACAAGATCATCGACCTACTGCTGAACGAAGCCCGTCAGAAGAGCAAGGATGATCGAGAACACGAAATGGCTATATTCGAAAATGCCAGGAGTCAGCGTCAATTTAAAGAAGTCATAGTTCATGAAATACCCCAACCAGATCAAAGCACTTCTGTCGCCAGCAAAAGCAGGTTCAAGATGAAGAAACGGTTCGCCAAAGCCATATCGATGGGAATGAAGCTTCCACCCTCCGAAGGAAGCACTCCTGATGGGATACACCTTGACGAAGGGGATGCACATCCAAATTACTGCTTGTACCATCGAAAGAACACGCACCTTAATGAGGAATGCAACACCTTTAAAAATTGGTGGCAGGGATACGTTGCTCATCGACAGCAGTTCAAGCGGATGAAGCGCAAAACTCGTCGAGAACAAAAGAGCATGACAGATGAGCACGGAAGAACTGTCGGCAACTGTCACATGGTTGACAGCAAGGGATCGCAAGTTCCTACCTTCGGGAGCGATTCTGATGAAGAAATACCCCACGGCCCTCTCTTCAAAGAATCCACCTCCGAAACAGACGAGATGAAGACCTGCGAGAACATTCAGCTGTGCAATCGCACGCTACCTGAAAAGAATCTCAGACCCGCAAATAAGGGATCGAACAAAAAGGATAAGGGGAAAGAAAAGGTCCCTGAGGATATCGCCCTCGATGATCGAGTCATCGAAGAGCTTGCAGCCAAGGACCCGCCCAAGAAAAAAAAGGTGGATTACAACGTGCTGGCACACCTGAGGAAGATACCCTCGCAGCTAAGCATTCTCGACGCCCTTCTGTTATCCAAAGAGGCGAGAGATTCTCTGATCAAAGCGTTACAAGAACCCGGACAGTTTCAAGCTTTCCTCGCCGAAGAAAAAATGAAGGACGAGTTGGAGGAAGTGCACACTGCTGACATCACTTTCGGCGATGAAGACCTCCTCCTCGGGACGTGCGAGCATAACCGTCCGCTATATGTCGCTGGGTACTGTCATGACATCACGATAGGCAAAATGCTAGTCGACAATGGATCTTCCGTTAATCTCCTAAATATGAGGGTGCTAAAAGAAATCTTCATGAGCGTTCAACACCTCTCTCGGGATAAAATCACTATCTCCGGATTCGACTCCCAGTCATCACGGACGCTTGAGTCTGTGATACTGACGTTACGCTTTGGGCTGCTCGTCACTGATATCAAGTTCCACGTCATTGACGCCAAGACTTGCTACAATGTTTTGCTCGGCCGGCCTTGGTTACACGAGTACAACATTATCCCTTCTACACAGCATCAGTATATGAAGTACTTCAAAGATGGACTTGAATACACTGTGACAGGGGAACTAAACACATTCTCCGTGAATGAAGTCCGCAAATATGAAGATGCCAAGTACTTCATGCCAGATTTCGAAGACACGGAAAGATGTCGCAAACCGGAGAGCAAACAAAAAGCTATCACCACCATTCCGGTCTTCGGGAGCGATACCGAGGAGGACAAAGAGATAGTCTATCCTGGGCTGCCCCAATACACCAAGCCAGGACCGTCCACCCCTATATTGGTCTTCGGCAGTGACTCTGAAGACGAAATCAATGCAGTATTCTCTGCTCGGCCATCAATACAATCCCTCGCTGGCGATGATCGAAGTTTGCAAATTTCCATGGTTCTACAAGAGCATTACAAAGAGTTCGACGCACTTGATACCTATAGTGTGCAGGAACTGCAGACGTTCTACGTCCCTCCCAGGCGAAGAGATGAAAAGGCGATCCTCTTTTATCAATCCACGGAAACCAAAGTAGAGAAAGAAGTCTGGCATGGTGCCGATTCGACACTTGACAGACTTCATCCCATCCGACTGCCCAGATACTACACAGAAAGATTGAAGAGGCTGTTGAGGCACAAAGGCGTATCCTTTAAACAGACTGCTCGACAAGCTCAGTTCTACAATAGGATCTGGAACGTCCCCGGAACTCAGCGAATATTGCCCATCGGGAGAATCGAAAAGATCGGGCTTGGATACATTCGATCCAAGAAACGGGAGTGAGTCCACGGCTGCTACGTCATACATGACTTTGATGAAGAAGGAGATATTCTATTAAAAGACGCTAACCCTGAACCAAAACGAGGTCCCGCCATGAAAATGCCAAGTCCGTCGTTTGAAGAACAGATGGACAAGCTAATAAGGGAAGCGGGTCAAAAGGTCCGGGATGATCATAACCATGAAATGGCCATCTACGAGAAAGCCAGGACGCAACGCCTCCTTCAGCAGACTACAGATAATGATGGTGCCCTTCGTTGCCAGTCTGTCATACAGAAGACCCGACGCAAAAACAAAAACAAACTGAAGAACAGAAAAAACATTCGACAGCAACGAAGCGGATCCAAGAAGTCATGCGATCGAAAATCGAGCAGTCGAGATCCGTCTCTTATAAAGAAGATGAGTCGAGCATATTCTTTTCCCCAAGTAAAGACAAAGAAAATCTTCGACCTCGTCGTGAAGCATCAGATGATTACGCTCCCGGAGTCCAAGCACCCCGATCGAACAAATGAGGTTCATCACTCAGACTATTGCTCCTATCACCGGGCGATAGGACATCCTATTGAAGACTGCTTTACCTTCAAAGACTGGGTTGAAGACCAGTATCAACTCGGCAGATTCGCTCTATCCAACAATTGGAGGGTAAGCCCGCCACGGAAGCATGAATCAAAAGCCACTTATGCGATGAGAGTAGAACCAGATCAACATCGGTCTTGGAAACAATCTCATACCTGTCATGTAATAACGCCGACAGAAGAAGGAGGGCTCGAGAATATGGATGACCTCTCCTGGTGCTTCGAAAACGATGATGACGAAGTGATCTCAGAGTTTCCACCGGCTCCAAAAGAGCTGGAAGATGGGATACATACTACTGCAGATAACCTCAGAAAAATTGACCTGGGGAAGGCAAACGACCCGCGGCTTACGTTCGTCAGCGAGTTGCTGTCTGAAGAAAAGGTGGCTACGTTAAAAGATGTGCTCATGCAATATAAAGACTGTTTCACATGGAACTACTTCGAAATGCCGGGACTAGATCCAGAGGTAGCTGTGCACAACTTGGCGATATCTCCGGACATCAAGCCAATAAAATAAGCACCAAGAAAGATGCGGCTCGAACTTGAAATGAACATTAACGTCGAGGTCAAGAAGCTAATCGACTCCGGCTTCATCCAAGAGGTTCAGTACCCCGATTGGATCGCCAACATTGTCCCAGTCATGAAGAAGAATGGGACGGTGCGCATCTGCGTAGACTTTCGGGATCTCAACAAAGCCTATCCTAAGAATGACTTTCCCATACCAGTCACCGAGCTGATGATAGACAACACGTCCACTCACGAGGTCTTCTCCTTCATGGACGGCTCATCGGGGTATAATCAAATAAAAATGCATCCCGAAGACCAGAAGCATACCGCTTTTCGGACTCCGCTAGGCATATTCTGCTACAAAGTGATGCCCTTCGGTCTAAAGAGCGCCGGTGCTACCTATCAGAGGGCCATGACGAAGATCTTTGATGACCTTATACACGAGATTGTCAAATGTTATATCGACGACCTCGTGGTAAAAAGCAAATCGCACAAAGAGCATTGGGAGCATCTAAAAATAGTGTTCCAATGCCTTCGGAAATACAATCTGAAGATGAACCCTCTCAAATGCGCATTCGGAGTCTCCTCAGGTAAATTCCTAGGGTTCATTGTACGACATCGAGGCATAGAAATCGACCCGTCAAAGATCAAAGCGATTATAGAAATGCCCTCCCCATGAACTTTGAAGCAACTGCGGTCTCTCCAAGGGAAGCTCGCGTATATCCGGCGGTTCATAGCCAACCTCTCCGGAAAATGCCGCCCCTACAGTCACTTGATGAAGAAGGGAACCCCGTTCGTCTGCGATCGCAAATGCCAAAGAGCACTGGACGAAATCAAGCAATACCTACAGAATCCTCCGGTGCTGACCGCTCCAGTCAAGTGAAAGCCCCTCATTCTGTATACAACTACCCTTGAAGGTTCCTTAGGCGCGCTATGGGAACAAGAGAATGACCAAGGGAAGGAGAGAGCCCTATACTATTTGAGTCGAGTTCTCCTGGGGGCAGAAAACAATTACTCCCCCATTGAAAAACACAGCCTGGCGTTGATCTTCGCGATAACGAAGATCAGACACCATGCGTTGGCACATGAGGTCCATCTCATATCAAAGGTGGATCCTCTCAAATATTTGATGTCAAAGGCCATATTAACGGGACGGCTCGCTAAATGGGCCCTACTCTTAATGGAATTCTCGGTGACATACCGACCCCTTAAGGCAGTGAAAGGCCAGGTCATCGCCGACTTCCTCGTTGAGCATCCGATACCTGCCGATTCTCCTTTGAACTGCAAATTGCCTGACGAGCATGCGTTTGACACGATCGACAGGGAGAGAAGAGAGAATGATACCCGGTGGGAACTCTACTTCGATGGAGCATCTTCCATGAAGAAGCGCAAACAAAGAACCCCCATAATCAAATCAGTGGTAGGCCTCATCTTCGCGACTCCACAAGGAGGGATAATGCGCATTGCCTTTTCCTTGACAGAACTGAGGACAAACAACGAAGCCAAATACGAAGCTTTGATAGCAGGTCATGAGATCGCTGTTGACATGGGAATCGAAAACCTCCTCATATACGGAGACTCCCAACTGGTCGTTAGTCAAGTAAACGGCGACTATCAAACGTGCAAACTAGAATTGGTAAAGTACGGTGAGAAAGTGCAACAATTGCTGGCTCAAATTCCCACCTACGCCCTGGAAAGCATACCGCGTGTGGAAAATAACAAAGCGGATGCATTAGCCAAACTCGGTAAAGAACTGGCTGACGAAAACCTCGATGATGTAAGGATCGTGGTACAAAGCCGTCGGGTTCTCGCAACGACAGATATGTCTCCGGAGTCGTCTAAAGAAAAGGAAGCGACCGAGCAAACGGCCCTATGAATAAAAGAATAGGAAAAGGCTAAGGATTGGAGAGAAGTCTTTATAGACTACTTCAAATCCCGTCGAACACCTGAAGATGCGTCCTCAAGACATCAGCTCATGAAACGAGCTCTGTCTTTCGCTTTCGTCAATGATACTCTATATAAGAGATTTGACTCTCTATAGCTAAGATGCCTGGGACCGGAAGAAGCAAGGAGAGTCATTCAAGAAACTCACGACGGACTCTGCGGTTCTCATCAAGCCGGGCCAAAGATGAAGCTGAAGATCAAAAGGATGGGCTACTATTGGCCCACGATGATCCAGGACTGCCTTGAATACGCGATGCAGTGCCACTCATGCTAAATTCACGGGGACTTTATCCACCAGCATCCAAATCCACTACACCCAACGGTGGCTAGCTGGCCATTCGAAGTGTGGGGAACTGACATAATCGGCCCTATTGAACCAGCATCGTCCAGAGGACATCGGTTCATATCTGCGACAACTGATTACTTCTCCAAATGGGCAGAAGTAGTACCACTGAGGGAAGTGAAGACGGAGAATATTCTCCATTTTTTCAAGACACATGTCATCTATCGGTTCGGCACTCCGTGACGGATTATCTCCGATAACGGGTCGTCCTACAGAAGCCATAAAATCAACCGCTTCATGCAGCAACATAATATAGACTGGAGATACTCTTCAGTCTACAATCCTCGAGCTAACGGTCTGGCTGAGGCTTTCAACAAGACCTTGACCAAGATTGCGAAGAAGACGGTGTCCAGAAATAAGAGGGATTGGCACGAGAGACTACATGAAGCTCTCTGTGCGTATCGAACCACATTCAAAACGGCCACAAGCACAACGCCGTATGCATTGGTATTCGGCGCCGAAGCAGTACTCCCCTTGGAGATAGAGCTACCCTCCTTATGAGTGGCAGTTCATTACGAGCTAACGGACGAAGAGAATGCACATCTTCATCTTGAGGAGCTTGATGCCCTCGACGAAACCTGGCTTATGGAGCAGCAAAACTTGAAAGCTTACAAAGCAAAGATGGCGTGCTCGTACGAGAGATTGACTAAGCCGAGAGCATTCCGCCAAGGCACACTTGTGCTAGTAGTCAAGAGACCTATGATCCCCAATCGTGCCAAGCAGGGGAAATTCGAGCCGAACTATGAAGGCCCGTATATCATAGACAAGGTCTACCAAGGTGGAGCCTATCTACTCATGGACATGCATGGCGAAGACCATTCAGGCCAATAAACGGTCGATTCCTGAAAAAATACTACGCCTGACGAGTCACGGCCTAGGTCAACGATAGATGACGACGCCTATGTCCGCTCGCTATCTTCCTAAACCCAAACTCTATAAGTAGTAGCCGGCAAACGGACCGAAACGTCCCTAAACTAACAATGGACAGAAACGTCCTTAAACTAACAATTGACCGAGACGTCGATAAACTACTACGGACTGCAGCATCCCAAGGCTGACGCAAAAAAAACGGTACGTCCATAAGCAAGATGGGGATGGATGAAAACCCGAAAGGGCTCCGTGAGTAAAAACAGCAGGACTACCGGCGAGTTTGTGAAAACCCGAAATGGCGCAATCTCGTTAAAAGACACTTGCAAGGTCCTCTCGACCCTGTAAGGAGAAAATACCTGCGTGAGATCCTTACGACTTTTAGGGAGAAACACACTTAGGAATCCCCACGATTCCTAAGGAGGAAGCACAATTACGAGATCCTCACGACTCGTTAGGAGAATTCCTCTTTGAGACCCCCACGGCTCATAGGATTCAAAAGCCTTAAGTTACAGGGATCTGAACCTGTTCTTAAGCCATCACAACCCACAGACTGCCCTACAAGCGCTTCAATATTGACCCTTGTATACAATCCACGGGCACGAATAAACATTTCCCTAACAAGGTCCCACCAGCGACTAGGGATATGCTCACACGGTAAACGACCCTTGTAAGTCTTCTCGACTTATAAGAAGAAAACACTCTTGTAAGATCCTTACGACTTATAAGAGAACATGCACTTAAGAATCCTCACGATTTTTAAGGAAAAAACGCACTTACGAGATCCCCACGACTCGTAGGGAGAAACACCTTTATGAGACCCTTACGGCTCATGAAGATAAAAGCCTTAGTCGACAGGATCCTAAACCTGTCTGCTAAGCCACCTTTGTTCCAAACCGACAAAGGCAAATGATGATTCGCTCCTGGCAATATCCCAGTTGTAGCGATGCTGATGCCAAAATCGGTATTAGATCCCAAGTCCCATGCTCACAAAAAAATAATCAGTGAGCCAAGAATGCATATGAAATAGCTGAAATGATGGGGCAACTTGCAACAAAATTAGCAAGTAAAAATATATGCATACAAAATAGCCGAAATGATTGGACAACTCGCAATAAAAAACAGTGAGTAAAAAAATAACCGAAATGATTGGGTACCTCGAAAAATAGCCGAAATGATTGGGCAATCGCGACTTTTGCGATATAAAAAAGCTGAAATGATAGTGCATCGCGGAAATATAAAAGAAATAATAACAAAATGAAACTCTTGCCCTACAGATGAGATCACATCGATCCCTGTATACAATCTAAGGGCACAAATAAAGAGGGAACCATATCATCCCACCATGCTCCATCGGAAAGAGAGCCAAGTCTCGATGGCAACATCTACAGCCTAGAGACTCACAATGGCGTTCCTCCTCATTCCAGCAAGACTCGAACGCGACAATCAACCTCGAAGCCATGGCAAAGTCCCTAGTTCTAGACCTCAATGGTTCACAACAACCTAAAGACCACCTCGACATTCGTCTCGTTACAGTAGACGCAGTGTCAACAACGACGTTTCTTCTCAACTCCAGCAGGATGCAGACGCAACGTCAACAATCGACCCCAGGGTCAAAACAACGGAGCCACGGCGAAGTACCTAGTTCCAAGCCTCGACGATTCATCAGCAATCTGGTGACCACCTCGACATTCGTCTCAACACAGCAGACGAGATGTCACCACAGCGTTCTTCCTCCAACAGGATTCGGACGCGCCAAAACAATGAAGCAAAGGCAATATTCCTAGCTTCAGGGTCTTGATGGCAACTCATATAAAACCTGAAAGACTATCGGAGATCATCCCACACCAGCGCGGAGTGATCACCACCGCGACATTCGTCTCGATACAGCAGACGCAATGCCAGCAAACGAAGCAAAGGCAATATTCCTAGCTTCAGGGTCTTGACAGAAACTCATATAAAACATGAAAGACTATCGGAGATCATCCCACACCAGCGCGGAGTGGTCACCACCTCGACGTTCGTCTCGATACAGCAGATGAGATGTCACCGCAGCGTTCTTCTTCCAGTAGGATTCAGACGCGACAATCAAACAACGGAGCCACGGCAAAGTCCCTAGTTCCAAACCTCGACGGTTCACCAACAACCTAGAGATAACCGCGACATTCGTCTCGATACAGCAGACGCAATGCCAGCAAACGAAGTGAAAGAAATATTCCTAGCTTCAGGGTCTTGATGGCAACTCATATAAAACCTGAAAGACTATCGGAGATCATCCCACACCAGCGCGGAGTGGTCATGACTCATCGGGGCTCCCAAACTGAGCCTAATATCAAGTAAAAAGCGACATGGAATATCCCTAACGCTTGTTCTTTCGACGGTAATACTACCTGGAAGATTGGTTGAAGACGTCTTGTCCAGCCCCTGAAGGGATCAGAGACACGACAGTTGCAAGGCTACTCGAACAGCAAAATTGCCTATCGAGGAATACATCAGCCAACGCGACGGTACTACGGACACAACCCTAGTACCACAGACCTTAACGGACCTCTGTCGTATAGAGCAGAGGTTAACTGTGACGTTAGTACATCCTTGCGAGAACTTCTCGATTCGTCTCGACTCGTAAGGAGAAACCTTAGGCAATAGGGATTAAAAAACCTGTTTCCTAAGCACTGGGGCCCTACAAGTAGGTCCAAGATGAACTCTTGCATACTATTCACGGGTCACACTCTCCGAAGTCGAATATCGACAAATAGGGAAACAACAACTTACGAGTCCTATCGACTTGTAGGCGGGAAAATTCTCTTGTGAGATCCTTACGACTCTCGAGAGAAAACGACTTAGGAATTCTCACGATTCCTAAGGAGAAAATACACCTACGAGATCCTCTCGACTCGTAGGGAGAAAAATCTTTTTGAAATCCTCACGACTCATAAAGTTGGAAATTCTTAGGCAGCAGACCTGAACCTTCTTCCTAAGCCATCGATACCCTACAAGAAGGCTAGGACGAAATATTCTCTATGCTTGCCAGAGTAACATAGAGACAATACAGCAAAGAGGAAAAATGACAGAGGGAGACAAGAAAATATGTCTTTTATTCATGAATCAAAATGAATACAAATAACAATCTATGAAAGAATAAAAAAAAATATTCTCTCATTCAGGAGTATGTACAAAAGAAGAATAAAAGGAAAAATATACAATTTTTCAAGCCGGCGGACGATGTAACAGATTTGTCAGTTCATCCTTTTTCCGCTGGGCCTCGGCTTCATAATTTGTTGTCATTACGAGACGGGCCTCCGCTTGAGACTGTTAGGCCTGGTACGAGGCAAGCCGATTCTCAAGCTCCTGTTCGGTGACTTTGTGGGCTTCAACCATCTTGTGGGTAAAAATTGTAAGTGCACGGCGGCGCCCCGGCCGTCAAACTGACGCCGGAATGCGGAAGCGGTGATAAACTTTAATTTTGCGAACTTAATAAACCGGCACCACCGCGCACTAAACACCCGGATCGGGCCATTAAACTAGATCTAGCTAACTACAAGACGGGTTAGAGATATACCGAGTGATCCGAGTCCTCCGGTCTTCTCGTCGTCGTCCCGATCTCCTGCGGATACTCCGGTCGTCGCCTCCTCGCCGGAAGGGCACCACATCGCCTGCATCTTTTACGGGCTCTCACCTCAATACCGAGACAACTCGGGCGCGAAGTTGGCTAGCCGACGCGTCCAAGGAATGCTGTAGACTAGTGTAGAAACTTTGTCTCTTGGGGTTTATGTAGTTGCCATTAATGGAGGAATCAATATGAACTTTGGAAGAGGTGAGAAGGTTTTTGTGAGCAAGCCAAAATGAGATGTATCAAAATTCCCTCATACCAAAAATGAAAACTTCTCTCATCCTTCTTGCTCAAGTGGGCCGCGGTTCCACGGCACTATGTTGGGATCACCTCATCAAATTTCTGCAGTTGCTCTCTTGGTTGTTTTTAGGGTTTTTGGAATATTATATTTGGGCCCAGAATTTCTTGATGTGCTACAGTATTTCTTGGGGGCCCACTTGGTAAAATTTAATCGATCGGATATTTTAAACACAGTATTTACATTATATCTGCGACCGTGAATGTCACTCGATCGGTAAATCCTGTCTAACTGCTATAGCCCGGTTAGACGGATTTGCGAACGTGATTTTCACGTTGATGTTATGTGTTATGTTGTGATGTTGCGGATCGGTCGTGTGGGGATAGCCTGGATGCAATGCTAGTACAGTTCTGTTGTATTATGTACATTTGATATTGCGGGGCGAGCGTCCGACATGTGGACTGCCGTCACTGCCTGATTGTATTATTATTTTGGGGCACGACCAGGTTGCGGTCGATGTACCCGTTGTATGTATATTTTACTTTCTGTACTAGGATTACCCCGCGGAGGGGTGCACGGACAGCCGGGTTCTAGAGGGCAACGGGCCCGCATCTCATGGCATTGAGACGGAGGGGGCTTCACTCTAAGATTGGCGGGCTATTCGCCGCACTCGTAGGGGGTACAGGTTGACCCAGGAGGGGTGCCCAAGTTACCGGATTCCGTGAAGTGCTGGGTGGTCCATTCATGTTGCTGAAGGGGGCTGCCTCGCTTCAGGTTTTGGCGGGTAACTTGCCGCGCCCGTAGGGGTCTAGGATTTCATTGCACAGGCTATCCACACGACCAGGGGAACGTCGGGTTTCAGCAGCGGCTCTGTGAAACCCGGGGATCCCAGATATCTGTATTGATCTGTGTTGCTATACATTTCTGTGTTGTTGCATTTTCATCACGCCTTGAGCGAAAATTATATATTATATATATACTAGTAGATGTTGTATATGTTTTGCATCCGCGCTAGTCCAGTCCCCGCTCTGTCGTTAGTTAGCTAACCTAACGGGTGATGACGGGACCCAGTGGCGAATGCGGATGGCATATACGTACGTCAGTATATTTTTGTTCTTTGTGATGTGATCAATTGATGGGACTGCGTTGATTCGGATCAATGCAAGATAAACAAACCTATTCTGATGTTGTTGGAACACTTTTTCAAAAAGCTGTTATTGCAAGGGCGTTCTCTTTTGTTTTGCATCGTGGTATTCAGTTGGAATATCCTGCTCCTCAGTCGACGAGGCAAGGGCTGAGATCCCTTCACTGGGAGTGACCCCTTGGACAGAAGTTTGCGTCAGGGCAATAACTTCACTATAGCCGATTACTTTTGCTTTGCATCGTGGTATTCAGTTGGAATATCCTGCACCTCATTCTACGGGGAAAGAGCCGAGATCCTTTCACTGGGAGTGACCTCTTTAGCCAAGGTTTTCGTCACTATATTTTTAAAAAGCTATCAGTTCCTTCAACGATATCAAGTTCATTACGTTAAAGGTTTTCGCCAGAAACCATTCGTAGCCCTCCGTCGTTTCATATGGATAGTTAATAGTATTCAAGCTGTGTATGTTGGCCAAAGTCAAGGCACAGTGTTTGGTAGCTGTTGGGTATTCATATGCAGCATAGATAGATGCGTTGGTTTGGGACAGTCGTACTGCCATTTTGGCCAAAGTCAAGGGTAGGTACGAGTGGGTTCAAATTAACCAGGAAAATGACGGGTAGAACTTGACATGTGACTTATGATATGTTGGCCAAAGTCAAGGTCATAAGAGCATGGGGTAGAAATCCACATCGGGTGTTTCAAAAGAACTGAAACTTGCCAGATATGCGCATACCTTCTGGAGTATGATAGCGTGAGCGGATTCCGTCACGTTATCATGCGATGATAGTTGGATCCCGATTCCCACTGATGAGTTGGTTTACTCCTCGGGTTATCCCGGCTAATTCTTCTTTCAGGTTTGGAGAAGAATTTGAGTTACAGTGGGAGGTTTCCAGATTAGATAAAGTGATAACCATTCTGATCTAGGTTAGAGTGCACGCTGAGTGTTTCTTTTCTCTCTCTCTCTTTGGCAGCAACCATTGACCCGACCCTAGACTATGACCCAGTGACCAAGTTGACCGAACCTTCTAAACACTGGCTTTTGGATTGTCAGAGTTGCAAACCTCTTTGCCACTCCTACTTTTACCCTTTTCTCCGGGACACCCCGTATTACTACGAACGTTCACTTCCATTGGACAAAACCATCATATGGTTATATACGAACTCGAAGGACTTCGAGGATGGTTTCTGGTTCTGGAGAAAACGGATAGGACTATTCAGTTGTCTTTTCTTTTCACCTTCTCTCAGGTTGCGAGTACTCCTTGGTTTAGGAGTAGTACACCTATTACGCAAATTGGATAGTCTTCTTCCAAACCATAGGCTGGTGCCGACCAGTAGGGAATGAAGAAAACCAGTTAGCCTAAACGGTGTACAGAAGGTATCAAGTTAAGACAAAGCAAGGGATTAGTAAGAGGGCAAAGTAAAGTGCGACTGCTATTCACGACCAAACCAAGTATTTCTTCGACAATCCTAAATCACCTTTGTATTTCTCCAGGACACTCCGTATCACTACGAAGATCCCAGTTTATTGGATAATCCATCGTATGGTTATATACGAACTCGAAAGGAACTTGTTCCAGTTCGGGGATGGATCCTGGTTCAGGAGAAATAGGAATAAAGTACATTCAGGTGTCTTTTATCTTCACCTTCTCTCGCGTTGCGAGTGCTCCTAGGATTAGGACAGTACACCCTGTATGCTTTTTGGATAGTCTTCTTCCAAACCATAGGCTGGTGCCGAACGGTAGGGAAGGAAGAAAACCATTTGGCCTAAAGGGGTGTACAGAAGGTAATGACTAAAGACATAAAAAGGGATTTGGAGAAGTGGCAAAGAATTATACGGTTATAGTTGTGAATCTGGATAATGGAAGAGGCATTACTAGGAATACCAGGAAACCCCGTCGAAACATTTCAATGTTTCAGTTTCACTGTGTACTGTTAATAGAAAACTGATTTCCCAATTAGACACTTGCTCCAGGGTATGTATTTACCAGGTATGATTCTCACATCTATATGGTTTTACAGATGATGAGTGGGAGTAAATTATTGGGAATTAGGTGATCATCCTCATTATATCGGGATTCGTTATAATTGGTGATATCTGAGGAAATCACCTGGGTTGTTTGCCGGTCGGCAAATATTTGGTTTTGAATATCCGTTGTTATGGACCAATTTCAAATTGATATATCTGTACGTCTATTTTTAGAGAGTGAGATATATTTTTTGAAATTATGTCTTTGACATTTACCTATATCAGTGGATGGTTAGGTAAGGAGCATTGAACAACGGTGTAATTCTTCTTAACCATAAGTACAGTTTTCAACCTACGACTCACAGTGAATGAGTTGTTAGACTCAGCGGACTTATACAGAGTATTGTATATTGTCCAGTGTCCATTAGGACAGAGGGGTTGGTCCTCGTACTGTATTCTGTTTACTTATGGCTTCTCTAGTTCTTAGACATGTGTTTCGTAGAAGCACAGGGTCTAAGTTTTGAGAAGTTATAGGTATAAGAATAAAGTAGAGAACCAGGTATTGCAAGTATCGGGATTCTTCAAGGTGATCGAAGATGTAGATACTTGTGTATGGTATTCAGTTGATAGTAATGATTAAGAGAACTTGCTTCTCTTTCAGGTTACTCATAATTGGAAATATTCCTAAGTTGAGTAACGCTGATCGGCCTCCTTCCATTTAGTTGACATGCACTGGAGACAGCTGCATGATTTGAATCTGGTTCAATTAAATCAGTGCCTCTGTTTCTATATTGGATATAGAACAGTTCATATCTTGACATTGTTAAGATACGGGGAGTTGTCCAGCTTATGCTTAAAACCAGACTCTGGATAACTCAAGGCACATTTCTGTAATGGCTGTTTGTGGGTTGACCCGGGCTATGCAGAGGGTTGATATTCTACCATCTGGAAGATCAATAGTGATATTGTTCTTGACTCGCCACAGTTTTAATAAAATGGATTTTTTTTTCAGAAAACAGTTGTGGGAGTATAGTAGAACTGGAAGTGATTCCAGAACCGCAAACGATTACTGAAGATTTGATAAGAACTTAAAGATTCAATCTGGTTTGACATTCCATTGGCCACTCCGCAGATAAGGTGGGTAACCTCAGGCACCCGAGAGGTACTTCGGTATACTCAAGGACGGTGGCAGAGAGGTTCTTGTTTACCCAGACTTGCCATTGCTGTTGTTCCAGACTGTGAAACCCGGCAGGAGGATGAGTATAGCGTCGTTCTAAACTAGCTTTAGAAGTGCACGTCTATATGACTCTGCCAGAGGGTTGTCGTAGTCAGTGGGAGCAGCGGAAGCATTGGTGGACATCAGGCTTATGTCTATTTATAGACTAAAGCAGATATAGCGGAGATAGATCATCTATTTCTGATATGACAGTCATAGGTTTGACTTCATCAGAATAGGGGATGGATCTGTTGAGAAGGTAGTAGGGTGTGATGTCCTGGTATTTGATGACATACACAGAGTAGGAAGTGATATTCCTATACTACGATCGGTTATACTATGGTCGTCACACAGTAGTTTCTCCATATAGGACTTGGATATTATATCAGACATTCTGGTTACTAGATCTATGGTTTTAGATCTAGATTTGGGTGGTTTCCTAATCTGGGTACCTTGACAGCATTCTATGAGTATTTAGAATGGACGACTCCTGGCACGGTAGTATACCTGCAGGTGATGGAGTCACCCTCTCTAAAGGTGTCTTACAGACTAAAGGGGAGAGGGATACGCATGATTGGCAGATCACTTGCTTAGGCAATTGAGTCAATCATGAGATGTCAAGTACCACACCAGATGTTGTTCTTGCAGTAGATGCAATAAGTTGATATTGATCCAATCCTGGGGAAACAGTCGGAAGCAGTTTTAGAACATAAGTGAATGTTCTAGAGATATGATAACAGCATTCTCCTTCGGGAGACAGTTATTATTCCAGGCTTCCAAGGTGACCTGGATGGCAGAGTGGCTGTCAGAGTTATAGTTTTCCTTCTGACGAGAGGCAGTATTTTGGACAGGTGGTCCAAGTGGATACTGAGGGAAGGCATGGCGCACTGATTAATTTCAGTTGACGATACAGTCTAAGAAGTTTGGATTTAGAGTTCATTTATGAGCTAGGTCCCATCAGACATCCAGACATTCTAAGACAGGTATTGCTCATTTCGGGAGATGGCTTTCTCCGCGAACTTGAGATATAGAGAGACATAGAAAGAAACACCAGAGCGGATCCACTCACTGAGGCTATTCCTCGAACGCAATAGTTTCGCAAACGAGCTTTGTGAGACTGACTAGTAGAGGAGTTGGGTGTTCGGTATCACACGGGCTGTGAGTATGCGACATCGCAATAATTAATCTTAAGTGCAAGTGGGAGATTGTTGGAGATAGTGCCCTCAGAGTCAATTATTGGATCACAGGCACGTGATTGCAATGATTGAGGGGAGGACCTGTCCCAGTAGGACAGTCTTACTCAAGATGATAGTATGCTATCTGGTTTACCTTTATCATCGTATACTGCTTTAGGTGACCTTACAGGTCACTATTGCACGTTGATAGAGCCCCTAGGATTCTTGCTTGACTACCGGCAGTATGAGGGCGATCATATACGTGGGAGCTGGTAGTCTATAAGCACATCCTTAAATGGTCCCTAGTCGTGGGAGTTTCGAGACAGGGCATCGATACTCTAGAGTAGACTAGTGTATACAGTCGAGACCCCGACGAGGGGCGGTGGCCGGTCTTACAAGCCACTGGTGTCAGTTGGTTCACCTAAGATGTATACAGGTGCTCATTGGGTTATGAGTACACCGGACAGGACTCGCCGGGAACCTACTAGTTGGGTTTATACCAGACGTCAGAAAACAGTTCCCTGGTGACATGTGTACAGGTTAGTTCATCGACCTGGGATCGTCATTTGTCTCGTGTGAGTTCCCACTGTGCTTTGATTACTACCCTACCACGGCTCAAAGGAGTCGTGCAAACAGGTTTTAGTTGGGTACAGTCCCGAGCCACATGGAGGCAGTGAGCGGATCTTCAGGGGTTCGTCTCTCCCGGTATTGGGGGTGAGGTCGCGCTGTGTCTAGGAGAGCCATTACACGAAGTCCTTGGCCAAGGCAGGAGATTTACTGGTAGGTATTCCAGTAGTATCTCAGGGTGTTCTGGGCTGCACTCCGACACGACTTGTACCGCTTTTGGGGATCTGACTTTTACCAACCTCCTAGGCCCGCCATGCGATGCTCATAGACGAACGGACCGGACTGTACGGATATTGTCACTGACAGGCTCAGTAGGGTTTCAGGATGAGTTCGCTCATCGACGTCCCTTTTGGTCAATAGCTGGTGGCCCGTCACGTATTGGCTTATACCTCTGACGTGCTAGTGGTTAAATCCACAGCCATAGTATTGACGAGTCTTTAGAGTCCACCACACTTTCAGTTACTCAAGTTTCGGGCGAAAAGCTGTAGAGGCCGTATGGAGATATGGCAAAGTTCGATCAGATACGTGCGGTATTGCACGGATCAGGATCGGACGGTTTGTACTAGAGGCCGTATGGATATATGGCAGGGTTCGATCAGATACATGCGGTATTGCACGGATCAGGATCGGACGTATATTACTAGCCGGCTTTGGTTTAAGCCGGATCCTAGTATAGTACAGTGTAGATTTTGTCTCATTGCATTTGTATTCGGTTGGAATACAGATGCGGGTGTGTATGCACAGTATCGGGGTTTTCCTGTAATTTATTACGGGACCAGTTTTCTGGAGTTGCCAGTTTGCATTCCGTTCCGGCCAGTTTTCCTTTGTTCCTTCACGGACGGACTTTTCGATGGAGGGTGTTATTTGCAAGTTTGCAAATAACATATTGTGGAGGGGTTTTCTTGCATATGGATTGATTATGAGAGCATCTTTTGATACCATTTTTTTTTATCATCATTTCTTGCTTTTTGAGATTAGAAAGGATTTGAGGTTGATATGATATTGTTATCATGATCTTTGGATGTGGTCACCCATTCTCTTTTCCTACACTCACCTTCCTTCATGTATTGGTTTTTCTCTCCACCATTTTTCCATAAGGGGGGGCGGCCACTTGAGCAAGAAGGATGAGAGAAGTTTTCATTTTTGGTATGAGGGAATTTTGATACATCTCATTTTGGCTTGCTCACAAAATGAGATGTATCAAAATTCCCTCATACCAAAAATGAAAACTTCTCTCATCCTTCTTGCTCAAGTGGCCGCCCCCCCTTATGGAAAAATGGTGGAGAGAAAAACCAATACATGAAGGAAGGTGAGTGTAGGAAAAGAGAATGGGTGACCACATCCAAAGATCATGATAACAATATCATATCAACCTCAAATCCTTTCTAATCTCAAAAAGCAAGAAATGATGATAGAAAAGAATGGTATCAAAAGATGCTCTCATAATCAATCCATATGCAAGAAAACCCCTCCACAATATGTTATTTGCAAACTTGCAAATAACACCCTCCATCGAAAAGTCCGTCCGTGAAGGAACAAAGGAAAACTGGCCGGAACGGAATGCAAACTGGCAACTCCAGAAAACTGGTCCCGTAATAAATTACAGGAAAACCCCGATACTGTGCATACACACCCGCATCTGTATTCCAACCGAATACAAATGCAATGAGACAAAATCTACACTGTACTATACTAGGATCCGGCTTAAACCAAAGCCGGCTAGTAATATCCGTCCGATCCTGATCCGTGCAATACCGCATGTATCTGATCGAACCCTGCCATATATCCATACGGCCTCTAGTACAAACCGTCCGATCCTGATCCGTGCAATACCGCACGTATCTGATCGAACTTTGCCATATCTCCATACGGCCTCTACAGCTTTTCGCCCGAAACTTGAGTAACTGAAAGTGTGGTGGACTCTAAAGACTCGTCAATACTATGGTTGTGGATTTAACCACTAGCACGTCAGAGGTATAAGCCAATACGTGACGGGCCACCAGCTATTGACCAAAAGGGACGTCGATGAGCGAACTCATCCTGACACCCTACTGAGCCTGTCAGTGACAATATCCGTACAGTCCGGTCCGTTCGTCTATGAGCATCGCATGGCGGGCCTAGGGGGTTGGTAAAAGTCAGACCCCCAAAAGCGGTACAAGTCGTGTCGGAGTGCAGCCCAGAACACCCTAAGATACTACTGGAATACCTACCAGTAAATCTCCTGCCTTGGCCAAGGACTTCGTGTAATGGCTCTCCTAGACACAGCGCGACCTCACCCCCAATACCGGGAGAGAAGAACCCCTGAAGATCCGCTCACTGCCTCCATGTGGCTCAGGACTGTACCCAACTAAAACCTGTTTGCACGACTCCTTTGAGCCGCGGTAGGGTAGTAATCAAAGCACAGTGGGAACTCGCACGAGACAAATGACGATCCCAGGTCGATGAACTAACATGTATACATGTTACCAGGGAACAGCTATCTGACGTCTGGTGTAAACCCAACTAGCAGGTTCCCGGCGAGTCCTGTCCGGTGTACTCATAACCCAATGAGCACCTGTATACATCTTAGGTGAACCAACTGACACCAGTGGCTTGTGAGACCGGCCACCGCCCCTCGTCGGGGTCTCGACTGTATACACTAGTCTACTCTGGAGTATCGATGCCCTGTCTCGAAACTCCCACGACTAGGGACCATTTAAGGATGTGCTTATAGACTACCAGCTCCCACGTATATGATCGCCCTCATACTGTCGGTAGTCAAGCAAGAATCCTAGGGGCTCTATCAACGTGCAATAGTGACCTGTAAGGTCACCTAAAGCAGTACACGATGATAAAGGTAAACCAGATAGCATACTATCATCTTGAGTAAGACTGTCCTACTGGGACAGGTCCTCCCCTCAATCATTGCAATCACGTGCCTGTGATCCAATAATTGACTCTGAGGGCACTATCTCCAACAAAAATGACGGCTTTATCAATAGCTACCACCTCCCTAATAGCTTCTTGAAGCACCCGCCAGCGTTCATACGATCGAGTGGTCTTGGCCGTAAGTTCAGCTTGAAGTTCCCCCAGCGCATTTGAAGCCAGCTTCCTCTCTGAAATTTTTCGGCTGAGCCTCTTCTCGCATGACAGCATATTTGCGGCGCACCGTTCAATCAGCCCCCGCAAGCTCGCCTTTGCAGCCACAACCTCTTAAGGAAGGCGCGTACATTCAAGACTATGCAAACAAGCCTCCACCCGACGACAAAACTCAACCCAGACTTGCACCAATGTTTCACTATGGTGAGCAGCAAGAAAGGGGAGAGAACTGTTGGCTTCGGCGGCAAATTCTTCGGCCGTGATCAAGCTACCAGTACGAAGGTCTTCGATCAGAGCTAACAAAGAGTGAAGGCTTAGCTTTGCCATCCGTTCAGAAGCACGTAGAGCATAGAGGCCGGGCGGCATGACGATGCGAGATTCCAGCGTGCTAAGAACTGGCAAAGCTGTTAAGATTCATAAAAAGAAATCAGCGAGAGTTGCAAGCAAAGAGTAGATGGAACAACGTCGAAACTTTACTTACCCACAGTCATGCAAGAAGGACTCAAAAGGTCCCCAGGCCCGTCAAGGATCTCAACTTCGTCGTCAGCTTCCAGAACTACAGAAAACATCAGCATTGTTATACGAAATAATAATAATGCCATGAAGAAGGCAAATAACACTAACCTTGCCCGGAAGAGAGGACGATACGTTGAGGGGATATTGCCTGCGGAGCGGCCATCTCTAGCAAACGCTGAAAGGATTTTCTAGGAGACAGATCAGCGATAGACGCCGCCAACCCGCGTAATTCTGAAAAGACAGAAAGGTTCAGATGATGGAGAGATTATTAAAATAAAATATAGAAGGCTACCTTAGATGCTCCTCCAGCTCTGAACTGGAGGGATAGCAACTTCGGCAGCCTCCTCCATGCCTCCAGGCACATCATCGGGGACATGGGCCGGTATAACATCTTCCAATTGAGGAGCAGCGGACACCGCTGCAGGCTCCAATGAAAGGACGGTGGCCTCGACTACCTGTCCTATAGTCTATGGGCCTTCCCCAGAAAGATCCATTGAATCTGCGGCCAATGAAGATGCCTCTTCCGGGAGAGCAAGCACCAGCAGAACGAAAACCACCAATGGGAGCTCCGTGGCAGGAAGAACAGCTGTATCGACCCCAGATTGAGAGAGATTTTTAGATCAAAGAATTGTTAACCGCAATCAAGAACGGCGCCGCTTGGTAGCTAGCCGGTGAATATGGATCGGTCCACAGGGATGTTGTGTATTTCCTAATTGTTTTAATGAGTTAATTCCAAACAGTGTTGGGATAATTATCTCTAAAAAACTAAGTTGATTTAGACTAGGATTTAAAATCTTGCTAGGGTTAGGCTTAGGTTAAGGTTAAGGTTAAGTTTGGAAAATTAAGATTTCCCACCGCTTTCAATACCCTAATTTAGATCTCTTTAGGTGTTATGGTAATTATTAATAAAGGGGATTAGGACGATCGGGAAGAAACGATGTTTCTTCCTCTAGGTCCTTGTCCGTCCTTTCTTAATCTTTACCCTAACCTCCATGGAAAACATGCACAACCGGTCTTTTATACTACGGTATCACCGTTACCTCGTGGGTAGGGTGCCATAGGGAGCGGTATGTGTATGTATGCATGGAGTCCTAATAATTAATATGTGATGGGAAAGAAAGGGGTGAGAGATTTGCATCTCTCAAACCTTCCCTATTCCTAACCCTAACAAGCAAGGAACTACTCGCTCATTAGGAGATCGATAAAAGACATGATTTTTATTTGAGTTTTCAATTTAAGAGATTAAATATCTAAACTACGGTAGATTAATAAAAAGTTCTAATCTAATTTAAACTAGGACAGAGAATAAATTTAAACTAGGGCAGAAATAAAAATTAAGAACTAGGGAAAATAAAAAGAACCTACTTACTTTATTGATGCTCTCTAAACTTTACAAAAGATTCTGAATTTTTTTCAATGAAAAGAGGCATACCTCAAAGAGAGGTTTAGGGCTTCTATTTATAGATCATAGAAACCCTAGGGTTACAATCGATTCACGTCTGCATTTACAATTTTACCCTTAAAGAAGACTAGTCAACACGCCGCCAGCCGCCGCAGAGATTTTGCACCGACACGGGCGACACATGGCCGCGGATCCGCGGCCAAAAGCCAGGTTTGGCCGCGGTTCCGCGGCCATGTAGGGAGCTTGTGGGCTCAATTTTTCTGGTCTTCTTTCTGTTGCTATTTTCTTCTGTTTTCCTTAGTTGGTTCTTCAGAATGTATTCTAGTTCTCTTCTAGATCTCCACAGTGAATAATGTAATGGACTTCACCGCTTGCTTCGTGTCGAAGTCTTGAACCTTGTGCTGCCTTTGTGCTTTGTGAACTTGTTCATTGATCTTCATTTAGTCTTCAAATTGTAGGCATGATCAAGATCTTTCCATTTGTTGGTCGTAGTCTCACTTTTATATCGTCTTTTCATCGTTTTCACTGTTTTTGTTCCGAGAACCTGTAACCTGCAACTATGTAGCAGACATGGATCAAAAGCACCTATTTATTTGTAAAATGAATAAGAATAAGGAATATAATAATGCAAAATTATGGTATGAACAAATACCCCCAAACTTATCTTTTGCTCGTCCTCGAGCAAACCTAGTTTTATTCTCGAAAAAGACATAACCTCACTTTCGCAGGGAAACGCGATTGCACTGAGCTCGTACAACAAGCCGTTAAAGCTCTAGGTGTCCCTAGTAGGAGGAGTGTTGTCTCCTGAGGGTTTTCAGTGGATACTACCCACAAAATCCTATCAATTCGGCTTATCAACCTTTATTCTCCAATTAGGGTTTCTAACATGAAACTTTATTATCTTTGGCTTAGAAATTATCCACCCGTATTTTTCACGCTTCATTATTATTTAACTTAAAATTATATATGTTCTGTAGACTTACTTAGCTTTTAGCATCTTTTTAAGTTTTTAGGGTTCTATCTCAACTTAGGAATTTTTATCATCTCTATTCAAGATACAAGTCATATTCTTCATTCATATCTCTTATCTAAACCCCAATCACATACCCCTACGTGTGTGTATCTATCACCCCTACACTTGGAAATTCAAATCAAGCTATCATACTCTTGTCCGTCGTCCAAAGCACTTCTTAATTGGTGAATTTTTAGATGAATTTTGCTCACACATCCTTCATGCGACCGTTAATACTTCTTGAGGTACCAACAACCGATTACAAGATGTGTTTGCACATTAAAGCGTAATTCCTAGTCTTGTAACACCTAAGGCTTTAGCAGTGACTCCCAAACCAGTTGGTCTAAGGCACTAGGTGATGAAGCACCCTTGCTAAATATTTTTTTCTATTTTTGCAGCCTTAAGTAATTAAAAAAACCAGTGTTCATTTTTTCCCTTTATTCACACTTGTATTTTTTTGTTTTATTTTTCTTTGTACTAAGGACTTTAGACAAGAGCATTTCAAGGTCTCCTCTACTATTCCAACTTTCAAGGTGCGTGTTTGTGCAATTTGTAGGGTATATATTTTCAGAATTTAAACTTAAGCTTAGGAATTATTTTTCAAAGTTATACTTTAATAAAGATATCAATACTTTTCCCTTGTTTTAATTTAGCCCAAGAAGTCAACTCGAAATTTGCCTATTTCTAAATAAACTACAAAGACATATACTTTCTACCGTTAAATTTTTAAGAAAGGTTATTATTAGGGTTTTTAATTTACCAAGTCTAAGATCTAGTCGTTCCTATCTAGTTAACCTTGTTGTCAAACTCAAGTCAATTAAGGCCAAAATTGAATGTTTTAATTTTTATAATTTTTCAAATTTTTTCAGTTTTTATTTGATTTTTATTTTTCTATTTTTTTATTTTTCTATTTTTATGATTTTTATATAAGAATGCAATGCAAAAGATAACTATATACAACCACCAACTCCCCCAGACTTATCCAAAGCAGTGCCCTCACTGCTCGGCCCTACGCCGCGCTCGCGAGCGTGAACGTGAACGCTCCTCCCTAGCCAGCAGGGTTTGAATCTCCCGCTCTACCTCCGTCAACCGACGGTCGTGTTCCCTCACTGTCACCCTAAATTGCTCTCTCAACTCATCAATGCCCCTCACAGCTCTCCTCATTAACTGTGCATGTTCAAGAGGGGTCATCTCTCCTTCGCTCGCGGCCGAGCTAGAGCTAGGTGTTCGGGCGAATACATTCTCCTCCGGTTCGGTTCTAGACCACACATTTGTCAATCGAGAATAGGACGTAGTAACGCCCTCAATAAGAGGTCTAACCGGAATGCCTCCATGCATATAAATTTCGAACTCCTCCACGGGGAGGAAATATCGACATAATTGTGTAACCAGCATGGGACAAGGGTAATTTGCGGCTCGTTTTCCCGCACCTAACGAGTTTAGCAATACTGTGCACATGTTGAAATGGGGTTTCTTATTCATAAGAGTATGCACAATATGCAAGGAGGGTGTAAAAAATGTTGTGTTATGGGAGCTACCGAAAATATTATTTTGTGCCCACCGGCACACAGTCAAAACATTCGCGAAAAGGGTTCGCGCTTGAATACCCTTTCGCGGCTCCCTCGAGCAAGCGTTGCCCATCAAGGGCTTGTAATCCTCGAATTGCAAGGGTTGGTCATGGGCAGGTATGCGAGGGATTAATGTGACCTCGTGTATGATATCCCTATCAATGATAATTTCTCGCTCACCCCATTGCAATTTAATAAACCCAAACTTGTTGAGGCACCCATCCTCCATACACTCGTAAAAACGAGTGACTAAATCCGGCAACGCATACGCATTAGGGTGATTATAAATCAAAAGGTTCCAACCTCGACGGGCAATTTCATTTGCAAAATAACTACCGTATAGCTCATGAGAAAAAACTTGTGAAAAATCGCGTTCTAGCTGCATGCTATGTGCCATGGGTGTGTTCTACAGATCTAAAAATTAAAAATACAGAGAGGGGTTGAACAGATCGTACCTCCCCTGAAGTTTCAGGGGGTGAAGCCAAGGGACCGCGGCGGATCAGCGGTCGGAGCAGGGTAGTTGCGGCGGAAACGCGACAGTCAGGTGACGGGGCTCCGAGATCTCTCTGCAGAAAAATTCTTGCGTCGGCTAGGGTTTTTCAGAGATGCAAAAATGAGGGTTAGAGAGAACATGGGGCTTGGGTTCTTTAAATAGGGACTTATGGTGGACATTTGCAGATAAACCCCTCCAAAAAGAGGAATTTATCTGCAAATAAAATTTTATTTTATTTAATCTGCAAATTTACAAAAATGCCCAAATTTTTTATTTTTTTCAATTTTTTTATTTTTTATGCTATTTTGTATATATATATTTACAAATGATACACACCCCCAAACTTGTTTAAAACAAAATCTTGGCTAGATGATCGAAAATTTGGGGGTAAAAATGGAGGAAGATCAACCAGTGTAAATTGGCTCCTGCAAAAACAGGAGCTCCTCCGATGGGTCCGCAGTGAGGAACGGTTTCAGTCGATGTCCGTTCACTTTAAACAAAGTCCCGTCCTCCGGGTTTTCTAGGTCAACCGCACCGTGCGGATATATGGTGCGTACCAAAAACGGCCCTTTCCACCTAGATTTGAGCTTGCCGGGGTGGAAGTGTAACCGAGTGTCGTAAAGAAAAACCTGTTGACCAGGTTTAAACGTTTTGCGCATAAGGTGTTTGTCATGGAACACCTTAGTTCGGTTTTTAACAATGACAACATTTTCATAAGCCTCATCCCGCAGCTCTTCTAGTTCATTCAGTTGCAGCTTTCTATTGCTTCCTGCATCTCCCATTGATAAATTCAACTCCTTGATGGCCCAAAATGCTTTGTGCTCAATCTCAACTGGGAGGTGGCAAGCCTTCCCATAAACAAGCCGGTATGGAGACATACCAAGATCGGTCTTGTATGCAGTACGGAAAGCCCATAGTGCATCGATCAGTTTGTGTGACCAATCTTTACGGTTTTTAGAAACCGTTTTCTCCAAAATTTGTTTAATTTGCCGATTTAAAACTTCGGCTTGCCCACAAGTTTGGGGATGGTATGGTGTTGACAATTTGTGAGCAATGGAATATTTGCGCATTAAGGACTCAAAAGTCCTATTGCAGAAGTGAGATACATTATCACTTATAATTGCTCGAGGGTGCCCAAACCAAGAAAATATATGTTCTTTAAGAAATCGAACGACAACCTTGTTATCGTTCGTTTGGCTAGGCACAGCCTCGACCCATTTTGACACATAGTCAACAGCCAAAAGAATATACACATTCCCAAAAGAATTGGGAAATGGTCCCATGAAGTATATTCCCCAAACATCAAAAATATCTACAACCAATATTGGTTGGAGCGGCATTTCGTTTCTCCGCGATATCCGGCCCAAGTATTGGCACCGGAAGCATGTCTTGCAGTATTCATATGCATCCTTAAAGAGACGTGGCCAGTGGAAACCACACTGCAAGATTTTCTCGGCTGTCTTCTTTGGGCCAAAGTGCCCGCCACACACTTGATCGTCGCAAAAAGACAGCAAACTCTTAAACTCATTTTCAGGTACACACCGACGAATGATTTGTTCGGAACAGTATTTAAAAAGATACGGTTCATCCTAGTAAAAATGCTTTACTTGGGACAAGAATCGGAGTTTATCCTGTTTCGACCAATCTTTAGGTATCAAGCCGGTGGCCAAGTAGTTTACTATATCAGCGAACCAAGGTTCGCAAGACACGGTTAAGAGTTGCTCATTGGGAAAAACATCTTTAATTGGCATTTCAAATGTAGGTGAAGAAGGAAGTCTTGAAAGGTGATCGGTCACTACATTTTCACATCCTCTTTTGTCCCTTATGACAAGGTCAAACTCTTGTAGCAAGAGGATCCAACGTATTAACCTCGATTTAGCATCCTTCTTCGCAAAAAGGTGGCGAAGAGCTGAATGGTCCGTATACACAATCACTGGAGAGCCGATTAAATAAGGCCGGAATTTTTCAAGTGCAAACACAACTGCTAAAAATTCCTTTTATGTTGTTGTGTAGTTCAGTTAGGCCTCATTTAATGTTCGGCTAGCGTAATAAATTACGTGCGGCATCTTATTAATGTGCTGTCCAAGGACAACACCAATGGCGAAATCTGATGCATCGCACATAATTTCAAAAGGATGCGTCCAGTCTGGAGATGGAAGAATGGGCGCAGAAATGAGTGAGTGTTTCAATGACTCAAACGCTTCCATCCAAGTTGAGTCAAAATCAAATGTTGTGTCCTTGGCCAATAAGAGAGTCAAGGGTCTAGAAATCTTGCTAAAATCCTTGATGAACCGTCTATAAAAACCGGCATGACCAAGGAAGGCTCGGATGTCTTTGACGCATTTAGGAGGAGGAAGATTGGAGATGACTTCAATCTTGACTTTATCAACCTCTATGCCATTTTGCGAGATGACATGTCCTAAGACAATACCCTCTCGTACCATAAAGTGGCACTTCTCCCAATTTGAAGTGAGGTTCTTATCCCTACAGCGGGTAAGAACTGCGTCAAGGTGTAGCAAACACTCATCGAAGGAGTCACCAAAAATGGAGAAATCGTCCATAAAGATCTCCAAAAACTTTTCAACCATGTCTGAAAAGATCCACATCATACACCGCTGAAATGTAGCGGGTGCATTGCATTACCCAAAGGGCATGCGACAATAAGCGAAAGTACCGAAAGGACAAGTAAATGTGGTCTTGTCTTGATCCTTTTCGGCGATGGGACTTGGTTATAGCCAGAATAGCCATCCAAAAAGCAGTAAAACTCGTGCCCAGCCAATCGTTCTAGCATTTGGTCAATGAAAGGTAAAGGAAAGTGATCTTTCCTTGTCGCAGCATTGAGTTTTCTATAGTCGATGCAAACTCGCCACCCAGTTTGGGTGCGAGTAGGTATTAACTCATTTGCCTCATTGGTTATGACCGTAATACCCGGTTTCTTTGGGACAACATGAATGGGGCTAACCCACTGGCTATCGGAGATAGGGTAAATGATACCACTATCAAGACATTTTACAATCTCCTTCTTGACAGCCTCTTTCATTATGGGGTTGAGGCATCTTTATGGATCCCTCACTGGCTTGGCATCATCCATCATGTGTATATGATGTTCAACTATGAGGGGACTAATCCCCTTGATGTCTGCCATAGACCAGCCAAAAGCTTGCCGATTATTTTGCAAGACCATTAAAAGGGCTTTCTCTTGCTCAAGAGCTAGAGAGGCCGATATGATAACGGGAAGGGTCTCATTCTCACCTAGGTAAGCATATTTAAGGTGAGATGGCAAAAGCTTTAGTTCGAGTTTAGGAGGTGGAACAATTGAAGTCAGCATTGGTGAAACTGTTTCAAACTCGAAGGATTCCATCAATGGCTCAAAACGAGTGTAGGCAACCGAGTCGGATGGTTCAACTAACTCATCCAAAAAATCAAAAGACTCAAACTCTGGTGGTGAGTCTTCAAAATCGTCCAAAATGGTGAAACACTCATAATCGTTGTCCGGCGTGAAAGCTGTGTCAGATTCTAGGAGGAACGCACTAGAGGCGTCAACACTGCTGTGATCGAACAGAAATTTTTCGAGCTCACAGTCCTCCTGTGTGATCTCATGGATCGAGAAAACATCAAGTATACTAGAATTAGGCCCGGAAGGTTGATTCCCCAACTTAAAGATGTTGAGTTCAATCGTCATATTTCCAAAAGATAGGTTCATTGAACCATTACGACAATTGATCACCGCATTGAAAGTCGCAAGGAATGGTCGACCAAGTATCACCGGAATTTGACTCCGGGGGTTAGCTACAGGTTGTGTATCCATAACAATGAAGTCAACGGGAAAAATGAAATCCCCTACTTTAATTAACACATCCTCTAACTCACCCCTAGGATGGGTGATGGATCGGTCGGCCATTTGGAGAGTACAATGAGTGGGTTTAAGCTCTCCAACGCCTAATTGTTCGTATACTGAATAGGGTAGCAAATTGACACTAGCACCAAGATCTAATAGTGCTCTATTGATGTTCTTGTCCCCAATTGTTATCGAAATAATACGACAGCCAGGGTCCTTATGTTTTTGGGGTAAAGATTGGACAGGAGCATCACTAACAGCACTAGCCACGAAAACTTTCTTTGGCACTTATGACTTCCTCTTCTTGGTGCATAAGTCCTTTAAGATTTTTGCGTATGAAGGGACTTGTTGGATTGCATCCAAGAGAGGTATGTTTATGCTAACCTGTTTAAACAACTCTACAATCTTCTCCATTTGTGGAGTTGGTTTATTGGATCTCAACCTGTTTGGAAAAGGAACATTTTGAAAATTTGTTGAGTCCAATTTTTGTGGATCAGATTGTGGAGTTGGAATGGATCCCAGTGTTGGTGTGTTCGTGATGTGAGAAGTGGGTCCGTTCGAAGTAGAAGAAGTAGAGCCTTTTGAAGAATGAAGAATAGGCTCTAACGAAGAAGATGAAGAAGATGAAGAAGAAGAAGATGAAGAAGAACTACCGGCAAGGGTGTCATTATTAATACCCACGTTATTGTGCAACACTTTTCCAGATCTCAATGTGGTCACAGCATTTACGTTATGATTTTGTTGTTCATATACAACATGTACGTGACTGGGATTTGGCAGTGGTTGAGATGGAAGCTTTCCCTTTTCTCGTTCGCTCAACGCAACATTGAGTTGTGCAATTTGTGCCTCAATTGATTTGATGCTTTGATTGTGTGAGGCACTGTTTTGCACTAAAGATTGAATGGAAGTCTCCTCCCTTGCTACGGATTGTGTAGATTGCTTTAGAAACGCATCTAGACTTCTTTCTAGCGAGGTGACCTTATCATTATTTGGTTGAACAAAATTGTTTTGAGGGTAAGAGTTGTTGGGCACAAAATTGTTCATTTGGTTTGGATAAGGTTGTGGATGGAAAAGTTGCTGGTATTGAGTTTGTGGAGGTGCTTGTTGTTGTGGAGGAGGAGGCCTTTGAAAGTTATTGTTTCCTTGGAATTGTTGATTTTGATTCCAAGCAAAATTTGGGTGACTCCTCCAACCCGGATTATAAGTCAAAGAGTATGGATCATTTGTTTGTCGTTGCTGAAAGGCAGCATTGACGTGATCTTGTCCTTGAACAGGTGGATTGTAAGGACACTCTTCGGTAAGATGTGATGGATCCGAACAATAAGCGCAAACAGTTCGTGGAGGTAAAGCAGGGGCAGGAGAAGGCGATGAGATTTTGGTCTCAATTGCTTCTAGCTTTTTCGTAAGTGCGGCCATCTCGGCCTTCATTGCTATCGACATATCTAATTGATGTATTCCTGCCCTAGACTGACCAATAGAAGAAGATGAGGTGGTCTTTGTGCTTTCCCACTGAAGTGTTTGTTCAGCAAGATCCTCGAGAAACTGCCAAGCTTCCTCGCTTGATTTGGTTAGAAAGTGACCTTGACAAATGGTTTCCAGCAACTGCTTCGTTGCTGGGTTCAATCCCTCGTATAAAGTTTGACAAAGTTGCCAATTTTCGATACCGTGGCGAGGGCATTGAACGGGTAGGTCTTTAAATCTTTCAAAACACTTCCAAAAGGGTTCGGAAGGAATCTGGGAAAATTGAATAATCTCATTGCGAATTCTCGCAGTCTTGTGATGTGGATAAAACTTTTTAAGAAAAGCTTTAACAAACTCTTCCCAATTTTTAATTGAGTGTGATGCTGTGCTGTATAACCATTTCTCGGCTAAGTCACATAAGATGAAAGGAATGACCCTTAGCCTTATAGCATCGTCTGAAAGTTGGGTTGTTTTCATCATTGCACAAATGTTTTGGAATTTGTTTATGAAGATATAGGCATCTTCGGATTCTAGTCCGTCAAATTTTGGCAACATGTTGATGAAGTGGGGTTTGATTTCAAAATTGTCCCCATTTGCCGGTGGGAGTGAAAAACAAGTAGGTAAGGCGGTGCGAATAGGGGAGAAAAGATCCCGGAGCGCGATTCGTTGGGGCACTTCAACAGGCGGGTGTTGTGGGTTATTCGCACCTAACGGAGGTGGAATCAGTCTCGTGGGTAAGGTGTTGTTAGGATTAAATCCCGACATCTCCTTAGAAGACGAAGAATGTGAAGGTGAAGATAAGGAAGTGGAAGGAACTTCGACTTCGGAGTCGAAAGCGTCGTCGGTCGGTACCAACGAGATACGGACTAATCGGGCGCTAGTGTCCCTAGTCCAACCGGACATACACTAAAGAGGTAGTGTAGTCAAAAAGGTGAAAAACAGAATGTGGAGGTAAGAAAACGTCAATGGAAAGAAAGTGGGTGTAAGTGGGGTGCACGGATTTCTTAGCGACAAGTTGCAAGTTTTTTTGTAAATTTTTTTTCCTTTTTTCTCTTTTTTTGTGTGGAGCTTTTTGCAAGAAAAGATTTTCGATAAAAGGCTTAGACACACGTTCAATCAACCACAAATGCATAATCAGGCCTAGATCTAGGGTCAGCTAGACAGCTCCTAACTGTTCCAAAGGGCAAGAAGTAGGACCTCAAACCGCCTCTTCACCGCCAATTGTGGCCAGGTAAGCACAAGTAGAGAAAGGAGGGATCCGCTCACGAATCACCGTGAGATGGGCCTTTTAAAATTATCTTTCACTACTTGTCTAGCCTAGGCACCACAAAGTCAGGTTAGGATCAACGGTCGATGCCTACAACTATTCCTTTGTCCTATTGAGCGCGAAGTCCTTAGGGCCGAGTCTAATCTTTTTTAAATTAATTGATGGTCAATGCAATATGCCTTAAGTGATTTTTGGGGTCCTGGGATGGGTGATGAAATCCCCACCCAATCTGGATTGGTGTTCAAGCCCCTTAATGTCAATTTAAAATATGCAAAGCAATAACACAATCACTTGCAAAAAAAAATTTTAGCGCGACACAAAGAATCCTGCACAAGATCAATTATTGGAAGGGGAGAAATTTTTAGCGCAAAGAATCCTGCAGGAAATTTTACAGAGGAGATATCAAGGGGTTCAGAGAAGGAGAAAGGGAGCTTACAGAGATTTTTCCTCCTGCTGACGTCAGCACCAAGCGGCGGTTCCGCGGTCAGAAGTAGGTTGTGGCGGCGGAAGCGCGGTGGTAGCGGCGGTTCAGTTCCCAAAAAATTTTCTGCTCCTCTGGTTTGACTTTTCTCTGTTGTTCAGATCTAGGGTTTTCTGTTTTGATCTCTGGATTTTTCCAGATCCGAACTCGTTCGTCGATCCTGCAAAATTCACACGAAACACCCTTCAAACAATAAAATGATGATAAAATTTTTATATATTTTTTTTAATTTTTTAGTTTTTTATGATTTTTATGATTTTATATTAACCCGAAATTGCAAAAAGAAAATACTACGCCATCCCCGGCAACGGCGCCATTTGATTGAGAGATATTTTTAGATCAAAGAATTGTTAACCGCAATCAAGAACGGCATCGCTTGATAGCTAACCGGTGAATACGGGTCGGTCCGCAGGGATGTTGTGTATTTCCTAATTGTTCTAACGAGTTAATTCCAAACAGAATTAGGATAATTATCTCTAAAAAACTAAGTTGATTTAGACTAGGATTTAAAATCTTGCTAGGGTTAGGTTTAGGTTAAGTTTGAAAAATTAAGATTTCCCACCGCTTTCAATGCCCTAATTTAGATCTCTTTAGGTGTTGAGGTAAATATTAATAAAGGGGATTAGGACGATCGGGAAGAAACGATGTTTCTTCCTCTAGGTCCTTGTCCGTCCTTTCTTAATCATTACCCTAAGCTCCATGGAAAACATGCACAACCGGTCTTTTATACTACGGTATCACCGTTACCTCGTGGGTAGGGTGCCGTAGGGAGCAGTATGTGTATGTATGCATGGAGTCCTAATAATTAATATGTGATGGGAAAGAAAGGGGTGAGAGATTTGCATCTCTCGAACCTTCCCTATTCCTAACCCTAATAAGCGAGGAACTACTCGCTCATTAGGGGATCGATAAAAGACATGATTTTTATTTGAGTTTTCAATTTAAGAGATTAAATATCTAAACTACGGCAGATTAATAAAAAGTTCTAATCTAATTTAAACTAGGGCAGAGAATAAATTTAAACTAGGGCAGAAATAAAAATTAAGAACTAGGGCAAATAAAAAGAACCTACTTACTTTATTGATGCTCTCTAAACTTTACAAAAGATTCTGAATTTTTTTCAATGAAAAGAGGTATACCTCAAAGAGAGGTTTAGGGCTTCTATTTATAGATCATAGAAACCCTAGGGTTACAATCGATTCACGTCTGCATTTACAATTTTACCCTTACAGAAGACTAGTCAACGCGCTGCCAGCCGCCGCAGAGATTTTGCACCGACACGGGCGACACATGGCCGCGGATCCGCGGCCAAAAGCCAGGTTTGGCCGCGGTTCCGCGGCCATGTAGGGAGCTTGTGGGCTCAATTTTTCTGGTCTTCTTTCTGTTGCTATTTTCTTCTGTTTTCCTTAGTTGGTTCTTCAGAATGTATTCTAGTTCTCTTCCAGATCTCCACAGTGAATAATGTAGTGGACTTTACCGCTTGCTTCGTGTCGAAGTCTTGAACCTTGAGTTGCCTTTGTGCTTTGTGAACTTGTTCATTGATCTTCATTTAGTCTTCAAATTGTAGGCATGATCAAGATCTTTCCATTTGTTGGTCGTAGTCTCACTTTTGTATCGTCTTTTCATCATTTTCACTGTTTTTGTTCCGAGAACCTGTAACCTGCAACTATGTAGCAGACATGGATCAAAAGCACCTGTTTATTTGTAAAATGAATAAGAATGGGGAATATAATAATGCAAAATTATGGTATGAACAACCCCCTCCACACTTACTGGTGTCTCATCAGGGATATTTATAGAGTCCATAGTCAAGGAGCGACTCGAACTCAGATCCTCTGCCATTGCCGAAGTCCCTGCAAAGTTTTCACGAAGATAAGGATATATATATATATATAAGCAGTGCAAAATACTACAACAAGATATATAAGTATACCAATGCGCCAAGGAGCTTCTAGTATGGCTTTTTCAAGTCGGCGTTCCTTCTCAAGAAGTTGTGCTCGTCGGGGTTCGAGGGTAGACTCGTGGCCACTAGTCCACAACGACAGCTCATCTTCGGCATCGGCCGAGATAGGCCGCTTAAGGGCTATCTCACCTCCTTCTTCCAAAAGACCTATAAATATCCGCCGTATCGATGGAGGATCTTCGTAGAAGATGACGGCAGGATAAGGCTTCTTCAGGACCCTCACATTTTCAGTCTCATCATGGGAGCGTCTTATAGCCTCAGCCAATTGTGCGGCTTCCTCGGCAGATAAACCTAGAAAAAGAAGACCACCATCCGGCTCTTGCATATCTATTGGTTCATCTTGAAAGATAGGCTCGGATTCCACTAAAAAGTCGAGCAGATTGGTGACCGTCTTCTTTCGCCTCTTTGACCCAGAACTAATACCAGAAGACAATCGCTTCTTTCCCCTCGGTGCTTTGGTGCGACGTTGACCCACTTCGCCTTCAGTATCCTCTCTCGGCGGTGCTACCGATGATGACACTGCCATTGCTGACGCCGCAGCTGATGAAACAGCTACTGGTGCCTTATCAGAAGCCCTTGCCTGAGCTCTAGTGCGCATCGGCATACCAACTGTCGGAGTCAAGTCCACATCCTCCGCTTCAGGAATAAGTACGGTACCAGTATCCCTTAAGGGAGGGCGAACCATTGTCCGCGGTCGCGGCGGGACTCCCGTAGCCTGGAACGGGGCGGGAGCTCTAAGCCCAAAAAGTATCCTCCTCTCCTCAGCAATGATTGGACTAACCCGGTGGCGGTACCAACCCGTGAAAGCCCCCACGCACCTCGGAATGTTGTCGACCTCGGGGATCATGAAATGAGAACCGTTGTTCAGCCTCATGAAATGGTGGGTGGCGTCACGCACAGCTTCCAAAGAAGGGCTGGGCTCCACTGTGAATTCCTCGATGGGGACACCCTGGTTATCCTAATTGCCGGGCAAAGCGGTGTAGATTGTACCGCATGAAAATAGCCGCATCGTTTCTACGGAACACCAGATAACCGGGTCTGATCGAATACAAGTGCATGGCTTCCTTGGGCTTCAAGGAGGGTGCTCCCTCTTTCGACAAGTCAAAAAGCTGCTGAATAGGTCCCGAAGGAGCAGAGAGGACTCGCTCATTAAATACCATCCCGCCTTCATTGGCATAAGGATTGAGCAGCACACGAAGAGCCCCTAATTGAGTCGGGTCAGGAGAAGAAGCGTCCACCATCATCATGAGCCGCGGAAAGCTATAAGCATCATAAAAGATGGGTCTCTGGTGCGCAGTAAATGCCCCTAGCACGTGCATCTCAATCCATGACATAAAATAATGAAGAGAGAAACTCACCACGCTCACACCTGGGGTTAAGGTATTGGCTGCAGTGCTTAGCCCATGGTACAGATGCGATAGCCCTGCAATGCCCACTGCTAGTCGCGTCCCTTTGGCAATGCGATGAGCAGGGTAAATGACCGATGCTCTCATGAATCGACGGTGCATTGGAACGACAAACCAACTGAGCCAAACGCTAATAAAACCGATGAAGAAAGTTTCTTCATCCATGCCAGGAGCTGCTATCGAATCAAAAGGTATAGCCGATAAGACTGGAATGTAGAACTGTGGAAAATCCTCTTCTCTAGCCGGTAGCATATTAAAACCAAACACGAAGGGGTCGTTGATATTCACGAACTTCAGAGCCGCCTTTGATAGAACATCTCAACGAAGGAAGCAGGCGATAAAGCTTTTAAAAGTGACGCCCTGTTCCTCTGACTCTGTGAACAGCTTCTCAAAAATCCCCAGAGTCTTGATTAGACTTGGGTACTTATGGTGGATGGCATTTTTAGTCGACAAGCCGTCAAGCGTAGCGGGCACAGTCTCGAAGGCATACTCGTCAGAGGGCAACAATTCTTCGTAAGGCGCTCCCCTGATCGGTAAACCTGAGATCTCGCGAAACTCTTCCAAAGAGATTGAAACTTCGCGGTCCCCTAACAAGAAAGTGTTGGTGGGAAGATTCCATTGATTTAGGAAAGCTTTAACCCACCATACATGGAGAGATTGATAATGGAAGAGGGACTCATACACTGCCTGGTAAAGCCCGACCCTCTGCAGTCGCGCACGATGAGCGGAAAAGATGTAACGAGCCCAGAGAAGATAGCCCGTGGGATGGCGAGGAGTAAGCCCTATCTTGTAGACCTGTCCCCAGGGCTGGGCTTCACCTTGGAAGATACGACGCCCCAAGATGTCTATGGCCGGCACAGGATGGTTTGGTATCCTAACTGTCGACAGTTCGATCCGGCCTGTAGGAGTCCAATCCGCCACCTCTACAGCAAAAGCAGTCTGTGGACGGTCCATCGGTAGGAACGGGCGGAGAGGTTCTGTTGGCACCTGGCAAAGAAAGCTTCGGCGACCGCGGATGATATGACCGTACCAGGTCCCCCACAAAAGCAGATTGGTGCAGTCCGGGTCGTGAGCTCTAATCATCGCCATCACGTCTTCGTCAGACGGTGACTGAGGAAAGGCAGCCTCTGAGCGGGTGAAAGGGAAGTATGGAAGAGAAGCCATTGTTCCTGAAACAAAGGAAAGGAAACTGTTAATGAAACCCACACGTGTATATATATTTATAAATATATATATATATATAAGACAGTGGAAGAAGGTGACAAGCCGCTTATTTCATGGGACCATTGGTTACAAAACACAGGGGCCCCACAAAATCAAGATGGCGGCTCACTAATGATGAGGCAGGGTAATCATTACGAGAACAAAGGAAGATTCTCAATAAATGAATATTGGAGTTTAAACATCCCTGCACACTCCCCCAAGAAAAAAAACCATCATGAACTCTGTGCAAATCAAACAGAATCTTCCTAAAATATTTTTTTTGTCAAGAACAATTAAGGATAAAAAAATCCCAAGATGTCTTCTTGTGAGAACTAAGTTCTCCGAAGGAATTAAATTCCTGATTGAACAGAGGAATTAAATTCCAAGAAAATTTTCAGAGCTAAGCTCTTTGGAATGGAATTAAATTCCAAAGGCAAACAAGTATCATCATCAATCCCCTAAGATCAGAGAAACGCCTAGCAATGGGGGTTTATTATTTAAAAATCGGACATTCTTAAAGAACTTGGAAAGATGGGCTTTTGTTAAAGGGAAAAACCCTTGGTGTGGATTTAAAATCCAAAGAAAATTTCTACAAGAAGTTCCTCGGCCGTTCCAGATCCTTACCTGAAAAAGGAAATCTTTTATTGACAGAGTTAAACTCTGGGATTTTTTTTTTTGAACAGAGAACTAAGCTCTGAGGAGGAGAATTAAATTCTCAAGACAAGAACAAGGAAGGAAGAAGATGAAGGAGTGGAGGCACTGCTGAAGAGACCTCTGCATTTATAGGACATGATGGGAAACGGTTCATCTTCCCTGTTCCCTAGACAGATCCAACGGCCACAAAAGTTACAGCGTTGCACTCACGTGCAAACACGTGAGAACAACGCTGTGGGGGCATTTGTTCCCTCATGGGAATTAAATAAAATACAGATAAAGCAGCAAAGAAAACCTCAAATGAGGCATCACGTGCCTACACGTGACCGGGCATCACGTGTCAACACGTGACCAGGCCTCACGTGCAGACACGTAACCATTTACAGGCAAAGCCTGTAGACACTGAATAAAATAAACAAATTGGAAATGCTGTGTCAGTGGGGTCACGTGTCAATACGTGATCAGGCCTCACGTGCAGACATGTGACCATTTACAGGCAAAGCCTATAGAATAAAATAAACAAATTGAAAATGCTGTGTCAGTGGGGTCACGTGTCAACATGTGATGCAGACACGTGACCATTTACAGACAAAGCCTGTAGACACAGAATTAAATTCTAATTTGAATGCTTTATCAAATGGGGCCACGTGCCAACACGTGATAAACTCCTAAATCATTTGAACTAATAGAATTAAATTCTAATTAAGAGGGAATCTAAAACCTTAATTGGAAAATATATCTCTAGATCTTTCCAAACAATTGTACTCTGTAAAGTGGAGCATCGTTGGATTAAAAAATCCAATGGTGATTAAAAATCACCAATTTATAGAAAGATTCTATACAAGGAAAGATTTTCCTAAAATCTGCCAGGAACAACAAATAAAATATCTTTTGGATTAAAAATCCAATGGTGAATAAAATTAACCGAGTGATCTAAAAGATCATGTTGGTTACAAAATCAATCAAAATCTTTCAATGAAAAATTGACTAAACAAACTGATTCTTTTCTTTCTCCTATAAATAGGAGCCAAGAAGAGAAGAAAAAAAAAGAAAGACAATAACAGAGAGGGAAAAAAGAAGAGAATTTAATTCTCCAAAAAGAAGAAGATCTCTTCAGACAAAAAAGAAACTCTAGGTAAGAAAGGGAAAGAGATCATTCTATAAGCTTCCACAAAAAAAAAAGAGAATTTAATTCTCAAACTAAGAGTTTAACTCTTCTGAATAAGAACTTTGTTTTTCCTTTGGTTGAAGATCTACAGAAGCAGATCTCCCCATAAGTTGAGAATTTAATTCTCATCGGGGGGATTCTGCCATGCAGATCTAAAGCCTAAGGGAGGACCTAAGTTCAGAGAATTTTATTCTTCCACAAAGCACATAGGAATTTAATTCCTCCAACAAATATAGGATTTAACCCTTAATATAAGAACTTGGTTCTTCCTCTGGTTGAAGATCTGCAGAAGCAGATCTCCTCATAAGTTGAGAATTTAATTCTCATCAGGGAGATTCTGCCATGCAGATCCAAAACTTAGAGGAAGAATTGGGTTTAAAGAATTTAATTCTTTCAAATACATAGGAATTTAATTCCTCTAAATAAAATTAGGGTTTAACCTTATAAAAGAATTTAATTCTTAAACAAGAGACTTAGACTTTTCATGCACGTAAAAAGATCAAGTACCCAATATGATCACGTGGCAACACGAGACCCTCCCCTCAATGGTCAAAAAAGAATGAATGAGATGGGGTCATGTGCTCCCACGTGACCCTTGAATAAATTCCTCAAAATAAAGAGAACAAAGCCAAGTCAGGACAGATTTTGGGCGCCTCACGTGTTCCCACGTGACCCCTGACAAACACCTATTTAAAAAAGAGAAAACGAGGTAAAACTGAGGAGTTGATACCCAATGCATGGGCACTATCACGTGTTCACACGTGATGATCACAAAGATTAAGTGTTTAACACTTACCTGCATATTCTGAGAATAAAATAAAGGAAGCTTGGCCCAATCCTCGGGCGCTTCACGTATCCTCACGTGAGCGCTTCATTTTTTTAGTGTTTAACACTATTTTAAGTGCTTCATCCCTAGTGTTTAACACTATTTTAAATGCATCATGTGGGAACACGTGATCACCAAATATGTGCTAGTGTTTAACACTATATTCAAACCAGTCTTAGCCCAAATTAGCTAAGTCTTCCAGAGGCAAGACTCCCCTTTGACTGAACCTCAAATACACTCTTGTCTTCCAAAATTGATCATCTCATATGGAATACGAGTGCTCGGCACTCAATAAAAGACAAAAATATTATCAGAACCCAGACCCATGCTTAGCATTGCTAAATAGAGGGGGGCTGAGCCCAGACAAATGTTCATCAGCCTAAACAAATGTCCAACATTTTAAACCTAATTGGACTTAGCCCAAGTTGGCCATGAGTCCTCAATTCAGATTTAATTGAGCCCGTGTGCTCATAATCTAATTAATTGGTCTTAATCCCAAGTTGGACTACAGATCTCCCAACCCACATCGGTTCAAGGGTACATCTCTTCATTCCTCTGATATGTGTCGTTGTAATTCTTCAACGTCTTCAGAGAGGTGACGGGTCCCGACAACCAGCAAATCTTACAGACTATGATGTCTCTAAACTGGACTGTGGGGTCCTTAAACTCATAGACCGTGATGTCCTTAACCTTATGGACCGTGATGTCCCTAAACTAAACCCTACAGACTATGATGTCTCTAAACTGGACTGTGAGGTCCTTAAACTCATGGACTATGATGTCCTTAACCTTTACAGACTATGATGTCTTTAAACTGGACCGAGATGTCCTTAAACTAACATTTGACCGTAATGTCCTTAAACTAATGGACCGCAATGTCCTTAAACTAAACAATAGAGCCCAAATGCTCTTTTGTTGGATCTAAATGATCCTGTTAAGTTGATCTTAGTCTAAAATTAGACTAACGTATCCTTAACAAACGTTTAAGTTGATCTTATTCTCAAATGAGATCAACGATCCTTAAACCCAACCCAAAACCCAAATCTAAGAAAATACGGATTTGGACTAATCCACGCCCTACGAGCGACAACATAAATTAGTCTCCGTATACAATCCATGGGGAACCAAAAACAAAACAAAAACCCACGACACAAAGTGACCATCTGGAGAAGGAGAAAGTGGTAACCACGATGCGGTAGCGTAATTAACTGCACGGGCTTGCGCCTGCAGGGAAGAGCGTCCCCACAATCAAAAACCCCTCAAATGAGGGGGCAATCTGACGACATTGGCCGCATCCGTTTAAACCTTCGATACATGGTTCCATAAATCAATTTGGCATCTTCGGAGAGGTGGATGGATAGAACCAAATAGCATCTACCCCTGAAATTCAGGCCGGACGTCCCAACGTCCCGTTCGCGTCTTTCGGCGGAAAACAAGAGTATCGAGACGGGGCATCGATATTCCAGAGTAGACTAGCGTATACGCTTCTCGACCCATGTGATGGGCGATGGATGATCCCATATCCATTGGTGTTTGACATCAGAGATCGTATACGGGTGCTCTGTGGAGACTAGGTACACTGAACGGACTCGCCGAGAACTCCTAGATGGTATTATACCTCAAGTCAGATAGCAGTTCTCTGGTGACACTGGTACAGGTTAGTTTGTCAACCCGAGATCATCATAGATTTTTGTGTGTCTCCCATTGTGCTTTGATTTCCACCCAACCACGGCTCTACTGAGTCATGCAAACAAGTGGTTTTTGGGTATTGTCCCGAGTCACATGGAGGCAATGAGCGATAGGAGGGGATTTCGTCTCTCCCGGTATTGGGGGTTGATGTTGTGCTATGCTCGATTGGCCATAACTGGAAATCCCTGGCAAGGGTAGATAAGATTTACTGGTAAGTGTTATCAGTAATTTCTCGAACGTTATGGACCTTACATCGGCATGACTTATCAAGTTACTGGGATCTGACGTTTACCACCCCTAGACTAGATATACGACATATCAGACGAAGAGACCGGACTGTACGGTAGTGTTACTAATTGGATTCGCAGGAGTATGAGCAGGTTTGCTTGTTGATCTTCTGATCGCTCAATACCCGGATGGCCGTTACGTTTAGCAGACCGCTTGCGGCTTGTAGGTGTTTGATATGATCATCACCTACTGCCGGCGTATTGACGAGTCTTTAGAGTCCTACACAGAGGTTTCCTGGCTCAAGCGAAATGGAGTAGGAGCACATATGTGATATGTGCGGGACCGAGATTAATACGTGTATGTGATACCGTATTCTATTCTCGCGATTTTTGTTATCGGTCGGTTATATGTGATATATCCGAGTTATCGAATCAAGTGTTGATTCGATAAATAGATACACATCATATTAGTCGATTATATGTGATATAACCGGATTATTAAATCAAGTGGTGATTTAATAATCTAATGTATAATTATATATTTGATATATTAATTTACATTAACTAGTATTTGCTCACTTAAGATTTCTTTATCTCACTTGAGTGTGCATTAAGTATATATGTGATATATATTTATGTACATTATTTTGTGTCATGCTAGATGATACATGCAACATGGGTGTGTGAGACTCACACTATGATTATGATAAGGTTAGGGTTTTATTTTCTTTTAGTAATTCAAAAATTGGTTGCATTTTGTCATGGCAAGAAGCTTGGAGAAGCTTGTGAGTTCCTTGACTTAGTCCACTTGTTTTATTTTACTTAAGATATTTATTAACACAACCATTATCTTAAGCCATGGTTAAGTCTATACAATGGTTAGTATATGATATTAACTCACCCATGGTTGCCATTCACTACTTGCTTCTTTCTTGAGTTGATTTTCTTCATCTCCTTCCTCTAGCTCTCTTGTTTTTTGGGAGGTGAAGAAAATAAGTGAGAAAATTATTTCTAAAGTGAGCAAAATTCCTACTTCATCATCCTACACTTCTAGCCATTTAGTATAGGGTGTTTTCTTCACAAATTTCATCACTTAGTGAAGAGGTAGCATGAGCTTGAGTCTCATCGACGTAGATCATCTTCGGCCTCGAAGACTTCGAGCAAGCTTGTTCATTTCTTCAAGGGAACCCATACTAGAGTTCGGAAGATCACTACTTAGTGTGAAGGGACTACTACACGGAGTTTTAGAAGTGAAGGTCCGGTCTACAAAGGTTGTATTCCTCATTCACTTGTTGTAACGTTTGATTACATGTTTGTATTGTCTAATTACTCTAGTTAGATCCTAGGCTATGGTTCTTTAGCACCTTAGAATTTTTTGAAAATGGCATGCTTGATTCTTTAAAAACCCAGTAGGGTGCTGAGGAATCCCAACAGTCGTATCAGAGCCGAGCTAGAGTATTAGACGATATTTGTTGGATTACGAAACCGAAACAACTCCGAAACACCCGATACAAAAATCTAGTTTCTGTCGATATTTTTAGAGTGTCTAAATTTTTTTTAACCAACCGCAGAATGTTATATGAGATGAAACATGAACACAGTAGAAATTTGAACCCTCCCCACCTGTTTTTGGCCGGCCACAAGCCATGAAAATCCGAGCTCACCGGTTTCCTTGGGGCATTTTGGCTTCAAATTTCTGTGGTGTTCCAGTCTCTGGGTTTTGGTGTTTCAGGTGTTGCTTGTTTTTTCTGAAATTGCATGAGATGTTAACTTTCTGTAAAGGCAATTCGGAGTGTTTCTTATTCGTAGTTTAACATGGTTTCGGGTTTTCACATGTTATCTAGGCGAAGTTAACAAGTTCGAACGAATGTCAAAAACCCATTTTTCCAAATTTAAGGTATTCAGAAAATCATGCAAGTAATTCTGTGGACCCTCTAGAAGAATGAAACCCTAACTCGACATAATGATCATGGAACCATTTTCGAACCTTAGGGTTTGTGGCAGTTCCGCGGTGCCATTAATGAGGCTTGGGTCTGCCCTTTTACGGTTGGTCCATAGGTGCTGTGGCATGTTCTGGGTATTTATAAACTGTGCTCAAGTGTTGAGCTCTCGGGGAATTGTGGGACTTTGATTAATCGATCGAAAAGTTTAACGTCGTCCGGATATCTGTGATGGAATACAATACTTGGAATCCACAATATTTGAATTTAATAAATCTAGCAATTTAGTCTGAGTTGATTGGTTGCCCGGGGATTTTGATGTGATCAAAAGTCTGTCGCAATCACGTAGCGTACACGGATACTCGCTGGGTAACCTTACTAGATAGCCTCGCCCTATAGCCCCGACCAAGTGACTGTAGGAGAATTCCATTGCCAAAAGCATTCGTCCGGGTGCTCGCGGCCGCGGTGTTCCGCCTAAGTACACTTCGTCGACAGTATCGGGGGTATGGCCGTCTAATAAAGTTTCTGATGAGCATTCGATCAGGATGTCGGGAATCTTGTTGAATTATCCAACTTGTTATTGGAAAGTGTTTTCAATATCGAGACTAAAATGCGGGGTTTATAATTGTTAGGCATGCAATGTCTAAGGAATTCATTTGGTTAGGCATGAAATCCGGAATATGAGATATTTCGGGTTTATGATGTCTAAGATGGTTGCGGATTCAATTGTTGTAGTTTTCACTTTCTTTTCTGCGACCGTAAGTGTAATATGTAGTGTATCGCCGGTTTCGTTGCTATATGTCAACGACAATTGGGATACACATATTTACTTACGTTGATGACATGTGATGTTATGTGTTGCTGTGATATGTTATAATGGATCGTCGTGTTTGAATAGCCGGGGGTTTTTATGTGAGATGAGAGTTTTTCATTTTCATTCATGTAAAAACTTGTATGTAATATTCTTTTATTAGGGCACTTCCGGGTTGAGGAAGATGTCACCGTTGATGTATATTATTTACTTTTCTGCATTAGGATAGACCCAAGGAGGGGAGCACAAGTAACCGGGTTCTAGAGTCCAGTGGGAGACCATCTCGAGGAGTCGAGTCCGGGTCTCCTAACTCAAGAATTGGTAGGGTTGCTTACCGCTCTCGTAGGGGTCTAGGGATGTGGGTTTGTCTATTCATCACGACCGTGGAAACCGTGTTTTATACTGGCTTAATTTAAACCCCGGAAATCCTAGTATATCCAATATTTCATATGTTGATTTCTGATGCTGAAATTCTGTGATGTGATCACTTTATATTCTGAGATAAATACTATATATAATATATTCGATATATTATAGACGTTGCTTATGTTTTTCACCCGCGCTAGCCCTGCCCCGCTCTGCCGTTAGTTACATAACCTAACGGTGCATGACGGGACTTCGTGGCGAATGCGGATAGCATAAGAGTACGTTGTATTTATCTGTGATGCCTAGGTAACTTAAATGATGGGACATTCATTAATGAGATTAATGAAAGAAAATAAACCTAAAGATGTTGTAGAATCAAATTTGAAACCCACTCGGCATTTTACGAAAAAGAAAAGTTTCAAAAAGCGGAGCTTAAGCCACTCCTTTTAAAACTATTTGATTATGCAACGAGATCAAGTTCAAAGCGTTAATGGTTTTCACAAAAACTATCCGCAACCCTTCGTCATTTTAGGAAGTAGAGTACTTAGTATTCGTGCTGCGTATGTTGACCATAGTCAAGGCGTAGTGTACGGTAGCTAAGTGATGTCTTCCTACACAGCATATGATACGATTAATTAGGACAGTCACATGATTATGTTGACCATAGCCAAGGGTCATGTGGGTGGGTCTAATTAATCATGAAATGACGGGTAGAACTTGACTAGTACTTATGATATGTTGACCATAGCCAAGATAATAAGTGTTAGGGGTAAAAACCATTATCGGGAGTTTCAAGTGTTGAAATTTGCAATGAGATTGCATACCTTATATGAGATAGTTGGATCATGATACCCACTGCGAGTAATTGTTACTGCTAGGAAAGTTTTGCACTTTACAATTAGCCGATCAAGTAGGTGTCTAGAAAGGTGTCAACGGGGTTACACCCCAGGGAAAACGAGGTTTATTTTAATTAGGTCCGTGCGAAAGCACGGGGAACCACTCTCAAAGTACCGGCACTGGCCTGGCTGAAAGATTGGCGAACTTGTAGGGTGTAATTAATCCCGGCTAGTCTTACCTTTTAAGATTTGAAGGAAGATTTGATAAAAACAGTCGGAGCCATCCTGATTAGATAAAATATATATAACCAATCTAATCTCGCAAGAGCGCACGCAGAGTGTTTTCTTCTCTCTCTCTCTCTCCTGGTAGCAACCATGTCATGCCTTAATCAAGATAATAATATGGATCTATTGACCAAACCCGCTTGTTATACTGAGCTGGGGAACATTGGTCCCGCTCTACCTTATATATTGTTATAAGACCGAGAAGGAAATAGGGGAATACCAGGATTTCCATGCCGCCCAAATGAAGAAATTGCATATTGATGCATCTTCTTTGGGTGTGTTCGTTATAGAGAACTAATTCTCAGTATCCTCTACGTCCTAGGTATTAGATACCGGATCAGGATCCCAGATATGTAATCTATTACATGGGCTACAGAAAGGTAGAGAACTGGGATTGGGTGATAAGTCTCTAAGTATAGAGAATGGTGCAATTGTTGCAGCCAAATCAGTTGGCAAATATCACCTTGTATTACCAAATACATTGATTCTGAACGAATGTTATTAGATACCGAACCTGATATACAATATTATATCAGTTTCTTTATTAAATAAAGAAGGATATAATTTTGTATTGTTGGATAATATTTTGAACATTTTTTATATCAAGAGTTGATCGGATCAGGCACGTTATCTAATGGCATATACGTTCTTAATCAAACCACAGTTCTTAACGTACTGAACACACACAAGAGGAAGAGTTCAGAAATGAACAAATTCTTCTTATGGCATTGTAGACTGGGTCACATCAATGCGACCCGACTAGCTAAGTTACATAAAGATGCATATTTAAATCAGTTTGAATTTGCATCTTGTGAAACTTACCAGTCATGTCACAAAGATAAAATGACCACAGCTCCGTTTACTTGAAACAGAGAAAGAGTTATTGAACTCTTGGGACTGATACATGATGATGTATGTGGTCCGATGTCTACATATGCCAAGACTGGTTCTTTGTACTTCATTACATTCACTGATGATCTCTCAAGATTCGGACGTATGTTCCTGTTGAAACACAAGTCTAAAGCTTTTGAGAAATTCATAGAATATAAGTGCGAAGTCGAGAACCAAAACGGGTATAAGTATTATGTCCTTTGATGTGATCGGGGAGGAGAATACTTGTGCATGGAATTCCTGGACTATTCAAAAGGAGAATGAGATTCTCTCTCAGTATTACTCCTCCGTATACACCACAGCACAATGGTGTATCGGGACGGAGCAACCGCACCCTATTTGCTATGGTGCGCTCTATGATGAGTACTACTGAGTTACCTATTTTCTTTTAGGGTTATGCGCTTGGGGAAGCTGCATACCTATTGAATTGGGTTCCAATCAAATCAGTGCCTACCACTCCATATATGATATGGAATGGGAAGAGCCCATGTCTTAAGCAAGTTAAGATTTGGGTTGTCCGGCCTATGTCAAAAGCAAAATCCGGACAAGCTCGAGGCAAGGTCAGTTCTGTGGAAGTTTGTTGGATATCCCAAGCATTCGCAAGGGAATATCTTCTACCGTACCGAGCAACAAAAGGTGTTTTATTTCTCGGCATGCCACCTTTTTAGAAAAGGAATTTTTTATGGAAAGAAATTAGTGGTCATGAGGTAGAACTGGAATAAGTTCCAGCTATACAAACTACAGCTGATGATTTGGTAGAACCGGAGGATTCAATAGTTCCTGACGAACCTCAGCCTCTCCGCCGATCTGGTAGGGTTCCTCATCCGCCTGAGAAATACTACGGTTTTCTCGATGACAGTAGGAGCGAGGATTGCATCATGAGAGATGATGACCTAACTAGTATCGAGCAGGCCATCATGAGTAGGGACTCTATGAGTATGGCTGGATGCTAAGCAATCTGAGATGGAATCTATGTACACCAACAAAGTATGGACTTTGGTTGCTATATCTGAAGGGTTAAAACCCCATCAGGAGCAAGTATATCTTGAGAAGATTACTTGGTGTAGATGGAAAAGTTGAGACTTTCAAAGCTAGACTTGTTGTAAAAGGTTCTCGTCATCGACCAGGTGTTGATTATGATGAAACTTTTTTCTCCAGTGGCTATGCTTAAGTCCATCCGGATCCTACTTGCCATTGCTACATACCATGACTACGATATCTGGCGGTTGGGTGTCACGACTGCTTTTCTAAATAGTGATTTAGAAGAGAGCGTCTATAAGTACACAGCCAGAGGGCTTCGTAAACAGTGGGAGCAGCGGAAACATGTGCAAGTTGCTTTACAGGAAAAAGCAGGCATCGCGGAGTTGGAACGTCTGTTTTGATGTGGTAGTCAAAGCGTTTGACTTCATCAAAATAGTATATGAACCTTGCATATACAAAAAAGGTAGTAAAGAGTAAGGTGGTATTCCTTGTATTATACGTGGATGACATACTCTTGATAGGAAAGGAGTTTCCTATACTACACTAGGTCAATCTCCTCTTATCACATTGATTCTCCATATAGGATCTAGGTGATACCTCCTAAATCCTGGTTTTTGGATCTATGAGATAGATATAAGTGGATGTTAGGATTCTCACTAGGTGTAGTGAGATGGTATCAAATGATCTTGGGGAGAATCACTGGATAGCTTTGGAGAACCTTCTTAAGTACTTGAGAAGCACTAAAGAAATGTTCTTAGAGTTTGGTAACGGTGAACTCCAGTGGGAGTCCTTTACCGACTCGAGCTTCCAGAATGATAAGGTGGACTGTCAGACAGTCACAGGCTTTGTCTTTACCCCAGATGTGGGGCGGTATGTTGGAAGAGTTCTAAGATAGATACCGGGGCAAACTAGACGATAAAGGCTGGATACATCTCTATCAATGATGCTACCAAAGAGGTAGTTTGGGTGTATATAAGTTCATATGATGAACTTGGTTCCTACCATTGTATGATAATGGAGTTGTGGCTTAGGCCTAGGAACCCCCGTCCAATCAATGACCCGGACATATTCTAAGGCAGTATCACCTGATCATGGAGATGGTTGATCTCCAAGAGATCGAGGTTAGGAGAGTAGATTCTGAGATTAACACGGCAGATCCACTCACCAAGGCCTGCTTCCCCAAATACTATTTGAGAGATTTTGGGATGGTTGAGTATGGGATACTTCAACCGTTAGCTATGATGTTGGGTATTGATTACTACAACAAATGGCCTTAGTGCAAATGGGAGATTGTTAGTTGTATGTATTCCCTAGAGGCCATTATTGTACATGAGATGTATATTATAGTGGATGCTTGGACATATATAGGGAGGAATTTCTTGCTCGACATGATAGTATGCTATCTGGTTGCTCTTTACCTAAACATGGAGATTAGTATACAGATGCTGTCTTGCACTCGCATGTTGGTAAAGCCCTTAGGATGTATACTTGACTACCAGGATTATGATGCAGATCATACTAGTGGGGCCTGGGCAGTCCATGAGTTCATCCTTCAATTTTTGCTAGTCGTGGGAGTATCGAGACGGAGCATCGATATTCCAGAGTAGACTAGCGTATACGCTTCTCGACCCATGTGATGGGCGATGGATGATCCCATATCCATTGGTGTTTGACATCAGAGATCGTATATGGGTGCTCAGTTAAGATTTGGTACACTGAACGGACTCGCCGAGAACTCCTAGATGGTATTATACCTCACGTCAGATAGCAGTTCTCTGGTGACACTGGTACAGCTTAGTCTGTCGACCCGAGATCGTCATAGAGTCTTGTGTGCCTCCTACTATGCTTTGATTTCCACCCTACCACGGCTCTACCGAGTCGTGCAAACAGGTGATTTTGGGTACTGTCCCGAGTCACATGGAGGCAATGAACGATAGGAGGGGATTTCGTCTCTCCCGGTATTGGGGATTGATGTTGCGCTATGCTCGATTGGCCATAATTGGAAATTCCTGGCCAGGGTAGATGAGATTTACTGGTAAGTGTTATCAATAGTTTGTCGAACGTTATGGACCTTACATCAGCATGACTTATCAAGTTACTGGGGTCTGACGTTTACCACGCCTAGACTAGATATACGACATATCAGACGAAGAGACCGGACTGTACGGTAGTGTTACTGATTAGATTCGCAGGAGTATGAGCAGGCTTGCTTGTTGATCTTCTGATCGCTCAATACCCGGGTGGCCGTTACGTTTAGCAGACCGCTTGCGGCTTGTGGGTGTTTGATATGATCATCACCTACTGTCGGCGTATTGACGAGTCTTTACAGTCCTACACAGAGGTTTCCTGGCTCAAGAGAAACGAAGTAGGAGCACATATGAGATATGTGCGGGACCGAGATTAATACGTGTATGTGATACCGTATTCTATTATCGCGATTTGTGTTATCGGTCGGTTATATGTGATATAGCCGGGTTATCGAATTAAGTGTTGATTCGATAAATAGATACACATCATATTAGTCGGTTATATGTGATATAACTGGATTATTAAATCAAGTGTTGATTTAATAATCTAATGTATAATTATATATTTAATATATTAATTTATATTAACTAGTATTTACTCACTTAAGATTTCTTTTTCTCACTTGAGTGTGCATTAAGTATATATGTGATATATATTTGTGTATATTATTTTGTGTCATGCTAGATGATACATGCAATATGGGTGTGTGAGACTCACACTATGATTATGATAAGGTTAGGGCTTTATTTTCATTTAGTAATTCAAAAATTGGTTGGATTTTGTCTTGGAGAAGCTTGGAGAAGCTTGTGAGTTTCTTGACTTAGTCCACTTGTTTTGTTTTACTTTAGATTTTTATTAACCCAACCATTATCCTAAACCATATGAGTCTTGTATTTCCATCACCAATGTATCATCTACCATGACACATGTATGCATGCATGTGTGCATCCATATCAATATATACATACATACACTCATGCATACAACATAAAGAAATAGGTTTAAATAAGTGAGCTAATGGCCATTCATATTAAATCAACACTTGATTTAATAATCTGGTCATATCAAATACGACCCGACCAATAGTAAACGCTGGATTAAAACGTGGTATCATATACTCGCATTTAATCAAGCTCCCGCGCATATCCCCATATGCAGCCCACATCTTTTCGCCTAAGCTAGGAAACCCCTCTGTGGAACTCTAAGACTCGTCAATACGCTAGCAGTAGGCAGTGATCATATCATTTACCCACAAACCGTCAGCGGCACTAGCTGTACGTAACGGCTCCCAGGTATTGAGCGATCAGAAGAAAAACTAGCGAACCTGTCAAAACTCCCATCGAGCCAACTGGCAACACTTACCGTACAGTCCGGTCTCTTCGTCAGATATGTTGCATATCAAGTCTAGGGATGGTGTCGTCGACCCAAATAACTTAATAAGTCATGCCGGTATATGGCCTATAACAGATCGAGAAACTACTGATAACACTTATCAGTAAATCTCAACAGCCCTGGCCAGGGACTTCCTGTTATAGCCAATCGAGCATAGCGCAACATCAAACCCCAATACCGGGAGAGACGAAACCCCTCCTATCGCTCATTTCCTCCATGTGCCTCGGGACTGTACCCAAAATCTACCTGTTTGCACGACTCAGCAGAGCCGTGGTAGGATGCAGATCAAAGTACAGTGGGAGCACACACAAGACTCTTTGACGATCTCGGGTCTACAGACTAACCTGTACCAGTGTCACCTGAGAACTGCTATCCGATGATAGATATAATACTATATAGGAGTTCTCGGCGAGTCCGTTCAGTGTACCCAGTCTCTAGTGAGCACCCGTATACAATCTTTGATGTCAAACACCAATGGATATGGGATCATCCATCACCCATCACATGGGTCAAGAAGCATATACGCTAGTCTACTCTGGAATATCGATGCCCCGTCTCGATACACCCACGACTAGAAACATTTTAAGGATATTCTTATAAACTACACATGTCCCACTAGTATGATCTGCATCATAATCCCAGTAGTCAAGCAAATATCCTAAGAGCTTTATCAACATGTACCAAATGAGTAAAGTGCATGATCTAGTGAACATGGAGATAAAGTGCAACCAGATAGCATACTATCATGTTGAGCAAGAATGTCCTCTGAATATATATATACATATACTGATACATCCACTGTCATATAATGGCCTCTAGGGCATACATATATCCAACAGGATAAAAACCCGAAAGGGCGCCATGAGTAAAAACAGCAGGACTGCCTGCGAGCTTTGCGAAAACCAGAAAGGGCGTGATCTCGTTAGAAGAAAAAAAACCTGTGTGAGATCCTTACGACCCACAAAGGAGAAACACACTTAGGAACCCCCACAATTCCTAAGGAGAAATTACACTTGCGAGATCCTCACGACTCGTAAGGAGAATTTCCCCCTATGAGACCCTCACGGCTCATAGGATTCAAAAGCCTTAAGTACAGGGATCTAAACCTATTCTTAAGCCGTCATATTCCCCTAATATTGCCCTACAGACGGTCCAATATCGACCCTTGTATACAATCCACGGGCATAAATAAATATATCCCCCACCAAATTCCACCAATGATGAGAAATGTCCCCATATGGTGAACGACACTTGTAAGTCCTCTCGATGTATAAGGAGAAAACACTCTTGCAAGATCTTTACGACTTACCTGAGAAAATATCACTTAAATCCCCACGATTCCTAAGGAGAAAATACACTTACGAGATCCTCACGATTCGCAGGGAGAATTACCTTTATGAGACCCTTACGATTCCTAACCCTGTTTGCTAAGCCACCTTTGTTCAAATCGACAAAAGGCAAATGATGATTCGCTCCTGAAAATATTCTAGTGGTAGCGATACTGATGCCTAAATAGGTATCAAATTTCAAGTCCTCTCATGGAAAATGATGATTCGCTCCTGGCAATATCCCAGTGGTAGTAATGCTGATGCCAAGATTGGTATCAGACTTCTAATCCCCAACTCAAAAAAAAAGCCGAAATGTTTGGGCAACTCGCAATAAAAATCAGCAAGTAAAAATAAAAAATATATAGCCGAAATGATTGGGCACCGCGATAAATAGCCGAAATGATTGGGCAATCGCGACTTTCGCGATATGAAAAGCTGAAAAGATAGAGCATCGCGGAAATAAAAAAAATAAAATAAAATTTCCTCTGCCCTGCAAGTATGTCCATATTGACTCTTGTATATGATCCATGGGCACAAATAAAGGAAAAGCGAACCATATTTTTCCACTACGCTTCGTAAAAGGAGCTCCGAGTCTCAACAGTACATATACAATCTCGAGACTATCCCTGCGTCCCCTTCCTCATTCCAGCAGGAGCAAACACAACAATCAAACAAAAATGGAATGACGGCAAAATCCTAGCTTCAGGTCTTAATGGCAACATCTAAAGCCTAGAGATCACCCCGACGTTCTTCTCATTCCAGCAAGATGTAGACACAATGTCAACGAAAGACCCAAGGGTCAAAGAAAAAATAGAGCCATAGAAAAATTCTAGCTCCGAGTCTTGACGGTACATATACGACCTAAAGACTATCCCGGCGTTCCCTTCTCATTTCAGCAGGATGCGGACGTAGCTATTAAATGAAATTGGAGCAATGACATATTCCTAGCTACGGACTTCAATTGCAATGCATGCAGCATAGAGGTCCTATAGATTTCTACCCTACTTCAGCCAAGAATCGGCGCGACATCATCAAAACAAATGAAAAACGAAGTGACGGCATATTCCTAGCTTCGGGTCTTTACGGCAACTCATATAAAGCCTAAAAGACCATTGGAGATCATCCCACCCCAGAAGAGTGCGGTTATGACTCATCGAGGCTCCAAATTGAGCCTAACTTCAAGTAAAAAGCGTTATGGAAAATTCCTAACGCTTGCTCTTCCGACGGTAATATGACCTAAGGAGATTACTCGAAGACGTCTTGTCCAGCCCTCGAAGGAATCAGAGACACGACAGTCGCGGGGTTACTCAAACAGCGGCGTAAAGACTGCATATCGAGGAATATATCAGCCAACGCGATGGTACCATGGATTAAAACCCTAGTACCACAAACCTAACGGACCCTTGTCCTAAAGAATGGGGGTTATCTACATACAACGTTAGGGCAAGTTTGCCTGTAAACCCAAGGGAGGTAAACTAAAAATACTCCGAAATAAGTACATAAACTAGAGACTCCAAAATGAGTGAATAAACTACAGACTCCGAAATGAGTACATAAACTACAGACTCCGAAATGAGTGAATAAACTACACACTCCGAAATGAGTATGTAAACTACGAACTCCGAAATGAGTGAATAAAATACGAACTCCGAAACGAGTACGTAAACTACTTCACGCTGAATCAAGACAATCAAGAAAAGGAAAGTGCATATATGAAAGAAAAAAAGGCTTATCATTCATACTTCTGAAAAGATTACACAGTGATGATAATAACGACTAAAAAATGCTCCTACATCATCTGAGGTCTACTACGGCAAGACGCTAAACTCTGGACATGGATTCTCAAACTCAAAAGCAAGTTTGAGCAGTGCGCCTTCAGCTTCATCGGCCATCTTTTTGTGTATCTTCTCTCGGATGCAAGCGTCAGGGTCACCACTAATGTCCTCCACCCTCTGGTATGCTGATACTATCGCCTTTTGTTGAAAGACACGGTGCAAGATGGAGACAAGATTATCTCGCCGTTTCTTCGATATCAATACCATCATATACACAGAATGCACCTTGTCTTCAGCATCATCGAGTGCTTGAAGCGGCATAACCTCAAGGTGCCCGGGTATAGCTTCCAGATCGACCCAACAACGATCTTCAAAAGGGCAGAACGGCGGGGGAGCAATTGACCGTTGTAATCGTCGAAGCGACGCATCACCTCATCGCATTGGGCGTCAGTAAACTCCTGGCCTTGACAGCGGCCTTGGATGTGAATCTCCTCATAAGAGATAATCTCTCCAAGGTCATACAGACGACCAACCATGGTGAAAAGAAAAACCAGTGGAGAGTTAGCGATTAGCATATTAAAATCACTACAGTGGGCCCCATAAAATCAAGGTGATGGCTCATCAATGATGAGACATGCTCCCATTGTGAGAATCCGAAAGGATTCTCATTAAATAAATAGTGCCCATTAAACAGTGGAGTTAAAAACTCTCAATATTCCCCAAAAGGTGGGCTCTTTAAAACAAACAACAGATTAAAATCTGTGAAGAAGAAGAAGAAGGGATTAAAACCCTAAAAATAAAAATAATAATAATAAAATATACAAGAACGGTAAAGGGAATAAAATTCCCAAAATTCTTAAGATCCAAATCAAAGCCAAGCTCTGCAAAAAAATTCGAATTAAATTCCCCTAAATAGTGGGATCAAATCCCAGAACAATCCCCGTGCTAAAAAATTCATGGGTTAATTGATGGAATCAAATTTCAGAACAAGTGTCATGATTGGCAGTAGGGTAAAACCCTAAATAAGAGAATTAAAGATTATCAAGTCTTGGATGAGAACATTAAGATCCATGATCTGTAAAAAGAATGTTTTTTTAGATCTCCAAGAGATCAATTCAAAAAAAAAGAGCTAAGCTCTGTCGAAACTGATAATGGACTTAAAATCCAAAACCAAGAAAATATATATGCTCAAAAGGAGTTAAGAGCTAAGCTTTGTTCATAGTTCTTACCAAGAAATCTGGCAGAGTTCTAGGAGACAGAGATCTAAGCTTTGAGAAACGAGAATTAAATTCTCAAAAGAAACGAAGGTTCAAGAAAGAAGATGAAGAGATGGCAGTCATCTCAAGGGCCAAAAACCCTATTTATAGGATGTGAAGGGACGGTTCAACTCCCTAGAAAATCAAACGGTGGAAAAAGTGACACCGTTGCACTCACGTGTGAGCCACGTGAGAACAACCGTGGAGGGCATTTGTTCCCCCAATATTTAAACATAATAAAATAGCTAAGCTCTGTTAAATTTAATGAGGCAGCGCCTCACGTGCCCCCAGAAGGCGCCAGCGCCAACCCTTTAGAATTAAATCTTATGGTGGCGCCGCACGTGAAGCTCACATGGGTGCCAATGTGCAAAGCACAGGAGCGCCCAGAATTAAATTCTTAAGTGGCGCCCACGTGCACAACACGTGAGCGCCGGCGCCCAAGTTAAGATCAAGTAGAATTAAATTCTACAGTGGGATATTTCCCTAAAAATTGGGATACTCTTTGTTAAACAGAGCCGTTGGATTAAAAATAATAGAATAAAATTATATTAAGGAAAATATTCCCCTAATCTTTCTAAATAGACAGAAAATTGTTGGATCAAAGATCCAATGAGATGGGAAAATATTTCTCTATATCTTTCTAAGCAAAGAAAGATGTGCTCTGTATAACAGAGAGCCCTTGGATTAAAAATCCAATGGTGATTAAAAATCACCGTTTGACAGAATAAAATTCTGTATATGGGAAAAATATTTCCTTAATTTTGTTAAAAACAAGAAGACATATTCTGTAAAACAGAAATTCTTGGATCAAAAATCCAACGGTGGGTAAAATTCCCCAAACGAATTTTGAGACCAATTAAATCAATTGGAATATCTCAATAAGAGATTTTCTCAAAAACTAATTAACAATTTTCCTCCACTATATAAAGGACCCGAGACTTCAAATTTCAAGACACAGACATATAGAGGGAACCCCCATAAGCTTCTGTAAAAAAATACAGAAGGCTCTCAAAAGCAACAGAGAATTTAATTCTCAATAGAGAAGAAGATCCTTTTTCCCTCAAACACTAGGTAAAGAAACCACAGAGATCAAAGCATCTTCTTTACCTATCATAGCATACCCAAGGGTTTAACATTTCTCAAGAACTTAGTTCTTTCTCTGGATTTGAGATCCATAAGACAAGTCTTCCACAAGTTGAGAATTTAATTCTCATCGGGAAGATCTTGTTCTTGAGAATCAAAGAATTAGAAAAGAACTGGGTTAAAAAGAAAGAAAAAAAAGAAAAGAATCTATCCTATGGGAATTTAATTCCTCAAAAAATAGGGTTTAACCCTAAAAGAAACTTAGTCCTTCTAAAAGAAAAAACATAAGAACTTAGTTCTTAACGAAAACATGATCCCAGATTTTCGAAACAAAGATCTCGGTGCCATTCATGATCAAAATGCCATTAACAGAGATTCAATTTCTAAAAAGAAAAAGGAATTAGCGTCGCATGTGCTTCCCACGTGGGCGCCTTCAATAGATTCCCAAAACAAAAGGAAATCAGCGCTTCACGTGAAAAACACATGAGTGCCCAAAACAGAAGGTCGGCGCCTCATATGAAATACACGTGAGCACTGAGTAAAGTGCTTAGCACTCCATATACAGCCAAAACGGCTGAGTGCTCAGCACTGATTGGGCAGCGCCCAGCACCTCACGTTCTTCTCACGTGGACGCCATACAAAAGTGCCTAGCACTCCATATACAGCCAAAACGGCTGAGTGCTCAGCACTGGTTGGGCAGCGCCCAGTGCCTCACGTGCTCCTCACGTAGACACCATACAAAAGTGCTTAGCACTATATATACAGCCAAAACGACTGAGTGCTCAGCACTGGTTGGGCGGCGCCAATAACTGAAGGCTTCACATGATACACATGTGAGCGCCAGAGCTTCAAATAAGTGCTTAGCACTTTTGCATAAAAACAAAAGGGCTGAATAAGAATAGCCCAAATAAGTGCTTAGCACTTTTGAACAAAAAAAGGACAGAGCAGACTAAGCCCAAATTGGATAAGTCTCTTTAAAAAGTTTCTTACAGCCGAGCCCAAATGCTCTGTTGTTGGATCTTAAATGATCCTTAAAATTTTGCTAAGTTGATCTTAGTCTCAATTAAGACTAACGTATTCTTAGTTAAAATAAATTGAGCCTAAATGCTCATATATTTAAGGTGATCTTAATCTTAAACTAGATTAACGGTCCTTAAATAAAACAAACCCAAATCTAAAATATACGGATTTGGACTGATCCGTGCCCTATAAGCGATGACATAAACCAGTCTCCGTATACAATCCACGGGCAACCAGAATAAACAAAAATACACATGACACGAAGTGAACTGCTGCAGAAGGAGAAAGTGGTTATCGCAATGCGGTAACGTAATTAACTATAGAAGCTTGCACCTGCAGGGAAGAGCATCCCCACAATCAAAAACCTCTCACAAATGAGGGAGAATCTGTTGAAGTCACGCTACAACGGTCGCGTCTGTAAAAACCTCCGATATATGGTGCCATAAATCAACTCGGTATCTTCGGAGAGGTGGATGGATAAGTCCAAATAGCATCTGCCCCTAAAATCAGGCCAGACGTTCCAACGTCTCGGTCCGGTCTTTCGGCGTTGAACAAGGGGCTATATGTAAAAGGTGTAGCCTATAAATGGAAAACATGATGAGAAATCAATAACGACTTCTATTCCCCAAAATAGATCTAAGGTTTTGTGCATCTTTCTTTCAAGGTTCTCCTGCTTCTTCCTCCTCTCCTTTTCAATTAAATCCAACACAAATCCTCTTCTTTTTAAAAAAGACAAAATTGATTTTGACCATTAATCCATTAAGAGGAATACCAATCTTCTGATAAAATCCCCAAAAGAGTAAATTTTACCACCCTCCATCTCCCTCTTCACGATCCAATAGAGGAGAGGAAGAAGAGGGAAAATCCACTTCAAGACCCATTCGCGCACGTCCCGAGGCCTCGTAGAAGGGGACAAGAGCTCCCTTTGATCTTCTTGTGTTAAATTTTTTATGTTTGGAGCTAGAGCTTCTTTGGGTTTCAACCCTTGCTTGCTCCATGTTAGATGCGCACCTCGCTAGGTGTCCATTTGTCTAGATGCACACCCTGTTAGGTGCACATCGTGCCAGGTGTGCACCAGCCTAGGTGCGCACCTTTCTAGGTGTGCATCTCACTGGACCTGTCATGACCCGTTTCTCAGTAGACGGAAACGATGACGTGGCAAGCCTACGGAATATTTATTCAGAGAAGGTCATTCTCTAAATAAATATACTAAGCGTGTTGAAACAATAATACACAATGTAAGAATAAATGGAGACTGTATAATTTTCAACAAATATCTTTATTTACATTCAAACTTGAAATTTTTACAGATACATGAGTTCAACTGAAAAAGTAAATACAATAAAAGAAAATGCCTAAACATGTGGCATACATAAGCTGAATGAAAATTGAAGTTAAGCTAATACTGAGTAGCTATCTGGTCGTAATCATCCTCTGTAGCGTCCACTTCCTCTGTCTCGACCGTATCTGACGAGCATTCCAAGAAAAACAAAGGTGGGCGGAATGCCCGTCAGCGAACTAGCGCTCGGTAAGTCCTAAAGGTAGAGTAAGAGTGAAAAGTGACAAGTATATAAAGAAATAATGTAAATGACCGGTAAAAATGTGTAGCTCTGAATATGGGTATATATATTTATAAGTCTCTATATGGTCATTATGTTAATGTTAAGTTTCAAGTGTGAATGTCAACATGGCTGTAGAAGTATTCACGAGCTCAAGAGTGAGGCCCAAGGAGCAAGGAAACATGGGACCATTTCATGTGTTAGTATCGGGACTTCAAGCTGTAGAGGAGTCGACCCGACTGAAAATTCGAGTAAATAGAAAAAAAAAATAGGTTAATATGGATCTCCTGAAACTCCGTTGGATTCACACTATCACAAACAGCCCGAGTATAATATATTATAACTGTAAGATATCATTAGTTAATGTGATTGGTTGATTATAACATGTCTTGATCGAACCTATAGATTGCAAAAGTTGAAGAATAAAGCCGAGTAAGTCGGGTAGAATGCGAGTCATGTCAATTGCAATCTTAGGTCGAATCAAGTCAGTCGTGTAGATTGAGTTCGAGCTCAAGTTCGAGTTTAGGTTCGAGTTTGGATTCGAGTTTAGTTAAAGTCCAGTTTAGGTTCGAGTTTGTGTTCGAGTTATAGACATTTCAGGTGAAAGGATTTAACTTTTTAAGATTTTAAGTTCGGGAGAAATCAGACAACTGCTGCATATGGACGGCGGGATTTATGTCTTTTTTCAAGACAATTGCCATTTCATAACTCCGTTAATTTTTCTAACATGAACTGGAAAGCACTCACTTTCTCCGGCTCTCTGGGCTCAAAAGAAATTATACCGCTTAAACCTATATTAATCTAGAGTTCTTAGAAATTTATTATTGTTGCTTATATTTTATTTATATTGTTTGATTGATTGAGGGGTTTTTTTTATGAAAAATACTTTAATATTGTTTGAAAATAAACCTCGAGGGTGATATATAATATTAAGAGTTTTTATGAACATGTATTTTAATTTTAGTTGTATTTTAGTGATAAAACATAGTTTTTAAAAGTTCATGATGTTTTAATGAAACTTACTCCTTTTATAAACTTGGTGGTATTTTATTAAAATATTTAATCTTTCAATTTTAAAATATAACTTTCATAATTTATTTTTATTGAAAATACGGATTTATAATTTTATATAATTTCAAAGTTTAATTTGTCTTAAAAAGTCGTATTCTTTAAATCATATTTTTATTTTCTTTCGAGATCGAATGCTCTATAGAAGTTCTGTATCTCACTCTACTATCCCAAGAATGTGCGATAACCCGCACCATCCGTAGATGGGTTTCCTTAAAAGGGTTGTAAAGGCGCAATTGCAAAGGATTTTAAAAATAACGATTAAAAACATTTATATGTAAAAGCAATGGTATTTTATTGAAAATTGTTTCATTTAGATGAAAAATTCTAACCAAAATATCGTGCTATGAATCAAAAGTGTGAGTGTGGTGTAGGTCATTGCCCCGTGAATATTCTAGAGGTATGTATGACTAATTCTCGAAAAAGGGTTATATTAAAGTTCATGGTATTTTGGTGTAAAATTCGATATACGTTCTATTTAACGAGAAATTCTAAACATGTGCATAGTTGATTATATGAATATTATTTTAAGGCTATGGTTACAAGTTATTTGTGATCAATGGAGCATGATAACGACAGTGGAAATATTGTAAAGTGTGTGTGATTAAGCTAACTCCACTTTTTATCGATATTGTTTTTAAGAAATGATTTGAGATGAAACGAAAGATAGAGAAGAAAGAACTTACTTGTTTTGTGCTAGAAGAAGAGAGGGTCTTGTGGCATGGTGGTATCGTCGGGAATGCTCTAGTCATCGAAATTGAATCGCTACTCCTCTTGGCTTGCTTAACTCCACTTTGTACTTAGAGAATTTTGATAGAGATTTTTAGAATGGGAGAGAGCTAGCGAATGGGGTGGTATTTATAGTGAAATTTGAGAGTATGGGAATTTAAAAAGTGAATTAAAAAGAATTAAAATGGTGTTAATTAGGGATTTGAAGAGTCTTTGATCAATTGCGGAGAAATCAAACACTACAGTGGAGTAGAGGGGAGCTGAAAGGGTGCACCGGCGAAGAATAGAGTTGTTTCGAGCTAGGTGGACCGTCGGTAGCGGCTTGATGGGGAAACGGGCGGTCGAGATTTGCCTAATCGTCTCGAGATTCATGCAATGTGTTTTAATCTTTGTTAACTCCTTATTTATCCCGTGTGATTTTTCTAAAACTTTTCATTTATCCGTGTATTGCATGTGCAACTCTTGGGCTTCCGAAAAATTAAAAAGAAAAATATTAAAAATAATTGGGACTGATGGGAATCGAACACACAGGCTATGTCACAACAATGAAGAAGCTTTACCAGTGAGCTATAAGTTGTAAGTTGTTTCTTATTTTTATTGAACAAAAATAATTTATAACTCCTAATTAGACTAAAATACCCTTTCTATATGTAATGACTCTGAAATCACTGTACAAAATTAACTTTTTTAATATATAGAAAGGATGTTTCAGCCTGATTACGAGTTATAAGTAATTTTTGTTCAATAAAAACAAGAAGCAATTTGTAGCTCACTAGTAAAGCCTCTACACTGCTATAAAATAGCTTGTGTGTTCGATTCACATCAGTCCCGATTTTTTTTAAATTTTTTTCTTCTTAACTTTTCGGAAGCCCAAGAGTTGCATGTGCAATACACGGATAAACGAAAAGTCTCAGAAAAATCAAACGGGATAAATGAAGAGTTAACACAGATTAAAACACATGGCACGAATCTCGAGATGATTGGGCAAATCCCGACCACCCGTTTCCCTCATCAAGCCGCTACCGGCGGTCCACCTAGCCCCAAACGACTCCATTCTTCGTCCGTGCACCTCTTCAGCTCCCCTCTACTCCACTGTTGTGTTTGATTTCTCTGCAATTGACCGGAGACTTTTCAAATCCCCCATTAACACCATTTTAATTCTTTTTAATTCTCATACTCTCAAATTTCACTATAAATACCACCCCATCCCTTAACTCTCTCCCATTCTTAAAATCTCTATCAAAATTCTCAAAATTCTCTAAGTACAAAGTGGAGTTAAGCAAGCCAAGAGAAGTAGCGATTCAATTTCGACGAACGGAACTTTCCCGACGATACTACGACGCCACAAGACCCTCTCCTTCTTCCTCTCTTCTCATAGCACAAAACAAGTAAGTCATTTCTTCTCTATCTTTCATTTCATCTCAAATCGTTTCTTGAAAACAATATCGATAAAAAGTGGAGTTAGCTTAATCATACTCTCTTTACAATATTTCTACTGTCGTTATCATGCTCCATTGATCACAAATAACTTATGACCATAATCTTAAAATAATGTTCATATAATCAACTTTGCACATGTTTAGAATTTTTCGTTCTATTTAAATAGAACGTATATTGAATTTTACACCAAAATACCATGAACTTTAAAAGTACCATTTTTCGATAACTAGCATATATACCTCTAGAAAACTCACGGGGTAACGACCTATCTCATCACATACACTATGGTTTCATACAATGAAGTTTTTAGATGTATGGTTAATTTAAAAAATACGGTTTTTCAATAAAATACTATCACTTTATAAAAATACGTTTTTAATTGATATTTTTGGATCCTTTGCAATTGCGCCTCTACAACCCTTTTAGGGGAACCCATCTATAGATGGTGCGGGTTATCGCACGTCCTTAGGATAGTGTAGTGAGATACAGAACTTCTTACGGAAAATTCGGTCTCGAAAGGAAATAAAAATACGATTTAAAAGAATACGACTTTTTTCTAAATCAAATTAAAACTTTGAAAAATTATATAAAATTATGAATCCGTATTTTCAATAAAAACAAATTGTGAAAATCATATTTTAAAATGAAAGATTAAAGTTTTAAATAAAAATACCATCAAGTTTCCAAAAGAGATCGTTTTCATAAAAATAGCATAAACTTTTAAAAATTAGGTTTCATCGCTAAAATACCACTAAAATTAAAATATATGTTCATAAAAACTCTTAATAATATAAATCACCCTCGATATTTATTTTTAAACAGTATTAAAGTATTTTTCATAAAACCCTCTCGAGTAATGCAAACAATATAAATACAATGTAAACAGCAATAATAAATCTCTAAGGACTCTAGATCAATATAGGTTTAAGCGGTATCATTTCTCTTGAGTCCTAGGGAGCCAGAGAAAGTGAGTGCTTGTATGTTCATGCTAGAGAAATTAATGGAGTTATCAAATGGCAATTGTCTTGGAAAAAGACACAAATCCTGCCGTTCATGTGCAGCAGTTGTCCGATTTCTCCCGAACTTAAAATCTTCAAAAGTTAAATTCTTTCACCTGAAATGTTTATAACTCGAACACAAACTCGAATCGAAACTGGAATTTAACTCAACTCGAATCCAAACTCGAACCTAAACTCAAACTTGAACTCGAACTCAATCTACTCGACTAATTTGACTCGACCCAAGATTGCAATTAACATGACTCACATTCTACTCGACTTCATTCTTCAACTTTTGCAATCTATAGTTTCGATCAAGACATATTATAATCAACCAATCATATTAACTAAAAATATCTTACAGTTATAATATATTATACTCGGGGTGTTTGGGATAGTTTCTTATGTGAATCCAATGGAGTTTCAGGAGTCCCGTATTAACATATTTTTTCTATTTACTCGAATCTCAGTCGGGTCGACTCCTCCACAGTTTAGAGTCCCGATGCTAACACATGAAATGAGCCCGTGTTTCCTTACTCCTGGGGTCCCACTCTTGAGCTCGTGAATGCTTCTACAGCTGCGTTGATATTCACATTTGGAACTTAACGTTAACATAATGACCATATAGAAACTTATAGATACATATACCTATATTTAGAGCTACACATTTTTACTGGTCATTTACATTATTTCTTTATATACTTGTCACTTTTTACTCTTACTCTAATTTTGGGACTTACCAAGCGCTAATTCGCTGACGGGCATTCCACCCACTTTTGTTTTCTTCGAATGTTCGTCAGATACGGTCGAGACGGAGGAAATGGATGCTACAGAGGAGGATTACGACCAAATAGCTACTCAAGATTAGCTTAAATTTCTTTTTCTTTCAGCTTATATATGCCACATGTTTAGGCATTTTCTTTTAGTGTATTTACTTTTTCATTTGAACTCACGTAACTGTAAAAATTTCAAGTTTGAATGTAAATAAAGATATTTGTTGAAAATTGTACAGTCTCCATTTATTCTTGTATTGTGTATTATTGTTTCAATACGCTTGGTATATTTATTTAGGAAATGACCTTCTCTGAATAAATATGTCGCGGGCTTGCCACGTTATCGTTTCCGTCTACTGGGAAGCGGGTCATGACACTATATATTAAACAAGTTAATTTTGTATAGGGATTTCAGAGTCGTTATAGGACCTTTTGGCCCATTCGGGGCCCTTTGACCCCCTTCTCACTCTCTCACATCTCGCCAAGTGCTTACCCAGGCGCGCACCCTACCAGGCGTGCATCTCGACAGGCGCGCACCTTGTCATGTACGCACCTTACCATGTGCTCACTTCACTAAGTGCGCATGTGGTACACGTGCATCCCTTGCTTCTGTTTTCCTTGTAAATATTCTACAAAATAAAAATAAATGAAATAAATATGCCTAAAGTGCCCTTAAGCTGTCTTCCTCCAAACACAATACACGTATACTGTATATTGAGTTCGCATGACCAGTTTAACTAGTCAATCAGAGGTTCCTTTGTTCTAAAAGTGATGGGTAATTAACGGCAGTTTAGTCCGCAGTTGCCGGAGATTTAGATCCCCACAATCAATAAATCTCAGCCTATCCCAGACAGGGAAAATCTGTAGATGCCTGACAAGCGCACGCATTCATATCTCAATAGGGTGATGAAAAACACTCTACAAAGAAAGGAAAATCTCGTTGGAGATCATAAGGAGAGGGTTAATTGTAATTTTCTGTAAGGTTTTCTTTTTCTCTTAAAATTCTAATAAAAGTTCTCCATTTTCCCCCCAAATTTCTTCTTGTGTTATTATTGTTTTCGTTCAAGTTTTTGTTTTCCGTGTTAAAGGGATCTAGATTTTGATCCATAAGGGCTGGTTGTCGACACATCCGCTGCACCCTCTATTCACCAACTAGTTGGAAGGTTTTACGTGTTAAAAGCGAGGAAATTTTAGAATCAGCCACCTCATGTTCGCGAACAACATCATATTTTTTGGTAAGATTGATTTACAAGAATTACGGCAATGGAAAGAAATTTTAAACTTGTATACAACAGATTCCGGCCAACGAGTGAATTGGGATAAAACTAATGCCTATGCTAATATTGATTACTTGACTCTCAATGACTACAATATGATGAAGCAAGTTTTGGGGTGTGATGTTAATGATTGCACTCCACTTATTGGTGACATTCAACGTAAACTGGCGCAATGAAATCAAAAAAAACCCATCTTTCCCAGCCTGACTTACACTGATCAAGTCTGTCATCAGCATGCTTCCAACGTATTATTTTCGAGTAATGACTCTGCCTGTTTGTATCCTCGATAAAATTGACCAGCTAGTACTGAACTTTCTTTGGAGAGGACTACATAAGATCCATTATATGAATTGCAAGATTGTTAGTACACCTATAGATTGGGGAGGACTGGTTCTGCATAGTAGTAAGGATTCAAATAGAGCACAGTTAAATTACAATCAAAGGAGATTTCGATCAGGGGTGATATAATCAAGGCCAAATATAAAACACGAGGAGTTCACTGGTTCAACGGCAACTTGGAGACATGTTTACAAAGAACTGGAAATTTTGAAGTCTGAGATGAAGTGGAAACTAGGTAATGGGCAGCTCGTTCTTCTTTGGACGGATGCTTGGGTTTGTGATAAACCTCTTTGTGATTACCCGATCACGGTTTCGTTAGATATTCTGCAGACAGACGAAGCGGTAGCAACCAGGCTTCTTTTGCCTAATGGGTTATGGAATGAGAATGAACTGATGAATCTCCCTTCAAATGTGGCTACTACAATTAGGTTAATGCAACCGGCCGGAGGTAATGGCCGCTTAATCTGTCAAGGAACAGACCGGGGGTTCTCGGTTAAAGAGGCATGCACTCGTTATTTGGCGAGTAGAGGCACAATTCAAAACTTGGAACATCGACATCCGGGAAATGCGGCTATCACCAAGAGAATATGGTTTATAACTCGACTTCTCAATAATATGCTACCAACGATGGAATTGCTACAAAGGCGTGCAAGCAGGGTGAAGTGATTGCTGTGTCCTATGTAACAGTGCTTCAATTGAGAGGACATCATACTTTTTTATATGACTGTCAATAGTGGAAATATTTCCATACCAAATTTCGACTCTTGATAAATGAGCGACCCAATCTAAGAACCTTTGGTGACATGGAAATTTTGCTTGCAAAAAACACGCATGGGAATACCAATACTTTTTACTGGGACAGAACTGCGATGGCTATCGCGACCTGGGTTTGGTGTAAATACAGAAACACATTACAGTTTGAAGAAGATCACAGCTCAACAACACGCACTGAAGCGCTAAAAGCAGCGTCTTTGTTTCAAGAACGACTGCTTTGACCTTCCGGATGAAACCTTCTTGGGTTTTTAAAGTTTTATCCTATCTATTTTTTGTTGATGTTCCTTAATTTCCTGCTGTAATTATTTATAACTTATTTATAGTATGCACTGCATATATAATTATATGAGAAGGTAAAAAAGGAGTCCTTTAGAAGATGCATTCTTTATCTAGTTAGGAGTAGGCTTATTCTACACTATAAACACAGAGATGTTTTCATCAAGGCAAAAGGAAAAAGTCTAAAATGCAAAAGGCAATAGGCTAAGAAAAGAGATGTAGTATTTAAAGTTATGAGGGTTGTAAATTGTCTATTATGAGGTGAGATTGTGAGATCGACAGAGCGGATATAAGAGATTTGAGGAGACTGAGTGGTGTAATTTATTTTTCATCATAAAAGAATCCTTATGTTCGTCACAGGGATGCAAGCCGAGTTCGGATGCACCACCTTAAAACCGTTTTTCCTTCTTGTAGATTGCTGTTGCTCGAAAGTCAAAGATAGGATTTTTCCATAACAATCGGTATTAGAAGGAAATCCTAACAATCGGTATCAGAGCCGAGGGTATTCAGTCGAGTTTCGAGTTTTTCCAGCTTTCCAAGTGATATATATATGTGTGTGTGTGTGTGTTTTTATTTACTAAAAACTCCAAAGGAGTTTGGACCAGAATCACAAATCTAACAATACTTTTGAAACTATCAAAAAACTATCAGGACTTGACAGTCAATATTGTTATTCATTGTCAAATTACCATTTTGCCCTATTCATAATATAATATAATTAATTAATAATAAATTACATTAATAATTTTAATAATTATTAAATATTAATTAGATAATTAATATCCTTTTTAGGAGGAGCCACCGGAGGAGCTGTACCGGAGAGAGGCCATGAGTGGGCCGATGCCGGAGGAGGAGGGAGGCAAGAGATGAGGAAGAGGAAAAGAAACGGATGAGTTGATGATGATGATGAAGTTGATGGAGGTTGAAGAAGGAGTCTGTGAGGGGGAGGCAGGGTTAGTGTTGGAATTAGGGTTAGGTTAGTGTTAGGTTAATTAAGAAAAGGGTAAAGTGGAATTTTATATTTTTGGCTGAACTGCAAGCTTAGCTTACGTGGCGCTGAGGTTTGGTAGTTTTTTTTTATAGTTTCAAAACTTTTTTTTATTCTGCTTTAAACACACACACACTCTCTCTCTAATACGATATATATATAACTTTTTACATTGCTAATTCAACGGTGAAAATACGGTGGAATCACATGAAATTTGGTATCATCTTAGATAATAAGGAAGATGATAATGGATGCCGATGATCAAAAAAAATCACGGATGGTGTATTTTTTCAATGCCATAGCAGAAAATTCCCTAATATGGCAACTCTCCTCCATTGTATATATATATAGAGAGAGAGAATAATAGAGAAAAGAGGTCTTAGGAGGGATTTTCGTTAGGCGGCGTTGAAAAATTACACCTTTCAACATTTTATTCAACGATCGACATCCATTATCATCATTTTTATCATCTAAGATGGGCATACACCAAATTTCACGTGATTAATCTTCAACCTTTTCACCGTTAGATTAGCAATGTAAAAAGTTCTATTGTCGGTAAACCGTTAGTTTCGCACCAACTAAATCAACGGTGAAAAAGTGGTAGAATCGCATAAAATTTGGTGTATCCACATCTTAGATGATAAAGAAGAAGATGATGTATGTCGATCGTTGGAAAAAATGATGGAGTGTCTATTTTTTCCGACACCATAGGAGGAAATTCCCTCTTGTGGCACCTTTTATCCATTATTCTCATATGTATATATATATTAGATGGACTTTTCTCCAAAATAGATCTATTGTGTGGATTAAAATCATTCAAGCATTAAATAATTAGAAAGAATGATAAAAAAGCCAGCTACGCTAAAACTGAGAAGCCTTTTTCTCTTTCTAATCACATTTTCTTTTATCTTTAATTTAAATTTTATTGTTTTAAGGTGACCCAATTTAAATATATGAACTCTTAAAAAATGAGGATGAGTAGGCCTTTTGTGTGCTTAAATATTTTCTATTGAAAAATATGAAACAAGAATGAAAATACGATCAGACAATAATCAAGATATGATTTAAATAAATCATTATAAAATAAGAAAAGAAGCTAAATTAATATGAATATTTCAGACCCTCACCAGGGAATAATTTAACTGCAACAATTAGTTAAGTATAAAAATATGGCATTTATTGTAAAAATAAAAAGTGAAAAGCATTTATTATCTCTCTCGTTTTGCCCACCCAGTATTTTTCTCTCTATTTACTGTAAGGTTAATTAATATTACCTAATTTTAATCAACCCCTTAAATCTTTTTTGATCCAAATTAATAATGTGGGAGGAGAGAATCCCTCTTCTCTCTGGAGAGGAGAAAAGCCACTCTAGAGATAAGGTTAAATGGTGAGATGGGATTCTTAAAATGATATGGAAAAATCCGACCGTTGGATCGACAATCAGATTTTTTCATCATGTTCTACACGTCAAAATATGTATGTATATAAAAAATTAAACGATATTAAAACTTGTAAGTCATCCATCAAAGATATGCAATATATGCAACTTTTACGACGCTTTATCAGCCATCTAGTTTGCGACCGTGATATCCATAACTTAGAAGCGTCTAAATTGTCTAAATTTTTGTACAGGTATGTTGATTGACAAGAAGAACAAGATGTATGCCATCGTTTTGATCGATGAATGATAGACGTATTTTTCCATCTCACTTTAAGAATCTCATCTCACCATCGATCCATTACAAACCGGTCCGTGTTATGTAAAAACGAGAACTCTCAGTCTACGACATATTTGAACGATCCGATCTGTTCAAGTTGACCACCCTACCCTCAAACATACGCGTGTGAAAAATCAAAGGATTTAAAAACCTTTAATATATGCATCGGATGAAGTTTATGTTGCATTAAAGGAGGAATCCGCCGGTGGAGGGGCTCGCGTCTGATTAGCTAATTGGTGGGGCAATAGCTTATCAAGACGATGATCAGTAGATGGCCCGAGAGGAGCCACACCAGGACTGAGACACGGCCCGACTCCTGCGAGAGCTTTCACTTTGGAAATAAAAGTTTCAGGGGCAGCCCACTGCATGGCAATCGAGTGGTGAATGCTCCAAGAGAAATGTAATTTCCCTGCATGTTCCCTGCTACATTAAAACTCCCAGCCATAACAGAGTACCGCACATCAAACTCCTTTCAAACTCCAAACCAAACACAGAGCCAACAATGGAATCGAACATCCCTCTCCACCCATTCTCCCTTTGCGATTCCGATGTCGATTCAATCATGAGCTATGCCTCCGATGATCGAGTCACCAAATTCCCAGGACGAGACCCCTGCACCCACAAACACCAAGCTCTCAGCTTCTTACAATCCCACATCCTCCCTCATCCTCACTACCCCACCATTTGCCTCGATGGAACCATCATGGGCTCGATCACGGTCACGCCGTGCCCCGGCGAAGGTAATGAGCAAAGAGCCACTCTTGGGTATTGTCGATGCCCAGTTTAAGTTTAAAGTAAGCACACATAGTTTGGGCCACAAGGAAATGCCTTAATTGCGAACTCTTGTCATGTAAAGGCCTAAAATTAACTGGGCAATTAAATATGCTTACTCGCTAATAATAATAAAGTTTAAAGCAAGTTTTAAGATTTCGGTATCGGCACTATCAATATCGGAAGCTCAGCTTTTGGGAGTGGAATTAATCATCGGACTTTTTAGTTTGAGCAAACAAATTCATAAAATCCTTAAAAATTTTAATGAATACATAATAATTATAAGTATAAACAAACTCACATATTTTATTAGTAACTAAAGATGTCCGATAACCTAATAACTTATTTTTTAAAATCAATAACCTATTAAGAAACTTAGCACTAAAACTGCAGTAAACAATTGGTGAACTCGGTTTTAAGCTTTAAATTCTCGGTATTGAAATTCAGGATGCCATTTATGGGATTAGAATCGACCATCTCCGATTGGGATCGGCCGAGATTCCAAACCATGGTTTGAACTGAAGACCTATTGAAAGTAGATCTCCAATACCTCCTCAAAACAATTTTCCCTAATAATTCAAAAGCTTAGCCATGATCTAGATTGTGAAATAACAATGCATATCAATCTAACATGTAATCTTAACAGGTATTGATGGAGATCCTTTTCTGGTCTCCTTCAGATGTTGTCTTCCGTCGATTTCCCGGTGGATATTGGAGGTGAACTCCTGTTGCGTGTGGGTCTCAATGGGTTTTGAGGAGATTAGTGATTTGAGGAGTTTAGCGCCGAGTACCTGCAAAAAAGTCTCGGGATGGTTTGGTACCACCGAGGACCCTCCGACGATCAAGTTAGTACGAGATCCGAGCAGAGTACCGGCTAAGTGGAATAAAAAAATAGCTTAATTGACCCCTCTGTGATGGGGGTTTATATTGTGGCGGCAGCACGCAGTAGTAGGCGCGAGAATCTCGCCGGCAGTTACGCTCTCGACGTCACGCCCGCGTAATAAGCGGATCGCCCGTTAATGGGGATCGTGATGACGTGGAACGTGGGATGTTGCCGGCGGAGAATCTGCGCGTGGCGAGATTTGAGGAGTGGCGGTTACGCCCGTGAGTGGTGGAGTTGGTCGGTCGGAGGGACCGAGAAAGACGGCATCGGCTGGGGAGCTCGGAAACGAGCAAAAGGGCTGAGGAGTCTTGGTCCTGTGGCCGCTCGGGGCGGGCTGAGAGGCCGAGAAGGCCAATTTGCAGGGGCCCCGAGGAGGGCCAGCTTGTGCTTGCAGGTCGGGTACAGGGGTGGCCTAGTCGGTCTCTGCGGGCCCTTTCTTCTGAGTTCTGGGATTCGCCATCTGCCACGTGTCATGATCTTGGAGACCGCCAACATTGAGCATCATCATTAGCCCCCCACTCTTGTCCCGATCAGCTAGCGGGTCGGGTCAGGAGTGGACTACCGAATCGCCCGGGGTGAGCTCTCTCCTAAGCTTTCGTCGGGACGCGTACCCAGGCCATGAGCTGTCTTTTCTGTCAGCGAATCAGGGCAAGATCATTTAAGGAAGGTGCGCCGGTTCGTGCATCCTGCCAGTGAAGCGACGGTCCACATGTCAAGCGTCGGTTGGCCGGCGCGACGTGTGCAGACCTGCGACGCCTGAAGGGGTGCAATCCAGTGTGGGAACGACAAGTGGAGCAATCGGAGCCGTTGGACGCGAGGAGGCGTTCTGGCGGAAGATTAGGGGCGCCGTTGGATGAGGTCGCTCGCAGTGATAAATAGGGGTAGGGCTCATTCCAGGGCCCCTTCTCCTTCATATTTCTCCGTTCTAAGTCTTGGTTGCTCGGCGCTCGTCTTCTTTCTTCCGCTTTCATTTCCCGAGGATCCTTCTTCTCAAAGTTAGATGTCTTCCTTTTTCGAGTCAGTAGGTGTTGTTGGAGTAGCTTCTAGAGACCCTTTAGTTGAGCCTGAGTCCTCCTGGGGGTAGGGGTCGGATCCTCTCCCCGGGATCATGCGGCGGGGGCAGCCCCCAGGGAGGAGGTGGTAGATGCTGCCCCCGGCGCTTCGTGTTGGGTGAGGCATGAGGACGAGCTCGCCAATGCTCGGGCTCGCTTCCACATCTCCCGTTATATGCTTCGTCTGGCCAAGGAGGGAGAGAGGGCAGACCAAGTACGAGGCAGGGAGATCGGCCTGTATTTGAAAGCTTTTTGGGATGGAATACACCTGCCTTTCTCTTCCGAAGTTGTCGAAGCGCTGAACTTTTTCGGGTTAGCCCCTGACCAGTTAGTGCCGAACTCGTATAGGATTCTCCTCGGGTTCCTGATCCGCTTGAAGTTACAGGCGGTTCCCTTCAGCCTCTCCCTCATTGATTCTTCCCTCGTCTTCAAAAATCACCCTGGTGGTCGAGCGGGCGACCCGAGGTGGGTCTACCTCTCTTTCAGAAAGCGACAGGGGGCACCGCCGGGACAGGGGTTGTGGCCCTGCCTTCTTCCATTCACGACTGGAAGAAGTTCTTCTTCATTTCCCCTCCCGAGGGCGAGGACTGGCCCGTACCTACAAAGTGGTCGAGGGAGAAACTCTTCCCGGGGAACCAGTCCAGTGACCCCGTCGCGGTGAGAGTGGCGTCATGGGAGCCCATCCCCCGATTCGACGTACTGCTGTCTGAGAGGGTCCTGAGTTGGGCCGGGCTCAGCCCCGTTGAGTTCGTCGGTAAGTTTAGGCTTGCTGTTTGGCTTGTATATTGTTTGTGTCGCTGACTTCTTTACATTTGGTTTTGCGCAAGATATGTACGAGCTCAAAGCCTCCATGCGCCAGCCGAGGAGGGTCACGAAGGCCGTAGGCGCCGACCCTTCCCGCTCGAAGCCCGCCCCGGCTCCTTCTCCTCCGGTGGTCGCGTCCCATGAGCGTTCCGGGGCGGACCCCACCCCGGGGCCTAGTGGAGCGTCGGGCCGGAAGCGGGCTCAGATTCTGGAAGACCCGACCTCGGAGGAGGAGATCGACTCTCCATCGGAGCCGCTCAAGAGAGGTTCTCGAATGTTTTCCCGGGGCCCGCCCTCTCCGATCATGGTGGAGGAAGGAGGCCTCCAGTTCGCTGTGCCTTCGGGGTTATCCTGTAAGTGCACGGCGGCGCCCCGGCCGTCAATCCGACGCCGGAATGCGGAAGCGATGCTAAACTTTAACTTTTCAAACCGGCACCACCGCGCACTATAAACCCGGATCGGGCCATTAAACTAGTCCTAGCTATCAAGAGAGGGGGAAAGAGAGATATACCGAGCGATCCGTGTCCTTCGGGATTCTCGTCGTCGTCCCGTTCTCCCTGCGGAATCTCTGGTCTCCTCCAAGTCGTCGGAAGGGCACCACGTTGCCTGCTTCTTTTACGGGCTCCCACCTCTGGTCCGAGGCAACTCGGGCACGAAGTTGGCGAGTCGACGTGCCCAAGGTTTGCTATAGAATAGTGTAGTGCTCTTTGTGTCTCTAGGGATTTCTTGAAGTTGCCTTTGGTGGAGGATATGAGATAACCTTTTGGAGGAGGAGCTAAAAAGATTTTTGCCTAGCCAAATGAGCAAAAATCCCCCACTATCAAATTGGGACAGCCCCTAAAATGAGCTTGGCCGGCCACATTATCAAGGAAGAGGGAAAATGCCAAGGGGGGTGGAGCAATCACAAGAAAGAGAGAGAAAGGTTATCATGATCAACCATGATTACCAAAACCAAGTCCAACACTCATACAACCATCATCAAAAGCATGATGACTCCAAAAGGGTCAATCCATCATGATGAAGTCAAGAAGTCAATGCATGGTGGAACCATCATGACACCACAACATGCAAACAACACCCTCCACAAATGCTTATTTGCACAAATGCAAATAAGCCCTTCTCCACTAAACTTCGGCCAATGAAAGATACAAAGAAATATGGCCGAAACGGAAAACAAACTGGCAACTCCAGAAAACTGGTTCCATAATAAATTACAGGAAAACCCCGATACTGTGTATACACACCCGCATCTGTATTCCGACCGAAATACAAATGCAAAGCGACAAAATCTACACTGTACTATACTAGGATCCGGCTTAAACCAAAGCCCGCTAGTATAAACTGTCTGATCAGGATCCGTGCAATACCGCACGTATCTGATCGAACCCTGCCATATCTCCATACGGCCTCTACAGCATTTCGCCCGAAACTTGAGTAACTGGATGTGGGGGACTCTAAAGACTCGTCAATACTATGGCTGTGGATTTAACCACTAGCACGTCAGAGGTATTAGCCATACGTAACGGGTTACCAGCTATTGACCAAAAGGGACGTCGATGAGCGAACTCATCCTAACACCCTACTGAGCCTGTCAGTGACAATATCCGTACAGTCCGGTCTGTTCGTCTATGAGCATCGCATGGCGGGCCTAGGGGATTGGTAAAAGTCAGACCCCCAAAAGCGGTACAAGTCGTGTCAGAGATCAGCCCAGAACACCCTGAGATACTACTGGAATACCTACCTGTAAATCTCCTGTCTTGGCCAAGGACTTTTCATGTTCTGGCTCTCCTAGACACAGGGCGACCTCACCCCCAATACTGGGAGAGATGAACCCCTGAAGATCCACTCAATGCCTCCATGTGGCTCGGGACTGTACCCAAGTAAAACCTGTTTGCACGTCTCCTTTGAGCGTGGTAGGATAGTAATCAAAGTACAGTGGGAACTCACACGAGACAAATGACGATCCTAAGGTCGATGAACTAACCTGTACACATGTCACCAGGGAACTGCTATCTGACGTCAGGTATAAGACCAACTAGCATGTTCCCGGCGAGTCCTGTCCGGTGTACTCATAACCCAATGAGCACCTGTATACATTTTAGGTGAACCAACTGACACCAGTGGCTTGTGAGACCGGCCACCGCCCCTCGTCGGGGTATCGACTGTATACACTAGTCTACTCTGGAGTATCGACGCCCTATCTCGAAACTCCCACGACTATGGACCTTTTAAGGATGTGCTTATAGACCAATAGCTCTCACGTATATGATCGCCCTCATACTGCCGGCAGTCAAGCAAGAATCCTAGGGGCTCTATCAACGTGTAATAGCGACCTGTCAGGTCACCTAAAGTAGTACACGATGATAAAGATAAACCAGATAGCATACTATCATCTTGAGTAAGACTGTCCTACCGGGATAGGTCCTCCCTCAATCATTGCAATCACGTGCCTGTGATCCAATAATTGACTCTGAGGGCACTATCTCCAACAATCTCCCACTTGCACTCAAGGCTAATTATTGCGATGTCGCATACTTACAGCCCGTGTGACACCGAACACCCAACTCCTCTACTAGTCAGTCTCACAAATCCCGTTTGCGAAACTATTGCGTTCGAGGAATAGCCTCAGTGAGTGGATCCGCCTTGATGTTTCTTTCTATGTCTCTCTATATCTCATGTTCGCGGAGAAATCCATCTCCCGAAATGAGCAATACCTGTCTTAGAATGTGTCTGGATGTCTAATGGGACCTAGCTCATAAATGAACTCCAAATCCAAACTTCTTAGACTGTATCGTCAACTGAACTTAATCAGTATCCTGCGCCATGCCTCCCTCAGTATTGCCTTGGACCACCTATCCAAAATACTGCCCCTCGTCAGAAGGAAAACTATAACTCTGACAACCTCCTTGTCGTCCAGGTCACCTTGGAAGCCTGGAATGATAACTGTCTCCCGAATGAGACTGTCGTTATCTTATCCCTAGAACATCCACTTATGTTCTAAAACTGCTTCCGACTGTTTCTCCAGGATTGGATCAATATCAACTTATTGCATCTACTGCAAAAAAACATCTGGTGTGGTACTTGACATCTCATGATTGACTTAATTGCCTGAGCAAGTGATCTGCCAATCATGCACATCCCTCTCTCCTTTAGTCTGTAAGACACCTTTAGAGAGGGTGACTCCATCACCTGTAGGTACACCGCCATGCCTGGAGTCGTCCATTCTGAATACTCTTTGAATGCTGTCTAAGTATCCTTAATTGGGAAACCACCCAAATCTAGATCTAAAACCATAGATCTAGTAACCAGTATTTCTGATATAATGTCCAAGTCCTATGTGGAGAAACTACTGTGTGACGACCAAAGTATAACCGATCTTAGTATAGAAATATCACTTCCTACTCTGTGTATGTCATCCAAATACCATGACATCACACCCTACTACCTTCTCAACAGATCCATCCCCTATTCTGATGAAGTCAAACCTATGACTATCATATCAGAAATTGATGATCTATCTCCGCTATATCTGCTTTAGTCTATAAATAGACATAAGCCACTTGTCCACCATGCTTCCGGTGCTCCCACTGACCATGACAACCCTCTGGCAGAGTCATATAGACGTACACTTCTAAAGCTGGTTTAGAACGACGCTATACTCATCTTCCTGCCGTGTCTCACAGTCTGGAACAACAGCAATAGCAAGTTTGGGTAAACAAGAACTTTCCTGTCACCGTCCTTGAGGCTACCGGAGTACCTCTCGGGTGCCTGAAGTTACCCACCTTATCTGCGGAGTAGCCAATGGAATGTCAAAACAGATTGAATCTTTAGGTTCCTATCAAATATTTAGTAATCGTTTGTGGTTCTGGAATCACTTCCAGTTCTACCATACTTCCACTACTGTTTTCTGGAAAAATCCATTTTTAATAAAACTGTGGCGAGTCTAAAACAATATCACTATTGATCTTCCAGATGGTAGAAAGTCAACCCTCGTCATAGCCTGGGTCAACCCACAAATAACCATTACAAAAACGTGCCTTGAGTTGTCCAAAGTCTGGTTTTAGGCATAAGCTGGACAACTCCCCGTATCTTAACATCGTTAAGATACGAACTGATCTATATCCAATATAGGACCAGAGGCACTGATTTAATTGAATCAGATTCAAATCATGCAGCTATCTCCAGTGCATGTTAACTAAATGGAAGGAGGCCGATCAACGTTACTCAACTTAGGAACGCTTCCAATTATGAGTAACCTGAAAGAGAAGCAAGTTCTCTTAATCACTACTATCAACTGAATACCATACACAAGTATCTACATCTTCGATCACCTTGAAGAATCCCGATACTTGCAACACCTGGTTCTCTACTTTATTCATATATCTATAACTTCTCAAAATTCGGACCCTGTGTTTCCACGAAACACCTGTCTAAAAACTAGAGAAGTCATAAGTAAACCGAATATAGTACGAGGACCTACCCCTCTGTCCTGATGGACCCTGGACAATATACAATACTCTGTATAAGTCCCTTGAGTCTGCTAACTCATTCCCTGTGTGTCGTAGGTTGAAAACTGTACTGTGGTTATGAAGAATTACACCGCTGTTTAATGCTCCTTACCTAACCATCCACTGATATAGGTAAATGTCGTAGACATAATTTCAAAAAGGTATATCTCACTCTATGAAAAATAGACGTACAGATATATCAATTTGAAATTGGTGCATAACAGCGGATATTCAAAACCAAATATTTGTCGTCCGGCAAACAACCCAGGTGACTTCCTCAAATATCACCGATTACAACGAATCCCGATATAATGAGGATGATCACCTAATTCCCAATAACTTACTCCCACTCATCATCTGTAAAACCATACAGATATGAGAGTCATACCTGGTAAATACATACTCTGGAGCAAGTGTCTAATTGGGAAATCAGTTTTCCATTAACAGTACACGGTAAAACTGAAACATTGAAATGTTTCGATGGGGTATCCTGGTATTCCTAGTAATGCCTCTTCCATTATCCAAATTCACAACTGTAACCGTGTAATTCTTTGCCACCTCTCCAAATCCCTTTATATGTCTTTAGTCATTACCTTCTGCACACCCCTTTAGGCCAAATGGTTTTCGTCCTTCCCTACCGTTCGGCACCAGCCTATGGTTTGGAAGAAGACTATCCAATAAGCATAATGGGTGTACTGTCCTAATCCTAGGAACACTCGCAATGAGAGAAGGTGAAGATAAAAGACAACCGAATAAACCTTATTCCTATTTCTCCTGAACCAGAATCCATCCCCGAACTGGAACAAGTTCATTTCGAGTTCGTATATAACCATATGATGGAGTATCCAATAAACTGTGGATCTTCGTAGTGATACGAAGTGTTCTGGAGAAATACAAAGGTGATTTAGGATTGGCGAAGAAATACTTGGTTTGGTCGTGAATAGCAGTCGCAATTTACTTTGCCCTCTTACTAATCACCTGATATGTCTTTACTTAATACCTTCTGTACACCATCGTTAGGCTAATTGGTTTTCTTCATTCCCTACCGGTCGGCACCTGCCTATGGTTTGGAAGAAGCCTATCCAATTTGCGTAATAGGTGTACTATCTCCTAAACCAAGGAGTACTCGCAACCCGAGAGAAGGTAAAATGAAAAGACAACTGAATAGTCCTATCCGTTTTCTCCAGAACCGGAAACCATCCTCGAATAAATTCCTTCGAGTTCGTATCTAACCATACGATGGTTTTGTCCAATGGAAGTGAACGTTCGTAGTAATACGGGGTGTCCTGGAGAAAAGGGTAAAAGTAGGAGTGGTAATGAGGTTTGCAACTCTGACAATCCAAAAGCCAGTGTTTAAGAAGGTTCGGTCAACTTGGTCACTGAGTCATAGTCTTAGGGTCAGGTGAATGGTCGCTGCCAGAGAGAGAAAAGAAACACTCAGCGTGCACTCTAGCCTAGATCAGAATGGTTACCAATTTATCTAATCTGGAAACCTCCCACTGTACCGTCAAATTCTCCTCCAAATCTGAAAGAAGAATTAGTCAAGATCATCCGAGGAGTAAACCAACTCATCAGTGGGAATCGGGATCCAACTATCATCGCATGATAACGTGACGGAATCCGCTCACGCTATCACACTCCAGAAGGTATGCGCATATCTGGCAAGTTTCAGTTTCTTTAGAAACTCCCGATGTGATTTTTGCCCCATGCTCTTATGACCTTGACTAAGGCCAACAAATCATAAGTCACATGTCAAGTTCTACCCGTCATTGTCCAGGTTGATTTGAACCCACCCGTACAAGCCCTTGACTAGGGCCAACAAGGCTATATGACTGTCCCAAACCAACGCATCTATCTGTGCTGCATATGAACACCCAACAGCTACCAAACACTGTGCCTTGACTATGGCCAACAAACACAGCTTGAATACTGTTGACTATCCATATGAAACGACGGAGGGCTACGAATGGTTTATGGCGAAAACCTTTAACGTAATGAACTTGATATCGTTGAAGGAACGGATAGCTTTTTGAAAATATAGTGACGAAAACCTTTGCTAAATAGGTCACTCCCGGTGAAGGGATCTCGGCTCTTTTCCCGTAGAATGAGGTGCAGGATATTCCAACTGAATACCACGGTGCAAAGTGTTCATATCAGATTTTTGCATTTTCATACCGCCCAATTTTTGTCACATTGCATATCGGTAGATACTCTTGAGCCGTGTTTGCTAGTCAATTGCAGGATACAGGTTCTCGGTTCTAAAACGGTGAAATTCATGAAAAACACGACAAAATCCGGGTTCCTGCCAACCACAGATAAAACACGGTCTCCGCTCTTCATCCGTATGTTGCCAGATACCAGTTTAGGGAGACGAAATGTCAAATCAATGTCGTTTTCATGCACAAGGCTCAATGGCAGCACAAGATCCAAGAAATCTACGCGGAGCTCGAGGCAATCATGCCAAATCTTGACAAAAAGTCCACCTTTCCCTCAACAGAAATTCTGGAAAAATCGTGGAGCCAAATTGAGAAAATACATGTACCAGAATTATGTACACTGAAGAACAGGGAAGCACAAAAAAGAAGAGGGCCCAACTCCTCTAAAGGGCCGCGGATCCGCGGCCAATAGGGGGTCTAGGCCGCGGATCCGCGGCCATATGGTGGCGGCAGTTGCTCATTTTTTAGGGGTATTTTGGTCTTTGTGTATGTGTTCTGGTGGTTGCCCTAGGTTTTCATTTTTTGGCCTATAAATAACCCAGAACTTTGTGAAGGAAAGGGTCCATTCTTGTATTTTCATTTTGCTAAGTTTAGTGTGTTTCTTCTTCCTCTTCTCACCTCTTCTCCATTGAAACTTGTAGTGAGCTTATGAGTGAAGAGTGATGAATAAAGAAGAACCGTTTATTATCATGCTTGTCTCTTTATCTTTATAACTGTTGTAATTTTAATTCGTTAAGTAGTTGTTGTTATTTTCTTGTTGTTTCTTTCTTCTCTCTTTTTCTTTATCCTTAATACGACAATGATGCTTACGCTCGATCCTCGCCAAGGTGAGGTCGCAAATAGCTAGTCGTATTCTTCTAATCTCCTTCTTTCTATCTTCCTCTTTTGTTTTGTTTTATTTTTCCGTATCATGATGTGTGAGTAGTTCATACTTGTTAGGGTAGGATAAGGGATGTTTGAGAGAAGGAAATCTCTCTCACTCTTTCCTTGCCCAACAGCTTAATTCGACTCCCGTTAATTGATCCACAATCCGCTCCTTACGGCACCCTATCCTACATGATAGCGGTGATCCCGTAGTGAGACCGGTTGTGGTTGAATTAACCGGAGGTTATGGCTAAGAGCCAAGAACGGACGGACAAGCACCAAAAGGAAGGACTTATGCGTTGGAAAGCCTAGCTTATACTCGCAAGTTCCTTCCTAGTCGTACTAATCCCTGTTGTTGCCGATTACCGTAACACCGATATTAAGAGGGGCAACGAAAGATGTGGAGACTCCTAACTCAAACTAACCTAATCCTAACCCTAACAAGCTCTCTTTAAATATCAACTCAACACTTAGATAATCACAAACAAAATCTGAAAAACCGAACTTAACTCGTTAAAGCACATAGAAAAAGACTCACATCTCCCTGCGGACGACCCGTACTCAACCGGCTAGCTACAAGCGAAACCGTCTTGATTGCGGTATTTAAAACTAAACTTGAACAAGCACAACCTCTATCAATCAAATGGCGCCGTTGCCGGGGAGACGGTAGTTTATTTCCTTCTGTAATTTCGGGTTAACTTGTGAATATAACCAAAAAAAAAATATACTTTGTAAAAAAACCATCTTGTTGTTTTTTGATTAGCTTTTGTGTAAGTGTGCAGGAAAATACAAGGTTCGAGTTCAGTGGCCAAGACGTTGAAAATACGGAGTTCAAGTACAGTGCCAAAGACGTGGGAAGATAGACCCACAGTTCGCGGCTACACCGCGACGGACCAAAACGGAACAAACGGTCTACTGTCAAAATCTGGAGCAGTTACAGTGAGTAAATAAAAATTCAGTACATCCAGACAAGAAGAGGACATCCACAGAAGGTCACCCAATTTTCCCAGAGCCCCAAATCCCCAGTACTGTCGCGGAACCGCGGCATAAGCAAGCTTAGGCCGCGGATCCGCGGCCATTTAGTGCCTTCAGGGTGCAATTTTCTTTCTGGTGAGTCTCTCTCTCCTCTCCAATCCTCTGAACTCCACTGAACTGTGTTTTCTGCAGATTTCTTTGCGCAAACTCTTCTCCCCCTTCCAATAAACTGTTCTTGTGCAGGATTCTTTGCGCCGCAAAGAAAAAAAATTGTTTGCAGTTGATTTGTTACTCCTTTGCATTTCTTTAATACGGACTTAAGGGGCTTGAAACCAATCCAGATTGGGTGGGGATTTCATCACCCTTCCCAGGACCCCAAAAATCACTAAAGCATATGCATTGTCCATTGTAAATTAAAAAAATACTAGACTTCAGCCCTAAGGACTTCGCGCTCATTAGGAGAAGATAAACCGTGTTTAGAATCTCGCTTAACGGTATATTGTTTACGGGGTGTCTAGGAAAGTGTTAAAGGCGCAACCGCCGAAAGAGAAAGGGTTATTTAATTAAGGAACTTCGCAAAAGCGTTGGACAACCTCCCCTTATCTCTGCACTTACCTGGCCTCGTGATCAGTGTATTTTTAAGCCCGTTTCTCGACACTGTTTAACTTCGACAATCAAGTTCAGGAGCAGGTCTAGTAGACCTAGGTTACCCTAGATCTAGGTGTGATTGTGCATATCTTGTTTGTGATTGCTTAAGCCGTATTTCCGTACATATTTCTGTAAAAAATCTTTCTAAAAATAAAAAATAAAAAGAAAAAAATCAAAAACTTTATAAAAACTAGCCCTTTGTCGCCAAATCCATTTTTCACCCACCACCCATCGCCTTTCTCCATTGACGTTTTCTTACCCTCACCTTCTTTGCTTTGACTATACTAAACTCGTTTAGTGTATGTCCGCTTGGACTCGGGACACTAGCGCCCGTCTAGTCCGCGTTACGTTAGTCGCTACCGACTACGCGATCGACTCAGACGTCGATACTCCGTCCACTCCTCTTTCACCCCTTCCTTTGCCGGCCAACTCCGACGTTGACCGGAATTCTGTTCATACATCTTCACCTTCACCTTCACCTTCACCAACCTCTTCTTCCGCGATGTCGGGATTTAATCCGAACATCTCTTTGACCACCGCTGGATTGGCTCCACCTCCTACGGAGACCAATCTCCCACCACCTCCGCCTGTTGTAGCGCCGCAGCAAATCGCGCTCCAGGATAGTTTCTATCCCACCCGTTCTGCACTTCCCACCTGCCTTTCTCTTCCTCCGGCCAATGGGGACAACTTTGAAATTAAGCCCCACTTCATCAACATGCTTCCACGTTTTCATGGGCTTGAATCTGAAGATGCCTATATCTTCATCAATAAATTTCAAAATGTCTGTGCCATGATGAAAACCACCCAGCTGTCGGACGATGCTATACGTCTACGGGTCATTCCGTTCACTCTATGCGATCTTGCTGAAAAATGGCTGTATAGAACCGCTTCCCACTCAATCACCAGCTGGGATGAGTTTGTTAAAGCGTTTCTGAAAAAATTCTATCCGAATCATAAGACCGCAAGGATTCGAAATGAAATCAACCAATTCTCCCAGCTTCCTTCTGAACCCTTCTGGAAGTGCTTTGACCGGTACAAAGACCTTCTTGTTCAGTGTCCTTACCACGGTATAGAGAAATGGCAACTTTGCCAAACCTTATACGAGGGACTGAACCCAGCAACGAAGCAGTTGCTGGAAACCATCTGTCAGGGCCACTTCCTATCGAAATCTGACGAGGAAGCGTGGCAGTTCTTTGACGACCTTGCGGAGCAAACGCTACAGTGGGAGAGCACCAGACCGACGTCTTCTTCTTCTACCTGCACTTCTACCGGTCAGTCTAGGGTAGGAATCCACCAACTTGATGTCTCTATTGCGATGAAAGCTGAAATGGCTGCAATAACAAGAAAGCTTGAAGCAATAGAGAGCAAATTTTCTGCTCCTACCCCCGCCCCTGTTCTCCCCCTTCGTACCATCTGCGCTTGTTGTTCCGATCCTTCCCACTTGACCGAAGAGTGTCCTTACAATCCACCCTCGCAAGGACAGGATCAGGTTAATGCTGCCTTCCAGCAAAGACCGAGGAATGATCCATACTCTTCCACCTACAATCCCGGTTGGAGGAACCACCCCAATTTCGCCTGGAATCAGAATCAGAATCAATTCCAAGGCAACAATTTCCAAAGGGCCCCTCCACCGCAACAACAAGCGCAACAACAAACTCAACATCAATATCAGCAGCCCTTCCAACCCCAACCTTTCCAAAATCAGACGAACAACTTTGCACCCAACAATTCTTTTCCACCAAACAACTTTATTCCGTCAAACAACGATAAGGTTTCCTCGCTCGAACGAAGTGTGGAGGCGTTTGTTAAACAATCGACTCAATCCACCGCCAACATCCAGTCTTCCATTCAATCTTTAGTGCAACACACTGCCGCACACGGGCAAAGCATCAAGACCATCGAGACCCAGATTGCACAGCTGAACGCGGCCTTAAGCGAGCGAGAGAAGGGGAAGCTCCCGTCCCAGCCACTTCCAAATCCCGGTCACCCACATAATGCACATGTTGCTCTTGAACAACAGAACCATAATGTGAGTGCCGTGACCACACTGAGATCGGGAAGGATGCTGCGAAACAACATTGGCACACGAATCAACGATGACACCCCGGCCGCCGCTTCTTCTTCTTCTTCTTCTTCTTCGTCTTCCGAGCCTATTCTCCGTTCTTCAACAGGCTCTCCTTCCTCTTCTTCTGCTCTGAACGGACCCACTTCTCACTCCACGAAAACACCTATTCTGGGATCCGTTCCAACTCCACAATCTCCTCCTCCAGCATTAGACTCAACCAATTTTCAAAATGTTCCATTTCCAAACCGGTTGAGGTCTAATAAACAAAATCCTCAAATGGAGAAGATTCTGGAGTTATTCAAACAGGTTAACATTAACATTCCTCTTTTAGATGTTGTCCAACAAGTCCCGTCCTACGCGAAAATCTTAAAGGACTTGTGCACGAAAAAGAGGAAGTCTCAGGTACCCAAGAAAGTTTTCTTGGCTAGTGCTGTGAGTGATGCCCTTACCCAATCTTTACCACAAAAACGGAAGGACCCTGGCTGTCCTACGATTTCAATTACTATTGGGGATAAGAACATCAACCGCGCACTATTAGATCTTGGTGCCAGTGTTAACCTGCTTCCGTATTCAGTATACGAGCAATTAGGCGTCGGAGAGTTGAAACCCACACACTGCACTCTCCAAATGGCCGACCGATCGATCACCCATCCTAGGGGTGAGCTAGAGGATGTGTTAATCAAAGTCGGGGACTTCATATTCCCTGTGGACTTCATTGTATTAGATACACAGCCTGTAGCTAACCCCCGGAATCAAATTCCGGTGATACTCGGTCGCCTATTTCTCTCAACCTCAAATGCTGTGATCAATTGTCGCAATGGTTCGATGAACCTCTCTTTTGGAAATATGACGATTGAACACAACATTTTTAGGTTGGGGAATCCACCCACCGAACCTAATGCTCATATACTGGACGTCTGCTCGATCCAGGAGATCACCCCAGAAGAGTGTGAATTCGAGGAGTTTCTGTTTGAACACGATAATCTTGACGCCACTAGTGCGTTTCTCTTCGAACCTGCTGCTGTTTCTACGCCCGACAACGACTACGAGTGTTTCACGTCCTCGAACGATCTTAGCTGCGCACAACCCGAGTTTGAATCCTTCGACTTTCCGGATGAGTTACCTGAACCATCCAACTCGGTTGCTTACACTCGCTTTGAACCTTTGCTGGAGTGCTTTGAGTTCGAGACCTTTGCACCAATCTTGCCTTCCATCGTTTCTCCTCCAACGCTCGAACTCAAGCCTTTGCCGTCTCACCTTAAGTACGCTTACCTAGGTGAGAACGAGACCCTCCCTGTCATCATCTCGGCTTCTCTAGCTCCCGAGCAAGAGAAAGCCCTTCTCGCGGTCTTGCACAGCAACAGGCAAGCTTTTGGCTGGTCCATGGCGGACATCAAGGGGATTAGTCCCCTGATCGTTGAGCATCACATTCATCTGATGGATGATGCCAAACCAGCCCGGGATCCACAAAGACGTCTTAATCCAGTCATGAAGGAGGCTGTGAAGAAGGAGATCGTCAAATGTCTAGATAGTGGTATCATTTACCCTATCTCTGATAGCCAGTGGGTTAGCCCCATTCACGTTGTCCCCAAGAAGTCAGGCATCACGGTCATCACCAACGAGGCGAACGAGTTAATCCATACTCGCACCCAAACTGGGTGGCGAGTTTGCATTGACTACAGAAAACTCAACGCCGCAACGCGGAAAGACCACTTTCCGCTACCTTTCATTGACCAAATGCTTGAACGATTGGCCGGACACGAGTACTACTGCTTTCTTGATGGCTACTCCGGCTATAATCAGATTCCCATCGCCGAAAAAGACCAGGACAAGACCACTTTCACTTGTCCTTTCGGCACGTTTGCATATCGACACATGCCCTTTGGGTTATGCAATGCGCCCGCTACCTTCCAGCGGTGTATGATGGGTATCTTCTCAGACATGGTGGAAACATTTCTGGAGATTTTCATGGATGACTTCTCCATCTTCGGCGATTCCTTCAACGAGTGTTTGCTGCATCTTGACGCTGTCCTTACCCGATGTAAGGACAAGAATCTCACTTTGAACTAGGAGAAATGCCACTTCATGGTGCGCGAAGGTATTGTCTTAGGACATATCATCTCGCAAAATGGTATAGAGGTTGACAAAGCAAAGATTGAGGTCATTTCCAATCTGCCTCCTCCCCGATGCGTCAGAGATATCCGAGCCTTCCTTGGCCATGCCGGTTTTTATAGACGGTTTATCAAGGACTTTAGCAAGATTGCTAGGCTCTTGACTCTTTTGCTGGCCAAGGACACGCCATTCGACTTCAATTCGAGCTGTGTGACTGCCTTCGAGTCATTGAAACGCTCACTCACTTCTGCTCCCGTTCTTTCTTCCCCTGACTGGACGCACCCATTCGAGATTATGTGCGATGCATCTGACTTTGCCATCGGTGCTTTTCTTTGGACAGCACATCAACAAGATGCCGCACGTAATCTATTATGCGAGCCGAACCCTGAACGACGCCCAACTCAACTATACAACAACTGAGAAGGAATTCTTAGCTGTTGTATTTGCTCTAGAAAAGTTCAGGCCCTATCTCATCGGCTCTGCAGTCATTGTCTACACAGACCATTCTGCTCTGCGCCATCTTTTTGCGAAGAAAGATGCAAAATCTCGGTTAATCCATTGGATCCTCTTGCTTCAAGAGTTTGACCTTGTCATTAAGGACAAACGAGGATGTGAAAACGTGGTTGCCGACTATCTCTCACGACTTCCTTCTCCGCCTTCGCTTCCAATTCCGATCAACGACGTTTTCCCGGATGAACGGCTCTTGACAGTATCGTGCGAACCCTGGTTCGCAGATATTGTGAACTATTTGGCCACGGGATTACTACCGACCAAATGGTCAAGTCAGGACAGACTTCGCTTCTTATCCCAAGTAAAACACTTTTACTGGGACGAACCCTACTTGTTCAAGTACTGTCTTGACCAGATTATTCGTCGGTGTGTCCCTGATGAGGAATTTAAGAGTGTGCTGTCGTTTTGCCACGATCAAGCGTGTGGCGGGCATTTTGGGCCCAGAAAGACAGCTGAGAAGATCTTGCAATGTGGTTTCTACTGGCCACAACTTTTCAAAGACGCTCACGACTATTGCAAGACTTGCTCCCGGTGCCAACACATGGGCCGGATATCCCGGAGGAACGAGATAACGCTCCAACCGATCTTGGTTGTGGAGATTTTCGATGTTTAGGAGATAGATTTCATGGGGCCGTTTCCCAGCTCTTTCGGGAACTTGTACATCCTTCTAGCTGTTGATTACGTCTCTAAATGGGCCGAGGCTGTGCCCAGCCGGACTAACGACAACAAGGTTGTCGTTAGGTTCCTTAAAGAAAACATTTTCTCCCGGTTTGGGCACCCCCGAGCGATCATGAGCGACAATGGAAGTCATTTCTGCAATAAAACTTTCGAGGCCTTGATGCGGAAATACTCCATTAATCATAAGCTCTCTACGCCCTACCACCCCCAAACCTGCGGGCAGGCCAAAGTTTCAAATCGGCAAATCAAGCAGATACTGGAGAAGACGGTTTCCAAGAACCGTAAGGATTGGTCGCTGAAACTCACTGATGCCCTTTGGGCATTTCGAACCGCTTATAAGACCGACCTTGGCATGTCTCCCTATCGGCTTGTGTACGGAAAAGCCTGCCACCTACCTTTCGAAATAGAGCATCGCGCATTTTGGACGATAAAGGAGCTGAATCTGTCTCTTGAGGATGCGGGCAGCCATCGGAAGCTGCAGTTGAACGAACTGAGCGAGCTTAGGGATGAGGCTTACGATAACGCGGTTGTCGTTAAGAATTGAACGAAGGTGTTTCACGATAAACACCTTTTGCGCAAAACCTTCATACCTGGTCAACAGGTACTGCTTTACGACACCCGACTTCACTTCCATCCTGGAAAGCTCAGATCTCGCTGGAAAGGGCCGTATTTTGTGCGGAATGTGTATCCGCAGGGCGCTGTGGATTTGGAGAATCCAAAGGACGGTTCACTTTTCAAAGTAAACGAACACCGATGCAAACCGTACCTGAGCGCCGAACCAACAGAGGAGCTCCTGTTCTTACAGGAGCCGGTTTACCCTGAATGATCTTCCTCTGCCTACCTCCAAACTTCGGTTATCCAGCCAAGAACAGCGGACACTGTTCCAAATAAGTTTGGGGGTATGTACAAACCATTTTGTATATATTTGTGTATATTCTTTTTCTTTTCTTTAAAAACAAAAACAAATAAAAATTTGTGTATCACTAACCGACAATTTTGACCCTTCAAATAATCTCTTCATGCAACGATAGTGAGGACACTGTCCAGTTTAAGTTTGGGGGTACGCTCGGTACGCATTTCTTACCTTCGCATTCATATGTATATTTTGCATCTGCATATTAAAATCCATAAAATCCATAAAAATCTGAAAATTTTCTACAAAAATATAAAAAACTTTTCTGTCAAGTTAGCTTGTGGAAGAACTCTGATTCAAAATTTCGACAGTTTTTGTTTGAAAAAATAGGAATAACTAAATCTTATGTTTGGATTTTGAAAACCTGAAAGATAACTCTCCTTTGAAGTTAACTATAGCTGATATACGTCTTTACATCACACTACACGTGTCGTAAGATTTTGGGAATTAGATGACAAGTCTTTCATGTTTAAACTTTTAAAACAGATAAATGATTTTCTGAGGATCAAATAGGTTTGTTCTGAAATAAGTAATGTCAAGAATAGTTTATGAAGTAAAGCGAATATGAAGGAATGTTATTGATGCCGTAATTGGAGCTAAGTCTGAAAAATAACCCATCTGAAACTTGATTGGAATGATTACACACCAAACCCACTAAACACGTCTTTTATCCAAAAAAATAATTGAACTGCCGGTTATATCTCCGTTCGTATTAAATCATCTGATTTTCACGCCAAACTGTCTTTTGTTTTTGGACCTAGGTAACTTGAGTAATTAAGTCCGCTGGGGTGTTTCTACACCTAATGCCCTAAAACCAACTGGTTTGGGTGCATTGGCCCAAAGCTCGCTAAGAAGCCTAGAAAGTCCAGGTTAAAATAAAGTCAAGCAAGTGTTCTCTCCGAGTTAAAATTCCTAACGGTTCTTTGTGTGAGAATAATCTTGATAAAAGACAGGCTTTTATAAAAATTTTAGCGGAGATATGAAGGTTTTATTCTATGATAAAGACTATTGCACGTTCACAGAGGTGTGTATGAAATAAAAACAAGAAAAAGGTGGAGTGAAAAATACGACTTAGTTTCCTGTTAAGTAAGATAGAAATTCTGAAGTTGAAACCTTACTGGAAAACGAAACGTGAAAAATGCTTAACTCTTTATAAAACTTATGTGATCCTTTTAAAATTGTTATCTAGGCTTTATTGTGCGACATGATGACTTTAATCGATACTTCTGGAACTTAACGACACTATTTGCACTGCACGTAAAGACATATAAAATCTGTAGTTAAATAAGAAGCGAGGTGTGAAAAATAAAGGTTCGATAGTCTAGACTTAGGATTATAGAACTGTTATTTTCTGAAACAAAACTTTAGGGTTTGAATCTTAGTTATTTTACAAAACCAACTTGACCGGATTTTATGGGTAGTATCCGCTGAAAACCCTCAGGAGACAACACTCCTCCTACTAGGGACACCTAGAGGTTTAACGGCTTGTTGCACATGCTCAGTACAATCGCGTTCCCTGCGAAAGTGAGGTTAGGAATTTTTTGTGAATAAATGGGTTTTGCTCGGGACGAGCAAATGATAAGTTTGGGGGTATTTGTTCATATCAGATTTTTGCATTTTCATACCGCCCAATTTTTATCACATTGCATATCGGTAGATACTCTTGAGCCGTGTTTGCTAGTCAATTGCAGGATACAGGTTCTCGGTTCTAAAACGGTGAAATTCATGAAAAACATGACAAAATCCGGGTTCCTGCCAACCACAGATAAAACACGGTCTCCGCTCTTCATCCGTATGTTGCCAGATACCAGTTTAAGGAGACGAAATGTCAAATCAATGTCGTTTTCATGCACAAGGCTCAATGGCAGCACAAGATCCAACAAATCTACGCGGAGCTCGAGGCAATCATGCCAAATCTTGACAAAAAGTCCACCTTTCCCTCAACAGAAATTCTGGAAAAATTGTGGAGCCAAATTGAGAAAATACATGTACCAGAATTATGTACACTGAAGAACAGGGAAGCACAAAAAAGAAGAGGGCCCAACTCCTCTAAAGGGCCGCGGATCCGCGGCCATATGGTGGCGGCAGTTGCTCATTTTTTAAGGGTATTTTGGTCTTTATGTATGTGTTCTGGTGGTTGCCCTAGGTTTTTATTTTTTGGCCTATAAATAGCCCAGAACTTTGTGAAGGAAAGGGTCCATTCTTGTATTTTCATTTTGCTAAGTTTAGTGTGTTTCTTCTTCCTCTTCTCACCTCTTCTCCATTGAAACTTGTAGTGAGCTTATGAGTGAAGAGTGATGAATAAAGAAGAACCGTTTATTATCATGCTTGTCTCTTTATCTTTATAACTGTTGTAATTTTAATTCGTTAAGTAGTTGTTGTTATTTTCTTGTTGTTTCTTTCTTCTCTCTTTTTCTTTATCCTTAATACGACAATGATGCTTACGCTCGATCCTCGCCAAGGTGAGGTCGCAAATAGCTAGTCGTATTCTTCTAATCTCCTTCTTTCTATCTTCCTCTTTTGTTTTGTTTTATTTTTCCGTATCATGATGTGTGAGTAGTTCATACTTGTTAGGGTAGGATAAGGGAAGTTTGAGAGAAGGAAATCTCTCTCACTCTTTCCTTGCCCAACAGCTTAATTCGACTCCCGTTAATTGATCCACAATCCGCTCCTTACGGCACCCTATCCTACATGATAGCGGTGATCCCGTAGTGAGACCGGTTGTGGTTGAATTAACCGGAGGTTATGGCTAAGAGCCAAGAACGGACGGACAAGCACCAAAAGGAAGGACTTATGCGTTGGAAAGCCTAGCTTATACTCGCAAGTTCCTTCCTAGTCGTGCTAATCCCCGTTGTTGCCGATTACCGTAACACCGATATTAAGAGGGGCAACGAAAGATGTGGAGACTCCTAACTCAAACTAACCTAATCCTAACCCTAACAAGCTCTCTTTAAATATCAACTCAACAATTAGATAATCACAAACAAAATCTGAAAAACCGGACTTAACTCGTTAAAGCACATAGAAAAAGACTCCCATCTCCCTGCGGATGACCCGTACTCAACCGGCTAGCTACAAGCGAAACCGTCTCGATTGCGGTATTTAAAACTAAACTTGAACACGCACAACCTCTATCAATCACAAAGCAAAAGTAATCGGCTATAATGAAGTTATTGCCCTGACGCAAACTTTTTGTCCAAGGGATCACTCCCGGTGAAGGGATCTCGGCCCTTGCCACGTCGACTGAGGAGCAGGATATTCCAACTGAATACCACGATGCAAAACAAAAGTAAACGTCCTTGCAATAACAGCTTTTTTTTGAAAAATTGTTCCAACAACATCAGAATTGGTTTGTTCTTAACTTGCATTGATCCGAATCAACGCAGTCCCATCAATTGATCACACCACAAAGAACGAAAATATATTGATGTACGTATATGCCATCCGCATTCGCCACTGGGTCCCGTCATTACCCGTTAGGTTAGCTAACTAACGACAGAGCGGGGACTGGACTAGCGTGGATGCAAAACATATACAACATCTACTAATATATATCAATATATAATTTTCGCTCAAGGCGTGATAAAATGCAACATCATAGAAATGTACAGCATCACAGAACAATACAGACATCTGGGATCCCCGGGTTTCACAGAGCCACTACTGAAACCCGACGTTCCTCTGGTCGTGTGGATAGCCTGTGCAATGAAATCCTAGACCCCTACGGGCGCGGCAAGTTACCCGCCAAAACCTGAAGTGAGGCAGCCCCCTTCAGCACCGTGAATGGACCACCCAGCACTTCACGGAATCCGGTAACTTGGGCACCCCTCCTGGGACAACCTGTACCCCCTACGAGTGCGGTGAATAGCCCGCCAATTCTAGAGTGAAGCCCCCTCCATCTCAATGCCATGAGATGCGGGCTCGTTGCCCTCTAGAACCCGGCTATCTGTGCACCCCTCCGCGGGGTAATCCTAGTACAGAAAGTAAAATATACATACAACGGGTACATCGACCGCAACCTGGTCGTGCCCCAAAATAATAATACAAACAAGCAGTGACGGCAGTCCACATGTCGGACGCTCGCCCCGCAATATCAAATGTACATAATACAACAAAACTGTACTACCACTGCAACCAGGCTATCGCTACGACCGATCCGCAACATCACAGCAATACACAGAACATCAACGTGAATGTCACGTTCGCAAATCCGTCTAACCGGGCTATAGCAGTTAGATAGGATTTACCGATCAAGTGACATTCACGGTCGCAGATATAATGTAAAAACTGTGAACTAACATGTTTAAAATATCCGATCGAACAAATTTTACCAACTGGGCCCCCAAGCATTACTGTAGCACATGAAGATATCTGGGCCCAAAAAATAACATTCCAAAACCCATATTTTCAAGTCAGGAGGCCTCTGCAAAAAATTGGTGCACTAAACAGTTTAAACTGCGGCGGAACCGTGGCCCAAGCATGGGTTTGGCCGCGGTTCCGCGGTGAGATAATGAGATCGTACGACCAAATTTTTACAGGAGGCTTATACTTCCCTGAACATCATTCTGCAACACCCTGAAAAAATTTTCAAGCCAGAAAAAAAACGACAGAAAACTGATGCAAAGAAAACGCGGGTTTTTGGAATTTTGTTCGATCGGAAATGTAAAACACATTAGACAAAGCTAGACTATGTTAATGGCGAGGCTCTGATACCACTGTAAGTGCACGGCGGCGCCCCGGCCGTCAATCCGACGCCGGAATGCGGAAGCGATGCTAAACTTTAACTTTTCAAACCAGCACCACCGTGCACTATAAACCCGGCTCGGGCCATTAAACTAGTCCTAGTTATCAAGAGAGGAGGAAAAAGAGATATACCGAGCGATCCGTGACCTTCGGTCTTCTCGTCATCGTCCCGTTCTCCCCGCGGAATCTCCGGTCTCCTCCAAGTCACCGGAAGGGCACCACGTCGCCTGCTTCTTTTATGGGCTCCCCCCTCTGGTCCGAGGCAACTCGGGCACGAAGCTGGCGAGTCGACGTGCCCAAGGTTTGCTATAGAATAGTGTAATGCTCTTTGTGTCTCTAGGGGTTTCTTGAAGTTGCCTTTGGTGGAAGATATGAGATAAGCTTTTGGAGGAGGAGCTAAAAAGATTTTTGCCTAGCCAAATGAGCAAAAATCCCCCACTATTAAATTGGGACAGCCCCTAAAATGAGCTTGGCCGGCCACATTATCAAGGAAGAGGGAAAAATGCCAGGGGGGATGGAGAAATCACAAGAGAGAGAGAGAGAGAGAAAGGTTATCATGATCAACCATGATTACCAAAACCAAGTCCAACGCTCATACAACCATCATCAAAAGCATGATGACTCCAAAAGGGTCAAGCCATCATGATGAAGTCAAGAAGTCAATGCATGGTGGAACCATCATGACACCACAACATGCAAACAACACCCTCCACAAATACTTATTTGCACAAATGCAAATAAGCCCTTCTCCACCAAACTTCGGCCAATAAAAGAAACAAAGAAATATGGCCGAAACGGAAAACAAACTGGCAACTCCAGAAAAATGGTCCCGTAATAAATTACAGGAAAACCCCGATACTGTGTATACACACCCGCATCTGTATTCCGACCGAAATACAAAAGCAAAGAGACAAAATCTACACTGTACTATACTAGGATCCGGCTTAAACCAAAGCCCGCTAGTATAAACCGTCTGATCAGGATCCGTGCAATACCGCACGTATCTGATCGAACCCTGCCATATCTCCATACGGCATCTACAGCGTTTCGCCCGAAACTTGAGTAACTGGATGTGGGAGACTCTAAAGACTCGTCAATACTATGGCTGTGGATTTAACCACTAGCACGTCAGAGATATTAGCCATACGTAACGGGCTACCAGTTATTGACCAAAAGGGACGTCGATGAGCGAACTCATCATGAAAAATTCTTTTATAACAAAAGAGTAGAAAGTGAAAAATTACATCCAAAAGATAGGAATAGTTTAAGAAAACTAAGAAAATTAGAAGTTTTCTTAAATGAACTAGTAATAAGTAGTTATGAGCTGTTGTCCCAAGGGTTAGTAAGATGACGGAAGTCACTAATCTGAGGATAAAAATAAGTCTGAAAAATAGTTTCTATTTTGGAAGCCAAACATTTGAATGTTGATACCCTACTATATGCACTTACACACGTCTTGAAACTCGGGATAGTAGAGGATACCTATAAATGCTCTTGTCTAAAAGCCAAAGTATGAAGGAAATGAAAAAAAAATGAAGAAAATATAAAAATGGTGAAAAGAAAAAAAATAAACACTGGTTTTGTTATCGCCAAGGCAGCATAAAAAAATATAGCGAGGGTGCCTCTTCACCTGGTGCCCTAAGGCCAACTGGTCTGGGAGTCACTGCTAAGCCTTAGGTGGTGCAAGACGAGGAAAATATTATCACTTAATCAGAAAGCACGGGAGTAATCGGTTGGTTAGTATCTCAAGAAGTATTAACGGTCGCATGAAAATGTGTGAGCGAATCTTAATATTCATCAAATTAAAAAGTACTAAGGTAGATGGACAAGAGTATGATAGCTTGAATTGAATTCTTGTTTAATGATATGACTCGTCTAAGAATCCAACACAAATAGTAAAAATAAAAAATTACGCACGTATCCCCGGCAACGGCGCCATTTGATTGACACGAAAAAGTGTGTTTTTGTAGTTTAACCGCAATCAGAACGGTGTCGCGCGTAGCTAGACCGAGGTGAGTACGGGTCGTCCTCAGGGAAACGTGGAACCTTTTACTTTTACCTTAGATGTGTTGAGAAAGAAGAGAAGGGATAAACAATTTTTATAGAAAAATTTCTAGATCTACGTTAAACAAGAATGTAAAATATAGATCTAGATTATTTTAGGGATGTAGATAAAATAATAAGAGGGTTTGTAGGGTTCGTTAGGATTTAGTAGTTATGGATGACTAATTAAAAATTACCCTTTTTATCCATTAATAGATTTAGAACTAGAACGACGGCGATGCGTGTAGATTAGGGTTTCTGGAGGGAAAAGGAATCCCACTCGTAACCCTTATCTCGACACGGAACTCCGTTCATATCTAGCCTTTACCAAAACAATCATTAATCTAATCTCTAATCGCGGTCGGAACTAGCAAAGAATTGCTAGCGCGCCCGATTAGGATGTTAATGATTCTTTTGATAAAGTTCCTAAACTTTATAGGACTTAAAAAGGGTTTAATTATTTTCATCGCCCATTAGCCTACCCTAATCCTACGAACCCTAACAAGCGGAGAATTACTCGCGCATGTTGGGAGAAGAAGATGAAAAGAAAGAGAAGGAAAACATAATGTAAAATGCAAAAACAATTAAATAAAAATAACTACCTTTATTAATCGACTTGAACAAACTACACTTTAATCCATAGAAAATGATTACAAACACTAGTTTATTTCTCGATCTCTTCCAAGGAGGTAGTCGAACAGTCGATGATCAACCTGGATGCGTGAGCCGTCTTGGACTTCGTGATCTCTTCGGCTTGATGCTTTTTCCAAGAGGCTCTCGATGCCTTTTTATAGTGTAAAGCCAGAATATTATTGTTGAAAAGTTGGTAAAATTCATCATAGATTCACCCCAAAAATCCTCAGCATCTAAGTCCTCAATATTGCCGCGGATCCGCGGCCTAAGAGGGGTATGGCCGCGGATCCGCGGCCGTTTAATCTCCTCCCTTGATCAAATTTTAGGATGTTTCTCTATGTGACATGTGGGCTCCTCTGGAATCTTTGTATCTTTGAAATATTCTCTCGGTTGCTTCCAGACTTGGTCTCCAAGTTTGCTTCTTAATTTGGCAAGATTTCTTCAACAATTTGATTTGCTTGATTCTAGCCTTGAAAAATTCTGCACAACTTGGAAATATTCTGCACAACAACTCAAATAAGATTTTAGTAGACTTTGTTCTACTAGGATTAGGTCAATAATATTATTTGCATACATTTTTCTACCAAATACTAATTAAAATATATTAACACATGGAAAATAATGTTTTTACACATAAACTCTCATATGTATAATATATTATAATAAAGTCCTTTTTTAATATGAAAATGGTAGGAAAAATGTAATACAAATGTGCAGGTTTATCAACTGAACAAATACCCCCAAACTTATCTTTGATCGTCCCGAGCAAACTAGTTTATTCAATAGGAGAAAAAGAAAGGAGAAAACTAAGCACACTTTCGTAGGCAGACACGATTGCACTGAGCACGTGCAACAAGCCGTTAAACCTCTAGGTGTCCCTAGTAGGAGGAGTGTTGTCTCCTGAGGGTTTTCAGCGGATTACACCCACAAAATCCAATAACAAAAGTGAGATGGTGAAATTTACATATAAAGATAAGAACCATAAAAGAAAGGCCTTGAAAAGAAGAGTTTCCAACTACACTAGCTTTTCAGTTGTCATGAGCCCTATCTTAATAGTCATGAAAAAATGTTAGAAATCACATCATCCCTCAATAAAACATCGTCTTTATTCTTCATTCCTACCTTTCATCCAAACATTGATCATATAACCCCACGTGTGTGTAAAGAACATCCCTGCACTCGGAGAATTCAATTCAAGCTATCATACTCTTGTCCATCTACCTCAGTACTTTTTAATTTGATGAATACTAAGATTTGCTCACACATTTTCATGCGACCGCTAATACTTCTTGAGGTACTAACCGACCGATTACTCATGTGCTTGCTGATTCGGTGATAATCTTTTCCTCGTCTTGCACCACCTAAGGCTTAGCAGTGACTCCCAGACCAGTTGGCCTTAGGGCACTAGGTGAAGAGGCACCCTCGCTATATTTTTTTTATTGCTGCCTTGGCGATAACAAAACCAGTGTTCATTTTTCTTTTCACCATTTTTATATTTTCTTCATTTTCTTCGTACTTTGGTTTTTAGACAAGAGCATTTCAAGGTATCCTCTACTATCCCGAGTTTCAAGACGTGTGTAAGTGCATATAGTAGGGTATCAACATTCAAATGTTTGGCTTCCAGAATAGAAACTATTTTTCAGACTTATTTTTATCCTCAGATTAGTGACTTCCTTCATCTTACTAACCCTTGGGACAACAACTCATAACTACTTATTACTAGTTCGTTTAAGAAAACTTCTAATTTTCTTGGTTTTTTTAAACTATTCCTATCTTTTGGATATAATTTTTCACTTTCTACTCTTTTGATATAAAAGATTTTTTTTTAAAAATTTTTGAAAATGTTGTGCTTATGCAAAATATGATGCAAATTGATGTGTAAATAAGCACAAACCTCCCCCAAACCTGTTTACAGCAGTGTCCTCACTGATGTCATCTGTTAAGCTCAAAAACCTGTAGACTTGGGAGGAAATTATTAATGGTGGCAAGAATATATAAAAGTGAAAATCCTCCCCCAAACTTATTTGTGGCTCACAATTTTGTAAAAATCATTTTCTTTCAAGAGCCCAAAATATACCACCCCTCCCCCAAACTTGAGTTAAACAATTTTAATCTTTTAAAATCACACGAGGTGGTCAAGGTTATTGGTCAATGCCAAGCTTTGCAAAGACCGAAGGTCAACACCAACCATTCAAAAATTTTATCAATGAAGCACCAAGGTTGGTGGAAGAACATGTCACCTTTCGTCGTGAAGAAGTGGGGAGGTGATAAGAGGTGTAATGGAAAAAGATTGCGTCTCAATTTAGAGAGACGACACAGTGATAGTGATGATGGATTACTCGCATTATCATGATTGTCCAAAAGAGGGGGTGGAGGTCCAATTTCTTCATCTTGGAGTTGATTCATCTCAACACCCGTGTCTTGTAAAAATGCGAGTTCATCAGCGAAAATTTGCTCAAAGCTTTCATCGATACTCCGAAAAATAATGTCATCAGAAAAAATGGGGTGATCGTCAGACTCAATATAAAGTTCCTCATTAGATGTTGACCCGGACAACTCGGTGGAAGAGTAAATGGTTGGGTCAAACAACAACATATGAAAAGAGTATGTATCATGAGGTTGATCAAATTCGCTGCTGTCGACATCCATTAATTCGACAGAACACACATGAGCATAGGGTTCGGAGGGTTCACTTCCCAACTTGTAAATGTTAAGCTCAATTGACTTCTTTCTAAAGGATAGGGTCGTAGAGCCGTTTCTACAATTAATTACTGTGTTGGAAGTGGCCAAAAAGGGTTGACCGAGTATCATCGGGATTTGATTGCGTGGGATCGCCACAGGTTGTGTATCAATAACGATAAAGTCCACAGGAAATATGAATTCCCCGACTTTGATTAACACATCCTCTAGCCCACCCCTAGGTTGGGTGATAGATCGATCGGCCATCTGAAGAGTGCAATGCGCAGGTTTTAACTCTCCGATCCCTAATTGCTCATACACAGAATACGGAAGCAAGTTAACACTGGCACCTAGATCGAGTAGAGCACGATTAATATTTTTACCCCCAATAGAAATTGAAATTGTAGGACTTCCGGGGTCCTTTCGTTTCTTGGGTAGTTGTTGTGTAAAAGCAGTGCTCACATTACTCGCAAGGAAAACTTTTTTAGGTACTTGAACTTTTCGTTTCCTAGTGCACAAGTCCTTTAAGATTTTCGCATATGACGGAACTTGTTGAATAGCATCTCGGAGAGGAATGTTTATGTTAACTTGCTTAAAAATTTCCACAATCTTCTCCATTTGTGGACTTGGTCTGTTTCCCCTCAACCTGTTTGGATAAGGTGCTTGATCAATAAGTTTTGGGTCCAACGTTTGTGGAGAAGACTGTGGGGATGGATTCGATCCCAAAACTGGAGTGGGAATCGACTTAGATAGATTTAGCGAAATGGGCGAAGGGTTCGAGCCTTGGGGAAAACGGAGAATAGGCTCGGATGAAGGTGGGAGACTAGACGAATTAGGGGAAGAAGAAAAAGCTGGGGTATCATTGGTGTCACTATCATCACACTGCTCACCCACTCGGTCATTCAGCACTTTTCCCGATCTCAACGTGGTAACAGCACTCACATTATAACTTTGTGAGTGGCCAGGATTAGGTATGGGTTGAGATGGGAGTTTCCCTTTCTCTCTCGCACTCATTGCGGCGTTTAACTGTGCGATTTGGTTTTCTATTGATTTAATACTCTCACCATGGGAGGATGAGTTTTTCGTTAGGGTATCAATAGAAGACCTTATCTCAGCCGAATTTTGCATGGATTGTTTCATGAACATATCCAAAGTTTGTGCAAGTGAGTTGTCAGTACCGACCACTTGTGGTGTAGAAATGTTGGCCGGATTTTGGAAATTTTGTGACTGAAAGGGGGGCTGATTCTGTGGTTGTGGTTGCTGTGGAGGAGGTATTTGATAATTACTTTGTTGGTTTTGATTCCAAGCAAAGTTAGGATGATTCCTCCATCCTTGATTGTACGTGGAAGAATAAGGGTCGTTTCTAGGTCGCTGCTGAAAAGCAGCATTAGCTTGAAACGATGCATTCATAGGACATTCTTCCGTTAGGTGTGAAGGATCCGAACAGCAACCACAGACAGTCTTGGGAAGCGTGACCTGATTTAGGGAGACTGATGAAAGTTTGTTCTCAATAGAATCGAGTTTCTTTTGCATCGCTACCATTTCTGCTTTTACTGCGATGGAAACGTCGAGCTGGTGAATACCTCCCTTAGTTGTAGGTGGTCTTACGCTTTTCCACTGCAACGTGTGTTCAGCGAGATCTTCCAGATATTTCCATGCTTCACCATCATCTTTAGACATGAAATTGCATTGACACATTGTTTCAAGCATCTGCTTTGTTGCTGGATTAATGCCCTCATATATAATCCGACATAAATCCCATCTTTGTATTCCGTGATGGGGGCATTGGACAAGCAGATCTTTGAAACGTTCAAAGCACTTCCAAAATGGTTCATTGGGAAGCTGGGTGAACTGGTTAATCTCGCTCCTAACATGTGCAGTCTTATGATTTGGGTAAAACTTCTTAAGAAATGCTACGACGAATTCATCCCAATTAGCGATAGAATGTGCGGCAGTATTATAAAGCCATTTTTCTGCCAAGTCGCACAGTGTGAATGGGAGAAGACGTAAGCGCATAGCATCTAAGGTCAATTGTGAAGTACCCATCATTGCGCATACGTTTTCGAATTTGGTGATGAAAACGTGCGCGTCTTCCGACTCAAGCCCGTGAAATTTGGGCAGCAGATTGATGTAGTGGGGTTTAATTTCGAAATTATCCCCGTTAGGTGGTGGAAGAGATAGACAAGTAGGAAGAGGACCACGAATAGGATAGCATCTCTCTTGGAGAGAGATGCGCGGTGGATTCTGCTCACCTGCGAGCGGTGGCAGCGTGGTGTTATAATTAGATGGAGTGCCGTCCATAACGGTCGATGTGGTGTGTGGTGGGGGAAAAGAAGATGAAGAAGTACCGACTTCGGCGTCGATAGCAGGAACGCGGACAAGACGGGCACTAGGATCCCGTGTCCAGCCGAGCATGCACTAAGCGGGTTTAGTGCAAGTGGCAGCGTGTGTGTGATTTAAAAATTGGCTTGTTTTGAAAAAGTGGGACTCAAGACAAATCTCCCTAAGATGCACAAGCAACCCTAGAACTAAGGTTACCTAGGTCCAGTCTCTAGACCGCTTCTAGACTTCCAAAGGACAAGCCGCGGGATCAATCCTCTACCGCCTCCGTACTACCCTTGTAGCCAGAAAAGTGCCAGGTAAGTGGGAAGGAACCACGTCGTGGGCCTAATTAAAAACCACTAGCCTTTGTCACACTTGCCTAGGCACTACAAAAGTAATGCGGATAAACGATAGATTACCCACGACCTTCCTCTGTCCTTATTGAGCGCGACAGTCCTTAGAGTCTGGTCTAGATATTTTTTAAATTAATGAAGGGTTGATCTATATGCTCGGTTTGTGATTTGTGAGGCTTAGGAAGGGTGATGAAATCCCCACATAATCTGATTTGGTCTTTGCCCCTTAAAGTCCGTATTAAAATATGCAAAACAAAACCAATCACAAAACATTTGCAAAAAGATTTTTTAGCGGCACGATTTTGCAAAGAATCATGCAGAAAATAGATTTTATTGGATTCGAGGAGAGAGAGGAGTAAAGAAAGTTACCAGAGAAGATTGAAGCCCTAATTCCTCCAACCTGCCGCGATTCCGCAGCAGAAGGGGTGCTTTTGCCGCGGTTCCGCCGCGTGGCAGAAGGAACAGTTGATGAAATTTTTTGTATAGCCTTCTGTGCTCCTCTGGATCTCTAAAAATATCTCTGTTTCCTGTTTTCCTTAATTCCGTGACTCCAGATCTCCTTGCAAAAATTCACGCACAAATCGTTAAATATGCAATTTGCAGTTTTGTGTTAATAATGATATGACTCGTCTAAGAATCCAACAGAAATAGTAAAAATAAAAAATTACGCACGTATCCCCGGCAACGGCGCCATTTGATTGACACGAAAAAGTGTGTTTTTGTAGTTTAACCGCAATCAGAACGGTGTCGCGCGTAGCTAGACCGAGGTGAGTACGGGTCGTCCTCAGGGAAACGTGGAATCTTTTACTTTTACCTTAGATGTGTTGAGAAAGAAGAGAAGGGATAAACAATTTTTATAGAAAGATTTCTAGATCTACGTTAAACAAGAATGTAAAATATAGATCTAGATTATTTTAGGGATGTAGATAAAATAATAAGAGGGCTTGTAGGGTTCGTTAGGATTTAGTAGTTATGGATGATTAATTAAAAGTTACCCTTTTTATCCATTAATAGATTTAGAACTAGAACGACGGTGATGCGTGTAGATTAGGGTTTCTGGAGGGAAAAGGAATCCCACTCGTAACCCTTATCTCGACACGGAACTCCGTTCATATCTAGCCTTTACCAAAACAATCATTAATCTAATCTCTAATCGCGGTCGGAACTAGCAAAGAATTGCTAGCGCGCCCGATTAGGATGTTAATGATTCTTTTGATAAAGTTCCTAAACTTTATAGGACTTAAAAAGGGTTTAATTATTTTCATCGCCCATTAGCCTACCCTAATCCTACGAACCCTAACAAGCGGAGAATTACTCGCGCATGTTGGGAGAAGAAGATGAAAAGAAAGAGAAGGAAAACATAATGTAAAATGCAAAAACAATTAAATAAAAATAACTACCTTTATTAATCGACTTGAATAAACTACACTTTAATCCATAGAAAATGATTACAAACACTAGTTTGCTTCTCGATCTCTTCCAAGGAGGTAGTCGAACAGTCGATGATCAGCCTGGATGCGTGAGCCGTCTTGGATTTCGTGATCTCTTCGGCTTGATGCTTTTTCCAAGAGGCTCTCGGTGCCTTTTTATAGTGCAAAGCCAGAATATTATTGTTGAAAAGTTGGTAAAATTCATCATAGATTCACCCCAAAAATCCTCAGCATCTAAGTCCTCAATATTGCCGCGGATCCGCGGCCTAAGAGGGGTATGGCCGCGGATCCGCGGCCGTTTAATCTCCTCCCTTGATCAAATTTTGGGATGTTTCTCTATGTGACATGTGGGCTCCTCTGGAATTTTTGTATCTTTGAAATATTCTCTCGGTTGCTTCCAGACTTGGTCTCCAAGTTTGCTTCTTAATTTGGCAAGATTTCTTCAACAACTTGATTTTCTTGATTCTAGCCTTGGAAAATTCTGCACAACTTGGAAATATTCTGCACAACAACTCAAATAAGATTTTAGTAGACTTTGTTCTACTAGGATTAAGTCAATAATATTATTTGCATACATTTTTTTACCAAATACTAAATAAATATATTAACACATGGAAAATAATGTTTTTACATATAAACCCTCATATGTATAATATATTATAATAAAGTCCTTTTTTAATATGAAAATGGTAGGAAAAATGTAATACAAATGTGCAGTTTTATCAACTGAACAACACCCTACTGAGCCTGTCAGTGACAATATCCGTACAGTCCGGTCCGTTCGTCTATGAGCATCGCATGGCGGGCCTAGGGGGTTGGTAAAAGTCAGACCCCTAAAAGCGGTACAAGTCGTGTCAGTGATCAGCCCAGAACACCCTGAGATACTACTGGAATACCTACCAATAAATCTCCTGCCTTGGCCAAGGACCTTTCATGTTCTGGCTCTCCTAGACACAGCGCGACCTCACCCCCAATACCGGGAGAGACGAACCCCTGAAGATCCGCCCACTGCTTCCATGTGGCTCGGGACTGTACCCAACTAAAACCTGTTTGCACGTCTCCTTTGAGCGTGGTAGGGTAGTAATCAAAGTACAGTGGGAACTCACACGAGACAAATGACGATCCTCAGGTCGATGAACTAACCTGTACACATGTCACCAGGAAACTGCTATCTGACGTCAGGTATAAAACCAACTAGCATGTTCCCGGCGAGTCCTGTCCGGTGTACTCATAACCCAATGAGCACCTGTTTACATTTTAGGTGAACCAACTGACACCAGTGGCTTGTGAGACCGACCACCGCCCCTCGTCGGGGTCTCGACTGTATACACTACTCTACTCTAGAGTATCGATGCCCTATCTCGAAACTCCCACGACTAGGGACCTTTTAAGGATGTGCTTATAGACCACCAGCTCTCACGTATATGATCGCCCTCATACTGCTGGCAGTCATGCAAGAATCCTAGGGGCTCTATCAACGTGTAATAGCGACCTGTCAGGTCACCTAAAGCAGTACACGATGATAAAGATAAATCAGATAGCATAATATCATCTTGAGTAAGACTGTCCTACCGGGATAGGTCCTCCCTCAATCATTGCAATCACGTGCCTGTGATCCAATAATTGACTCTGAGGGCACTATCTCCAACATATCCATCGCGGATAGCCTGCTTCATGAGAAAGAGAAATCGGCTGGGGGTAGGGTCCCCGGGGGGACCTTCAGGGCCTAGATGGCGTCCATCGCCCAGGAGTCCGTGCAGGTAAGCGTTTGGTTTTTTGTGAGATTCGGCGCCTCTTTCATTTTTCTGATCTCTTTCCTATCTTTTAGGTTCTCCAGCACGTTGCCCTCTCCCTACGCATGGAGCCCGAGATGATAGCCCTGACGATGAAGGCTGCGGGCCAGCTCGCCTCGCTGGAAGAGAGCTCCAAGTGGGAGCTGGAGGCGCTGATGGCGAGGTTTGCCTCCCTGGAGGGCGAGGTGGAGGCTAGGAAACGGGAGGTTGCCCGGTACCTCGAGGCCGCCGTGGTTACCGAGGCCAAGCTTGAGGACGCTCAGGTGCTTGCCGGCAACCTAAAGAAGACGGTGAAGACCCTCCAAAAGGAGCTGGGGGCAGTGGCCGAGTCGGCGAAGTCGGCCGCCCTGAGAGCGGCGAAGCTGGCCGACCTCTCGGCGGCGAAGGCGGTGGAGGGCTACAAGAAGTCGAAGGACTTCTACGATGACCTGGCCGTGGCCACAACCCTAATCTGGCACGAAGCCCTCGACGCCGTTAAGGCCCGGATACCGGAGTTCGCTGACGAAGAGCTACGGGCCGAGTACCCCCTCACGGACGCCGAGGAGCGGGAAAAAGGGATTCCTGACGAGGAAGTTGCCGAGGACCCTATTCGTCCTGTGGCGAATGTCGAGGAACCCGAGGTCGTGCCCGGCCCCGAGGCCTAAAGCCCCCGTTTTCCTCTTTCTTTTTTTTGTTGCTTTTATAAGTTTTGTAAACCTCCGGGCAGTTTGGAAAGCTGGGGAGCCCAAAATACCCTTGTAAAAACTTTGCCTTCAGTAATAAAACTTTTTTTCTTTTTTTCTTTCTTTGGTTTGCACTTTATCTTCTGTTCGTGAAAAATGCTCGTAAAATTTCTCTTCTTGCACTGTTGGGCTTCCATGTCAGGTCGGCTATTTGTCTAGCGATCGTTCGTCGAGTTGATTTCAATTACTTGCCAAGCATGCCAAGCGCTGCTAAGAAGGAGGCGTCTCCATGGCCTCGAAGTTGAGGGGAGATCGCTCGAGACTTGGATAAACCTGATGCCCCTCGTTGGTGGCTCGGATCCTCTGCATGTGATGGGCAGAAGGCCGTCCGCCGTATTTGTGCCGAGCATGAACGGGAAGCTGCTCGGTTGCCCCTTGGCGAGGGCTTTTGACTTCTGACGTTGCGAGCAACGACCACTAGCTGGGGATGGTCGAGCGAGGGTTGGGATCGACTGCCTCTGGGAGGACTTTGGATCCTTAGCGTTGGAGGGGCTATAAGAAGCCCACTAAGGATGGCCGGGCAGTGAAGCTGCGCGGTTGCCTCATGGCGAGGGCTTTGATCTCTGGCATCGTGGGTAGGAAACTACCAGCCTAGGATGACCGAGTGGGGTAGACGCTCGGATGTCTCTTGCGAGAGCTTCGATCCCTTGCGTCATGGGTAGGGAGCTACCAGCCGGATATAGACGAGCAGCGAAGCCGCTCGGCTTCCTCTAAGGAGGACTTCGGTCCTTAGCGTTGGAGGGGCCGTAGGAGGACTGCTAAGGATAATCGAGCAGTGAAGCTACGCGGTTACCTCTTGGCGAGGGGTTTGATCCCTGACGTTGTGAGTAGGGAAGCTACCGGCCAGGGTTAGCCGAGCAGGGAAGCCGCTCGGCTGCCTCTAAGGAGGACTTTGATCCTTGTCTTTGTTGGGTAGGAAGCTATTCGCTGGGATGCGCTGAGCAGGAAGGGGCTCGACGACCTCGCGAAGATGGGCAGGAGGACGCTCGCCGGGGATGCGCCGAGCAGAAGGAACTCGGCGGCCTCGCGGTGAGGGCTTGAGATCCTCAGCGTCTGATGGGAAGGAGGATGCCCGCTGGGGATGCGCCGAGCAAGAAGGAACTCGGCGGTCTCGCAGTGAGGGCTTGAGATCCTCAGCATCTGATGGGCAGGAGGATGCCTGCTGGGGATGCACCGAACAGGAAGGATCTCCGTAGCCTCAGGTGAGGGCTTCGATCCTCATCGTGAGAGGGGCCGTGAGAGGCCTGCTGAGGATGGCCGAACAAGGTTACTGCTCGGTGCCTCTTGGCGAGGGCTTAGATCCCTGGCGTCGTGGGTAGGGACCTACCAGCCGGGGATGACCGAGCAGGGTATCTGCTCGGTGCCTCTTTGCGAGGGCTTTGATCCTTAGCGTTGGAGGGGCTGTAAGAAGCCCACTAAGGATGACCGGGCAGTGAAGCTGCGCGGTTGCCTCTTGGCGAGGGCTTTGATCCTTAGCGTTGGAGGGGCTGTAAGAAGCCCACTAAGGATGACCGGGCAGTGAAGCTGCGCAGTTACCTCTTGGCGAGGGCTTTGATCTCTAGCGTCGTGGGTAGGCAACAACCAGCCTGGGATGACCGAGTGGGGTAGCCGCTCGGATGCCTCTTGCGAGGGCTTCGATCCCTGGTGTCATGGATAGGGAGCTACCGGCCGGAGATGACCGAGCAGGGTAGCCACTCGGTTGCCTCTTGCGAGGGCTTTGATATTTCAGGACGGGGACCGAGCAGGGTTACTGCCCAGTGCCTCTTAGCGAGGACTTTGATCCCTGTCGGTTGTGGTAGGAAGCTACCAGCCGGGGATAGCCAAGCAAGGACTCGACCGCCTCTGGGAGGACTTTGGTCCTTGGCGCGGGAAGGGCTGTAAGAAGCCTACCAAGGACCCTCGGCCGGGCAGGGTTACTGCCCGGTGCCTCTTGGCGAGGGCTTTTGTCCTGAAGGATAGCCGAGCGTGGGTTCCTCGGGCTCGACTGCCTCTGGGAGGGCTTTCTGATCCCTGGCGTTGCGGTAGGGAAGCTACCTGCCGGGGATAGCCGAGCGAAGGTCGGGTTCGACTGCCTCTGGGAGGACTTTCTGATCCATGGCGTTGCGGTAGGGAAGCTACCCGCCAGGGATAACCAAGCAGGGTAGCTGCTGGGCTGCCTCTTGGCGAGGGCTTTGATCCCTGACGTTGCGAGTAGGGAAGCTACCGGCCAGGGATAGCCGAGCAGAGAAGCTGCTCGGCTGCCTCTATGGAAGACTTTGATCCCTGGCGTTGTGAGTAGGGAAGCTATCGGCCAGGGATAACCGTGTAGGGTAGCTGCTTGGATGATTCTTTAAGAGGTTTCGCCCGACCATCTATTTACAGGTATGGGGAACAGGAACGGTCGCGGTGAACGTGCGTGTAGCACGCGCATCGATTGTGTGGGGAGGCGAAACGCCAGGGTCGCGTCGTTTCGATTCCACCAGAGGAGGCTCGATGATCGCCCAGCGGATGGGTATCGGCCCGTGAGATCTGTGGCCATGGGACGTAGCCTGCCATAGTCAGCCGTGCCGACGAGGGCAGACTCTTCTGGAGAGGGAGGAGCGGCGATCTGGGGCCTGGCCTGGCCGTTTGGACTTTAGTCGGTCTATTCGGCTGGCGAGGGCATTGATGACGGTCGCCGGAGGAGATTCATCCGCGCCTCCGATGAGGGGGAGGCGGCGGCTGGTACCTGGATCTTTAGGGTGATCGCACGCCATGTGGACGGAGATCGGAAGGCCAACTTTTGTTTTTGTGGAGCTTTATGTTCCCACAGATAGCGCCAACTGATGGAGATCCTTTTCTGGTCTTCTTTAGATGTTGTCTTCTGTCGATCTCCCGGTGGATATTGGAGGTGATCTCCTGTTGCGTGTGGGTCTCAATGGGTTTTGAGGAATTTAGCGCCGAATACCTGCAAAGAAGTCCCGGGGTGGTTTGGTACCACCGAGGACCCTCCAACGATCAAGTTAGTATGAGATCCGAGCAGAGTACTGGCTAAGTGGAATAAAAAATGGCTTATTTGACCCCTCTATGATGGGGGTTTATATAATGGCGGCAGCACGAAATAGCAGGCGCGAGAATCTCGCCGACAGTTACACTCCCGACGTCACGCCCGCGTAATAAGCGGATCGGCCGTTAATGGGGATCGTGATGGCGTGGAACGTGGGATGTTGCCGGTGGAGAATCTGGGCGTGGCGAGATTTGAGGAGCGGCGGTTACGCCCGTGAGTGGTGGAGTTGGTCGGTCGGAGGGACCGAGAAAGACGGCCTCGGCTGGGAGCTCGGGGACGAGCTAGAGGGCCGAGGAGTCTTGGTCCTGTGGCAGCTCGGGGCGGGCTGAGGGGCCGAGGAGGCCAATTTGCAGGGGGCCCTGAGGAGGGCCAGCTTGTGCTTACAGGTCGGGTACAGGGATGGCATGATCGGTCTCTGCGGGCCCTTTCTTCTGAATTCTGGGACGCGTCATCTGCCACGTGTCATGATCTTGGAGACCGCCAACATTGAGCATCATCAGGTATCGATTGGCGTACGAGTATTGCGGCAAACGGATTGCGACTACGGCGGTGAAGATGGCGGTGAGCGAGGCGTTTGAGAAGTGGAGGGACCTAGAGAGGGTAGAGGCCATTGCGATTTGGAGAATGTCAGAGGGAGCTGGAGGAGAGTGGTTCCTGCAAGGAGGGGGTTTTGAGGATTAAAGATATGGTTATGTCTAGCATTTTGCGTGGCGATTTGTAAGGTTTTTTTTAGTAAAATTCACATTTGACAAAATAAAAATTTATAAGAAGCTAGGTATCCAAGATTGAATATGATTCAACAGCTTCTAGTATGTCGCTTGAGTTTGACTGGTCTCATGAATTTTGTTCCGTTGGATTAGATGCAAGAATTGTCGAGCTAGTCTCTGTCTCTTTCATTTAAATATCAAAATTAATAAGATATTGTATGCTGCTGAACAAAATTTACTTAAAAAACACAGGAGATTTTGTGGCTCATATGGAGGATTTGAATATTGAGGATTTCATTTGATGATATATGGTATAAAGGTTCCATTTGAAAAGCATGTTATACATACCGCGGGTTTGACAAAAATTGTCTAGGCACAATAATGGTCTTTTGAATCGGAGACCTAATCCGTGGATGTTTGCCTGTCACTCTACTAGACTGTCATTTTCCTCTTGCGGACTAGTTCAAAAGGATATAAATTTTTCTAAAATTTAAAATGTTATAGAAGTGAAATTTATAATTTAGCCCTATGATAGTTTCTTGATGCATTTTTAGGGTTAAATTTGGAATTCCATATTCAAAATGTATTGGCAACCCAAACCTAAAAAAAATTGCTCCTTGATAATTATATGGAATATATATAATTTGAGGAGAAAGATAAGTGCAAAAAAAACATGACAAAAATAGTTGTGAAACAGAAGGAGGAGTATCATCCTTAATGAGCAGTGACCAGCTCTCAATCAATGCTCCCGTTAAAAATAATAATAAAATTATAGAATTAGAGAGACCTAAACGTATAGAGGTAGAAGCAATTAAGAACGATATACTCATTGTTAATTTGACCGAGAAGAGGATCTCTAATACAGCAGAATAAAAACGAAAGATTCATATTGCCGGCTTAAAAATTTAGGATGACCAGCTTCCATCGTAAGTTAATAATCGGAAAAGAAAAAAAAAGAACATAAATGAAAAGTATCAGGATAGCAACAATATTGTCTTTTGTTATGGATCCTTTTATTTGTGTTCCAAGAATCATTCGTCTCTCATTACATCTTTTATCAGATGCTTGCTTCCCAAGCAACAAATGAAGGCCAAAGTTGACTCCACTCCACTCAGATTAGTTGAACAGTCGCCATCCTTGGCGGCCTGAAACTGGACTTCCAAATAATTTAACTTTACTTGTCAAATAAAACCATAAAATTTAATCGTTAGCAATAATTCTAAATTACATGCTAATTAATTAGAATTGCTAATCCCCTCATATATATATATATATATATATATATATATATATATAGCCTAAACCTTAATTCTACACTTGGTGACTTATATAACAACATGGAGAAGATCCCGGAGACCACGATCGCCCTCCGCCTCTTCCGATCATCCGATGCCGACGACTACATGGTGTGGGAGTCGGACGACCGAGTCATGAAATTCCTCCGCCGTGACCTCCGCACAACCAAAGAATCTGTCGTCGATTACTTAAATAACTACATCTTGAATCACCCTTGGTGTCGTGCAATCTGCGTCGAAGATCGAGCTGTGGGCTCCGTCTCGATATGGCCGACCCCAGGCGAGGATGGCCGAAAGGCTTCCATCGGGTATATTTATGTTTCAAAACTAATAGGATAATGAATTTATGAAAGACTTTAATTAGGTAGCTTGCTATTTCGTATTTACTTGAGAAAAATGAAGCCTCACTGTTGTAGAAGAGAATTTCCTTTTTGGCGGTAAAAAAATCAACTTGTATATAAGATGTTTTATATAAAGAGACCGTTAAGTTTGTGGATGTATCAACCAGATAATCAAAAGTTAAAATTCATGTAAATAATAAAAATTCTTTGGTGCATATAAAACATAGAGCGTGTTCTGCAGAATGAATAGTGCTGATCAACCGTGTAAAATATTATAACACACAGAGTTTTTGACCGTCACAAGAGGAATTTCCTCCTATTAATCTAGCTGAGCTTCCGTTTTCTTTATTAAGTTTAATATCTACAACAGGTATTGCATACGTTACGATCAGTGGGGTCGAGGGATCGCAACGGTGGCAATGAAGAAGGCGGTGAGGGCGGTGTTTGAGGACTGGCCGCAATTGGAGAGACTCGAGGCGACGGTGGGCACAAACAACATAGCATCTCAAAGGGTTTTGGAGAAGGTTGGGTTTGAGAGGGAGGGTTTGTTGAGGAAGTATGTAAGGTTTAAGGGGGAGAGCAGAGACACAATCATGTATAGTTTTCTTTCTACCGATCCATTGGCGGAATAGTAGGAACCCATTAAGATTATTATTTAAAATTATATAAAATGATGTGACATAAAATTGATCTTTCATGTCACCTGAATTTAATGTTGTGTTATCAGAAACTGCCATATATGAATTTAATTTCTATATAATGTCATTAGATTTTTTATTTTTTTTTGGCACTCGCTCGCTAACCTTTAATTTTTGGATGCCACACACATCGCACACAAAAATACATAATACACGTACACACCTAGAGTATCCAGAGGATATATGAAGAGGATAGAAAGCAATCAACCCCCTGACCCCTACACACACAAAAGAAGAAAGAAAAAATTTGAATACAAGGGGTATCATCTCTTGATACTGACATCTTACCTAATGCAATCAATCTTCGGCATCTTGGCAACCAATTAAAATGCAGACAGACGATCGCTCTACCATCTGAGCTACAACCCCTTGATAGTTTTTCCTTTTAAAAGGAACTAATAATCTCTTGTTATTAGCAGGTATTTCATATGCCTACCATATGCCTCAGGTTGGTAGGTTTCTAGACCAAAAAAAAGAAAGAATTAGCACCATGATCTATGTTAATATATTATGTGTTTTATCTAGAATGCTGAATAATTTCTAGAGAGTTAATTTTTATATAAGATAACATGTGATGTTTGGGGTTGGAAATAAGGTAAATAGATGTGAAATATTTATTTCAAATGGATTTAGACCAAGCACAAATTCCATCAAGATTCCATACTTGATGTCAAGTGGATTGAGTTACCTACCAAACCTTAGACAATCCCATCCGGATTAAGCTATTAGGTTGTGGAATAATAGTGTATAGTAATCAAACTTATATATACTTTAACAGAAAATAATGTATGATGGTTTTTTTGCCGGCGGTTTCTCTTTCAATATATGCTTAATATCTTTTCAATCATTAAAACTGTGAAAGCTTGATAAGTGGTTTAAGATGTCTTTCATGCGAGGGAGCAGAATCCTTAAATTTTCTATCATGTGAAATGCCTCCTTTTGGTCAAACCACAAATATCGGGGGGGGGGGGGGGGGGGGGGGATGGTCATGTTGTTGTTGAGATAACTTAAGCGTTTGATTATAGTGAGAAGATCAAAATCTACAATAAAATTAGGATCTTTGAATATTGCAGTTGATCATAAACTTCATAATCTAACACAATTCTTTTTTTTTGGTCTTTTACCGTTATATTCATATAACGGAATGTAAACTCCATTAACAAAATATTCATATAAGATGCCAGTAAAACTAATTGAGAGATTTTTGAACAATTTGAAAGTTTTAGGGATGAAATTTAGAAGTTTTGGGGTTGTGATATAAAAAATACCCAATCAATAAACCAAGAATATATCAACATACAACAAACAAAACTTGATGGAGCTCAGGATCTCCTTCAGATGTTACCCTCCGTTGATCTGCTACAAGCGCTGATAGACGGTTGAGATTGAGTTGGAGGTTGCCTCTTGGAGCGTGTGGATCTCAATGGTTTTGAGGTGGTTGAGGCCGAGCTACCTGCAAGAAAATCCTGGCGTGGTGCCACCGAGGACCCTCCGACGATCAAGTTAGACCGGGTATTTTGACAGAGTAACGACCTAGTGGGAAAAAATTGGCTTACCTGAGTCGTATGAGAGAGGGGTTTATATAGTGGCAGCCATGAATAGGCGGGCGCGAGATTCACGCCGGCCGTTACGCCCCTGGCGTTACGCCCGCGTGATAGGAGGGATTCCCCATTAATGACGAGATATGCTCGTTAATAGTGGATCGTGATGGCGTAGAACGCGGGAGCGTGGGTGGCGGTTATCTCGCACCCGGCGAGATTCGCGAAGCCATGGCGGAGGCGCCTGTGATCGGTGTTGAGGGTTGGTCGGTGAGACCGGGGAAGTTAACCTCGGCGGGAAGCTTGGGAACGAGCGGGAGGCCGAGGTGTCTTGGTTCTGTGATAGCTCGGAGGAGAGCTGGGAGGGCCGAGGAGGCCTATCGTGCAAGATGCTCGGAGGCGAGCCAATAGTTGTTTGTAAAGCGGGCATAGGAGTGGTCTGGATGGCCACCGAAGGCCGGAAACATCCTCGGGTGGAAGGCCCGTAACACGCTTCCGACGTACCGTTCTTGGTCCTTTCTTGTAAGCTCTGGGACACGTCATCTGCCACGTGTCACGATCTGGGGGGTCACCGATATCGAGCATCATCATTAACCTCCAACTCTCGTCCCGACCCGCTCCTGGATCAAGTCGAGAGTGGTCTGACCGGTCACCCGAGATGAGCTCCTTTTCGAAGATATCGTCGGTGAGGATTCTCGGGCAATCGGTCGTATTTTCTTGATGACGTCAGGGGATCAGGGATGAGATCTCGCATTAAAGAGGAAGCGTCGGTTTGTGTGTACGCTCGTCGAGGCGGCTGCCCACGTATCTGGCGCTGGTTGGCTGATGCGACGGGCAGCAGGTGTTCCCGCGCCCAATGCACACGCGACAGGTGGAGAGTCGATGGCCGTCGAATGCGAACACTACTACAATATAGGGTTGCCCCTACGGATGATTAAATCCGTAGGGGCAGATTTTTCTTGCCCCTACGGACTAAGCCGTAGGGCCCAATGGTTATCCCTACGGTGCCCGACATTTTAATTTAAAAATATTAAATCGTAATTTGTTGTTTGGCCTTACGGAGCCGCAAACCAATAACCTACGGTTATGTCCGTAGGGGCAAGTAAATGGGAATTTAATAAAAAAAAAAGGCACAGAAATGCCCTACGCCTCGATCTCTTTCCCTCTCGTTCCCAAAATTTTCTCTCATTCCCGCGTCTCCAATTTTCTCTTCGTCGCCACCGCGCGCCCTCCGTTCTCAGCCCGCCACCGCTCTCCGTTCTCGGCCCGCCACCGTCCTCATTCTTCCTCGTCGAGTTCCTCGTCGCCGATTGCGTGCGTCGTCGACCGCCAAGCGTCTCCGTCGTCTCCTCCACCGTCTACAGGTAAGTAAATCTCCAATTAAACATAATTGTGATGATGTTAGGGCTAGGGTTCAGGGTTCGGGTAGGGATGAGAGTTAGGGTTAGGCATCGGGTTCAGTTTATGTTAGGGTTAGGGTTAGGGTTAGGGTTGGGGTTCGGCTGGGGCTGGGGCTGGGGCTGGGGTTGGGGTTGGGGTTTAGCTGGGGCTGGGGCTGGGGCTGGGGTTAGGGTTAGGGTTAGGTTGGGGTTGGGGCGGGGTTGGGCTGGGGCTGGGGTTAGGATTAGGTTGGGGTTGGGGTTTGCTGAATTTGGCAAACCTGAGAGAAATTTCCAGCAATTTTAGCCTAGTTTGATTACTAAAATTATTGTTGATCGAGAAATCTTGGGTGCTTCTAATCAAACATTGTTTGTTACTGTATGTCAACGAGTACTGATAAAAGAAAAAACCGATTTCCAGTGGAAATTAGGTATGTACAATGTTCTAATATAAAAATTAAGAAATCCATTTTATTTAAATATAAAGCATATGTTTCATGTTAACAATAGGAGTTTGGCAAATCAAGCATGGTTAATTATATACGGATCTATGTTTATAATTATGAAAAAGAGTATCAACTTAGAACTATCATACTATCATGTTGATCTGCATGGTGATCTGATGAATGTGTCTAAATTTTATGTCATCTCCTAGAAATACCTTGATGCCTTGTATCGATAAATTTCAGGTTAATTAGTTAATTAGGCATATGGATTGTTATATTATAGGTGAGCCGAATATCAAGAAATTGTAGGATTATTGGATTTATGAGTTTTGATAAACATTGATTTGATAAAAAAAATGGTAATTTGTAATATTTTAGTTTTTCCCAAGTTAGGGTTTCTATTTAATTAATGATGGGTGCATTATTTAGGACATTCATTTACTATCTAAAATATTAGTTTACTTAAAGACATACTCATGGGTGAGGCATATATTTAGTTACATGCGGAACATTTCCATATTATTGCATTTTTCTCTAATATGAATTGTGCATGTCTATTGATCTAAAGAGTACTGATTTATATTTTTCATAACAAGAACATTGACATTACTTGTTAAAATTCTTCCATATTTACTAGCCAAGTTGATAATTCTCTTAATTAACTTCATGTGCATGTTTCAATGACGGAGCTAGGATTTGGGGTCAGGTGAGGCTAGAATCTAAGTCATTGGAAACTAATTTTGCATGTGTTTCGCACGTTTGCATATATAGTTTCTGTTTTATGTGTATATGTACGTATATGAGCGAGTTGGCTGTGTTGGGGTTGGATTTTTTTCTGTTGTAGGGAGGGGGCGGTTAGGTTGTGAGAGTAAGAGAGAGAGAGAGAGAGAGAGAGAGAGAGAGAGATTACTTATAGCGGGTTTGTATTTCTCAAGTTCTCGATCTTTTTTTTGCGGTATCTTATGGATGATCACAAGTTGATCTACACATCTTACATAAGATATGTATAGAAAAACACGTTGTTTGAAAGTACTTTACATGTTCAAAATGGTCTTTTAATTCTATAAATATTACACTTCTGAAATTAGCCCACGTATTTATGCACATATTAGAGAATTAATAATACATAACCTGTGAATTCTTATTTCAAGACTATTTGTTTATTATTGTAAGTCCACGTTGCGACCCCCGGTTCTTGCGGGGAGGCGGAAACGGTATAAAAATCAAATTTTTAGCGCATGGGGCAACATGGACTAACAAAGTCGGGATCTTTTCTAAACTAAACTAGCAAGAAAGCTAAAGAGAGTTAGCTACTCGGAAAAGAGGTTATACCTAACTTGAACTCCTTCTTCTTGAAACCTTTGTAGGGATTGATGGTGCTTTCCTCGTTGCCTTCTTCCGTCAAAGATGGATCCACCTGAGGGTTCAACCTTCGGGCTCTTTCTCGAACTTTGAGTGAACTAGGATCTTCGGCTTGCTAAACCTCTAACCCTAGAGTGAGTAGAGAGTGTCTTTGGGGTGTTTTTGTCTCAAGGAGAGGGATTCTCAACACATGAGAAGGATTCTCCTTGAACTAGAGGAGGAAGAAGAAGAAGTGAGGAGAGAGAAGAGTTATGATAGAATGAGCTCTCTTTTTCATTTTACAACCATAACACATATGAAAAGAATTATCAAATTAACAATAATAATAAAAATGAAATAGTTGATGGATGGTTTGGAATGACCATTATCATTACATTCTTTAAATGGTTTTGCTAGAATCAAAAAGCATTTTTGATATGCAATGATGATGGTCAAACCTTCAACCATGGTCAACAAGTCAACCATGGTCAACAAGTCAACAAAACCCAACCATGACACAATTTCATTTAATTAATATTATTAATTGATATATCATAATTCCATTAGGGTTTGGAAAAAGACGACTGTCAACTGTGCATACGCACCCGTTCCGAAACCCTAATGAAAATTCTCTTCCTCCGCCTCAATCAACTGTGCATACACACCCGCATTCTTGTTCCGAGGAACATGAATACTATGAGATAAAATCAAGCCCAAAACATATACCAGTATCTGGCTCAAACCAGAGCCTACTAGTAATATCTGTCCGGACTCCAAACGTGCACAAGTGCGCGGATAAGAACGAACCCTGTCGCAAAACCATGCGACCTCTACTCTGTTTTGCCCAGAGGCGAATAGCCCTCTGTGTGGGACTCTAAAGACTCGACACTACGCTGGCAGTGGGTTTAACCACAGACCGCAAGCGGCACTAGCTGTGCGTAACGATCCCCAGGTAGATGTCGATAAGAAGACTGATGAGGTGAACCCCATCTGAACTCCCACTGAGTCTGAATGTGACAGTCTCCGTACAGTCCGGTCTGTTCGTCTGATACATCGCATGTCGGGCCTAGGGGGCGGTAAACGCCAGTCCCCTAATAGCGGTACAAGTCGTGTCGGAGTGAAGCCCAAAACACCCTGAGATAACACTGGAAGCCTACCAGTATATCTCGATTGCCCTGGCCAGGGACTACTCGTGTAATGGCTCTCCTAGACACAGCGCGATGTCAACCCCCAATACCGGGAGAGACGAATCCTGTCTAACCTTCACTGCCTCCAAGTGCTTCGGGACTGTACCCAACTACTACCTGTTTGCACGACTCCTTTGAGCCGTGGTAGGGTAGTAATCAAAATACAGTGGGAACACACTCGAGGCGAAGTGACAGTGTCAAGTCAGCGGACTAAGCTGTACTCATGTAACCTAGGAACTGATAACTGACGATAGGTATAATACCAACTGGTCAGTTCCCGACGAGTCCTGTCCAGTGTACTCGTAACCCAACGAGCACCCGTATATTATCTCCAGTACGACGTACTGATGGCTGTGGGACAGACCATCTCCCACACTGGGATGAGAAGCGCATACGCTAGTCTACTCCGGAGTATCGATGCCCTGTCTCGATAGTCCTGCGACTAGGGACCTGTATAAGGATGAGCTTATAGATTACCCAGCCCCCACTAGTGTGACTACCATTACAACGCTGGTAATCAAGCAAAGATCCTAAGGGCTCCACTAATGCGTATAGGTGATATACTAAAATAAACACATGTACACATTGAAGTAGAAACAAACCAAGTAGCATACTACTATATTGAGCAAGATTGTTTATACAAGGTGAATATCCCAAGCTTCCATTAAGTAATATACAAAGTAGTATGATACAGTAATGGCCTCTAGGGCATATACACTAACAATCTCCCACTTGCACTAAGGCCATGTACTGGCGTATCGAAGACCTATCATCTCGATCAGCCGCTCGAACTGAGTCTGGGACAGGGCCTTAGTGAATGGATCTGCAGTGTTTTCTTCTGAAGCAACCCTCCGAACCTCGATCTCCTTGCGATCCACGATCTCCCTGATCAGGTGATACCGCCTCAACATGTGTCTGGATCTCTGATGGGACCTGGGTTCCTTCGCTAAAGCTATAGCCCCGTTGTTGTCGCAATACAGAGGTATTGGGTCAACAATGGACGGAACCACCTGAAGTTCTTTCAAGAACTTCCTCATCCAGACAGCTTCTTTTGCGGCATCAGATGCAGCGATGTATTCCGCTTCCATTGTCGAGTCTGCAACGGTTTCCTGTTTGGAACTCTTCTAACACACCGCCCCTCCATTGAGGGTAAAGACAAAACCCGACATGGACTTGGAATCATCCTTGTCACTCTGGAAGCTGGAGTCAGCAAAGGCCTCGATCTGGAGGTCTTTTCCGCCATACACCAAGAACATCTCCTTAGTCCTTCTCAGGTACTTGAGAATGTTCTTTACCGCTATCCAGTGTTTCTCCCCAGGGTTTGACTGATACCGGCTTACCACACTCAGTGCATAAGCTACATCCGGTCTGGTACACAACATCGCATACATTATAGAGCCTACCGCAGAAGCGTAGGGTATAATAGACATGTGATCCCTCTCCAAATCAGTCTTGGGGGACATCTCTTTAGAGAGGGTGATCCCGTGACAAGCCGGTAGGTTACCGCGCTTGGAATCTTCCATACCGAATCTTTTCAGTATGGTGTCGATGTACCTGGACTGAGAAAGTCCTAATATCCTCTTGGATCTATCACGATGGATCCGGATCCCCAGGATGTATGAGGCATCACCCAGGTCTTTCATGGAGAACCTGTGCGACAAGAACCCCTTGACAGATTGTAGCATAGGAATGTCATTTCCTATTAAGAGAATGTCATCCACGTATAAAACGAGGAATGCTACAGTTCTCGCTACAAATCTACTATAGATGCATGGTTCATCTGGGTTTTTGATAAAGCCAAATTCTTTGACCGTCTCATCAAAGCAGATGTTCCAACTCCGCGATGCCTGCTTTAGTCCATAGATGGACTTAAGCAACTTGCACACCTTTCCGCTGCTCCCACTCTGAATGAAACCTTCTGGCTGGTCCATATAGACACACTCCTCTAAATTTCCATTTAGAAAAGCGGTTTTTACGTCCATTTGCCAAATCTCATAATCGTGGAAGGCAGCAATGGCAAGAAGGATCCGAATGGATTTCAGCATAGCCACTGGAGAAAAGGTTTCGTCATAGTCCAAACCAGGTCTTTGACGGAAACCCTTTGCTACAAGTCTAGCTTTATAGGTCTCAACCTGTCCATCTACACCAATCTTCCTTTTGAAGATCCACTTGCATCCTACGGGTTTTACCCCGTCTGGAGCAATGTCCAACGTCCATACTTTGTTGGTGTACATGGACTCCATTTCGGTCCGCATTGCATCCAGCCATTTTACCGAGTCAACGCTCTGAACGGCCTGCTGGAAGCTAGTAGGCTCATCATAATCTATGATGCAATCCTCTCTATCCCCGTCTATGAGAAAACCGTAGTATCTCTCGGGCGGATGAGACTGCCTACTACCCCTGCGGAGCGGCGTAGGAATGTCCTGTTCTTTTGAACCCTCTGGTTCCACTAAGCTTTCAGTAATAGTCTGTGGTTCTGGAATTTCTTCCAGTTCTACTGTGCTCCCACTAATTTCCTTTTCTAAGAACTGGTGTTCTAGAAAGTGGGCATTACGAGAAACAAGGACTTTTTGTTCCTCTGCGTAGTAGAAAAGATACCCCCTGGTGTTCTTTGGGTATCCCACAAACTTGCACAGTACTGAGCGTGCCTCGAGTTTGTCCGCATGCTGCTTTTTGACAAAAGCCGGACATCCCCAGATCTTCAGATATTGAAGATAGGGTTTCTTCCCACTCCATAACTCATATGGTGTGGTAGGCACAGTCTTAGTGGGAACTCGGTTCAAAAGGTATGCGGCTGATTCTAGCGCATATCCCCAGAATGATCGCGGTAACTCAGCGTTACTCATCATGGACCGTACCATATCCAATAGGGTGCGGTTCCATCTCTCCGATACACCGTTATGTTGCGGAGTGTATGGAGGAGTAAGCTGAGAGAGAATTCCATTCTCTTTTAAGTAGTCCAGGAACTCAGCACTCAAGTATTCACCACCTCGATCCGATCTTAGAATCTTGATACTTTTGCCGGTTTGTTTTTCTACCTCATTCTTATATTCCTGGAATTTTCCAAAGGCTTCGGATTTATGTTTCATTAAGAAGACATGTCCGAACCTTGAAAAATCATCCGTAAAAGTAATGAAGTAAGAAAAACCGCTTCGCGCATGTGTAGACATTGGACCGCACACGTCGCTGTGCACGAGTCCCAAGAGCTCGCTTGCTCTTACTCCGTATCCAGTGAACGGAGTCTTTGTCATCTTTCCTTTAAGACAGGATTGACAAGTGGCATACGATTGATATTCGAACGGATTCAAATATCCTTCTATATGTAACTTAGTCAACCTTCTCTCATTTATGTGACCCAGTCTACAATGCCACAAGAAAGCCTGATTGATATCTGGAGACTTCCTTTTGTGTGTATTCTGGACATTGAAAATCTGTGGTTGGTTTAATACGTATATACCATTGCTCAGTGTACCTGACCCAATCAGAACTTGATTAAGGTGAATATTTACAACATTACTTACAAACGCAAATTCATAAGCTTCTTTAGAAACCAAAGATACAGAAATGATATTATAAGTTGCGTTGGGTACAAAAAAGCAATTACGTAAAACCAAAACATGTCCATCTGACATTCCCAGGTGATAGTCCCCCACGGCTTTAGCATCCATGCTAGCTCCGTTCGCAACTCTGAGGGTTATGTCACCTGCCTTCAAAACCCTACGGTTTCTCAACCCTACAAAGAATTACAGATATGAGACCCTGATCCGGTATCCAATATCCAGGAAGTAGAGTTTATAGAAAGACAGTTTTCAATAACATACACACCTGAAGCTGAAGCCGCAACCTGCTTCAGTTCCTGTGTCCTGGCCTTCCAAGCCCTGCAATCTTTCTTCCAGTGTCCACTCTTATGACAATAGAAGCATTCTTCCTTTTCCACAAGCTACCCCGCTATCTTTGTTGCCTTTTCCATTCCCTTCGTACCCACTTTACTAACACCGCCCCTTGGTTTGGCAGGGGCTTTCTTCCTCTTTCCTTTGGCTTTCGCCTTGGACCTAGAAGAAGAAGATCCTCCTACAAACAAAGCGGGTGTTTCTCTACCTTTCTGTAGGGTGCCCCCTGCGCTCCTCAGCATGTTGAGGAGTTCTGAAAGTTCAACTTCTTTTTCTTGTAAGTTGAAGTTCAGTATAAACTGGGCGTAAGTGGATGGAAGGGACTGGAGAATTAAGTCCGTATAGAGTTCACTTTCCAACGTGGTCCCAAGTTCCGCGAGCTCCTCAATGTAGCCAATCATCTTAAGCACGTGGTCCGCTGCCGATGACCCGACGGCCGATTTTGCCGAAAATAACTTCTTCGACACTTCGTATCTTGCGATACGAGACTGCTCTCCATACAGTTCTTTTGTATGAAGAAATATGGATTCCAGGTCCATATTCTCGTGCCTCCTCTGGTGTTCGTTGTCCATAGAGGCAAGCACGAGGCACTTGGCCTTCGCACAATCAATCTCCCAAGTCTTACGGATTTCCTTATCCGCGACGCTGGAGGTGGGACCTGGGACGGGGGGAGCTTTGGTGGTAAGAAGATACCCCAGCTTGTCGTAAGTGATTGCCATTTTGACATTCCTGAGCCAATCTTTGTAGTTTGGCCCTGTCAGTATGTTTTTATCTAGAAGTAACTTAAGTCCAGTCATGTCGATTGGTCGCTGCAATTAGTAAAGAGAGAAGAAACACTTTAGCACGATGCTCTTGCAAGTTTAGAGTGGTTTTTAATTTGTCTAAACAGGATGGCTCCCACTGTCTCTCGAATCCCTCCTCAAACCATAAAGGAAGAATTAGTCGGGATCAATCCCACCGCACAATACTTGCTTAACCGTTCAGCCAGGCCAGTGTCGGTACTTCGAGGGAGGTTTTCCAACGCTTTCGCGAAGTTCCTTAATTTAAGAACCTCTTTTCCCTAGGGGCGTAGCCCCGCTAACACCTTTCTAGACACCTACTTGGTTTATAGCATTGATCGTTTAGTGAGAAATTTCCCGAGGAGTAGCATATACTCACAGTAGGATCGGGATCCAAATATCATCACATGAAGAAACTGAAGGAATCCTACCAGAATCACCACACTCCAAATGGTATGCAAATCTAGCAAGTTTCAGTACTTATGAAACTCCCGATGTGGATTTTTGCCCCATGCTCTTATGACCTTGGCGTGAGGTCAAAATGTCATAAGTCACATGTCAAGTTCTTCCCATCATTATCCCGGTTGATTTGAACCCACCCGTACCTACCCTTGACGTAGGCCAAAATGGCAGAACGGCTGTCCCAAAACAACGCATTCTATCTATGCAACAGATAAATATCCGGTAGCTACCAATCACTATGCCTTGGCGTGAGGTCAAAATACATAGCTTGAATACTACCGAATATTTAACTGAAATGATGGAGGGCTACGAATGGTTTTGGCGAAACCGTGAACGTAGTGAACTTGATATAATCGATGGAACGAGATAGCTTTTAAAAGGAGTGGCTCAAGCTCCGCATTTAAAAGTTAGTTTTGAAAAGAACCGAGTGGTTTTTCGAAAGTGTTCCAACGACTTTAGCTTGGTTTATTATCTTGCATTAGTTCTTTTAATGCGTGATATTCTTGCATTAGTTCTTTTAATGCGTCCCATCATGTAATCCTACCATTGCAGAAAACAACCAAAATATGACGTACGCTTATACCATTCGCATTCGCCACGGGGCCCCGTCATTACCCGTTAGGTTACTTAACTAACGACAGAGCGGGGGCTGGGCTAGCGCGGCTGTAAAACATAAGCAACGCCTAAATAGTTATAAATATATAGCAATGATAGACATTACAGATCACAGATGAATACATTGGATATACTAGGAATCCGCAATCCGTTCGAGCCTGCAACGAAAAGCGGATTACACGGTCGCGGTGAATAGCCAATACCCCACCCCAAGACCCCTACGGGTGCGGCAAACTACCCGCCAAGTACCCGAAGTGGAGCAACCTCCCTCAACGCCGTGAGTAGGCCACTCGGCACTTCGAGATACCCGGTAGTTTGTGCACCCCTCCATGGGTCTATCTTAGGAGCAAAAACAGTAAAAAGAATTATACAATGACGGCTACAACCCCGACCCGGTTGTGCGGCCAAACAAATAATAATATTACATCAATTTACATTTTACAATGAATGAAAGAAAAAGAAAAACTCATCTCACATCCACCCCGGCTATTCACCCGCGACAGTCCAACGCATTCATATACACAAACCATCATCAAACACAGATCACAGATATGTATAACCCCGACTAATCGACATATAGCGATTAGCCGACGTTCAATACATGTAAACATCACAGATATAACCATTGTAGTCAAATTGTAGTGAAGTTCGATAAAAAATACGGATTTATAGGCCCCCAAAAACAAATTTCTTTTCTGGAAAATCTGGGCACAAATAACCTATCTGAAAAATCCCAAAACCCTACCAGAAGAACACTGCACAAAACCCGATCACGAGAGGAAACAAAACGGCGGCGGTTCCGCGGCCTAAGCCACCTATCGCCGCGGAACCGCGGCGGTTTGAGGGAATCATGCGATCGTTTTTCGTGGGTGTTTTCACAAAACCCTGAGCCGATTTTAGGAGTAAAACTTTTTACTTTTAGAGCACAAAAAAATTCAACAGAAACTTAGGGTTTTTGATTTTCCGGTTTTGCGATTTTTCCGATCGAACTTCCATACACTTTACTACTAAGCTAGTTTAAGTTTAGTTAGGCTCTGATACCACTGTAAGTCCACGTTGCGACCCCCGGTTCTTGCGGGGAGGCGGAAACGGTATAAAAATCAAATTTTTAGCACATGGGGCAACATGGACTAACAAAGTCGGGATCTTTTCTAAACTAAACTAGCAAGAAAGCTAAAGAGAGTTAGCTACTCGGAAAAGAGGTTATACCTAACTTGAACTCCTTCTTCTTGAAACCTTTGTAGGGATTGATGGTGCTTTCCTCGTTGCCTTCTTCCGTCAAAGATGGATCCACCTGAGGGTTCAACCTTCGGGCTCTTTCTCGAACTTTGAGTGAACTAGGATCTTCGGCTTGCTAAACCTCTAACCCTAGAGTGAGTAGAGAGTGTCTTTGGGGTGTTTTTGTCTCAAGGAGAGGGATTCTCAACACATGAGAAGGATTCTCTTTGAACTAGAGGAGGAAGAAGAAGAAGTGAGGAGAGAGAAGAGTTATGATAGAATGAGCTCTCTTTTTCATTTTACAACCATAACACATATGAAAAGAATTATCAAATTAACAATAATAATAAAAATGAAATAGTTGATGGATGGTTTGGAATGACCATTATCATTACATTCTTTAAATGGTTTTGCTAGAATCAAAAAGCATCTTTGATATGCAATGATGATGGTCAAACCTTCAACCATGGTCAACAAGTCAACCATGGTCAACAAGTCAACAAAACCCAACCATGACACAATTTCATTTAATTAATATTATTAATTGATATATCATAATTCCATTAGGGTTTGGAAAAAGACGACTGTCAACTGTGCATACGCACCCGTTCCGAAACCCTAATGAAAATCCTCTTCCTCCGCCTCAATCAACTGTGCATACACACCCGCATTCTTGTTACGAGGAACATGAATACTATGAGATAAAATCAAGCCTAAAACATATACCAGTATCTGGCTCAAACCAGAGCCTACTAGTAATATCAGTCCGGACTCCAAACGTGCACAAGTGCGCGGATGAGAACGAACCCTGTCGCAAAACCATGCGACCTCTACTCTGTTTTGCCCAGAGGCGAATAGCCCTCTGTGTGGGACTCTAAAGACTCGACATTACGCTGGCAGTGGGTTTAACCACAGACCGCAAGCGGCACTAGCTGTGCGTAACGATCCCCAGGTAGATGTCGATAAGAAGACTGATGAGGTGAACCACATCTGAACTCCCACTGAGTCTGAATGTGACAGTCTCCGTACAGTCCGGTCTGTTCGTCTAATACATCGCATGTCGGACCTAGGGGGCGGTAAACGTCAGTCCCCTAATAGCGGTACAAGTCGTGTCAGAGTGAAGCCCAAAACACCCTGAGATAACACAGGAAGCCTACCAGTATATCTCGATTGCCCTGGCCAGGGGCTACTCGTGTAATGGCTCTCCTAGACACAGCGCGATGTCAACCCCCAATACCGGGAGAGAAGAATCCTGTCTAACCGTCACTGCCTCCAAGTGCTTCGGGACTGTACCCAACTACTACCTGTTTGCACGACTCCTTTGAGCCGTGGTAGGGTAGTAATCAAAATACAGTGGGAACACACTCGAGGCGAAGTGACAGTGTCAAGTCAGCGGACTAAGCTGTACTCATGTCACCTAGGAACTGATAACTGACGATAGGTATAATACCAACTGGTCAGTTCCCGACGAGTCCTGTCCAGTGTACTCGTAACCCAACGAGCACCCGTATACTATCTCCAGTACGACGTACTGATGGCTGTGGGACAGACCATCTCCCACACTGGGATGAGAAGCGCATACGCTAGTCTACTCCGGAGTATCGATGCCCTGTCTCGATAGTCCTGCGACTAGGGACCTGTATAAGGATGTGCTTATAGATTACCCAGCCCCCACTAGTGTGACTGCCATCACAACGCTGGTAATCAAGCAAAGATCCTAAGGGCTCTACTAATGCGTATAGGTGATATACTAAAATAAACACATGTACACATTGAAGTAGAAACAAACCAAGTAGCATACTACTATATTGAGCAAGATTGTTTATACAAGATGAATATCCCAAGCTTCCATTAAGTAATATACAAACTAGTATGATACAGTAATGGCCTCTAGGGCATATACACTAACAATTATGAACCTAATAAACTGCCTAATTAGTATGGTTCTATTATTAATTTGCAGGATCGCTATATCTGTGCAATTATGAACACATTTTCAGATGTGCCGCCAGGGTTCCGCTTCTACCCTTCCGGAGAAGAACTCGTTGGTTACTACTTAAGAAAGAAAGTAGCTTCCAAAAGAATTGACCTAAATGTCATAAGTGTAAGTCCACGTTGCCCACCCCGGTACTTGCGGGGAGGCCGAAAACGGAATAAAAATCGGATTTTTATGAGCTTAGGCAACATGGACTAGACTTTAAAGGATCTTTGCTAAACAAAAACTTGCTAAAGCTAACTAGAAACTAGCTAAGTGCTCGAATGGTTATACCTTGGGTTTTATGTCCTTCTCTCCTTGCTCCTTGGAGTAGTGGAAGGAGGTCACCTTGTCGTCTTCTCCCGTCAAAGAAAGATCCACCCGAAAGCCTCAACATTTGGCTTCAACTCCAAGCTAGAAATAACTAGGGTTCAAAAAGTGCTAGTCCTTCAACCCTAGATGAGAGTAGAGATGATCAAGAGAGGGTTTTTCTCAAGCTCAAGTGTTTCTCAACACATGAGAGGGGAGAGCTTGAGGGAGAGGAAGAACAAGAGAGAGAAATGAAATGATAGAATTGAGAATAGAATAAACCATTCTCACAAATATATGTGTATTATTTTAATTAGATAATTAGTAAGATAATTGTCATGGTTAATCATGATATGACCATTATCATTTCAATTTGCAAGGATCAAAAAGCATCTTCCAAAAGAAATGATGATGGTCAAAGTGTCTACCTAGGTCAACAAGTCAAGGAGGTCAAATAGTCAACAACCATAACCATGCACAATTATTAAACTAATTATCAATTAACTATAATACACACATAAGCATTAGGGTTAATAAAATGACAATAGTCATTAACCCTAATCAAGGTCCTCTCCCTCTGTCTCAAGCAACTGTGCATACGCACCCGCATTCGTGATCCGAGGAACACGAATACAATGAGAAAAACCAATCCCAAATCATATACTAGGATCCGGCTTAAACCAAAGCCCGCTAGTATAAACTGTCCGGACAACAAACGTGCACAAGTGCGCGGATGCGAACGAACCCTGTCGCAAAACCATGCGACCTCTACTCATTTTGCCTAAAGGCGAATAGCTCTCTGTGTGGGACTCTAAAGACTTAACACTACGCTGGCAGTGGATTTAACCACAGACCGCAAGCGGCACTAGCTGTACGTAACGGTCACCAGGTAGATGTCAATAAGAAGACTGACAAGGTGAACCCCATCTGAACTCCTACTGAGCCTGTATGTGACAGTCTTCGTACAGTCCGGTCTGTTCGTCTGATACATCGCATGGCGGGCCTAGGGGGCGGTGAACGTCAGTCCCCTAATAGCGGTACAAGTCATGTCAGAGTGAAGCCCAGAACACCCAGAGATAACACTGGAAACCTACCAGTATATCTCGCTTTCCCTGGCCAGGGACTACTCGTGTAATGGCTCTCCTGGACACAGCGCGATGTCAACCCCCAATACCGGGAGAGACGAATCCTGTCTAACCGTCACTGCCTCCAAGTGCTTCGGGACTACACCCAAAAACCTGTTTGCACGACTCCTTTGAGCCGTGGTAGGGTAGTAATCAAAGTGCAATGGGAACACACTCGAGGCGAAGTGACAGTGTCAAGTCAACGGACTAAGCTGTACTCATGTCACCTGGGAACTGATAACTGACGATAGGTATAATACCAACCAATAGTCCCCGACGAGTCCTGTCCAGTGTACTCGTAACCTAACGAGCACCCGTATACTATCTCAAGTACGACGTACTGACGGCTGTGGGACAGACCGTCTCCCACACTGGGATGAGAAGTGCAAACTCTAGTCTACTCCGGAGTATCGATGCCCTGTCTCGATAGTCCAACGGCCAGGGACCTGTATAAGGATGTGCTTATAGATTACCCAGCTCCCACGAGTGCGAGCGCCATCACAATGCTGGTAATCAAGCAAAAATCCTAAGGGCTCTACTAATATGTATATCAGCGATATGCTAAAAGAAACACATGAACATATTGAAGTAGAGACAAACCAAGTAGCATACTACCATTTCAAGCAAGATTGTATATACAACTGTGAATATCCCAAGCTTCCATCAAGTAGTATACAAACTAGTATGATACAGTGATGGCCTCTAGGGCATATACACTAACAATCTCCCACTTGCACTAAGGCCATGTACTGGCGTATCGAAGACCTATCATCTCGATCAGCCGCTCGAACTGAGTCTGGGGTAGAGCCTTCGTGAGTGGATCTGCAGTGTTATTCTCCGTATTTACTCTCTTCACCTCGATCTCCCGGCGATCAACGATCTCCTTGATCAGGTGCTACCGCCTCAAAATGTGCCTGGACTTCTGATGGGACCTGGGATCCTTTGCTAAAGCTATAGCTCCGTTGTTGTCGCAATACAGCGGTATTGGACCAACAATGGTAGGAACCACCTGAAGCTCTGTGAGGAACTTCTTCATCCAGACAGTTTCCTTTGCGGCATCGCAAGCAGCTATGTACTCCGCTTCCATAGTTGAGTAGGCAACGGTCTCCTGCTTGGAACTCTTCCAGCAAACCGCCCCTCCATTGAGGGTAAAGACATAACCCGACATGGACTTGGAGTCATCCTTGTCACTCTGGAAGCTGGAGTCAGCAAAGGCCTCAAGCTGGAGGTCTTTTCCGCCATACACCAAGAACATCTCCTTAGTCCTTCTCAGGTACTTGAGAATGTTCTTTACCGCTATCCAGTGTTTCTTCCCTGGGTTCGACTGATACCGGCTTACAACGCTCAATGCGTATGCTACATCTGGTCTGGTACACAACATCGCATACATTATAGAGCCTACCGCAGAAGCGTAGGGTATAATAGACATGCGATCCCTCTCCAAATCAGTCTTGGGAGACATCTCTTTGGCGAGGGTGATCCCGTGACAAGCCGGTAGATTACCGCGCTTGGAATCTTCCATACTAAATCTTTTCAGTATGGTGTCGATGTACCTTGACTGTGAAAGTCCTAACATCCTCTTAGATCTATCACGATAGATCTGGATCCCCAGAATGTAGTTGGCATCGCCCAGGTCCTTCATGGAGAACCTCTGCGACAAGAATCCTTTGACTGACTGTAACATAGGAATATCATTTCCTATTAGGAGAATGTCATCTACGTACAAGACGAGGAATACCACAGTTCTCCCTACAATCTTACTGTAAATGCATGGTTCATCTGGATTTTTGATAAAGTCGAATTCTTTGACAGTATCATCAAAGCAGATGTTCCAACTCCGCGATGCCTGCTTATGTCCATAAATGGACTTGAGCAACTTGCACACTCTACCTCTGCTCCCACTCTGAATGAATCCTTCTGGCTGATCCATATAGACGCACTCTTCCAAATTTCCATTTAGGAAAGCCGTCTTTACGTCCATCTGCCAGATTTCATAATCGTGGAAGGCAGCAATGGCAAGAAGGATCCAAATAGATTTCAGCATATCCACTAGAGAAAAGGTCTCGTCATAGTCCAAACCAGGTCTTTGACGAAAACCCTTTGCTACAAGTCTAGCTTTATAGGTCTCAACCTGCCCATCTACACCAATTTTCTTTCTGAAGATCCATTTGCAGCCTACGGGTTTTACCCCTTCTGGAGCAAAGTCCAAAGTCCAAACTTTGTTGGTGTACATAGACTCCATCTCGGCCCGCATTGCATCCAGCCATTTTACCGAGTCACCGCTCTGAATGGCTTGCTGGAAGCTAGTAGGCTCACCATAATCCATAGTGCAGTCCTCTCTATCCCCGTCAATGAGAAAACCGTAGTATCTCTCGGGCGGATGAGACTGCCTACTACTTCTGCGGAGTGGCGCTGGGATGTCCTGTTCTTTTGAACCCTCTGGTTCTACAAAGCTTTCAGTAACAGCTTGTGGTTCTGGAATTTCTTCCAGTTCTATTGCGCTCCCACTTATCTGATTTTCCAAAAACTCAGTTTCCAAGAAGCGGGCATGACGAGAAACAAAAACCTTTTGTTCCTCTGCGTAATAGAAAAGATACCCCTTGGAGTTCTTTGGGTATCCCACAAACTTACACTTTACCGAGCATGCCTCGAGCTTGTCCGCATTCTGTTTTTTTTTTTACAAAAGATGGACACCCCCATGTCTTAAAGTGTTTAAGACTGGGTTTCTTCCCACTCCACATTTGATATGGTGTGGTAGGCACTGACTTAGTAGGAACTTGGTTCAAAAGATATGCAGTTGTTTCTAGTGCATAACTCCAGAAGGATCGCGGCAACTCAGCCTTACTCATCATGGAACGAACCATATCCAATAGGGTTCGATTCCTCCTTTCCGATATACCGTTTTGTTGTGGTGTGTATGGAGGAGTAAGCTGAGAGAGAATTCCATTCTCTTTTAAGAAGCCCAGAAACTCGGCACTCAAGTATTCGCCACCTCGATCAGATCTTAGTGTCTTGATACTTTTGCCTGTTTGTTTTTCAACTTCATTCTTGTATTCCTGAAATTTCTCAAAGGCTTCTGATTTGTGCTTCATCAAGAAGACATGCCCAAACCTAGAGAAATCATCAGTGAAAGTAATGAAGTATGAATAACCACTTTGCGCATGTATAGACATTGGACCACACACGTCACTGTGTATGAGTCCCAAGAGCTCGCTCGCTCTTTCTCCGTGTCCAGTGAACGGAGTCTTTGTCATCTTTCCTATGAGACAAGATTCACAAGTGGCATAAGACTGGTACTCGAACGGATCCAAGTATCCTTCTTTATGTAACTTTGTCAACCGTGTCTCATTAATGTGACCCAGTCTACAATGCCATAAGAAAGCCTGATTTAATTCCGGAGACTTTCTTTTAAGTGTGTTCTGGACACTGAAGACCTGAGCTTGATTCAAAACGTATATACAGTATTTTAATGTACCTGACCCAATCAGTACTTGATTTAGGTGGATGTTCACTACATCGCTTACAAAAGTAAAATCATATCCTTCCTTAGAAAGTAAGGATACAAATATGATGTTACAAGTCGCACCTGGCACATAAAAACAGTCACGCAGAATCAATATCTGCCCAGTTGTCAGTCCTAGATGATATTCCCCTACGGATTCAGCATACATGCTCATTCCGTTAGCAACCCTGAGAGTCATATCACCTTTCCTGATAACCCTACGGTTTCTCAAAGCCTATAACGAATTACAGATATGAGATCCTGATCCGGTATCCAATACCCAGGAAGTAGGGTTAACTGACATACAATTCTCTATCACAAACACACCCGAAGCCGAAGCCACAACATGCTTCGAATTCTGGCTACTGGCTTTACAAGCCCTGCAATCCTTCTGCTCATGTTCATTCCCGTAACAATAGGAACATCCCTCTTTTACTACATCTGTTCCTGAAACTTCTGCCCTTCCCTTTCTTTCTACTTCCCTAGTTTCCTTTAGGGTAGTAGGTAGAGACTGTTGAACTGATTCAGCATCTGACCCGTTCTTCAACGTGGTCTTCAGGTCTGAGAGCTTAAAAGAGCCGGTCTCTGTAAGGACGTTGCCCCCTACAGATAACCCGATAGCCAACCTCGCTGGAAGCAATTCGTACGAGGTCTCATATCTTGCGATACGAGATTACTCTCCATATAAAACTTTGTTATGGAGGAAGATAGAAGCTGAGTCCATCTTCTCATGCTGCCTCTGGTATATACCATCAACTGAGGCTAACACGAGGCACTTGGCTTTCGCACAGTCTTCTTCCGATGTCCTACGAATATCAATATCCGTGACAGGGGAAACTGGACCTGAGACGGCAGGGGTTGGATCAGTCAAGAGGTGTCCCAGCTTGTCGTGGGCAATGGACATCTGGACAGACCTTTGCCAGTCATAACAGTCAGATTCAGTCATTTTATTATCTAGATGTAACCTAGGTGCGGTCACAGGGTCGCTGCAATTAAGAGAGAGAGAGAAGAAAACACTTAGCATGATGCTCTTGCAAGTTTAGATTGGTTTTTAATTTATCTAAACAGGATGGCTCCCACTGTCTTTCGAATCCCTCCTCAAACCACAAAGGAAGAATTAGTCGGGATCTTTCTCACCGTACAATACTTGCTTAACCGTTCAGCCAGGCCAGTGTCGGTACTTCGAGGGAGGTTTTCCAACGCTTTCGCGAAGTTCCTTAATTAAGTAACCTCTTTTCCCTGTGGGCGTAGCCCCGCTAACACCTTTCTAGACACCTACTTGGTTTATAGCATTGATCGTTAAGTGAGAAAGTTCCCGAGGAGTAGCATATACTCACAGTAGGATCGGGATCCAAATATCATCGCGTGATAAAACCGAAGGAATCCTACCAGAATCATCACACTCCAAATGGTATGCAGCGCTAGCAAGTTTCAGTGCTTATGAAACTCCCGATGTGGATTTTTGCCCCATGCTCTTATGACCTTGACTAAGGCCAACAAATCATAAGTCACATGTCAAGTTCTACCCGTCGTTATCCAGGTTAATTTGAACCCACCCGTATATACCCTTGACTATGGCCAACAAAGTAATACGACTGTCCCAAACCAACGCATTCTATCTATGCAACATATGAATACCCACCAGCTACCAAACACTATGCCTTGACTAAGGCCAACAAACACAGCTTGAATACTGTTGAATATTCATATGAAACGACGGAGGGCTACGGATGGTTTTGGCGAAACCGTGAACGTAGTGAACTTGATATAGTCGATGGAACGAGATAGCTTTTAAAAGGAGTGGTTCAAGCTCCGCGTTTAAAAGTTTAGTTTTGAAAAGAATCGAGTGGTTTTCAAAGTGTTCCAATCGACTTTTACTTGGTTTATTTTCTTGCATTAGTTCTTTTAATACATCCCATCAGTTAATCCTACCATTGCAGAAAACAACCAAAATATGACGTACGCTTATGCCATTCGCATTCGCCACGGGGCCCCGTCATCACCCGTTAGGTTACTTAACTAACGACAGAGCGGGGGCTGGGCTAGCGCGGCTGTAAAACATAAGCAACGCCTAAATAGTTATCATATATAAATATATAGCAATGATAGACATTACAGACCACAGATGAATACATTGGATATACTAGGAATCCGCAATCCGTTCGAGCCTGCAACGAAAAGCGGATTACACGGTCGCGGTGAGTAGCCAATACCCCACCCCAAGACCCCTACGGGTGCGGCAAACTACCCGCCAAGTACCCGAAGCGAAGCAATCTCCCTCAACATCGTGAGTAGGCCATTCGGCACTTCGAGATACCCGGTAGTTTGTGCACCCCCTCCATGGGTCTATCCTAGGAGCAAAAACAGTAAAAAGAATTATACAATGACGGCTACAACCCCGACCCGGTTGTGCGGCCACACAAATAATAATATTACATCAATTTACATGTTACAATGAATGAAAGAAAAAACAACACTCATCTCACATCCACCCCGGCTATTCATCCGCGACAATCCAACCCATTCATATACACATACCAACATCAAACAGAGATCACAAATATGTATAACCCCGACTAATCGACATATAGCGATTAGCCGACGTTCAATACATACAAACATCACAGATATAACCGTCATAGTCAAAGTGTAGTGAAGTTCGGAAAAAAAAATACGGATTTATAGGCCCCCAAAAATAAATTTCTATTCTGGAAAATCTGGGCACATATAAAATATCTTAAAAATCCTAAAACCAAGCCAGAGATACACTGCACCAAACTCGACCCAGTGAAGAGCCAACTTGGCCGCGGATGCGCGGCAATAGCTTGCTATTGCCGCGGAACCGCGGCGCCTTGGTCGAGTCACTGGACCGGGTTTGGTGGTTGTCTTTAAAAAACCCTGAGACGATTTTTGGAGTATAACAAATTTTGTTTTGACCAGAAAATTTTTTAACAGAAACTAGGGTTTTTTGAAAACCCGGTTTTTGGATTTTTCGGTTTCGAACATCGTTACACTTCACTACCTAGCTAGTTTATGTTTAGTTAGGCTCTGATACCACTGTAAGTCCACGTTGCCCATCCCGGTACTTGCGGGGAGGCCGAAAACGGAATAAAAATCGGAATTTTATGAGCTTAGGCAACATGGACTAGACTTTAAAGGATCTTTGCTAAACAAAAACTTGCTAAAGCTAACTAGAAACTAGCTAAGTGCTAGAAAGGTTATACCTTGGGCTTTATGTCCTTCTCTCCTTGCTCCTTGGAGTAGTGGAAGGAGGTCACCTTGTCGTCTTCTCCCGTCAAAGAAAGATCCACCCGAAAGCCTCAACCTTTGGCTTCAACTCCAAGCTAAAAGTAACTAGGGTTCAAGAAGTGCTAGTCCTTCAACCCTAGATGAGAGTAGAGATGATCAAGAGAGGGTTTTTCTCAAGCTCAAGTGTTTCTCAACACATGAGAGGGGAGAGCTTGAGGGAGAGGAAGAACAAGAGAGAGAAATGAAATGATAGAATTGAGAATAGAATAAACCATTCTCACAAATATATGTGTATTATTTTAATTAGATAATTAGTAAGATAATTGTCATGGTTAATCATGATATGACCATTATCATTTCAATTTGCAAGGATCAAAAAGCATCTTCCAAAAGAAATGATGATGGTCAGAATGTCAACCTTGGTCAACAAGTCAAGGAGGTCAAATAGTCAACAACCATAACCATGCACAATTATTAAACTAATTATCAATTAACTATAATACACACATAAGCATTAGGGTTAATAAAATGACAATAGTCATTAACCCTAATCAAGGTCCTCTCCCTCTGTCTCAAACAACTGTGCATATGCACCCGCATTCGTGATCCGAGGAACACGAATACAATAAGAAAAACCAATCCCAAATCATATACTAGGATCCGGCTTAAACCAAAGCCCGCTAGTATAAACTGTCCGGACAGCAAACGTGCACAAGTGCGTGGATGCGAACGAACCCTGTCGCAAAACCATGCGACCTCTACTCATTTTGCCTAAAGGCGAATAGCTCTCTGTGTGGGACTCTAAAGACTCGACACTACGCTGGCAGTGGGTTTAACCACAGACCGCAAGCGGAACTAGCTGTACGTAACGGTCCCCAGGTAGATGTCGATAAGAAGACTGACGAGGTGAACCCCATCTGAACTCCTACTGAGCCTGTATGTGACAGTCTCCGTACAGTCCGGTCTGTTCGTCTGATACATCGCAGGGCGGGCCTAGGGGGGCGGTGAACGTCAGTCCCCTAATAGCGGTACAAGTCGTGTCGGAGTGAAGCCCTGAATACCCTGAGATAACACTGGAAACCTACCAGTATATCTCGCTTTCCCTGGCCAGGGACTACTCGTGTAATGGCTCTCCTGGACACAGCGCGATGTCAACCTCCAATACCGGGAGAGACGAATCCTGTCTAACCGTCACTGCCTCCAAGTGCTTCGGGACTGCACCCAAAAACTACCTATTTGCACGACTCCTTTGAGCCGTGGTAGGGTAGTAATCAAACTGCAGTGGGAACACACTCAAGGCGAAGTGTCAGTATCAAGTCAACGGACTAAGCTGTACTCATGTCACCTGGGAACTGATAACTGACGATAGGTATAATACCAACCAACAGTCCCCGACGAGTCCTGTCCAGTGTACTCGTAACCTAACGAGCACCCATATACTATCTCAAGTACGACGTACTGACGGCTGTGGGACAGACCGTCTCCCACACTGGGATGAGAAGCGCATACGCTAGTCTACTCCGGAGTATCGATGCCCTGTCTCGATAGTCCAATGACCAGGGGCCTGTATAAGGATGTGCTTATAGATTACCCAGCTCCCACGAGTGCGAACGCCATCACAATGCTGGTAATCAAGCAAAGATCCTAAGGGCTCTACTAATATATATATCAGCGATATGCTAAAAGAAACACATGCACATATTGAAGTAAAGACAAACTAAGTAGCATACTACCATTTCGAGCAAGATTGTATATACAACTGTGAATATCCCAAGCTTCCATCAAGTAATATACAAACTAGTATGATACAGTAATGGCCTCTAGGGCATATACACTAACAATAAGAGATGTAGATTTGTACAAGATTGAGCCATGGGATCTTCAAGGTTACGTATATGATTGATTTCCTATTATTTCTTGTCCCATTACATGGGTTACTCATTGACTAGTTTACTCAAGCAGAATATTGTAGGATAGCGGCAGAAGAACAAAGTGAATGGCACTTTTTTAGCCATAAAGATAAGAAATATCCAACGGGAACACGCTCGCATAGAGCAACAAAAACTGGTTTTTGGAAAGCAACAGGAAGGGATAAGCCAATATACTCGAAACACAATTTGATTGGAATGAGGAAGACCTTGGTCTATTATATCGGTAGAGCACCAAATGGGCAAAAGACGGATTGGATTATGCATGAGTATCGACTTGAATCAAATGAAAATGGTGCCCCTCAGGCAAGCATTAACTTTTATTTTGTTGATTTTTCTATCTTATATATTGATCATACCAATTATCTTTCTTGTTAATTTGATTTGTCCTATCTCCTTTAATTAATCTTAGAAAATCAGTACAATCTCTCTCGGGCCAAAAGGTTGCCCCTACGGTCCTTACATATTAATTTTAAAAATATTAAATCGTAAATTGTTGTTTACCCCTACGGAGCCGCAAAGCAAGAACCTACGGACTTATCCGTAGGGGCATGCAAATAGAGATTTAATTAAAAAGGTACGGATCGATCCCTACACTCATTACCTAAAAATTATTTTCCCATCGCGTGGGGGGTTGCGGTTGGGGTTGGGGTTAGGGTTGGGGTTAGGCTGGGGCTGGGGCTGGGGCTAGGGTTAGAATTGGGGTTGGGGTTAGGGGAGAAGTAAGAATTGTTTTAATGACGCAAGTCAGAGGCTGTTTATTATTGATTTAAGCGAGGAAATGGTCATTAACAGAATAGAACGAAAGAAACAGAGTCATATAAACGACTCTAAAAATTTGGAATAAAACGAGGAAATGGTCATGTGATATGTATGCATGTGTTTATGTGATATATGTGTATGTATGCATTTAAGTAAAAACAACCCTACACTTAAGCGAAATCATAAATTGAAACACACATATATAGAATACAATTCATATATGGGTATCCTCAAATCTAACTTTGATTATCGATAATTTATTCTTTTCAACGACAAACACACACACAAAGCATATACACGGATTTTCTCCTTTGTCAGTAACCATCCCGTTTTTAGATTTCTCAATATAGTCATCATAACCTACAATTTATATGATACATTCTAACATGGCCCATGAGTACGTCAGGATTAAGGACCGGATGTATGTGAATTGGTAACAATGTATGCAACCTAAGTTTGTCACTGGAGTTTCTGCTTTCATTGAATTTGCACGCGCACATAATAAGAAGGAGAAGACAGTAATGTCGCAGAAGAAGAAGGAGAAGACAGTAATGTGGCAGAAGAAGAAGAAAATGACATTCCGTGTTCTCTGTTTCAGCATCAATCTTCTGATATGAACTAATGATGGCTTTCACATTGGCTTTTCCTTTTAGAGACTTCTTAGTGTCCAATGGAAAGTATACATCAGATTTGTGCAGGTCAGGTTCTTCTATGACTTTCAAGAGTTTCAACCGATTCTGTAAATTACACCCTTGTTGGGTGATACTTTTACCACTTCTCACTGCAGGTGCGCTCTCTAATATCCATTTTGAATGTAATATTATAGATATTCATGCCCGTTTATGTCAAAATTACTTATATTGTCAATTTTTGATTGTCTAGTTGTTGGTGATGCATCCATATCAGGGACAGAGGCCACTCCAGCTCCTCTAGGTATGTTTATATATTATATAGTGCATGTATATTGATTTAGAATGCTATTTCATAAATATACACACATTTCTTTTGCTCTTACGTAGATAGTAATTTTTATTATTGTCTAGCTGTAGGTGGTGACAGTAGTTGACAATAAAATTTGTCATCCTAGAAACTATGATTTTTATATGTGCTCGCATGCGGGAATGATTGTAAGTCGTGGACCTGTACAATAAATTCTTATTTGGTATTTGTTTGAAATCAAATTGAATACTATTTAATTGATAAGTTTGTTATATTTGTATTTAGTTTGGAATTAACACAATATTTATTCACGCAGCATGCACTTATGAGAAATAGAGCACCACGCGTCCAACTCATTATCATGTGCTGCTTGATAAGATTAGATTTGCGCCTGATGATCTACAAGAGCATGTTCACTCCTTGTTTTATGTGTAAGCATCGCTATATGCGAGTTTATCTTGTTAATATGTATCTACTGAAATGAATTAATATTATTCAAATTTTGATACATGCAGATACCAGAGGAGCACATCCGCTATCTCTGTAGGTAAGGCTTTGAATTTGTTGATTTTGGTATTTCTTGTCAAGTTTATAGACCAGTATGTACTAAATATAATGTTCTGACAGTTGCTAGGGGGAAGGCAGCATTCCCCCTCTTTTTTTATCCTAGATTATCGCTATACCGGTCCTCATGCCGAGAGGTTCGGCCGGTATATGGGGGATGAGAGCCGGCTCGTGAAGAACTATCCACTTCACGTTGAGTGGGGAGAGCAGCACCGACGCTCATTCGCCCTCTTCTTTGATCAGGCTCGGGTATTAATATATATTTTCATTTGTGATATAATACAATATTAAGAGTTATTTTCTAATATACCTCATATTAAGAGTTATTTTCTAATATTGCAGACAGCTCAGACCCTGGCGCAAGGTGGTATACCGAGCGTGCTGTCCGCATATCTTTCCGTCCACGGCACCTCGACAGATCCCGCCACGGGCGAGCTTCGATATCCCGACGTCGCTACGCAGACCACATCGCTAGCTCTACAGGCCGCTCAGACTCCCGCTCGCGCCGAATTGCAGAGTTTATTGACCGAGGAGCAGGCGCGCGTTATTCTATCGTTATTCAGAGGTGGAGCTTTTTGGTTCTTATTTTTTGAAACATGTATTTATTTATATCATACACATTGTACAACATTTTGAAACGATATTGATATTGGTTTATATTTATATCATATTCAGTTTTTGGGTTTCTTTTGTATATTATATGCGTGAGATGTGATTATGAATACTGCGATATATGTTGTGTGATGATTAATTTTATATTTTATTGTTATATATATTATTGTGTACAGGGCGGGAAAAAATCAGGCAGCCCTTTTTTTAAAAAAAAATACAGATAATGTGTACCTACGGATTAATCCGTAGGTACACATGTTGCCCCTACGCTTATATCCGTAGGGGCGAAATATCAGCGGTAACTGATATTTCCCCCCTGATCTCAGTACCAGGGGGTTGGGAGTGCCCCTACGGACGTATCCGTAGGGGCAAACAAAGGCCCCTACGGAGTTATCCGTAGGGGCAAAATATCAGGAATCCTGATATTTTGCCCCTACGGATAAGTACCTACGCAGATATCCGTAGGGGGTAGTACTTGGCCCTACGACTATCTCCGTAGGTACAGTTAATATATTTTAAAAAACCGTAAATAAAATAACTTTTTTTACCCTACGGCCTACTCCGTAGGTGAAACGGCCCCTACACATAACTCCGTAGGGGCAAGATTTTGCCCGTAGGGGCAAGTTCAGGGCTTCAACTTGCACCTGCGGCCTTTCCACCTACGGGGTGTTTTTTCGCCCCTACGGAGATATCCGTAGGGGCAACCCTTATTTGTAGTAGTGGAAGTGCCGTTTTGGCGGGAGACGACTGGCGCTGTTGGATGAGTACACCGGCTGCTATAAATAAAGGTGGGATCCTCTTCAGGGCCCATACCTCATCATAATTTCCTCGTCTCTAGTCTTGTGAGCCCGGTGCTCTCCACTTTAGGTCGGGATTTCTGCGTTTTCTCTTCCAAGGAGTCATCCCATCCATCAGGTTAGATGTCTTCTTCCGAGAAGTCTGTAGAAATAGTCCAGGTAGAGTCTAGGGATTCCTCTGTAGATTCTTCCTCTTCTTCTTTTGCTTCTTCTTCTTCTTCGTCTAAGTCGGAGTCCGCCCGGGAATTTAGGGTTAGTCCCACTTCCCGGGGTCGCGCGACGGGGGCGGTTCCCAGAGCGCAGGTCACGGATGCTCCTGGTATGTCATCCATGTTGAGGCATGAGGACGAGCTTGCCACCATTCGGACTCGTTTCCACATTCCTCCGGGTATTCGCTACGTCTGGCCGAGGAGGAAGAGAGGGCAGATCAGGTACGGGGCAAAGAGATTACCTTGTACCTGGAAGCCTTTTGGGCCGGAATGCGCCTGCCCTTCTCCCCCGAGGTTATTGGGGCGCTGAATTATTTTGCATTAGCCCCAGGCCAGTTAGAGCCGAACTCCTGGAGAATTCTCCTTAGGTTCCTGGTCCGGTTGAAGTTGCGCATGATCCCTTTCAGGCTGAGCACTCTTGCCTCTTCTCTTTGCTACAAAAGTCACCCCGGCACTCGCAGGGGTGAGCCGAGATGGGTATACATCTCTTTTAGGAAACAACGGGGAAGTGCCGCCGGGTCGGGTCGTCGTGGTACCTTCTTCCATCCATGATTGGAAGAAGAAGATTTTCTTTGTTGGGCCGCCCGAGGGTGAGGATTGGCTCGTGCCCGCCTAGTGGTATAGAGGTAGCATCCCGCGGGAGAGTCAGTCGAATGATCCTGACGCGGTGGCGGTGTCGGAGTGGGAGCCCATTCCTTGAGCTGACGTGCTGCTGTCTGAGCGGGCCCTCAGTTGGGCCGGGCTCAGCCCCTCCCAGTTCAGGGGTAAGTTAGGAGTTTTCAGGTGACTTGTTTAGACTTGTGTATATATTTTTTTATTTTTATTTTTATTGGCATTGCTGACTCCATTGTACTTTGTCTTGTGCAGAACCCATGGACATGAGCAAATTTCGAGCGGCCCTGTACGAACAGAAGAAGGGGCATAGGGCCGGAGGTGCTAGCTCTTTCCGCCTATCTTCGGCTCAGGCTCCATCGGTGACCGCTCCCTCCATGCGTTCAAGTGCGCCCCGGGCCCCGGAGTCCGGCCAGGCGCCGAACCGAAAGCGAGTTCGGGAGCAAGAGCCCTGGGCTCTAGAGGTAGATACCGGCTCCTCCGTGTCGTCGTCCCTCAAGAGGTTTCACAGGATGGTGCCCCGCACCCTGGCCTCACCGATCTTCATGGATGAAGGGGATCTCCGCTTCGAGGTGCCCTCGGGGAATTCCATCGCCGACAGCCAGCTCACGGAGATAGAAAGGTCGGCCGGGAGCAAAATTCCTCGGGGTACCCTCAGGGCCCAAATGGCGGCCATCGCTCAAGAGGCCATGCAGGTTAGTGCTCGCACTCCACTTGGGTCTTTATTCAGTGTCTTATATCCGTGAGATTGGGTGCCCCCTTTCCTTTTTGATCCCCTTTTGTTTTCTTTAGGTCCTCCAGCACATCGCCCTCGTCGTCAACATAGAAGACGAGGAAATTTCCCCGGCGATGCAGGCCGCGGGTGAGTTCTCCTCGCTGGAGGAGAGCTCAAAGCTGGAGTTGGAGGCGGCGGTGGCGAGGGTCGCTGCTCTCTAAGATCAGGTGGAGGCCGGGGAACAGGAGATCACCAGGTGCCGAGAGGCCGCCAAGACCGTCGAGGCCAAGCTAGATGACTCCAAGGTGCTCGTCGGCACCCTGAAGAAGTCGGAGAACACTCTTCGGAAGGAGTACGAGGCGGCGAAGGAAGGGACGAAGCGAGCTGAGCTCCGAGCGTCGAAGGCGGTGGAGAACTATAAGAAGTCGAACCATTAATACACCGACCTTGCTGCAGCCGCTGCCGTCGTTTGGCATGACGCCCTCGACGCCGTCAAGGCACAGATGTTGGAGTTCCATGACGACGAGCTCCGGGATGAGTATCCTCGCAGGGATGACGCGCAGGGGAATGCCCCTGGATGCGCTGCAAGGGAAGAGGCCCCCGGTGGGAGCGGCGACGAGGCTCCTGCGATGAGCGTCGATCCTCAAGATGCAGCCCCGGTCGTGGTGGATGCGGAGCTCCTTGGTGTTTCCCCCGGCCCCGAGGCCTGAAGCCGCTCGCCTTTTTATCTCTTTTTGTTGCTCTTGAAATTTCGTAAGCCACCGAGCATTTTTGTAAGGCTGGGGAGCCTATAATACCCTTGTAAAGACTATTTTTGGATGAAATCTATTTGTGGCGTTTGGCGCATTTTTTCCCTTTGCTTTTTGTTAAATTTCTGTTTGCACGGTACTGCCTTCATGATGTGAGCTTAGAGAATTTTATTTGGCGACCGCACGTCGAGTTGAATTTAACCATTTTGCCAAGTATCTAAGTGTGCAAAGAACAGTGTGAGGTCGGTGTCTATATGGCCCCGAAGTCGACGTGGGGATCGCGTAGCGGAGATACGCAGTAGTGATCCTCTAATGATGGACCGTGCACGGTAGCTGCTGTTAGTTGTATGTATGCCCTAGAGGCCAGTATTGTACAGATGATGTATATTATATTGGATGCTTGGACATATATAGAGATGACTTTCTTGCTCGATATGATAGTATGCTATCTGGTTGCTCTTTATCTTAACATGTATACTAGTCTCTTTATACTGTCTTATAGTTACATGTTGGTAAAGCCCTTAGGATGTGTACTTGACTACCTGGACTATGATGCAGATCATACTAGTGGGGACATGGTAGTCCATAAGTACATCCTTCAAGGTCCCTAGTCATGGGTGTATCGAGACGGGGCATCGATACACCAGTGTAGACTAGCGTATACGCTTCTCGACCCATGAGATGGGTGATGGATGATCCCATATCCATTGGTGTTTGACATCAGAGATGGTATACGGGTGCTCAGTGGAGACTGAGTACTGGACGGACTCGCCGAGAACTCCCAGATGGTATTATACCTCACGTCAGATGGCACTTCTCAGGTGACACTTGTGCAGGTTAGTCTGTAGACCCGAGATCGTCATAGAGTCTTGTGTGATTCCTACTGTGCTTTAATTTCCACCTTACCACGTCCATGAGGGTGTGCAAAATGGTGGTTTTTCGGTACAGTCCCGAGTCACATGGAGGCAATGAGCGATAGGAGGGGTTCTCGTCTCTCCCGGTATTGGGGGTTGATGTTGCGCTGTGCTCGATTGGCCGTAACAGGGAAGTCCCTGGCTAGGGCTGATTCTGAGATTTGCTGGTAAGTGTTACCAGTAGTTTCTCGACCCGTTATGAGCCTCACATCGGCACGACTTATCGGTTATTAGGGTCTGACGTTTACCACCCCTAGACTTGATATGCGACATATCAGACGAGGAGACCGGACTGTACGGGAAGTGTTGCCGGTTGGCTCGACGGGAGTTGTAGCAGGTTCGCTTGTTCTCTTCTGATCGCTCAATACCCGGGTGGCCGTTACGTTTAGCTGACTGCTTGCGGCTTGGGGGGGCTTGATATGATCATCACCTACTGCCGGCGTATTGACGAGTCTTAGAGTCCCACAATGGAGTTACCTAGTCCAGGCGAAACGTTGTGGTGCGCGTATGTGATATGCGCATGGACCCGATTAAAATGCGCGTATGGGATACCGTATATTGATCGGGCAGCTTGCCTTTGGTTAGGGTCATATATGATATGACCGGATTGATAAATCAAGTGTTGATTTATCATTTAACCATTAGTTTCTCACTAGAAATCCTTTCTTGTATTTGATGGATGTATGCATGCATGTATGTTCTCTTTTTAGATTCATGCACATATGGATGTACATTCACACATACATACATACATACATACATACATACATACATCCTTCATGGTTGTATATACATGAAAATGGTGGCAATATAAGACTCACACCATGGTTTTAAATATGGATTTTATTACATTTGATTTAAAGCAAAAAGGAAAAAGAAAATGGTTATGATTGATTTGTTTCTACACTTTTCTTTTGACCTAACCATTCTCACCCACCTTTTAACCTTGGGTAAACTTTCCTTTTGTGTTTTAACTCAAGTTCAATAATATATTCATTATTTAAACCATGGTTTGAGATGAGAACAAGAAAATATATATTCATATATTTTCATTTTTCTAGAACAAGGGATTATTCTTTTCACTCTTGTTAAAAAATATAGCCATCATCTTCTTCTTCCTATCTCATTTGCTCTCTAGATTTTTGTAGTGGGCAATATACTCATCAAGTTAGGATTTTGAAGTGAGAAAGAGAACCACAATACCATTCTACACAAGTCTAGCCCACTTGTTTGCAGTGTTAGCTTCATTTCGTTCTCTTGATCGGGTGAAGTTGCAAGCTTAGACAAAGCGGACTCCGGGTGGATCATCGGTGACCTAGAGGAGTTCAAGCGGAGCTTTTTCAAACCCCAAGTAGCCGAGGAGTCTAGCGTAGGGAGCTACAAAGGTTGTACTCTCTAAACCCTAGCTTTTCTTTCATATGATGATATGCAAGTTTTTTGAAACCCTAATTTTTCTAGGAACGATTCTATGTTCGTTAACTTAGCACCCTAAAAATTCAATCTTTGGTTCATGTGATACTTCCAAACCCTTGAGGTGCTAGGCTAACCCAACATGGTATCAGAGCCGACCTAGAACATTAGGTGACACTTTAACGAAGTTAAAACTCCGATCGAACCGGAAAATACGGTTTTTTAGCACTCTCTGGACATTTTTTCAAAACTGCTGTTTTTCAGAATTAAAAATATGCAAAAAATTCAGCAGGTAAATATAAGAGTTACTGTGAAAACGAGACCATGAACAGTAAATTTGAGCACGGAACCGCGGCAATAGCCTGCTTAGGCCGCGGTTCCGTGGCCGTTCTGTTGCTTCATGGTGTCATTTTTGTACAGTAACTCATTTCTCTGCTTGTATATTGTTTTGGAGTATTTTTAATCTGAATTTAGTACTGTAAATTCTGGAGATGTTTTTGGACTCGACGATTCAATCGGAATTTTGATTTCGTGTCTTTTCCGGGTAAATTAGAAAGTATCGAATTGTTCGAACGAGTGTCATTTGCTCACTTTTCACGGGGTTTAAATTTTTCGGAGATACGTGCAAGTTTTGTGGTGGTCCCTCTAGAAGATAACAAATCTTAACTCGATTATGTGACCGTCTTGAACTGCCCTTTGAACCTTAGGGTTTGGGGCAGTACGGCGTGCCACATGTGAGGCGTTGGCTTGACCCTTCTACGGCTGGACCGCTACTACTGTGTCACACTCCGGGTTTTTGAACTCTGCTCAAGTGTTGAGCTTTAGCGAATCTTGGGTATTTGATCGTTCGTTCGAAAACTTTAATACTGTCTAATTATCTGGAATGTGATGCAATGTGTGGAATTCATATTACTAGACATGAAATACGAAGTATGTGATATTTTGCATTTACGATGTCTAAAAGAGAATGTGGATTCCAGATATTGCAGTTTTACACTTTCTTTTCTGTGACCGTAAGTGTAGTATGTAGTGATATTGCCGATTGTCGTTGCTATACGTAGACGAAAATCGGTGTATGTATACTTACTTACGTTGATGATATGAGATATTATGTGTTGCTGAGATATGATGTGCAGGATTGTCGCGATTGAATAGCCGGGTTTTTTTTATGTGAGATGAGAGTATTATATTTTCATTCATGTAAATTCAATTGTAATGTAATATTCTTTTATTTGGGGCACTTCCGGGTTGAGGTTGATGCCACCAGTGTTGTATATTATTTACTTTTCCGCATTAGGTTGGACCCAAAGAGGGGAGCACAGGTGACCGGGTTCTGGGGTTCAGTGGGAGGCCATCTCGAGGAGTCAAGACCGGGTCTCCTAAACTCCAGAATTGGTAGGGTCGCTTGCCGCTCTCGTAGGGGTCCAGGGTGTGGGCGTGGCTATTCATCGCGACTGTGGAATCCGTATTTTCTATTGTTGGCTAAGTACTAAATACGGACGTCCTAGTATATACCACATTATATCTATGTTTCTGCTGCGATATCTGTGATGTGATCATGTGATGTGCTGTGATAGATACTTTATATAGTATATATGATATATTATATAGACGTTGCTTATGTTTTGCACCCGCACTAGCCCTGCCCTGTTCTGTCATTAGTTACCTAACCTAACAGTGCATGAGGGGACATCGAAGCGAATGCGGATGGCATAAGTGTACGTCGTATTTATCTGTGATGTTTAGGTGACTTAAATGATGAGGCTTCATTAATGTGATTAATGAAATAAAAGAAACCTAAAAAATGTTGTAGAATCAAATTTTAAAATAAAAGGGTAGCTACAGTTTTGCTTTGCATAGTGGTATATATGATATACCCTGCACCTTATTCGATGGGGAAAGAGCCGAGATCCCTTCACCGGGAGTGACCTCTTTAGCAAAACTGGCAGATGCTACAACACTCGGTTTGCTTTTGGAGTTTTGCTTTGCACAGTGATATATATGATATATCCCGCACCTTATTCAATGAGGAAAGAGCCGAGATCCCTTCACCGGGAGTGACCTCTTTAGCAAAACTAATAAAAGCCTCAAAATCATTCCATTTCAAAACTTCACTTGATTCTACAACGATATCAAGTTCATTACGCAATAGGTTTTCAGAAAAACCTGTCGTAGCCCTCCGTCATTTCAGTTAAATCCTACTTAGTATTCGTGCTACGTTTGTTGACCTCCGTCAAGGCGTAGTGTGCGGTAGCTAACTAGTATTTTTTTGCTTATGCATGTGATGCAGATTGGATTAAGGTAGTCGTGCGACCTTGTTGACCTCCGTCAAGGGTCGTGCGGGTGGGTTTGATTCAATCAAGAAATGACGGGTTGAACTTGACTTGCACCCTGTGGTTTGTTGACCTCCGTCAAGGTCATAGGATGCTTGGGGCAAAATATTATCGGGAATTTCAAGTGTTGAAATTTGCAATGAGATTGCATACCTTCTATGAGATAGTTGGATCCCGATACCCACTGCGAGTAATTGTTACACCTGGGAGAGTTTTACACAGGACAATTAGCCGATCAAGTAGGTGTCTAGAAAGGTGTCAACGGGGTTACGCCTCTGGGAAAACGAGATTTACTTTAATTAGGTCCGTGCGAAAGCACGGGGAACCTCCCTCAAAGTACCGACACTGGCCTGGCTGAAAGATCGGCGAAGTTGTAGGGTGTAATTAATCCCGGCTAGTCTTTCCTTTTAGGGTTTGAAGGAAGATTTGATAAAAAACAGTGGGAGCCATCCTGATTAGATAAGATAATAACCAATCTGATATTGCAAGAGCATACGCTAAAGTGTTTTCTTCTCTCTCTCTCCAGGTAGCGACCATGTCATGCCTTAATCAAGATAATAATATGGATGTATTGACCGAACCCGCAAGTTATACTGTGCTGGGGAACGTTGGTTCCGTCCTTTCTTATAAGAGTTATAGGAATGAACAGGACATAGGGGAATACCAGGATTCCCATGCCACCCGAATGAAGAAAGTACATGATGATGCATTTTCTTCGGGTGTGTTCGTTACAGAGAACTGTTTCTCCATTTGCCCTACGTCCTGGGTATTAGATACCGGGTCAGGATCCCATATATGTAATCAGTTACATGGGCTTAGGAAAGGTAGAGAACTTGGAGAAGGTGATAAAGACATAAGAGTTAGAAATGGTGCAAATGTTGCAGCTAAGACTGTCGGGGAATATCACCTTGCATTACCAACTGGTAATACATTGGTTCTGAACGAATGCTATTACATGCCGAACCTGATATGCAACATTATATCGGTTTCTTTGTTGAGTAAAGAAGGATATAATTTTGTATTACAGGATAATGTTATGAACATTTTCCGTAACCAAAAGTTGGTTGGATCAGGCACGTTGTGCAATGGCATTTATGTTCTAAATCAATCAACAGTTCTAAGCATAACAAACACACACAAGAGGAAAAGTTCAGAACTGAACGAATCCTTCTTGTGGCATTGTAGACTGGGTCACATCAATGCGACACGACTAGCTAAGTTGCATAAGGATGGATATTTGAATCTGTTTGAATTTTCATCTTATGACACTTGCCAGTCATGTCTCAAAGGCAAGATGACCAAAACTCCGTTTACGGGACACGGGAAAAGAGTTACTGAACTCTTGGAACTGATACATAGTGATGTATGCGGTCCCATGTCTACACATGCCAGGGATGGTTCTTCGTACTTCATTACATTCACAGACGATCTCTCTAGGTTCGGGTATGTGTTCCTGATGAAACACAAATCAGAAGCTTTTGAGAAATTTAAAGAATATAAACAAGAAGTCGAGAACCAAACCGGAAAAAGTATTAAAATCCTACGATCTGATCAAGGAGGTGAATACTTGAGTCAGCTGACTCCTCCATATATACCACAGCACAACGGTGTATCAGAACGGAGGAACCACACCCTATTAGATATGGTGCGCTCTATGATGAGTGTAGCTGAGTTACCTATTTCCTTCTGGGGATATGCACTGGAAACAGCAGCATACCTACTGAATAGGGTTCCTACCAAATCTATGCCTACCACCCCATATGAGATATGGGAGGGGAAGAGACCATATCTTAATTTTATAAAGATATGGGGTTGCCCGGCCTATGTCAAAAGACAAAAACCGGACAAACTCGAGGCAAGGTCTGTTTTGTGTAAATTTGTTGGATATCCCAAGCATTCGCGAGGGTATATCTTCTACCACAGTGAGGAACAAAGAGTATTTGTTGCTCAACATGCCACCTTTTTAGAAAAGGAATTTCTTGCAAAAGAGATTAGTGGCCCTGAGGTAGAACTGGAAGAGGTTCCAGCTGAACAAACCACAACAGAAGATTTAGTGGAACCAGAGAATTCAGTAGCTCCCAACGAACCTCAGCCTCTCCGCCGATCTAGTAGGGTTCCTCGCCAACCTGAGAGATACTACGGTTTTCTCATGGATGGTGGGAGCGAGGATTGCATCATGGAGGATGATGACCCAACTAGCTTCGAGCAGGCCATCACGAGTGGGGACTCAGTGAAATGGCTGGATGCTATGCGGTCCGAGATGGAATCCATGTACACCAACAAAGTATGGACTTTGGAAGTTGCTCCTGAAGGGGTAAAACCCATTGAGAGCAAGTGGATCTTTAAGAAAAAACTTGGTGTAGATGGGAAAGTGGAGACTTTCAAAGCTAGACTTGTTGCAAAGGGTTTTCGTCAAAGACCAGGTGTGGACTATGACGAAACCTTTTCTCCAGTGGCTATGCTTAAATCCATCCGGATCATGCTTGCCATCGCTGCATATCATGACTACGAAATCTGGCAAATGGATGTTAAGACCGCCTTTCTAAACGGTGATTTAGAAGAGTGCATGTACATGACTCAGCCAGAGGGCTTCGTAGATAGTGGGAGCAGCGGGAAGGTGTGCAAGCTGCTTAAATCCATTTATGGATTAAAGCAAGCATCACGGAGTTTAAACATCTGCTTTGACGTCGTTATCAAAGAGTTTGATTTCGTCAAAAACATAGATGAACCTTGTATTTACAAGAAGGTAGCAGAGAGTAAGGTTGTCTTCCTCGTATTGTACGTGGACGACATACTCTTGATAGGAAATGACATTCCTATGCTGCAATCGGTCAAGCTCTTCTTATCACAAAGATTCTCAATGAAAGATCTTGGTGATGCCTCCTGCATATTGGGGATTAGGATCTATAGAGATAGATCCAAATGGATATTGGGATTGTCCCAATCCAGGTACATTGACACCATACTAAAGAGGTTTAGTATGGAAGAATCCAAGCGTGGGAACTTACCCACGATCTCTGGAGTCACTCTCTCCAAAGAGATGTCTCCCAAGACTGATTTGGAGAGAGCTCGCATGCAAGGGATACCCTATGCTTCAGCTGTAGGCTCTATCATGTACGCGATGCTATGTACCAGACCTGATGTAGCATACTTACTAAGTGTAGTGAGAAGGTATCAAGCTGATCCTGGAGAGAGTCACTGGACAGCTGTGAAGAGCATTCTCAAGTACTTACGAAGGACTAAAGAGATTCTCTTGGTGTATTGTAACGGAGAACTCCAAGTAGAGTCCTTTACCAATTCGAGCTTCCAGAGTGATAAGGACGACTCTAAGTCGCAGTCGGAATTTGTCTTTACCCTTTACGGAGGGGAGGTTAGCTGGAAGAGTTCCAAGCAGGAAACCGTGGCAGACTCGACGATGGAGGCTGAATACATCGCTGCCAACGATGCTGCCAAAGAGGCTTTCTGGATCAAGAAGTTCATTACTGAACTTGGAGTGGTTCCATCCATTGAGCATCCAATACCTTTGTATTGCGATAACAATGGAGCGGTGGCTTTGGCCAGGGAACCCAGGTCCCATCAGCGATCCAGGCACATTCTGAGGCGGTATCACCTGATCCAGGAGATACTTGATCGCCGGGAGATCGAGGTCAGGAGGGTTGACACGAAGAATAACACAGCGGATCCACTCACGAAGGCCATTCCCCAGATACAGTTTTAGAGACTCTTCGGGATGCTCGGTATGCGATACTACAGCAGCTGGCCCTAGTGCAAGTGGGAGATTGTTAGTTGTATGTATGCCCTAGAGGCCAGTATTGTACAGATGATGTATATTATATTGGATGCTTGGACATATATAGAGATGACTTTCTTGCTCAATATGATAGTATTCTATCTGGTTGCTCTTTATCTTAACATGTATACTAGTCTCTTTATACTGTCTTATAGTTACATGTTGGTAAAGCCCTTAGGATGTGTACTTGACTACCTGGACTATGATGCAGATCATATTAGTAGGGACATGGTAGTCCATAAGTACATCCTTCAAGGTCCCTAGTCGTGGGTGTATCGAGACGGGGCATCGATACACCAGTGTAGACTAGCGTATACGCTTCTCGACCATGAGATGGGTGATGGATGATCCCATATCCATTGGTGTTTGACATCAGAGATGGTATACGGGTGCTCAGTGGAGACTGAGTACACTGGACGGACTCTCCAAGAACTCCCAGATGGTATTATACCTCACGTCAGATGGCAGTTCTCAGGTGACACTTATGCAGGTTAGTCTGTAGACCCGAGATCGTCATAGAGTCTTGTGTGATTCCTACTGTGCTTTGATTTCCACCTTACCACGTCCATAAGGGCGTGCAAAACGGTGGTTTTTGGGTACAGTCCCGAGTCACATGGAGGCAATGGGCGATAGGAGGGGTTTTCGTCTCTCCCGGTATTGGGGGTTGATGTTTCGCTGTGCTCGATTGGCCGTAACAGGGAAGTCCCTGGCCAGGGCTGATTCTGAGATTTGCTGGTAAGTGTTACCAGTAGTTTCTCGACCCGTTATAAGCCTCACATCGGCACGACTTATCGGTTATTGGGGTCTGACGTTTACCACCCCTAGACTTGATATGCGACATATCAGACGAGGAGACTGGACTATACGGAAAGTGTTGCCGGTTGGCTCGACGGGAGTTGTAGCAGGTTCGCTTGTTCTCTTCTGATCGCTCAATACCCGGGTGGCCGTTACGTTTAGCTGACTGCTTGCGGCTTGGGGGTGCTTGATATGATCATCACCCACTGCCGGCGTATTGACGAGTCTTAGAGTCCCACAATGGAGTTACCTAGTCCAGGCGAAACGTTGTGGTGCGCATATGCGATATGCGCATGGACTCGATTAAAATGCGCGTATGGGATACCGTATATTGATCGGGCAGCTTGCCTTTGGTTAGGGTCATATGTGATATGACCGGATTGATAAATCAAGTGTTGATTTATCATTTAACCATTAGTTTCTCACTAGAAATCCTTTCTTGTATTTGATGGATGTATGCATGCATGTATGTTCTCTTTTTAGATTCATGCACATATGGATGTACATTCACACATACATACATACATACATACATACATACATACATCCTTCATGGTTGTATATACATGAAAATGGTGGCAATATAAGACTCACACCATGGTTTTAAATATGGATTTTATTACATTTGATTTAAAGCAAAAAGGAAAAAGAAAATGGTTATGATTGATTTGTTTCTACACTCTTCTTTTGACCTAACCATTCTCACCCACCTTTTAACCTTGGGTAAACTTTCCTTTTGTGTTTTAACTCAAGTTCAATAATATATTCATTATTTAAACCATGGTTTGAGATGAGAACAAGAAAATATATATTCATATATTTTCATTTTTTCTAGAACAGGGGATTATTCTTTTCACTCTTGTTAAAAAATATAGCCATCATCTTCTTCTTCCTCTCTCATTTGCTCTCTGGATTTTTGTAGTGAGCAATATACTCATCAAGTTAGGATTTTGAAGTGAGAAAGAGAACCACAACACCATTCTACACAAGTCTAGCCCACTTGTTTGGAGTGTTAGCTTCATTTCGTTCTCTTGATCGGGTGAAGTTGCAAGCTTGGACAAAGCGGACTCCGGGTGGACCATCGGTGACCTAGAGGAGTTCAAGCGGAGCTTTTTCAAACCCCAAGTAGCCGAGGAGTCTAGCGTAGGGAGCTACAAAGGTACTCTCTAAACCCTTGCTTTTCTTTCATATGATGATATGCAAGTTTTTTGAAACCCTAATTTTTCTAGGAACGATTCTATGTTCGTTAACTTAGCACCCTAAAAATTCAATCTTTGGTTCATGTGATGCTTCCAAACCCTTCATGAGGTGCTAGGCTAACCCAACAGCTGCTCGGTCACCTCTTGACGGAGGCTTTGATCCTTGGCGTCTTTAGGTACGAAATTACCAGCCAAGGACGGACCGAGCAGGGTAGCTGCTCAGTGGCCTCTTGATGTGGGCTTTGATCCTTGGCGTCATGGGGTAATAGATTACCAGCCAAGGATGGACCGAGTAGGGTAGCTGTTCAGTGGCCTCTTGATGAGGTCTTTGATCCTTGGCATCGTGGGTAATAGATTACCAACCAAGAATGGACCGAGAAGGGTAGCTGCTTGGTGGCCTCTTGATGAGGGCTTTAATCCTTACGTCATAGGGTAAGAAATTACCAGTCAAGGATGGATCGAGCAGGATAGCTGCTCGGTGGCCTCTTGATGAGGGCTTTGATCCTTGGCATCGTGGGTAAGAGATTACCAGTCAAGAATGGACTAAGCAGGATAGGTGCTTGATGGCCTCTTGATGAGGGCTTTGATCCTTGGCGACGTGGGGTAAGAGATTACCAGCCAAGGATAGACCGAGCAGGGTAGCTGCTCGGTGGCCTCTTGATAAGGGCTTTGATCCTTGGCGTCGTGGGTAAGAGATTACCAGCCAAGGATAGACCGACCAGGATAGCTGCTCGGTGGCCTTTTGATGAGGGCTTTGATCCTTGGCATCATGGGGCAAGAGATTACCGGCCAAGGATGGACCGAGCAAGGTAGCTACTCGGTGGCCTCTTGATGAGGGCTTTGATCCTTAGCGTCGTGGGGTAAGAGATTACCAGCCAAGGATGGACAAAGTAGGGTAGCTGGTCGATGGCCTCTTGATGAGGGCTTTGATCCTTGGCGTCGTGAGGTAAGAGATTACCAGCCAAGGATGGACCGAGCAGGGTAGCTGCTCGGTGGCCTCTTGATGAGGGCTTTGATCCTTGGCGTCGTAGGGTAAGAGATTACCAGCCAAGGATGGACCGAGCAGGGTAGCTGCTCGGTGGCCTCTTGATGAGGGCTTTGATCCTTGGCTTCATGGGGTAAGAGATTACCAGCCAAGGATGGACCGAGCAGGATAGCTGCTCGGTGTCCTCTTGATGAGGGCTTTGATCCTTGGCGTCATGGGTAAAAGATTACCAGCCAAGGATGGAACGAGCAGGGTAGCTGCTCGGTGGCCTCTTGATGAGGGCTTTAATCGTTGGCGTCGTGGGGTAAGAGATTACCAGCCATGGATGGACCGAGCAGGGTAGCTGCTCGGTGGCCTCTTGATGAGTGATTTGATCCTTAGCGTCGTGGGTAAGAGATTACCAGCCAAGGATGGACCGAGCAGGGTAGCTGCTCGGTCGCCTCTTGATGAGAGCTTTGATCCTTGGCGTCATGGGGTAAGAGATTACCAGCTAAGGATGGACCGAGCAGAGTAGCTACTCGGTTTGTGAGGTTCTGTTCGATCTTTCATGGCGCGTGAACATCGGGAAGAGTAACAGTCGCGAATGACACGTGTCAGGGACGTACGAGGGAAGACAAAGCGTTTAGAAAATCCGTGTCGCTCCTACTCCGGTTTGCCGAGAAAGACGGGATATTCGCCGCGTGGCGGTACAGTAGTGGAAGAGACGAGCGACTGTTGGTCGCTCAGGGGCGCCGTGGGGTTATAAAAAGGAGGGCGCGTTGATCACTCCTTTCTTCATCCCCAAAACGTAATAATGGACACCTTCCCTTTCACCATCCCTGAAATCATCTCCTTCGAGGACGTGTACTTGTACGACCAGCTGTGCTCTGAGGATACGCGGCAGGCGGTGATTGGCCGTGTTGAGGATCATTTCGGCCGACTGCTTCCCCGGCGCTCGTTCCTGCTTCAGCTGTTGATGTACTCAACCTAGAGGGCATCGATGGGGTTGCACAACCCATTGTCCGAGCAGCTGAATGACGAGGCGGTTGGTAAGCTGAGGTCTTTGTGCCGCTTCGGCCTGATCTCGACGAGTCGGCGGGATATCTCAGTAGCACTCGTCCTCGAGTGTTACCAATTGAGGCATCTCGCCAATGTTCACGGACGACATCAGAGCCAGAGGTCCGAGGCGGCGAGGGCTCGGCTGGCGGAAATACTCTCGGAGTACCACGAGCAATGTTTTTTGCACCCCCTTCCCTCGCTACTGTAATCCTCCCTCCCCTTTTTTTATGTAATGTAAGGCTGAGGAGCCTACAATACCCTTTTTTTAATCAATAAAATTCTTCTTTTCTGCAATGCTCGACTTCTTTGTCCTTCTTGTTTGTTTAAATAAAAAGAACTTAGAAGACTTTACATTGCTTTGCTGAAGAATCCAAGTAGCGGCCTGCTAAGGATGGACCGAGTAGGGCAGCTGCTCGGTGGATCCGGAGGTTCGGCCCGACCTTCCCTGGTTCGTGAACATTGGGAGCGGCGACCGTCGCAGGCGGCACGTGCCAGGAATTCTTGGGGGAGGCGTAACGTTTCGAGGAGCCGCGTCATTTTAGCCACGTAGCGGCGCGGTATTGGAGCGATCTTGGAGGATCCCAGGATTTACGCCTACGCGCACGATTCTGGGTCCTTAAAGGTCCTGTTTGAGGTTATAAATAGATAAGGAGGCGGCGACCCCGTCAGCATCGCTTTTGAGATGACTGGGCACATGTATTCGATCAAAGAGATCATTACCTTCGACGACGTCAACATGTACGACCAATCCCTGGCTGAGAATAGGTACCAGGGAGTGGTTCAGCGCCTCGAGGGTCACGTCGGCCGGCTTCTCCCTCGGCGGTCATCCCTGCTTTAGTTGCTAATGTACGCAATTTGGAGGAGGTCCCCATGGTTGGATAACCCCTTCTCCGAGGAGCTCCTGGACGAGGCGCTCGACAAGGTGCGCTCGATCTTCCTCCTCGGCCTCATCTCAAAAGCCAGGCACGACCGATCCTTGGCCCTCATTCTGGAGCACTTCAAAATAAGGTACATCGTGTGCCAAGGCGCAGAAGGCGGAGTTTCGGGTGCTTCCGTGGCGTCCCGGGTTCACGTGCAGCATTAACGGGAGCGGGCTACAGAGGCTGGAGCCCGGCTGGCGGAGATCTACTCCGAGTACCACCAGGAGTACTTTCTTGATCCTGTTCCACCTCTGTTGTAACATTTTCCTTTTTCTGTAAGGCTGAGGAGCCCGTAGTACCTTTTAAATGAATAAAATTTTTCTTTTTGCAATATTCTAGTGTTCCATTCTTATTATTTAAATAGAAAAGTTTACATTGTCTTTGTGAAAGAAGAAATACACACTTGTAGATATTCTCTTCGTTGGTACAATTTGAGCTTCTCAGCATTGTAAGTGTTAGTGTATATGCCCTAGAGGCCATTACTGTATCATATAGTATGTATATTACTTGATGGAAGCTTGGGATATTCACAGTTGTACATACAATCTTGCTCAATATAGTAGTATGCTACTTGGTTTGTCTCTGCTTTAATGTATACATGTGTGTTTCTTTATTATATCACCTATACGCATTAGTAGAGCCCTTAGGATCTTTGCTTGATTACCGGCGTTGGGATGGCGATCACACTCGTGGGGGCTGGGTAATCCACAAGCACATCCTTATACACATCCCTAGTCGTGGGATTATCGAGATAGGGCATCGATACTCCGGAGTATACTAGCGTATGCGCTTCTCATCCCAGCACGGGAGACGGTCTGTCCCACAGCCGTCAGTACGTCGTACTTGAGATAGTATGCGGGTGCTCGTTAGGTTACGAGTACACTGGACAGGACTCGTCGGGAACTGATGGTTGGTATTATACCTATCATCAGTTATCAGTTCCCAGGTGACATGAGTACAGCTTAGTCCGCTGACTTGACACTGTCACTTCGCCTCGAGTGTGTTCCCACTGTTCTTTGATTACTACCCTACCACGGCTCTACTGAGTCGTGCAAACAGGTAGTAGTTGGGTTCAGTCCCGAAGCACTTGGAGGCAGTGACGGTTAGACAGGACTCGTCTCTCCCGGTATTGGGGGTTGACATCGCGCTGTGTCTAGGAGAGCCATTACACGAGTAGTCCCTGGCCAGGGCAAGCGAGATATACTGGTAGGTTTCTAGTGTTATCTCAGGGTGTTCTGGGCTTCACTCCGACACGACTTGTACCGCTATTAGGAGACTGATGTTTACCGCCCCCCTAGGCCCGCCATGCGATGTATCAGACGAACAGACCGGACTGTACGGAGATTGTCACATACAGGCTCAGTAGGAGTTCGAATGGGTTTACCTCATCGGCCTTCTTATCGACATCTACTTAGGGACCGTTATGTACAGGTAGTGCTGCTTGCGGTCTGTGGTTAAACCCACTGCCAGCGTAGTGTCGAGTCTTTAGAGTCCCACACAAAGTGTTTCCCTGCACTGAGTGAAACGTGTAGAGGCCGTATGGTTTTACGGCAGGGCTACGATCACTTATGTGCACCTGTGTATGTATGCTGTTCGGGCAGGCAATACTAGTGGGATTTGGTTTAAGCTAGATCCTAGTATTGCACAGATGGATTTGTTTTGTCTTCTGTGCATCCGCATTCTACGGAAAGCGGATGCGGGTGTGTATGCACAGTTTTGAGGAGAAATGAAGGAGGAGGTGCCCCATTAGGGTTTTGGCAGTTGGTTCGGCCAAAACCGTAATGTGGCACACTCATTAGGGTTTTGACAATTCGTTTGGTCAAAACCGTTATGAGCCGGAGACATTGTTTACTGATCCTTTTAGTGATAGATTAGTGATGGCTAATTGCATTGACCATTTGACCACTTAGATCTCTCTTGACTTCGTTGACCCGTTGACCATGTTGACCATTGACCTTCAAGAGAGATCCACACTCTTCTTTCATTTTCTTTTTATTTCTTGTGTTATGATAATGGTCAATTCAATGTGCCATCAACTTTTATCATGATAGGATTAGTAATAATGATTTTGTGTATTATTGCAACTATGGTTCATTTCATTTTGGCTTAATCTTTTCGTTATTCTATTCTCATTCTCTCTCTTGAAGTGAGAAGAAAAAGAAAAGCTCCATGGTTGCTAAGTTTCTCCTTCTTCCTCCTCCTCTTGATCTCATCTTTTGATCTCATGTGTTGAGAGAAAAAGATCCCACAAAGGCAAACACATCCATACATCCCTCTACACATCCTAGGGCTTCTAGACTAGCAATCTTGTTGCCCTAGTTACCTCGGCTCGAAGTGGAGCTCGGTGTACATCTCTCGGGTGGATCGTCTTTGACTCAAGGAGTCCGCGGAGGTGACCAAAGTCCGGATCAACCCTCGGAGCAAGCAAGGAGAAGAACAACAAGGAGAGAAGGAGTTCAAGTTAAGGTATAACCCCTAACCGAGTAGATAAATCTCTAGTTAGGATGCTAGTGTGTTGTTTAGCAAAGATCCGACTTTTCAGTCCATGTTACCATGCTTAGAAAATTTTTGTTTTACCGATTCCGCAACCCCGAAAGTACCGGGAGAGGTATCGTGGACCTAACAGTGGTATCAGAGCCTAACTAAACACACCCTAGCATGTTAGCAAAGTATTTAGAATTTCGACCGGACGAAAAACCGCAAAACACCCCGGAATTTCAAGTTTCTGTCGATTTTTTTTCTGTTCAAAAATTAATAAATCATGCACTAAAAATCGGCTCAGGCTTTTGGTAGAAAACTGGAGAAATTTGACCCCCCAACTCGACTAAAGCGCCGCGGTTCCGCGGCATAAGCTTGCTTATGCCGCGGAACCGCGGCCGATTTAACTTAGTTGGGGGATCTGCTTCCTGCAGTTTTCTTAGATGGGTATTTTGGGATTTTTACAATATGACTTTTCTGCCCAGATTTTCCAGAAAGCAAAATTTGTTTTTGGGGCTTAAAAATCCGTATTTTTGGTCGATGTTCTGTAGACTTTGGCTAATGGTTATATCTGTAATGTTATATGTGTATTGAACATCTGCTAATCGCTATACGTCGATTAGTGGGGGTTATACACATCTCTGATCTGTGTTGTTAATGGTTTGTGTATATGAACTCGTTGGATTGTCGCGGATGAATAGCCGGGGTGGATGTGAGATGAGAGTTTCTTTTTCTTTCATTCATGTAATAAATTTGTAAATTGATGTAATATTATTTGTATGGCCGCACAACCGGGTCGGGGTTGTAGCCGTCATTGTATAATTCTTTTTACTGTTTTTGCTCCTAGGATAGACCCATGGAAGGGGTGCACAAACTACCGGGTATCTCGAAGTGCCGAGTGGCCTACTCACGGTGTTGAGGGAGGTTGCTTCGCTTCGGGTACTTGGCGGGTAGTTTGCCGCACCCGTAGGGGTCTTGGGTGGGGTATTGGCTATTCATCGCGACCGTGTAATCCGTTTTTCGTTGCAGGCTCGAACGAATCGCGGGTTCCTAGTATATCCAAAGTGTTCATCTGTGATCTGGATTGGCTATCATTGCTATATATCTATATATAATAACTATTTAGGCGTTGCTTATGTTTTTCAGCCGCGCTAGCCCAGCCCCCGCTCTGTCGTTAGTTAAGTAACCTAACGGGTGATGACGGGGCCTAGTGGCGAATGCGAATGGCATAAGCGTACGTCATATTTTGGTTGTTTTCTGCAATGGTAGGATTTAAATGATGGGACGCATTAAAAGAACTAATGCAAGAAAATAAACCTAAAAGACGTTGTTGGAACAATTTTTCAAAAAGCTGTTATTGCAACCACGTTCACTTTTGTTTTGCATTGAGGTATTCGGTTATGAATGCCCAGCACCTCATTCGACGAGGCAAGGGCCGAGATCCCCTCATCGGGAGTGACCCCTTGGACAATAAGTTTGCGTCAGGGTGATAACTTCACTATAGTCGATCATTTTTGCTTTGTATCGAGGTATTCATCTTATGAATACCCAGCACCTCACTCGACGAGGAAAGAGCCGAGATCCCTTCCCAGGGAGTGACCTCTTTAGCAAAAGTTTTCGTTACTATATTTTTCAAAAGTGTATCACGTTCCTTCAATAATATCAAGTTCATTACGTTAACGGGTTTTTCGCCAAAAACCCAGTTGTAGCCCTCCGTCGTTTCTTATAAGTTATACTTAGTATTCGTGCTGCGTTTGTTGACTGTGTCAAGGCGCGGTGAACGGTAGCTAAGTGTTGCTTATTTGCTGGATACAATGTGACTGGTTAGGACATTTGTGTAACCTTGTTGACTGTGTCAAGGGTTATGCAGGTGGGTTTAATGCAATCAAGGTAATGACGGGCTGAACTTGACTAGGACTCTTTGATTTGTTGACTGTGTCAAGGTCACTTGGGTCCTAGGGGCAAAAACCACATCGGGAGTTTCAAAAGTACTGAAACTTTCTAGTGTTGCATACCATTTGGAGTATGATGATTCTGGTAGGATTCCTTCAGTTTTGTCACGCGATGATATTTGGATCCCGATCCTACTGTGAGTATATGCTATTCCTCGTAAACTTTCTCGCTTAACGATCAATGCTATAACCCAAGTAGGTGTCTAGAAAGGTGTTAGCGGGGCTACGCCCATAGGGAAAAGAGGTTGCTTAATTAAGGAACTTCGCGAAAGCTTTGGAAAACCTCCCTCGAAGTACCGACACTGGCCTGGCTGAACGGTTAAGCAAGTATTGTACGGTGAGATTGATCCCGACTAATTCTTCCTTTATGGTTTGAGGAGGGATTCGAGAGACAGTGGGAGCCATCCTGTTTAGATAAATTAAAAACCAATCTAAACTTGCAAGAGCGCACGCTAAGTGTTTCTTTTCTCTCTTTCCAGGTAGCAACCATTTCACGCCCTAATCAAGATAATAAAATATATCGCTTGACCGATCCGAATTCTTATTCGGGGCTGGGGAACATTGGTTCGGCTCTAACTTGTGACAACATTCATAAGTATGAGCAAGGGAAAGGGGATTGTATGGATTCCAAGGATACCCAGTTGAAGAAGAAGCATGGTTTTGCATCTACTTCAGGTGTTCTTGTAATTGAGAACTATTTTACGGTCAGCCCTACCTCCTGGGTACTTGATACCGTATCAGGATCTCATATCTGTAATTTATTACAGGGACTGAGAAAAAGTAGGAAAGTTGCACCGGATGATATGTCGCTCAGAGTAGCGAACGGAGCACAAGTTAATGCGGCAGCCGTCGGTGAATATCACCTAGTATTGCCAAATGGCAAGACTATGATTTTGAACGATTGCTACTATGTACCCTCCATGGTTTGCAACATCATATCAGTTTCTTTACTCGATAAAGATGGATATAACTTTGTTCTTGATAGAAATATCATGAACATTTACCTTCATAAGGTACTGGTTGCAGAGGGTACACTGTGTAATGGTATCTACGTTCTAAATCAGAATACAGTTCTCAATATACAAAACACACACAAGAGGAAGAATTCAAATACGAATGAATCCTACTTGTGGCATTGTAGACTTGGTCACATCGGAGAGAAAAGACTGAATAAGTTGCATAAAGATGGACTCTTGGATGCGTTCGAGTTTTCATCTTATGAAACTTGTCAGTCTTGTCCCAAAGGGAAGATGACCAAATCTCCTTTCACCGGACATGGAGAAAGAGCAGCAAAGCTCTTGGGACTCATACACAGTGATGTATGTGGTCCGATGTCTACACATGCAAGGGGTGGGTTCTCCTACTTCATCACATTCACTGACGATCTCTCTAGATTCGAATATGTGTATCTTATGAAACACAAATCTGAAGCTTTTGAGAAATTCAAGGAATTCAGAAAGGAAGTAGAGAACCAGACTGGCAAAAGTATCAAGATCCTCCGGTCTGATAGAGGAGGGGAGTACTTAAGCACGGAATTCTTAGATTACTTAAAAGAGAATGGTATTCTCTCTCAGCTTACTCCTCCTTATACACCACAGCACAACGGTGTTTCGGAGCGGAGGAATCGTACCATATTGGATATGGTTCGCTCCATGATGAGTAGTGCCGAGTTGCCTCTTTCATTTTGGGGATATACACTTCAAACTGCAGCGCATCTATTGAATCAAGTTCCATCCAAATCCGTGCCTAAGACTCCGTATGAAATATGGAGTGGTAAGAGTTTGTATCTTAAACGTATTAAGATTTGGGGTTGCCCAGCTTATGTCAAAAAGCAGAGCCCAGACAAACTTGAGCCACGGGCAGTTTTGTGTAAGTTTGTGGGATACCCAAAAGATTCAAATGGGTATCTATTCTACCATGCAGAGGAACAGAAGATAATTGTTTCAAGAAATGCCATATTTTTAGAAAAAGAATTTCTTGTTAAAAATATTAGTGGCAGCACGGTAGAACTGGAAGAAATTCCAGAAACACAAGCTTTAACAAAAGATTTGGTGGAACCGCTAGATTCAGTTACAACCAACGAACCTCAGGCACTCCGCGGATCTGGTAGGATTTCTCATCCGCCCGAGAGATACTACGGTTTTCTCGTAGACGAAGATCGAGAGGATTGCATCTTGGAAGAAAATGACCCTACCAGTTTCAGGCAGGCCATTATCAGTAGGGACTCTGATAAGTGGCAGGAAGCAATGCAATCCGAAATGGAGTCCATGTACGCCAATAAAGTGTGGACCTTGGATGTTGCTCCACCTAGGGTAAAACCCGTTGGATGCAAATGGATCTACAAAAGGAAACTTGGTGTAGATGGGCAGGTGGAAACCTATAAGGCTAGACTCGTTGCAAAAGGTTTTCGTCAAAGACCTGGTTTGGACTATGACGAAACTTTTTCTCCGGTGGCTATGCTCAAATCCATTCGGATCCTACTTGCCATTGCTGCCTTCCATGACTATGAAATCTGGCAGATGGATGTTAAAACGGCTTTTCTAAACGGTTGTTTGGAAGAGTGTGTTTATATGGATCAGCCAGAAGGTTTCATAGACAGTGGGAGCAGTGGGAAGGTGTGCAAGTTGCTTAAATCCATTTATGGATTAAAGCAGGCATCGCGGAGCTGGAACATCTATTTTGATGAGGCAATCAAGGAATTTGATTTCATCAAGAACGAAGATGAACCTTGTGTCTATAAGAAGATTGTAGGACGAACTGCCGTATTCCTAGTCTTGTACGTGGACGACATTCTTTTGATAGGAAATGACATTCCTATGCTACAATCGGTCAAGCTATTTTTATCACAACGGTTCTCCATGAAGGACCTGGGTGATGCCTCGTACATTCTGGGGATCAAGATCTATAGAGATAGATCCAAGAGACTACTGGGACTTTCGCAGTCCAGGTACATAGAGACCGTACTAAAGAGATTTAGTATGGAGGATTCCAAGCGCGGTAACATACCCGCATTGCACGAAATTACCCTCTCCAAGAAGATGTCTCCTAAGACTGACGAGGAGAGGGTTCGCATGAGCACTATACCCTACGCTTCGGCGGTAGGATCTATAATGTATGCGATGCTATGTACAAGACCAGATGTAGCTTACGCGCTGAGCGCGGTAAGCCGGTATCAGTCAGACCCAGGTGAGAACCACTGAACAGCAGTGAAGAACATTCTCAAGTACCTGAGAAGGACTAAGGAGATGTTCCTGGTTTACGGTAATGGAGACCTCAGGGTCAAGTCCTTTACCGATTCAAGCTTCCAGAGTGACAAAGATGACAGCAAGTCAGTCTCGGGTTTTGTGTTTACCCTCAACGGTGGGGCGGTATGTTGGAGGAGTTCCAAACAGGATACCGTCGCAGACTCGACGATGGAGGCTGAATACATTGCTGCAAGCGATGCCGCAAAAGAGGCGGTCTGGATGAAGAAGTTTATTAGTGAACTTCAGTTGGTTCCGTCCATTGTTGACCCAATACCTTTGTATTGCGATAACAATGGGGCTATAGCTTTAGCGAAGGAACCAAGGTCCCATCAGAAATCCAGGCACATCTTAAGGCGGTATCACCTGATCAGGGAGATCATTGATCGCCAGGAGATCGAGGTGCGGAGAGTGGACACAAAGGAAAACACAGCGGACCCATTCACGAAGGCCTTACCCCAGACTCAGTTCGAGCGGCTGATCGAGATGATAGGCCTTCGATACGCCAGTACATGGCCTTAGTGCAAATGGGAGATTGTTAGTGTATATGCCCTAGAGGCCATTACTGTATCATACTAGTATGTATATTACATGATGGAAGCTTGGGATATTCACAGTTGTACAGACAATCTTGCTCAATATAGTAGTATGCTACTTGGTTTGTCTCTGCTTTAATGTATACATGTGTGTTTCTTTATTATATCACTTATACGCATTAGTAGAGCCCTTAGGATCTTTGCTTGATTACCGGCGTTGTGATGGTAATCACACTCGTGGGGGCTGGGTAATCCACAAGCACATCCTTATACACGTCCCTAGTCATGGGATTATCGAGATAGGGCATCGATACTCCGGAGTAGACTAGCGTATGTGCTTCTCATCCCAGCATAGGAGACGGTCTGTCCCACAGCCGTCAGTACGTCGTACTTGAGATAGTATGAGGGTGCTCGTTAGGTTACGAGTACACTGGACAGGACTCGTCGGGAACTGATGGTTGGTATTATACCTATCGTCAGTTATCAGTTCCCAGGTGACATGAGTACAACTTAGTCCGCTGACTTGACACTGTCACTTCGCCTCGAGTGTGTTCCCACTGTTCTTTGACTACTACCCTACCACGGCTCTACTGAGTCGTGCAAACATGTGGTAGTTGGGTGCAGTCCCGAAGCACTTGGAGGCAGTGACGGTTAGACAGGATTCGTCTCTCCCGGTATTGAGGGTTGACATCGCGCTGTGTCTAGGAGAGCCATTACACGAGTAGTCTCTGGCCAGGGCAAGCGAGATATACTGGTAGGTTTCTAGTGTTATCTCAGGGTGTTCTGGGTTTCACTCTGACACGACTTGTATCGCTATTAGGGGACTGACGTTTACCGCCCCTAGGCCCGCCATGCGATGTATCAGACGAACAGACCGGACTGTACGGAGATTGTCACATACAGGCTCAGTAGGAGTTCGGATGGGTTTACCTCATCGGCCTTCTTATCGACATCTACTTGGGGACCGTTACGTACAGCTATTGCCGCTTGCGGTCTGTGGTTAAACCCACTGCCAGCGTAGTGTCGAGTCTTTAGAGTCCCACACAGAGAGTTTCCCTGCACTGAGCGAAACGTGCAGAGGCCGTATGGTTTTACGGCAGGGCAACGATCACTTACGTGCACCTGTGTGCGTATGCTGTTCGGGCAGGCAATACTAGTGGGCTTTGGTTTAAGCCAGATCCTAGTATTGCACAGATGGATTTGTTTTGTCTTCTGTGCATCCGCATTCTACGGAAAGCGGATGCGGGTATGTATGCACAGTTTTGAGGAGAAATGAAGGAGGAGGTGCTCCATTAGGGTTTTGGCAGTTGGTTCGGCCAAAACCGTAATGTGGCACACTCATTAGGGTTTTGACAATTCGTTTGGTCAAAACCGTTATGAGCCGGAGACATTGTTTACTGATCCTTTTAGTGATAGATTAGTGATGGCTAATTGCATTGACCATTTGACCACTTAGATCTCTCTTGACTTCGTTGACCCGTTGACCATGTTGACCATTGACCTTCAAGAGAGATCCACACTCTCCTTTCATTTTCTTTTTATTTCTTGTGTTATGATAATGGTCAATTCAATGTGCCATCAACTTTTATCATGATAGGATTAGTAATGATGATTTTGTGTATTATTGCAACCATGGTTCATTTCATTTTGGCTTAATCTTTTCATTATTCTATTCTCATTCTCTCTCTTGAAGTGAGAAGAAAAAGAAAAGCTCCATGGTTGCTAAGTTTCTCCTTCTTCCTCCTCTTGATCTCATCTTTTGATCTCATGCGTTGAGAGAAAAAGATCCCACAAAGACAAACACATCCATACATCCCTCTACACATCCTAGGGCTTCTAGACTAGCAATCTTATTGCCCTAGTTACCTCGGCTCAAAGTGGAGCTCGGTGTACATCTCTCGTGTGGATCGTCTTCGACTCAAGGAGGCCGCGGAGGTGACCAAAGTCCGGATCAACCCTCGGAGCAAGCAAGGAGAAGAACAATAAGGAGAGAAGGAGTTCAAGTTAAGGTATAACCCCTAACCGAGTAGATAAATCTCTAGTTAGGATGCTAGTGTGTTGTTTAGCAAAGATCCGGCTTTTCGGTCCATGTTACCATGCTTAGAAAATTTTTGTTTTACCGATTCTGCAACCCCAAAAGTACCGGGAGAGGTAACGTGGACCTAACAGTGGTATCAGAGCCTAACTAAACACACCCTAGCATGTTAGCAAAGTATTTAGAATTTCGACCGGACGAAAAACGGCAAAACACCCCGGAATTTCAAGTTTCTGCCGATTTTTTTTCTGTTCAAAAATTAATAAATCATGCACTAAAAATCGGCTCAGGCTTTTGTTAGAAAACTGGAGAAATTTGACCCCCTAACTCGACTAAAGCGCCGCGGTTCCGCGGCATAAGCTTGCTTATGCCGTGGAACCGCGGCCGATTTAACTTAGTTGGGGGATCTGCTTCCTGCAGTTTTCTTAGATGGGTATTTTGGGATTTTTACAATATGACTTTTCTGCCCAGATTTTCCAGAAAGCAAAATTTGTTTTTGGGGCTTAAAAATCCGTATTTTTGGTCGATGTTCTGTAGACTTTGGCTAATGGTTATATCTGTAATGTTATATCTGTATTGAATGTCTGCTAATCGCTATACGTCGATTAGTGGGGGTTATACACATCTGTGATCTGTGTTGTTGATGGTTTGTGTATATGAACTCGTTGGATTGTCGCGGATGATAGCCAGGGTGGATGTGAGATGAGAGTTTCTTTTTCTTTCATTCATGTAATAAATTTGTAAATTGATGTAATATTATTTGTATGGCCGCACAACCGGGTCGGGGTTGTAGCCGTCATTGTATAATTCTTTTTACTGTTTTTGCTCCTAAGATAGACCCATGGAGGGGGTGCACAAACTACCGGGTATCTCGAAGTGCCGAGTGGCCTACTCACGGTGTTGAGGGAGGTTGCTTCGCTTCGGGTACTTGGCGGGTAGTTTGCCGCACCCGTAGGGGTCTTGGGTGGGGTATTGGCTATTCATCGCGACCGTGTAATCCGTTTTTCGTTGCAGACTCGAACGAATCGCGGGTTCCTAGTATATCCAAAGTGTTCATCTGTGATCTGGATTGGCTATCATTGCTATATATCTATATATAATAACTATTTAGGCGTTGCTTATGTTTTTCAGCCGCGCTAGCCCAGCCCCCGCTCTGTCGTTAGTTAAGTAACCTAACGGGTGGTGATGGGGCCCAGTGGCGAATGCGAATGGCATAAGCGTACGTCATATTTTGGTTGTTTTCTGCAATGGTAGGATTTAAATGATGGGACGCATTAAAAGAACTAATCCAAGAAAATAAACCTAAAAGACGTTGTTGGGGACGTCCAGGTTAGTGACCTCGGCTTGCCCGTTGCATTGGGGATGTGCGACCGTAGCAAATTTCATGAGGATGTGATATACGCTGCAGAATTCCTTGACTTCTTCGTTTTCGAAGTTGGTCCCATGGTCGGTGATGATACACCTCGGGATGCCGTACCGAAGTATCACGTTATTCTACAGGAACTTAATAGTCGTGGTTGTTTCCCCCAATCAGAGCAAAGCTCTGTTCAAATTCAAATTTTGAAATGAAGCAATGCTTCATAGCAGCGCCAAGTGCGCTGCGCCCTAAGCAGCGCACCATGTGCAAAGCACGTGTGCGCTAGCGCTAAAAGCGCTGTAGTATAAGTAGCGCACCGCATGCAAACCACGTGTGCGCTAGCGCTAAGTGCGCTGCACTTTCAGCAGCGCACCGCATGCAAAGCACGTGTGCGCTAGTTCTAAGAGCGCTGCACTGCGCTAGCGCTAAGAGCGCTGCACTTTAAGAAGCGCGCCACGTGCCAAGCACGTGTGCGCTAGCGTTAAATGCGCTGCACTCAAAGCAGCACACCATTTACAAAGCACGGGTGCGCTAGCGCCGGAACTAAAATCTCTCCACCGTCAGATCAAAAGATCTAATAAGGATGATAAATCATCAATTAATCAGAATAAAATTCTGTTAAGAAAAGATTTCTCAAAATCTTTCCAAACAAAAAGATTGTGCTCTATAAATCAGAGCACCGTTGGATCAATGATCCGTTGGTGATTAAAAATCACTTAAATACAGAATAAATTCTGTGTGGGGAAAAATTTCTCAATCTTGTTAAAAACAAGAAGATTTCCTTCTGTAAATCAGAAGCCCTTGGATTAAAGATCCAACGGTGGAGAAATCCCTAAATCAATTGGAGAAAAGATCTCCTTAACTGATTGAACAAATCGGCCTTCGCTATAAAAGGGACCTAAGACTTCAAGTCTCAGGAGACACATAGAAACAAATAGAAGAACCCTTCCACAAATCTTGAGAAATCTCAGAAAAAAGAGCAAAGCTTTCGGAAGAAGAAGAACATTTCTTCAAGGTAAAAAGAACAGAAAGACGAAATCATCTCATATAAAAAAGAAGAATTCACTTCTTTTTCACAGATTACAGATCTATAAGACAAATTGTCTTTCAGAGATCATGAACATCTCACTATAAAATAAAAGGGAGAAGAATAAGTCAATTCTCTTAGGATCAAAGATCCATAAAGGCAAAACCTTTAATCAAAATAAGAGATTGAAACATCTCCTATAAAATAAGAACTTTGTTCTTAGAACCTTGAGACAAAGTCTCTTTTAGACAAGAATTTATTTCTTAGATCATAAAACTGATCAGATAGCGCTTTGCACTCTTGGACTGCCGCTCAGCACCAAGCGCACCACGTGCTCCTCACGTGTGCGCCACTTAACAAATAGAGATTTGCGCTCATAAACTGGCGCAATGCACCCATTATCTGGCGCTTAGCGCCAAGCGCGCCACATGTTCTTCACGTGTGTGCTACCCAGCAGAAGCGCACTGCGCTCATTAACTGGCGCCGACGCCAAGCGTGCCACGTGTCCCTCACGTGCGCGCTGATAGAACATAAACTGTTCTTTAATAAGGCACAGAGCCATAATGAATGCTCAGCATTCAATAAGAGACAAAAAATTGTCAGAATTCAAATTAATACTCAGAATTGTCAAATGTTTAAACAATCTAATTGAATGGGCCGAGCCCAAAGTGGCCGCAGAACCCTCATTCAGATTTAACTGAGCCCATGTGCTCATAATTCAGATTAATTGATCTTAGTCCCAAATTGGACTACAGATCTCCCAATCAACTTTGGTTCAAGGGTACATCTCTTCACTCCTCTGATATTTATCGTTGTAATCTTTTAATGTCTTCAGAGAGGTGACGGGTCCTGATAACCGATCATTCCATGGACTGTGGGGTCTTTAAACTCATGGACTATAACGTCCTTAAACTTATGGACCATGATGTCCCTAAACTAAACCCTACAGACTATGATGTCTTTAAACTGGACTGTGAGGTCCTTAAACTCATGGACTATGATGTCCTTAACCTCCATAGACTAAGACGTCTTTAAACTGGACTGTGGGGTCCTTAAGCCCATGGACTATGATGTTCTTAATCTCGGACTATGGGGTCCTTAAACCTATGGACTATGATGCCCTTAACCTTTACAGACTATGATGTCTTTAAATTGGACCGAGATGTCTTTAAACTAACAATGGTTCGTAATGTCCTTAAACTAATTATGGACCGCAAAGTCTCTAAACTAAACAATAGAGCCCAGATGCTCTTTTGTTGGATCTAAATGATCCTGTTAAGTTGACCTTAGTCTAAAATAAGGCTAATGTGTCCTTAACAAACGTTAAGTTGATCTTAGTCTAAAATTATACTAACGTATCCTTGATGAATGTTTAAGTTGATCTTAATCTCAATGAGACTAACGATCCGTAAACCCAACCCAAACCCAAATCTAAGAAAATACGGATTTGGACTAATCCATGCCCTACGGGCGACGACATAAATTAGTCTCCGTATACAATCCACGGGCAACCAAAAATCAAAGAAACACACACAACACGAAGTGACCTTCTGGAGCAGGAGAAAGTGGTTACCGCGATGCGGTAGCGTAATTAACTGCAGGGGCTTGTGTTCATCACAGAATACTGCATTTTATACCGCCCATTCTTACGCTCGGTTGTTTATAGGTAGATGCTTTTAATCCGTGTTTGTTACATATTTGCAGGATACAGGTTCTCGGTTTTAAAACGGTGAAATTCATGGAAAACACGACAAAATCCGGGTTCCTGCCAACCACAGATAAAACACGGTCTCCGCTCTTCATCCGTATGTTGCCAGATACCAGTTTAGGGAGACGAAATGTCAAATCAATGTCGTTTTCATGCACAAGGCTCAATGGCAACAACAAGTTCCAAGAAATCTACGCGGAGCTCGAGGCAATCATGACAAAAACATCCACAAAAAAGTCCACCTTTCCTCAACAGAAATTCTGGAAGAAATGTGAAAGTATTTTCAGAAAATACATATACCAGACAAGAGGGGACAAGAAACCAGGGAAGCACCCAAAAGACCACGACCTAACTCACCTAGATAGCCGCGGATCCGCGGCCAATAGGGGGTATTGGCCGCGGATCCGCGGCCAAGTGGGCCCCTCATTCTGTCGTTTTTCATGGGCACTTTGGGTACTTCATTTTATGTCAGAATTTGCCCCTAGGGTTTCATTTCCCTGCCTATAAATACAGCAGATCTGAGCCAAGCCAAGGGTCCAATTTTGTGTCCACTCTTTTGTAGTTTTTTGTATAGTTCTTCTTCTTCTTCTTCATTCTTTTTCCATGAAAATTGTAGTGAGAGCTTTTTGAGTGGGAGATCAATGAAGATGAGGGTTTTGTATCATTCTCTTTTGTTTCTTCTTCCCCTTGAGATTCTTGCTTTCTCTTGATCATTCAACCTCTTCATTGAGCTTGAATGGTTAAGGGTTAGTTATTGATCTCAAGGGTCGTATTCTTTCATGGAATTAGCACTTCATTTCACATGCGTTCTCTACCCTTCCCTTGATCTTGCAACCTCTTGATTGAGCTTGCAAGTTTAAGGGTTGGCTATTGATCACATGCTTGTCTTGAGTCCTAGTTTCTTGTTGTTTTTATTTCTTATTTATTACTTGCTTTTTATTACCTTTCTTTTTATTACTTGCTTATTATTATCTTGCTTTACTTTCATGCACTTAAATTCCATGCACTTAATTACTTGTAATCTTTTCTTTTCTTTGTTCTTTTCTTTTGCTCTCTTTTGTTCATTTTGTGAAATGTTGTAATTATTATTGTTAAGAAGAAATACGATATTATAAGTTAAAGATTTTCTTTTCTCTTTTCCTTTTCCCGTTATTTTCCTTTGAACTCCGCCCAAACCATACGCAAGCGCTCCGTTAGGCACCCTACCCTGACAAGGTAACGGTGATTCCTAACCGCGACCGGTTGCGTTCGGTTTGGCCGGAGGCGAAAGCAAGAGACAAGAACGGAAGGACAAAGGTAAATAAGCCGTATTCCACGAATACCGCGCTTAAATCCCTTAATCCACGTTGTTGCCAATTACTCTAGCTTCAATTGGTCAAGACTCGGCTCAAAGGTTTCGAGTACGGATTTCTTTAGCTTATAATCTCGTATCTTTTTCTTAACAACTTTATACTTGCAAATAATACACATAGGTTAGTCTCGAACAAACTCATACAAATTCTTTATTGACTCGTCTAAAGCAAGAACGGACATACAACCATCTCCCTGTGGACCGACCCGTGCTCAACCGGCTAGCTGCATAGCGACACCGTCCTGATCGCGGTTATACTTTAATTCTTTGAAAATCCGACACGCCAAAAGCGTGCGATCAAATGGCGCCGTCGCCGGGGAGACGGTAGCGTATTTTCTTTCTTGTTATTCGGGTTAATATTCTTTTTGTATATATTTATAAATATTAAAAAAAAATATCTTTTTGTTTTTTTTTTGATAATTTTTGTGGGCAAGTGTGCAGATTTTTGCGTATTTGCAAACTGCGATTGTGGGGAGCAAAGTGTGCATTCAAGGCAAAGGTGATTACGAAGTACAGTGCCAAAGATCCGGGTAGTTTGACCCGCGCAAGCGAACCTTTCAAGCTTACCGGATTTGATTCAACGGGGGTTTCCTGACCCAAAACTTAACGGTACGTATTTTACTAACACCTTCTTCTCAAATCCGACGCATCCAATATACTATTCTTTGCAGGATTCTTTGCAAGTTCGCTAGCAAACGCTAAAAATTGACTAACCCGTATTTGTTGCAGTGCCGCGCTTAAACTAAAAAAAAACAATTTTTTGATTCTTTATAGAATTTTTATTGAATTGTGCATTGCATCAATTAATACGGACTTAAGAGCAAGCGAACCCCACAACATACGGTAAAGGATTTCATCACCTTTTCCGTGGCCCACAAATCACGAACTTGAGCATAACGTATTACCCGCACAAATTCTAAAAGAAATTAGACTTTAAGCCTTAAGGACTTCGCGCTCACTAGGAGAAGTTAACTGTGTTTAGAACCTCGCTTAACGGTATATTGTTTACGGGGTGTCTAGGAAAGTGTTAACGGCGCAACCGCCAAAAGAGAAAGGGTTATTTAATTAAGGAACTTCGCGAAAGCGTTGGAAAACCTCCCCTTATCTCTGCACTTACCTGGCCTCGTGATCAGTGTATCTTGAGCCCGTTTCTCGACACAGTTTTACTTCGACAATCAAGTTCTGGAGCAGGTCTAGTTGACCTAGGTGAACCCTAGAACGATTAGGTGTGTGGTATTTTTGTGTCGTGATTATTTTGTCCATATTCTTTTTGTGTGTATACCTTCATTCTTTTGTTAATATATAACTAAAAAAAAATCACATTTTTTCCCCTTCCTTTTCTCTACCTTTTTCTCTCTCTCTTCATATCATGGGTACTCCACCTCGCAAAACTCTTGCCGAACTTTGGTACCCACAACCAGACATTACTTCCTACGGTTCTTGTTTTGGTCGAACTTCGAACGATCCATCCATGCCAAAAATTTCTTTGAAAGATCGGATAGACGCGTCTAGGACGAACAACTGGACCCCGCAATCCACTTCGTATCAACCGTTTCAAACATTCACACCTTCTTGCGTTGATACCCCTTTTGAAAATCCAGTTGTAACCCCGAGACCTATGTCTATTGCTGAACGTATTGAACAATCTCGTAGCCGATCTTTCACTCCTTTCACCACTACAAATTCTTGGGATCAACAATTCCATTCACCTTCTTATCCCAATGTCGATCCCACTCCTGTCCAGCCATTCAATTCCTACCAGTCCTACCCAACTTATACACCTTCCCTAGACATTGCTTCTACACCGCCTTTTGGGAGTTTTCAGTATCCAAACAACTTTGAATCTTTTACTGAAACCCCTTCACAACCTATGTCTAGTCTTGAGCGAACTTTGGAAGACTTTAGGGTAGCGTCAAGCCAACAGATGATGGATTTGAATGCGTCCATGGCCTCTCTCATACAACCTACTGACCCGATAGCTAGTTTCCAACTAGCTCCTAATTTTTCAATGTATGATGAGGCAGCAGGACAGGCTGTGAATTTGAGTGGAGAGAGTAAGCTATACCCCCTTCCGAATCAAGCCTACCCGGTTCAAATTGAATCCCACAACTCCTGTGTTGAAAGTCTATCAAGTGTCCCAAATGAATTATCAGTTGAAGATAGAATGTTTAATGAGTTGTGCGACTTTGTAGTGTTTGATTTGCCCGATTGTGAAGGGACCTTGCCAAGTGAAACCACACCCAATCCTTTTGACCTCTACACCTCCATCTTAGAACCTGAATTGATTAATATCCATGCTTTGGTTGAGGTGTCAGAGAATTTTGATTTTCACTTGATTAAGGATATTGACGCTGGGAATATTTTGGATGATGAACCCGTAGATTTGGCTGAGTTTGTCTCTTCAAATCATCATCCCGAGTCATTAAATGTTTTTCCCGAACCCCATATGCGTCTGGACTTTGATGAAATATGCATGGATGAGCTTAACTTTGAGGAGAATTTTGAGGATATTTTTGAGGATGAAACAGTTCTAGATGATGAGTCGGATTTTCCAATTCATCCTGTTCCTTTCACTGACTGTGTACACCCTCCAGAACCCTTAACCGATACCCTTCCTCAACCACTTCCCTCCATCCTTTCCATCATTCCGACCTTGCAAGAACTCGTATCACTTACATTTCATATGTCTGGTTTACCAAGTTCGGCGTACCCATGGCTTCTTACGAATCTTGAGGGATTTGATCCAATCTCTCGACGGGTTAATAGATTAGCACAATCGCTGTTTACATATCGCTCATCACAAATTGCGCTAATCTATTCACTCCATTTGCACCCTCAAGTTCGTACTCCACTTCTTTTTCCCCTCCGCCATTCTTCTTCTTATATACCTAGACCGTATACCACTTCTATCTCAATACGGTCTCGCGTATTCTCCCTCTCTTTTCTCTACGCCTTCTTCCACCAACCTGTACATTATAGCGATAAAATCTTTGAATGGTTGGTGCTCACTTTTGGCCTGTGCAAGGCCTTGTATAGCTTGATACTATTCTCTTTCCCCCCTAATCCTGAACTTCAACGCTTAGCAGTGGAAACACTGTTTTACTTAAGTTTGGGGGGGACTCCTTTTTTGTATATATTTTTTTTGTTTTCCTTTTTGTTTTGTATATAATTTGTTTCTAGGGAGCGCCGACAATTTTGACCCTCTTGGTATAGCCTGACAGTGAGGGCACTGTCAAGTTTAAGTTTGGGGGTGTGCTCGGTAAGCTTTCTTCCTTCGCATTCATTTGTATATTTTGCATTTGCATACCTTATTTAAAAACCCATAAAAATCGAAAATTTTTCCAAAAAAATATAAAAACTTTGTCGTCAAGTTAGCTAATAGGGTAACTTAGATCTTTATTCCAAAAGTTCAGTTGATATGATAGAAATAACTAAATTCTAGGCTTAGGATTTGAAAACCCTTAAAATAACCCTCATTCTGTCTAACTTTGGTAAGTATACGTCCTTACAGTTTTTTTTTTTTTTTGAGAAATAGGTAATCTTGAGTTCAGTTCTTGAGTTAAGTCAAGATGAAGGGAAAGTATTGAAGCTTTACCGGAGGATAAGTCTGAAAAATAGTTTCTTTTCTTGAGTTCAAATTTAGAAAGTATATACCCTACAAACTGCACATACACGCACCTTGAAACTTGGGATAGTAGATGATACCTAGAAATACTCTTGCCTGAAAGCCTAGTATGAAAGAAAAAACGGTATTTAAAGCTAAACACCAAAAGAGCATGTTGAAAAATATATCCGGTCTTGAAAAAGAAAAAGAAAAAGAAAAAGAAAAAGAAAAAATAGAATAAAGTCAAGACCTGGAAACTGCTATTTACGCTTTAATGTTCACACATTCAGTAATCGGCCGTTAGTGCCTCAAGAAGCATTAATAGTCGCATGAAAGGTGTGTGAGCAAATCCGTCCATCCTTAATGAAAAGAAGTAGTATTAGGTATTAGGGCAAGGGTATTATAGCTTGAATTGAATTCTTGAGTGTAGGGGTGCAAATACACACACACGTAGGGGTATACAATCGATGTTTGAATAAGAGATAGAAATGAAGAATAAGACTTGTGTTTTCTGTAAAGTTGATAAAAATCCCTGATTTGAGGCCACACTTTAGAAGGAAAACTCAGGAGAACCGACATCTTTCTAAACTTTTTTGGAACATATATAATCTAAGGGTAAATAGATAGGAGGTGTGAAAAATAAGGGTTGGATATTTCTAACTTAGGATGATAGAGTTTCTAACGTAATTACTAAACTGTAGGAGTAGAATCGATGTTAACTTATGAAACTAGCTTGATGGGATTTTGTGGGTAGTATCCGCTGAAAACCCTCAGGAGACAACACTCCTCCTACTAGGGACACCTAGAGGTTTAACGGCTTGTTGCACGTGCTCAGTGCAATCGCGTTCCCTGCGAAAGTGCGGTTAGGATTTTATTTTTTGTGAATAATTGGTTTTGCTCGGGACGAGCAAAAGTTAAGTTTGGGGGTATTTGTTCATCACAGAATACTGCATTTTATACCGCCCATTCTTACGCTCGGTTGTTTATAGGTAGGTGCTTTTAATCCGTGTTTGTTACATATTTGCAGGATACAGGTTCTCGGTTCTAAAACGGTGAAATTCATGGAAAACACGACAAAATCCGGGTTCCTGCCAACCACAGATAAAACACGGTCTCCGCTCTTCATCCGTATGTTGCCAGATACCAGTTTAGGGAGACGAAATGTCAAATCAATGTCGTTTTCATGCACAAGGCTCAATGGCAACAACAAGTTCCAAGAAATCTACGCGGAGCTCGAGGCAATCATGACAAAAACATCCACAAAAAGTCCACATTTCCTCAACAGAAATTCTGGAAGAAATGTGAAAGTATTTTCAGAAAATACATATACCAGACAAGAGAAGACAAGAAACCAAGAAGCACCCAAAAGACCACGACCTAACTCACCTAGATAGCCGCGGATCCGCGGCCAATAGGGGGTATTGGCCGCGGATCCGCGGCCAAGTGGGCCCCTCATTCTGTCGTTTTTCATGGGCACTTTGGGTACTTCATTTTATGTCAGAATTTGCCCCTAGGGTTTCATTTCCCTGCCTATAAATACAGCAGATCTGTGCCAAGCCAAGGGTCCAATTTTGTGTCCACTCTTTTGTAGTTTTTTGTATAGTTCTTCTTCTTCTTCTTCATTCTTTTTCCATGAAAATTGTAGTGAGAGCTTTTTGAGTGGGAGATCAATGAAGATGAGGGTTTTGTATCATTCTCTTTTGTTTCTTCTTCCCCTTGAGATTCTTGCTTTCTCTTGATCATTCAACCTCTTCATTGAGCTTGAATGGTTAAGGGTTAGTTATTGATCTCAAGGGTCGTATTCTTTCATGGAATTAGCACTTCATTTCACATGCGTTCTCTACCCTTCCCTTGATCTTGCAACCTCTTGATTGAGCTTGCAAGTTTAAGGGTTGGCTATTGATCACATGCTTGTCTTGAGTCCTAGTTTCTTGTTGTTTTTATTTCTTATTTATTACTTGCTTTTTATTACCTTGCTTTTTATTACTTGCTTATTATTATCTTGCTTTACTTTCATGCACTTAAATTCCATGCACTTAATTACTTGTAATCTTTTCTTTTCTTTGTTCTTTTCTTTTGCTCTCTTTTGTTCATTTTGTGAAATGTTGTAATTATTATTGTTAAGAAGAAATACGATATTATAAGTTAAAGATTTTCTTTTCTCTTTTCCTTTTCCCGTTATTTTCCTTTGAACTCCGCCCAAACCATACGCAAGCGCTCCGTTAGGCACCCTACCCTGACAAGGTAACGGTGATTCCTAACCGCGACCGGTTGCGTTCGGTTTGGCCGGAGGCGAAAGCAAGAGACAAGAACGGAAGGACAAGGGTAAATAAGCCGTATTCCACGAATACCAAGCTTAAATCCCCTAATCCACGTTGTTGCCAATTGCTCTAGCTTCAATTGGTCAAGACTCGGCTCAAAGGTTTCGAGTACGGATTTCTTTAGCTTATAATCTCGTATCTTTTTCTTAACAACTTTATACTTGCAAATAATACACATAGGTTAGTCTCGAACAAACTCATACAAATTCTTTATTGACTCGTCTAAAGCAAGAACGGACATACAACCATCTCCCTGTGGACCGACCCGTGCTCAACCGGCTAGCTGCATAGCGACACCGTCCTGATCGCGGTTATACTTTAATTCTTTGAAAATCCGACACGCCAAAAGCGTGCGATCAGCTTGCGCCTGTAGGGAAGAGTGTTCCCACAATCAAAAACCCCTCAAACGAGGAGGAATCTGACTAAGTCTGCTACACCGGCCGCATCCGTCCAAACCTCCGATATACGGTGTCATAAATCAACTTGACATCTTCCGAGAGGTGGACTAATAAAACCTAATAGCATCTGCCCCCAAATTTGACATCGAGAGAATTCGGCGGTAAACAGATTCAATTATGAAGGGAATAAAAGTTCCCCAAATCCCTTAAGAGCAATGCTCTGTAAGGAAGATGAAACAATCCATCAAGAAACCCTAAAGAGCAAAGCTCTGTTAAAGGGTTAGGGATCTTTTAAGATCTAAGATCTAACAAGAGCAAAGCTCTGTTGAGAAACCCTAAAAAGGTTTTCTTGAAGATCTATGATCTGAGAAGAGCAAAGCTCTGTTAATGAGTGAAACCCTAAATTATTTAATGATCTACTCAAAGATTTAATTTTTACCTAAGATTTTGACAGAGTTCTGTCCTTAAGAAAATTCTTAAGATGAAGAGCTATGCTCTGCAAGAAAATAAAAATTCTCAGAAGAAAGAAGATGAACCGAAGTCATCTTAAGGGCCAAGAGTCCTATTTATAGGCATTGAGATGTCGTTTCAACTTCTGAGTTGATCCAATGGCGCAGATGCTGCCACCGCTGCACTCACATGTAGGCCACGTGAGCGCAACGGTGGGGGGCATTTGTTTCCCTCAATCATAGCAGTACTCTGTTTAAAATTCAAATTTTGAAATAAAGCAACGCTTCATAGCAGTGCCAAGTGCACTGCGTCCTAAGTAGCGCACCATGTGCAAAGCACGTATGCGCTAGCGCTAAGAGCGCTGTGGTATAAGCAGCGCACCACGTGCAAAGAACGTGTGCGCTAGCACTAAGTGCGCTGCACTTTAACTAGAACACCGCGTGAAAAGCACGTGTGCGCTAGCGCTATGAGCGCTGCACTATAAGCAGCGCACCACGTGCAAAGCACGTGTGGGCTAGCGCTAGGTGCGCTGCACTTTAAGCAGCGCACAACGTGCAAAGTACGCGTGCGCTAGCGCTAGGTGCGCTGCACTTTAAACAGCGCACGTGCAAAACACGTGTGCGCTAGCGCTAATGTACTGCATTCTAAGCTGCGCCCCACGTGGAAAGCACGGATGCGCTAGCACTGAAACTAAAAGCTCCTCACCGTTAGATCAAAGATCCAATAAGGTTGATAAATCATCAATTAATCAGAATAAAATTCTTTTAAGGAAAGATTCCTCAAAATCTTTCCAAACAAAAAGATTGTGCTCTGTAAATCAGAGCACCGTTGGATCAATGATCCAATGGTAATTAAAAATTACTAAAATACATAATAAATTCTGTGTGGGGAAAGATTTCCCAATCTTGTTAAAAACAAGAAGATTGCCTTCTGTAAATCAGAAGCCCTTGGATCAAAGATCCAACGATAGGGAGATCCCCAAATCAATTAGAGAAAAGATCTCCTTAACTGATTGAACAAATCAGCTTTCACTATAAAAGGGACCTAAGACTTCAAGTCTCGATACAGAGAGAACAGATAGAGGAACCCCCCACAAACTTTGTGAAATCTCAGAAAGAAGAGCCAAGCTCTCGGTGGAAGAAGAAGATTTTCTTCAAGATAAAAATAAACAGAGAGATGAAATCATCTCATATTAAAAAAAAAGAATTCACTTATTTCTTTAAGATCATAAATCTATAAGACTAAGGTCTTTTATACAAGGAGATCATGGACATCTCATTATAAATTAAAAGGGGGGGAATAAGTCAATTCTTTTAGGATCACAGATCCATAAAGGCAAATTCTTTCATCAACATAAGAGATTGAAATATCTCCTATAAAATAAAAACTTTTGTTCTTAGAATCTTGAGACAAAATCTCTTACAAACGAGAATTTATTTCTCAGATCATAAAATTGATCAAATAGCGCTTTGCGCTCATAAACTAGCGCTTTGCGCTCTTGGGCTGGCGCTCAGCGCCAAACGCACCACGTGCTCCTTACGTGTGCGCCACTTAACAGATAGCGCTTTGCGTTGTTTGGCTGGCGCTCAGCGCCAAGCGCACTACGTGCTCCTCACGTGTGCGGCACTGAACAGACAGCGCTTTGCGCTCATAAACTGGCGCAATGTGCCGATTATCTGGCGCTTAGCGCCAAGCACGCCACGTTTTTCTCACCTGTGCGCTGATAGAACATAAACCGTTCTTTAAAATAAAGCCCTAGAGCTATGATGAATACTCAGCATTCAATAAAATACAAAAATATTATCAGAATTCAAATCAATGCTCAGCATTGTCAAATGTTTAACATTTTAACTGAGTGGGCCGAGTCCAAGTTGGCCATAAACCCCTCATTCAGATTAAATGAGCCCATATGCTCATAAATCTCAGATCTTAGTCCCAATTGGACTACAGATCTTCCAACCAAAATTGGTTCAAGGGTACATCTCTTCACTCCTCTGATATTTGTCGTTTTAATCCTTCAACGTCTTCAGAGAGGTGACGGGTCCCGACAACCATACATTCCATAGACTCTAACGTCTTTAAATTGGACTGTGGGGTCCTTAAACCCATGGACCATGAAGTCCTTAACCTCGGACGGTGGGGTCCTTAAGCCCATGGACTATGATGTCCTTAACCTTGGACTGTGGGGTCCTTAACCCCATGGACTATGATGTCCTTAAACCTTACAAACTATGACATCTTTAAACTGGACTATGATGTCCTTAAACTTTATGGACTGTGGGGTCCCCAAACTCATAGACTATGATGTCTTTAAACCGGACTGAGATGTCCTTCAACTAACATTGGACCGTAATGTCCTTAAACTATTATGGACCGCAATGTCCCTAAACTAAACAATAGAGCCCAAATGCTCTTTTATTGGATCTAAATGATCCTGTTAAGTTGACCTTAGTCTAAAATTAGACCAACGTGTCCTTAACAAATGTTAAGTCGATCTTAGTCTAAAATTAGACTAATATATCCTTAATGAATGTTTTCGTTGATCTTAATCTCAATGAGATTAACGATCCTTAAATCCAACCCAAACCCAAATCTAAGATAATATGGATTTGGACTAATCTACGCCCTACGGGCGACGACATAAATTAGTCTCTGTATACAATCCACGGGCAACAAAAAATAAATACACATGACACGAAGTGACCATCTGGAGCAGGAGAAAGTTGTTATCGTTGCACGATAACGTAATTAACTGCAGGGGCTTGCGCCTGCAGGGAAGAGCATCCCCACAATCAAAAACCCTTCACATACGAGAGGGAATCTGACGAAGTCTGCTACAACGGTCGCATCCATACAAACCTCCGATATACAGTATCATAAATCAACTTGGCATCTTCGGAGAGGTGGACGGATAGACCCAATAGCATCTGCCCCTAAATTTGACATCGAGAGAATTCGGCAGTAAATAGATTATGGCACACCCGGTGGGACCTTTTCCACTTTCCACTCTACACTTCGTATGTCGTGTTCGCGAACGAATCGCGGTTTGATATGGTTGCCCTTGAATTCGAGGTACTAAGATTTGGTGTCTTATTCCCGTGCAGATCAATGGCTTCCAACTGCACCAACGGCAACAATTGCAACAACTCCCGCTATGTCCTCGCAGGAGGAGTGACTTATGGGCCTCAAGCGGCCCCCGTTTTCACAATACTGGTGGAACAAGTGACCCAAGCCACCACTGGGCTATTCTTCGGGACCATGATCCCGCCAACAAGCTTCAACGCCCATACACCATTGCAAGAAGCTCAAAGGAAGTCGGTCTTTGATCTGTTGGATATAGTGCCCTCAAAGTCAATTATTGGATCGCGGGCACATGATTGCAATGATTGAGGGAGGACCTATGCCGGTAGGACAGTCTTACTCAAGATAATAGTATGCTATCTGGTTTATCTTTATCATCGTGTACTGCTTTAGGTGACCTTACAGGTCGCTATTACACGTTGATAGAGCCCTTAGGATTCTTTCTTGACTGTCAGCAGTATGATGGCGATCATATACGTGGGAGCTGGGGTCTATAAGAACATCCTTAAAAGGTCCCTAGTCGAGGGAGTTTCGAGACAGGGCATCGATACTCCAGAGTAGACTAGTGTATACAGTCGAGACCCCGACGAAGGGTGGTGGCTGGTCTAACAAGCCATTGGTGTCAGTTGGTTCACCTAAGATGTATACAGGTGCTCATTGGGTTATGAGTACACCGGACAGGACTTGCCGGGAGCATGCTAGTTGGTATTATACCTGACGTCAGATAGCAGTTCCCTGGTGACATGTGTACATGTTAGTTCATCGACCTGAGATCGTCATTTGTCTCGTGTGAGTTCCCACTGTGCTTTGATTACTACCCTACGACGGCTCAAAGGAGTCGTGCAAATAGGTTTTAGTTGGGTACAGTCCCGAGCCACATGGAGGCAGTGAGCGGATCGGCAGGGGTTTCGTCTCTCCCGGTATTGGGGGTGAGATCACGCTGTGTCTAGGAGAGCCATTACACGAAGTCCTTGACCAAGGAAGGAGATTTACTGGTAGGTATTCCAGTAGTATCTCAGGGTGTTCTAGGCTACACTCCGACACGATTTGTACCGCTTTTGGGGGTCTGAATTATACCAACCCCATAGGCCCGACATGCGATGCTCATAGACGAACGGATTGGACTATACGGATATTGTCACTGATAGGCTCAGTAGGGTGTCAGGATGAGTTCGCTCATCGACCTCCCTTTTGGTCAATACCTGGTAGCCCGTTACGTACAGCTAGTACCACTGACGTGCTAGTGGTTAAATCCACAATCAGAGTATTGACGAGTCTTTTGAGTCCCCCACAGACAGTTTCTTAAGTTTCGGGCGAAACGTTGTAGAGGCCGTATGGTATTATGGTAGGGTTCGATCATATACGTGCAGTCATGCACAGATCATGATCGGACGGATCATACTAGTGGGCTTTGGCTTAAGCCGGATCATAGTATTAGATTTGTTGGATTACTTTAGTCTCATCGCATTCGCATTCAGTCGGAATGCGGATGTAGGTATGTATATACAGGTGATGGGTACTCTTGTGATCCGTCACGAGTTTACTTTAGTAGATGCCATTCTCTTTTTATTGTTACAAACATTTGGATTAATATTTGTAAATGGAAATAATGAGCTCAAAGTCATAATTAAGAGCATTAATTGTGACACATGCACAAGTGATGACTCATGGTCTCTTTACTTGTGCATATGTCACATTATTGTTTATTTGATGTGTTGAAATGATAAGTAGAGAGAGAGGGCAGCCATGTATATGGGTGAACTCTTGTGTTTATCATTGAAGGCTCACTCTCATTATCATCTCAACACAAAAGAAAAGGAAAGAAAAGCTCTTCTTCCTCTTCCTTCTTGAGCTCACTATCTCCATTAATGGCATCATCTTCAACCTCCATCCATACGCTCTCATGCGTTGAGAACCAATGGATGCTTGAGACAAAGTGATCGCACACATTCTCTACTTCACCTTGGAAACGTTGGCTAGCAAACTTCGTATTCGAGTTGTTTCGGATGAAGCGAGAGCCCGTAAAAAGACTCATTGATGTGGTGCCCTTCCGACAAGGAGACCGGAGATCGGAGATGCCGCGAGGAGCTTGGGATGGTGGCCAAAGACCGAAAGACACGGATCGATCGGTATAGCCTTTCTAACCGTTCTCTAGTTTGCTAGTTATAGGTTAATGGTTCGATCCGGGATTAAAGTTTGCGTTAGTTCCAGTTTCAAGTTTAGAAAAAGTTTTTGTTTCCGCATTTTGGCCTCGGATCGACGGTCGGGGCGCTACCGTAGACTTACATGGTATCAGAGCCATGCCATTAACCTTTACTAGCTTGTTCTAACGCGTTTAAAACTTCGATCGAGCAAAATTTCCAAAACCGCGATTCCAAATTGTGCAGTTTCTATCGAAATTTTTTTGTTGTCAAAAAATTATTTTGGGTACATCAGAAAATCAGGCAGGCTTTTCTAAGTCCACTGTATAAATTTGGAAGTGTGATTGCACCATAGCGCCGCGGAACCGTGGCATTACCCACGTTTTGGCCGCGGTTCCGCCGTGGTACTGTAGCTTCAGTGCACCACTACTGTGGTCTTTGACTTGGAATTGGGGTTTCTGGAATATTCGGTTATGGCCCAGATTGTTTTGAGTGCTGGATTAGTACTTGGGGCCCACATCAGGAAATTTTTTCGATCGAAAATTTAAATATGTTAGTTTACAGTACTTACATTATATCTGCGACCGTGAATGTCATTCGAGCGGTAAATCTTGTCTAATTGCTATAACTCTTTTAGACAGATTTGCTAACGTGAAATTCACGTTGATGTTCTGTGTTGTGCTGTGATGTTGCGGATTTGTCGTGGTGGATAGCCTGGTGCAATGGTAGTACAGTTTGGTTATATTTGTACATTTGATATTGCGGGACGAGCGTCCGACATGTGGACTGTCGTCACTGCCTGTTTGTATCTTATTCTTTTGGGGCACGACCGGGCTGAGGTTGATGTACCCGTTGTATATATTTTTCTTTTCTATACTAGGATTACCCCGCGTAGGGATGCACGGATAGCCGGATTCTAGAGGGCAACGAGCCCGCATCTCATGGCTTTGAGACGGAGGGGGCTTCACTCTAGAATTGGCGGGCTATTCGCCACACTCGTAGGGGGTATAGGTTGACCCAAGGAGGGGTGCCCAAGTTACCGGATTCCGTGAAGTGCTGGGTGGTCCATTCACTTTGATGAAGGGCGCTGCATCGCTTCAGGTTTTGGCGGGTAACTTGCCGCGCCCATAGGGTTCTAGGATTTCATTACACAGGTTATCCACACGACCAGGGGAACGTCGGGTTTCAGTTGCGGCTCTATGAAACCTGGGGATCCCAGATTATCTGTATTGTTCTGTGATGCTTATTACATTTCTGTGATGTTGCATTTATCACGCTTTGAGCGATTATTATATATTGATATATATATACTAGTAGATGTTGTATATGTTTTACACCCGCGCTAGTCCAGTCCCCGCTCTGTCGTTAGTTAAGTAACCTAACGGGTGATGATGGGACCCAGTGGCGAATGCGGATGGCATATACGTACATCGTATTTTCGTTCTTTATTGGTGTGATCAATTGATGGGACTGCATTGATTCGGATCAATGCAAGCTAAACAAACATATTCTGATGTTGTTGGAACATTTTTCAAAAAGCTGTTATTGCAAGAACGTTCTCTTTTGTTTTGCACAGTGGTATTCGGTTATGAATATCCAGCACCTCAGTCGACGAGGCAAGGGCCGAGATCCCTTCACCGGGAGTGACCCCTTAGGCAGATGTTTGCGTCACAGTAATAACTTCACTATAGTCGATTACTTTTTATTTTGCATCGTGGTATTCAGTTTGGAATATCCTGCACCTCATTCTACGGGGAAAGAGCCGAGATCCCTTCACCGGGAGTGACCACTTTAGCAAAGGTTTTTGCCACTATATTTTTTTTTATAAAAAGCTATCCGGTTCCTTCAACGATATTAAGTTCATTACGTTAAAGGTTTTTCGCCAAAAAACCATTCGTAGCCCTCTGTCATTTCAGAAAGGTAGCACTTAGTATTCATGCTATGTATGTTGGCATTCGTCAAGGCATAGCGTATGGTAGCTATTTGTTACTTTTCTGTTGCATAGATAGATGCGTTAGTTTGGGACAGTCGTACTACTATTTTGGCCTTCATCAAGGGTATGTACGGGTGGGTTCAAATTAACCTGGATAATGAAAGGGTAGAACTTGACATATGACTTATTATATGTTGGCCATCGTCAAGGTCATAAGAGCATGGGGTAAAAATCACATCGGGAGTTTTTAAAGAAACTGAAACTTGCCAGATATGCGCATACCTTCTGGAGTATGATAACGTGAGTGGATTCCATCATGTTATAATGTGATGATAGTTGGATCCCGATTCCCACTGATGAGTTTGTTTACTCCTCGGGTGATCCCGACTAATTCTTCTTTCAGGTTTGGAGGAGAATTTGAGGTTACAGTGGGAGGTTTCCTGATTAGATAAATTGATAATCATTCTGATATAGGTTAGAGTGCACGCAAAGTGTTTCTTTTCTCTCTCTCTTGGCAGCGACCTTGGCCCGACCCTAGACTATGACCCAGTGACCAAGTTAACCGAACCTTCTTAAAACACTGGCTTTTGGATTGTCAGAGTTGCATACATCATTGCCACTCCTTGTTTTACCCTTTGCATTTCTCCAGAACACCCCGTATTACTACGAACGTCCACTTCCATTGGATAAAACCATCGTATGGTTATATACGAACTCGAAGGAACTTGTTCCAGATTCGAGGATGGTTTCCGGTTCTGGAGAAAATGAATAGGACTATTCGGTTGTCTTTTCCTTTTACCTTCTCTCAGGTTGCGAGTGTTCCTTGGATTAGGACGGTACACCTACTACGCTAATTGGATAATCTTCTTCCAAACCATAAGCAGGTGCCGAACAGTAGGGAATGAAGAAAGCCGATTAGCCTAAGTGTGGTGTACAGAAAGTATTAAGTAAAGACAAATAAAGGGATTAGAAGGAGGGCAAAGTAAATTGCGACTGCTATTCACGACCAAACCGAGTATTTCATCGCCACTCCTATTTCACCATTGTATTTCTCCAGAACACTCCGTATTACTACGAAGATCCACAGTTATTTGGATACTCCATCGTATGGTTATATACGAACTCGAAGGAACTTGTTCCAGTTCGGGGATGGATTCTTGTTCAGGAGAAATAGAATAAGGTTTATTCAGTTGTTTTTTATCTTTAGCTTCTCTTGCATTGCGAGTGCTCCTAGGATTAGGACAGTACACATATTACGCTTATTGGATAGTCTTCTTCCAAACCATAGGCTGGTGCCGAACGGTAGGGAAGGAAAGAAACCATTTAGCCTAATGATGGTGTGCAGAAGGTAACGGCTAAAGACATATAAAGGGATTTGGAGAGATGGCAAAGAAATGTATGGTTACAGTTGTGAATCTGATAATGGAAGAGGCATTACTAGGAATACCCGGATACCACTTCGAAACATTTTCATGTTTCAGTTTCACTGTGCATTGTTAATAGAAAACCGATTTTCCAATTAGACACTTGCTCCAGGGTATGTATTTACCAGGTTTGATTCTCACATCTGTTTGGTTTTACAGATGATGAGTGGGAGTAAGTTATTGGGAATTAGGTGATCATCCTCATTATATCGGGATTCATTGTAATTGGTGATATTTGAGGAAATCGCCTGGGTTGTTTGCCGGACGGCAAATATTTGGTTTTGAATATCCGTTGTTATGCACCAATTTCAAATTGATATATTTGTACGTTTATTTTTATAAAGTGAGATATAACTTTTTGAAATTATGTCCATGACATTTACCTATATCAGTGGATGATTAGGTAAGGAGTATTAAACATCGGTGTAATTCTTCTTAACCATAAGTACAGTTTTCAACCTACGATACACAGGGAATGAGTTATTAGACTCAAGGGACTTTTACAGAGTATTGTATGTAGTCCAGTGTCCATTAGGACAGAAGGGTTGGTACTCGTACTATATTCTGTTTACTTGTGACTTCTCTAGTTCTTAGACATGTGTTTCATAGAAATACAAGATCCGAGTTTTAAGAAGTTATAGGTATATGAATAAAATAGAGAACCAGGTATTGCAAGTATCAGGATTCTTCAAGATGATCGAAGATGTAGATACTTGTGTATGGTATTCAGTTGGTAGTAATGGTTTTGAGAAACTTGTTTCTCTTTCAGGTTACTCATGTTTGGATGCACTCCTAAGTTGAGTAATGCTGATCAGCCTCTCTCCACTTAGTTGACATGCACAAGAGACAGCTGCATGATTTGAAACTGGTTCTAATTAAATCAGCGCCTCTATTTCTATATTAGATATAGAATGGCTCATATCTTAACGATGTTAAGGTATATGGAGTTGTTCGGCTTATGCTTAAAACCAGACTCTGGATAACACAAGGCACGTTTCTGTAATGGCTGTTTGTGGGTTGACCCGGGCTATGACCAGGGTTGACTTTCTACCATCTGGAAAATCAATGGTGATATTGTTCTTGACTCGTCACAGTTTTGGTAAAATGGACTTTTTTCAGAAAACATAAGTGGGAGTATGGTAGAACTGGAAGTGATTCCAGAACCGCAGACGATTACTGAAAATTTAATAGGACCTAAAGATTCAATCTGGATTGACGTTCCATTGGCCACTCCGCAGATATGGTGAGTAACCTCAGGCACTCGAGATGTACTTCGGTATGCTCAAAGACGGTGACAGAGAGGTTCTGGTTTACCCAGACTTGACACTACTGTTATTCCAGGCTATGATACCCTTCAGGAGGATGAGTATAGCGTCATTCTGAACTGGCTTTAGAAGTGCACGTGTATATTATTCTGCCAGAGGGTTGTCGTAGTCAGTGGGAGCAGCAGAAGCATAGTGGTCAAGTAGCTTACGTATATTTATAGACTAAAGCAGGTATAGCGGAGATAGATCATTTATTTTTGATGTGACAGTCATGGGTTTGACTTCATCAAAATAGGGGATGATTCTGTTAAGAAGTTAGTAGAGTGTGATGTCCTAGTATTTGGATGACATACACAGAGCAGGAAGTGAAATTCCTATACTACGATCGGTTATACTGTGGTTGTCACACAGTGGTTTCTCCACATAGGATTTGGATATTATATCAGGATTTGGATATGATACCGACAGCCTCTTTCGGGAGACGGTTATCATTCCAGGCTTCCAAGGTGACCTGGATAACAGAGTGACTGTCAGAGTTATAGTTTTCCCTCTGACGAGGGGCAGTAGTTTGGACAGGTGGTCCAAGGGGATACTGAGGGTGGCTTGGCACCGGATACTGATTGAGTTCAGTTGACGATACAGTCTAAGAAGTTTGGATTTAGAGTTCATTTATGAACTAGGTCCCATCAGATATCCAGACATATTCTAAGACAGGTATTGCTCATTTCGGGAGATGGTTTTCTCCGCGAACTAGAGATAAAGAGAGACATAGAAAGAAACATCAAGGTGGATCCACTCACTAAGGATATTCCTCGAACGCATTAGTTTCGCAAACGGGCTTTGTGAGACTGATCAGTAGAGGAGTTGGGTGTTCGGTATCATACGGGTTGTAAGTATGCGACATCGCAATAATTAACCTTGAGTGCAAGTGGGAGATTGTTGGATATAGTGCCCTCAAAGTCAATTATTGGATCGCAGACACGTGATTGCAATGATTGAAGGAGGACCTATGCCGGTAGGACAGTCTTACTCAAGATGATAGTATGCTATCTGGTTTATTTTTATCATCGTGTACTTCTTTAGGTGACCTTATAGGTCGCTATTACCCGTTGATAGAGCCATTAGGATTCTTGCTTGACTGCCAGCCGTATGATGGCGATCATATATGTGGGAGCTGGGGTCTATAAGCACATCCTTAAAAGGTCTCTAGTCGAGGGAGTTTCAAGACAGGGCATCGATACTCCAGAGTAGACTAGTCTATACAGTCGAGACCCCGACGAGGGGCGGTGGCCGGTCTCACAAGCCATTGGTGTCGGTTGGTTCACCTAAGATGTATACAGGTGCTCATTGGGTTATGAGTACACCGGACAGGACTCGCCGGGAGCATGCTAGTTGGTATTATACCTGACGTCAGATAGCAGTTCCCTGGTGACATGTGTACATGTTAGTTCATCGACCTGAGATCGTCATTTATTTCATGTGAGTTCGCACTGTGCTTTGATTACTACCCTACCACGGCTCAAAGAAGTCGTGCAAATAGGTTTTAGTTGGGTACAGTCCCGAGCCACATGGAGGCAGTGAGCGGATCGGCAGGGGTTTCGTCTCTCCCGGTATTGGGGGTGAGATCACGCTGTGTCTAGGAGAGCCATTAAAGGAAGTCCTTAGCCAAGGCAGGAGATTTACTGGTAGGTATTCCAGTAGTATCTCAGGTTGTTCTAGGCTACACTCCGACACGATTTGTACCGCTTTTGGGGGTCTGACTTTTAACAACACCCTAGGCCTGACATGCGATGCCCATAGACGAACGGACCGAACTGTACGGATATTGTCACTGACAGGATCAGTAGGGTGTCAGGATGAGTTCGCTTATCGACCTCCCTTTTGGTTAATACCTGGTAGCCCGTTACGTACAGCTAAAACCACTGACGTGCTAGTGGTTAAATCCACAATCAGAGTATTGACGAGTCTTTGGGGTCCCCCACAGATAGTTTCTCAAGTTTCGGGCGAAACGTTGTAGAGGCCGTATGGTATTATGGCAGGGTTCGATCATATACGTGCAGTCGTGCACGGATCATGATCGGACGGATCATACTAGTGGGCTTTGGTTTAAGCCGGATCCTAGTACTAGATTTGTTGGATTACTTTAGTCTCATCGCATTTGCATTCAGTCGGAATGCGGATGCAGGTATGTATATACAGGTGAGGGGTACTCTTGTGATCCATCACGAGTTTACTTTAGTAGATGCCATTCTCTTTTTATTGTTGCAAACATTTGGATTAATGTTTGTAAATGGAAATAATGTGCTCAAAGTCATGATTAAGAGCATTAATTGTGACACATGCACAAGTGATGACTCATTGTCTCTTTACTTGTGCATATGTCACATTATTGTTTATTTGATGTGTTGAAATGATAAGTAGAGAGAGGGGGCAACCATGTATATGGGTGAACTCTTGTGTTTATCATTGAAGGCTCACTCTCATTATCATCTCAACACAAAAGAAAAGGAAAGAACAGATCCTCTTCTTCCTCTTCCTTCTTGAGCTCACTATCTCCATTAATGGCATCATCTTCAACCTCCATCCATACACTCTCATGCGTTGAGAATCAATGGATGTTTTAGACAAAGTGATCGCACACATTCTCTACTTCACCTTGGACACGTCGGCTAGCAAACTTCATGTTCGAGTTGCTTCGGATGAAGCAGGAGCCCATAAAAAGACTCATTGATGTGGTGCCCTTCCGACGAGGAGATCGGAGATGTCGCGAGGAGCTTAGGATGGTGGCCAAAGACCGAAGGACACAGATCGATCGGTATAGCCTTTCCAACCCTTCTCTAGTTTGCTAGTTATAAGTTAATGGTTCGATCCGGGATTAAAGTCTGCGTTAGCGCAAGTTTCAAGTTTAGAAAAAGTTTTTGTTTCTGCATTTTAGCCTCGGATCGACGGCCGGGGCGCTACCGTAAACTTACATGATCGACTTACTACTACTGCGGCCCCTTTTAACGGGTCACCCAAACCAAGCGCCTCAGTCTTTAACAGATTGGGCAGAAGCTCCAATGGGCCCGCGAAGAAGCCTACAATTCCTGAAGAGGTTATCCCAAAGCGGATAGCCATTCCTACTCTTGAAGTCACCAAGGCAGCTTCTCCTGCTAAGGGGTCGGTCTTCACGAGACTGGCTATTTCAGCTCCTACTCTATGCGAAGTCACCAAGACTGCTCCTCCTGCTCAAAAGTCTGCCTTCGACAGGTTGGCTATCCTCGCTCAGCGAGCATCTGTCTTTGACAAGCTGGAGCCAACAGCAAACTCTCATCAGAACAGGGGGCATGAAGAAGCTCATCCAACAGCGGAGGTGATCCCGGCCGCACGACATGCTCGACGTCGCCACTGGCACCGAGTGAGGAAAGCTGGGGGCAATTCCCCTTCCGGATTGACTCCGCCAGCCCCAATGGTGGAAGTTGATGCTGTTGTTCCAACTGGGAACCGTTTTGAACTACTTAACAGGGTACGCAGGAATTCGCCAACTGCTGTGCTGAAAGGATCTCCTCTATCAATGGAGAACGTTACAAAGGCGGAGCTGGAACAGCCCCCTCGGCGGCTGTCCTCCAGAATTTACAAAGTCTGGCGTCAAGTCCAAGACTCGGTGATTGATCAAGACTACTCCCGCCAAAAGAAGAAAATAAAAATTCGGCAAGAGGAGGAGGATCGTCCCGTTGCCATGCCATGGAAGATATCATCTTCCCAGGTGCCTACTGCAATGGCCCCGTCAACTTCGACCGCCTACAAGAAGAAAAGGCCGGAGAAGATCCCTGTGCCTGCAACAAATCTCAAGAGCACTGAGCCAAGACGCTCCAAGTCTGCTGGCATGGTTGTGCATACTGTTTATATGGCTTCCGGAAAAAAGGAAAGCCGTGCCTCTGGGGGTCATAGACCACTCACCCGATCGGTAACAAAAGCTCTGGACCAACAACAGAAGCTCCAAGAAATGTTAACACAGATGGCCACACTCACTGGGCCAAAAGAAAGCCCGAAGATGTCGTCAGAGCAGCGTCATGAACAAGAAACTGATGCTGAGTTCCTCCGAAGAATGCTTAAGAGGAAAGATAGAGAAGCCGCGGAACAAGCGGCCGATATAAAACGAATGGCACTTCTCCTCCAAGACATGGTCGGGATGATGATACAACCGGATTCTCCGGCTGAAAACCCTCCGATTATCCTTGAAGATGACAAAGGGGAAACATCGAACCCTCTTCCGGCTTGTTCAGCAGCTAAAGAGGAGACCATCTCAAAAGCCACCCTGGATGATTACATTGCTCAGCAGATACGAGCTCACCAGGCGAACGAGGCAGCCGGTTAGATTGTTAAGACTGGACGACCCTATCCGGGTTGGTACGACCAAATAAAGTACCCGCCGGGATATACGATCCCTAAATTTCATGTATATAAGGGGACGGGGAATCCACATCAGCACGTTGCTCAATTCAGAGCCCTGTGCGGTAATACTGGGGGTGACGACAAACTGCTGCTTCGCCAGTTTGTTGGCAGCTTGGCGGAAACAGCATTTGAATGGTACTCCGAGCTTCCCAATGAATTCGTCAAAACATTCACGGAGATGGAGCTGTTGTTCACCATCGTTTCGCAAGCACTAGCGAACGCACCCCAATCATGGCATTGATCAATGCCAGGGTGCAGCCAGGCGAAACTTGGGTCCAATACGCGATCCGGTGGCGAAACCTGTAGTCGAAGTGCTAACAGCGCATAGAGGAAGCTCCTGCAGTGGGCATGTTTGTGGGAACCCTCGATCCGCAAGCAACCATATCCCAGTTCATGATGTTTTTCAAACCGACCACCTTCCAGGCCTTGATTGATAAGCTGGCCCAAATGGACCAGATGGGCCATAGACCGTCCTCCTCAAAAACTGAGTTTCAAAATGAAAAGGGCAAAGGGAAAGCGACCTTCGTCGCCAACGCTCAATAGCAACCCAAAATCGATTGCTCGCCAAGGCAACAAATCGCGATTCCTCGACGAGAAGTTAAGACGTCTTTACTCATTTCCCCGGGACAAAACGAGAAGACTATTTGAACTAGCGGTGCGCAACAGGCTCATCACCCTGCCGGAGCCGAAACGCCCACTGCAGCCCGGTGACGTCAACAGTCCCAACTATTCCCCTACCACCGAATAACGGGCCACCCAATTGAAGATTGCTTCGTCTTCGAAGACTGGATTGAGGACCAACACCAACAAGGCAAATTCACGCTGTCTGAAAACTCGAAGGTAAATCCGCCACAGCAGCACAAACCTAAAAGGGTGGACGCGCCGGGGGCATCATGCTCATTCATAGAAGAGCTGGGGGTAGGAACGATGCCAAAATCCTTGGATCATGTGACAAGGCCATCAAGGGGGAGCCTACTTGCTCATGGTTATGCATGGCGAAGAACCCTCCCGGCCAACGGCCGATTCCTGAGGAAGTACTACGCCTGACGGGTCATGACTCAGGCCAATAAGAGATGACAAGGCTTATGTCCTCTACTCTAAAAGTAGTACCCAACAGTACTTTGTATCTAACACGGAGAACAACGGACCGAAATGTCCTTAAACTAACAATGGACCGAAATGTCCCTAAACTAAACCTTGGACCGAAACGTCCCTAAACTAAACTTCGGACCGAAACGTCCCTAAACTAAACTTCGGACCAAAATGTTCTTAAATTAACGGTGGACCACTATGTCCTAAAATTGGCTATTGACCGAAACGTCTCTAAACTATTATCGACCGCAGCATCCTAAAGCTGACGCAAAAAAAATAAAATATAAATATAAAAAAATATTAAAAAAAGGGTACGTCCATAAGCGAAATGGGCACGGAAGAAAACCCGAAAGGGCTCCGTGAGTAAAAACAGCAAGGCTAACGGCGAGTTTATGAAAACCCGTAAGGGCGCAATCTCGTTAAAAGACACTTGCAAAGTCCTCTCGACCTTGTAAGGAGAAAATACCAGCGTGAGATCCTTACGACTCACAAGGGACCAACACACTTAGGAATCCTCACGATTCCTAAGGAGAAATTACACTTACGAGATCTTCACAACTCGTAAGGAGAATTCCCCTTTGAGACCCTCACGGCCCATAGGATTCAAAAGTCTTACGCTACAGGGATCTGAACCTGTTCTTAAGCCATCGTCACCCTCCCCATATTGCCCTACAAGCGGTTCAATGCTGACCCTTGTATACAATCCACGAGTGCGAATAAAAATTTTTTCTAACAAAGTCATACCCGCGACTAGGGATATGTTTACACAGGGAACGACCCTTGTAAGTCCTCACGACTTATAAGGAGAAAACACTCTTGTAAGATCCTTACGACTTATAAGAGACCATACAATTAGGAATCCTCACGATTCTTAAGGAGAAAACGCACCTACGAGATCCTCACGACTCGTAGGGAGAAATACCTTTATGAGACCCTTACGGCTCATGAAGTCGAAAGCCTTAGTCTACAGGATCCTAACCCTGTTCGCTAAGCCACTTTTGTTCGATATCGACAGAGAAAAATGATGATTCGCTCCTGGCAATATCCCAGTTGTAGCAATACTGATGCCTAAATTGGTATCAGATCCGAAACTCGCGGCGAGAAGTCAGCGAGCCACAAATGCATATGAAATAGCCGAAATGATGGGGCAGCTTGCACCAAAATCAGCAAGTAAAAATGTATGCATACAAAATAGCAGAAATGGTCGGGCAACTCGCAATAAAAAGCAGCGAGTAAATAAAAAAATAGCCGAAATGATTGGGCACCGCGAAAATATCCGAAATAATTGGGCAATCGCGACTTTCACGATACAAAAAGCTGAAATGATAGAGCATCGCGGAAAGAAATAAAAAAATGAAATGAAACTTTTTACCCTACAGACGAGATCACATCGATCCCTGTATACAATCCAGGGGCACAAACCAAGAGGGAACCATACCTTCCCACCAAACTCCATCGGAAAGAGAGCCAAATCTCAACGGTTCACAGAAAACCTAGAGACCACCTCGACATTCATATCGTTACAGCAGATACAATGTCAGCAAAGCAGAGCCATGGCTAGGTCCCTATTCCAAACCTCGACGGTTCACAGACAACCGACAGAGCAAATCCTCGTCTCGTGGAACATGGCTAATGTCAATCCTGGCCCCGTGGGAAGCGTCCAGAGCGAATCCTGGTTCTTATGGAACACGGCTAATGTCAATCCTGATCCCGTGGGAAGCGTCCAGAGCAAATCCAGGTCTAGTGGAATACGGCTAATGTCAATCCTGTCCCTGTAGGAAGCGTCCAGAGCGGATCCTGGTCCTTGTGGAACATGGCTAATGTCAATCCTGACCCCATAGGAAGCGTCCAGAGCGGATCCTGGTCCTTGTGGAACACGACTAATGTCAATCCTGACCCCGTGGGAAGCGTCCAGAGTGGATCCTGGTCCTTACGGAACACGGCTAATGTCAATCCTGACCCCGTGGGAAGCATCCAGAGCAAATCCTGGTCTAGTGGAACACGGCTAATGTCAATCCTGACCCTGTGGGAAGCATCCAGAGCAAATCCTGGTCTAATGGAACACGGCTAATGTCAATCCTGACCCCGTGGCAAGCATCCAGAGCAGATCCTGGTCCTTGTGGAACACGGCTAATGTCAATCCTGGCCCCGTGGGAAGCATCCAGAGCAAATCCTGGTACTGTAGAACACGACTAATGTCAATCCTGACCCCGTGGGAAGCGCCCAGAGCAAATCCTAGTCTAGTGGAACAAGGCTAATGTCAATCCTGACCCCGTGGGAAGCGTCCAGAGCGGATCCTGGTCCTTGCGGAACACGGCTAATGTCAATCTTGACCCCGTGGGAAGCGCCTAGAGCAAATCCTGGTCTAGTGGAACACGGCTAATGTCAATCCTGACCCCGTGGGAAACGTCCACAGCGGATCCTGGTCCTTGTGGAATACGGCTAATGTCAATTCTGACCCTGTGGGAAGTATCCAGAGCAAATCCTGGTCTAGTGGAACACAGCTAATGTCAATCCTGACCCTGTGGGAAGCATCCAGAGCGGATCCGGGTCTAGTGGAACACGGCTAATGTCAATCCTGACCCCATGGGAAGCGCCCAGAGAAAATCCTAGTCTAGTGGAACACGGCTAATGTCAATCCTGACCCCGTAGGAAGCGCCCAGAGCAAATCCTGGTCTAGTGGAACACGGCTAATGTCAATCCTGACCCCTTGGGAAGCGTCCAGAGCGGATCCTGGTCCTTGCGGAACTCGGCTAATGTCAATCCTGACCCTGTGGGAAGCATCCAGAGCAAATCCTGGTCTAGTGGAACACGGCTAATGTCAATCCTGACCCCATGGGAAGCGTCCAGAGTGGATCCTGGTCCTTGTGGTACACGGCTAATGTCAATCCTGGCCCGTGGGAAGCATCCAGAACAAATCCTGGTCAAGTGGAACACGGCTAATGTTAATCCTGACCCTATAGGAAGCATCCAGAGCTGATCCTGGTCCTTGCGGAACACGGCTAATGTCAATCCTGACCCCGTGGGAAGCACCCAGAGAAAATCCTGGTCTAGTGGAACACGGCTAATGTCAATCCTGACCCCATAGGAAGCGTCCAGAGCGAATCCTGATCTAGTGGAACACGGCTAATGTCAATCCTGACCCGTGGGAAGCGTCCAGAGTGGATCCTGGTCCTTGCGGAACATGGCTAATGTCAATCCTGACCCCGTGGGAAGCGTCGAGAGCGGACCCTGGTCCTTCCGGAACACGGCTAATGTCAATCCTGACCCGTGGGAAGCGCCCAGAGCAAATCCTGGTCTAGTGGAACACGGCTAATGTCAATCCTGACCCCGTGGGAAGCATCGAGAGCGGATCTTGGTCCTTGCGGAACACGGCTGATGTCAATCCTGAACCCATGGGAAGCGTCCAGAGCAAATTCTGGTTCCGTAGAACACGGCTAACGTCAATCCTGATTCTGTGGGAAACGCCCAGAGCTACCCCTGACTCCGTTAAATGCGGATAAAGTCAACCCCTGACACCATATGGCTAACGTCAATTCTGACCCCGTATGGCTAACGTCAACCCCTGACTTCATCGTCATCAAGCAAAAGCTTCGACTCGGATACATGTCAACCCCTGTCATCGAGCAATGCTCCGACACTTCCTTGTCGTCAAGCAAAGCTTTGACTTGGATATATGTCAACTCATAACAACCCCTGTCATCGAGCAATGCTCTGACACTTCCTTGTCGTCAAGCAAAGCTTCGACTTGGATATATGTCAATTCATAACAACCCCTGTCATTGCTCCGACTATTTCTTGTCGTCAAGCAAAGCTTCGACTTAGATATACGTCAATTCATAACAACCTCTGTCGTCGAGCAATGCACCGTCTTAAAATACATTAATCTACAATCCCCCCGTCGTAGAGCAATGCTCCGTCTTGGGAATAAATCAAATCACGAATATCTTAACTCATAAAAGAAAACTCTCTTGTGAGATCCTTACGACTCCCAAGAGAAAATACATTTAGGAATCCTCATGATTCCTAAGGAGAAAATACACCTACAAGATTCTCTCGACTCGCAGGGAGAAAAGTCTTTATGATACCATCATGGCTCATGAAGTTGAAAAGTCTTAGGCGACAGATCTGAATCTGTTTCCTAAGCCATCTCTACCCTACAAAGAGGTCAAAATAGACTATTTGCAGACTAGATTGGCCAAGATTGCATGCCAGAAAAATGAAGGTGCTACTCAAGAACGCGTAAAATTGCTTCGCCCCAAGTCAAAACAAAGGCATAACTCACAAGCATCAACCACATACCATGCAAAAAAATAAAGAGAATGTTCGATTCGCATTCAGTTAAGTATTCAGAGTGCGCCCATTCATGTATATATGAAGAGGTTTAACGCAGAAAGTAAAAGAACGGAAACGAAAAATTTGCCATTCATACTTCAGAAAATTCTTACATTGATGAAAACAGTAGACAAAAGTATCATTAAAATGTTTACAATGGCAAGACATCAAATCCAGGACAAGGATTGAGAAATTCAAAGGTGAGGCCATCCAGAATTTTTTGGGCCTCTCGGACCATCTTCGTGTGCATCCTTTCACGATCACAAGCATCAGGATCCCCATTGATGTCCTCCACCCTTCGATAGGCAGCGAGTATAGCCGCCTGTTGAAAAACTTGATGAAGGATATCGACGAGGTTGTCTCGCCTTTTCTTCGAGATTAAGCCCATCAGGTACACCGAGTGCACCTTATCTTCGGTATCATCCAATGCCTTAAGCGGAATGCCATAATAAAATAAAGGAAGTGCTTCTCAGGTTGCTCTCACAATGAGCTTTAAAAGAGCAAAACGGAGAGGAAGCAGTCGACTATTGTATTCATCAAAGCAACGCATGATTTCGGCACACTGAGTGTTTGTAAACTCCTGGTTCTGACAACGGCCTAGTGAGCGGATGTCTCCGTAAGAAATAATCTCATCAAGATCATACAAATGGGCGGCCATAACGTCTGAAAAGGAAAATCAGTGAGAGTTTAGTGGACAGATTGACTAAGAAAAAGCTTATTGAAACAAACACAGGGATTTAAACAACTTTTGATATCCGCATGTAGAAGACAAGTTCTGAGAAATTAAGAGGAGGTCCTAAAAAGGATTCTCATTTAATGAGAGACTCCTCGAGTCAAGGAGTTAAATTCCTCGAGAGCAACGCTCTGCAGACAAGAGTGACAATTGTCAAAATCAATTATGAAGAGAATAAAAGTTCCCCAAATTTCTAAAGAGCAATGCTCTGTAAGGAAGATGAAACAATCCATCAAGAAACCCTAAAGAGTAGGGATCTTTCAAGATCTAAGATCTAACAAGAGCAAAGCTCTGTTAATGAAACCCTAAAAGGGTTTTCTTTAGATCAAAGATCTATGAAGAGCAAAGCTCTGTTAATGGGTGAAACCCTAGATTATTAAATGATCTACTCAAAAATTTAATCTTTACCTAACATTTTGACAGAGTTCTGTCCTTAAGAAAGTTCTTAAGCCAAAGAGCTATGCTCTGAAGGAGAATGAAAATTCTCAGAAAACAAGAGGGAAGATGAACAGAAATCATCTCAAGGGCCAAGGGTCCTATTTATAAGCGCTGAGAGCCGTTTCAATTTCTAAGATGATCCAACGGCAGGGATGCTACCACCGCTGCACTCACGTGTGGGCCACGTGAGCGTAACGGTGGGGGGGTATTTGTTTTCCCCAATCAGAGAAAAACTCTGTTCAAATTCAAATTTTGAAATGAAGCAACGCTTCATAGCAGCGCCAAGTGTGGCGCTGCGCCCTAAAGCACGTGTGCACTAGCGCTTAGAGCGCTGCAGTATAAGTAGCGTACCTTGTGCAAAGCACATATGCGCTGGCTCTAAGTGCACTGCACTTTAAGAAGCGCACCGCGTGCAAAGCTTGTGTGCGCTAGCGCTAAGAGCGCTGCACTATAAGGAGCAAGCCATGAGCAAAGCACGTGTGCGCTAGCGCTAAGTGCGCTGCACTTTAAGCAGCGCGCCACGAGCAAAGCACGTGTGCGCTAGCACTAAGTGCGCTGCACTTTAAGCAGCGCGCCACGTGCAAAGCACGGATGCGCTAGTGCTGGAACTAAAAGCTCCCCACTGTCAGATCAAAAGATCTAATAAGGATGATAAATCATTAATTAATCAGAATAAAATTCTGTTAAGAAAAGATTCCTCAAAATCTTTCCAAACAAAAAGATTGTGCTTTGTAAATCAGAGCACCGTTGGATCAATGATCCGATGGTGATTAAAAATCACTAAAATACAAAATAAATTCTGTGTGGGGAAAGATTTCCCAATCTTGTTAAAAACAAGAAGATTGCCTTCTGTAAATTAGAACCCCTTGGATCAAAGATCCAACGGTGGGGAAATCCTCAAATCAATTGGAGAAAAGATCTCCTTAACTGATTGAACAAATCAGCCTTCGCTATAAAAGGGACCTAAGATTTCAAGCCTCAGGAGACACACAAAAACAAATAGAAGAACCCCTCCACAAACCTTGAAAAATCTCAGAAAAAAGAGCAAAGCTCTCGGAAGAAGAAGAAGAACTTTTCTTCATGGTAAAAAGAACAGAAAGACGAAATCGTCTCATATAAAAAAGAAGAATTCACTTATTTTTCACAGATCACATATCTATAAGACAAATTGTCTTTCAGAGATCATGAACATCTCACGATAAAATAAAAGGGGGGGGGAATAAATCAATTCTCTTTGGATCAAAGACCCATAAAGGTAAAGCCTTTCATCAAAATAAGAGATTGAAATATCTCCTATAAAATAATAACTTTGTTCTTAGAACTTTGAGACAAAGTCTCTTTTAGACGAGAATTTATTTCTCATATCATAAAACTGATGAGATAGCGCTTTGCGCTCTTGGACCGGCGCTCGGTGCCAAGCGCACCGCATGCTCCTCACGTGTGCGCCACTTAACAAATAGCGTTTTGTGCTCATAAACTGGCGCAATGCGCCCATTATCTGGCGCTTAGCACCTAGCGCACCACGTATTCCTCACGTGTGCGCTACCCAGCAGAAGCGCTCTGCGCTCATTAACTGGCGCCCACGTGTCCCTCACGTGCGCGCTGATAGAACATAAACTGTTCTTTAATAAGGCACAGAGCCATAATGAATGCTCAGTATTCAATAAAAGACAAAAATATTGTCAGAATTCAAATCAATGCTCAGCATTGTCAAATGTTTAAACATTCTAACTGAATGGGCCGAGCCCAAAGTGGCCACAGAACCCTTATTCAGATTTAACTAAGCCCATGTGCTCATAATTCAGATTAATTGATGTTAGTCCCAAATTGGACTACAGATCTCTCAATCAACTTTGGTTCAAGGGTACATCTCTTCACTCCTCTGATATTTGTCGTTGTAATCCTTCAACATCTTCAGAGAGGTGACGGGTCCCAATAACCGATCATTCCATGGACTGTGAGGTCCTTAAACTCATGGACTATGACATCCTTAAACTTATGGACCGTGATGTCCCTAAACTAAACCCTACAGACTATGATGTCTTTAAACTGGACTGTAAACTCATGGATTATGATGTCCTTAACCTCCATAGACTATGACGTCTTTAAACTGGACTGTGGGGTCCTTTAAGCCCTTGGACTATAATGTCCTTAACCTCGGACTGTGGGGTCCTTAAACCCATGGACTATGATGTCATTAACCTTTACAGACTACGATGTCTTTAAACTGGACCGCAATGTCCCTAAACTAAAACAATAGAGTCTAAATGCTCTTTTGTTGGATCTAAATGATCCTGTTAAGTAGATCTTAGTCTAAAATTAGACTAACGTATCTTTAACGAATGGTTAAGTTGATCTTAGTCTAAAATTAGACTAACGTATCCTTAACGAACCTTTAAGTTGATCTTAGTCTCAAATGAGATTAACGATCCTTAAACCCAACCCAAACCCAAATCTAAGAAGATACGGATTTGTACTAATCCCCGCCCTACGGGCGAAAACATAAATTATTCTCAGTATACAATCCACGGGCAACCAAAAATCAAAGAAACACATACGACACGAAGTGACCTTCTGGAGCAGGAGAAAGTGGTTACCACGATGCGGTAGCGTAATTAACTGCAGGGGCTTACGCCTGCTGGGAAGAGCGTCCCCACAATCAAAAACCCCTCAAACGAGGGGGAATCTGATGAAGTCTGCTACATCGACCGCATCCGTCCAAACCTCCGATATACGGTGCCATAAATCAACTTGGTATCTTCAGAGAGGTGGACGGATAAAACCAAATAGCATATGCCCCCATATGCGACCCACGGGAGAGTTCGGCGGTAAACATTGGTGGCATCTGGTTTCCTGATGGGAATGGCCTCGATCCACTTTGTGAAGTAGTCCACTGCGATGATGACGTACTTGTGCCCGCCCGTACCGGTAGGGAACTGGCCTATCATGTCCATTCCCCACTGGGAAAACGGCCACGGGGAGGTTAGGGCGGTAAGCTCGGTAGCAGGAAAGTGTGGTATGCTTTCGTGGAGTTGGCAGCTCTTGCATCTCCTAACGAGCTTGTGGACGTCCTGATGGATTGTCGACCAGTAGTATCCCTGGAGCAGTGCCTTCTGGACTAAGGTGCGGGCCCCTTGGTGCGCGCCGCCGACCCCTTCGTGGATCTCATGGAGGACGTAGTCGGCTTCATGGGTGTCGACACGCCAGTGCAGGGGCTGAGTGAAGGACTTTTTGGTAGAGGTTCCTATTGCTCCAGACAAAATAGCGAGCTTTGGCTCGGAGACGGCGGGCTTTCCATCGATCTTCTGGGAGCGTACCTTCCCCCAGGAACTCCACGAGGGGGTTCCTCCAATCCTGGTCTTCTTCTCAGGCTGTATACACTTGAAGTATTGTTGCCCCATCTTCCACGCTGGGCCGTGACAAGACTTCGAAGAGGACGGTCCTCTTGTTATTGCCCGTATAAGATGAAGCCAGCTTACTCAAGGCGTCGCCCTGGGCGTTCAGCCGTCTGGGAATCTGCTTCACTTGGACATCGTCGAAGTCCTTTCGCAGTCTTCTTACCTCGGCCAGATACTTCACCATCAGAGGCTCCCGTGCTTCAAATCGGCCAGTCACTTGGCCAACGACTAAAGCGGAGTCGTTTCGGATCCGAATCGTTTTCAGCCCCAGTCCGAAGGCTATGCGCAGTCCGTCCAGCAAGGCCTTGTATTCCGCCGCGTTATTTGAGGCCTTGAACCCAAGCTTCAGAGAATACTCCATTTCTGCCTCATTCGGGCACCGAATGATGAGGCCGGCACCACAGCCTTCCTCGGTCGAGGACCCGTCGATGTAAAGGATCCAATCAGGGATAGAGTCTGGCTTCCCATCGACCGTGGGTTGAGCTGCGAGGGCCGGCATTGACTCCGGCTCCTTACTGGGGATGGTGCACTCGACGATAAAATCGACCAGGGCTTTTGCTTTGATGGCCTGCCTTGGGCGGTATTTTATGTTGAACTGGGAAAACTCCCACCTCCACTTCTCCAAGCGGCCAGAGGACTTGGGGGAGGCGAGGATAGCCCCCAAAGGGCGCTCGGTAAGAACGAGGATGGTGTGCATTTGGAAATAGTGCCGTAGTTTCCTTGAGGCCATGATGAGTGCTAAGACGATCTTCTCTATGGCTGGGTACCTCGTTTCTGCGTCCTTGAAGACGTGGCTCACATAGTATACCGGCTTCTGGACTCCGTCGACCTCTCGAACGAGCACTGAGCTTGCATCCTGGTCGGTTACCGCCAGATAAAGCGATAGCTCGTCCCACTCAACTGGCCGGATGAGCAGCGGTAGAGTCGCAAGGTGCCTCTTTAATTGGTCAAAGGCGGTCTGGCACTCCTCCAACCACTCGAACCTTGGAATCTTCCTTAGAGCCTTGAAGAACGGGAGACACTTCTCCCCCGACCTCAACATGAAACGGCTCAAAGCGGCTACCCGTCCTGTCAGCCGCATGATTTCGACGTTAGTCTTTGGCGTGGCCATGTCGAGAATGGCATTGATTTTTTAGCTTCGATCCCGCGGTGAGTGACCATGAAACCGAGGAACTTTCCCCCGGTGACCCCGAATATGCACTTGGCTGGGTTCAGTTTCATCTTGAACTTGCGGAGGACGTCGAAGGCCTCGCCAAATCCTTGGTGTGGTCGACCGATGAGACCGACTTGACGAGCATGTCGTCGACATAAACTTCCATGTTCCTTCCGATCTATGGTTTGAACATGCGATTGACCAAGCATTGGTACGTAGCTCTGGCGTTTTTGAGGCCGAAAGGCATCACCTTGTAGCAGTATACCCCCCGGTCCGTTGTGAATGCGGTGAGATCATCGTCTGCCGGATTCATACGGATTTGGTTGTAGCCGGAAAAAGCATCCATGAAGGTAAGTAGCTCGTGGCCTGCCGAGCTGTCGACGAGCTGATCTATCCGATGGAGGGGATAGTTGTCTTTTGGGCAGGCCTTATTGAGGTCGGTGAAGTCGACGTACATGCGCCACTTCCCGCTTGACTTTTTGACCATGACCACGTTTGCCAACCATTCAGAGTAAGGCACATTCCGAATGAAGTTGGCGGCAAGGAGCCTGTCCAGCTTGTCCTCGATCGCCATTTGCTTGATCGGGGCAAAACTTCTTTTTTTCTGCCGGACGGGTCGGGCCGCAGGGTCTACCCCGAGCTTATGAGATGTGATTTTGGGGTCAATCCCCAGCATGTCGGCAGGTGCCCAGGCGAACACGTCAGAGTTGTTTCTGAGGAAGTGAACCAGCTTGTCTCGCTGAGTCCCTATCAGAAGCGACCCGATCTGAACGGTTCGTTCGTCGTCCCCTTCTATGAGGGGGACCTCTGTCAGTGGCTCCACCGGGGTCCCTCAGACCTATTTTTGCTCGTCTTGAGTGTCCAGAGAACCCCTGATGTCACCCTCGCCCTCAACATCGTTGTTTGGCCGCTTAGACGAAGATGTTGCGGTGAAGCAAACCTTTGCAGTCCGTTGGTCTCCGTAGGCCCGACCTATCCCGCCTTGGTCGAGTGGGAATTTCATCGCCAGGTGGAAGGTTGATATTTGGGCCCTGAGGGAGTTCAGTGTAGGGCGGCCGAGGAGGATGTTGTAGGCCGACGGGATTCTCGCTACGATGAATTCCATAGGCACGGTGTGCATACGGCCGGCCTCCCCGATATTAAATTGGAGAGTGATTACCCCTTCTGCCGGGATTGAGTGGTTGGTGAACCCTAAAAGGACGTGGGTGGTCGGCCTTAGGTCCGACGAGGTAAGTCCCATATGCAGGAAGCAGTCATAAAATAGAATGTCTGCCGAACTTCCAGAGTTGACCAGTATCCTTTGCACCTCGTAGCAGTGGACCCGAGCTGTGATCACCAGCAAGTCGTTGTAGGGCAGGGATATACTGTGGAGGTCCTTGTCGTTAAAAACGATCGGCTCGGCTGCCCTGGCCTTCTTCCTCGGGTGGCTGTCAGTCTCCTCGATCGGTGAGGGGTGCTGAGCCTCGTAGGTATTCGCCGTACCCCCCGCTGACATGACTATGATTTGGCCGATTATTAATTCACCGGGAGGGGGACGTTGAACTTGCTCACGGTCAGCTTGCTACTTGTCCCGCAAGTACGTTGGCAGGTGCCCCGAGCGGATTAGCTCCTCGATGTAGTCTCGGAGATGCTTGCGGTTCTCCGTGGAGTGTCCCTACGACCTGTGGAAGCCGCAGTAGGGGACTCGGGTGCGCTTTGCCATCCTGTTCGAGACTGGAGGGAGCTTGAAGAAGCTCTCGCCCTTAGCCTCCTTCAGCATTACCGTCTGGGAGACGTTGAGCGGGGTGTACTCCTGAAACCTCGGTGAGTAGGGCTTTGGCCGCTCAGTCTTCTTTTTCTACTCCCTGGTTCTCTTCTTTTGATTGGATTGATCTGCCCGTGGGAGATTGGCGTTCACCTCAGACTCAAGCTGGACTTCACGTTCCGTCCAGGCCTTTACCTCGGCCATAGTCTTAGGTCGTGCTAATACAAAGGAGCGTAGCCACTCCTTGTGCCTAAGACCCGACCGAAGGGCAGTGATGACGGTCTCATCCCGGTGTTCCGGGACCACGAGGAGGGCATTGTAGAAGCGAGTGATGTATCCTTTGAAGGATTCTTTGTTCCCGCTCTTTATAGTGAAAAGATGTTCAACGGTCCGCTTCTGTCCTCTGTTCCCGACGAAGTGGCCGAGGAATTGGGTGGCCAGCTCATCGAAGGTGGAGATTGAGCGTGGCGCAAGCCCTCGGAACCAGTCTCGACCGTCTTGGATGAGCGTGGCGGGGAACGCTCGGCATTGGGCGGCGTCGAAGTTGTCCTGGAAGCTCATCCCTGCAGTGAATGCGTCCAAATGGTCCTTCGAGTCAGACTTACCATCGAAGAAAGAGACCTTTGGCGGCTTGTTCCTAGAGGAGGCGTAGACGGCGAGTAGCTCTTCGGTGAAGGGCTTCGTGAACGAGTCGGCGGCATATTTGGCCCCGCCGTTCGAATGTCGATTTTCCCGATGTATACCCTCGATCCTCTTTTCGAGGGCATCCAGCCGGCCGTGGTATCCCGAGGATTCAGCATACTCAGATTTATGGCCCCGCTGCTGGAAGCCTGAGCTTGGCCGCAGTTTCTGTTTCGTTCTATAAGGTTCCGCAGGTCCCTTGGCGAGGTCGTCTTCGAGCTACCATGGTGAGTCCCGTTCGTGCAACCCTGTCGAAGGAGAGGGGGTCGGCGCCTGGTAGCAAGCGAGCTAACCGACACCTCCTTGGGAGGGATAGGAGCACGATGGGCATCAGAACGAGGTGCTCTGTCGCAGGACCTCAGCGTGGAGCTATGTGGCGCCCAGCGAGTTATTGAATTGGTCGCCGTATGAGATCTGCGATCACCAGAAACATCGGGGCGAGGTTCGGCGGTGCCGGCACGGGCATCATTCTTCCTCCCTCCACGGGGGTCAAGATCCTGTTGGTGGGGAACAGCGGCCAAGGGAGGGGACGGCCCCGTTGCTTGGACGTGAGCCATGGCTTCCACCAAGAAAGTGAGCCGGTCGATCCGTGCCGAGAGGGAATGGATGGCATTAGGAGGTGGAGGGGATCCCTCCGCGCCTTCGTTGTGAGGAAGACGGTGGCTGGAGCTTGGAACGTCGCAGTGATCGCTCGCCATGAAGTTGAGATCGGAAGGTGAACTTTCGTTGAGTGGAATCAGTTCCCACAGATGGCGCCAACTGATGGAGCTCAGGATCTCCTTCAGATGTTACCCTCTGTTGATCTGCTGCAAGCGCTGATGGACGGTTGAGATTGAGTTGGAGGTTGCCTCATGGAGCATGTAGATCTCAATGGGTTTGAGGTGGTTGAGGCCGAGCTACCTGCAAGGAAGTCCTGGGGTGGTTGTGCTACCGAGGACCCTCCGACGATCAAGTTAGACCGGGTATTTTGGCAGAGTAACGACCCAGTGGGAAAAAATTGGCTTACCTGAGTCGTCTGAGAGAGGCGTTTATATAGTGGCAGCCGTGGACAGACGGGCGTGAGATTCACGCCGGCCGTTACTCCTCTGGCGTTACGCCCGCGTGATAGGCGGGATTCCCCATTAATGACGAGATATGCTTGTTAATGGGGGAACGTGATGGCGTGGAACGCGGGAGTGTGGGTGGCAGTTATCTTGTGCCTGGCGAGATTCGCGGAGCCGTGGCGGAGGAGCCTGTGATTGGTGCTGAAGGTTGGTCGGTGAGACCGGGGAAGATAACCTCGGCGAGAGGCTCAGGAACGAGCGGGAGGCCGAGGTGTCTTGGTTCTGAGATAGCTCGGAGGAGAGATGGGGGGCCGAGGAGGCCCATCGTGCAAGAGGCTCGGAAGCGAGCCAACAGTGGTTTGTAAGGCGGGCATAGGAGTGGTCTGGACGGCCACTGAAGGCCGGAAACATTCTCGGGTCGAAGGCCCGGGACACGCTTCCGACGACCGTTCTTGGTCCTTTCTTATAAGCTCTGGGACACGTTATCTGCTACGTGTCATGATCTGGGGGGTCACCGATATCGAGCATCATCAAAACCCAACCCAAATTATTCGGAGTGTCGCAGAAGGAGTGAGAAAAATATGGAGAAATTCAGGCTTCTGGAGAATTTTACTTGGCCTGTGACAAATTCTGTAATTACTTTTTTCATATATTCTTAGGTGGCCTAATTCTCTTTTCTCTAACAAATTAAATTCTTCATTTTGACTAGGGAAATTTCATCAAAATCACCATGTACTGTAGCATATATTTTCAAAACTATCCTGACACGTTTTTCATGCACAAAAACTCTCTAATGTTACCCTCTGTTAACCCCTCCCCCGGTTAGATTTGAAATTTTTTATACCCATCACATGAATTTTTTTCTTTGTTAATCCCCAAAGAGACTTTCTCCCCCATTTTAATACCCCCTCTTTTCTCAACTACTCAACCCATAACTGTTAGGGTTTGATTGTTTGAGATCGAAGAAAAAGGCACAATCATTGCTGCCTTTGCTCCATCACCACTAGCAAAACTCCTCGAAGCTTAAAATCTGCAGCACCATCATCACCATTCTCTGCTCACTCCCCACTCCAACGTGGACATCATCTCCCTCACGTGTCGCCACCTCCACCACGTGTTGGGTTACGCCAGCGCCCAGGCCATCAATCCGTGGCCAAATGCGGAACAAAAACTTTTAGAAACCGGTGCTAACGGCCCTCCGATTACGGATCGTACCATTAACCCTATACTAGCTATAAGAAAAGGAGTTTAGAGAGGTTATACCGAATGATCTGTGTCCTTCTGTCTTCAACCTCTGTCTAAACCCCTCGCGGCTTCCTCGATCAAGTTTGATCTCCGGTCTCCCCCATCGAAGACAATCCACCTTGACAGTATCTAATGCGGGCTCCCGCCTCAAAACCGAGGCAACTCGAGTATCTAGTTTGCTAGCCTAGATAGCCAAGATGAAGTAGAGAGTGTGTAGGATTAGATTGTCTCAATACACATTAGGTTTCTCAACACATGAGACATGTAAGGGTGGAGGTGAAAAAGAAGCCATGGAGGAAAAAAGTGTGAGCTCAATGTTTTGGCCAAGTGAAGAAAAGAATTGTGGCTGCCTTTTTGTATTGTGTGTGTGAGTTAATTATTGTGAGAAATAATGTAGTGTGCTAGCAACTAAAGAAAACCAACTCAAGAAAAAATATCCCATGGCTCACAACAAATATCTCACACTCCAAACAAAACCAAGCATGACTCATCTCATGACTCATGACCATGAGTCACCAAGTCCACATGCCACAATCAATGCCAAAATAATGAGTCACACTTTCCTCTCCAAATAAACATTTAAACCCTAAATGTTTATAACAATAAAGAAATGGCATCAACTAAAGTAATCTTGTAACGAATTACAAGAATACCACTCATCTGTATATACATACCCGCATCCGTATTCCGAATGAATACGAATACAATGAGACAAAAATATCCATCACAATAATACTAGGATCCGGCTTAAACCAAAGCCCACTAGCATTATCCATCCGAATCATGATACGTGCATAAGTGCACGTATATGTTCGAACCCTGCCATAAAACCATACGGCCTCTACAACGTTTCGCCCGAACCAGGGAAACCCTCTGTATGGGACTCTAAAGACTCGTCAATATACTGGCAGTGGATTTAACTACAAGCATATCAGTGGCACTAGCTATATGTAACGGCTACCTAGGTATTGAGCTAAAGGGAGGCCGATGAGCAAACTCATCCTGAAACCCCTACTGAGCCTGACAGTGACAATATCCATACAATCCAGTTCGTTCATCTATGAGTATCGCATATCGAGTATAGAGGATGGATAAAGTCAGACCCCTAATAACACGACATTTAGTGTCGGTATGAAGCTCATCACCACCTGAGAAACTACTTATCCGAAACAGTAATTCTCGACTACCCCAGCCGAGGATTTCTGGTGATGGCCACCCGTCCACAACGCGACATCAACCCCCAATACCGGGAGAGATGAATCCCCTGACGATCTGCTCACTGCCTCCACGTGGCTCGGGACTGTACCCAACTAAAACCTGTTTGCATGACTCCTTTAAGTCATGGTAGGGTAGTAATCAAAACACAGTGGGAACTCACACGAGACAAATGACGATCTCAGGTTGATAGACTAACCAGTACACATGTCACCAGGGAACTGATATCTGACAATAGGTATAATATCAACTAGCATGTTCCCGGCGAGTCCGTCCGATGTACTCATAACCCAATGAGCACCTGTATACATCTTAGGTGAACTAACTGACACCAATAGCTTGTGAGACCGGCCACCACCCTTCGTCGGGGTCTCGATCAGTATACACTAGTCTACTCTGGAGTATCGATGCCCAATCTCGAAACTCCCACGACTAGGGACATTTTAAGGATGTACTTATAGAATACCCAGCTCCCACGTATATGATCGTCATCATACTGTTGGCAGTCAAGCAAGAATCCTAAGAGCTCTATCAACATGTAATAGTGATATGTAATGTCACCTAAAGCAAGATACATGATAAAAAAGACAAACCAGATAGCATACTATCATCTCGAGTAAGATTGTTCTACCGGTATAGGACCTCCCTCAATCATCGCAATCGCGTGTCTGCGATTCAATAATTGACTTGAGGGTATTATAGCCAACAATCTCCCACTTGCACTTAAGGCTAATTATTGCGATGTCGCATACTCACAGCCCGTGTGATACCGAACACCCAACTTCTTTACTAATCAGTTTGGCAATACTTGTTTGTGAAACTATTGTGTTCAAGAAATAGCCTCAGTGAGTGGATCCGCTCCAATGTTTCTTTCCATATCTCTCTTTATCTCAAGTTCGCGGAGAAAGCCATCTCCCGAAATGAGCAATACCTGTCTTAGAATATGTATGGATATCTGATGAGACCTAGTTTGCAAATGAACTCCAAATCCAGCAAACTTCTTAGACTGTATTGTCCACTGAATTTAATCGGTATCCTACGCCATGCCTCCCTCAGTATCCGCTTGGACCACCTGTCCAAACACTTCCCCTCGTCAAGAGGAAAAACTATAACTCTGACAGTCACTCTATCATCCAGGTCACCTTGGAAGCCTGAAATGATAACCGTCTTCCGAAGGAGGCTGCCATTACCAAATCCCTAGAACATCCACGTATGTTCATAAACTGCTTCCGAACGTTTCTCCAGGATTGGATTAATATATAGACTTATTGCAGGAAGTGCAAAAACAACATCTGGTGTGGTACTTGACATCTCATGATTGACTCAATTACCTAAGCAAGTGATATGCCAATGATGCGCATCCCTCTCCTCTTTAGTCTATAAGACACCTTTAGAGAGGTTGACTCTATCACCTGCAGGTACACCCCTTGCTAGGAGTCATCCATTCTAAAACACCTTTAGAATATTGTCTAAGTACCCAGATTGGGAAACTACCCAAATTTAGATCTAAAACCATAGATCTAGTAACCAAAATGTCTGATATTATATCCATATCCTAAGTGGAGAAACCATTGTGTGACAACCACAGTATAACCGATCGTAGTATATGTAGGGTGTTTTTCGTCACCCCATTGAGATGGGAATGCGCACGTGCTTGTCAGGCTCATTACAGACTCCCCCTGTCTAGGGTAGGCTGGGGTTTATTGATTGTGGGGATCCAAATCTTCGGCAGCCGCTGACTAAGCTGCCGTTAATTACCCCTCGCATTTGGAGCGAGGAACCTCCGATTAACAGGTCAAACAGGTCATGCAAACTCAATGTGCAGTGTATGTGTATTGTGTTTTGAAAGGGGGTTTTTGATATATCGAGGGCCCCGCAGAGTTTTTACGGGGATCCCGCTATCTGGATAGCGGGCTGGGGGTCAAGGGGGCAAGTAGCCCCCTTGCGGGGTGCGGGGTAGCGCCCCGTTAGAAATTTTTTTCTAACAGGGACAGTGTCGTGGAGTATGTGTGTGTTTGTATATGTATATATACATATATATATATATATACACACACACATATATATAAAGGAAAAGGGCATCCAAAGGATGCGTCGGAGAAAGTGCTCGGGCGCTAGCGCTATAAGCGCCAGGGCGCCGGCGCCCCATGTTGGAGATAGTGCCCTCAGAGTCAATTATTGGATCACAGGCACGTGATTGCAATGATTGAGGGAGGACCTATCCCGGTAGGACAGTCTTACTCGAGATGATAGTATGCTATCTGGTTTACCTTTATCATCGTGTACTGCTTCAGGTGACCTTACAGGTCGCTATTACACGCTGATAGAGCCCCTAGGATTCTTGCTTGACTGCCAGCAGTATGATGGCGATCATATACGTGAGAGCTGGTGGTCTATAAGCACATCCTTAAAAGGTCCCTAGTCGTGGGAGTTTCGAGACAGGGCATCGATTCTCCAGAGTAGACTAGTGTATACAGTCGAGACCCCGACGAGGGGCGGTTGTCGGTCTCACAAGCCACTGGTGTCAGTTGGTTCACCTAAGATGTATACAGGTGCTCATTGGGTTATGAGTACACCGGACAGGACTCGCCGGGAACATGCTAGTTGGTCTTATACCTGACGTCAGATAGCAGTTCCCTGGTGACATGTGTACAGGTTAGTTCATCGACCTGGGGATCGTCATTTGTCTCGTGTGAGTTCCCACTGTACTTTGATTACTACCCTACCACGGCTTAAAGGAGTCGTGCAAACAGGTTTTAGTTGGGTACAGTCCCGAGCCACATGGAGGCAGTGAGAGGATCTTCAGGGGTTCGTCTCTCCTGGTATTGGGGGTGAGGTCGCGCTGTGTCTAGGAGAGCCATTACACAAAGCCCTCGGCCGAGGCAGGAGATTTACTGGTAGGTATTCCAGTAGTATCTCAGGGTGTTCTGGGCTACACTCCGACACGACTTGTACCGCTTTTGTAGGTCTGACTTTTACCAACCCCCTAGGCCCGACATGCGATACTCATAGACGAACGGACCGGACTGTACGGATATTGTCACTGACAGGCTCAGTAGGGTGTCAGGATGAGTTCGCTCATCGACGTCCCTTTTGGTCAATAGCTGGTGGCCCGTCATGTATTGGCTAACACCTCTGACGTGCTAGTGGTTAAATCCACAACCATAGTATTGACGAGTCTTTAGAGTCCACCACACTTTTCAGTTACTCAAGCTTTCGGGCGAAACGCTGTAGAGGCCGTATGGAGATATGGCAGGGTCCGATCAGATACGTGCGGTATTGCACGGATCAGGATCGGACGGTTTGTACTAGTGGCCGTATGGAAATATGGCAGGGTTCGATCAGATACGTGCGGTATTGCACGGATCAGGATCGAACGGATATTACTAGCCGGCTTTGGTTTAAGCCGGATCCTGGTCTAGTACAGTGTAGATTTTGTCTCATTGCATTTGTATCCGGTCGGAATACAGATGCGGGTGTGTATGCACAGTATCAGGGTTTTTCCTGTAATTTATTACGGGACCAGTTTTCTGGAGTTGCCAGTTTGCATTCCGTTCCGGCCGGTTTTCTTTTGTTCTTTCCCGGCCGGACTTTTCCGATGGAGGGGGTTATTTGCAAGTTTGCAAATAACATTTGTGGAGGGGTTTTCTTGCACTTGTGGCATTATGATAGATTAAGCATCTTTGCTTTTCATAATGGCTTGCTTTTTGAGATTAGAAGTGATTAGATTGTGATTTGAGATGGTTATCATTTCTTTAGGGTTGTGGTCACCCCCTTGCTTTTACTACACTCACCTCCCTTCTTGTTATGGTTTGTATTTCATTCCTCCACCATTCTCACTAGAATGAGAGAGGGTTCACTTGAGAGAAAAAGAATGAGAGAGTTCATTTTGTTATGTGAGGAATTCTTCATCTCATCTTCTTCTCGCTAGAAAATTGAAAGCACCAATTTTCTTTACCTCTTCCTCCATCCATCAATGGCAACTACATAAACTCCAAGAGATAAAGTTTCTACACTACATTCTACAGCATTTCTTGGGCATGTCGACTTGCCGGCTTCATGCCCGAGTTGCCTCGGTATTGAGGCGGGAGCCCGTAAAAGACGCAGGCGATGTGGTGCCCTTCCGGCGAGGAGGCGACGACATGGAGACAAGACTTTCCGCGGGAGATCGGGACGATGATGAGAAGACCGGAGGATTCGGATCACTCGGTATATCTCTCACCCTTTCTCTTGATAGCTAGTATCGGTTAATGGTTACGATCCGGGTATATTGTCCGCGGTAGCGCCAGTTTGAAAGTTAAGAAAAATTTTGATTCCGCATTTTGGCCTCGGATCGACGGCCGGGGCGCTGCCGTAGCGCAACACCCCACGTGCCAGGCACGTGGGCGCTCGGGCGCTAGCGCTTTGGGCGCCAGAGTGCTTTGGGCGCCAGGGCGCCAGCTCCCCACGTGCCAGGCACGTAGGCGCTCGGGCGCTAGCGCTTTGGGCGCTAGCGCTCTGGGCGCAAGAGCTCGGGCGCTTTGTGTGCTAGCGCCCCAAGTGTCTGGCACGTGGGCGCTAGCGCTCTGGGCGCAAGAGCTCGGGCGCTTTGTGTGCTAGCGCCCCAAGTGTCTGGCACGTGGGCGCTCGGGCGCTAGCGATTTGAACGCTACCGCCCCACGTGTCAGGCATGTGGGTGCTCGGGCGCTAGCGCTTTGGACGCAAGGGCGCTAATGCTTTGAGTGCTAGCGCCCCACGTGTCAGTCATGTGGGCGCTCGGGCGCTAGCGCTTTGGGCGTTAGCGCTCTGAGTGCAAGGGCGCTAGAGCCCCACATGCCAGGCATAGCGCTCTGGGCGCGCTCAGGAGACAAAAGGGACTTGGTCCCTGCAATGGGAGTTGTACTCCCAAAAAGGAACACTTATTATTTTGTATATATGTATATATATGAGGAGTTAAACTCCTAAGATATTTTGAAGCTGATGAAGGGGGCTTCTCCCCTTGATCCCTAGATCTTCCCCAAAGTGGGGTTTCTAGAGATGGGTCTCCTACTTCTTCCTTTGTTGGCCGGATCTTGAAGATCAAGAAGTATGAGATTTTAAAAATCTCTCATTTCTGAGATCTGATGGAAGATCTGAGTTCCCTTTTATGGGTTTTGTGGTGAAAAACTATTTAGTTTTATAAAAGGAAGAGTAAAACTCTTGATTTAATTCAAAAGGATGAAGAAGGTTTTAGAACCTTGAGGAAGGAGAAGATCACAGATCTGGATTTTTTTGGGGGGAGAGAAAAAGTTCTTGAGATATTTTCATTATCTTGGCCTTTATAGGCTATACACTTTACATATAGCCCCTTGAGCTTTACAAAATGGCATTTTTCCCATCCCATGGCTCATGTGCCATTTCTTTTTGCACATAAGCCATGGGCTATACAAAAATTTGGCTTTATGCCCATTCATGCATAAAAAAATTACATAAAAATTATTTATTACATGATTTCATTTTGGGAATGGAGGAGGGCCAGCCGCTTAATCTTCGGACTCGACCTGAGCATGGGCCCACTTGATCCGGGCTTGGGCCCACTTGGGTTAGGGTTGACCTTGACTTTGACTTGGTCAACCAGGGTGTAATTTTCGACCCCAACAAAGTGCCCCTCATCAATAAATATACACCACATATGTGGGTCGTGTGCATGAAATTGATGGATCTTCTTTCGCGTGGAGGCGACTTGCTTTGCTTCCTACTTTTTGGGATGCACTGCCTTTTTTACGACATGGACGGTCGACGCTTAACGCGTCTCCGAGACGGTGTATCCGTGGTAGAAGTTTCCCTGGTCCGGAGTGATTTAGTAGACGTGCACCCGGCACGGAGTGTCGCTGGTCGACGTTTCCCCGAGGCAGAGTGTCTGTAGTCGACGTGCCCCCGGTACGGAGTGTCTGCTTGATGTTTCCCTAAGGCGAAGTATCAGCCGGTTGACGTGTCCCCGAGACGAAGTGTCTGCTTGATGTTTCCCCATTACAGAGTGTCACTATTGGACGTTTCCCCGGTACAGAGTGTCACTGGTCGACGTTTCCCTAAGGCAGATTGTCTGTTGTCGACGTGCCCCCGGCACAGAGTGTCTGCTAGACGTTTCCCCGAGGCGGAGTGTCGGCTGGTTGACGTATCCCCGAGATGGAGTGTCTGCTTGACATTTCCCCATTAAAGAGTGTCAGTGTTGGACGTTTCCCCTGTACGGAGTGTCACTGGTCGACGTTTCCCCGAGGTGGAGTGTCTGTGTTGGACGTTTCCCCGAGACGGAGTGTCGCTGGTTGACGTGTCCCCGGCACGGAGTGTCTGCTTGATGTTTCCCCGTTACGGAGTGTCGCTGTTGGACGTCTCCCCGGTACGGAGTGTCACTGGTCGACGTTTCCCCGGCATGGAGTGTCTGTGTTGGACGTCTCCCTGGCACAGAGTGTCGCAGGTCGACGTTTTCCCGGCATGGAGTGTCTGTGTTGGACGTTCCCCGAGACGGAGTTGATGTGTCCCCGGTTGACGTGTCCCCGGCGCGGAGTGTCTGCTTGACATTTTCCCGTTAAGGAGTGTCGCTGTTGGACGTTTCCCCGGTACGTAGTGTCGCTGGTCGACGTTTCCCGGGGCGGAGTGTCGGCTGGTTGACGTATCCCCGAGACGGAGCGTCTGCTTGAAATTTCCCCGTTATGGAGTGTCGTTGTTGGACGTTTCCCCAATACGAAGTGTCGCTGATCGACGTTTCCCCGAGGCGGAGTGTGTGTTGTTTGACGCAGAAGTCGATGTTGGAATTGGTTGGTTTGATTTGGTTGATTTGAGTTAGCATCAGCATCGCTACACTGGAATATGGTACCAGGAGCGAATCATCATCTGTCTATGAGAGGGTTTGGGGATTGGTTTTTTTGTTTGGCATCTGCATTGCTGCACTGGAATAATGCCAGGAGAAACTCATCATTTGCCCCGAGAGGATTTAGGAATTTATGGCTTAGGAGGCAGGTTTAGATCCCTATCACCTAAGGCTTTTCAATTTCATGGGTCGTAAGGGTCCCATAAAAGCATTTTCTCACTACGAGTCGAAAGGATTTCGTAGGTGTATTTTCTCCTTAGGAGTCGTGGGGACTCCTAAGTGTGTTTCTCCTTTGTGAGTCGTAAGGATCTCACGCGGGAATTTTCTCCTCACAAAGTCTAGAGGACTTTGCGAGTGCATTTCATCTCTTTTTCATGAGTTTGCGCCCTTTCGGGTTTTCACAAACTCGCCGGCAGTCCTGCTGTTTTTACTCACGGAGCCCTTTCGGGTTTTCATCCGTGCTCATTTTGCTTGTGGACATACCGTTTTTTTCTCTTTTTTCGCTGGTGAGACTGTAAAAGTAGTCTTGCTGGCAGGACTTGGGAGAGATTGGGATCGTTTTACGCCCATGGATTGTATACGGTTTTGCAGGATGTATGATCCAGACCATAGGGCCGAAAAAATTTCGGGACTTTATTGGCGTCTGCATCGCTGCACTGGAACATGGTACCAGGAGCGACTCATCATTCGCCGTTGGGTTATAGGATTTGGAATTTGGTTGGCGTCTGCATCGCTGCACTGGAATATGGTACCAGGAGCGACTCATCATTCGCCATCGGGCTATAAGATTTGGAATTTGGTTGGCATCTGCATCGCTGCACTGGAATATGGTACCAGGAGCGACTCATCATTCGCCACTTGGGGATTTGGATTTTGGCTGGCGTCTGCATCGCTGCACTAGAATATGGTACTAGGAGCGACTCATCATTCGCCATTGCCTATTGGGAAGCGATGGCTTAGGAAACAGGTTTAGATCCCTATCAACTAAGGCTTTTCAATTTTATGGGCCGTAAGGGTCCTATAAAAGCATTTTCTCCTTGCGAGTCGTAAGGATCTCGTAGGTGTAATTTCTCCTTAGGAGTCGTGGGGACTCCCAAGTGTGTTTTTCCTTCGTGAGTTGTAAGGATCCCACAAAGGTTTGCTCTCCTCATGTATCGTGAGGACACCTGAGTGGGTCTTTCCAATGGATCAGCCGCGTAACTGGTGGTTGCGGTGGGGTATGGGTATGACGAGAATTATTTGAACCCATAGATTTTATACGTTAGTCAACTTGCAGACCAACCGTAGGGCTGGAAGAATTTTTGGGAAATTGGATTTTGGTTGGCGTCTGCATCGCTGCACTGGAATATGGTACCAGGAGCGACTCATCATTCGCCGTTTTTTTTAATCACCGCGATCGCTCTATCATTTCAGCTTTTCTTATCGCGAAGGTCGTGATTGCCCTATCATTTTGGCTATTTATTCGCTTTCACATAACTGAACACCCACCCAATCTCGATTTGACCCATCATTTCGGCTGTTTATTTTCATCTTTATTTTTACTCCCTGATTTTTATTGCGAGTTGCCCTATCATTTCAGCTGTTTATTTTCATCTTTATTTTTACTCGCTGGTTTTTATTGCGAGTTGCCCTATCATTTCGGCTTTTTATTATTTTTTGTTTTATTTACACATTTTTACATTCCCAGTTTAACGACTTAGAGGTCGATTGTTCTCAGTTTAACGACGTGGTGGTCGATTGTTCCCAGTTTAACGACGTGGTGGTCAATGGTTTGCTTATCCCAGCTCCTCAAACTTTGATCTTGGCGGGGCTGTGTTGATGACCGTAGCTCCATGGATTGTCGGTACATCTGACGACTGTGAGGCTTTCCCGAGTTTGTATTGGTTCTCCTTCCAATCTTTAAAAACATAGCAGTCTTCAATAGTATGACTCACCATTCTATGATATGGGCAGTATATGGGATTGTCGGTCATGTTCATTTCATGTGGCCTCTTTGGAATAGGCAGTTGAAGACCGTTGTTCAAGACGTCCACGAATATTTCGCTGACTTTATCCCTCCTGAAGGAGTATACTTTCTTCTTTCTCTCTATTTAAGTAGGTGCCCTTACTGATGCTGGACCCTAAGGACGATCAGTCTTTGGTTCGCCTGCTGTCCGCTTACCACGTTCAGTGTACGTGTCAGAGGGACTGGAGGCTGATCGCGTCCGTTTTTCATAAAGGTGTTCCGCTCTCGGGCTGGAGGGAGCATCGGTTGGCTGCTTCCGAATATCAATCCCCAGCTCACGAACCAAAATTTGATTTTGCTGTAATTGCAATCGGGCGACTTGGGTCGTGAGATCCGCCACGACATTTTCAAGCTCGTCGACTTTAGAATGGACCTTGGCCATCTTCGCATCCCTGTCCTGAAGTTGCCTTTGAAGCCATTGGAATAATGCTTGTTCTATAGTTCCGGGTATGACAACGGGGTCATCCCTACCGCCTGAACTTGATTCAGCATGAACCACGTGTTCATTTGGCTCAATGGCCTGAGCGAGCTCTTCATCATTTGGATTAGGCTGATGTTGGATGGCAACAACCGCGTCATTGTTATAGCTATAAGGCGTATGAGGACTTGTTCCTCTGAGCTCCATCATATAGACCGTATGGGTTGTGTACCCGTCTATTACTTCTTCATTGGAAATGTTGCTCGCTTGGCTCTTAGCTTGTTGCCTTAGTCCGCTCTTTTTAGAGAATGGCAGATGTCTGAGAGAATCGGCTCCCTGAAAGACTTCGGTCTCTGTTTGTATGAAATTGGCGGTCGCAGCTTGATTGTTTGTTAACACGCCAGGGGATAATGATATTTCTCCCGCCTTGTATTGTTTCTAGACCCAATCCTTGAAGATGCAACAGTCTTCAATAGTGTGTCCCAGCACTCGGTGGTATGGGTAAAAGTTGGGATGATCAGTCATGTTCGCTTCACTTAGCCATTTTGGTTCTGGTAGCAGCAGGCCATTCTTCAGAGCATCATTAAAAATTTTGTGGACCTTGTCCCTTCAGAATGAGTAGACCTTATTTCTTCTTTCCTCCAAAGTTGGCTCTCGAGATTTGTTAGTTTTTGCTCCGCCCGCTCTCTGCTTATTTAGAGAATCGGTGTTATTAGAACTTTCGCCTTTTCGGTTGTCATCCCTCCAAGGTTTCGGTCTATTTGTGAACTGAAGATCCTGAGCGGACTCAGGCTTTGAGCGTTCCAATGTTTGGACCTTTTTGGTCAGCTCTTGGAATGTTTTAAGGCCTGCGGTGCACAGGAAAGGTTTCATCCAGTCCTTCAGATTTTCTACAAGAAGACTGACGGATTGGTGTTGCTCCAACGGCGGTTCACATTTGACAGAGATATTGCGCCATCGGACTATAAAATCCATGTTGCTTTCGTTGTTCTTTGGCTCTGTCCTTACGAGGTCGGCAATGGTGATTTTATCGCTGACACTCATGAACCTTTGCTTGAACATGGATTCTATTTGAGCGAACGTCGTGATCGAGTCATCTGGTATGCTTGCATACCAATCGAAAGCAACATCCGTCAAGCTATTAACAAACTGACGGAGAAGGAGCGCATCATTGCCCCCAGTATTTGCGCATGATGCTTTAAATTGGGTAATATGCCGGTTCGCATTTCCCGTCCCATCAAACCTTTCAAATTTGGGGACGACATAGCTCATGTGCCATTTCTTTTTTCACATAAACCATGGTCTTTACAAAAATTTGTCTTTATGCCCATTCATGCATAAAAAAAATTACATAAAAATTATTTATTACATGATTTCATTTTGGTTATGGAGGAGGGCCGGCCGCTTCATGTTCAGACTCGACCTGGGCATGGGCCCACTTGATTCAGGCTTGGGCCCACTTAGCTTGGGGTTGACCTTGACTTTGACTTGGTCAACCGGGGTGCAATTTTCGACCCCAACAGTATATGAATTTCACTTCCTACAAAGTTCATGTCATCCAAATACTAGAATATCACACCCTACTACTTTCTTAACAGATCCATCCTCTATTCTGATGAAGTCAAAACCTATGACTGTCACATCAAAACTAGATGATATATCTCCGCTATACCTGCTTTAGTCTATAAATAGACATAAGCTACTTGCTCGGTACGCTTCCACTGCTCCCACTGACTACAACAACCCTCTGGCAGAGTCATACACGTTCATTTCTAAAGTTAGTTTAGAACGATACTATACTCATCCTCCTGCCGGGTCTCATAGTCTAGAATAGCAGTAATGGCAAGTCTGGGTAAATAAGAACCTCCCTGTCACCATCTTTGAGGATACCAAAGTACCTCTCGAATGTCTGAGGTTACCCACCATATCTGCGGAGTGGCTAATGGAATGTCAAATCCGATTGAATATAATTGTTTGTGGTCTTGAATCACTTCCAGTTCTACCATACTCCCACTACTGTTTTCTGAAAAAATCTATTTTACTAAAACTGTGGCGAGTCAAGAACAATATCACTATTGATCTTCCTGATGGTAGAAAGTTAACCCTCGTCATAGCCCCGGTTAACCCACAAACTGCCATTACGGAAACGTGCTTTGAGTTATCCATAGTCTGGTTGTAAGCATAAGTCATACAACTCCGTATACCTTAACATCGTTAAGATATGAACCGTTCTATATACAATATAGAAACAGAGGCACTGATTTAATTGGAACCAGATTCAAATCATGCAGCTGTCTACAGTGCATGTCAACCAAATGGAAGGAGGACGATCAACATTACTCAACTAGGAATGCATCGAAATATGAGTAACCTGAAAGAGAAGCAAGTTCTTAAAACCATTACTATCAACTGAATACCAAACACAAGTATCTATACTTTCAATCACCTTGAAGAATCCTGATACTTGCAACACACGGTTCTCTACTTTATTCTTGTACCTATAACTTCTCAAAACATGGATATTGTATTTCTATGAAATACTTGTCTAAAACTGGAGAACTCATAAGTAAACAGAATATAGTACGAGTACCAACCCCTTTGTCCTTATGGACACTGGACAACATACAATACTTTGTATAAGTCTCCTGAGTTGAATAACTCAAACCCCGTGCGTCGTAGGTTGAAAAATGTACTATGGTTAAGAAGAATTACATCACTGTTTAATACTCCTTACCCAATCATCAACTGATATAGGTAAATATCATGGAAATAATTTCAAAAAGTTATATCTCACTTTATAAAATAAACGTACAGATATATCAGTTTGAAATTGGTGCATAACAACGGATATTCAAAACCAAATATTTGCCGTCAGGCAAAACCCCAGGTGATTCCCTCAAATATCACCAATTACAACGAATTCCGATATAATAAGGATATAATCATCTAATTCCCAATAACTTACTCCCACTCATCATCTATAAAACCATACATATATGAGAATCAAGTCTGGTAAATACATACCCTGAATCAAGGATCTAATTGGGAAATCAGTTTTCAATTAACAACGGATAATGAAACTGAAACATGAAAATGTTTCGAAGGGGTATCCGGGTATTCCTAGTAATACCACTTCCATTATTCAGATTCATGACTGTAACCGTATAACTCCTTTCCATCTCTCCAAATTCCTTTATTTGTCTCTACTCAGTACCTTCTGTACACCATCCTTAGGCTAAATGGTTTTCTTCCTTCCCCACCGTTCGGCACCAGCCTATGGTTTGGAAGAAGACTATCCAATAAGCATAATAGGTGTACTCCCCAAATCTTAGGAGCCCTCACAACCTGAGAAAAGGTAAAGGGAAAAGACAACAGAATAATTCTTATTCTATTTTCCTGAACTAAAATCCATCCTTGAACTGGAACAAGTTCTTTTGAGTACGATGGACTATCCAATAACAATGGATCTTCGTAGTGATACAGGGTGTTCTGGAGAAATTCAAAGGTGATGTAGGAGTGGAAATGAAATACATGGTTTGGTCGTGAATGATAGCGGTCGCAATTTACTTTGCTCTCTTTCTAATCCCTTTATTTGTCTTTACTTATTACCTTCTGTACCTGTCACGCCCCGCTTCCCAAATACGGTGAAGGGGACGGGACGAGGCCGCTGCGTATTTACTCTGAAGTAAATACGCTAAGCGTATCTAAGCAATATAAAAGAAATGTGCACAAGAGACAAATGTAGTGAAACAACAACTTTATTTATTAACATTCTTTTTACAATACATGGAAAGAAAATACAACTGATAAAAAGAAACAATGGCATAACAGGAATGTAAATTACTGAAAGAAAAAGTGTACAATGAAACTAAAGTGCAGGGTCTTCAACAAACTGATCCAAGTCTTCGGCAGTAGGCTCGATCTCTGACGTGTCCAAATTACCTGATGACATTCAAAGAAGAAAGAAAGAGAATGTCGTCAGCGAACAGGTCACTCGGTAAGTCCTAAAGATAGGAATAAAGTAGAATAGACAGAATAAGAAGGTATCTTTTAAAGTTATATTATCTTGTAGTAATGTCGTATTAACGCTGTTGTTTGTAGCTTGGTACAGAAGAATGCCAGTGTATACGAGAGGAGTCTCTATATGCCAGAGACTGGAGGCAAGTATAGTACAAAGAACCATTTATGCCACGGTACAACAGCAATTGGATTCATGTTAGGTGTATAAAGTCTTACAGTCCCGTGCCACTTTTAACACCTTCCGTACCAATCTACCCCTTTAAACCCCGTAATGTTTTGATTGTATTGTTTGTCTTGTAAATTGTATTGATTGTATAATTGGTTGACTGACCGAAGTAAACGAATGTAACCGTAGAATCATGTATATGGAATAACTGGAGAACCATGTACGTGGAATGTATATCCATGGTTCGATTCAGTCAAGTTGTATAGATTGATAATTGGATTCATGGATTCATGTGAAATGTAATATTGAAGATTGTAGATTGTAGATTGTACTTGAATCATATTCAAGTCGGATTATACTGAGACTCAAACTGAGTCAGACAATTAGCAAAGTATATTGAAGTCCTGATTGTTTTTATTAATTTGTCTAACCTAGATAGGCAAGCACCCACTTCTCCGGCTCCCTGAGGCTCAAAAAATTGGTCCAGCTTAAACCTATGTTTACTAGGGTATTTAGGGTAATTTATAGAACTTGAGGGGGTTTTATGTAAAAATACTTTTATATACTTTTCAAAATACACCCCATGTATTTATTATTCGTCTTTAGAGTTGTAATGAATGTGGATTTTATATTGTGATATTCCTAATGAAAATATCCTAAATTCAGAATTAAAGGTATTTATTTGTAATAATGATTATATAGAATTTATGGTATTTTAGTGTAAAATTGATTCTTATGATATTGTAGAAAAGATGGAATATTTATAATACTTCAAAAATAGATATGTTTATGTTACATATACATATATTTATATGAAAATAATTTTAATATATATTTTATATTCTAAAATTTTCATTTTCTTAAGATGTCGTATTTTAAATCTTTCGAGATCGAATGCTCCTTGCAGAGATCTGAATCTCGCACTGCTAAGCCCGAGGATGTGCGATAATCCACACCATCCCTAACGGGTTCCCCAAAATTGGTTGTTGCGGCGCTTTGCAAAGATTGTATAAATACTAAATCCTTTAGAAAACGGTTTTATGAAATAAGTGGTATTTATATGTAAATATGTCAAGTTTCCATATTCTATGTTCTAGGGTCTCCTAAATCAACTAGACTATTCTTAACTGGTCCAAAACGATAAGTTGTGAGATATCTCAAATCGCCTCTTCACCGCCAATTGTGGCCAGGTAAGTACAAGTGAAGAAAGGAGGGATCCGCTCACGAATCACCGTGAGACGAGCCTTTTAAAGTTACCTTTCTCACTTGTCTAGACTAGACACCACAAAGTTAGGTTTAGATAAACGACTGATGTCCATAATCTTATCCTATTTTCATAATAAGTGGTATTTATTTAAAAAGTACATCAATACTAAATCTTTTTAGAAATGGTTTTATTTAGTATAGGGTATTTAAATGAAAATATTCGTTTTCCCGTATTCTAAGTTTTCGATGGTATCGTGTTATGTTGCATATGAGTGTGTAAGGAGGTAGGTCGTTAGCTCGTGATCTACTTTAAATGTATCGCAAGTTTAATGGAGTTAAATGTAGGATTGAAACAATGTGGTATTTAAGTGAAAAATACGATGAATGGAAATAGCTATCATTTCATGTAATGAAACTTGATCAATTTGTTTGATTAGTGTTTAATAGTCAACATGAGGAAGTTAAAATATGATTGTATTAGTGAGAAGTGGAATTTTATGAAGAAACCGAATCAGAAATCGGATTAATCGGATTTGTTCCGATTCCGTCGGGTTTTGTAAATCCGTATTTTTAGATAGAAGAGATGGGTAAAAATTGGGACTTACGGGTTTAGATCACACAAGAGAGTGAGAGTGAAGTATAGGAATCGCCGATGTATTGCGTCGTCGCCGGTAGTTCCTAAAACGATCGCCGGAAGTTCGCCGTAGATTTCGCCGGAGCTTCGTCTTTCGTTCGTTTTCAAAGTACACACGATTCTTGGAATTTTGAGAAAGTGGACTCAGAATTTTGGGATGAGAGGGTAGAGGGTAGGGGTGTATTTATAGGGTTAGGCTAGGGTTAGGGTAGGAGTAGGGTTTTTAATTAAAAAAATGTAAAAATATAGGAAATTCATTAAAAATTGTAGTAAATAGGTGTTAATATGCTCTCTGGAACCAATCTCATAAATTGCAGTGTGCAGGGGGTTTCAGAAGATGAAAAGACACAATATCGTAGTTGGAGACTCGGCCGGTCCGCCGGCCGACTCGACCGAGTCGGGGTCTTGGGAAGTAGGGGGTCGCCAGGGGTAGGCACTGGTATATTCAGATTTTCAGGTTCAGTTCAAGATTTGGGAGTTATCTCAGGTGGACGGTTGGGCTTCTATAAAAATTTAAACAAAATAAATATTAAAAATAATGTGGGGCAGGGGATTTGAACTCTGGTGGCTTGGTTCAGCAGTGCAAGCTATTACCAATGAGCTATAAGCTCCTTCTTCTAATTATGGTGTGAGATAAATACTTAAAATGGTAACAGCAACATTAAATACTCCAAGTATTACTTTGAATTTAAATCAAATTTTTGTACACTAAAAATGGAGTTGTTACATTCTTTTAACTTGTAAGTAAAATGCAAAATAACTACTTATATCTTGTGCTCAAGTTAAAATACCCCTTTCTTGATTTTGAAAAAATATTTGGAAAAAATTTGTATAGGAAAAAGTGTATAATAAAATTAGGGTTGTTACATTCTACCCTCCTTATAAAAATACCGTCCTCGAAATTTGTAAAAGGAAAGTGTAACAAATCCCAGAAAAGTTTGGTGCTGGTGTACTGACAGTAGGTGAAGAAATAACAAGGTGGTGCAAAGGTTTTAAAAATGTGAAGAATGTGTGAAGGAATGAAAGAATGTGAAGGTTTTAGTAAGATTATAAAAGAGGTTAGGGAATTTTGGGTTAGGATAGATTCAAGGTATATGATTCAAAGAATATGAAATGATAAGTTTCAAATAACATGATTGTAAAGAATGTTTTAGTTGCTGGTTCTTGTGTTATATTGCTTAGGTTATTCATGCAGAACAGAACTGCATAGTATGGTTCTATACAGCTCTGACCTGCATGAACCGTCAACAAAACCTAAATTTACGCCTCGCTTCCCAGTATACGGTGAAGGGGACGGGACGAGGCCGCTACGTATTTACTCTGAAGTAAATACGCTAAGCGTATCTAAGCAATATAAAAGAAATGTACACAAGAGACAAATTGAGTGAAACAACAACTTTATTTATTAACATTCTTTTTACAATACATGGAAAGAAAATACAACCGATAAAAAGAAACAATGCCTAAATAATGGTATAACAGGAATGTAAAGTACTGAAAGAAAAAGTGTACAATGAAACTAAAGTGCTGGGTCTTCAGCAAACTGTATAACACCCTAGTTCATATATACCATATTCTATTTGATTATTTTCTTTATCTTGTGGCTAATTCTTGGTTTTACTGTGTTTTGGGTGCGAATAGTATATTTGACATCTGTATTGCATCTGACCCGACCCGGGCATGGTTTGGACTATATTTGTATTTACCAGAATATCAAATTTTATTTATATAATATTAATTTTATAAACTGATACAAATTAAAATTTAGTTAACTAATAAAAGATTTTTTAAATTTAAATCTAAGCTGATTTCCTAACAAACTAACAACCCCTTTCTCTCTCTCTCGTGACTATCTCTCTCCCCTCTGCATATATATATATATATATATATATATATATATATATATATATTTATATATTTTTTATTTATTTATTTATTATCTTTTCTTATTTAATACACAGCCTCTTCTTTTTACTTCTTCTTCTTCTTTCTTCTTTCATTTTCTTGATCTTGTTTCTTGATTCCGGTGATCACCGCCGGAGCCGTGCTCGTCGCGAACGATCCGAGCGATCCAGTGAACGTACCTTGCCTGTGTGATCACCCTCTTTCCTTTCCTGGACCCGTCCCGCATGCCGCGTGTGCGCTGCGACGATTTACCGACGTCGGACGTGCCGTGCGAATCCGTCGCGTGATTCGATCGAGACAAGTTTACAACTTGCTACATGCTATGCTTTATATAATTTATTTATATGTTTCCATATCATCATCATCATCATCATCATACAGCTATATCTATATAATTTATATACCATAGTTATTTAATTTTAATCGGTTTTATAATATAAAATGTATGAAAATTTACAACATGCGATATGCTATAATTATATCTATAAAAATATATATTGTCGTAATATTTCTTATTATTATCTTTAATTAGTTTATAATCTGCATTTTATAATGTTATACAAAATATAATTTGAAAATATTATAGTTTACACATGAAACGTCGTTGCAAAGCGGATACGACAAATCTGAAATTTACTGTACACCTTACCTTATAAAATTCATTACAAATCATAGAAAAATCGTTAGTATAAGTTCTTTAGTTCGTTATGAAGATAACTCATAATTCTATAACTTTACAAAATATTTACTAGAAAAATAAATTGTTTAAATAACACAAAATGCAAATGAAAATATTTCTAAACTACTGTCCAGGGAAATTCCAGCAGCAAACTTTCAATTTCGAATGTTCATAGCTTTTTTTAGGAAAAACCTGAGATACTTAAACTTATAAAAATGAAAACCTTATTGAATTATCTTTGTTTTGGTATAAGACACGTCCCTTTTGGAGAAAGTTTGTTATTTTTAAGCTATTTTACAAATCAGGGTGATGCAGAATTTCTGAACGGAACTTTCTTGTGCATAGTTAATCAATACCACTTTTATAGTTATTAATCGGTTTGAATATGTTATCCACGTTAATATTATTATATCAATATCTATTTAATAAATAATGGTGCTTGTGTTTTAATATTCAGCAAATTTTACCGATTTACAGTTTTATAGTATCCGTCTGTATCCGTACGGTTTATTACATATCTAGTTGCACGTCGAGACCATATTATCTCATTTTACTGTTACATTAGTTTCCCATACTTGATCTTGTGCATCCTACATAGTCATGATGTAATCCCTGATAAATATTTGTGCATCCATGCTTTATTTGTGCACCCGTACCTGTTACAGTTTTATTATGAGCATCCGTTTGATACCTGTACACTACTTGATGTGACCTGATACACCACTACATGACATGACTTGATACATGTACACAACCTGGCATGACCTGATATATCACTACTTGACTTGATACCTGATATTGTTACTAATGTCGAAAAATCTTGACCTGTTGTCCCTACGGACATTTCCTGTTGTCTATACAGACAAACCTGTACCCGCTTGATCCTGTGTTGGCATTAGCTCCAGATTTATCAATACCTGACTTACACACATAACTTGGGGGTATGGGGAAATCAAGAATGTAGCCGAACGTAATTCAAAGGGCTATTACATCATGTTACCGTGGTCCCGTGGGGTTGAACGGGACGTAGACTCACAGTCTATTATATCTTGTTACCGTGGTCCTATGGGGTTGAACGGGGCATAGACCAATGGGTTACGATAAGGATTACATTAATTTATTTTGAAGACTTTAGAATAGATAACCCAGTAGCACAGTTTATATTACTTACTGCACATCACATGTGCTTATACCCTTCACTGTCCCTTATTCGTGATACTGTTATACTTTTATTACTTTTGATACTCATGCCTGCATGTCTTGTTACCTCCTGATTATATTATTGTTTGATATTATGACGTACTGACGTCTGGGTTTTGCATGGCCCAGATCCTCTACCTTTGTCGCAAGATGATCAGGAGTATCTCCGCCGTCAGGCCGAGCAGTGAGGATCCTGTTAGTATCTAGTTAGTTATTTCCGTACTTTCCAGATGTTATTGTTACTTGGATTTATTGCTTCCGCATATTATTTCTTGACTCGTTTATTCTGGCTCATGGATATGTACTAGATAGTTTATTTACTTTCCTGTTCTTGATATCTTCTAGACAGCCGTAATGTGACTGTGGAAGGATGTTTCCTAGCTACAGGTAGCATGGTTGGCTCTATCACGTGCCGATCTTAGCGCACTCTGGGAAGCGAGGCGTGACAAGGTTTGTTTGGTATCAAAGCCATAGGATTTGGATTGATCAGGTTTAATTCTTTTGTAGTTGGGTATTGGACCCAATTCACGAATCAGAATACTCGTAATTAGGAGCATGTCCTGCCACTTTACCATCTTGCCATTCTTGAATCTTAACTTCCTCCTGATCCTTACGCAAACCTCTTTGCATCTTGACTTGAAACCTTCTGGTTCCCTATTGTTTCTTTCTATTCTGATACTAGGATTTGGGCGACTTGAACGGAGTTATGTTATTGTACCCATGAACTGCAGCATGGTTACAATGCAGTACCCTATTTAAGTAACTTGGAGTCCTAGTCTTGATTCACTTTCTTATTTCATGGTCGTTATATTGCCTTGCTTCTCTTGCTTTCCAGTTCATATTTATCGCAAGCTTGAATCCTGTTTACCGTGCTTATCTTCTTCAGTATCTTGGTTTCAGAGGAAGTTGTTTCAGGTATTCTACTTGTTCATGATTTTCCCGTGTTAGAATTATTCGATTCTGGTGCATCCCATTGTTTTATGTCGTCCAAGTTTATTGCTGCACACTCGATTTCTTGCACGACCCTGTCTAGTTGTTAGGACATACACACTGGGAATGGGAAGATCATAGCTAGTAGAGAATGTAAGGATTGTCCAGTTGTTATTTGTAGACGGGAGTTATTTGCAGATTTCTTGGTGATTGATACCGGCAGTTATGAAGCTGTCTTGGGAATGGATTTTCTAGGCACTTTCCACGCTCACATTGATTGTAGGGCAAAGAAAGTGATTTTCCAGATTCCCGGACATCCGGAGTTTGTTTTCGCTGGAGGAAGCAGTTCTGTCGGGACAGTCGAGTTTAGGGCTAGGCCGGCAAACAATGTTCTTTCATCAATGGAAGTTGACAAGGAGGAAGCGCCAGCTGTAATTCGAGAGTTTATGGATGTGTTCGAGGACATCTCGGATTTACCGCCAAAACGAGATGTGGAGTTCGCAATCGATCTTATTCCTGGTGCAGCGCCAATCTCTAAGGCGTACTATCCAATGGCACCAGTGGAGTTGGAAGAAGTCAAGAAGCAGATTACCGAATTACTTGAGAAGGGTTGGATTCGCAGCAGCAATTCACCTTGGGGAGCTCCAGTTCTTCTAGTCAAGAAGAAAGATGGCACACGGAGGATATGCATCGATTATCGAGAATTAAACCGGGTGACTGTTAAGAACAAGTACCCAATCCCTAGTATTGGCGAATTATTTGAGCAACTCAATGGCGCGAAGGGCTTCTCGAAACTGGATTTGCGATCCGGATATCATCAGGTCCGAGTTAAATCAGAAGATACTTGCAATACTGCGTTCCGAACTCGGTATGGACATTACGAGTATTTAGTGATGCCATTCGGAGTCACGAATGCACCGGCAATATTTTTGGATTTGATGAACCGAATCTTTTCACCATTCTTGGACCGGTTTATAGTAGTATTTATCGATGATATTCTAGTCTACTCGAGGAGCATTGAAGAGCATGCTGAACACTTGAAGATCGCACTGCAGACATAGAGGCATGAAAGATTGTATGCAAAGATGAGCAAGTGCGAGTTTTGTCTTGAAGAAGTGAAGTTTTTGAGGCATGTTGTATCAGGAGATGGAATCGCCGTTGATCCCGAGAAGATTGCAGCAGTTCAAGATTGGCCGATTCCGAAGAGTATAGTAGAGATCAGAAGTTTTCTTGGACTTGTCGGATATTACAGAAGATTCGTGGAGAATTTTGCTCGTTTGGCTGAACCTTTGACCAAGCTTACGCGGAAGGTAGTACCGTTCGTATGGACGGATAAATGTGCGTCAGCTTTTGAGGCGTTGAAGCAAAGATTGATTACCGCTCCTATTTTGACCATACCAGACAGTTTCGGAGAATTGGTGATTCACAGCGACGCATCTGGGAAAGGTTTGGGCTGTGTTTTGATGCAGCATGAGAAGGTTATAGCTTACGCATCGAGAAAAGTTGAAGATCCATGAGAAGAATTAACCAACTCATGATTTGGAGCTAGCAGCTGTGATTTTCGCTTTGAAGATTTGGAGACACTACTTATTGGGTGAAAGGGTCGAAGTATTCATCGATCACAAAAGCCTAAAATACGTGTTCACACAAAAAGAGCTTAACATGAGGCAGCGTAGATGGTTGGAGCTGATGGATGACTATGATCTTGATCTTAAGTACCATCCGGGGAAAGTTAATGTTGTGCCAGATGCGCTTAGTCGGTTGCTAGCAATTCGGATGTTGACTGCACAGAAGGGGCTTATCGATGATTTTCGGAAATTCGAGTTGGAGATTATACTACCGCATTCTTCGGGATAGTTGATGCAGCTGCAAGTACAGTCGTCATTGATCGAGAGTATTAAAGCAGCGCAGTCGCAGGACCCAAGATTGCAGAAGTTTCGAGAACAGGTTGAACCTGGACTTCGAACGGACTTGTTGATTCATGAAGATAGTTCGTTGCGATATGGTAGCCGTTTGTGTATGCCAAAAGGAGATATTCGTGAAGAAATTATGAAGGAGGCACACAGTTCCGCGTATTCCGTACATCCAGGAGGCACGAAGATGTACCGTGATCTACGAAAGCATTTCTGGTAGGAAGGCATGAAAAAGGAGATTGCTCGTTTTGTAGCGAAGTGCTTGGTGTGTCAGCAAGTTAAGGCTGAACATCAAAGGGTTGTTGGTTTATTGCAACCACTTCCGATTCCTCAATGGAAGTGGGATTATATAACCATGGATTTCGTGACAAGTTTACCGCGGAGTCCAATGGGCCACAATGCAGTTTGGGTGTTTATTGATCGATTGACCAAGGTAGCTCATTTCATACCATTTCGAGTTGGTCAATCAACAGAAGCGTTGGCAGAACGATACATGCAGGAAATTGTAAGATTGCATGGAGTACCTGTGACCATCGTTTCTGATCGTGATACCCGATTTTCGTCGCACTTCTAAGGGAGCTTACAGGAAAGTTTGGGGACTCGATTGAAGTTTAGCATAGCTTATCATCCTCAGACAGATGGCCAGTCGGAGAGAACGATCCAAACCCTTGAAGACATATTGAGAGCTTGCATGTTAGACTTCAAGGGTTCATGGGAGGATCGTCTACACTTGGTGGAGTTATCTTACAATAACACTTTTCAGGCGACTATTCAGATGGCTCCATTCGAAGCATTATATGGTCGCAAGTGTCGTTCACCTGTTTATTGGGACGATATTGGAGAACGAAGATTGTTGGGACTGGATTTGATAGTGCAGACAGTAGAGAAAGTTAAGACTATCCGGAATCATATGATGGCAGCACAAGATTGGCAGAAGAGTTGGGCCGATACATCGAGAAGACTTCTAAAGTTCGCTGTTGGTGATCTGGTATTCTTGAAGATACCACCGACTAGAGGAGTGATTCGTTTTGAGAGTCGAGTCAAGCTTAGTCATCGATTCGTTGGGCCTTTCGATATTATTGAGAGTGTTGGAGACGTGGCTTATCGATTGGTTTTACCACCATCTTTGGCGAGTGTTCATGACGTGTTTCATATATCTCAACCCCGTAAGTATGTTCGAGATGAAACACACGTGCTAGATCATTCAGAATTGACTGTAAGGGAGGATTTGACCTATGAAGAACGACCGATGTCGATTGTTGATCGAAGAGAAAAGGTCCTCAAGAACAAGGTTATCCCGCTCGTACTTGTTTCATGGGGGAATCGCTCACACGAAGAATCGACTTGGAAACGAGAAGACGAGATTCGACAGAAGTTTTCACACCTCTTTTCTTAGATTCATGTTTTCTTGTCTTTTCTCGTTCCGGGAATTAGGAGGATGAAATTCTTTTGTAGTTGGGTATAATGTAACACCCTAGTTCATTTATACCATATTCTATTTGATTATTTTCTTTATCTTGTGGCTAATTCTTGGTTTTACTGTGTTTTGGGTGTGAATAGTATATTTGACATCTGTATTGCATCCGACCCGACCCGTGTATGGTTTGGACTATATTTGTATTTACCAGAATATCAAATTTTATTTATATAATATTAATTTTATAAACTGATACAAATTAAAATTTAGTTAACAAATAAAAGATTTTTTAAATTTAAATCTAAGCTAATTTCCTAACAAACTAACAACCCCTTTCTCTCTCTCTCTCCCCCCTCTGCATATATATATTTATATATATTTTATTTATTTATTTTTTTATCTTTCCTTATTTAATACACAGCCTCTTCTTTTTACATCTTCTTCTTCTTTCTTCTTTCATTTTCTTGATCTTGTTTCTTGATTCCGGTAATCGCCGCCGGAGACGTGCTCGTCGCTGACGATCCAAGTGATCCAGTGAACGTACCTTACCTGTGTGATGACCCTCTTTCCTTTCCTGGACCCGTCCCGCATGCCGCGTGTGCGTTGCGACGATTTACCGACGTCGGACGTGCCGTGCGTATCCGTCGCGTGATTCGATCGAGCCAAGTTTACAACTTGCTGCATGCTATGCTTTATGTAATTTATTTATATGTTTTCGTATCATCATCATCATCATCATACAGCTATATCTATATAATTTATATACCGTAGTTATTTAACGTTAATCGGTTTTATAATATAAAATGTATGAAAGTTTACAACTTGCGACATGCTATAATTATATCTATAAAAATAAATATTGTCGTAATATTTCTTATTATTATCTTTAATTATTTTATAATCTGCATTTTATAATGTTATACAAAATATAATTTGAAAATATTATAGTTTACACATGAAACGTCGTTGCAAAGCGGATACGACAAATCTGAAATTTACTGTACACCTTACCTTATAAAATTCATTATAAATCATAGAAAAATCATTAGTATAAGTTTTTTAGTTTGTTACGAAGCTAAGTTAGAATAATATAACTCTACGAAATATTTACTTGCAAAATAAATTGTTTAAATAACGTAAAATGCAAATGAAAATATTTCTAAACTGCTGTCCAGGGAAATTCCAGTAGCAAACTTTCAATTTCGAATGTTCATAGATTTTTGTAGGAACAACCTGAGATACTTCAACTTATAAAAATGAAAATCTTATTGAATTATCTTTGTTTTGGTAAAAGGCACGTCCCTTTTGGAGAAAGTTTGTTATTTTTAAGCTATTTTACAAATCAGGGTAACGCTGCATTTCTGAACGGAACTTTCTTGTCCATAGTTAATCAATACCACTTTTATAGTTATTAATCAGTTTGAATATGTTATCCATGTTAATATTATTATATCAATATCTATTTAATAAATAATGGTGCTTGTGTTTTAATATTCAGCAAATTTTACCGATTTACAGTTTTATAGTATCCGTACGGTTTATTACATATCTAGTTGCACGCTGAGACCATATTATCTCATTTTACTATTACATTAGTATCTCATACTTGATCTTGTGCATCCTACATAGTCATGATATAATCCATGATAAATATTTGTGCATCCATGCTTTATTTGTGCACCCGTACCTGTTACAGTTTTATTATGAGCATCTGTTTGATACCTGTACACTACTTGATGTGACCTGATACACCACTACTTGACATGACTTGATACATATACACAACCTGACATGACCTGATATATCACTACTTGACTTGATACCCGATCTTGTTACTAATGCCGACAAATCTTGACCTGTTGTCCCTACGGACATTTCATGTTGTCTATACAGACAAACCTATACCCGCTTGATCCTGTGTTGGTATTAGCTCAATTTTTATCAATACCTGACCTACACACATAACTTGGAGGTATGGGGAAATCAAGAATGAAGCCGAACGTAACTCAAAGGGCTATTACATCATGTTACCGTGGTCCCGTGGGGTTGAACGGGACGTAGACTCACAGTCTATTATATCTTGTTACCGTGGTCCAATAGGGTTGAACGGGGCATAGACCGATGGGTTACGATGAGAATTACATTAATTGATTTCGAAGACTTTAGAATAGATAACCCAGTAGCGCAGTTTAGATTACTTACTGCACATCACATGTGCTTATACCCTTCAATGTCCCTTATTCGTGATACTGTTATACTTTTATTACTGATCATACTCATGCCTGCATGTCTTGTTACCTCCTGATTATATTATTGTTTGATATTATGACGCACTGACGTTTGGGTTTTGCATGGCCCAGATCCTCTACCTTGTCACAGGCTGATCAGGAGTATTTCCGCCGTTAGGCTGAGCAGTGAGGATCGTGTTAGTATCCAGTTAGTTATTTCCGTACTTTCCAGATGTTATTGTTACATGAATTTATTGCTTCCGCATATTATTTCTTGACTCGTTTATTCTGGCTCATGGACATGTATGTCGCGCCCCGCTTCCTAGTGTACGGAGAAGGGGATGCGACCGGTCCACTACGTATATACTCAGAAGTACATACGCTAAGCGTATCTAAGAAATATAAAATAAATACACAAGAAACAAGAGATAATAAAAACAGCAACTTTTATTCATTAATATTCTTTTGTATAATGCATGAAAAGGAAATACAACTGAAATAAAACGATGCCTAAACAATGGTATAACAGGAAATGAAAAGTACTGAATGGAAAATGTACAATGTCTAGAGCTCGGGGTCTTCACTGATCTGGTCCAAGTCTTCTGTAGATGGCTCGATCTCTGCCGGGTCCAAACTACCTGACGACATTCAAAGAAGAAAAAAATAGAATGTCGTCAGCGAACAGGTCGCTCGGTAAGTCCCAAAGATAAGAGAGGAATAGACAAAGAGTAAGAGAGAGAGAGAGTAGATTTTACAGTTGTATTATATTGTTATATTGTTGTATTTACGCTGTTGTTTGTAGCTTGGTACAGAAGAATGGCAGTATATACGAGAGGGGTCTCAGTATGCTAGAGACCATGGCAAATGGAAGTACAAGGCTCCGTTATACAACCCGGAACAACGGCAATTGAATTCATGTTAGGTGTCTTAATCTTACCGTCTCGTGCCACTTTTAACAGCTTCTGTACCAATCTACCCCTTAAACCCCGTAGTGTTTTGATTGTATTGTTTGTCTTGTAAATTGTATTGATTGTATAATTGATTGACTGATCGAAACCATGATATCAGTAAATAGATGTAACTATAGAATCATATAAATGGAATAACTGGAGAACCATGTAAATTGGATGTATATCCATGGTTCGGTTTAGTCAAGTTGTATAGATTGTATAGTTGGAGTCATGGATTCATGTGTTCATATGGAATTGGAATACTGTAGATTGTAGATTGTACTTGAAACATATTCAAGTCAGATCATAATCAGACTCAAATCCGAGTCAGACAATTAGAAATGTAAATCGAAGTCCTATAATTGCTAGGGTCCTTAGGGTAATTTATAAAACTTGAGGGGGTTTATGTAAAAATACTTTTATATACTTTTCAAAATACACCTCAAGTATTCATTATTCGTCTTTAAAGTTGTAATGAGAGTGGATTTTATGTTGTGGCATTTCTAGTGAAAATATCCTAGTTTTATAAATAAGGGTATTTATCTGTAATATTGATTTATTTAAAGTTCATGGTATTTTAGTGTAAAATTTATTCTTGTGATTTTTAGAAAAAGGGTGGAATATTTATATTATAGTAAAATAGGTATTTTAAGGATACATATATATATATTTATACAAAAATAATTTTAATAAATATTTTATATTCCAAAAATCTCATTTTCTTAAGATGTCGTATTTTAAACCTTTCGAGACCGAATGCTCCTTGCGGAGGTCTGAATCTCGCACTACTAAACCCGAGAATGTGCGATAATCCGCACCATCCCGAACAGGTTCCCCAAAATGGGTTATAGCAGCGCTTTGCAAAGATTGTAAAATACTAAATCCTTTAGAAAACGGTTTTATGAATTAAATGGTATTTATTTGCAAAAGTGTAAATTTTCCGTATTTTAGATTCTAGGGTTTCCTAAGCCAACTAGGCTATTTCTAAATGGTCTAAACGACAAGTCGTTAGATGCCTCAAATCGCCTCTTCATCGCCAATTGTGACCAGGAAAGTACAAATGAGGAAAGGAGAGATCCGCTCACGAATCACCGTGAGACGGGCCTTTTAAAGTTACATTTTCTCACTTGCCTAGCCTGGACACCATAAAGTCAGGTTTAGATAAACGATCGATGTCCACAACTTATCGTGTTTTAAGGTATTTATTTAAAAGTGTATCAAAGCTAAAACTTTTAGAAATGGTTTTATTAAGAATGTGGTATTTAAATGAAAGTATTGTTTTATCGTATTCTAAATTTTTGATGATATCGTTTTAGGTTGTATATGCGTGTGTGTGGAGGTAGGTCATTACCTCGTGCTCTACTTTAAATGTATAGCAGAGTTAATGGGTTAAATGTGAAATCGAAATATGGTGGTATTAAAGTGAAAAATACGATAAATTGGAAAGGCTGTCATTTCATGTGATGAAACTTGTTAAAATTGTTTGTTAAATGTTTAATAGTCAACATAAAGATGTTTAAGCAAGAATGTATTGATGAGAAGTGAAATTTTATAGAAAACCGAATCGGAAATCGAATTTGTTCCGATACCATCGGGTTTCGTAGTTTCGTATTTTAGAGAAATAGAAAGGGGGATAGAATGGGACTTATGGGTTTCGATTAAGCAAAGGAGTGAGGGGGGACTAAAGGGGTTGCCGAGACGTTGCTTCGTCGCCGGTTGTTCCTAAAAAAACTTCGCCGGAATTTCCGCCAGAATTTTGTCGGAGCTTCGCCGCGAACTTATTTTCAAAGTACATAACTCTTGAAAAATTTTGAGAGAGTGAGCTTAGGATTTTATGGGTGAGAGGGTGGTGTATAGGGTTGGTATTTATAGGGTTAGGGTAGATGAAAAGTTTAAAATAAAAATGTGATAAAATGTAATAAAAATGTATTAAAAGTGGAGTAATTGGGGTTTTTTAAGAGCTCTGGAAGTGGAATGAGGCTGAAATTTTGCAGGTGCATAGGGAATATGAAAAGACACAACTTTCATGTTGGGGCCGTCGCCGGAATCGGCCGACTCGGGGGTGACTTTGCCGTGACTCGGTCGGAGCACTAAGTCGGCCGAGTTGGCCGAGTCCGGCGGCCAGGATCCCCCCAACGGTTCATCTAACTCCTGAAAGTGTTACATATTTGGGTGTAGTGGGGTTTTTGTGAGATATGCACGTGTAAACTCTTGGTATTCTGAAGGTTTTAAAAAAAATCAATATTAAAAATAATATGGGGTATGCGATTTGAACTCTGGTGGCTTGGTTCAGCAGTGCAAGGTATTACCAATGAGCTACAAGCTCCTTCTTGTAATTATGGAGCTAATTAATTATTTAAAGTAATAACAGTAAATGTAAATACCCCAAATATACATTAATTTTAAAGCAAATTTTTGTACACTAAAAATGGAGTTGTTATATTTTTTTAACTTGTAATTAAAAAGCAAAATAATTACTTATAACTTGTGCTCAAGCTAAAATACCCCTTTAAGGATTTTTTGAAATTTTTTTATAAAAACTTGTATTGGAAATTTGGGGTTGTTACAATGTACTAGATGGTTTATTTACTTTCCTGTTCTTGATATCTTCTAGACAGCCGTAATGTGACTGTGGAAGGATGTTTCCTAGCCACAGGTAGTATGGTTGGCTCTGTCACGTGCCGATCCTAGCGCGCTCTGGGAAGCGGGGCGTGACAAACTGATCTAAGTCGTCGGCAGTAGGCTCGATCTTTGACGTGTCCAAATTACCTGACGACATTCAAAGAAGAAAGAAAGAGAATGTCGTCAACGAATAGGTCGCTCGGTAAGTCCCAAAGATAGGAGTAAAGTAGAATAGACAGAAAAAAAAGTATCTTTTAAAGTTGTATTATCTTGTAGTAATATCGTATTAACGCTGTTGTTTGTAGCTTGGTACAGAATAATACCAGTGTATACGAGAGGATTCTCTATATGCCAGAGACTAGAGGCAAGTATAGTACAAGGAACCGTTTATGCCATGGTACAACAGCAACTGGATTCATGTTAGGTGTATTAAGTCTTACAGTCTCGTGCCACTTTTAACACCTTCCGTACCAATCTACCCCTTTAAACCCCGTAGTGTTTTGATTGTATTGTTTGTCTTGTAAATTGTATTGATTGTATAATTGGTTGACTGACCGAAACCATGATATCAGTAAACGGATGTAACCGTAGAATCATATATATGGAATAACTAGATAACCATGTACGTGGAATGTATATCCATGGTTCGGTTCAGTCAAGTTGTATAGATTGATAATTGGATTCATGGATTCATGTGAAATGTAATATTGAAGATTGTAGATTGTAGATTGTACTTGAATCATATTCAAGTCGGATTATACTGAGACTCAAACTGAGTCAGACAATTAGCAAAGTAGATTGAAGTCCTGATTGTTTTTATTAATTTGTCTACCCTAGATAGGCAAGCACCCACTTCTCCGGCTCCCTGAGGCTCAAGAGATTGGTCCCGCTTAAACCTATGTTTACTAGGGTCCTTAGGGTAATTTATAAAATTTGAGGGGGTTTTATATAAAAATACTTTTATATACTTTTCAAAATACATCCCAAGTATTTATTATTCGTCTTTAGAGTTGTAATGAATGTGGATTTTATATTATGATATTCCTAATGAAAATATCCTAAATTCAGAATTAAAGGTATTTATTTGTAATAATGATTATATGGAATTCATGGTATTTTAGTGTAAAATTGATTCTTATGATATTGTAGAAAAGGTGGAATATTTATAATACTTCAAAAATAGATATGTTTATGTTACATACACATATATTTATATGAAAATAATTTTAATATATATTTTATATTCTAAAATTCTCATTTTCTTAAGATGTCGTATTTTAAATCTTTCGAGACCGAATGCTCCTTGCAGAGGTCTGAATCTTGCACTGCTGAGCCCGAGGATGTGCGATAATCCACACGATCCCGAACGGGTTCCCCAAAATAGGTTGTAGCGGCGCTTTGCAAAGATTGTATAAATATTAAATCCTTTAGAAAACGGTTTTATGAAGTAAGTGGTATTTATTTGTAAAGATGTCAAGTTTCCGTATTCTATGTTCTAGGGTCTCCTAAGTCAACTAGACTATTCCTAACTGGTCCAAAACGACAAGTTGTGAGATACCTCAAATCGCTTCTTCACCGCCAATTGTGGCCAGGTAAGTATAAGTGAAGAAAGGAGGGATCCGCTCACGAATCACCGTGAAACGGGTCTTTTAAAATTACCTTTCTTACTTACCTAGCCTAGACACCACAAAGTCAGATTTAGATAAACGACTGATGTCCACAATCTTATCATATTTTCATAATAAGTGGTATTTATTTAAAAAGTGTATCAATACTAAATCTTTTTAGAAATGGTTTTATTTAGTATAGGGTATTTAAATGAAAATATTCGTTTTCCCGTATTCTATGTTTTCGATGGTATCGTGTTATGTTGCATATGAGTGTGTGAGGAGGTAGGTCGTTACCTCGTGATCTACTTTAAATGTATAGCAAGTTTAATGGAGTTAAATGTAGGATTGAAACAATGTGGTATTTAAGTGAAAAATACGATGAATGGAAATAGCTGTCATTTCATGTAATGAAACTTGATCAATTTGTTTGATTAGTGTTTAATAGTCAACATGAGTAAGTTTAAGTATGATTGAATTAGTGAGAAGTGGAATTTTATGAAGAAACTGAATCGGAAATCGGATTTGTTCCGATTCCGTCGGGTTTTGTAAATCCGTATTTTTAGATAGAAGAGATGGGTAAAAATTAGGACTTATGGGTTTTAGATCACACAAACGAGTGAGAGTGAAGTATAGGACTCGCCGATATATTGCGTCGTTGCCGGTAGTTCCTAAAACGATCGTCGGAAGTTCGCCGGAGTTTCGCCTTTCGCTAGTTTTCAAAGTACACACGATTCTTGGAATTTTGAGAGAGTGGGCTAAGAATTTTGGGATGAGAGGGTAGAGGGTAGGGGTGTATTTATAGGATTAGGCTAGGGTTAGGGAAAGTGTAGGGTTTTTAATTAAAAAAATGTAAAAATATAGGAAATTCATTAAAAATTATAGTAAATAGGTGTTAATATACTCTCTGGAACCGATCTCATAAATTGGAGTGTGCAGGGGGTTTCAGAAGATGAAAATACACAATATCGTAGTTGGCGACTCAGCCGTCCGGCCGAGTCCGGCCGGCGGCGCCGGCCGACTCGGCCGAGTCGGGGTCATGGGAGGTGGGGGTCGCCAGGGATAGGCACTGGTATATTCAGATTTTCAGGTTCAGTTCAAAGTTTGGGAGTTATCTCAGGTGGACGGTTGGGCTTCTATAAAAATTTAAACAAAATAAATATTAAAAATAATGTGGGGCAAGAGATTTGAACTCTGGTGGCTTGGTTCAGTAGTGCAAGGTATTACCAATGAGCTACAAGCTCCTTCTTGTAATTATGGTGTGAGATAAATACTTAAAATGGTAACAGCAACATTAAATACTCCAAGTATTACTTTGAATTTAAATCAAATTTGTGTACACTAAAAATGGAGTTGTTACATTCTTTTAACTTGTAATTAAAAAGAAAAATAACTACTTATATCTTGTGCTCAAGTTAAAATACCCCTTTCTGGATTTTGAAAAAATATTTGAAAAAAATTTGTATAGGAAAAAGTGTATAAGAAAATTAGGGTTGTTACAGTACACCACACTTAGGCTAATTGGTTTTCTTCCTTCCCCACCTTTCGGCGTCTGCCTATGGTTTGGAAGAAGACTATCCAATAAGCGCAATAGGTATACTCTCTCCTAATCTTAGGATCCCTCACAACCTGAGAGAGGGTAAAAAGAAAAGACAATTGAATAGTCCTATTCATTTTCTCCAGAACCGGAAACCATCCTCGAATCTGAAACGCGTTTCTTCGAGTTCGTATGTAACTATACGATGGTCATATCCAATAAAAGGGGATCTTCGTAGTAACACGGAATGTTCCTGAGAAAAGTAAAGGGTAAAAGTTGGAGTGACAATGAAGTATGCAACTCCGACAATCCAAAAGCCAGTGTGCTTTAAGAAGATTCGGTTAACTTGGTTTATGAGTTCTAGTCTAAGGTCGGGAAATGGTCGCTGCCAAAGAGAGAGAGAAAAGAAACACTAAGCATGCACTCTAAGCTAGATCAGAATGGTTAATCACTTTATCTAATCAGCATGTCTCCCACTGTTTCCTTAAATTCTCCTCCAAACCATAATCTAGAATTAGTCGGGATCATCTAAAATCACCCGATGAGTAAACTAACTCATCAGTGGGAATCGGGATCCAACTATCATCGCCTGATAACCTGATTGAATCCACTCAAGTTATCACACTCCAGAAGGTATGTATATGCCTGGCAAGTTTCCTGTAAGTTTGAAACTCCCGATGTGATTTTTACCCCATGCTCTTATGACCTTGACTAAGGCCAACAAATCACAAGTCATATGTCAATTCTACCTGTCATTGTCCAGGTTAATTTGAACCCACCCGTACTCGCCCTTGACTAATGCCAATAAGGTTGTACGACTGTCCCAAACCAACGTATCTATCTATTCAACAGAAAAGTAACAAATAGCTACCATACACTATGCATTGACTAAGGCCAACAAACATAACATGAATACTAAGTGCTACCCGTCTGAAATGACGGAGGGCTACGAATGGTTTTTGGCGAAAAACCTTTAACGTAATGAACTTGATATCGTTGAACGAACCGGATAGCTTTTTACAAATATATAGTGGCGAAAACCTTTGCTAAAGAGGTCACTCCCGGTGAAGGGATCTCGGCTTTTTCCTCGTGGAATGAGGTGCAGGATATTCCAACTGAATACCGCGATGCAAAACAAAAAAGTAATCTACTATAGTGAAGTTATTATCCTGACACAAACTTCTGCCCAAGAGGTCACTCCCGGTGAAGGGATCTCGGCTCTTGCCTCGTGAAATGAGATGCTGGATATTCCAACTGAATACCGCTATGAAAAACAAAATGAAACGTCCTTGTAATAACAGCTTTTAAAAATTTGTTCCAACAACATCCAATAGGTCTGTTTTCTTTGCATTGATCAGAATAAACGCAGTCCCATCAATTAATCACACCAGAAAAGAACGAAAATATAATGTACGTATATACCATCCGCATTCGCCACTGGGTCCCGTCATCACCCGTTAGGTTACTTAACTAACGATAGAGCGGGGACTGGACTAGCACGGATGCAAAACATATACAACATCTACTAGTATATATATAACAATATATAATAATCGCTTCAGACATGATAGATGCAACATCACAGATAAGCAATATGCATCATAGAACGATACTGATAATGTGGGAGCCCCGGTTTTTCTTTGAGCCGCAAGTGAAACCCGACGTTCTCCGGGGCGTGTAGATAGCCTGTGCAATGAAAACCTAGACCCCTACAAGTGCGAAAAGTTACCCGCCAAAACCAGAAGTGAGGCAGCCCTCTTCATCAAAATGAATGGGCCACCCGGCACCTCTCGGAATCCGGTAACTGAGCACCCCTCATTGGGTCAACCTGTACCCCCTACGAGTGCAGCGAATAGCCTGCCAATTTTACAGTGAGGCCCCCTCCGTCTCATCGCCATGAGATGCGGGCCCGTTGCCCTCTAGAATCCGGCTATCTGTGCACTCCATCGCGAGGTAATCCTAGTACAGAAAAGAAAATATATACAACGGTGACATCGAACTCAACCTGGTCGTACACCAAACAAATAATATACAAACAGTCAGTGACGACAGTCCACATATCGGACACTCGTCCCGCGATATCAAATGTACAAATGAAACAAAACTTTACTAACATTGCACCCAAGCTATCCACCACGACGATTCTACCACAACACAGAACAACACAGAACATTAACGTGAATGTCACGTTCGCAAACCCGTCTAAAAGAACTATAGCAATTAGACAAGTTGTACCGCTCAAATGGTATTCACGATCGAAGATAGTAATGCATGTACTGTAAACTTTAAGCAGCGTTAGAAATATAGACTTCGAAATAACCCCGAATAGCCCAAAACTTGAGGAAAAAAACCATATCCAAACTGGGCTAAATAAACAATACCACTGAACATATATTCCAGTGACTAGACAACACCCCAAAATTCAAGTCCAATCTCCTAAAAAGGACCGGCCTCACCCGGGATTTTGCAACTCTCACCGGGTCACTTCAGGTGGAATGGGCTCATATTTGGGGAGTGTTCTAGTGGTCACAATAGCAGTCTTCTGCAGTTGCTTAAATAATTTTAGAAGACCATTTAAAATTCGACAGAGAATGGAATACTACGGGTATTGTTTCGGAGTTGTTTCGGTTTCGATACTTTAACATTGTCTAAACCAACTAGTATGCGGTTAATGGGTTGGCTCTAATACCATGTTGTGTTATGCCAGCGCCCCGGCCATCAATCCGTGGCCAAATGCGGAACAAAAACTTTTAGAAACCGGCGCTAACGGAACCCCGATTACGGATCGTACCTTTAACCATATACTAGCTATAAGAAAAGGAGTTTAGAGAGGTTATACTGAACGATCCGTGTCCTTCGGTCTTTAATCTCTGTCCAAGCTCCTCGCGGCTTTCTCGATCAAGTTTGATCCCCAGTCTCCCCCATCGAAGACAATCCACTTTGAGAGTATCTAATACGGGCTCCCGCCTTAAAACCGGGGCAACTCGAGTATCTAGTTTGCTACCCTAAATAGCCAAGATGAATTAGAGAGTGCGTAGGATTAGATTGTCTCAATACACCCTACCTTTCTCAACACATGAGACATGTAAGGGTGGAGGTGAAAAAGATGCCATGGAGGAAAAAAGTGTGAGCTCAATGTTTTGGCCAAGTGAAGAAAAGAATTGTGGCTGCCTTTTTGTGTTGTGTGTGTGAGTTAATTGTTATGAGCAATAATGTAGTGTGCTAGCAACTAAAAAAACCAACTCAAGAAAAAATATCCCATGGCTCACAACAAATATTTCACACTCCAAACAAAACCAAGTATGACTCATCTCATGACTCATGACCATGAGTCACCAAGTCCACATGCCACAATCAATGCCAAAATAATGAGTCACACTTTCCTCTCCAAATAAACATTTAAACCCTAAATGTTTATAACAATAAAGAAATGGCATCAACTAAAGTAATCTTGTAACGAATTACAAGAATACCACTCATCTGTATATACATACCCGCATCCGTATTCCAAATGAATACGAATACAACGAGACGAAAATAATCCATCACAATAATACTAGGATCCGGCATAAACCAAAACCCACTAGCATTATCCGTCTGAATCATGATATGTGCACAAGTGCACATATATGTTCGAACCCGGCCATAAAACCATACGGCCTCTACAACGTTTCGCCCGAACCAAGGAAACCCTCTGTATGGAACTCTAAAGACTCATCAATACGCTGGCAGTGGGTTTAACCACAAACACGTCAGTGGCACTAGCTGTACGTAACGGCTACCTAGGATTGAGCGAAAGGGAGGCCGACGAGCAAACTTATCCTGAAACCCCTATTGAGCTTGACAGTGACAATATCCGTCCAGTCCGTTTGTCTATGAGTATCGCATATCGAGTTTAGGGGTGGATAAAGTTAGAACCCTAATAACGCGACATTTAGTGTCGGTATAAAGCCCATCACCACTGATCCGAATCAGTAATTCTCGACTACCCCGGCCGAGAATTTCTGGTGATGGCCACCCGTATACAACGCGACATCAACCCCCAATACCGGGAGAGACGAATCCTCTGACGATCTGCTCACTGCCACCATATGGCTCGGGACTGTACCCAACTAAAACCTGTTTGCACAACTCCTTTAAGTCGTGGTAGGGTAGTAATCAAAACACATTGGGAACTCACACGAGAAGAATGACGATCTCAGGTCGATGGACTAATCTATGCACATGTCACCAGGGAACTTCTATCTGACAATAGGTATAATACTAACTATCATGTTACCGGCGAGTCCGTCCGGTGTGCTCATAACCCAATGAGCACCTGTATACATCTTAGGTGAACCAACTGACACCAATGTCTTGTGAGACCGGCTACCGCCCCTCGTCGGGGTCTCGATCAGTATACATAGGTCTACTTTGGGGTATCGTTGCCCAGCCTCGAAACTCCCACGACTAGAGACATTTTAAGGATGTATTTATAGAGTATCCAGCTCCCACGTATATAATCGCCATCATGCTGTTGGCAGTCAAGCAAAAATCATAAGGGCTCTATCAACATGTAATAGTGATATGTAATGTCACGTAAAGCAAGATATATGATGATAAAGACAAACCAGATAGCATACTATTATCTCGAGTAAGATTCTTCTACCAGTATAGGTCATCCCTCAATCATCGCAATCGCGTGCCTGCGATCCAATAATTGACTTGAGGGCATTATAGCCAACACCACGTGCTCGTCGTCTCCGACGAGCTCCTCCATTGGCAGCCCTCCATGAGAGAAATGGAATTTAGGAATTTCATAATGGAAACACGAAGGATTTAAAGAGATGGTTTCATTTTGAGTAATTTATTGGACTTCTTTGAATTTGGAGCAGAGTTTGGATTGGAGTTGTTGGATATTCTCAGCTCATTTAAATCCACCGAGCCTAAAGGATTCCAATGGCCCTCCAACTGTCTGACAAAATTCCCCAAAAAGATCGGTGCCCGTCCAATCCGAACCTTCAAGCTTCTTCGTGCTCTCGGCCTCCTCACACGCTTTTGTTCTATGAGATCAACGTCAAAATCACCCATATAATCATTTCATCATTTCATAATGGAATTAATTTGGGAGAGGGTTTAACGGAAGAAAAGCTTTGGGAGTTTCTGTACAGGAAAAATATGTCAAGATGGTTTTGAAAACATATGCTACGATACATGCTTTACGGTGAGGGGGGAGGGGCCGGGGGGCTTTAGGCCTGTAGGAGCTTTCTCCCAAATGGGGGTTTCAAACCCAAGAGCTCCCACCAAGTGAGAGAGTGTCATTGAGGTTCTTTGGCTTTTGAGCAATTGTTATACATTGGTTGATTGAAGAAAATTATAGTGATAGTAAAAAATAATTTAAAACAACTAATCTTAAATTCTCCTGGTTAATTAGTCTGGGTTAGTGTAACTTGCAGCTAACCTCCTGATCTAACTACAAGTCCAAGAAAAGAAAAAACCTCAATATCAAGATGATATAAATATATAAAATATCATGGTTAATTAAATATGTGCTAATACATAGGTTACAGTACTCCCCTGCATCAACAAAAGAGACACCATACTCTATGTTTTTCTCCATATTCAATGGATATATATTTCTTAATCTATACAAGTTGACATGCAATCAAATCTTTATATGATACGATTGCATATGGTAGGTGTATATAAACACAACAAACACAACCATTTGATTCTGATGGAGGTTATTTTCGGGTCTCCGTCAGATGTTGTCTTCCGTCGATCTTCCGGTGGATTTTGGATATGATCTCCTGTTGCGTATGGGTTTCAATGGGTTTTGAGGAGATTGGTGATTTGGAGGAGTTTAGCGCTGAGCACCTGCAAAGAAGTCCCGAGATGGTTTGGTACCTCCGAGGACCCTCCGACGATCAAGTTAGCACTAGATCCGAGCAAAGTAACAGCTAAGTGGAGTAAAAAAATGGCTTACTTGGCCCCTCTGTGATGGGGTTTATATAGTGGCAGTAGCACGCAGCAGCAGGCGCGAGAATTCCACCGGCAGTTACGCTCCCAACGTCACGTCTGCGTAAAGAGCGGATCGCCCATTGATGGGATCATGAAGGCATGGAGCGTGGGATGTTGCTGGAGAAGAATCTGCGCATGGCGAGATTTGCGGAGCGGCGGTTACGCCTGTAAGTAGTGGAGTTGGTCGGGCGGAGGACCGAGGAAGATGGCCTCGGCTGGGGAGCTCGGGGACGAGCGAGAGGGCCGAGGAATTTTGGTCATGTGGCAGCTCGGGACGAGCTGAGAGGCCGAGGAGGCCAAATTTTAGGGGGCTATGAGGTGAGCCAGCTTGCGTTTGCAGGTCGGATACAGGGGTGGCATGGTCGGCCCCTGCGGCCCTTTCTTCTGAGCTCTGGGACACGGCAACTGCCACGTGTCCTGATCTTGAAGATCGCCAATACTGAGCATCATCAGATTCAGACATTGTGTAAAATCTAATTAAGAAAAGAGTATATATATATATATATATATATGTGTGTGTGTGTGTGTGTGTGTGTGTGTGTGTGAGAGAGATGTTATGCTCTTATACTCAATTGATTAATTAGCTTGATGGTACTAGATTAATCAACAATTGATGACCAATACACATCACTAGTAGATTGTTAGTGAAGATGATATCATAACTACATGTAAATTATTTCTCCACTGAACTTTTGTATTAGACCGCCAACTAAAATAAAATCACAAAATCATAAGATGATCTATTATGCATACATTAATTTGAAAGATACCTTTACTTATGACTGAGTAGAAAAATAGAGAGAAATAATCTTTATTATTATAATGCAAACTCAAGCATACGCCATCGTGTACTTCCGATTTCAATTTAAAAAAATAGAAGAAGAAAAATCTTTATTCAAAGACAATACACAACACCCAAACTTGTATAAAATTAGCTCGAGCCATAAGAATAGGATAGTTTAATTAACCACTCTTTATTTGTGACTACATGCATCATCACATGTGCCAAAATACCAGTATATATTAATTGAAAGGGTAAAATAAAATGCAGGTACTTTTAGAGGCTGGCATGCATACAGGAACCCATCACATTTGCTCAAAGAGCATGATACCCATGCAAGCTATATAAACCTGCAACACCAATACTGTTTTCATCCACGGCTTCTTATATCGAAATTGCACCTCTGTCAATTTTAATTGACTAACCCAATTACTTTCTTTTATTTACTTTTTCCTAAATCAATTCTCTAACATCCATACAAATTGATAGAAGCAAAAGGGAAGAAGCAGTCAAGGGGTAGAACTAAATTGGACATTTTTGAAAGAGAGAATGGCAAGAATTTGGAGGAGAGATTAGGGCGTAACGACGTAAAGAAATTTGAGGAAGAAAGGTTAGAAGGGCTTGTTAGAAAAAATACACCGAAGAAACCAACGGTGTTGATCTCTCACGTTGAAAAGAAAATTGGTACCTATTGAACTAAGTCCAAATGGTTTAAAATCAGTAAGGTAAAGTACACGTTATTGAAGTCAGACACATTCATGTTTTTCAGGTTGAGTGGGGTTTTATGCATCGTAAACTTTTAAAAAACAGAAATAGATGTCTTGCTCAGTACAAGAAAAAAGAGTTTATTCCGTCGGTTTTTAGCCGACTGTATAAACCTACATCCCGACGAAATAAACCCTAAATAAGCCAAATGTGATTCCCAGTCTGGAATAAACCTCAAAGCGTCCATTTTGCTTCAACATGATGAATTTCGCCTCCATCTCGGCCTTGGCAGCGGCCGGAAAATAGTGATCTAGAAAACACGCGGAGAACGTGTCCCATCCGATCGGTTTCTCTAGCTGCCTTTCCTCTACGGACTACCACGTGCATGCCTTGTCCTTCAGCTGAATCTTCACCACGCTCACTCTGTTATCGTCAGGGACCGGAGCGGCCGTCAAAAGGTTCTCTAAGTTGATGAGTCATTGCTTGGCCTTGAGTGGATTTACTGATCCTGTGAAAACCGCTGGATGAAACCTCTTAAAGTTCGAAACGGTACCAACCCTAGCTTGTGTAGTCGGTATGAGAGTGTTCTCGGGGGCGGCGGAAACGGCCGTAGATGTCTCCAAAGCGATAATTGCGGTCTCATGTACCGCCTTCAATCCCTTGGTCAGGAGATCGGTCTTCCTCTCTTGAGCCTGAGCTAGGGTCATCAGTATGCTGAGGATCTTCTCGGTACGATCGTAGGAATCAGCACCTGAGCAGTTGCCCGAGGAGTCCATATTTCTGAACGATGATCAAAAGAAATCAGATTCAAATAAGGGCTACATGATGATTCAATGAAGATTAGAAAGTGAAAAGAAATGTAATAAAGCACACGTCAAGGGTGTAACTCAAACTAGGGATCTCTCGACGGAACTGTAATTTCATTCAAACCTGGCTCTGATACCAACAAAACCATGTCACTTCCCGCTTCCCAAAATACAGAATGCGAGGGGTGACTAGGTCAGCCATACTCCTACGGTTAAGAAATAATCCCCCGCCGTAGTCACATTTCGGCTTCTCGCATTACATGGTAGTCAGTAAACAGTACTAGAGTAAAGGAAATCACAATTCACAACTTTATTACATTACAATAAAAGAGTTCAAGATACATTTATTTTACATAAGGAAATAACTAATTAACGAAATACAATGTGCTTATTGCAAAAAGGGCGGTGCTGATGTTGTGGTCTAGATCTCTGCGATCTCGAATGGCAGGTCCTGCTCCTTGACTGGGTCCACCTCGTCCTCTGAGCATGCACACTCAGGCCGTCAGGACGACACATATAGCAATAAATAATGGGTACAATGCTATTAAACATGCAAGGTGCGACAGAATACAGAAACATGAGAAGAATGAATATCATTTGAATATGAACAGTGCGATGTAAGTATCATGTCAGTAAACTAGGCAATGGGCATGTCACTACTTATCAGTCACTGAGTCAATGAAATCAATTGGTGGAAATGATACTCTTGTTTAATAAGGGTCTCATGCATGCCCGAGACTATGGTCCACTGTTGCCCGAGACATAACCCTGCAGCCATGCCGCTAGGCCTACGAGCTAATATATATATCGAATGATCATTCTTTAAATCACTGTATCTCGCTAAATACGAGTTCAATCCCATCTTGATTCCCCCATTCCCCAGGTTATAGTATGTGTTCAGGTATTAGCTAGGCTGTGAATAAATACGTATCGCTTTCACTTTCAATCACGCTTCCACTTATCAATATCACTTTCGATCACTCGTTCACTATCGTACTTACCACAACCCAATCACTAAAATTTATATATCGACAATGCAAATCAGTCGTTAGGTCTCAATATAACCAATCACTATGCAGAAGGTATGAAGCAAACACAAAATAAGGTAGAAATGCACTAAACATATATTCACTAAGTTATGACAGCCTACGTCATATGACTTGCAAAATTCACCATAAATTACATGTATAGAATCGACCAAAAAAATATAAAAGGCGTACAGAGTATACTTGATTATCTAAACAGTAAAATTAGTTTATGTCAATAGGAATTCAGGTTAAGGACATATCATTATTTCAAATTGGCAATCAATTGCTGGAATTCCAGTTTCAGAACCGGAGGTCCAACTTCGCGCGTGGTTTACTAGGAATTGTGTTTAGCTTCAGGTGTTGCCCAAGTTGAATAAAACCTAGTTCTATCTGTTAGGTTTCTGACGCATGAAACGGATCCATAATATCCTTTTTGTACTAGAAGATATGTCCTATTTAGTGTGAAGCTGAAAGAAATGTCACTGCAGAACACGTCAACAGTTTAAAATATAAACAAAATACCAAACGGCGGTGAAACTGAACGAAACCAGATCCATATGTTATCTAACTAAATTATCTACGCGACTATATAGGACTCCATGCATTGTCATATTTATAAAGGAATGTGCAGGCATTTACAATCAGGTGTCAACACAAAATACTGTTCTGGACTGTAGTCCACAACCGTATTTCCCTCAAGTTTTCAGTATCGTATTGAGGACATATTAAATAAAAATTTGCAGAGTATTCTAGGTTATCTAGTCGGCTTCAATAAGAGCTCTAGAACATACATTCCAATCTGTATTTAATTTAATATATATTTTTCGACGTGACATGTGCGGTGCATTCCAGATTTAGTGTCGCCTTTAGGGGGCGACTTTTCTTGGGTAAAACCTAAGTATTTTTAACTCAAATCCATACACGACATTCATTATCAGTAGAGGGATTCATTGGTCATAAATTCCGCCATTTTAAATGGGCTTTGGTTTAGGGTTTTGCGTCAAACACTTAGTATGTGTATACGAGTGTCGATCGACAACAATTACTTAATGTAAATTGCAATATGATATTCATATGATTAATGGACTCAAGTTGGGTTCGATTCACTACAACCAATCATAATGGCTCAATGCAAAAATATTCAATCATCACTTAACGCAATATAGATACACATTCACATATACGCACGTGTGTGTATACACACACACTCACACGCACACACATATCTAATATTATTAATTAACTTATATATTTATATAATAGCATGATTAGAAAGAGTTGGGTTTTCTCTTTCCTAGCGATGGCTCGATAGTCGAGATAGCAACGACTCTGACAGCGACGATGAACGGTGGCAGCAACAGCAACACGGCACAGAGCAGCGGCAGTGGCTACAACGACGGCAAAGTGTAGGGCTGCTGCGGGCATTGGCGAGAGGTTGCTGTGTTGATTGGTGAAGCGGGAGTTGTAGGGTGAAGCTGCGGTAAGAGGTTGCAGGGATGAGGTTACTGGTGAGGTGGTGATCGGCGGAGGAGCTCAGGCGGTGGTGATGTCGGTGGAGGTTCAGGCGGTGGTGCAAAGGTTTAGGGTGGCAGTGGGTAAAGAGAGGAGATGAGGTGCTACAGGGGTGTTGGTTTGGAGGAGCGGGTAGCGGTCGAAGGAATTGAGGCTCAATGTTGGTGCTCTGGGGCTCGTCGGAGACTAGAAGAGGTCGATGGTGCTAAGGGCTCGCTAGTGAGGTGGTGATTGCAGTAGTGTTCGATGATGGCGGCTAGGGGTCGGGTTTGAGAGAGGAAGGAAGTGGGGAGTTTGTGATGGTGGTGGTGGTCAGTGTTAGAGTTGGTCGTTGGACGGAACTCGAGCTCGTCGGTGAAGGAGACGAGTTTTTGAGGAGAAAGAAGAGAGTGAAAGAGAAAAAGAACAAGAGGGAAAGGGATAAGAGCGGGAGACGTTGAGGGAAGAGAGAAGGCCGGTGCCGAGATCTCGGGATTAGTTGGGGCGGGAATTCGTCGTAGGTGGAACGGGTCTCGCGGGCGTGGACGCGAGCGAGAAGGGAGCCGTTGGCGAGAGGGAGGGAAAGGAAACGAGAGGGGATGGAGGAGGAGGCGTGGGTTGTTGGGTCCAAGATGAGGTCGTTGCGGAGGTGGATGCGGGTTTTGAGGCGACGGTCACGAGGAAGGAGGAGACGTGGGGAAAAAAGGGGCTGGAAAAAAAAAAGGAAAGACGAAGAAGAAGAAGAAAGATGGGGGTTCGGGTCGTGTTGGGTTGGGTCGTGTAAAGGTAGTTTAAGGTTTAAATTAGGAAATTATAATAAATAAAATAATAAAAATATTTAAAAAAATATGCAAAATACTCGGAAAATTCTGAACAAGACGAAAAATATATACATGTAATTAGGGATTTAAAGTTTGACTGTCACTCTACTAGACCGTCATTTTCCTCCTGCAGACTCGTTCAAAAGGATATAAATTTTTCTAAAATTTAAAATGTCATAGATATGAAATTTATAATTTAGCCCTATGATAGTTTCTTAATGCATTGAATTCCATATTCAAAATGTATTGCCAACACAAACCTAAAAAAATAATTGCTCGTTGATAATTGTATGGAATATATATACTTTGAGGAGAAAGATAAGTGCAAAAAAACATGACAAAAATTGTTGTGAAACAGTGCGAGTATCATTCTTAATCAGTAGTGACCAGCTCTCAATCAATGCTCCAGTTAAAAATAATAATAAAATTATAGAATTTAGGAACAGTGATCGATCTAAACGAATATAGATAGAAACAATTAAGAACGATATACCCATTGTTAATTTGACCGAGGAGACGGTTTCAAATACAGCAGAATGAAAAAAAAAAGATTCATATTACTGGCTTAAAAATTTAGGATGAAGGCTTGTTGTTGTTGTTATGACCAGCATCCACATAAGTTAATAATCGTAAAAAATAAAAAAGAACATAAATGAAAAGTATCAGGATAGCAACAATATTGTCTTTTGTTATGGATCCTTTTATTTGTGTTCCAAGAATCATTCGTCTCTCATTACATCTTTATCAGATACTTGCTTCCCAAGCAACAAATGAAGGCCAAAGTTGACTCCACTCCACTCAGATTAGTTGAACAGTCGTCATCCTTGGCGGCCTGAAACTGAACTTCCAAATAATTTAACTTTACTTGTCAAATAAAACCCTAAAATTTAATCGTTAGCAATTCTAAATTACATGCTAATTAATTAGAATAGTTAATCCCCTCATATATATATAGCCTAAACCTTAATTCTACACTTGTTGACTTATATAACAACATGGAGAAGATCCCGGAGACCACGATCGCCCTCCGCCTCTTCCGATCATCCGATGCCGACGACTACATGGTGTGGGAGTCGGACGACCGAGTCATGAAATTCCTCCGCCGCGACCTCCGCACAACCAAAGAATCTGTCGTCGATTACTTAAATAACTACATCTTGAATCACCCTTGGTGTCGTGCAATCTGCGTTGAAGATAGAGCTGTGGGCTCCGTCTCGATATGGCCGACCCCAGGCGAGGATGGCCGAAAGGCTTCCATCGGGTATATTTATGTTTCAAAATTAATAGGATAATGAATTTATGAAAGACTTTAATTAGGTAGCTTGCTATTTCGTATTTACTTGAGAAAAACGAAGCCTCTACTGTTATAGAAGTGAATTTCCTTTTTGGCGGTAAAAAAATCAACTTGTATATATATAAGATGTACATAAGATGTTTTATATAAGAGAATAATGGAGAAAAGAGGCCATAGGAGGGGAATTCCTCCTATGCCGTGGAAAAAATACAACCTCCGGTATTTTTTTCGACGATCGGCCCCCATCATCTTCATCGTTATCTTCTAAGATGTGGGTAAACCAAATTTCATGTGATTCTACAACTTTTTCACCGTTGATTTAGCAATGTAAAAAGTTCTATTGTCGGTAAACCGTTAATTTTGAACCCACTAAATCAACGGTGAAAAAGTTGTGGAATCACATGAAATTTGGTGTACACACATCTTAGATGATAACGATGATGATGATGGGTGTCGATCGTCGGAAAAAATGGCGGAGGTTGTATTTTTTCCACGCCATAGGAGGAAATCCCCTCCTATGGCCTCTTTCCTCCATTAATCTCTTTATATAAAGATACCTTTAAGTTTGTAGGTGTATCATCCAGCTAATCAAAAATTAAAATTCATGTAAACAATAAAAATTCTTTGGTGCATATAAAACATGGAGTGTGTTCTGCAGAATGAGTATTGTTGATCATCCGTGTAAAATATTATAAAACACAGAGTTTTTGACCGTCACAAGAGGAATTTCCTCCTATTAATCTAGCTGAGCTTCCGTTTTCTTTATTAAGTTTAATATCTACAACAGGTATTGCATACGTCACGATCAGTGGGGTCGAGGGATCGCAACGGTGGCAATGAAGAAGGCGGTGAGGGCGGTGTTTGAGGACTGGCCACAATTGGAGAGACTCGAGGCGACGGTGGGCACAAACAACATAGCATCTCAAAGGGTTTTGGAGAAGGCTGGGTTTGAGAGGGAGGGTTTGTTGAGGAAGTATGTAAGGTTTAAGGGGGAGAGCAGAGACACAATCATGTATAGTTTTCTTTCTACCGATCCATTGGCGGAATAGTAGGAACCCATTAAGATTATTATTTAAAATTATATAAAATGATGTGACATAAAATTGATCTTTCATGTCACCTGAATTTAATGTTGTGTTATCAGAAACTGCCATATATGAATTTAATTTCTATATAATGTGATTAGATTTTTTATTTTCTTTTGGCACTCGCTCGCTAACCTTTAATTTTTGGATGCCACACACATCGCACACAAAAATACATAATACACGTACGCACCTAGAGTATCCAGAGGATATATGAAGAGGATAGAAAGCAATCAACCCCCTAACCCCTACACACACAAAAGAAGAAAGAAAAAATTTGAATACAAGGGGTATCATCTCTTGATACTGACATCTTACCTAATGCAATCAATCATCGGCATCTTGGCAACCAATTAAAATGCAGACAGGCGATCGCTCTACCATCTGAGCTACAATCCCTTGATAGTTTTTCCTTTTTAAAGGAACTAATAATCTCTTGTTATTAGCAGGTATTTCATATGCCTACCATATGCCTCAGGTTGTTAGGTTTCGAGACCAAAAAAAAGAAAGAATTAGCACCATGATCTATGTTAATATATTATGAAAAATACCATCTGATGTGTTTTATCTAGATTGCTGAATAATTTCTGAGTTAATTTTTATATAAGATAACATGTGATGTTTGGGGTTGGAAATAAGGTAAATAGAGCGTGAAATATTTATTTCAAATGGATTTAGACCAAGCTCAAATTCCATCAAGATTCCATACTTGACGTCAAGTGGATCAAGCTACCTAGTCAAACCTTAGACAATCCGATCCAGGTTATAAGCTATTAGGTTGTGGAATAATAATGTATAGTAAGCGAACTTATATATGCTTTACTAGAAAATAATGTATGATGGGTTTTTCCTGCAGTTTCTCTTTCAATATATGCTAAATATCTTTTCAATCATTAAAACTGTGAAAGCTTGATAAGTGGTTTAAGCTTATTGTAATGTCTTTCATGCGAGAGAGCAGAATCCTTAAATTTTCCATCATGTGATATGCCTCCTTTTGGTCAAACCACAAATATCAGGGGGTTTTCATGTTGTGGTTGAGATAACTTAAGCGTTTGATGACAGTGAGAAGATCAAAATCTACAATAAAATTAAGATTTTTAAATATTGCAGTTGATCATACATAATCTAAAACAATTCTTGACGAAAAGCTAAACAAAACAAATAAGGGTTTTTCTCATATGTCGTCCCCAAAACTTTTATATTTCTAAATTTCATCCTTAAATCACTCCTGAAGCTATTCTATTAACCCAACAAGAAAAAATCATGATATCAATATTCCTTTAGAATTTAACTAGGATGAGCTTGTTTTGACAAGGGATTAAGTTAGAGGTGTTTTCTTCCTTCTCTCTCCTCAAAAAACATAATAATCCTTATTTTTTCTTGTTCTTCAAATTTGCTATAAGGATATCATCTTTTACATAGACATTCACAACTTTAGATCATTTTCTTTCTTGGAATTATCCAAATTGGTCTAAAAAGAAGCACAATCTACTCTACATCAACAACACGAATTGAATGTGTGAAGAGCAAAAGTCCTGCTTTTTTATGTAAAACAAGCTCTAGTTTGAAATTGAGGAGAAACCCTCACTCTAAACCCAAATTAAGAGGAAAGAATATGACTCCGAAGGGTATTTTTGTTTTTTTACCATTCATATAACGGGATGTAGACTCCATTAACAAAATATATAAGATGCCAGTAAAACTAACGGAGAGATTTTTGAACTATTTGAAGATTTTAAGGATGAAATTTAGAAGTTTTGGGAGGGTGAGATATAAAAAATACCCAATAAATAAACCAAGAATACATCAACATACAACAAACAAAACCCAAGGCAACCCAAATTATTCGGAGTGCTGCGGGAGGAGTGAGAAAAATATAGAGAATTTCAGGCTTCTCTTGAATAGTGTAGAATTTTCCTTAGTGATGGAGGTCCTTTTCGGGTCTCTGTCAGATGTTGTTTTCCGTCGATCTCCCGGTGTATTTTGGAGGTGATCTCCCATTACGTGTGTGTCTCAGTGGGTTTTGAGGAAATTGATGATTTGAAGAGTTCAGCACCGAGTACCTGCAAGAAAGTCCCGGGGTGGTTTGGTACCACCGAGGACCCTCCGACGGTCAAGTTAGTACTAGATTCGAGCAGAGTAACGGCTAAGTGGAGAAAAGATGGCTTACTTGACCCTTCTGTGATGGGGGTTTATATAACGGCGGTAGTACGTAGCAGCAGACGCGAGAATCTCGCCGGCAGTTACGTTCCCGACTTCACACCCACGTAAAGAGCGGATCGCCCATTAATGGGGATCGTGATGGCATGGAACGTGAGGCGTTGCTGGCAGAGAATCTGCGCGTGGCGAGATTTGCGGAGCGACGGTTACGCCTGTGAGCGGTGGAGTTGGTCGGTCGGAGGGACCGAGGAAGACGGCCTCGGCTGGGGAGCTCGGAGGCGAGCAAGAGGGCCGAGGAGTCTTGGTCTTATGGCAGCCCGGGGCGCGCCGAGGAGGCCCATTTGCAGGAGGCCCCGAGAAGGGCCATCTTGTGCTTGCAGGTCGGGTACAGAGGTGGCTTGGTCGGCCCATGTGGGCCCTTTCTTCTGGATCTTGGGACACGTCATCTGCCACATGTCCTGATCTTGAAGATCGCCAATATTGAGTATCATCATTAACCCATCACTCTTGTCCCGACCAGCTAGCGGGTCGGGTCAGGAGTGGACTGCCGGGCCGTCCGGGACGGGCTTCCTCCTAAGTTTTCGTCGGGACGCGTCCCCAGACCGTCAGCTGTCTTTTCTTCCAGCGAATCAGGGCGAGATCTCTGTATTTAAGGAAGGTGCGTCGGTTCGTGCCTCCTGCCACTGAAGCGATGGTCCACATATCGAGCGCCGGTTGGCTGACGCTACGTGTGCAGACCCGTGGCTTCTGACGGGATGCGGCACAGTGTAGGCATGACATGTGGAGTGATCAGAGCCGTTGGACGCGAGGGGGCGTTTTGGTGGGAGGTGAAGGACGCCGTTGGATGAGGCCGCTCGCGGTGATAAATAGGGGTTGGACCTGTTCCAGGGCTCCTACTCCTTCATATTTCCCCGTTTTATGTCCTGGTTGCTCGGCGCTCATCTCTTTTCTTCCGCTTTCGTTTCCCGAGGATCCCTCTTCTCAAGGTTAGATGTCTTTCTTTGTCGAGTCAGTAGATGTCGTTGGAGTAGGTTCTAGGGACCCTTTAGGTGAGCTTGAGTCCTCTCGGGGAGTGTTCCCCGCCGAAACACGGAGACGCGAACCCGCAGGGGTCCGTCTTGCCTGAATTTCGGGGCAGATGCTAATTGGTGCCATCCGTCCACCTCTCCGAAAATGCCAAGTTGAATTATGGCACCATGTATCGAAGGTTTGAACGGATGCGATCGATGTAGCAGACTTCGTCAGATTCCCCCTTGTTGAGGGGTTTTTGATTGTGGGGACACTTTTCCCTACAGGTGCAGGCCCCTGCAGTTAATTACGCTACCGCATCGCGGTAACCATTTTCTCCTTCTCCAGATGGTCACTTTGTGTCGTGGGTGTTTGTTTTGTTTTTGGTTTCCCACGGATTGTATACGGAGACTAATTTATGTTGTCGTCCGTAGGGCGTGGATTAGTCCAAATCCATATTTTCTTAGATTTGGATTTGGGGGGTGGGTTTAAGGATACGTTAGTCTCATTTGAAACTAAGATCAACTTAAACTTTTGTTAAGAATACGTTAGTCTAATTTTTAGACTAAGATCAACTTAACGGGATCATTTAGATCCAACAAAAGAGCATTCGGGCTCTATTGCTTAGTTTGGGACATTGTGGTCGATTACCAGTTTAAGGACATGGTGGTCCATTGTTAGTTTAAAGACGTTTCGGTCCAAGGTTAAGGACATCATAGTCCATGGGTTTTAAAGGACCCCACAGTCCGAGGTTAAGGACATCATAGTCCATGGGTGTTAAAGGACCCCACAGTCCAGTTTAAAGACGTCATAGTCTATTCAATGTATGGTTGTCGGGACCCGTCACCTCTCTGAAGACGTTGAAGGATTACAACGACAAATATCAGAGGAGTAAAGAGATGTACTCTTGAACCAAGGTTGGTTGAGATATGTAGTCCAATTTGAGGCTAAGATTTGTTACAAGATTTATGAGCATATGGGCTCAGTTAATCTGCATTTGAGGACTTATGGCCAATCTTGGGCTAAGTCCAATCAAGTTAAATATTTAATATTTATTTTGGGCTTTGGAACCTTTATTTGGGCTTGGCCCTTTTAATAATGCTGAGCATTAATTTGGATTCTGACAGTATTTCTGTCTTTTATTGAATGTTGAGCATAGCTCTGGGCTTTATTAAAGAACAATTTATGTTCTATCAGCGCACATGTGAAAGGACACGTGGTGCACCTGGCGCTTTGCGCCAATCAAAGAGCGCAGTGCGCTTCTGCCGAGTAGCGCACGCGTGAGGGACACGTGTTGCGATTGGCGCTAAGCGCCAGATGATGGGCGCATTGCGCCAGTTTATGAGCTCATTGCGCTGTTAGTTTAGTGGCACACATGTGAGGGACACGTGTTGCGCTTGGCGCTGAGCGCCGGTCCATGAGCGCAATGCGCTAGTTGTTAAGTGGAGCATACGTGATTGACACGTGGCGCACTTGGAACTGAACGCCAGTCCATGAGCGCAAAGCGCTATTTCAAGAGCGCAAAATGCTAACTGTTAAATGGCGCCTACGTGAGGGACACGTGTCGTGTTTGGCGCTGAGCGCCAATCAAAGAGCACAGTGCGCTATATTTGGAGCGCTAAGGCTCTTTAAAATTAAGAGCGCTAAGGCTCTGCAGCGCTTTGCGCTAGATGTGGAGCACTGAAGTGCTTCTTTCACGCAACTTAAATCAGTTTGCGCCCTGAGAGTTAAATTCTCTTTTTTATAAGAGACTGTCTCAAAGTTCAAAATTTATAGGAGATGTTTCAATCTCTTATCTTGGTGAAAGGCTTTGCCTTTATTGATCTGTGATCCTAAGAGAATTGAATTATTCTCCCCTTTTATGATGAGATGATCTCTGAAAGACAATTTGTCTTATAGATCTATAATCTGTGAGAAGAATTATGTTCTTCTTCTTTTATGATGAGATCTTTTGATCTCTTTGTGAAAGACCTTGGTCTTGTAGATCTATGATCTTTAAAGAAGTCAATTCTTCTTTTTTAATTATGAGATGATTTCATCTCTCTGTTCATCATCATTTTTTTTTATCTTGAAGAACAATCTTCTTTCTCTGAGAGCTTGGCTCTTCCTTCTGAAATCTCTCAAAGCTTATGGAGGGTTTTCTCCCCTTTTTTCTGTATCTTTTTCTGTCTATGAGACTTGAAGTCTGGGGTCCTTTTAAAGGGCAAGCTGATCAGTTCAATCAGTTAAGGAGATCTTTTCTCCAATTGATTTGTGAAATTTCCCATCGTTTGATCTTTGATCCAAGAGCTTCTGATTTACAGAAGGCAATCTTCTTGTTTTTAACAAGATTGGGAAATCTTTCCATATAGAATTTATTTTGTCTTTTGGTAATTTTTAATTACCATTGGATCATTGATCCAACGGTGCTCTGATTTACAGAGCACAATCTGGTTATTTGGAAAGATTTTGAGAAATCTTTCCTTAACAGAATTTAATTCTGATTAATTAATAATTTATCATTATTATTAGATCTTTGATCTGACGGTGGGAAGTTTTTAGTTCCAGCGCTAGTGCACCCATACTTTGCACGTGGTGCGCTGCTTAAAGGGCAGCACACTTAGCGCTAGCGCACCGTGCTTTGCGCGTGGTGCGCTGCTTAGAGCGCAGCGCGCTTAGCGCTAGCGCACACATGGTGCGCTGCTTAGAGCCCAGCGCACATGCGCTTAGCGCTAGCGCACACGTAGTGCGCTGCTTAAAGCGCAGCACACCAGCGCTAGCGCACACGTGCTTTGCACGTGGTGCGCTGCTTAGGGCGCAGCGCACTTGGCGCTGCATCTGAAGCGTTGCTTCATTTCAAAATTTGAATTTTGAACAAAGCTTTGCTCTGATTGGGGGAAACAAATTCCCCCCTCCCCCCCCCACCGTTATGCTGGCCCACATGTGAGAGCAGCGGTGGCAGCATCTGCGTCTTTGGATCAACTCAGAAGTTGAAAAGGCTTCTCGGTGCCTATAAATAAGACCCTTGGCCCTTAGGATGATTTATGTTCATCTTCCTTCTAGTTTTTTGAGAATTTTTATTCTCCCACAGAGCATGGCTCTTCGTCTTAAGAACTTCTTTAAGGACAGAACTCTGTCAAAAGTTTTAGGTAAAAATTAAATCTTTTAAAGAATTATTTAAGAATTTAGGGTTTCACCCATTAACAGAGCTTTGCTCTTCATAGATCTTTGATCTGAACAAAACCCTTTTAGGGTTTCATCAACGGAGTTTTGCTCTCTCGAACCCATAGATCTAAAGAGATCTTTTCTTAGGTTTCTTAGCTCATGAACAGAGCTTTGCTCATAAAGAACTCTTAGAGTTTGTTCATAGATCTTGAAGATCTCAGAATTTTTCATTGATGTATAAAAATTGATTTCAATTTTTCTGATGGATTATTCCATCATTTTTTTAGAGCAAGGCTCTTGAGGAATTCCCGAAGAATTTTTAATTCCCATCATAATTGACTTTGACAGGCGTCATTCCTGTCTGCAGAACATTGCTCTCGAGGAGTTTAACTCCTTGGCCCAAAGGACCTTTAAACGCGAAATCTTTTTTAGGATTCCTTTCTTAATTGCATGGCATTTTTTTCCTCCTTAGGGATATCAAGAGTTGTTTAAATCCCGTGTCTTTTTCAATAAGCTTTTTTCTTAATCAGTCTGTCTACTAACTCTCACTGATTTTTCCTTTCAGACATTTTGGACGCTCATATGTATGATCTCAACGAGATTATTTCTTACAGGGACATTCACGCACTCGGCCATTCCCAAAACCAAGAATTCACAAACGCCCAGTGTGCTAAAATTATGGGTCGCTTTGATGCATACAATGGTCGACTTCTTCCTCGTCGTTCCTCTCTCTTGAAGCTTATTGTGGGAGCGATCTGGGGAGTACTTCCTCTATTTTATGCTGGCATGCCGCTCATGGCATTGGACGACACCGAAGATAAGGTGCACTCGGTGTATCTAATGGTCCTAATCTCAAAGAAATGGCGAGACAACCTTATTGATATCCCCGTGTCTTTTTCAATAAGCTTTTTTCTTAATCAGTCTGTCTACTAACTCTCACTGATTTTTCCTTTCAGACATTTTGGACGCTCATATGTATGATCTCAACGAGATTATTTCTTACAGGGACATTCACGCACTCGGCCATTCCCAAAACCAAGAATTCACAAACGCCCAGTGTGCTAAAATTATGGGTCGCTTTGATGCATACAATGGTCGACTTCTTCCTCGCCGTTCCTCTCTCTTGAAGCTTATTGTGGGAGCGATCTGGGGAGTACTTCCTCTATTTTATGCTGGCATGCCGCTCATGGCATTGGACGACACCGAAGATAAGGTGCACTCGGTGTATCTAATGGTCCTAATCTCAAAGAAATGGCGAGACAACCTTATTGATATCCTGCATCAGGCTTTTCAGCAGGCGGCGATACTTGCTGCCTATCGAAGGGTGGAGGATATCAGTGAAGATCCCAACACTTATGATCGTGAAAGGATACATACGAAGATGATCCGAGAGGCCCGTAAAATTTTGGACGGCCTCACCTTTGAATTTCTCAATCTATGTCCTGGATCTAATGTCGTGCCTTTGTAAACATCCTAATTATATTTTTGTTTACAGTTTTCCTCAATACAGGCATTTTCTGAAGTATGAATAGCAAGCTTTTTCATTTCCATGTGTTTATTTTATACACCAAACTTTTTCGCGCATGCATGAATGGGTATGCCTTGAACACTTAACTGAATGTAAATCAAATGTGCTCTTCATTGTCGCTTTCTTCTCTTTTCTTTGTTGCCGGCGTGTTACCTTAGTAAGCGTAGCTTGTAGATGACAGAGAACATCACGTCTTAAACTCTTTAAGAGGTAGCGATGGCTTAGGAAGCAGGTTCAGATCTGCTGCCTAAGGCTTTTCAACTTTATGAGCCGTGAGGGTCTCATAAAGACTTTTCTCCCTACGAGTGTAGAGGATCTCGTAAGTGTATTTTCTCCTTAGGAATCGTGAGGATTCCTAAGTGTGTTTTCTCTCGAGAGTCGTAAGGATCTCACAAGAGAATTTTCTTCCTTTCGAGTCGAGAGGACCCGTAAGTGATTGATGGTATTGACATTATCCGCATTTCACGGAGTCAGGAGTTGCTCTGGGCGTTTCTCACGGTGTCAAGATTGACTTTAGCCGTGTTCCACAGGACCAGGATTTGCTCTGGACGCTTCCCATGGGGTCAGGATTGACATAGGAGGTCGTGTTCCGCAAGGACCAGGTTCCGCTCTGGACGCTTCCCACGGGATCAGGATTGACATAGCCGTGTTCTGCGAGGACCAGGCTCCGCTCTGGACGTTTTCTACGGGGTCAGGATTGACATAGGCCGTGTTTCTCGAAACCATAAAATTCTCTGGATGCTTCCCACGGGGTCATGATTAACATAGCCGTGTTCTGCGAGGACCAGGATCCGCTCTTGACGTTTTCCATGGGGTCAGGATTGACATAGGCCATGTTCCACGAAACCAGGATTTGCTCTGAATGCTTTCCACGGGGTCAGGATTGCCATAGCCGTGTTCTGCGAGAACCAGGATCCGCTCTGGACATTTTCCACGGGGTCAGGATTGACATAGGTCGTGTTCCACGAAACTGGGATTTGCTCTGGATGCTTCCCACGGGGTCAAGATTGACATAGTCGTGTTCTGCGAGGACCAGGATCCGCTCTGGACGTTTTCCACGGGGTTAGGATTGACATAGGCCATGTTCCACGAATCCAGGATTTGCTCTGGATGCTTCCCACGGGGTCAGGATTGACATAGCCGTGTTCTACGAGGACCAGGTTCCGCTCTGGACGTTTCTCACAGGGTCAGGATTGACATAGGCCGTGTTCCACGAAACTAGGATTTGCTCTGGATGCTTCCCACGGGGTCAGGATAGACATAGGCCGTATTCTGCGAGGACCAGGCTCCGCTCTGGACGTTTCCCACGGGGTCAGGATTGACATAGGCCGTGTTCCACGAAACCAGGATTTGCTCTGGATGCTTCCCACGGGGTCAGGATTGACATAGGCCGTGTTCCATGAAACCAGAATTTTCTCTGGATTCTTCCCATGGGGTCAGGATTGACATAAGCCATGTTCCACGAAACCAGGATTTGCTATTGATGCTTCCCACGGGGTCAGGATTGACATAGCCGTGTTCTGCGAGGACCAGGATCCGCTCTGGACATTTTCAATGGGGTCAGGATTGACATAGACCGTATTCCACGAAACCAGGATTTTCTCTGGATGCTTCCCACGGGGTCAGGATTGACATAGCCGTATTCTGCAAGGACCAGGATCCGCTCTGGACGATTTCCACGGGGTAAGGATTGGCATAGGCCGTGTTCCACGAAACCAGGATTTGCTCTGGATGCTTCCCACGGGGTCAGGATTGACATAGGCCATGTTCCATGAAACCAGGATTTGCTCTGGATGCTTCCCACGGGGTCAGGATTGACATAGGCTGTGTTCCACGAAACCAGGATTTGCTCTGGATGCTTCCCACGGGGTCAGGATTGACATAGGCTGTGTTCCACGAAACCAGGATTTGCTCTGGATGCTTCCCACGGGGTCAGGATTGACATAGGCTATGTTCCATGAAACCAGGATTTGCTCTGGATGCTTCCCATGGGGTCAGGATTGACATAGGCTGTGTTCCACGAAACCAGGATTTGCTCTGGATGCTTCCCACGGGGTCAGGATTGACATAGCCGTGTTCTGCGAGGACCAGGATCCGCTCTGGACGTCTTCCATGGGGTCAGGATTGACATAGGCCGTGTTCAACGAAACCAGGATTTGCTCTGGATGCTTCCCACGGGGTCAGGATAGACATAGGCCGTGTTCTGCGAGGACCAGGCTCCGCTCTGGACGTTTCCCATGGGGTCAGGATTGATATAGGCCGTGTTCCACGAAACTAGGATTTACTCTGGATGCTTCCCACGGGGTCAGGATTGACATAGGTCGTGTTCCACGAAACCAGGATTTGCTCTGGATGCTTCCTACGGGGTCAGGATTGACATAGCCGTGTTCTGCGAGGACCAGGATTCGCTCTGGACATTTTCCATCCAAAGAATCGAGAACTAAGCTTTCCTCGACTTCCAAAACGAATCACCCCTCTAGTCGGTAATATCTTCAAGAATACCAAATCACCCACGGTGAACTCTAGAGGTCTTCTTGACGTATCTGCCCAACTCTTCTGTCGGTCCTGTGCTGCCTTCATATGATTTCTGATAGGGTTAACCTTCTCAACTGTCTGCACAACCAAATCCGGTCCCAATAATCTTCGTTCACCGACATCGTCCCAACAAACAGGTGAACGGCATTTACGACCATACAAAGCTTCAAATGGAGCCATCTGAATAGTTGCCTGAAAACTGTTGTTGTAAGACAACTCCACCAAAAGTAGATGATCCTCCCAAGATCCCTTGAAGTCTAACATGCATGCTCTCAACATATCCTCAAGAGTTTAGATCGTTCTCTCCGACTGACCATTAGTTTGAGGATGATAAGCTGTGCTAAATTTCAATCGAGTCCCCAAACTTTCCTGTAGACTCTGCCAAAAGTGTGATAAGAACCGAGTGTCCCGATCGGACATGATGCTCACCGGTACTCCATGCAATCTTACAATCTCTTGCATGTACCGCTCTGCCAAAGTCTCTGTTGATTGACCAACCCGAAAAGGAATAAAATGAGCTGCCTTGGTCAATCGGTCAACAATTACCCATATAGCATGGTTGCCTTTTGGACTTCACGGTAAAGCCGTCACGAAATCCATGGTTATATGTTCCCACTTCCACTGAGGAATCGGAAGTGGTTGCAATAAACCAGCAACCCTTTGATGTTCAGCCTTAACTTGTTGACACACCAAGCACTTTGCCACTAAGCGAGCAATCTCCCGTTTCATGCCCTCCCACCAGAAATGCTGTCGAATATCTCGGTATATCTTTGTGCCTCCTGGATGTACAGAATAAGCTGAACTGTGTGCCTCCTTCATAAGCTCTTCACGAATATCCCCCTTTGGCATACACAAACGGATACCAAACCTCAACGAACCATCTTCGGGGATTAATAAATATGTTCGTAGTTCGGCTTCAACCTGCCCTCGAAACTTTTGCAGTCTAGGGTCCTGCGATTGTGCTGCTTTAATATTCTCGATCAATATTGACTGTACCTGCCGTTGCATCAACTGTCCCGTAGAATGCGATAGCACAACCTCCAAGTCAAATCTTCGAAAATCTTCAACGATCTCCTTCTGCGTAGTTAACATCTGAATTGCTGGTAACCGACCAAGCGCATCCGGCACGACGTTAACCTTCCCCGGATGGTACTTAAGATCAAGATCGTAGTCAGCCATCAGCTCCAACCATCTACGATGCCTTATATTAAGCTCCTTCTGTGTGAACACATACTTCAAGCTCTTATGATCAGTAAAAAAAACTTCGACCCTTTCGCCCAGAAGGTAGTGTCTCCAAACCTTCAAAGCGAAAGTCACAGCCGCAAGTTCCAAATCATGAGTTGGGTAATTCTTCTCATGGGTCTTCAACTGTCTCGATGCGTATGCTACAACCTTCCCATGCTGCATCAAAACACATCCCAATCCTTTCCCAGATGCGTCGCTGTGAATCACCAATCCTCCGGAATTGTCTGGCACGGTCAGAATAAGGGCGGTTATCAACTTCTGCTTCAACGTCTCAAAAACTAACGCACACTTATCCGTCCATACAAAAGGTACCTCCTTGCGCGTAAGCTTGGTTAACGGCTCTGCCAGACGAGCAAAGTTCTCCACAAATCTTCTGTAGTATCCGGCTAGTCCAAGAAAGCTTCTTATCTCCGCAACACTCTTTGGAATCGGCCAATCACGAACTGCTGCAACCTTTTCTGGATCGACGGTAATTCCATCGCCAAACACAACATGCCCCAAAACTTTACTTCTTCCAGCCAAAACTCACACTTGCTCATCTTCGCCTATAACTTCTCCTGTCTCAACGTCTGCAGTGCGATCTTCAAATGCTCAGCATGCTCCTCAAAACTCTTCGAGTAAACCAGAATATCGTCAATGAATAAAAAAAAACCACGATAAACTGGTCCAAGAACGGTGAAAAGATTCGGTTCATCAAGTCCCTGAATACTGCCGGCGCATTCGTTACTCCGAAAGGCATCACTAAGTACTCGTAATGTCCATACCGAGTTCGGAACGCCGTCTTGCAAATATCTTCTGTTTTCACTCGGACCTGACGATATCCGGATCACAAATCCAGCTTCGAGAATACCCTCGCGCCACTAAGCTGCTCGAAAAGTTCTCCAATGCGAGGGATTCGGTACTTGTTCTTAATAGTCACCCGGTTTAATTCTCGATAGTCGATGCACATCCTTCTTGTGCCATCCTTCTTCTTTACTAGAAGAACTGGAGCTCCCCAAGGCGAGTTACTGCTTCGAATCCAACCTTTCTCAAGCAATTCTGCAACCTGTTTCTTGACTTCTTCCAATTCTACTGGCGCCATTGGATAATACGGTTCGGATACTGGCGCTGCCCCAGGAATAAGATCAATTGCGAACTCCATGTCTCGCTTTGGCGGTAAACCCGATATATCTTCAAACACGTCCATAAAATCACGAACAACAGCCGGCTCTTCACTTTCATCACTTCCATTGATGCAAGAATATTATTTGTCGGCCTAGCCCTAAACTCGACTGGCCTGACAGAAAAACTCCCCTTCATCCCAGATAAACTCTGCTGCTCTCGGCTGCCGCAAGTACTTGTGAGAAAGTGGTCAAACCCAGGGAGACAATCTGCCTCTGGATGTCCACGTCCAGGCTGCGCGTGAACCTTCGTGCCGTGTCTGCATCGTTGGTAACTAAAGGTCCAGCGAAACTACTGAGTCTCGTCCATTCTGCTGCATGCACATCTACGGGTGCTCCCTTCTGCTTTAGTCCGATGAACTTCTCTTCCATTTCCTCCCGTGCAGTCCGCAGGAAGAACTTCTCCAGGAAACTCTTCGAAAAATCCGCCCACTTGATCGGCTTGGGAAAACGGTTCTCTTCTACAAGCCACCATTCTCGGGCGTAATCCACTAACTGAATGCGTACCACATCAACTCTTTCTCATATGGAATCTGTGCCGCAATAAGAAAATTCTCTGTGTCAACTAGCCATTGCTCTGTTGGCAACGGCTCCTCCAATCCAGTAAATGTATACGGACCCAAACGTCTGAAATCTGCTATTGTCCCTACTCGGTCAACTGGCTTAGCTCCAACATTGTTCACAGACTGCTGAACGATCTGCAAACCTTCCTGAAACGAGTCCGCTTGCTGCTGGATCAGCTCGGTCTATTTCTTTTGATTCTCTAACATTCCCCTTATCACTCCAAGCATGGCGGCTTCGTCCACACGCCTTGGTATGTCTTCAAATTCTTACCGGCCATATTCCTGAATTCAAAACACCCAACATTAGCATGATGATAGATTCTGAATATAGATCAAGGCTAGAACTCCAAGATACTTAAATAGAGTGCCGCATTGTAACTATGCCGCGGTATCATAGCCACAATTACATAACTCTACCCAAGTTGCCTAAGTCCCAGAGATAACAAGGAATCAGGTTTCGAGTCGATATGCAAAGGAAGTTTGCACATCGTAAAAGATATAATCAGGAAGAATGTGATTCAAGAATGGTAAACGGTAAGGTGGCAGGACATGTTTCCTAAACACGGGTATTCTGATTCGTGTATTGGGTACAACACCCAACTACAAAAGAATCAACCCGACTATCCTATGGCTCTGATACCAAAAGAACCATGTCACGCCCCGCTTCCCAGAGTACGCTAAAATAGGCATGTGACATAGCCAACCATACTACCCGTGGTTAGGAAAAATTCTTCCACAGTCACATTACGGCTGTAGAGATATCAAGAACAGGAAAGTAAACTAACTATCTAATACATGTCCATAAGCCAGAGTAAAAGAGTCAAGAAATGCTATAGTATGCGGAAGCAAAAGATCAAATAAACACCTGGAAAGTAAGACCGGATACCGACATGATCCCTACCGCTCGATCTAACAGCGGCAAAACTCCTGATCAGTCTGCAACAAAGGTAGAGGATCTGGGCCATGCAAAACCCAGACGTCAGCGCGTCATAACATCAAGCAATAATAAATGAACAGGATACACGAGATACGCAGGCATGAATCATAAATAGTAACAAGTCAACAGGGATGTATAACAGTGAAGTGTATCAGTGTATGTGACGTGCAGTGATCAATCTAAACTGTGCTACTGGGTTGTCTACTCTAAAGTTTGTTTGAAATCAATTAATGTAATCCTCCATGTAACTCAAAGGATATGTCCCGTTACCCCCCGGGACCACGGATCAGGAATATATGAACCAAGAGTGGTTATGTCCCGTTACCCCCGGGGACCACGGATCAAGATGTAAGAGTCACGAATGGCTCTGTCCCGTTACCCCCCGGGACCACGGATCAAGATGTAAGAGTCACGAATGGCTCTGTCCTGTTACCCCCCGGGATCACGGATCAAGTAATACCCTTTTAAGTTACACTTTAGTTTACACTTTTGATTTCCCCATACCCCCAAGGTTATGTGTTCAAGTCAGGTATTCCGTAATCAAGAACTAATGCCAACACAGGATCAGGTAGGTGCAGGTTTGTCTGGATAGACAACAGGAACGGTCCGTAAGGACTACATGTCAGGTTTGTTGGCATTAGACACAGGATCAAGTAACGGGTCAGGTCATGGTACATCAGGTCAAGTCAAGCAGTGTACGGTACCATATCATGTCAAGTAGGAAGTGTAACAGGTCATGTCAGGAAGCACAAGATGTCATGTGGGTCCTCATAATCAAACTAACATAAGCATGTGTATAAATAAACAAGCATGAGTACTATCAGAACAATAAACCGGAACATGTACTATGATATGCAAATAGATATAATTTCAAGGATATGGATGCACAGTTATCGATTAGGGTTACATTTATAGTTCCAATATTAATTAGGATGCAATTTATTAAACATGGAGTGTTAATATCACATTATTATGTAGTAATGTGATCTATGGATGCAATTATATGTATCTTAAATGCGATGGATGCAAACGGGTATCCGAAAAGTTATAAAACTATAAAATGGTAATGTGGGATGTACAACTAAGCAATATGTGATATAAATATTGATATAATAATATTAATATGGATAGCATATTCAAAGCGATTAATAACTATAAAAGTGTTATTGATTAACCATGCACAAGAAGGTTCCGTTCAGAAATTCAGCGTCACCCTAATTTGTAAAATAGCTTAAAAATAACAAACGTTCTCCAAAAGGGACGTGTCTTATACCAAAACAAAGATAATTCAATACGGTTTTCATTTTTATAAGTATAAACATCTCAGGTTATCCCTACAAAAAGTTATAAACATCCGAAGTTGAAAGTTTGCTGCTGGAATTTGCCTGGACAGCAGTTTAAAGACATTCATTTGCATTTTACGTTATTTAAACAATTTATTTTGCAAGTAAATATTTCATAGAGTTATAGTATTCTGAGTTAGCTTCGTAACGAACTAAAGAACGTATACTAATGATTTTTCTATGATTTATAATGAATTTTATAAGGTAAGGTGTACAGTAAATTTCAGATTTGTCATATCCGATTTTTCAACGACTTTTCATGTGTAAACTATAAGATTTTCAAATGTATAACATTATAAAATGAAGATTATAAACTAATTAAAGATAATAATAATAAATATTACGACGACATATATTTTAAATGATATGGTTGCAGTATAATGTAATCTAGTATGTCACAAGATAAGTTTTCATGATCTAGATTTAATATGATATAAACGGATGCAAACGGAATATCGAAACGTTATAAAATTAAACATGGGGCACTAGATTTAAACTATAGGTATGGTATTTATTTAAATAGGTATAAAATGAATTATATAGCATGTAGCAAGATTAACTTGCCTCGATGGGTCGCGAATCTGGAAAATTGAACGTTAACCGTCGGCGGGGAAAACTCTCGACGGGTGCACGGTTCACGGAATGAACCCAAACGACGAACAAAGGAACCACACGGGTCGGGGTACCTCGCTGGAACGTCGAGAAGCGTCACCGGCACGACGGAATTCCGGCAACAAAAGAACAGTTAAAAAGAAAAAAGAAAAACGAGACATGAAGCAAGAAGAGAAAGAATGATAAAGAGAAGTACGAGAGAATATATGAGAGAGAGAGAAAGTAGAGAGAGAGAGAGCTGCAGGTGGGGGCCCACGGAATTAAAAGGAACGCGATTGGCTAAAGAGGAATCGTTAGTTAGGGATAAATATTAATTAAAGATTCAAAACATTTTAAGGAACAGTAGGATATATATATAGGTTAATTTAAAGATTTAAAAGATAGGTAATGAACAGTAAGATATCAGGTTAGTTAGAAAAATATATGCGATGGTTTTAATAATATTAAATTTAGGATTTTGGCGCCAAATAAAACATTTCCAAATCGCACCCGGGTCGAGTCCAAAAATTTGAAATTGAAACAATAAGATTTTAAGCGGGATCCAAATTTTAAAATTATGTGTTTTATGATTAAAAAGCATACCCCCAAAACGGACACATGTACGCGCGCGTAGCCATCCAAACTCGCCCGTTTCACTGAACGGGACGAGAACACAATGCACGGACGCTACCACGAGACTAGGGGTGTCAAGTAGGCCAAGATGAATATTTTCAATTTTATTTTAGATGCCAAAATTTGTTATATGTAGAAATGACTTTGCCGGGTAAATTTTACAGTAAGCAACAAATAAGCAAGTTAAATGAAATGAGTACCACATTATGCTCAAACAGTAACTGAAAATAGTAGCATTGGGCTCGGGTGTTACAGAACCGCTTGTAGGGCAAAATTAGGGATTGTGATGGCTTAAGAAAAGGTCAGGTCCCTGTAGCTTAAAGGCTTTTGAATCTTATGAGCCGTGAGGGTCTTATAAGAGGGTTCTCCTTACGAGTCGTGAGGATCTCGTAAGTGTGATTTCTCCTTAGAAATCGGGGGGATCCCTAAGTGTGTTGCTCCCTTTTGAGTCGTAAGGATCTCACGCAGGTGGTTTCTCCTTACAGGGTCGAGAGGACCTTACAAGTGTCTTTTAACGAGATTGCGCCCTTTCGGGTTTTCACAAAACTCGCCGGTAGCCCTGCTGTTTTTACTCACGGAGCCCTTTCGGATTTCATCCGTGCCCATTTTGCTTCTGGACATACCTTTTTTTTTGTCAGCCTTGGAATGCTGCGGTCCATAGTAGTTTTTCGACGTCTTGGTCAACAGCCAGTTTTAGGACATAGTGGTCCATTGTTAGTTTAAGAACGTTTCGGTCCGTTGTTAGTTTTAAGACATTTCGGTCCGTTATTAGTTTTAGGACATTTCGGTCCATTGCCAGTTTTGGGACATAGTGGTCCAATGTTAGTTTAAGGACATTTCGGTCCGTTGTTAGTTTTAGGACATTTCGGTCCTTTGTTAGTTTTAGGACATCTCGGTCCGTTGCCAGTTTTGGGACATAGTGGTCCAATGTTGTCCGTTGTTAGTTTTAGGACATTTCGGTCCGTTGTTAGTTTTAGGACATCTCGGTCCGTTGCCGGCTACTACTTACGGAGTTTGGGCTTAGGAAGATAGCGAGAGGACATAGTTGTCATCATCTATCGTTGATCTAGGCCGTGACTCGTCAGGCGTAGTATTTTTTCAGGAAGCGACCGTTTATTGGCCTAAAAGGTCTTTCACTATGCATGTCCATGAGTAGATAGGCTCCACCCTGGTAAACTTTGTCTATGATATACGGGCCTTTGTAGTTTGGCTCAAATTTCCCCCGTTTGGCACGATTATGGATCATAGGTCTTTTGACTACTAGCACGAGTTCGCTTTGGCGGAATGTTCTCGGCCTAGTCAGTATCTCATATGAGCGCGTCATCTTTGCTTTATAAATCAATTTTCTTGAGGTTATCAGCAGTAGTATGTATTCCATCTTCCAGCTCTTTTGGCGCCGGTGGAAACTCTGAGATCACATCATCATCATCGTTTTCGAAGCACCGGGGGAGGTAATCCATATTCTCGGGTTCTTTTTCTGACAGCGTTATCACGTGACAGGTACGAGATCGTTTCCAAGACCGATGTTGATCTGGTTCTACTCTTTCTATACACGTCGCTTTCGGTTCATGCTTCTGTGGCGGGATTACCCAACAGCTGTTGGATAGAGCGAATCTGCCGAGTTGATATTGGTCTTCTACCCAGTCTTTGAATGTGAAGCAGTCTTCGAGAGGATGTCCTATCACTCGGTGATAAGAGCAATAATCCGGGTGAGAGACTTCGCCTGCTTGCTCGGGGTGCTTGGACTCCAGGAGGGTAATCTTCTGATATTTTATGACAAGATCAAGTATCTTCCTTGTCTTGTCTTAGGAAAAAGAATACGCTCAACCCAACTTCTTTATAAGAGACGAATCTTTGTTGCCCGATTCTCGATCGCGTGGTTTCTTGGACCCGCTTTGCCTCTGTCGAGCGCTTTTTCCATTCTTGGATTTATTTCTACCTCTGCATCGGGCCTTTTCTATGACGAGCTGGCGACGAAGGGCATCGTCACTTTCTGCAGCCTACTGAAGGAGGCGCTGCGTTCTGGCTCTCTCGTAGATTGCCATTTCGCGATTATGGTCGTCTCGAATCTTTTGACCCGCTTCCCTTATAAGCTTGTCCATCTGTTTTTCAAACGACGAACTTGGCATTTTCACGGCGGGACCTCATTTTGGTTCAGGGTTAGCGTCTTCCCACAGAGCATCTCCTTCCTCATCGAAGTCATGTATGACGCAGCAGCCATGGAATCGCTCCTGTCTCTTGGTTTGAACATATCCAAGCCCGCTTGTTTCCATTCTCCTATTGGGCAATTTTCGCTGAGTTCCGGGGACATTCCAGATCCAGTTGTAGAACTGGGCTTGTCGCGCGGTCTGTTTGAAGGGTACGCCTTGGCGTCTCAACAGTCTTTTTAATCCGTCTGTGTAGTATCTGGGCAAACGGATGGGCTGGAGCCTGTCAAGTGTAGAATCCGCACCATGCCAAATTTCTTTCTCCACTTTGGCTTCCCCGGATCGGTAGAATAGGATCGCCTTTTCACATTCTCGCCTAGGGGGAACATAGAATGTCTGCAGTTCTTGCACACTATAAGTTTCAAGTGCATGAAGCTTTTTGTAATGCTCATGCGGAACCATGGCAACTTTCAAACTTTGATCTTCATCAGCGAAGGCTTGTATCGATGGCCGAGTGGAGAATATGGCATTGACTTCATCTTCCGAATCGCTGCCGAAGACCAGAATAGGGGTGGACGGTCCCGGCTTGTTGCATTGGGGCGGCCCTGAATAAACTATTTCTTCTTCCTCCTCGGTATCACTCCCGAAGACCGGAATAGTAGTGATGGCTTCATTCTTCGGTTTATAGCATCTCTCCGTGTCTTCAAAGTCCGGCAAGAAATACTTTGCATCCTCATAGTTGCGAACTTCGTTTACGGAGAACGGGTTAAGTTCCCCTGCTACGGTGTACTCGAGACCATCCTTGAAATATTTCATACACTGATGTTGTGTAGAAGGAATGATGTTGTACTCGTGTAACCAAGGCCGGCCGAGCAAAGCGTTATAGTAGGCCTTAGCGTCAATGACGTGAAACTTGATGTCAGTGACTAGCAGCCCAAAGCGCATCGTCAGTATCACAGAACCGAGCGTCCGTGATGACTGGGAGTCGAACCCGGAGATAGTGATCTTATCCCGAGCGAGGTGTTGAACGCTCATGCAGATTTCCTTCAACATTCTTACATTGAGGAGGTTAACGGAGGACCCATTGTCAATCAGGATTTTCCCTATCTTGATATCATGATAGTATCCGGAGACATAAAGGGGACGGTTATGCTCGCACGTCCCGAGGAGGAGATCTTCATCGCCGAAGGTGATATCGGCTGTATGCACTTCTTCCAGCTCGTCCTTCATCTTTTTTTCGGGGAGGAAAGCTTGGAATTGCTCGGGCTCTTGCAGTACCTTGATCAAACAATCTCTTACTTCTTTTGATAACAAGAGGGCATCGAGAATGCTTAGCTGCGAAGGTAGCTTCCTTAAGTGTGCCGGCACGTTGTAATCCACCTTACTTTTCTTGGGTGGGTCTTTGGCTGCCAGCTCCTCGACAACTCGATCATCGAGGGCGATATCCTCAGGGACCTTTTCTTTCCCCTTATCCTTTTTGTTTGAACCTTGGTTGGCGGGTCTGAGATTCTTTCCGGAAGCGTGCGATTGCGCAGCTGAATATTTTCACAAGTCTTCATATCTTGCGTTTCGGATATGGGTTCTTTGAAGAGAGGGCCAAGAGATATTTCTTCATCAGAATCGCTCCCGAAGGTGAGAACTTGCGATCCCCCGGCATCGACCATGTGACAGTTGCCTGTAGTTCTTTTGCGCTCCTCGGTCGTATTTCTTTGCTCCCGACGAGTTTTGTGTTTCATCCGCTTGAAATGTTGTCGGTGAGCAACATATCCCCGCCACCAGCTTTTAAAAGCGTTGCACTCTTCGATGGGGTGCAAAATCTTTCGTTGATATGAGCAGTAGCTAGGATGTATATCCGCTTCATCAGGAGTGTTTCCTTCAGAGGGTAGCAACTTCATTCCCATTGATATGGCTTTGGCGAACCTTTTCCTCGTCTTGAACCTGTTTTTATTTGCGGCGGATGTACTTTGATCTGCTGAGAGTGTTTCGACCCTCTCATCCATTCGTCGGCGTTTGGCCTTTTCAAATATGGCCATCTCGCGCTCTCGATCAGCTTTGCTTTTAAGAAGAGCTTCGTTCAGGAATGCATCAATCATTTCGTCTGATGGTCCTAGAAGTTCCGGCTCGGGCTCAACCCCAGTTTCTCTGCATAAGGAGCTTCTTCATCGTTTATCGACGAGTGAGAGATTACATGGCAGCTTGCTACATAATCCTCAGTCTCATCTGACGAGTCGTCTCCATTGTCATCATCTCCATCCTCAAGGACATGGTTGAGAAATTCTTAGAGTATGACTGGGGTCCGCGCCTTCTGGTTATATTCTTCCAGCACGTCGATCTGTTTTTGCAGGTCTGTGCGCTTGTTACCACGCTTCATGGGCTTTTTGGTCTTCTTCTTCTTCTTCGAAGACTTGGACGGCTGGGTAGGGGCGTTTTGACTATCACCACCAATTTTCGGAGTTGGGCGCAGTTTCAGCATTCCCTCGATAATCTCGGGCTCCAGTGGATTCTTCCACCTGATTGCCGGGCATGTTTGGAGATCCTTCAGCATTATTTTTGTCTTGGCTGAAAGAACGACCTCCCATAGAGCTTTTTCGACAAAAGAGAACGATGCCTCCGGTGTGTCTCCCCTTTTAGGAGTGTGCGGCTGAGGCGGGCTTACTTTCCAATTCTCGGACAGTGCGAACTTGCCCTGTTGGTATTGGTTTCCGATCCAGCCTTTAAAGACGAAGCAATCCTCAATTGGATGGCTTACCGCTTGATGGTAGGGGCAATAATTGGGACTATTAGCCTCACCGGGTTGCAATGGCCGTTTTGGATTCGGCAAATTAATGAGCCTGTTGCGCACAGCTAGCTCAAATAATCTCCTCGTTTTATCTCGGGAAAATGAATAAGGGCGCTTTATTTTCTCATTATAGTATCGCCGTCTCTCGTCTAGGCGATCCGTTAATTTTGGACTACTGGGCTGCTGTTGAGCATTGGCGACGAAGGTCGTTTTCCTTTTCCCTTTTTCATTCCGCGGCTCCGGCTTCGAAGAGGAAGGCCTATGGCCCATCTGGTCCATTTGAGCTAGTTTGTCAATCAGGGCCTGGAACGTGGTCGGCTTGAAAAACATCATGAATTGTGAGATGGTCGCTTGAGGGTCAAGAGTGCCCACGAACATGCCCACTGTCGGCGCTTCTTCGATGCACTGTTCGCACTTCGACCATAAATTTCGCCACCGTATTGCATACTGGACCCATGTTTCTCCAGGTTTCACCCTGGCATTGATCAATGTCGTTATTGGGATGCATTCACTAGCACTCGCAAAACGCTGGGTGAATAGCAACTCCATCTCTGCAAAAGTTTTAACGGAGTCGTTGGGAAGCTCCGAATACCACTCAAACGCCGTTTCCGACAAGCTACCCACAAATTGGCGAAGCAGAAGTTTATCGTCACCTCCAGTATTACCGTACAAGGCTCTGAACTGAGCGACGTGCTGATGCGGATTTCCCATCCCCTTATATACGTGGAATTTGGGGATCGTATATCCCGGTGGGTACCTTATTTGGTCATACCAGCCTGGATAGGGTCGTCCAGTCTTAACGATCTTCCCAGCCGCTTCATTCGCCTGGTGAGCTCGTATTTGCTGAGCAATGTAATCATCGAGAGCAGCCTTGGAGATGGTCTCCTCCTTGGCTGCTGAAAGAGCCTGAGGAGGGTTCGATGTCTCCCCTCTGTCGTCATCAATGATAATCGGGGGGTCCTCAGCTGGAGGTTCTGGTTGTAACATAATCCCGGCCATGTCTTGGAACAAAAGAGCCATTCGTTTTATGTTCGCCGCCTGCTCCGCGGCCTCTTTTTCTTTCCTCTCGAGCATTCTTCGGAGGAAATCAGCATCGGTTTCTTGTTCCTGACGCTGTTCTGATGTCTCCGGATTGTCTTTCGGCCCAGTGAGTGCGGCCATCGCAGTCAGCATCTCCTGAAGTTTCTGCTGCTGTTGTTCCTGAGCCTTCATTTCGATCGGGTAAGCGGTCGATGACCCGTAGAAACACGGCTTTCCTCTTTTCCGGAAGCCATATAAACAGTATGCACCATTATTCCCCCAGACTTGGGGCGTTTAGGTTCGGTGTCCTTGCGGTTCATTGCGGACACGGGGGCCTTCTCTGGCCTCCTTCTTTTGTGAGCGGTTGACGTTGAGGGATCCGTTGCAGCGGGCACCCAGACGGATGACATTTTCTGTGATACCGTGGGATGGCTCTTTTCTTACCGGGCTTTAACCTTTTTCGGTCGGCGAGAGTAGTCCTGGTCAATCACCGATTCCTGGACTTGTCGCCAGACTTTGTAAATTTTGGAGGACAGACGCTGAGGGGGCTGCTCTGGCTTCTTCTCTGTAGTATTCTCCACAGGTGGAGGAGATATTTTCAGCACGGCAGTCGGAAAGTTCTTGCGAACCCTCCTAAGTGGTTCAAAGCTGTTCCCAGTTGGAACAGCAGCATTGATTTCCACCATGAGAGCTGGTGGAGTCAGTCCGGAAGGGGAATTGCCCCCAGCCTTCCTTACTCGGCGCCAGTGGCGACGTTGAGCATGTCGAGTGGATGGGATTGTCTCAGCTGCAGGGGTGACTTCATCATGCCCCATGTTTTGGCAAAGGGTTTTCACCGGCGTCAGCCTCTTAAGAACCGATGTCCATTGAGAAGCAATGTCCAATCTGTGAAAGACAGACCTCTGGGTAGGGGAAGCAGCTTTGAGGACTTCGCTCGGGAGCCGGAATGGCCAGCCTTGTGAAGACTAACTTCTTGGCAGAAGAAGCCTCTCCGATGATTTCGTCCGCTTGAGTCGGATGGCTATCCGCTTTGGGATGGCTGCTTCAGGTATCGCGGGCTTGTTTGTGTTCTGTCCCAGTCTGTTGAAAACTGAGGCTTGAGAGGGGTCGCGGCAGTGGTAAGTCGATCAAAGACCGACTTCTTCGGGGTTTCTTGCGACAACATCAGGGCATTGAAGCTCATAGGTGGGAGAATGGTCCCAAAGAACATCCCAGTGGTGGCTTGAGTTACTTGCTCCACTGGCATCTTGAACAGGTAGGCCGCTTGTTGCCCGTAGGTTACACCTCCAGATGAGGCGGAACGAGAGTTGCAGTTGCAGCTGGAACAGTTTGAAGCCATTGAGGTGTCATTCGCGAACACGACACACGAAGTGTGGAGTGGAAAGAGGAAGAGGTCCCACCGGGCGTGCCAGAATCTGTTCCCCGCCGAAACACGGAGACGCGACCGCTCAGGGGTCCGTCTTGCCTGAATTTCGGGGCTGATGCTAATTGGTGCTATCCGTCCACCTCTCCGAAAATGCCAAGTTGATTTATGGCACCATGTATCGAAGGTTTGAACGGATGCGGCCGATGTAGCAGACTTCGTCAGATTCCCCCTCGTTGAGGGGTTTTTGATTGTGGGGACGCTCTTCCCTGCGGGCACAAGCCCCTGCAGTTAATTACGCTACCGCATCGCGGTAACCACTTTCTCCTTCTCCAGATGGTCACTTCGTGTCGTGGGTGTTTGTTTTGTTTTTGGTTGCCCGTGGATTGTATACAGAGACTAATTTATGTTATCGCCCGTAGGGCGTGGATTAGTCCAAATCCATATTTTCTTATATTTGGGTTTGGGGGTTGGGTTTAAGGATACGTTAGTCTCATTTGAAACTAAGATCAACTTAAACTTTTGTTAAGGATACGTTAGTCTAATTTTTAGACTAAGATCGACTTAACGGGATCGTTTAGATCCAACAAAAGAGCATTCGGGCTCTATTTCTTAGTTTAGGGATATTGCGGTCGATTACCAGTTTAAGGACATGGTAGTCCATTGTTAGTTTAAAAACGTTTCGGTCCAAGGTTAAAGACATCATAGTCCATGGGTTTTAAAGGACCACACAATCCGAGGTTAAGGACATCATAGTCCATGGGTTTTAAAGGACCCCACGGTCCGAGATTAAGGACATCATAGTCCATGGGTTTTAAAGGACCCCACAGTCCGAGGTTAAGGACATCATAGTCTATGGGTTTTAAAGGACCCCACAGTCCAGTTTAAAGACGTCATGGTCTATGAAATGTATGGTTGTCGGGACCCGTCACCTCTCTGAAGACGTTGAAGGATTACAACGACAAATATCAGAGGAGTAAAGAGATCTACCCTTGAACCAAGGTTGGTTGAGATCTGTAGTCCAATTTGAGGCTAAGATCTGTTAAAAGATTTATGAGCATATGGGCTCAGTTAATCCGCATTTGAGGACTTATGGCCAATCTTGGGCTAAGTCCAATCAAGTTAAAATGTTTAACATTTATTTTGGGGTTTGGAGCCTTTATTTGGGCTTGGCCCTTTTAATAATGCTGAGCATTAACTTGGATTCTGACAGTATTTCTGTCTTTTATTGAATGCTGAGCATAGCTCTGAGCTTTATTAAAGAACAATTTATGTTCTATCAGCGCATATGTGAAGGGACACATGGTGCTCCTGGCGCTTTGCGCCAATCAAAGAGCGCAGTGCGCTTTTTCCGAGTAGCGCACATGTGAGGAACACGTGTTGCGCTTGGCGCGAAGCGCCAGATGATGAGCGCATTGCGCCAGTTTATGAGCGCACTGCGCTATTAGTTTAGTGGCGCACACGTGAGGAACACGTGCTGCGCTTGGCGCTGAGCGCCAGTCCATGAGCGCAGTGCGCTTATTTTTAAGTGGCGCATACGTGATTGACACGTGGCGTGCTTGGCGCTGAGCGCCAGTCCATGAGCGCAAAGCGCTAACTGTTAAATGGCGCCTACGTGAGGGACACGTGTCGTGCTTGGCGCTGAGCGCCAATCAAAGAGCGCAGTGCGCTATGTTTGGAGCGCTGGGGCTCTTTAAAATTAAGAGCGCCAAGGCTCTACAGCACTTTGCGCTAGATGTGGAGCGCAGAAGTGCTTCTTTCACGCAACTTAGATCAGTTTGCGCCCTGAGAGTTAAATTCTCTTTTTTATTAGAGACTTTGTCTTAAAGTTCAAAGTTTCTAGGAGATGTTTCAATCTCTTATCTTGGTGAAAGGCTTTGCCTTTATGGATCTGTGATCCTAAGAGAATTGAATTATTCTCCACTTTTATGATGAGATGATCTCTGAAAGACAATTTGGAGAAAAGAAAGGAAGACGGGGCGAAAGAGTAACGACACAGATCTTTCTGAACAACTATGCTTTTTCTCTTATAGATCTATGATCTGTGAGGAGAATTATGTTCTTCTTCTTTTATGATGAGATCTTTTGATCTCTTTGTGAAAGACCTTTGTCTTGTAGATCTATGATCTTTAAAGAAGTCAATTCTTCTTTTTTAATTATGAGATGATTTCATCTCTCTGTTCATCATCATTTTTTTTACCTTGAAGAACAATCTTCTTTCTCTAAGAGCTTGGCTCTTCCTTCTGAAATCTCTCAAACCTTATGGGGGGTTTTCTCTCCTTTTTCTGTATCTTTTTCTGTCTATGAGACTTGAAGTCTGGAGGCCTTTTTATAGGGCAAGCTGATCAATTCAATCAGTTAAGGAGATCTTTTCTCCAATTGATTTGGGAAATTTCCCATCGTTGGATCTTTAATCCAAGAGCTTCTGATTTACAGAAGGCAATCTTCTTGTTTTTAACAAGATTGGGAAATCTTTCCATAAAGAATTTATTCTGTCTTTTGGTAATTTTTAATTACCATTGGATCATTGATCCAACGGTGCTCTGATTTACAGAGTACAATCTGGTTATTTGGAAAGATTTTGAGAAATCTTTCCTTAACAGAATTTAATTCTGATTAATTAATAATTTACCATTATTATTAGATCTTCGATCTGACGGTGGGAAGTTTTTAGTTCCAGCGCTAGCACACCCGCGCTTTGCACGTAGTGCACTGTTTAAAGGGCAGCGCACTTAGCGCTAACGCACACGTGGTGCGCTGCTTAGAGCGCAGCGCACCCAGCGCTAGCGCACACATGCTTTGCACGTGGTGCGCTGCTTAGGGTGCAGCGCACTTGGCGCTGCATCTGAAATGTTGCTTCATTTCAAAATTCGAATTTTGAACAGAGCTTTACTCTGATTGGGGGAAACAGGGAGCAGGGGTCGGGCCCTCTTCCCGGGATTGTGCGGCAGGGGCAGCCCCCAGGGAGGAGGCGGCAGATGCTGCCCCTGGCACCTCTTGCTGGGCGAGGCATGAGGACAAGCTCGACAATGCTCGGGCTCACTTCCACATCCCCTCACGTTATACGCTTCGTCTGGCCAAGGAGGGAGAGAGGGCAGACCAAGTACGGGGCAGGGAGATCGCCCTGTATTTGGAAGCTTTTTGGGGTGGAATGCGCCTGCCCTTCTCTCCCGAGTTCGTCGAAGCGTTGAACTTTTTCGGGTTAGCCCCTGGCCAGCTGGTGCCGAACTCGTGGAGGATTCTCCTCGGATTCCTGATCCACCTGAAGTTACAGGAAATTCCTTTCAGCCTCCCCCTCCTTGATTCTTTCCTTGTCTTCAAAAATCACCCTGGTGGTCGAGCGGGCGACCCGAGGTGGGTCTATCTCTCTTTCAGAAAGCAATAGGGGGCGCCACCGGGACAGGGGTTGTGGTCCACCTTCTTCCATTCATGACTGGAAGAAGAAGTTCTTCTTTGTTTCCCCTCCCGAGGGCGAGGATTAGCCCGTGCCTACTAAGTGGTCAAGGGAGAAATTCTTGCCGGGGAACCAATCCAGTGACCCCATCGCGATGAGAGTGGCGTCGTGGGAGCCCATCCCCCGTTTCGACTTGCTTCTGTCTGAGAGGGTCCTGAGTTAGGCCGGGCTCAGCCTCGTTGAGTTCGTCGGTAAGTTTAGGCTTGATTTTTGACTTGTATGTTGCTTGCATCGCTGACTTCTTTACATTTGGTTTTGTGCAGGACCCATGGACCTGGACTCACTCCGATCTTCTATGCGCCAGCCGAGGAAGATCGCGAAGGTTGGGGGCGCCAACTCTTCCCGCTCTAAGCCTGCCCCGGCTCCTTCTCCTCCGGTGGTCGTGTCCCGTGAGCGTTCGGGGGCGGATCCCACCCCGAGGCCTAGCAGGGTGCCGAGCCGGAAGCGAGCTCGGATTCTGGAGGACCCGGCCTCGGAGGAGGAGATCGGTTCTCCCTCAGAGCCCTCAAGAGGAGTTCCCGGAGATCTTTCCGAGGCTCGCCCTCGCCGATCATGGTGGAGGAAGGGGGCCTCCGGTTGGCGGTGCCGTCGGGGCTATCCGTCGCGGATAACTTGCTGCACGAAATAGAGATATCGGTCGGGGGTAGAGTCCCCGGGGGGACCTTCAGGGCTCAGCTGGCGTCCATCGCCCAGTAGTCCATGCAGGTAAGTGTTCGGTTTTTTTGTGAGGTTCGGTGCCTTCTTCGTCCTTCTGATCTCTTTCCTGTCTTTCAGGTTCTCCAGCACGTTGCCCTCGCCTTACGCATGGAGGCCGAGGTGATAGCCCCGGCAATGAAAGCTGTGGGCCGGCTCGCCTCGCTGGAAGAGAGATCCAAGCGGGAGCTGGAGGCAGTGATGGCGAGGGCCGCCGCCTTGGAGGGTGAAGTGGAGGCCGGGAAGTGGGAGGTCTCCCGGTACCGCGAGGCCGCCGTGGCTGTCGAGGCCAAGCTTGAGGATGCTCAGGTGCTTGCCGGCAACCTGAAAAAGATGGTGAAAACCCTCCGGAAGGAGCTGGGGGCGGCGGCCGAGTCGGCGAAGTCGGCCGACCTGAGAGCGGCAAAGTTGGACGACCACTCGGCGACGAAGCCGGTGGAGGGCTACAAGAAGTCGAATGACTTCTATGATGACCTGGCCGTTGCCACGACTCTTATCTGGCACGAGGCCCTTGACGCCGTTAAGGCCCGGATGCCGGGGTTCGCCGACGAAAAGCTCTGGGCCGAATATCCCCTCGAGGATATCGATGAGCAGGGGAAGGAGATTCCTGACGAGGAAGTCGCCGAGGACTCGGCTCGTCTCGCGGTGGATGTCGAGGGCCCCGAGGCCTGAAGCCCCCGTCTTCCTCCCCTTTTATTTTGTTGCTACTGGAATTTTGTAAGCCTTCGGGAATTTTGTAAGGCTGGGGAGCCCAAAATACCCTTTGTAAAGACTTTGCCTTTTAGTAATAAAACTTTTTCCTTGGTTTCGTTGGTTTGTGCGTTGTCTTTTGTTTGTGAAGAACGCTTGTAAAATGTCTCTGCTTGCACCATTAGGCTTCCATGTCAGGTCGGCCATCTGTCTAGCGATCGTTCGTCGAGTTGATTCCGATCACTTGCCAAGCATGCCAAGCGCTGCCGAGAAGGAGGCGTCCCCATGGCCCCGAAGTCGAGGGAGGATCGCTTAGACTCGGGTAGACTTGCTGCCTCCTGTTGGGGCCTCGGATTATTTGCATGCGACAGGTGGAGGGTTGTCCGCCGTATTTGTGCTGAGTATGAATGGGAAGCTGCTCGGTTATCCCTTGATGAGGGCCTTTCACTTTTGGCGTTGCGGGCAACGACCACTAACTGGGGATGGTCGGCCGAGGGTCGAGCTCCACTGCCTATTGGAGGACTTTGGGTCCTTAGCGTTGGAGGGGCTGTAGGAAGCCCCCTAAGGATGACCGGGCAGTGAAGCTGCGCGGTTGCCTCTTGGCAAGGGCTTTGATCTCCGGCGTCGTGGGTAGGCAACTACCAGCCTGGGGCGACCGAGCGGGGTAGCCGGTCGGGTGCCTCTTGCGAGGGTATCGATCCCTGGCATCATGGGAAGGGAGCTACCAGCCGGAGATGACCGAGCAGGGTAGCTGCTCGGTTGCCTCTTGCAAGGCCTTTGATCCTTCAGGATGGGGACCGAACTGAGTTACTACCCAGTGCCTCTTGGCGAGGACTTTGATCCCTGTCAGTTGTGGTAGGAAGCTACCAGCCGGGGATAGCCGAGTAAGGACTCGACTGCCTCTGGGAGGACTTTGGTCCTTAGCGTTGGGGGGGTTGTTAGAAGCCTACCAAGACCCTTGGCCGGATAGGGTTACTGCCCGGTGCCTCTTAGCGAGGGCTTTTGTCCTGAAGGATAGTCGAGCGAGGGATCCTCAGGCTCGACGGCCTCTGGGAGGGCTTTTTGATCCCTGGTGTTGCGGCAGGGAAGCTGCCCGCCAAGGATAGCCGAGCAGAGAAGCTACCCGGCTGCTTCTACGGAAGACTTTGATCCTTAGCGTTGAAGTGGTTGTAGGAAGCCCACTAAGGATGACCGGGCAGTGAAGCTGCGCGGTCGCTTCTTGGCGAGGGCTTCTATCCCTGGTGTTGCGAGCAGGGGAGCTACCAGCCAGGGATGACCGAGCAGGGTAGCTGCTCGGCTGATTCTTCATGAGGTCTTCAGGAGGTTTCGCCCGACCATCCAGTTGCAGGTATGGGGAACAGGAACGGTCGCGGCGATCGCACGCGCATCATGCGCGTTGAATGTGGGGGGAGGCGTAGCGTCATAGTCACGTCGTTTCAATTCTGCCAGGGAAGGGTTGATGATCGCCGTGTGGCAGCGAATTTTTGGGTGAAGGCGGGTGACTGTTGAGTTCTATTGGGACGCAGTGGGCTATATAAGGCTGAAGGGGCACTAGTACTCCCTGTCCTTGTGAATAGATCGTTGAGAATGCAAGACTTTCCCTTTATCCCTGAGATCATCCACTTCGAAGACGTATACCTCTATGACCAGAACTGCTCCGAGAACACGGTGCTGTTGGTCTACGGGAGGATCGAGGACCACTTCGGCCGGCTGCTCCCCCGACGCTCCTCCTTGCTGCAGCTGCTGATGTACTCCATCTGGAGGGCGTCGCCGGGGCTTTACAACCCCCTGTCCGAGCAGCTCTATGACGAGGCCGTGGGCAAGCTACGGTCTCTGAGGCGCATCGGCCTGATCTCCACGAACCGGCTGACTCGCTCGGAGGCGCTCGTCCGTGAGTGCCACGAGCTGAGGCTCGGGGTCAATGCGCATGGGGGGAACCGAGGGCAGAGGTTGGATCTCGCGAGGCCTTGGCTGGCGGAGATTTTTACCGAGTATCATGAGCAGTGCTCTCTGCACCCCCTTCCCCCGCTGTTGTAATTTTCTTTTTCTTTTTGTATGTATGGCTGAGGAGCCCATAATACCTTTTTTTGAATAAATGAGATCTTTCCTTCCTTTTTGCAATGTTCCATTGATCTTTATTAAATTAACAACAGACCCTAGGAAGAGTTTACATTGCCCCAAAAGAAAAGTACATGCTAATAGATGGCCTTATTAGCGTGGTTCGAGCTCCCCGGAGGCTTGTTAGTCTCCATGCTCGGTAACGGGTACGGGGCTCCCTGAGCGCCGGACTGGTCATCCGCCGAAATGAGCATGATCTGGCTGATGGTCAGCTCGGCGGGAGGGGGGACGGCTCGCGGTCGGCCTGCCGTTTGTCCCTCAAGTAGGCGGCGAGGTGCCCCGATCGGATGAGTTCCTCGATGTAGTCCCGGAGTTGCTTACAATCCTCCATGGCGTGGCCCAGCGTCCGGTGGAAAGCGCAGTAAGGGCCTCGGGTTCTCTTCGAGAGCTGACGCGGGATCGGAAGGAACTTGAAGAACCCCTCGCCTTGGACCTCCTCTAGTAACACTGCAAGGGAGACGTTGAGCGGGGTGTACTCCTGGAACTTCGGGTGATAGGACTTCTGACGTTCCGGCCTCTCCTCCCGGGCCCTCTTCTTCTGGTAGGACCGTTCTGCTCGAGGGAGGTTCGCGTTCACCTCATATTCCAGCTGAACCTCACGCTCGATCCACGCCTTGAGCTCGGCCATGGTCTTAGGCTATGCCAACGCAAAGGAGCACAACCACTCCTTATGCCTCAGACCAGATCTGAGCGCCGTGATAACGGTCTCATCCCGGTGCTCGGGGACCTCGAGGAGGGCGTTGTAGAAGCGGGTGAAGTAAGTCTTGAACGTCTCTTTGTCCCCGCTCTTGATCGTGAAGAGGTAGTCGACCGTGCGTTTCTGCCGACGGTTCCCAACGAAATGGCCAAGGAACTGAGTGGACAGCTCGTCGAAAGTTGAGATTGAGCGAGGCTCGAGCCCTCGGAACCAGTCCTGGCCTGCACGGATGAGGGTGGCCGGGAAGACCATGCACTAGGCGGCGTCGGAATGGTCCTGGAAGCTCATCCCCGTGGTGAAAGCATCCAAATGGTCCTTCGGGTCGGTTTTCCCGTCGAACAGAGAGACCTTCGAGGGCTTGTTGCGCTAGGAGACATGGACAACGAGCAGTTTCTCGGTGAACGGCTTGGTGAGTGAGTCGGCGGCGTACTTAGCCCCATCGCCCGAGAGATGACCTTCCCGGCGCATGCCCTCGATCTTCTTTTCAAAGGCGTCGAGTCGGCTGTGGTACCCTGAGGATTCGGTACCTTATGACCCCTGGCTTCTGCTGTGGGAGACCTGCGTCTGGGCGCGGCCCCGGTTCCTCTCGATGAGGTTCTTCAGATCCCCGGGCAAGGAGGCTCTCGAGCCGTCGTGGCGAGCCCTTTCTGTACGACCCCTCCGAGGGAGGGGGTGTCGATCATGCCTATGGACAGGCGAGGTGACCGACATATCCTCAGGTGTAACATTTCAAAAAAATAAAATATTATTTTTAGGAATTTTTATAATTTAATATTAATTTTTAATGAATATTTTAATATTTCGGTATAATTAAATACCGATAAATGGGGAAAATTTTGGAAAAATTATGGAAAATTCTAAAATAGGGTATTTTATAGGATTATGCCATTTTTAAGTTTTTACGGTTAATTATATGCTAATTTGGTGCTAATCGCGATTAAAAATCGCTAATCGGTTTTTTAGTATTTTTGTGCAAAACATGCGCATATCATTTTTTTCTACACTTGTTACATTTTCTTACATGTTGTGGGTAGATGGTGGCCTAGGGTTACCATTGTGAGGAGAAGGAATAAAGGAAAAAGAAAAGAAAAGGTAAAGTATGATGATGAGAGAGAGAGAGAGAATGGGTTACTTTTGACTTGTTTGACCCTCCCCCATCATTTTATCATCTCATTTCTCTCTCCCCCTTCAAAGAGCTGCTGCTGCTGCTGCCATTTCCCTCTTCCTCCTCCCTCTTCAAGCTTAGATCCACCATGAAATTCACCCCAAAACCCTATTCCCATTTCACAAAAAATGTTCCCGAGCTCACTAGGTACACTTTGGACCTAGAAGGAATGGATTTGGAGGACTTTGAGCAACTCAAGAAAATTCTTGAGTTGCTAAAGGAGGTAAATTCTACACCATTAAAGTAGTATTTCGATTTTTTGTGCATCTATACTTGTTTCATGTCGATATTGTGTGTTTTGAGGACTTTGGAAAATTCAAGTTAGGGCTTAGGGTTTGATCTGAAATCAAAGATGAATTGAGGTGTAATTAGAGGCTACAACCCCTGTTGTAAAGTTACATTGGACCAAACTAGATATTAGAACCCAGAATACGGATTTATAGAATCGATATCGGGAAAACTGTAAATCTGGGAGTGTATTTGGAAATCTGCTTTCACCCCGAGACTCCTAAAATAATTTTGGTTGGACAGTGAGATGTGCAGGCACCCTGGAACCACCACACAAAACCCTAGCCCCTAACTCCTTCCCCAGGCCGCAGATAAATCCATTCTGGTCGCAAATTGCGGCCAAAGCAGGTTGGAACCCCCTCGTTTTTGGTTTAGGGCCCTATCTCCAGTAAATTTGACCTTTGGTATGTGCAATTTTGACTGATTCCATCTAGGATAGAATCTGGGGTAGTTTTCTTGTGTTGGCGCATGTTTTACGACTTGTTTTAGCATGGATTTTGGTATTTGGTGATTGGTTTCTGTCGGGCGGCGTTTGAGCGTCAACGACACAGGGTTACCGATCGTATTTACATGCGAGACTATAGGTTTTTACCTATGAGAGTAGCGTGTGCCGTTTTGGTTTTTCGATGTGATTTTTATGTGCTTTAGCATTTATGATATACTTGTAGGTACCCTACGTGACGTCGAGGTGTTGAAGATAAAGATGGCGACATCCGCATCGGCACACAAGAAGCAAGGTGAGTAGATTTATATCTACGGGGAGAAGTCGGGTGGATGGCGTATAGCACCCCCGCAGTTCGTGGTGATGTATACGAATACGTATACACACATATATTGATTATATATTGTTTGAGATTATTAATGTTAAAGATGGGTAATTGGTGTGATTGGATTGGTTTAGTATTGCGAAACCCTAGAGTAGCGGTTGCACCACACATACACACACACCCATACTTGCATGCATTCTTCTTTCATATGTGCTTATATGGGATTATATGGTTATGTGTTCACATGGGTATGGGACTATGTGATCATATACTGGATTTGAGAATAGTACTTGGGATTTGAGGTGAGTCGATGAGATGTGATTTGAGACCATGAGATCGGTGATATGGCAGAATTTGTATTTGAGATACGTCATGATGTTATAGCGGAACTTTGGACGACAATATCATGTGAATGGTGATATAAATAAAATGGTCGACATGTGATCGTGATATGAGTTATGATATGTTAAGATAATTATGATAGGCCGCATTGGGCGATGTATACTCCTTATTGATGATATGTGCTGATGATATCGGTTTGTACGAGACTGTCGATCAGTAGTCAGATCATGATTATATTGACGATATTATTATTGTACTAGACGTAGATCAGTACCCGGATTATGATCTTGATAAAGAGGATACCAGATGAATAATATGATGAATGTGATATTGACCGTACCCAGATTTGGGATGCCGTACAACGGATTTACGTACGAGCTATATATTGATGTTTGATCCGCACTCTTGACTTGGGAATATCTGATTATAGATATGGTATCAGATATGATATTATCGAGGCGAGATCACCGACTAATATATATATATATATATATATATATATATATATATATATATATATATATATCGACTCAGATGTTAGGCGGTTTCCTTACCTTCAGTTAGCCTGTTAGCTCAGCCCTATAGTTTAGTGTAGTTGTTAGACTAGATTTATATTAAATGCAGATTAGTTATCGTTGTATCTAGTATTCAGCTCCCGCACATTATTGATGTTGCTCCGCATCGCATACTTATTGTGTTTCATATTGCTTGTTGATATCATGCTGTTAGGACACCAGCACCATTACCGATGATGCGTATGTACCACATACACTTACTTGCCGGCTCACACACATCTTCATCGGTAATTGCCATGTCACGTACACTTAGAAAAGACTATTGCATTGACTTAGCTTGTTAGCTAATAGTTTCGACATGATATTAGTGTACTTGCCTTATATGCTAGTTTAGACATTATAGTTATTACCTGCTACTTCATGCATATTATTATTCACTGTTATGCCGCATTCATGGATTCTCATGCCTATATTCACTGTTTACATGCTATAGATGATTTGGATTCGGATTTTCATGAGATTTCCTGGATTTTGGGGAAAACCGCAAAGACATTTATAAACTTCTTTTCTCTCTCTTTTTAAATGAAAAGTGTGGTTTTTCCATGATGTATGAGTCGTCCACCATGAGTTTGCTGATGGATTTCGAGACCCGATTCGAGGAGATGGATGAACCGTTTCGGGTACATGGTGGGCCCGGTAAGGTACCCCGGGGCAAGAAGCTCGTGGTGATGACGATGAGCCTGGCAGGGGAAGACTACCGACCGGTGATTTTACCCGACACGTCGGATATCCGGAGGATACCGTCGTGGTCTTGAGATTGATGGTAGGGGCCGGTCTGGACTGACGGCGCCCTAGATAGTGAGATTGATACTGAGATTTTGAGATATTGAGGTACTGAGATTTGATGATACAGGCCAGTCCGGATAGCCGGAGCCTGGGATTTTGAGACATTGGGATTTATGTTTTGTGTCGATGCTAGACACGGTTTATACTGATTTCATTTATGATACCTCGTTTTGAAAATACAGAAATCTCACTAAATTATGAAAGCAGTTTCTTCAGTACATGTATTCTGTTTTCATGCATTCATACATCATCCATATGATATATTGCTATCTGAGGCACTGACACGAGCACTTGGTATTACTGTTGTTTAGAGGTATACCCTAACCATTGTTATAGGCTGCTGGTTATATATTTGAGGATATATATTGATCGTATGACCTAGGATTACGTCATACATGCGATTCCTGTTCGTAGATTTATTCTATTCACGAGTTGGCAACTCACCCCCGTTGTGCCACAGTTTCTTGCAGGTTTTGCCGTACAGGTTTCATTACGGCTTTGCTGGCACTGCATCTTTTCGGGTGATTTGCTAGTAGGTGGGTTTATTTGTATCGTACCCATCATTATACCTTGTATATTATTATACTGTTGTATCTAGAAGTTCCATCAACCAAACATGTATTTATTTCAGATAGCGACCAGTGATGTTATTCTTTCGACCATAGAGTCACACGTTGTATTTCTATGGATTTCATGCTGTTTTGAGTTTCCTTTTCTGTTGTGATCCTCGCCTTCGGCGTTGTATATTATATTGCTTGCGTGGTTGTGACCGTCAATTGACAAAGAGCTAGCTCCCGCTTGGGGATGCCTTTATTCATTATATGCTTTATCAGGTTTTGTACCCGTTTGGGGTCAGTTTTTACAAAGGAAACTCTGCCGAAATTTTAGAAAAGTCATGTGTTTTTAAAATGCATATTTCGGCGTATGTTGCAAACTATTTGATTTAAAATGGTTTTCCTTCACTCTACTACTTTTCTTGGTTTGGATTTCTGGGTTTTTCGGTTTACTTAGATTACGTACGCCTCGAGACGTTTCGTAGTTTAAGTGTCGGTCATGTTCCGTACTTCGGGTCATGACATCAGGGGGGTAAGGGTCGCGAGGAGGCTCGAGGCGAGGCGCTCCGACGGCGAACCTTGGTGTGGAGCCGTGAGGCACCTAGCGGGCCTCAGGGAGTATCAGCCCGTGAGATCTATAGCCAGGAGTCGCAGCCTGCCGGTGGTCGGCCGTGCCGACGAGGGCAGAGCCTTCTGGAGGTGGAGGAGCGGCGATCTGGGGGCCAGGCTCGGCCGTTTGGATGCGGACGAGCACCTCCACGAGGGACTATAGCCGATCTATTCGGCTGGCGAGGGCGTTGATGATGGTCGCCGGAGGAGGCTCATCCGCGCCTCCGGTGAGGGGGAAGCGGCGGCTGGTACCTGGATCTTCGAGATGGTTGCTTGCCATGTGGATGGAGATCGGAAGGCCAACTTTGTTTGTGGGGTTTGCGTTTTCCCACAGACGGCGCCAACTGATGGAGGTCCTTTTCGGGTCTCCGTCAGATGTTGTCTTCCGTCGATCTCCCGGTGTATTTTGGAGGTGATCTCCTGTTGCGTATGGGTCTCAGTGGGTTTTGAAGAGATTGATGATTTGAGGAGTTTAGCACCGAATACCTGCAAGGAAGTCCCGGGGTGGTTTGGTACCACCGAGGACCCTCCGACGATCAAGTTAGTACTAGATCCGAGCAGAGTAACGGCTAAGTGGAGAAAATATGGCTTACTTGACCCTTCTGTGATGGGGGTTTATATAGCGGCGGTAGCATGTAGCAGTAGGCGCGAGAATCTCGCTGGCAGTTACGCTCCCGACGTCACGCCCGCGTAAAGAGCGGATCGCCCATTAATGGGGATCGTGATGGCGTGGAACGTGGGGCATTGCTGGCGAAGAATCTGCGCGTGGCGAGATTTGCGGAGCGGCGATTACGCCTGTGAGCGGTGGAGTTGGTCGTTCGGAGGGACCAAGGAAGACGGCCTCGGCTGGGGAGCTCGGAGCGAGCAAGAGGGCCGAGGAGTCTTGGTCTTGTGGCAGCCCGGGGCGAGCTGAGGCGCCGAGGAGGCCCATTTGCAGGGGGCCCCGAGGAGGCCCAGCTTGTGCTTGAAGGTCCGGTACAGGGGTGGCCTGGTCGGCCCCTGTAGGCCGTTTCTTCTGGGTCTTGGGACACGTCATCTGCCACGTGTCCTGATCCATTTCTTCTGGGTCTTGGGACACGTCATCTGCCACGTGTCCTGATCTTGAAGATCGTCAATATTGAGTATCATCACTTGGCCTGCCACAAATTCTGTAATTACATTTTTCATGTATTCTTAGGTGGCCTAATTCTATTTTCTCTAACAAATCAAACTGCTCATTTAGAGTAGGAAAATTTCATCAAAACCACTATGTAATGTAGTATATATTCTCAAAACCATCCTGACACATTTTTCATGCACAAAAACCCTTTAATGTTACCCTCCGTTAACACACACACTGTGTTTAGATTTGAAAATTTTTATACGTTTCACTTGAATTTTTTTTTGTTAATTCCCAAAATGTCCTTCTCTCCGATTTTAACACTCACTCTTCTCTCAAGCACTCAACCCATCATTGTTAGGGTTTGAATGTTCCGGATCGAAGAAAAAGGCGCAATCATTGCTGCCTTTGCTCCTTCACCGCCAGCAAAACTCCTCAAAGCTTAAAATCTGCGGCACCATCATCACCATTCTCTGCTCGCTGCCTACTCCAACGTGGACATCATCTCCCTCACATGTCGCCACCTCCACCACGTGCTCGTCGTCTCCGACGAAACGAGCTCCTCCATTGGCAGCCCTCCATGAGAGAAATGGAATTTATGAATTTGAAGGGTTTAAAGAGATGGTTGCACTTTGAGTAATTTGTTGGACTTCTTTGAATTTGGAGTAGAGTTTGGATTGGAGTCGTTGGATATTCTCGGCTCATTTAAATCCACCGTGTGAAGGATTCCAATGGCCCTCCAACTGTCTGACAAAATTCCTCAAAAAGATCGGTGCCCGTCTAATCTGAACCTTCAAGCTCCTTCGTGCTCTCAGTCTCCTCACATGCTCTTGTTCTCTGAGATCAATGTCAAAATCACCCAAATAATCGTTTCGTCATTTCATAATGGAATTAATGTCAAGGGAGTCGGGTGAGGGAGTGGGAGGTTTAACGGAAGAAAAGCTTTGGGAGTTTCTGTGCAGGAAAAATACGTCATGATGGTTTTGAAAACATATGCTATACTATATGATGGTTTTCAAAATTTCCCTTTACGTTAATAAAATTACTTACTTTCAAAAAGAGGATTAATAAGACTACTAAATATATTGAAGAATATTCAGTGGATATGCTTTAGCTTTATATGGTAATATCTTTTATTTAAGGGGGAAAAAAGTTAATCATGACTGCAGATCACCTGCGACAGAACCAAATTTATTACGAACTTGATCACTAAATATTTTGTGATTGACTTGCTTGCTATCAAGCTATGTGCATCCAACACAACAGCTAATTAAAAGAACCTCCATTACTTTGGTCAAACAACAAAATACGACCACACGCCCAAATAAAATGTAAGCAAATACGGCATAACAATAGAGGCATACGGTTTCTTGAAATGATGAATGTTTCGATCGAAAGCTTTCAATCATATTTTTTGCGACAGCCTGCAGGCTTTGGGGTGGGGGAGGGGGGAGCGGCTTTAGGCCTGTAGGAACTTTAGGGGTTTCAAACCCAAGAGCTCCCACCGAGTGAGAGAGTATCATTGCTGCTAGAGCAAAGGCTCTTTGGCTTTTAATTAAATTAAAGCAATTGTTATACATCAGTTCAAAGTTTATTGAAGCGGATCATAGTGATAATAAAAAATAATTTAAAACAACTAATCTTAAATTCTCCTGGTTAATTAGTCTGGGTTAGTGTAACTTGCAGCTAACCTCCTGATCTAACTACAAGTCCAAGAAAAGAAAAAAACCTCAATATCAAGATGATATAAATATATAAAATATCATGGTTAATTAAATATGTGTTAATACATAGGTTACAGTACTCCCTTGCATCAACAAAAGAGACACCATACTTTATGTTTTTCTCCATGTTCAATGAATATATATTTCTTAATCTATACAAGTTAACATGTAATCAAATCTTTATATGATACGATTGCATAATGGTGGGTGTATATAAATACAACAAACACAACCATTTGATTCAGACATTGTGTAAAATCTAATTAAGAAAAGAGTATATATATGTGTGTGTGTGTGTGTGTGTGTGTGTGTGAGATGTTATGCTCTTTTACGCAAATGATTAGCTTATAAACATCACTAGTAGATTGTTAGTGAAGATGATATTAACTACATGTAAATTATTTCTCCACTGAACTTTTGTATTAGACCACCAACTAAAATAAAATCACAAAATCATAAGATGATCTATTATGCATACATTAATTTGAAAGATACCTTTACTTATGACTGAGTAGAAAAATATAGAGAAATAATCTTTTATTATTATAATGCAAACACAAGCATAAGGGCGTTCGGTACTTCTGATTTCAATTTTAAAAAATTCTGATTTCAATTTTAAAAAATAGAAAAAAAAAATCTTTATTCAAAGACAATACACAACACCCAAACTTGAATAAAATTAGCTCGAGCCATAGGAATAGGGTAGTTTAATTAACCACTCTTTACTTGTGACTACATGCATAGCATCATATGTGCCAAAAAAACCAGTATATATTAATTGGAAGGGTAAAATAAAATGCAGGTATTTTTAAAGGCTGGCATACAGGGAACCCATCACATTTGCTCAAAAGAGCATGATACACATGCAAGCAATATAAACTTGCAACACCCAATACTTTTTTCATCCACAGCTTCTTCTATCGAAATTGCACCTCTGTCAATTTTAATTGACTAACCCAATTACTTTCATTTATTTACTTTTTCCTAAATCAATTCTCTTACATCCATACAAATTGATAGAAGCAAAGGGGAAGAAGCAGAAGGTGTAGAACTAAATTGGACATTTTTGAAAGAGAGAATGTCAAGAATTTGGAGGAGAGATTAGGGCGTAATGACGTAAAGAAATTTGAGGAAGAAAGGTTAGAACGGTTTGTTAGGAAAAATACACCGAAGAAACCAACGGTGTTGATCTCTCACGTTGAAAAGAAAATTGGTACCAATTGAATTAAGCCCAATTGGTTTAAAATCGGTAAGGTAAAGTACAAGTTATTGAAGTCAGACAGATTCCTGTTTTTCAGGTTGAGTGGGGTTTTATGCATCGTAAACTTTTAAAAAGCAGAAATAGATGTCTTGCTCACTACAAGAAAAAAGGGTTTATTCCGTCGGGGGGTTTATTCGGTTGGCTAAATAAGCCTACATCCCGACAGAATAAACCTCATATAAGCCAAATGTGGTTTCCAGTCTGGTTAATATTTTTATAGGGTTATTCCGTCGGCTATTACCTGACATAATAACCCAATAAATTAAAAGGGCCTCAGGACCGAGACTCTTCCCTCATCTCCCCCAAATCAAAAACAAGAAAAAAAACCCTATTGATCCCTCGGCTCTCCGCTCGTCGTCCTCCTTCTCGACCAGCAACGGCGACAGCGACCGAAGCTCCTCCAAGTCGATAACCCCCCCTCTCTCACACCGTCTCTCTCTCCCTCTATCTCAGGCACAAATCGAGATCTGCCGCCGTCGTCCTCCTCCCTGACCGGCGACCGAAGCTCCTCTGAGACGATAAGTCTCTCTCCCTCTCTCCCTCTCTCCCCCTCTCCCCCTTCAAGTCCTGCCTCCGTCGAAGCCCTTGCCACATCAACACAATTTTTGACAAGAGGTACTTGATTTTTGTTTAATTTTAATTTTTTTGTTTAATTTTAAATTTTTGTTGATGTTGTTGTCGCTGTCGATGTTGTTGATGATGTTGCTGTTGTTGATGGTTTAGGAAGGGTTTGGGTTGGGGGTTAGGGTTAATTGTTAGTGTTAGTGTTAGGGTTATGCTTAGGGTGAGTGTTAGGGTTAGGGTTAAGTGTTATCGGACGGGTAATTTAACTAATTTTTCTAGGTAGTTTAGTGAAATGCAACAATTTTTAAGCATTAAGTGTTTGTGTAAGGGTTAGGATTGGGATGAGGGTTAAGTGTTAGTGTTAGGGTTAGAGTGAGGGTGAGGGTGAGGGTGAGTGTTAGGGTTAAGGGTGAGGGGACGGGTAATTTACCTAATTTTTCTAGGTAGTTTAGTGAAACGCAACAATATTTAAGTGTTAAGTGTTAGGGTTGGGGTTGGGGTTAGGATTAGAGCGAGAGTTAAGTGTTAGGGTTAGGGTTAGTTTAGTGAGAAGACAATAATAACTAAGGTTTTGTGTGTGTGTTGTGTGTGTGGGCGCATGCTTGTGTGCATGCGAATAAGTTTCTTAACCATATCCATTGTGAATTAAATCTTAAATATCAAAACAACACAAAAATCTTAAACTAAGTGGATAAAACTCAATGATAATATGAAATTTACTTTTCATCGAGTATCTCACATTCAAAAAATCGAAACGCATCTTAGAACCCGTCTATCAGTATATACACAACGGTCTCCATCATGACATAAAACTACGTGATGGTTGTCAAAACGATGCGTTTAATCGTTTATTTCTGCAACCGTCATGTAGTTTATGTGACGAGAAAACTAGTCGAATTATAACCGAGATATTTGTCCAGTGTGGAAATATTAAGAACTTATAATGCAAACACACCCTGCATTTGTATTTTCATTCTTTTCGAGATTAGTTCCATCGGCATCTTTTCGTTGGTTCGTTATGTCTAAATATATAAGGGATGATCATTTCAGTGTTGATATTCAGCATTGAAATGATTATCATCCCATCTATTACAGTGTAATTGGAGAACAGTGATTGGTGCAAATTATTGCACAATTTTATAACATATTGATCGTTTGTATTTCATATTTTATGTTATTTTGGGTGTTCTTATGAATAAATACAGATAACAAGACTTAATTGCAAAAAGACGGAAAAATACGCTAAAGTGAAAATCACGTGCGTAGAATGTGCTTCATGGGGATAATGAGAAACACAGAAGACGCAACAAACTGCTTACGTGCGTGTAATGGAGATTTAAATGGAGTTATTTAAGAATATAGAGAATCAATTATCACAAATGGAACAAAATCTAAAGATCTCGAGATCAAATCACAAAATCTGGACAAAACCAAAATATCAAATTCAATAAAATTTCGGCTGAAATTAGCCCATGTGAAGATTCGGCAGAAATATTTTGGATCTGGGAGCTCAGATTCTTATGGAAATTTGAAATTATCTGTATCTTTTAGAAAGTTTGTTCCAATTCCCGCGAAATACTATAAAAAAACTCTGTATAGTCTAGGCTTCAGATATATCTCTCTTAGGAATAAACTTTAGGGTTTTTTTAGAGATCAACTACTTGTAAGTTCTCTATTTTTCTAAATAAAGATATTTAGTTTCTTTTTAACCATGCTTGACTCAACTTTGCATATAGGGTTTTGATTTGTGTTCTATTGTGGTGAGTATTTCAAGTGTTCTTTTATTCTTATTTTAATATGAATGTCTATTCTGATCTATGTTATTCTCTTTTTATTTTTAATCTAAAAAATCTAAATTTTACAATGAAAAGTTGATGCCTTTAAGTAAGAATTAGAGATAGATAAGAAATCTAGAAACTAATTAGGTTCATTATAGTTGACGCCTAGAAATCTAATTAGGGATGGTAGAGATACTTATAAATTATATATATTCAAACTAATTATTAATTTAATTTAGGAGAAAACCTAAAACATGTTAGTTGTAGTTTCTAGACCTACAAATGCACATAGATGGATAAAATTAGGTTAAATCTAGTAAACTAAAATTAGGGTTTTAATTAAATCTAAATGATATAATATAATTGATGGGATAAGATTAAACCAAATAATTTATTATATGCTTTTATGATATTAATAAATCGTTAACTAAATTTAGGAAAAAGAATAGAAGTTTTATCATATAAACCACCACATTAGAAAATTAATTCAAAAACCATAGATCTTCTTTTTATTTTTCAATCCAGTCTTTTTAATTCCCTATTTTTTAGTCCTTAATCTAAATCAACTATCTTATAAATTTGATTTTAGAATTAATTAAATCACACCTCTCTGTGGATCGACCCTTGATCAGTCGAAAATACAGCATTTTTAACACGGCAATTTCTCTATCATTTGCACTCATCTAGAAGTGTTCGGTATTCATATTGCACATATTAGCAAAAGATCTCTGAAATACCAGATTTCATGTGTTAGACTTTAAAACCGGCACTTTTAAAGAAATTGTGTGTTTATCATGGCATCGCATCATTCTTGTATAGCGCAACTCTTGTCTCGAGAAATTGTGCAGGAAATTGCAGAAACTGAGCCAAATTGTGAAAACAGTGCTGATAAAATACGCCAACTCAAAGGCTAAAGATCTAAAAGTGATAAGAGGCTAATAACAAGATTCAACATATCATAAAAAGGCCCCAAAGTCAGCCCAAATTAACAGAAGAAGACTCAACCCCCAAGGCCCTCAAAGGACCGCGGATCCGCGGCCCAAACCACCTTGGCGCCGCGGATCCGCGGCTTGTGATGTCATAAGGGCTCCCAATTTTGTACACGTGTCTTCTCTAGCGGCCAAAGCTTCCAGAAGACCCCAGAAACTCCACGTGGCTCATCTAGAAGGCTCGGCTTAACAAACTATTTCTAGAAGGCTCTCCTTAACAAACTTTTGGAGGGAAATTCAAATCTCTTTAACAAACTTTTGGAGGGAAATTCAAATTTGAAATCCCAGATCTAGGGTTTTGATGGTCTATAAAAGAGAGCCTAGATCTAGGGTTCACTGTTCTTCATCTCCCCCAAAATCCTCCTACAAGTTGAGTGACACATCTTGTAGCCTTAATCCAAAATCCAAGCCAAATTCAAGATCCCGAGTACCATTCAAGCAAGAAGCCTTCAACATTTTAGGAGCGGAGTCGATCTTCAATCGAGCAAGTGATCCAAGCCGATCCGCGACTCAAGGAGACGAGCAAAGCCAAATCGACGATCGAGTTCTTCCTCTTGTAGTTCTTGAGCGATTTGTAACGGAATTGTTGATAAATAAAAGGTGAAATTCTTTAATCTTACTTTCTTTAAATTCTTGCATCATGATTAGATCTCAATTTGTGATTGTGGTTCTTGTTGTGATGTTTGAGTAAAACTCCGCTCGTAAAGGAGTCGAGACGATCAATAGAATGATGATGTAACAAATCTTAAAACGATTCTTAAGTTCTACGAGTTTTGTAAACCCTAGTAAATTGAAGAATCGACGACCTAGTTTCCTTGTGATACTTTCTTGATTGTGATCGCTCGAAATTAGGGATCCACGATCGATTCTTGAATTTACTAGAGGCTAGAATGTGAATGATATCGACGAAGGAACAAGGGATAGATGATGAAACCCTAGTTTCACAAGAAATCCCTAATTCTCGTTGATCATCATCGATCTAATATCAATTCATCGATGGATAAGAATACGTAATCAATAGATTTCATCACATCTATAGATCCGATCGATTCCTACGAGCTTCATTTCGATTCTTGATATTTGATTTGGAAATCATCACAAATTCTCAATTCTTGATTTTATCGTTTCTTGATTTAGACTAGATTTTCCGAATTCTTGAACTTCAATTTACAAATCATGAATTGTTGTTTGTTTTCTTTTCTTTAAATTTTCGACTCATCTAAATCGAAACACGAACGATTACACTTTCCCTGTGGACGATCCGCACTTACTAACGCGCTACATTCAACACCGTTATTGATTGCGGTCAAAATATTTTTGGTTGTGATTTCTATACAATTTTCATACTACACAATCCGAAATCGTTTCAATCAAATGGCGCCGTTGCCGGGGATAGTGCGCTAATTGTTCGTATTTTGATATTTGAGTTGAAAAGTTTATTCCATTACAATTTTTAGATCAAAATTCGCGCAAATACTAATACGTGTTGTTGTGATTTGATTGCGAGAAAATCTGGAATTATTGGAGCTGGAGAAAAAAATTTCTGAATATTCCAGAAAGCTAAAGGGGGCAACAGAAGCATTGTCCTAAAATTCTGTGCAGTGATCTCTTTCCCCCACCGTGATTCCGCGGCAAAGACCCACCTCTTGCGGCGGTTCCGCGGCTTCCCTACTTTTTCACTGTACCAAATTTGCACTGTGAGCTTCTAACTTTCTTATCTCTTCCTAAATCTGCTCCAATTAACAATTTGCTGCAGGTTTCTTTGCAAAATTCGCAGCGCCGCAAAAGCAAAATAAATTGTGCGTGTTTTGATTTTTGGTTGTTTGCATATTAATACGGAATTTAAGGGGCACGACCAAATCCAGATTAGGTGGGGAGTTCATTACCCTTCCTAAGCCCCAAAAATCACAAACTTGCATCCGCATTACCCTCATTAACTAAAAAATATCTAAAGATGACTCTAAGGACCGTCGCGCTCACTTAGGACAGAAGAAGGCCGTGGGTAATTCATTGCTTATCCACGTTTCTTTTGTGGTGTCTAAGGAAAGTGTGTCGAAGGCTAGTGGTTACTTAATTAGGCCCACTACTTACGTAGTGGAGAACCTCCCACTTACCTGGCACTTATCTGGCCACAGAAGAGACAAAGAGGCAGTGGAGGATTGATCCTGCGACTTGTCTTTTGGCAGTTAGGAGCGGTCTAGAGCTTTGACCTAGGTGACCACTAGAATTAGGGTTTTGCTTGTTGCATTTGTTGTGATCGCATCATTTTTTCAAAAAATCCGTATCATTTTTCAAAACAAACACCAACACTTCATTTCCTCTAATTATACCAACGCTGCCACTTGTGCTACAACCATTTAGCACAATGTTAGGCTGGACACGGGATTCCATTTCCCGTCTGGCCCGCGTTTCTTTTATCGACCCCAGAGTCAATAATTCTCCGTCTTCTCCCCCACCACCCACCACGACCGCGATGGACCCAAATCCATCAAACTTAAACAGCACTCTGCCACCGCCCGCAGGTGCGCAGAATCCTCCACGCATTTCTCTCCAAGAGAGATGCTATCCTACACGTGTTTCCCTTCCCACCTGTCTTTCTATACCACCTGCCAACGGGGAAAATTTTGAAATCAACCCCCAATTCATCAAACTGTTACCTAAATTTCACGGTCTTGATTCTGAAAACGCATACATGTTTATTTCCAAATTCGAAAACGTATGTGCTTTGATAGGAAATTCACAACTGTCTTTGGATGCTCTGCGTTTACGTCTTCTCCCATTCACTTTGTGCGATTTAGCCGAGAAGTGGCTTTACATCACACCCGCACATTCTATTTCAACATGGGACGAATTCGTTGCAGCATTCCTTATGAAATTTTATCCCAATCACAAGACCGCCCGTGTTCGGAGCGAAATCTTTAAATTTACCCAACTTCCCAATGAACCATTTTGGAAATGCTTTGAACGGCTCAAGGATCTTCTTATCCAACGCCCTCATCATGGAATCTTCAGATGGGATTTGTATCGAATTATCTATGAGGGTATTGATCTCACTACTAGACAGATGCTTGAAACCATGTGTCATTGCCAATTCCTATCTAAAGATGATGGTGAAGCTTGGAAATACCTAGAAGATTTAGCTCAAAACACATCACAATGGGAAAGTGTTAGACCACCACCGCCTAAGGAAGATGTCAATCAACTCGATATTTCCGTCATAATGAAAGCCGAAATGGCCGCAATACAAAGGAAACTCGACGCTATAGATAACAAAATCTCTTCAGCCTCCCTAAACCAATCCACACTTCCCAAAACCGTGCGTGGCTGCTGTTCAAACCCTTCACATTTGACGGAAGAATGTCCCTTGAATGTACCGTTTCAAAGTCACACTAATGCTGCACTTCAGCAAAGACCTGGAAACTATCCCTCTTCTTCCTCATATAATCAAGATTGGAGGAATCACCCGAACTTTGCTTGGAACCAATCACAATCTCAAAACACGGTTCCAACCCAAAACAATTTCCAAAGGGTCCCTCCACCACAACAGCAACCACTTCAATTGAGTCAGCACCCCTTCCAACCGCAAAATTTTCAAAATCCTGCCAACACTTTTGCACCACATGAAAATTCTTTGCAATTGGCCGGTACTGATAATACCTCTGCACTGGTGCAAATCTTAGTTACTTTCATGAAACAATCCATCCAAGAGTCGGCAAGTTTTCAAAATTCCATCGATAATATGATAAAGATCATTCTCACTCAAAATGAGAATATCAAATCAATGGAAGCACAAATTGAACGAATAACAGCCGAAATACGTGCTAGAGAAGAAGGGAATCTTCCATCTCAACCCTTACATGATCCTGGACCTTCACATTGCACTAATGTGGATGCTTTTACAACGTTGAGATCTGGAAGAGTGCTAGACAATCATTCGGGTGAACAAATTGATAATGATGAATTGATCATTAACACCCCGGCTTCCACTTCCACTTCCTCTCACACTTCTACTTCTTACCCTATTTCGTCTAATGTACCTTCTTCTTCCAAGCCTATTCTCCGTTTTCCCAAAGGCTCGAACCCTCCACCCACCTCATCTTTTCCACCCCTACAAACTTCTCCACAAATGTTGGACCCAACACTTATTGATAGAGCTCCATTTCCAAATAGGCTGAGGCCCAAGAAACATGATGCCCAAATGGAGAAGATTGTGGACATGTTTAAGGAAGTTAACATCAACATCCCTCTCCTAGATGCTATTCAACAAGTTCCGTCCTATGCGAAAATTCTTAAGAACTTGTGCACTAGGAAGAGGAAGACTCAAGTGCCTAAAAAAATCTTCATATCGAGTACTGTAGACACGGCTTTTCCCCAACAATTACCACGGAAACGTAAGGACCCTGGCTGTCCTACTATTTCCATTTCTATTGGAGAGAAACACATCAACCGTGCTTTACTTGACCTTGGCGCTAGTGTTAACTTGCTTCCTTACTCGGTTTACGAGAAACTAGGTATCGGAGTGTTAAAGCCTTCGAACATAACTCTTCGATGGCTGACCGATCAATCACCAAACCTAGGGGTGAACTGAAGGATGTGTTAATAAAAATCGGGAAATTTGTATTCCCTGTGAATTTTATTGTACTTGATACACAGCCTGTAGCAAACCCCCGGAATCAAATTCCGGTGATTTTAGGTCGCCCCTTTTTGGCCACTTCCAACGCTATCATCAACTGTCGTAACGGTTCTATGACCCTATCCTTCGGGAATAGGTCAATAGAGCTGAACATTTACAAGTTGGGAAGTGTACCCTCCGAACCTACTGCTCAGTTCTGTTCTGTCGAATTAATGGATGTCGACAGCAGTGAATTTGATGATCCTCATGATACTGATTTTGACTCTTTTCATATGTTGTTGTTTGACCCAACTATGTATCATACACATACAGACTCTTCCACCGAGATGTCTGGATCAACAACTAACACTGATTATGAACCGTTCCTAGAGTCTGAAAATCACCTCGCACTTTGTGATGACATTATTCATCGGGGTATTGATGGAACTTTTGAGGAAATCTTCGCTGATGAACTTGCATTTTTGAATGACACGGGTGTTGAGATGAATCATCTCCCAATCAATGAAATTGAACCTCCACCCCTTCTTCTGAACTGTAAAAAGAATGCGAGCAATCCATCACATTCACTGCATCGTCTCTCCAAAATGAGACGCACACACATTTTATTCCACCACTTACCATTTCCCCACTTCTTCTTCCACCAGCCAGAGCACTACATTGATAAAATCTTCGAATGGTTGGTGTTAACCTTCGGTCTTTGCAAAGCTTGGCATCGACCAATGATTTTTGACCCCCTCATGTGATTTTCAAAAGATTAACATTGCATAACTCAAGTTTGGGGGGGCATTTTTTCTGGCTCTTGAAAAGAAAATTTTTACAAAATGATGAGCCAAGAATAAGTTTGGGGGAGGTTCTTCACTTAAATATTTTACCCCCACTAATAAATTCCTCCCAAGCTTACAGGTTTTTCGAGATTTAGCAGAAGGCAACAGTGAGGACACTGTTGAAAACAAGTTTGGGGGAGGTTTGTGCTTATTTTTGCATCATTTACATATCATTTGCATAAGCACAAAACATTTTTCAAAACCTATAAAAATTTAAAAAATTTCAAAATAATAAAAAAAAATTTGTACATAAATAAGATAATAAAAGATTAGATAGTGAAAAATTACATCCAAGAGATTAGAAAAATTTAAGAAAACCAAGAAAATTAGAAGTTTTCTTATACGAACTAGTAATAAATAGTTATGAGCCGTTGTCCCAAGGGTTAGTAAGATGAAGGAAGTCACTAATCTGAGGATAAAAATAAATCTGAAAAATAGTTCATATTCTGGAAGCCAAACATTTTGAACGTTGATACCCTGCTATTCGCACTTACACATGTCTTGAAGCCCGGGATAGTAGAGGATACCTTGAAATGCTGTTGTCTTAAAGCCGATGTATGAAGGAAATAAAAAATAATAATGAAGAAAATATAAAATGGTGAGAAAAATGGACACTGGTTTTGTTATCACCAAGGGCAATAAAAAATATATAGCGAGGGTGCCTCTTCACCTAGTGCCCTAAGGCCAACTGGTCTGGGAGTCACTGCTATACCTGAGGTGGTGCAAGACGAGGAAAATACACCAAATAAGCAAGCACATGAGTAATCGGTCGGTTAGTACCTCAAGAAGTATTAACGGTCGCATGAAAGTGTGTGAGCACATCTAAATATTCATTAATTAAAAAGTACCGAGGCTGATGGGCAAGAGTATGATAGCTTGAATTGAATTCTCCGGGTGTGGGGATGTCCTTTACACACACGCAGGGTTATATGATCGATGTTTGGAAGAAAGATAGGAATGAAGAATAAGACGATGTTTTATTGAGAGAAGACGTGATTTCTGACATCTTTTCATGACCATTAAGATAGGGCTCATGACAACCGAAAAGCTAGCTTAATTGGAAACCCTAATTTTCAAAGTCTTTCTTTTACAATTCTTGTCTTTAAATGTAATATTCATAATCTTCCTTTTATTATTGGATTTTGTAGGTGCAATCCGCTGAAAACCCTCAGGAGACAACACTCCTCCTACTAGGGACACCTAGAGGTTTAAAGGCTTGTTGCACGTGCTCAGTGCAATCGTGTTGCCTACGAAAGTGGCTAGATAGTTTTTCTCTTTCTTTATTTTCTCCTTCTCTTTTTAATAAAACAGTTCGCTCGAGACGACCGAAAATAAGTTTGGGGGAATTTGATCAGTCGAAAATACAGCATTTTTAACACGGCAATTTCTCTATCATTTGCACTCATCTAGAAGTGTTCGGTATTCATATTGCACATATTAGCAAAATATCTCTGAAATACCAGATTGCATGTGTTAGACTTTAAAACCGGCACTTTTAAGGAAATTGTGTGTTTATCATGACATCGCATCATTCTTGTATAGCGCAACTCTTGTCTCGAGAAATTGTGCAGGAAATTGCATAAACTGAGCCAAATTGTGAAAACAGTGCTAATAAAATACGCCAACTCAAAGGCTAAAGATCTGGAAGTGATCATAGGCTAATTACAAGATTCAACATATCATAAAAAGGCCCCAAAGTCAGCCCAAATTAACAAAAGAAGACTCAAGCCCCAAGGCCCTCAAAGGACCGCGGATCCGCGGCCCAAACCACCTTGGCGCCGCGGATCCGCGGCTTGGTGATGTCATCAGGGCTCCCAATTTTGTACACGTGTCTTCTCTAACGGCCAAAGCTTCCAGAAGACCCCAGAAACTCCACGTGGCTCATCTAGAAGGCTCGGCTTAACAAACTATTTCTAGAAGACTCTCCTTAACAAACTTTTGGAGGGAAATTCAAATCTTTAACAAACTTTTGGAGGGAAATTCAAATTTGAAATCCTAGATCTAGGGTTTTGATGGTCTATAAAAGAGAGCCTAGATCTAGGGTTCACTGTTCTTCATCTCCCCCAAAATCCTCCTACAAGTTGAGTGACACATCTTATAGCCCTAATCCAAAATCCAAGCCAAATTCAAGATCCCGAGTACCATTCAAGCAAGAAGACTTCAACCTTTTAGGAGCGGAGCCGATCTTCAATCGAGCAAGTGATCCAAGCCGATCCGCGACTCAAGGAGACGAGCAAAGCCAAATCGACGATCGAGTTCTTCCTCTTGTAGTTCTTGAGCGATTTTTAACGAAATTGTTGATAAATAAAAGGTGAAATTCTTTAATTTTGCTTTCTTTAAATTCTTGCATCATGATTAGATCTCAATTTGTGATTGTGGTTCTTGTTGTGATGTTTGAGTAAAACTCCGCTCGTAAAGGAGTCGAGACGATCAATAGAATGATGATGTAACAAATCTTAAAACGATTCTTAAGTCCTACGAGTTTTGTAAACCCTAGCAAATTGAAGAATCGACGACCTAGTTTCGTTGCGATGCTTTCTTGATTGTGATCGCTCGAAATTAGGGATCCACGATCGATTCTTGAATTTACTAGAGACTAGAATATGAATGATATCGACGAAGGAACAAGGGATAGATGATGAAACCCTAGTTTCACAAGAAATTCCTAATTCTCTTTGATCATCATCGATCTAGTATCAATTCATCGATGGATAAGAATACGTAATCAATAGATTTCATCACATCTATAGATCCGATCGATTCCTACGAGCCTCATTTCGAGTCTTGATATTTGATTTGGAAATCATCACAAATTCTCAATTCTTGATTTTATCGTTTCTTGATTTAGACTAGATTTTCCTAATTCTTGAACTTCAATTTACAAATCATGAATTGTTGTTTGTTTTCTTTTCTTTAAATTTTCGACTCATCTAAATCAAAACACGAACGATTACACTTTCCCTGTGGACGATCCGCACTTACTAACGCGCTACATTCGACACCGTTATTGATTGCGGTCAAAATATTTTTGGTTGTGATTTCTATACAATTTTCATATTACACAATCCGAAATCGTTTCAATCAACCCTCAACTATTATGATTGCACCACCGTATACTTGCGGTTTAATTTGGAGAACTATAAAAACCCTATCAAGTTTTTGGTGCCGTTGCAGGGGAGGCGTAGTTTTTAATTAATTTAATTCAAGTTGTATTTTTAATTTAGTATTATTTTATTAGATTTGATTCTGCGAATTCTCTGTTTTAAGTTTCAGAAATTGAGACAAACTTTCAGGGAGAGCAGATCGAGAAGAACAGGAGGAAAATTTTCTGGAGACCCAGTGAAAATATTTCGGCCGAAACCTACATTACATCCAATTCGGCTGAAATTTTTTTGGGTTCTGAAAATTTTTTGTTGCAATTTGTTGCATTTCTCGAGCACATTCTAGAACTTTGTTCCAATTTTTGGGGAAGTGTCAATCTTGTAACAGAATCGAGGCAAATCTCTAGACTTTATGTACGATTTCGTTCTTCCCTAATCTATTCTTTTATCCAACTAACAATTTTTGCAGATTTTTCTGCGCCGCATAAAAAAACAAAAACAAATTAGTTTAACTTTTTTTGTTTGTTTTAGATTTTTTGATTTTAATTTGCATTGCATATTTAAAAAGATTTTAAAGGGCAACAAACCAAATCCAAATTAGGTGGGAATTTCATCACTCTTCCTAGGCCCCACAAATCACAACTAAGCATCTGCATTAAGCTATATTAATTTAAAAAATATCTAGATTTCAGTCACTAAGGACATATCGCGCTCAATAGAACAAGAGGAGATTGTAGGTAATCTAACGGTTACGAGATTCAATTTTGAGGTGTCTAGTGACGTGTGACTAGTTGTAGTTATTTAATTAAGGCCCGCTATTTCAGTGATTCGTATAGCGGAATTCTTCCACCTAACTGGCACTGATCTGGTTTCAAGGTTATTAAAGAGCTGTTAGAGGATCTATCCCGCAATTTGTCTATTGGTAGTTAGAAGCGGGTCCAGTAACTTAACCTAAGTAACTTTAGATATAGATTGTTTGCGCATCTTTAATTGTGAACTGCACATCTTTAATTGTGAACTTTTTTAGAATCCCTAGCCATCTTAGTTTTTATATATAAAAAACAATAAAAGAATATAACTTATATTCTTTTGCGTATGGCGTATGCACGTATGGGGTCGAAATGAAAAACATAGATTGATTCGTCTTGATTCAAAAGATCCGAAGCACGAGTGTCTCTTGCTGCTAGTGGGTGGCTGAGATCATTCCCTCTACACCTATCCTACAGGATAGTTGCTATCATATCCTCACATCACTGCCATCTTACATAGTCTTACCGTTAGCAACCGATGACTATGCAATAAAACATGCTTTCATAAACTTACTTCCTAAGTTTCATGGTTTAGAATCTGAAGACGTCTATGTCTTCATAAGGGGGTTTGAGAACTTATTTCAAATGTTTAAACTTAAGCAGTTAAACTAAGATGCGGTTAAGACCCCTTTGCCCTCACTGGTAAAGTTAAGCATTGGTTTTACAGTGCGTCGGCCAACACTATCGCACATGGGAGGAGTTTACTAAATCTTTCCTTAAAAAATTCTACCCGCATTTTAAAACCGCTAAAGTCAGAAATGAAATTAGGACATTTTCACAAGAACCAGGAGAATCTTTTTGGAAATATTTTGAACGTTTTAAATACCTTCTCATTAAATGCCCACATCACAATATAGTTAAGTGAGAATTATACTAGATAGTGTATGAGGATATGGAGTCTAAACTTATGATAGAGTCGATGTGTTAAGGAGACTTTATGATGAAAAAAGAAGATGACGCATAAAACTTTCTAGATGAATTATTTGATAAAACTATGTAATAGGAGAGTACTAGTGAGAGAGGTCCGACCACATCTAGAGGAGGGTTACACGCAGTTGAAACTACTATAGGGATGCAGGCCGAGCTAGCAGCAATAAGAAAATCAATTTGAAAAGCAATCAACTACAGCCGTCTCCGTCCAATAAGTAAGCAAACTCCCTCCTTACCTAAACTATCAAGTCTCTTTCCACCTTTCTAAAGAATGTCCTCTTCTAAGCGGTCTTCAAGGGCAAGAGACCGCTAATGCAGCATATCAAAATAATAATAATAATTCGTATTCTCAAACTTATAACCAAGAATGGAGGAACCACTCTAATTTACAATGGAATTAAGGCAGCACTAACAACAATTCCAAAATCTAAGACAGGGTACTCCACCCAACCCTACCCAACCTGACACACAGTATCCACATCAAGGATATGGGAATGAGAATGATAGAATTAATAATATTGAACAGCAGCTGAACACCCTTCTGCAAAATGAACTTACGCCACTTAAACAATCAATGGCTAATATGGATAGGAAAATTGGTCAGCTGGTTGCAGCATTAATAGGACGTGAGCTAAGCACCTTACCTAGTCAACCTGTTACAAATCCCACTCAAATGAATACTATAACCACGTTGAGATCGGGAAAACAGGTTGATAATCAGGTTAAGATGCCCGATAATTCTGTTAAGATACCGGCTGATGAAAAGTATCAAACTCCCGATATTCCTATACAGCCGGCATCAATTCCTACACGCACACCTACATTCCATCCATCTTCTATAGATATCCTTCTTGAGCCCAGAACACCATATTCAAAACGTTTAAAGGTCAAGAAGTAAGATGCTAAAGCGGTGAAGATGATGGACAAATTTAAACAAGTCAAGATCAACATACCTCTCCTAGACATGATTGGCCAAATTCCATCCTATGCTAAATTTCTTAAAGACCTATGCACTAAAAATAGGCAAACACAAGTGCCTAAGAAGTTTTTCTAGCAGGTAATGTTAGTGGCGTCCTGCGTAATGCAATGCCCATAAAATATAAGGACCCCGGTTGTCTTACAATTTCTTGCAATATAGGAGTTATAGTCATCAATAGAGCATTACTTGATCTAGACGCTAGTATAAACCTTCTACTTTTTTTAGTCTATGCATAGTTAGGATTGAGATATCTTTAACCTACGAAGGTTACTTTACAGTTGGCCGACTGATCCATTAAGACACCGAAGGGTGAGATCAAGGATGTGTTACTTAAAATAGAGGAATTTATATTCATTGTGGATTTTATTGGTTTAGAATCACAACATGTCAAAATCTCTAGAAATCAAATTCTGCTGATCTTAGATCGACCATTCTTAGCCACCTCAAACGCATTGATCAACTGTCGCAATGGTTCTATGCAGCTTTCTTTTAGAAACCTTAAAATAGAATTAAATATTTTTAACCTAGGAAGCCAACAAAGCAACATGCATGATCAGAATCATGAAGTCCATTTAATTCAAGAAGTTTCTCATGGTGAGATAGGTAATTTTGAGGATGGTGGTTTTAAAGAGCTAAAAGAAACATCTAGAGAGGATGTATTTAATAGTAATGATGATGAGAGTGATTCTTTATTTGTTGATATACATGATCAACTTAATGATACTTCTCCTAGTCTTCATCATCAACTTAATACGGTAATGTATCGAAATAGCTTACTTGAAAACCAAATTTTGCTGTTAGAAAAGAAAAAAAAAGGAATTGAATTCTTTAAATGAATCTTTGAAAAACCAAAATGAGAACTTGATTTTATCTCGCAATTCTTTGAAAAAGGAAAATAATAGTTTGATTGAAATTTTTACTAGCAAAATTGATGTTTAGATTGATAGATTGGAAAAAGAGAAAAATGATTTTTTTTCACAAATTGATAAATTAGAGGAGGAAAAATTGAATTTCTTTTAAACCTTGATATTCAATCAAAAACTATTAATGCTTTACAAATTGAAAATGAAGATTTAATTTTGTCATGGGGTGTTTTAGGAAATAATCATGAAAAGTTGATTTCAACTTTTAAAAGAGAAATTAACTCTTTAAAAGTATCCTATAATTCTCAAGACTCATTGATAAAGGAAAAGGTAGATCCTTTCTCAAACAAAGGGAAAACCTTTTTAAAATAAAGGTGATTTTGATTTTAAAACTTAAAATTTTCAAAAACCATTTTCATCTAAGTTTGTCAGCCACTATTCTAATCATAAATCTAGTTTCATAGGTATATCTAATTATACTTGTCACTATTATGGTGCACATGGTCACTTTATATATTCTTATGAGTTGAAAAGAATTATATTTTTATATCTCAATTTGAAATGAGTCCCCAAAACAAACCCCTATAAACCCAAGAAAGTTTGGGTACCAAAATGTACACCCAGGTCTTCTTTTATAGAAATTGAGAATTTGAAACCAGGAAGATTTTGGAAAAAGTAAGCATAACTATGCGGGTATAACAAGGTACGTACTCTAACACAATAAGAATATTGTTTAACATAAGTATGGGGGTGGTTTTGTAACAGTTTTTTTTAAAAAAAATTATTATCTTTTAGGTTTTTCTTTCCATTTTATTTTAAATTTTCGTAGAAAAATTAGAAGATTTTGAAAATGAAAACTAGATAATGAAATATGTATATAAAAGAGAGGAAGAGATTTAAGAAAAGCAAGAAAATTAGATATTTTAGAATAAATCTAGTAATACGTGGTCATGAGCTGTTGTCCCAAGGGTTAGCAAGATGAAGGAGTCACTATTCTGCTGATAGAAATAAGTCTGAAAGATAATCCCCAAACTTGAGTCCAAATATCTTGAACGTTGATACCCTACTATATGCACATATACACATCTTAAAGCTTAGGATAGTAAAAGAAATCTTGAAATACTCTTGCTAGAATGTCTTAGTATGAAAGAAAAATATAATTATCAACAAAAGATAAATGACACAAAAAAACACATAAAAATGAACACTGTCTTGCAATCGTCAAGATAGCATTAAAAAATTCAGCGAGTGTGCTTCATCACCTAATGACTTAGACCAACTGGTTTGAAATCATTTGATGAGCTTTAGATGTTGCAAGATTAGGATATTGCTAATTACGCCAATTAAGTGATCACCTTCATTAATCGGTTGGTCAGAGCCTCAAGAAATATTAACGGTCGCATGAAAGGTGTGTAAGCAACTCCATCAAAAATGACACCAACTAAAATGTACAAGGACTATGGGTAAGGGTATAATAGGTTGAATTGAATTCTTTAAGTGTAGGGGTGTCCTTAACACACATACGGGAGTATATGATCGATATTTGGAGAAGAGGTAGGGAGGATGACTAGGACGTTGTTTTATTGAGAGAGAATGTGATTTCCGGCTTCTTTTCAAGACTATTAAGATGGGCTCATGAAAACAGAAAATCTAGAGTAGTTCGAAACTCTTATTTTCAAGTTTTTTTTATATGTTCCCATTTTTGTATTTAGTTTTCACTTTCCTATTTTTATTTTCTTTTATAGGAGTAGCAGCAGTTTGGTCAGATTTTAGTTGATAGAGTTAGATGTTAGTTTAGTTTAGTTGAAACCCTAAATTTGGTTAAAAGATAAGTGTGGGGGTATTTAATTGGTGCAATTTATTGCATAATTTTATAACACATTTATCGTTTATATTTCATATTTTATGTTATTTTAGGTGTTCTTATGAATAAATGCAGATAACATGACTTAATTGCAAAAACATAGAAAAGTGCGCTAAAGTAAAGATCACGTGCGTAGAATGTGCTTCATGGGGATAATCAGAAATAACAGAAGACAACAAACTTCTTACGTGCATGCAATGAAGATTTAAATGGAGCTATTCAAGAATATAGAGAATCAATTATCACAAATGGAACAAAATCTAAAGATCTCGAGATCAAATCACAAAATCTGGACAAAGTCAGAATATCAAATTCAATAAAATTTCGGCTGAAATTGGCCCGTGAGAAAATTTAGCTAAAATATTTTGGATCTGGAGGCTCGAATTTTTATGGAAATTTGAAATTATCTGTATCTTTTAGGAAGTTTGTTCCAATTCTCACGAAGTACTATAAAAAGCTCTGTATAGTCTAGGCTTTAGATATCTCTTTCTTGGCAATAAATTTTAGGGTTTTCTTTTAAGAGATTAACTCTTGTAAGTTCTTTATTTTTCTAAAAAAGAATGTTTAGTTTCTTTTTAACCATGCTTTGTTAAACATTGCATCTAGAGTTTTGATTTGTGTTCTATTGTGGTGGGTATTTCAAATGTTCTTTTATTCTTAGTTTAATAAGAATATCTATTCTGATCTATATTATTCTCTTTTTGTTCTTAATCTAAAAAATCTATTTTTTATAATCAAAAGTTAACGCCTTTAAGTAAGAATTAAGGATAGATAAGAAACCTAGAAACTAATTAGGTTCATGATAGTTGACGTCTAGAAATCTAATTAGGGACGGTAGAGATAATTATAAATCATAGATATTCAAACTATTTATTAATTTGATCTAGGAGAAAACCTAAAATATGATAGTTGTAGCTTGTAGACCTACAAATGCACATAGACGGTTACACCTAAGTTAAATCTAGTAAACTAGAATTAGAGTTTTAATTAAATATAAATAATATAATATAATTGATGGGATAAAATTAAATCAAATAATTTATTCTATACTTTTATATTATTAATAGATCGCTAATTAAGCCTAGGAAAATAATAGAAGTTTTATCATATAAACCACCACATTAGAAAAGCAATTCAAAAGCTCTAAATCTTCTTTTTATTATTCAAACCAACCTTTTTTATTCCTTGTTTTTTTAAGTTCTTAATCTAAATCAACTATTTTATAAACTTGACTTTAGAATTAATTAAATCGCACCTTTCTGCGGTTTAATTTGGAGAACTATAAAAATCCTATCAAACAGCGAGGAAGTGCTGCCGAAATTTTCTCGAAATGAAAGAAAGTACAAACGCAGGGTGTATGCGTTATAAATTCTTAATGGGATAGAAAGCATACCCCCGATAGCCGATGTGATGAATTGATAGATCAAACTGAAACACTAAATCTTAACTAAAGTTATAAAATAAATGGCTAAATACGTTATGCCTAATGTTAGATATCGGAGAGTAATGGATAGGAGTTGGATGCAATTGTCCAAATTTAGTGATGAATACAAGGCTGGTGTCGAAGAGTATAGAATTTGCATTGAGGGACCAATCTCTTGAAGAATTGATTTCGTGTCCATGTAAAAAGTATCATAACGGCTATGACCTCCGTCGAGATATAATGTATGAACATCTACTGAAAAATAAGATTTCTTCTGGGTATATAAAATGGATGTACCATGGAGAAGTAAGACTGATAGTCGGCATGTTTACGATTCGTTGGATTATGCCGAATGATCCCCGTCTTAAGAATTTTAGGGACACGGGTTTGAAGACGGATCATCAAGATCAACTGCCCGTAGACGAAAATGAACAACATGTGTACCGTGTTGGGTGTTTTTCATCACCCCATTGAGATGGGAATACGCGCGAGCTTGTCAGGCGTACTACAGATTCCCCCTGCCTAGGGCAGGCGGGGGTTTATTGATTGTGGAGATCCGAATCTCCGGCAGCCGTGGACTAAGTTGTCGTTAATTACCCCTCGCCTTTCGGGCGAGAAAACCTCCGATTGACAGGTTAAACTGGTCATGCGAACTCAATATGCAGTGTCACGTTTTGAAGGGGTTTTGGATATATGGGGGGGCCTGCAGAGATTTTACGAGGGTCCCGCTATCCAGGGGACTGTGTTGTAGAGTATGTGTGTGTTCATCGCATTACATGCACGTTTTTCCGAAAGATTTAAACTCAAGAAAAATTCAACACTTGAAAGTTTTTCGTGCCGGGAAAAATAGAGTTAATGATATCCGTTCGAACATTTTAATACTTTCTAAATTATCCGGAAAACAATAACGAATTTAAATTTTCCGATCGAATCAACGATTACAAAATAAACCCCAGAACACTCAACACTTGAGTCAGATTAAAAGTACCCAGAAAAATTCATAATCACCTACGGATATAACCCTGGAAAAACGAGTCAACAACATGTCTGTACGGCCGCGGATCCGCGGCAGGATCAGGGTATTGCCGCGGTTCCGCAGCGGATTGTACGGATCATTGACACGTGTTTCACAGTGGTGCTTATATTTTCCTGCTGGTATTTTTAAGCATTTTTAATTCTGAAAAATCACAGTTTTTAAAAATTGTCCAGAGAGGGGTTCATTTTGGCATTTCGGGGTTCGTTCGGAGTTTTAACTTCGTATACTCGCCGCCTAATGATCTAGCTAGGATCTGATACCACTGTAGGGTTACTAGGCACTCTAATAAGGTTCTACAATGCATCAACCATGCCCGTTTAAAATTTTTAGCCGTGCCAAATAACCCTAAACAAGATCTTTGCTAGATATTTAGGGTTTCATATGCAAGTAAATTACATTTACCACTAAGTGAATACGAAATACAACCTTTGTAGATCGGTCCTTCACTTCTAAAGCTCCTTGTTGTAGTCCCTTCGCTGCGATCATGGTTCTCCCGGGCTCTTGCATGGCTTCACGAGGCGAAAGAAGCGTCCTTGCTTGAAGTCTTCGAGGCCGAAGATGATCTACGTCGAGGGAATATCAACTCAAGCTACTACTTCACTAACTAGAGAATTAGTGAAGCAAACACCCTATACTAAAGTGCTAGTCTAGTAGAGGATGGAGAAATAGGAAGTGGGTTCTCTTTAGAATTTTATTTCTCACAATCTTTCACTCTCTTTTTAAAACCCTAGCAAGCTTTTTCTTTTTGCTCAAAGAAGAAGAAGATGAACAAAAGAAAAAGGATGAGGATAATGATCAAGTGAGTGAACTAACCATGGGTGAGTGAGTATCATATACTAACTCATGTAGAGACTTAATCATGGCTAAGTGTGATGGTTAGGTTAACAAAAATCCAAAGTAAAAACAAACTTATTGGACTTTAGTCAATGCATCCACAAGCTTCCACAAGCTTCATGCATTTTCTAATTTTCCACTAATTTTGTAATTACTTTTATACATTAAACCCAACATAACAAATAGCATGGTGTAAGTCTCATACACCCATGAAAGATGTATCATCAACCATGATACAAAAAGAAAACACATTTTAATATATATCACATATATATTAAAGTTGTGCACGTGTGAGAAAAATCCTTAAGTGAACAAATGTCAGTTAATGTAAATTAGTATATCATATATACAATTATACACTAAATTATTAAATCAACACTTGACTTAATAATCCGGTTATATCTCATTTAACCGACTAACATCCAATGTATCGACTTATCGAATCAACACCTGATTCGATAACCCGGTTATATCGCATATAACCGACCGATACAAAAAAGTCGCGAGAATAGAATACGGTATCACATACACGCATTATTCTCAGTCCCGCACATATCGCATACGTGCTCCTATTTCGTTTTGCCTGAGCCAGTAAAACCTCTATGTAGGACTCTAAAGACTCGTCAATACGCCGGCAGTAGGTGATGATCACATCAAGCACCCACAAGCCGTCAGCGGTACTAGCTGGACGTAACAGCCACCCGGGTATTGAGCGATCAGAAGATCAGCAAGCAAGCCCGCTCCAACTCCTGTAAAAGCCTGCCGGTAACACTTCCCGTACAGTCCGGTCTCCTCGTCTGATATGTCGCATATCAAGTCTAGGGGTGGTAATCGTCAGACCCCAATAACCGATAAGTCGTGCCGATGTGAGGCTCATAACGGGTCGAGAAACTACTGGTAACACTTACAAGTAAATCTCTAAATCAGCCCTGGCCAGGGACTTCCCTGTTATGGCCAATCGAGCACAGCGCAACATCAACCCCCAATACCGGGAGAAACGAAACCCCTCCTATCACTTATCGCCTCCATGTGACTCGGGACTTTACCCAAAAACCACCGTTTTGCACGCCCTCTTGGATGTGGTAAGGTGGAAATCAAAGCACAGTGGGAATCACACAAGACTCTATGATGATCTCGGGTCTACAGACTAACCTGCACAAGTGTAACCAGAGAACTGCCATCTGACGTGAGGTATAATACCATCTGGGAGTTATCGGCGAGTCCGTACAATGTATCCAGTCTCCACTGAGCACCCGTATACCATCTCTGATGTCAAACACCAATGGTTATGGGATCATCCATCGCCCATCTCATGGGTCGAGAAGCGTATACGCTAGTATACTCTGGTATATCGATGCCCTGTCTCGATACACCTACGACTAGGAACATTAAAGGATGTACTGATGGACTACTCTGTCCCCACTAGTATGATCTGCATCATAGTCCAGATAGTCAAGTACACATCCTAAGGGCTTTACCAACATGTAACTATAAGACAGTATCAAGAGACAAGTATACACGTTAAGATAAAGAGCAATCAGATAGCATACTATCATATCGAGCAAGAAATTCCTCTCTATATATGTCCAAGCATCCAATATAATATACATCATCTGTACAATACTGGCCTCTAGGGCATACATACAACTAACATCTGCTTGACGTGTCCCCGAGAAGGAGTGTCTGCTGGCTGACGTGTCCCCGGCATGGAGTGTCTGCTTGACGTTTCCCCGTTACGGAGTGTCCCTGTTGGACGTTTCCCCGATACGGAGTGTCGCTGGTCGAAGTTTCCCCGAGGCGGAGTGTCTGTTGTTTGATTCATAGGTCGATGTTGGAATTGTTTGGTTTGATTTGTTCAAATTTTTTTTGCCTTGTTCAGTGGGACTTTTGAATTTGAGAGGAATTTGGAATTTTTTTAACATCAGTATTGCTGCATTGGAATAATGCCAGAAGAAACTCATCATTTGCCCTAGGAGGAATTGGGATTTCGGTTTTGGTTTGACTTGTGCTAACATCAGCATCGCTATACTGGAATATGGTACCAGGAGCGAATCATCATCTGTCATGAGAGGATTTGGGAATTAGTGGCTTAGGAGACAGGTTTAGATTCCTATCACCTAAGGCTTTTCAATTTTATAGGTCGTGAGGGTTCCATAAAAGCATTTTCACCCTACGAGTCGAAAGGATCTCGTAGGTGTATTTTCTCCTTAGGAGTCGTGGGGACTCCTAAGTGTGTTGCTCCTTTGTGAGTCGTAAGGATCTCACGCGGGGATTTTCTCCTCACAAAGTCGAGAGGACTTTGCGAGTGCGTTTCATCTCTTTTTTAAGAGTTTGTGCCCTTTCGGGTTTTCACAAACTCGCCGGCAGTCCTGCTGTTTTTACTCACGGAGCCCTTTCGGGTTTTCATCCGTGCCCATTTTGCTTGTGGACATACCCTTTTTTTTCTTTTTTTCTTTTTTTTGAATCTTCATCGCTGGTGGGATCTTGAATGCGGTCTCGCCGGTAAGACTTGGGAGAGATAGGGATCGTTTTACCCCCGTGGATTGTATACGGTTTTGCAGGATGTATGATCCAGACCGTATGGCCAAAAGAATTTAGGGGCTTTGTCGGTGTCTGCATCGCTGCACTGGAACATGGTACCGGGTGCGACTCATCATTCGTAGTGAGGGGATCTCCCTAGCTTCCAGTTTAACGACTTAGGGGTCATCCGTTCCCGGTTTAAAGACTTAGGGGTCTATGGATCGGAAACTTAGAATTTTAGGGTAGGGGTCGGCATCAGCGTTGCTAACACTGAAGCAAAGGTGCCAGGAGAAATTCATCATTTGCCTTTCCTGTTGGGAAGCGATGAGTTAGGCAACAGGTTTAGGTCCCTATCACCTAAGGCTTTTCAATTTTATGAGTCGTAAGGGTCCCATAAAAGCATTTTCTCCTTACGAGTCGAAAGGATCCCGTAGGTGTATTCTCCTTAGGAGTCATGGGGACTCCCAAGTGTGTTTTTCCTTTGTGAGTCGTAAGGATCCCACGAAGGTTTGTTCTCCTCATGTATCGTGAGGACACATAAGTGGGTCTTCCCAAATGGAGCATAATTCTAAAGGCGGAGACCGGCCACTGGACGGGTGACTTCGGTGGGGCATGGGTATGATGAGAATTATTTAATCCCGTGGATTGTATACGGTAGTCAGTTTGGGGACTGGCAGTAGGGATGGAAGAATTTTGGGAAATTGGATTTTGATTGGCGTCTGCATCGCTGCCCTGGAATATGATACCATGAGCGACTCATCATTCGCCGTCGGGACATTCAGAATTTGGTTGGCGGCTGCATCGCTGCACTGGAATATGGTGCCAGGAGCAACTCATCATTCGTCGTTGGAAATTTAAGGATTTGGGATTTGGCTGGCGTCTACATCGCTGCACTGGAATATGGTACCAGGAGCGACTCATCATTCGCCTTTTTTTACCGCGGTTGCTCTATCATTTCAGCTTTTCTTATAGCGAAGGTCGCGATTGCCCTATCATTTCGGCTATTTACTTGCGGTTGCCCTATCATTTCGTCTTTATTTTTGCTCGCTGATTTTTATTGCGAGTTGCCCCATCATTTCGGCTTTTTATTTATTTTTATTTATTTATTTATTTATTGTTTTATTTACACATTTTTACATCCCTAGTTTAATGACTTAGAGTTCGACTAATCCCAGTTTAACGATATGGTGGTCATTTATTCCCAGTTTAAAGACTTGGTGGTATGTTGTTCCCAGTTTAAAGACTTGGTGGTCTGTGGTTAGTTTATCCCAGCTCCTCGGACTTTGATCTTGGCGGAGCTGTGTTGACGACCGTAACTCTGTGGCTTGTCGGTACATCTGACGACTATGAGGCTTTCCCAAGTTTGTATTGGCTCTCCACCAAATCTTTAAAAACATAGCAGTCTTCAATGGTATGACTCACCATTCTATGATATGGGTAGTATATGGGATTGCCGGTCATGTTCATCTCATGTGGCCACTTTGGAATAGGCAGCTGAAGACCGTTGTTCAAGGCATCCTCGAATATTTTACGGACTTCCTCCCTCCTTAAGGAGTACATTTTCTTCTTATCTCCATTAGAGTAGGTGTCCTTACTGATGCTGGAACCTAAGGATGATCAGTCTTTGGTTCGCCTACCGTCCGCTTACCACGTTCAGTGTACGTATCAGAGGGACTGGAGGCTGACTACGGCCGTTTTTCGCAAAGGTGTTCCGCTTTTGGGCCGGAGGGAGTATCGGTTGGCTGCTTCCGGATATCAATCCCTAGCTCACGAACCAAAATTTGAGTTTTTTGTAATTTTAATTGGGCGAATTGGATCGTGAGATTTGCCACGACGTTTGCCAGCTCGTCGACTTTTGAATGGACCTTGGCCATCTTTTTGTCCCTGTCCTGAAGCTGCTTTTGAAGCCATTGGAATAATGCTTGTTCTATAGTCCCGGGTACGACAACGAGATCATCCTTACCGCATGAGCTTGATTCAGCATGAATCACGGGTTCCTTTAGCTTAATGGCCTGCGTGAGCTCTTCATCATTTGGATCGAGACATGTTGGATGGCAACAACTGCGTCATTGTCATGGTTTATAAGGCGTAGGAGGACTTGTTCCTCTGAGCTCCATCATGTAGACCGTATGGGTTGTGTACCCGTCTATTGCTTCTTTATTGGCAATATTGCTCGCTTGGCTCTTAGCTTGTTGCCTTAGTCCGCTCTTTTCAGGGAAAGACAGATGTTTTGAGAGAATCAGATCCCTGAAGGACTTCAGTCTCCATTTGTACGAAATTGGCGGTGGCAGCTTGATTGTTTGTTAACACGCCAGGGGACAATGATATTTCTCCCGCCTTGTATTGTTTATCAACCCAATCCTTGAAGACGCAACAGTCGTCAATAGTGTGCCCTAGAACTCGGTGGTATGGGCAAAAATTGGGATGATTGGTCATGCTCGCTTCACTTAGCCTTTTTGGTTCTGGTAGCCACAGGCCATTCTTCAAAGCATCTTTGAAAATTTTGTGGACCTTGTCCCTTCGGAAAGAGCGGATCTTATTTCTTCTTTCCTCCAAAGTTAGCTCTCGAGATTTGTTAGTTTTTGCTCCGCTTGCTCTCTGCTTATTTAGAGAATTGGTGCTATTAGAACTTCCGCCTTTTCGGTTGTCGTCCCTCCAAGGTTTCGGTCTGTTTGTGAACTGAAGATCCTGAGTGGACTCGGGCTTTAAGCGTTCCAACATTTGGACCTTTTTGGTCAGCTCTTGGAATGTTTTAAGGCCTGCGGTGCACAGGAAAGGCTTCATCTAGTCCTTCAGATTTTCTTTAAGAAAACTGACGGATTGGTCTTGCTCCCACGGCGGTTCACATTTGATAGAGAGATTGCGCCATCGGACTATAAAATCTATGTTGCTTTCGCTGTTCTTTGGCTCGGTCCTTACGAGGTTAGCAATGGTGATTTTATCACTGACACTCATGAACCTTTGCTTGAACATGGATTCTAATTGAGCGAACGACGTGATCGAATCATCCGGTATGCTTGCATACCAATCGAAAGCAACATCGGTCAAGCTATTGACAAAATGGCGGAGAAAGAGCGCATCGTTGCCCCTAGTATTCGCTCATGATGCTTTAAATTGGGCAATGTGTCGGTTCGCATTTCTCGTCCTATCTAACCTTTCAAATTTGGGGACGACATAGCCAGTGGGAAACTCCACAAGATCGTACCGAGCAGGATATGGTCTCCCGCTACTGCTGACATCTTTTTGCTCTCCGGTTTCGGCTATCAATATTTTGACTTTGTTGGCAACCAAATCCATGATTTGATCTTGAGTTAGCGGGTTTCTGTCATCGGTGGCCAAGACATTTCCCGAGATAGGATGCGACTGGCTTTCATGCGGTCCGCCCACCTTTGGATTTGAAGGAATAGGCATCGGCTGTCTCGGGACACCGTTCCCCGGTCCATGAGTTGAACCATGCGCTTGAATGGGCGGCTGAGAGGCAAGTCAGGCCGTGAGCTGTAAGACGACATTTGTCAAGTCATCAATTTTTGAGTAGAGCTTGGCCATCTCCTTGTCTTTGTTTCTGAGCTGCTTTCGAAGCTCCTGGAGAAGTTGCTGCTCTGCGGTCTTAGGATGGAAAGTTGGTTCATCTTCGCTTTCCGAGCCCGACTCCTCATGAACTGAGGGATCTCACAGCTTATCAGCTTCACTTGGAGCATTTTCATTACCTTCAGGAGGATGCTGGTCTTGGGAAGTGACAACCATATTCAAACCAGATTGGATTTGAGATGTGGTGCCCCCAAGCTTGCTGCGAAGGTTGTCACTGGGAGCGCGCCTACCATGTAGACTGTGTGGATAGCACATTCAGCCATTCTTTCATCACTGGCAGCTGGTTTCGCGGAGCGGTCCGGTCTTTGGAAATTCATAAATTTTAACATGGCCGGAGCCCTACCACTTTTGTTGGCTATGTATCTGAGCCGCTTCTGCCTCAGCTTCTCTGCCTTGAGCGCTTGGCAGACTTCTGCTCTTCGGGAAGCCGCCATAGGCCAAGTGATGGGGAGCTTAGAGAAGATACCCAATCGAGCAGTTGTCGAGGGCACCGCTGGAGCTTGTTCGAGATGCCTCATTGCTTTGTTCATGTTAATGGCCTTGCCTCCAGCTGGGGCCAAGGAAAGTCACTCAAACACCGACTTGCATTTGAGTTGGGACGCCTTAGAGACCACCACATTTGGCATCTTTCCCTTTGAGACCGGTTTGTCTGTCACCAGGGCTTGAAGAGCTGGGATGGTGTTAGCTGATACGGAATAGAGCCAAATGATAGCGGCGGCTCTTCCCATTTTCACCCGAGACTGGCCGGGCAGACCGTCCCGACGTCCATCTTCATCGTGTAGGAGATGGGAGCTGTGTCGAGAGCTGAGCTTGTCCTTGGAGACATTTTTGCTGGGTCCGGAGATTTCAATTTGAAATTTGTTAACCTGCACAAAGAAGGATGATTTCAGTACATGCAATCGATATGTATATTGATTGAGTTCGCATGGATATTTAACCCGAAATATGGGAGGAGAGAAAGGTCCCACCGGGCGTGCCAGAATCTATATGGTGTTTTTCGTCACCCCATTGAGATGGGAATACGCGCGCGCTTGTCAGGCGTACTACAGATTCCCCCTGCCTAGGGAAGACGGGGGTTTATTGATTATGGAGATCCGAATCTCCGGCAGCCGCGGACTAAGCTGCCGTTAATTACCCCTCGCCTTTGGGGCTGTATTGTAAAGTATGTGTGTGTATATGTATATATACATACATACATACATATATAAGGGAAAGGGCATCCAAAGGATGCATGGGGGCCAGCGCCTCGCGCGCAGGCGCTGGGCGCTAGCGCCTCACGTGCTTGGCACGTGGGCGCACGTGCTCTAGGCGCTGGGCGCTGGGCGCACCACGTGCTCGGCATGTGGGCGCTGGGCGCACCACGTGCTCGGCATGTGGGCGCTAGCGCTCCGGGTGCTGTGCGCACCACGTGCTCAGCACATGGGCGCTAGCGCTCCGGGCGCTAGGCGCACCACATGCTCGGCGCCAGCGCCCCACGTGCTTGGCACGTGAGCACTGGGCGTCAATCAGAAAAGGGACTTTGTCCCTGCACTGGGAGCTGTGCTCCTAATTTGACCCTTGGAGTTAAACTCCTAAAAAGTTTTAGAACTGATCAAAGGGGGTTGCTTTGTTTCTCCCCTTTGGGCTTGGATCTTCCCAAGATAGGATTTGTGGAGATGGGTCTCCTCTTTCCTCCTCTGTTGGCCGGATCTTGAAGAACAAGAAATATGAGATTTTAAAATTCTCTTATTTTTAAGATCTGATGGGAGATCTAAGTTCCCCTTTGTGGGTTTTGTGGTGAAAAACTATTTAGTTTTGAAAAGGAAGAGTGAAACTCTTGATTTAATTCAAAAGAAAGAAGAAGGTTTTAGAACCTTGAGGAAGGAGAAGATTACAGATCTTGATTCTTTTTTTAGAGAGAAAAAGTTGTGTATATATTTTCATTATCTTTACCTTTATAGGCTATACACTTTACATATAGCCCATTGGGCTTTACAAAATGGCATTTTGCCCATCCCATACCTCGTGTGCTATTTCTTTTTGCACATAAGCCATGGGCTTTAAAAAAATTTGGTTTTATGCCCATTTTTCTTACTTTTAGTCATAAAATAAAATAAAATAAATACACCAAAATTATTTATTACAAATTTTTTATCTTGGCATGGGGGAGCCGGCAGCTTCATATTCGGGCTCGACTTGGGCATTAGCCCATTTGACTTTGGCTTGGACCAACTTGGCTTGGGGTTGACTTTGACTTTGACTTGATCAACCGGGGTACAATTTTCGACCCCAACATACCTGACCAATTCATCGATGACTCCAAGCAAAATTCAGCGAGTGAGAGTAGCGCTGCCGAAGATGATGATTAACATTAAATTTTAAATTTCTGTAATATTCATAATTCTGTATATAATTTAAAACTTTAGTTTATCGCATTTTTGTTTCATCTACAGCTATATAATTTGCTTCACCTTTTCATTTCATCTGCATCTATGTAATTTTGCTTACATGTTTCTTTAAATTGTTACAGCATATTTTGTTGCATTATTTATTTTTTCAGGATATGGCTTCTAGTTCTCACGGGGGCTTGTGGACGTGGACGGACTGAGAGAGACGTGGGATCCAGTTCCTCCGGTTCTATGGGTCGTGGTTATGGTCGTGGTCAGGGTCCTTAGAGAAGGGGTCCCATACAGGAGAATGATCTATGGACTCATCCTCGAGAACGCCCGAAGATCAATGTGCACCTTTCAACGACTAGGGATTTCGTTGATCCCGGGGCAAAAGAGCTAAAGAAATTTGGTGCCTCGATTTGCAATAACGAGAAGCGCATGCTGGTGAAAGTGGCAGCTAGTTACCTGCCAGTGGACTGGCCATCGAGGGCTTTAGAGTCCAAGAAACAAGTGGCCTTGGATGAGATCTTGGTAAGCTTATTTAATTAAGCATTCTTACATTTATTACTTTCGCATATATATGTTTGACCGGAATACATTTTCAGTGTTTCTTTATAGGCTCGCTTCTCCATATTTTGGTGGATTGAAAGCTCTCCCGTTTCACTACATGTCGTCAGAGACCGAATATTCATATACATGTTGGGGAGTTGGCATGATAAGAAACGCTTCATCCACGGAAAATGTAAGAAGGCCGCCATCGATAAGGCGAAATGGGCGACGAAGCCCGTGCATTGGACGGACGAGTATTAGGCCACAATGGTCGATCACTTCCAGTCGCCTGAGTTTTTGGTTTGTATATTGCCGAAAACTTTAATAGCGTTAGATATTAATTCTTTATTAGTATGATATGTTATAACATATCTAAATGAAAGGCGAGGAGCCAGCATGAATCAGCAGTGCAGAGACGCAACACTGATCATTGGTTGGGCGAGAGATGAACTCCACCCAATATGGAGTTGCTCATGTAAGAACACTTTAAATATTTTGAATTTGTCAACTTTAATTTCTAAACTTGATATAAATCAATTTATTTTCTAAATGGCAAGCAAGACAGATGGGGGCAATGCCAAGGCGCGTGGAGCATTTTCATATGGGGTTTGTGTAACACTTTAAAATACGATTAGAGTTAATTAAACGATATAACATGGGTTTTTAACAAGCTTAATTAATTAAGTAATACTCGTTATATTTAACATGGTTTTTTTCCACATATTTTATTTAATTAATTAATATTTTATTTAATTTTTTTTATGTACTCATTATATTTATGCACACACATGTGCATGCTAATCTAGTTTTAAAAATATACTAAACTAAGTTAAACATGTTTTTCTAGCCATGGCAAACAAACCATATTATTATTATTATACACATACACACACTTTAAGTAAATAAAAAGGGTTTTAAAAAAAGAAAAGAAAAGAAGGAATGGGGAGACAAAGGAATATGGGCAATTAATGAAGAGAGAGGTGGGCATGGCTCACATGAGCCATCCCACTCCCCTCATTTCCCTGATCTCTCTCTCATTCTCTTTCCTCTCTCCTCTCTTATTCTTCTTCTTCATTCTTCCACTAAAATTCTCCTCTTGAAAATTTTCCACCACAACCATAAAACCTTAATCACCACAATACCCTCACTAAACCCTCAATTGATCATGTTTATCCTCTCTTGAGAGTCTTGGAGCTTGCATGGTTAGGGTTTCTTTCAAGTTTTAGTGAGGTAAGGGTCTAAACTCTTATGTAGGCTCTAGAGAAGCTTTCTTGTTAACTAGTTTTGCTAATCTAACCCCAAATCCTAATTAGAGTTATGCTTGATGATATTTAGACTTGAGATTAGTTCTTGGGGTTATGAAGTTCCTAGGTTAAATATGATATAATCTACGATAAAAAGGGTGTTTTGGTAAATAATTAGCCTTGTGAGAATACCAAGTTTCACTAAACTACCTTAATGTTTTGGTTTAGTGTTAAATATTGTATTTAGTTAAGTCAAGGGTTTCTGTTCGAATCTGCTATCAACCCAGAGACCATTTTGAGAAGTTGCCATTACTGAGAGCTAGTCTTAGAGCCACGAATACAACCCAAAAACCTGAGCCCTCCCCCTCTTTTCTTGGCCGCAGATTTAATGTATCTGACCTCAATATGCGGCCCATTGTGGGAATTGGGTTGTGAGTCTTGGTCGAGTGCTCTCTGGAACTCCGTGTAGGCCTTTGGTATGTGTAAGTTTCTCTAATTGTTTGTATAAGAAAATCTGGGACCGTTTTACCATATTTTAGGTGTTTCGTTAACGTGCGATACGAATATTTCCGACTCTCATTTAGGTGTCTTGTGTGGTTAGCAGCCCTTAGGGGTAGTTTTGGATGTTGCTGCACACGTTTAGCACGCTAAACTCACACATGCTAGCTTGTGGGAGTTGGTTTGTTCGTTTTGCGTATGTGTCCGTGTTTTATCGAAAATTTTATTAGCCTCATGTGTTATGGTTTTTTGCGATGCTAGGATCGTTTGCGGGGACTTCGGACGCAGCTAGGAAAGTGAAGGAGGTGGTCGAATTCCAATAACTCGAGACTGTTCCGGTGAGTAGATTTAACATCTACGGGGGAATCGCCTGTATGGCGTTAATCGCCGATGGCGAGATTCTAGTTACGAAACTCTATACTGTATGATTATACATTTGTGATTTTGCAAAAGTATCAAAGTGTGCATCCCATTACCTGTTATGCATTGACATATCCTCAATAGGACACTACACCATTACCAACGGTTTACGTCGCACGAGCACTGGTTCATATGCCCACACACACCGTTTGTAATAGCCATGATATGCACATTATAGAATTTGCCATAAATAACTACATTGTATTACATTCTTAATTGATAGTTATACTCTCGTTATTGTAATAGTACACATCATGTCAGCATCATACATACATTGCTATTAATACCGTGTTCTCATATGATGTTTTCATGAGATTTGCGGTTTTCCCTTGATATGATATTTGATATCCACCATGAGTTTTCTCAGTTCTGAGTGATGAGTATACCCAATTCGAGGAGTGAGGAGGCACCATCTGTGGATACATGGTGGGCCCGGTACCCTGGGGTAAGAAGATCGTATAGAAAGGTGATGAGCCCGGCAGGGGAGCACTACCTACCGGTGATTGTATGGAAATCCGGCGGATATCCGGAGGATACCGACCGGAGTTATATGATGAGATGGATATGAGGGCCGATCAGAGTGACGACGCTTGAGATATTAGATTTGAGTGTTGTTGATCGACACCGGTTTTATGATGATTTATCGATGGTACTGTTGTTTTATTCCACATTCAGGACTTCTTATGATATGCTCTGTTAATATAGCCGTTACATCCTGATGTTGTACCTTGCTCATGATCATGTTGCATTCACACTGTTATACATATGCCATCATAACCCCACAATAAGAATTGTTGCTATTTCGTGCATGCTTCCAATTACCACATATGATATTATTTACAACTCATGAGCTGACAACTCACCCCATTGTGCCACAGTGTATTGCAGGGTAGATCCTCAGTGTAGTCGCGGAGGGGCACTCTACTTCTTCTATTTCTACGGCTACCGTTACTTTTGGACGTGATATATTTTGTAGATGGGTTGCGAGAATTCATGTGCTTTCTACTTGTACTCTTATCCTTGTATCTAGTATACTCCATCTACCACATGTATGTATTGACTTAGAGACGAGACTGAGAGATTTGATATTTGTATTATATGTGACTCTAGGTGTCATGCTCGTGTAAGCCGACTTTTGTGCTATGTTGTGATATTGTTTTATTTCTTATTCGCTTATTTCTTCACCTTTGGCATCGTATATCTGTTATGTAGTTGTGTTCCGCCTTAGGCGTGAGTTTGCTCCCAAATAGAGGATGTTTTTATATATCATGTTTTGTATCCATTTTTGGACCCATTTTTACAAAAGAAATGCTACCGAAATTTTTAGTAACAACTTGAGATTTAAAAAGGTTAATATTTTGAAACAAATGTTTTACCACTCTACTTTATTTTACGGTTTAGATTCTGGGTTTCGGCTTACTTGAATTACGTTACGCCGTTAGACGTTGCATGATTTAAGTGCTGGTTGCGTTCCTAATTTGGGTTGTGACAAAGTTGGTATCAGAGCGTTGGTTTTACCTTTCAGAGTGTAGGATGGCCCTTGGTGTGATGGAGTAAGTGACTTAAGTAGAGTGACGTAGCATGTGTATATTCCATGGCATACTCACGACACGATACTCCGCCTAAGTGACCATAGGACATGTGTCTTGTAATTCTTTCCTTGATTCCATGTATCCTTTTGTTTTGATTGCAATGTTCTTATCGAATCATGTTTCTTGTTCCAGCCACTATGCCGCCAAAGACTACGAAGGACCAAAGGGCTGCCGCTAGAGATAAGGTCAGGGCGGGCTCATCCAAGATGAGGGCCGACCAGGGCGGTACGCCTACCCCTCAGGAGCAGATTGATCCACTTTCTCCATGCCGGATTTCTAAGCTAGAGGCGAGTATAAAGGACTTGCATCAGATGGTTGGATCTTTGGTTCAGACCAGCCGAGCACAGAGATCAGATGATGTTCCGCCTACTACAGGGACCGTGATTGTACCTACTGCTCAGACAGTTGTACCTACCGCTACCGAGACTATCGCAATTTCACTATCGGAGTTTATGAGACTGAAGCCTCTGGTTTTTACTGGCACAGACGCAGCAGAGAATCTACAGTCATTCCTCGACATGATGGCCTGGATTTGACATTCCTTAAAATGTTCCGATGCGAGATAGGTCGAGCTTGCTAGTATTCGTCTGGAGGGTCTAGCCCAGACTTGGTGCGAGTTTATTGAAAGAGGTCGAGCCACAGGTCTTCCTCCTATGACCTGGGATGAGTTCGCAATGGTTTTTCTTGCTCGTTTCTTTCTGCAGAGTCTCAGAGATGCCCGAGCTTGCAGTTTTGAGCCTTTGACAAGACTTTCGATATGATAGAAGCCGAGTATGATATCCAGTTCACCCAGCTATCCATATATGCTCCTTATTTGGTGGACACCGAAGAGAAGCGCGTCAAGAGATTCATATGAGGTCTGGATACACAGTCATTCCTCTTTATTGACACCCAGCACTTTGATACCTATGCAGCAGCGATGGATGCAGCCCTGCTAGTAGAGGAGCGTATTGCCAAGACTACGGCTGTTCCGAGACCAAAGCGGATTCATACTGGTGTATCAGCTCCCGGGCAGTTGGGCTGAGGTATGGCAGGCAGAAGCCATCGTCGAGATGTTTTTGGTGTGGGAGTCTGCATCACCACCTCGGGGATTGTACTGAAAGGCGCTAGGACAAGGCAGCAATTCTACAGATCACCTTACCACCTTCACCTACTCATCCGAGAGCTTTGCCTCCTATGCCCATCGTTACTTCACACCAGACCGATGCTCATAGAGGCCATGGTCATGGCGGTCTTGTTCAGAGGGGACAAGGTGGCAAAGGTAAAGGATAGGACCGAATTTTTGTTTTGACTCCTCATGATGCGCAGGCATCGAATGCAGTTGTGACAGGTACTTTTTCGGTGTGTTCTTTCGATGCGCGCATATTGTTCAACCCTGGTTCTACACACTCTTATGTATCCACACACTTCTTACCGAGATTGGGCCGAGATTCGTCTTTGTTAGATCAGCCGCTAGTTGTGATTACTCCCATTGGAGAGTCCTTTATTGCTCGACATGTGTTTCGGTCGTGTCCATTCTTATTGGGGATAGAGATTCTTCCGTTGATTTGATCCTTCTTGATATGTTAGACTTCGACGTTCTCCTCGGCATGGACTGGTTAGCTACCTGTTATGCGTCTGTGGACTGCCGTGAGAAGGTGATCAGATTTAGTTTTTTGGGTGAGCCAGTTCTTGTTGTACTGGGGGACCGTAGTGCAATCCTTCCCAGTTTGATTTCTTCCCATTGCGCTAGTCGGCTCTTGAGGAAAGAATGTCGGGGATTCTTGGCATATATTCATGATACAGGAGTCACAGCAGATCCGTTGGATCAGGTTCTGATTGTGAGAATGTTCCCCGATGTATTTCCTGATGAGTTACCTGGATTTCCGCCAGAGCACAATATTAAGTTGTGCATCGACTTGATCCCTGGTACAGGGCCTATTTCTATACCGCCTTATCGGATGGCCCCGGCAAAGCTTAAAGAGCTTAAGTTTCAGTTGCAGGATTTGCTTGACAAGGGACTTATTCGTCCGGGTGTGTCGCCTTGGGGAGCTCCTGTTCTGTTCGACAAGAAGAAGGACGGCGGTATAAGATTGTGTATCGACTATTATCAATGGAACCGAGTTAAGGTGCAAAATAGATATCCTTTACCCCGTATTGACGACTTGTTCGATCAGCTCCAAGGAGCAGGATACTTTTCAAGGATTGATTTGCGGTCAGGTTATCATCAGCTGCGGGTCCGGAATGATGACATTCCAAAGACTACTTTTCGGACGCGCTATGGGCATTACGAGTTCTTGATGATGTCATACGGGCTTACCAATGCCTCGGCAGCATTCATGGATTTGATGAACCGGATCTTCAGGTCGTTCCTTGATCATTTTATTATTGTATTCATTGACGACATTCTGGTCTACTCCAGGAGTCAAGAGGAGCATAAGCAGCACTTGAGGATTATATTGAAAATATTGATAGAGCACCAGCTGTTTGCTAAATTCTCGAAGTGTGCTTTCTGGATTGACAGTGTTGATTTCTTGGGTTATGTGATTACGAGAGACGATATACGAGTGGACCCGAAGAAGATCAAGATCGTACAACATTGGCCCAGACTTGTTTCCAGGACTGAGGTCCGCAGCTTCTTGGGCTTAGCCAGTTATTAACGCCGTTTCGTGCAAGATTTCTCTCGTATTCTGCACCGCTGACCGGACTGACCCAGAAGGGAGTTCCATTTCTTTGGACTGAGGCATATGAGCAAAGTTTTCAGCAATTGAAGACTCGTTTGACGACTGCACCAATTCTATCCTTGCCTTCAGGATCAGGCGGCTATATTATTTATTGTGATGCTTTTCGAATGGATCTAGGTTGTGTGTTGATGCAGCAAGGCAGAGTTGTCGCTTATGCTTCTCGGCAGTTGAAGAATCACGATCAGAATTATCCCACCGATGATCTAGAGCTGGACGTGGTGGTCTTTGCGCTCAAGATTTGGATACATTACTTGTATGGTGAGTCATGTCAGATCTTTACGGACCACAAAAGCTTAAAGTACATCTTCCAGCAGCGAGATCTGAATTTGAGGCAGCGCCGTTGGATGGAACTTGTAAAGGACTATGATTGTGAGATCCTTTATCATCCAGGCAAGGCGAATGTGGTAGCTGATGCTTTGAGTTGTAGGCCTAGAGGTAGCTTGTTCCATTTGAGCGCGGTTCAGAGATAGTCTTCTACAGATTGGCAGATCTTATGCGACAGCAGAGTACAGTTTGAGTTCACTTCCACTGAGGTACAACTTGCTCATGTCCGCGCTCGTCCACTTCTACTCGATCGCATCCGAGAGGCACAGTCCGACGATACTCGTTTGTCTGAGATTATGGAGCATGTTTGACAGGAAAGATTCGGAGTTTGTGATTGATGGCCAGGGAGTGTTACGATTTCGGACTCGTCTATAAGTACCAGATTCTGAGGGGCTGAGATGTGAGATCCTAGAGGAGGCTCATCAGTCAGCATACAACTTTCATCCGGGTTCCACCAAGATATATCGTGATTTGAGAGATATCTACTGGTGGGAAGGAATGAAAAGAGATGTTTCTGATTTCGTTTCGAGATGCCTGACTTGCCAGCAAGTTAAGGCCGAGCATCAGAGGCCGGCGGGAGAGTTACAGCTTTTGCCCATTCCGGAGTGGAAATGGGAGCAGAACTCCATGGATTTCATTATGGGTCAACCTAGGTCCAATCGAGGGTGTGACTCCATTTAGGTGATTGTAGACCGGTTGACGAAGGCGGCTCACTTTCTCCCAGTAAAGACCACTTTCGGATTTGCCCAGTATGCTCAGCTGTACATTGATGAGATTGTGCGATTGCACGGCGTTCCGACATACATTGTTTCCGATAGAGGCACCCAGTTTACCAGACGTCTTTGGCAGAAACTACAGGAGGCTTTGGGTACCCGTTTGAGTTTCAGCACCGCTTTCCATCCGCAGATCGATGGTCAGTCGGAGTGGACTATACAAACTCTCGAGGATATGCTCCGAGCGTGCGTGCTCGATTTTGGTGGCAGTTGGGATCATCACTTGCCCTTGATAGAGTTTTCCTACAATAATAGTTTTCAGTAGATGATTCAGATGGCACCTTTCGAGGCCTTGTATGGGAGAAAGTGTCGATCGCCGGTCTATTGGACTAAACTCAGTGAGAGCGGGATTTTGGGACCGCGGCTGGTTCAGGAGACTACGGAGAAGATCCAGTTGATCCAGGATAGGATGAGAGCAGCCCAGAGCAGGCAGAAGTCCTATACCGACTATCGTCGTCGCAGACTTAAGTTCACAGTGGGTGATCATGTTTTCTTATGGATCTCTCCGATGAAGGGTGTGATGAGGTTTGGAAGGAAATGGAAGCTTAGTCCCAGATATGTTGTTTCTTTCGAGATCCTTGAGCGAGTCGGTACCGTTGCCTATCGTTTGGCACTTCCACCCAGTTTTCAGGATGTACACCCCGTATTTCATGTATCAATGCTTCAAAAATACCTTCATGATCCTTCTCACACGATTCAGCACCAGACGATCCAGCTGGAGTGTGATCTTTTTTTCACCGAGCAGCCGGTAGTTATTCTGGACCGATAAGTGAAAAAACTAAGGTCAAGGATTTTACCATCCATGAAGGTTCTTTGGCGTGGCCCGAATAGCAAAGAGGTCACATAGGAAGCCGAGAGCAAGATGCGGAAGAAATTTCCCCATCTCTTCGAAGGTACGCGTAATTAGATTTTAAATTCGGGGACCGAATTTCTCTAAGGGGGGAAAGATTGTAACACCTTAAAAACATGATTGGACTTAATTAAGAGATATAACATAGGTTTTTGACAAGCTTAATTAATAATTTTTTCACATATTTTATTTAATTAATATATTATTTAATTTTTTATGTACTTGTTATATTTATGCACACACATGTGCATGCTAATCTAGTTTTAAAAATATGCTAAAATAAGTTAAACATGTTTTTCTAGCCATAGCAAACAAACCATATTATTATGTTCTTTTAAATATCTATATATATATATATATATATATATATATATATTATATATATATATATATATATATATATATATATAGTAAATAAAAAGGGTTTTAAAAAAAAGAAAAGAAGGAATGGGGAGACAAAGGAGTATGGGCAATAAATAAAGAGAGAGGTAGGATGGCTCACATGAGCCATCCCTTCCATTTCATTTCCCTCAAATCTCTCTCATTCTTTTTCCTCTCTTATTCTTCTTCATTCTTCCACTAAAATTCTCCTCTTGAAAATTTTCCACCATTAACCATGAAACCTTAATCACCACAAAACCCTCACTACACCCTCAATTGATCGTGTTTAGCCTCTCTTTAAAATCTTGGAGCCTGCATGGTTAGGGTTTCTTTCAAGTTTTGGTGAGCTAAGGGTCTAAACTTTTATGTAGGCTCTAGAGAAGCTTTCTTGTTAACTAGTTTTGCTAATCTAACCCCAATCCTAATTAGAGTTATGCTTGATGATATTTAGACTTAAGATTAGTTCTTGGGGCTATGAAGTTCCTAGGTTAAATATGACCTAATCTAGGTTAAAAAAAGGTGTTTTGGTGACTAATTAGCCTTGTTAGAACACCAAGTTTCACTAAACTACCTTTAATGTTTTGGTTTAGTGTTAAATATCGTATTTAGTTAAGTCTAGGGTTTCTGTTCGAATCTGCTATCAACCTATAAACCTTTTTAAGAAGTTTCCATTACTGAGAGCTAGTCTTAGAGCCACGAATACAACTCCAAAACCTGAGCCCTCCCCCTCTTTTCTCGACCATTGTTTACCACCAAAAACATAGACGAACTGGGATAGATCGTCTTGCCTGAATTTGGGGGTAGTTGCTATTTGGATTTATCCATCCACCTCTCCAAAGATACCTAGTTGATTTATGGCACCATATATCGGAGGTTTGGACAGATGCGGCCGTTGTAACAGACTTCATCAAATTCTCTCTCATTTTACGAGGGGGTTTTGATTGTGAGGACGCTCTACCCTGCAGACGCAAGCCCCTGCAGTTCATTATGCTATCGCGTTGCGATAACCACTTTCTTCTTCTCCAGCAGTTCAATTCGTGTCGTATTGTGTTTGTTTTATTTTGGGTTTCCCGTGGATTGTATACGGAGACTAATTTATGTCATCGTCCATAGGGAGCGGATTATTCCAAATTCGTATATTTTAGATTTGGGTTTGTATCAAGAATTTGCTTGACAAGGTTTTAAACTTAAGTCTTATTTTTCCATTAGTTCAAAAATATTTTGTTTTATTTAAGGACCATTAATTTAGTTTGAGATTAAGATCGACTTAAATATATGAGCATTTAGGCTTAATTTGTTAATCTTATTTTAGGATCAATTTTACTCAAGATCCAGCAACAGAGCATTTGGACTCAGCTACAAGAAGTTTTAGAGACTTGGCCAATTTGGGTCTTAGTCTGCTTAGTCTTTTTTCTCAAAAGTGTTAACACTTATTTGGGCTCTATTTGTTCAGCCTCCCTTTTTTATACAAAAGTGCTAAGCACTTATTTGACGCTCTGACACTGACATGGGTGTCATATGAAGAATTCAATTATGGGCACTTCCGAATCAGTGTTGAGCACTCAGCCGTTTCGGCTGTTTATGGGGTGCTAAGCACTTTTCTCTCTTTTTTGTGATGCCCATGTAAGGAGCACGTAAGGCACTGGGCGCTGCCCAATTAGTGCTCAGCACTCAGCCGTTTTGGCTATTTATGGGGTGTTGAGCACCCTTATTATTTTTGTGGCGCCCACGTGATGAGCACGTGAGGCGCTGGGTGTTGGGATACCTAGCGCGGCAATAAAGTTTCGGGTGGTATCGTCCATGCCAAATTAAAATTTTGTCGTTCTAGATAACCCTAACCATGAATCTTTAACTAAAGAATCATACGGAATCGATAAAGCAAACGACTTTACTTTTAAGTGATAGGGATTACAACCTTTGTAGTCCGTTCTTTCGCTTCATAAACTCCAAGTTGCGGTCCCTTCGCTGCGATCATCAAGCTCCCGGACTCTTGAGAGGCTCCATGAAGTGAATGATGCATTCTTGCTAGAAATCTTCACTATCCAAGATGATCTACTTTGAGGAGTCATAAACCTAAGCTATCTCTTCACTAATTAAGGATTAGTGAAACCAACACACTAATCTATATGGCTAGTATAAAAGAGGATGATGAAGTAGGAATTTTACTCTCTTTAGTTTTCTTTTTCTCACAATCTTTCACCACATGATAAAAATCTAGCAAGCTTTTTGTGACCAAGAAGAAGATGAAGAAGTGATGAATGAATTATTGTTGAGGTTAGAAATGCATCCATGGGTTAAGAATGTCATGCTTAACCCTTATAGAGACTTAACCATGAGCTAGGGTTAAAGGTTATGTTAACAAATATCTTAGTAAATATCTAAAAGGTGGACTTTAGTCAACATGTAAAATATCTCAAGCAAAATCCACAATTTAGATTTAACTAAAATAATTAAATCTAACCATAATCCTAGCCATGGTGAGAATCTCATAAACCCTAGTTGCATGTATAACCTAGCATGTTACAATTATACATATCACATATATATAATTTTGTAACAAAAGAAAAGAATATAATAAACATATATCACATATATGTTAAATGTATCATAATGTGAGGAAAAGAAATACTTAAGTGAATATATATTAGTTAATGTAATTTAATATATCAAATATATAATTATATATTAAATTATCGAATCAACACTTTATCCGATAATCCGGCTATATGACATATAACCGACCAATATCAGATGCAACAACATATCAAATCAACACTTGATCCGATAATCCGGCTATATCACATATAACCGACCAATGTCATAAGTCGTGAGAATAGAATACGGTATCACATACACGTATCAATCTCGGTCACGCACATATCACATATGTGCTCCTACTCCGTTTTGCTTGAGCCAGGAAACCTCTGTATAGGACTCTAAAGACTCATCAATACGCCGGCAGTAGGTGATGATCATATCAAACACCCATAAGCTGCAAGCAGTCAGCTAAACGTAACAGCCACCCGGGTATTGAGCAATCAGAATATCAACAAGCAAGCCTGCACACACTCCTGTGAATCCAATCAGTAACACTACCGTACAGTCCGGTCTCTTCAGCTGATATGTCGCATATCTAGTCTAGGGGTGGTGAACGTCAGACCCCAGTAACCGATAAGTCGTGTCGATGTGAGGCTCATAACGGCTCGAGAAACTACTGATAACATTTACCAGTAGATCTCCATATCAGCCCTGGCCAGGGACTTCCGGTTATAGCCAATCGAACACAACGCAACATCAACCCCCAATACCGGGAGAGACGAACCCCTCCTATCGGTCATTGCCTCCATATGATTCGGGACTGTACTCAAAAGTCACCGTTTTGTATGATCTCATGAACGTGGTAAGGTGGAAATCAAAGCACAATGGGAATCACACAAGACTCTATGACGATCTCGGGTCTACAGACTAACCTGTACCAGTGTCACCAGAGAACTGCTATCTGACAATATGTATAATACCATCTAAGAGTTCTCGGTGAGTCCGTTCAGTGTACCCAGTCTCCACTGAGCACCCGTACACCATCTTTGATGTCAAATACCAATGGATGTGTGATCATCCATCGCCCATCATATGGGTCAAGATACGTATACGCTAGTCTACTCTGGAGTATCGATGCCCTGTCTTGATACACCCTTGACTAGGAACAATTATAAGATGTACTCGTGGACTACACTGGCCCCACTAGTATGATCTGCATCATAGTCATAGTAGTCAAGTACATATCCTAAGGGTTTTATCAACATGTGAGAGTAAATAGTAATACAATACAAGTCAACATATTTAGACAAAGTGAAACCCGATAGCATACTATCATGTCGAGCAAGAAAGTCCTCTCTATATATATCCAAGCATCCACTGTAATAGACATCATATGTACAACAATGGCCTCTAGGGCATATACATAACTAACAATCTCCCACTTGCACTAAGGCCAGCTGTTGTAGTATCTCATACCCAACATCCCGAAGAGTCTCTCAATTGTATCTGGGGTATGGCCTTCGTGAGTGGATCCGTAGTGTTGTCCTTTGTGTCAACTCTCCTGACCTCGATCTCACGGCGATCAACTATCTCCCGGATCAGGTGATACCGCCTCAAAATATGCCTGGATCTCTGATGGGACCTGGGTTCCTTGGCCAAAACCACAGCTCCATTGTTATCACAATACAAAGGTATTGGATGCTCAATGGACGGAACCACTCCAAGTTTAGTGATGAACTTCTTCATCCAGACAGCCTCTTTGGCAGCATCGTTGGCAGCGATATATTCAGCCTCTATCGTCGAGTCTGCCATGGTTTCCTATTTGGAACTCTTCCAACAAACCGCCCCTCCATTCAGGGTAAAGTCAAATCCCGAGTGCGACTTAGATTCGTCCTTATCACTTTGGAAGCTCGAATTGGTAAAGGACTCCACCTGGAGTTCTCCGTTACCATACACCAAGAACATCTCCGTAGTCCTTCTCAAGTACTTGAGAATGTTATTCACAGCTGTCCAATGACTCTCTCCAGGATCTGCTTGATACCTACTCACTACACTTAGTGAGTCTGCTACATCGGGTCTGGTACATAGTATCGCGTATATGATAGAGCCTACTACCGAAGCATAAGGTATCCCTTGAATACGAGCTCTCTCCAAATCAGTTTTGGGAGACATCTTTTTAGAGAGAGTGAGTCCAGAGATCATGGGTAAATTCCCACGCTTGGATTCTTCCATACTAAACCTCTTTAGTATGGTGTCAATATGCCTGGATTGGGACAATCCCAGTATCCGTTTAGATCTATCTCTATAGATCTTAATCCCCAAAATGCAGGAGGCATCACCTAGATCTTTCATTGAGAATCTTTGTGATAAGAAGAGCTTGACCGAGTGCAGTATAGGAACATCATTTCCTATCAAGAGTATGTCATCTACGTACAATACGAGGAAGACAACCTTACTCTCTGCCACCTTCTTGTAAATACAACGTTCATCTACGTTCTTGATGAAGTCAAACTCTTTGACTACCACATCAAAATAGATGTTCCAGCTCCGCGATGCTTGCTTTAACCCGTAGATGGATTTAAGCAGCTTGCACACCTTTCCGCTGCTCCCACTGTCTACGAAGCCCTCTGGCTGAGTCATGCACACACACTCTTCTAAATCACCATTTAGAAAGGCGGTCTTAACATCCATTTGTCAGATTTCATAGTCATGGTATGCAGTAATGGCAAGTAAAATCCAGATGGACTTAAGCATAGCCACTGGAGAAAAGGTTTCATCATAATCCACACCTGGTCGTTGATGAAAACCTTTTACAACAAGTCTAGTTTTGAAAGTCTCAACTTTTCCATCCACACCAAGTTTCTTCTTAAAGATCCATTTGCTCCCAATGGGTTTTACCCCTTCAGGAGCAACTTCCAAAGTCCATACTTTGTTGGTGTACATGGATTCCATCTCAGATTGCATTGCATCCAGCCATTTCACAGAGTCCCCACTCTTGATGGCCTGCTCGAAGCTAGTCGGGTCATCATCTTCCATGATTCAGTCCTCGCTCCCACCATCAATAAGAAAACCGTAGTATCTCTCAGGTGGATGAGAAACCCTACTAGATCGGCAGAGAGGCTGGGGTTCGTCTGGAACTACTGAATCCTTTGGTTCCACCAAATCTTCTGTCGTAGTTTGTATACCTGGAACTTCTTCCAGTTCTACCTCCTTTCCACTAATTTCCTTTGCAAGAAATTCCTTTTCTAAAAAAGTGGCATGCTGAGCAATAAACACCTTTTGTTCCTCAGAGTGGTAGAAGATATGTCATCGCGAATGCTTGGAATATCCTACAAACTTGTACAGAACAGACTTTGCCTCGAGCTTGTCCGGATTTTGCTTTTTAACATAGGCCGAGCAACCCCATATCTTAACAAAATTAAGACATAGTCTCTTTCCCTCCCATATCACATATGGAGTGGTAGGCACAGATTTGGTTGGAACTCTATTCAATAGGTATATGGCTGTCTCAAGCGCATACCCCCAAAAGAAAATAGGCAACTCAACAGTGCTCATCATAGAGCGCACCATATCTAATAGGGTGTGATTCCTCTGCTCCGATACACCGTTGTGCTATGGTGTATATGGAGGAGTAAGCTGAGAGAGAATCCCATTCTCCTCCTCGATCAGATCGAAGGATCTTAATACTTTTACCCATTTGGTTCTCGACTTCGTTCTTATATTCTTTGAATTTCTCAAAAACTTCAGACTTGTGTTTCAACAGGAACACATGTCCGTATCTTGAGAGATCGTCAGTAAATATAATGAAGTACGAGGAACCATTCCTGGCATGTGTAGACATGGGACCACATATATCACTATGTATCAGTCCCAAGAGTTCCTTAACTCTTTCTCCATGTATACTAAACGGAGTCTTGGTCATTTTGCCTTTGAGACATGAAAAGCAAGTCTCATAAGATGATAATTCGAATGGATTCAAATATCCATCCTTATGTAACTTAGCTAGTCTTGTCGCATTGATATGACTTAGTCTACAATGCCATAAGAAAGATTCGTTCATTTCTGAACTCTTCCTCTTGTATGCGTTCTGTATATTAAGAACAGTAGTTTGATTTAGAACATATATCCGATAATCTAATGAGCCTGATCCAATCAACTTTTGATTCAGGAAGATGTTCATAACATTATCCTGTACTACAAAATTATATCCTTCTTTAGTCAATAAAGAAACTGATATAAGATTGCATATCAGGGTCGGTATGTAATAGCATTCGTTCAGAACCAATGTATTACCATTTGGTAATACAAGGTGATATTCGCCAACTGCTTTGGCTGCAACATTTGCACCATTCCCTACTCTTATGGAATGATCACCCATTCCCAGTTCCCTACCTTTCTTTAACCCATGTAACATATTACATATATGGAATCCTGATCCAGTATCTAATACCCAGAACATAGAGTGAACTGAGAAACAGTTCTCGATAACAAACACACCCGAAGAAGATGAATCAACATGCTTATTCTTCGTTTGGGCGGCGTGGGAATCCAGATATTCCCCTATTTCCTGCTCAGTCTTATAACAATTATAAGAAAGAACGGAACCAACGTTATCCTACTTAGTATAACAAACGGGTTCAGTCAATACATCCATATAATTATCTTGATTAAGGACTGACATGGTCACTACCAGGAGAGAGAGAGAATAAAACACTTTAGTTTATGCTCTGAAAAGATTAGATTGGTTATTATCTTATCTAATCAGGATGGCTCCTATGTTTTTATCAAATCTTCCTTCAAATCCTAAAAGTAAGACTAGCCGGGATTAATTACACCTTACAAGATCGTCAATCTTTCAGCCAGGCCAGTGTTGGAACTTTGATAGAGGTTCCCCATACTTTCGCACGGACCTAATTAAAATAAACCTCGTTTTCCCAGAGGCATAACCCCATTAACACTTTTCTAGACACCTACTTGATCGGCTAATTGTGATGTGTAAAATTCTCCCAGGAGTAACTCTTACTCGCAGTGGGTATTAGGATCCAACTATCTCATAGAAGGTATGCAATCTCATTTCAAATTTCAACACTTAAAATTCCCGATAATATTCCGCCCGTAGCGTCCTATGACCTTGACGGAGGTCAACAAACCATAGGCTACTAGTCAAGTTCAACCCGTCATTTCCTGATTGAATTAAACCCACCTTCACGACCCTTGACGAAAGCCAACAAGGTCGTACGACTACCCTAATCCAATCACATCATAAGCTGCAGATAAGTAGTAAGTAGCTACCGCACACTACGCCTTGACGAAAGCCAACAAACGCAGCACGAATACTAAATATTTCTTATCGGAAATATCGGAGGGCTACGACAGGTTTTTCAGAAAACCTTTCGCGTGATGAACTTGATATCGTTGTAGAAACAAGTGATTTTGAAAAGGAGTGTTTTTGAGGCTTTTACTAGTTTCGCTAAAGAAGTCACTCCCGGTGAAGGGATCTCGGCTCTTTCCTTATCGAATAAGGTGCAGGATATTTCACAAATACCGCTATGCAAAGCAAGAACTATAGAAGAAATAAAAAACAAAACCGAGTGAGTTGTAGCATCTGCTAGTTTTGCTAAGGAGGTCACTCCCGGTGAAGGGATCACAGCTCTTTCCTTATCGAATGTTCTCCGCCGAAAGACGCGACCGGGACGTTAGGATGTCAGGCCTGAATTTTGAGTGTAAGTCCACGTTGCCCACCCCGGTGCTTGTGGGGAGGCGGAAAATGGAATAAAAATAGGATTTTTACTACTCTAGGCAACATGGACTAGACAAAGTCGGATCTTTGCTAAACAAAAACTAGCTAAAGCTAACTAGAAACTAGCTAAAGGGTAGAATGGTTATACCTAGGGCTTTGTGTCCTTCTCTCCTTGCTCCTTGGAGTAGTAGAAAGAGATCACCTTTGTCGTCTTCTCACGTCGAAGAAGGATCCACCCGAAAGCCTCAACCTTTGGCTTCAACTCCAAGCTAGAAGTAACTAAGGTGCTAGAAATGCTAATCCTAGAACTCTAGATGAGAGTAAAGATTATCAAGAAGAGGTTTTTCTCAAGCTCAAGTGTTTCTCAACACATTAGAGGGGAGAGCTTGAGAGAGAGGAAGAGGAGGAGAGAGAAAGCATATGATAGAATTGAGAGAAAATATGAAGCATTCTCACATATATGTGTGAATTATTATAAATTGATAATTAGTAAGATAATTGTCATGGCTTAATCAAGACATGACCATTATCATTTCATTTTTAATGCAAATTGCAAGGATCAAAGAGCATCTTCCAAATGAAATGATGATGGTCAAAGTGTCAACCTAGGTTAACAAGTCAAGAATGTCAAATGGTCAACAACCATAACCATGCACAATTATATTAAACTAATATCAATTAACCATAATACACACATAAGCTTTAGGGTTAATAAAATGACAATGGTCATTAACCCTAATCAAAGTCCTCTCCCTCTGTCTCAAACAACTGTGCATACGCACCCGTATTCGTGATCCGAGGAACACGAATACAAAGAGATAAAACTAATCCCAAATCATATACTAGGATCTGGCTTAAACCAAAGCCCGCTAGTATAAGCTGTCCGGACAGCAAACGTGCACAAGTGCGCGGATGTGAACGAACCCTGTCGCAAAACCATGCGACCTCTACTCATTTTGCCTAAAGGCGAATAGCTCTCTGAGTGGGACTCTAAAAACTCGACACTACGCTGGCAGTGGGTTTAACCACAGACCGCAAGCGGCACTAGCTGTACGTAACGGTCCCCAGGTAGATGCCGATAAGAAGACTGACGAGGTAACCCCATCTGAACTCCTACTGAGCCTGTATGTGACAGTCTCCGTACAGTCCGGTCTGTTCGTCTGATACATCGCATGGCGGGCCTAGGGGGGCGGTGAACGTCAGTCCCCTAATAGCAGTACAAGTCGTGTTGAAATGTAGCCCAGAACACACTGAGATAACACTGGAAACCTACCAGTATATCTCGCTTGCCCTGGCCAGGGACTACTTATGTAATGGCTCTCCTGGACACAGCGCGATGTCAACCCCCAATACCGGGAGAGACGAATCCTGTCTAACCGTCACTGCCTCCAAGTGCTTCGGGACTGCACCCAAAAACTACCTGTTTGCACGACTCCTTTGAGTCGTGGTAGGGTAGTAATCAAAGTGCAGTGGGAACACACTCGAGGCGAAGTGACAGTGTCAAGTCAGCGGACTAAGCTGTACTCATGTCACCTGGGAACTGATAACTGACGATAGGTATAATACCAACCAACAGTTCCCGACGAGTCCTGTCCAGTGTACTCGTAACCTAACGAGCACCCGCATACTATCTCAAGTACGACGTACTGACGGCTGTGGGACAGACCGTCTCCCACACTGGGATGAGAAGCGCATACGCTAGTGTACTCCGGAGTATCAATGCCCTGTCTCGATAGTCCAACGACCAGGGACCTGTATAAGGATGTGCTTATGGATTACCCAGCCCCCACGAGTGTGAGCGCCATCACAACGCTGGTAATCAAGCAAAGATCCTAAGGGCTCTACTAATATGTATATCAGCGATATGCTAAAAGAAACACATGCACATATTAAAGCAGAGACAAACCAAGTAGCATACTACCATTTCGAGCAAGATTGTATATACAACTGTGAATATCCCAAGCTTCCATCAAGTAATATACAAACTAGTATGATACAGTAATGGCCTCTAGGGCATATACACTAACATCGAGGGCAGATGCTAATTTGGTGCTATCCGTCCACCTCTCCGAAGATACCAACTTGATTTATGACACCATGTATCGAAGGTTTAAACGGATGCGACCGATGTAGCAGACTTCGTCAGATTCCCCCTCGTTTAGAGGTTTTTGATTGTGGGGACGCTCTTCCCTGCAGGCGCAAGCCCCTGCAGTTAATTATGCTACCGCATCGCAGTAACCAATTTCTCCTTCTCCGGATGATCACTTCGTGTCATGTGTGTTTGTTTTGTTTTTGGTTGCCCGTGGATTGTATACGGAGACTAATTTATGTTGTCGCCCGTAAGGCATGGATTAGTCCAAATCCGTATCTTCTTAGATTTAGGTTTGGGTTGAGTTTAAGGATCGTTACTCTCATTTGAGACTAAGATCAACTTAAACGTTAGGTAAGGATACGTTGATCTAATTTTAGACTAAGATCAACTTTACGGGATCATTTAGATCCAACAAGAGAGCATTTGGGCTCTATTGTTTAGTTTAGGGACATTGCGGTCGATTACCAGTTTGAGGACATAATGGTCTAAGGTTGAGGACATCATCGTCCATGGGTATATAGACCTCACAGTCCAAGGTTAAGGACCTCATAGTCCATGAGTTTAAGGACCCCACAGTCCAAGGTTAAGGACATCATAGTCCATAGGTTTAAGGACCCCGTAGTCTAGTTTAAAGACGCCATAGTCTTTGGAATGTATGGTTGTTGGGACCCATCACCTCTGTGAAGACGTTGAAAGATTACAACGACAAATATCATAGGAGTAAAGAGATGTACCCTTGAACCAATTCTGGTTGGGAGATCTGTAGTCCAATTTGGGACTAAGATCAAATGATTTATAAGCATATAGACTCAATTAATCTGAATGAGAGATTAATGGCCAACTTAGGCTCGGCCCACTCAGTTAAAATGTTAAACATTTAACAATGCTGAGCATTGATTTGAGTTCTGACAATGTTTTTTTTCTTTTATAGAATGCCGAGCATTCGTCATAGCTCTAGGGCTTTATAGAACAATTTATGTTCTCTTAGCGCACACGTGAGGAGCACGTGGCACGCTTGGCGCTTTGCGCCAGTCAAAGAGCGCAAAGTGCTTCTGCTGGGTAGCGCACACGTGAGGAGCATGTGGCGCGCTTGGCGCTAAGCGCCAGATAATGGGCGCATTGCGCCAGTTTATGAGCGCAAAGCCCTATTTTATGAGTGGCGCATACGTGAGGAGCACGTGGTGCGCTTGGCGCTAAGCGTCAGTCCATGAGCGCAAAGCGCTAGCTGTTAAGTGGCGCACACATGGGGATCACGTGATGTGCTTGGCGCTGAGCGCCAGTCCAAGAGCGCAAAGCGCAAGCTGTTAAGTGGCGCACACATGAGGAGCACGGGGTGCGCTTGGTGCTGAGCGCCAGTCCAAGAGCGCAAACCGCTAGCTGTTAAGTGGTGCATATGTGAGGAGCACGGGGTGCGCTTGGCGCTGAGCGCCATTCCAAGAGCGCAAAGCGCTAGCTGTTAACTGGCGCACACGTGAGGAGCACGGGATGCGCTTGGCGCTGAGCGCCAGATAATAGACGCATTGTGCCAGTTTATATGAGCAAAGCGCTATTTGATCAACTTTATGATCTGAGAAATAAATTCTCGTTTGTAAGAGACTGTCTCAAAATTCTAAGAACAAAAGTTTTTGTTTTATAGGAGATGTTTCAATCTCTTATTTTGATGAAAGGCTTTGCCTTTATGGATCTGTGATCCTAAGAGAGTTGACTTATTCTCCCCCCTTATTTTATAATGAGATGTCCATGATCTCCTTGTATAAAAGACATTAGTCTTATAGATCTATGATCTGTGAGAAGAATTATATTCTTCTTCTTATTTTATGATGAGATCCTCTGATCTCTTTGTGAGAGATCTTGGTCTTGTAGATCTATGATCTTAAAGAAAGAAGTGAATTCTTCCTTTTAATATGAGATAATTTCATCTCTCTGTTTATTTTTACCTTGAAGAAAATCATCTTCTTCTACCGAGAGGGTTCCTCTATATGAGACTTAAAGTCTTAGGGCCTTTATATAGGGCAAGCTGATTTGTTCAATCGGTTAAGGAGATCTTTTCTCCAATTGATTTGGAGATTTCCCCACCGTTGGATCTTTGATCCAAGCATTCCGATTTACAGAAAGCAATTTTCTTGTTTTTAACAAGATTGGAAAATCTTTTCCATACAGAATTTATTCTGTATTTTGGTGATTTTTAATCACTTTTGGATCATTGATCCAACGGTGCTCTGATTTACAGAGCATAATCTTCTTGTTTGGAAAGATTTTAAGGAATTTTTCCTTAACAGAATTTTATTCTGGTTAATTGATGATTTATCATCTTTATTGGATCTTTGATCTGACGGTGGGGAGATTTTAGTTCCAGCGCTAGCGCACCCGTGCTTTGCACGTGGTGCGCTGCTTAGAGTGCAGCGCAATTAGCGCTAGCGCACGCGTGTCTTGCACGTGGTGAGTTGCTTAAGTGCAGCGCTCTTAGTGCTAGCGCACGCGTGCCTTGCACGTGGTGCGCTACTTAGAGTGCAGCGCACTTAGCGCTAGCGCACACGTGCCTTGCACGTGGTGCGCTGCTTATAGTGCAGCGCACTTGGCGTTGCTATGAAGTGTTGCTTCATTTTAAAATTTGAATTTTGAACAAAGCTTTACTCTGATTGGGAGAAACATCGAATAAGGTGCTGGATATTCTACAAGGAATACCGCTATGCAAAGGAAAAACTAGAGCTACCCTTTTTGAAAATTTGATTCTACAATATCTTTTAGGTTTCTTTTTCTTTCATTAATCTGATTAACGAAGTCCCATCATTTATGCTTTCTAAGCATCACAGAAGAAACGAAAATACAACGTACGTTTATGCCATCCACATTCGCCACAATGTTCCGTTATGAATCGTTAGGTTACTTAACTAACGGCATACCGGGACGGGACTAGCGCGGGTGCAAAACAAAAGCAACATTTATTATATATCATATATACAATAATAAAGCATTCGCCTCAAGCATATAAAATGATCACATCACAGAATATTAGCAGGAGAAGATAACATATAAAATATTGGATATACTAGGAGGTCCGTGTTTTATTTTGAGCCTATATAAAACATGGATTCCACGGTCGCGATGAATAGCCAAACCCGCATCCCTAGACCCCTACGAGAGCAGCAAGCAACCCTACCAATTCTAAGATTAGGAGACCCGGTCTCGACTCCTCGAGATGGCTTCCCACTGGACCCTAGAACCCGGTTACTTGTGCTCCCCTTCTTGGGTCTATCCTAATGAGGAAAAGTAAATAATATACAATGATGAATTCATCCTCAACCCGGAAGTGCCCCAATAAAAGAATATTATATACATTGAATTTTACATGAATGAAAATGAAAACTCTCATCTCATATAAAACCCCCAGCTATTCAAATCACGATGATCCAATATAACATATCACAGCAACACATAACATCACATGTCATCAACGTAAGTAATTATGCGTATCCCAATTGCCGTTGGTGTATAGCAACGAAACCGGCGATACACCACATATTACACTTACGGTCGTATAAAAGAAAGTGAAAAACTACAATATTTAGAATCCACAATCACTTTAGACATCATAAACCCGAAATATCACATACTTCGCATTTCATGCCTAACAATATGAATTCCAAATATTGTATCACATTCCAGAAAAAGTTAGATGACGTTAAACATTCCGATTGAATCAACAAACATGCATAATCTCCCGAAAGCTCAACACTTGAACGTAGTTTAAAAATACTCAGTACATACCACAGTGCCAATAAATCAGCCGTAGAAAGGTCAACCAATGCCTCACCTGTGGCACCGCTGAACCACCACAAACCCTAGGGTTTAGTGGCGGTTCTGACGGTCAAAGAATCGAGTTAAGGTTTTGTTCTTCTAGAGGGTCCACCGCATCACTTGCACGATATTTGAATGTTCTTTAACTGAGGAAAAATCCAGCTCTTGGAAAATTTTCCGGCAAGGGTTAAAGTGGGTATTTGATATCCGATCGAACTTTTTAACACCGTCTAAAAAACCCGAAAACAAACTAGAATTATGAATACGAAACACTCTGAATTGCCTCTGTAAAAAGATAATATCACATGCAAATTTAGCAAAAACAAACAACACCTGAAATACCAAACCCCAGTGACTAGAACACAGTGAAAACTTGAACCCAAAACCCTATACTATGGCCGAGCACGCCGGTCCTGGAGGCAAAGTGGCCGGCCAAATTCCGAGCTCTGGTGTTCAATTTTGTACTGTGTTCATATTGTATCACATACAACATTCTGCAACTGTTTAAAAAAAATTTGACTCTCAGAAAATTTTGAAAGAAACTAGGGTTCGTATTCGGGTATTTCGGAGTTGTTTCGGTTTTGTAATCCTACACATATCCGTCTAATTCTCTAGCTAGGCTCTGATACCACTGTTGGGATACCTAGCGCGGCGGTAAGGTTTCGGGTGGTATCGTCCATGCCAAAATTAAATTTTGACGTTCTAGATAACTCTAACCATGAATCTTTAACTAAAGAATTATACGGAATCGATAAAGCAAACGACTTTACTTCTAAGTGATAGGGCTTACAACCTTTGTAATCTGTTCGTTCGCTTCATAAGATCCAAGTTGTGGTCCCTTCGCTGCGATCATCAAGCTCCCGGACTCTTGAGAGGCTCCATGAAGTGAATGATGCGTCTTTGCTAGAAGTCTTCACTATCCAAGATGATCTACTTTGAGGAGTCACAAACCCAAGCTATCTCCTCACTAATTAGGGATTAGTGAAGCTAATACACTAATTTATATGGCTAGTATAGAAGAGAATGATGAAGTAGGAATTTTACACTCTTTAGTTTTATTTTTCTCACAATTTTTCACCACATGATAAAAATCTAGCAAGCTTTTTGTGAGAAAGAAGAAGATGAAGAAGTAATGAATGAATTATTGTTGAGCTTAGAAATGCAACCATGGGTTAAGAATATCATGCTTAACCCTTGTAGAGACTTAACCATGAGCTAGGGTTAAAGGTTAGGTTAACAAATATCTTAGTAAATATATAAAGAGTGGACTTTAGTCAACATGTAAAATATCTCAAGAAAAATCCACAATTTAAATTTAACTAAAATAATTAAATCTAACCCTAATCCTAGCCATGGTGAGAATCTCATAAACCCTAGTTTCATGTATAACCTAGCATGTTACAATTATACATATCACATATATATAATTTTGTAATAAAAGAAAAGAATATAATAAACATATATCACATATATGTTAAATGTATCCTAATGTGAGAAAAAGAAATACTTAAGTGAATATATATTAGTTAATGTAATTTAATATATCAAATATATAATTATACGTAAATTATCGAATCAACACTTGATCCGATAATCCGGCTATATGACATATAACCGACTAATATCAAATTCAACAACTTATCGAATCAACACTTGTTCTGATAATCCAGATAAATCACATATAACTGACCAATGTCACAAGTCGCAAGAATAGAATACGGTATCACATACACGTATCAATCTCGGTCACGCACATATCACATATGTGCTCCTACTCCGTTTTGCTTGAGCCAAGAAACCTCTGTATAGGACTCTAAAGACTCATCAATATGCCGGCAGTAGGTGATGATCATATCAAACACCCATAAGCTGCAAGCAGTCAGCTAAACGTAACAGCCACCCGGGTATTGAGCAATCAGAATATCAACAAGCAAGCCTGCACACACTCCTGTGAATCCAATCAGTAACACTACCGTACAGTCCGGTCTCTTCAGCTGATATGTCGCATATCTAGTCTAGGGGTGGTGAACGTCAGACCCCAGTAACCGATAAGTCGTGTCGATGTGAGGCTCATAACGGGTCGAGAAACTACTGATAACATTTACCAGTAGATCTCCATATCAGCCCTGGCCAGGGACTTCCGGTTATAGCCAATCGAACACAACGCAACATCAACCCCCAATACCGGGACTCATGTTATGATATCACTGCTTATTACTCATGCATCCGTGCTTTTACCGTGATTCGACACTTACTACAGTTTTACTTTGAGCATCCGTGTGATATATATAAGCCACATGACATGACCTGATACACCACTGCTTGACCTGTTACTTGATCCTGTTACTAATACCGACAATCCTGACTTGTTGTCCCGACGGACATATCATGTTGTCTATTCAGACAAAACCCGTACCTGTTTGATCCTGTGTTGACATTGACTTGAACACATAACCTTGGGGTAAGGAGAAATCAATGATGAAACCTGACTTGTAACTCAACAGTTTGACGCTTATACCGATCAGTTCTACGGGCTAGGCCAGCCTGGGGATGATGCTGCTGACATCATTCATCTGTACATGTTCTTGTTTAATGCCTAGCGGCATGTCTCGGTTTCAGCCCGAGAATCTGGACCGTGGTCCCGGGCAAGCACGAGATACTATTGAGTTACATCGACGATTCATTAAATTGATTTCAAAGACTTGAGAGTAATTAACCCAGAAGTATAGTTTAGATTACTCACCGCACAACACATACTCTCATACACTTCACTGTTCTATATCCGTGCTTACCTGTTTATTTCATGTTACTATTTATACTCATGCCTGCACATCTCATTATATCTTGTTTACTTATTATTGTTGATATTATGACGCACTGACGTCTGGGTTTTTCATGGCCCAGATCCTCTGTCTCTTTCGCAGGCTGATCAGGAGTATTTCTGCCATCAGGCCGACCAGTGAGGATCTTGTTAGTTTAGCTTAGTTTTATTTTCGCACTTTCATTTTCTGATGTGAACCCGTATTTGGGACGTACTTTCCTGATGTTATTGTTTATTGGATTTATTTCTTCCGCATATTATTTCTTGACTCGTTTATTCTGGTTGATAGACATGTATTAGATAGTTTTATATTTTTATTGTTCTTGATATCTTATAGACAGCCGTAATGTGACTGTGGAGGGATGTTTCCTAGCCATAGGTAGCATGGTTGGCTCTGTCACGTGCCTATCTTAGCGCACTCTAGGAAGCGGGGCGTGACAGATTTTGACTTAGGCGCTGGCGCTCACGTGTTGTGCACATGGGCGTCACTTAAGAATTTAATTCTTATGATAGGTACTTATGTGCTTTACACATTGGCGTCTGTGTGAGGAGCACGTGCGGCGCCATCTAAAAGTCTAACTCTTATGTAATAAATTCTTCTATGCTTTGTACATTGGCGCCCACGTGAAGAGCACGTGAGGCGCCACCATAGGATTTAATCCTATAAAATTGGCGTTGGCGTTGGCGGTGGCGGTGGCAGCCTTGTGGAGAGCACGTGAGGCGCTGCCTCATTAAATTCCAACAGGGCTTTACACTTTTATTAGGTTAAATATTAGGGGAACAAATGCCCCTCGCTGTTGTGCTCACGTGGCTCACACGTGAGTGCAACGGTGTCACCTTTTCCACCGTTTGATCCCCTAGAGAGTTGAACTGTCCTTTCACATCTTATAAATAGGGCCTTTGGCCCTTGAGATGACTGTCGTTTCGTCATCTTTTATCTTCTTTCTTGAGAATTTAATTCTCTTCTCAGAGGTCAGATCTATGCTCAAAGAAACTCTCAGAGTTGAACTCTATTTTTTTTAAAAAATTGGCGAGGGTTATGACCATCTTTTTTAAAGAAACTCTTTTTTTTTTGTTCAGGGTTTTCTAACCCATCGACAGAGCTTGGCTCTTCTTCTTGAAATGATCTCTTGGAAATCTTTAAAAAACTTTACTTAGAAAGACCGTGGGTCTTAGAAATCTTAGGGTTTTACCATATTATTCTGATCCATAAAGGTTCTCTAGAATTTAATTCCAGTGTATTTCCCATGGGGATTTCTGGAATTTAATCCCATCATCAGAGGAATTCAACTCCAGTTTGTTCTACAGAGCTTAGCTCTGAGAAAAATCTTTTTTGAAAACGGCCACAAACACAACGCCGTATGCACTGGTATTCGGCACAGAAGCGGTACTCCCTCTCGAGATAGAGTTACCCTCTCTACGAGTGGCGGTTCACTACGAGCTAACAGACGAAGAAAATGCCCACCTTCGGCTGGAGGAACTTGATGCTCTCGACGAAACCCGGCTCATGGCGTAGCAAAATCTAGAGGCTTATAAAGCAAAGATGACGCGCTCATATGAGAGGTTGACTAGGCCGAGAACATTCTGCCAAGGGGAACTCGTGCTAGTGGTCAAAAGACCTATGAACCCTAATCGTGCCAAGCGGGAGAAATTCGAGCCGAACTATGAAGGCCCATATATCATGGACAGTTTACCAGGGTGATGTCTATCTACTCATGGACATGCATGGTGAAAGACCTTTCAGGCCAATAAACGGTCGCTTCTTGAAAAAATATTATGCCTGACGAGTCACGGCCTTGGTCAACGATAGATGACGACGCCTATGTCCGCTCGCTATCTTCCTAAGCCCAAACTCTATAAGTAGTAACCGGCTATGGACCGAAATGTCCTTAAACTAACGACGGACCACTATGTCCTAAAACTGGCTGTTGACCGAAATGTCAATAAATTACTACGGACCGCAGCATCCCAAGGCTGACACAAAAAAAAATAATTAAAAAAAAAGAAGAAAACGGTATGTCCATAAGCGAAATGGGCACGGATGAAAACCCGAAAGGGCTCCGTGAGTAAAAACAGCAGGACTGCCGGCGAGTTTTGTGAAAACCCGAAAGGGCGCAACCTCGTTAAAAGACACTTGTAAGGTCCTCTCGATCTTGTGAGGAGAAACCACCTGCGTGAGATCCTTACAACTCACAAGAGAGCAACACACTTAGGGATCCCCACGATTCCTAGGGAGAAAACACACTTACGAGATCTTCACGACTCGTAAGGAGAATTCCCCTTTGAGACCCTCACGGCTCATAGGATTCAAAAGCCTTAAGCTACAGGGATCTGAACCTGTTCTTAAGCAGTCATACACCCTGATTTTGCCCTACAAGCGGTTCAATATTGACCCTTGTATACAATCCACAGACGCAAATATGCATTTCCCTAACAAAGTCCCACCAGCGACTTGGGATATGTCTACACGGTGAACAACCCTTGTAAGTCCTCGCGACTTATAGGAAGAAAATACTCTTGTAAGATCCTTACGACTTATTAGAGACCATACACTTAAGACTCCTCACGATTCTTAAGGAGAAAATGCACCTACGAGATCCTCACGACTCGTAGGGAGAAATACCTTTATGAGACCCTTATGGCTCGTAAAGTTAAAAGCCTTAGTCGACAGGATCCTAACCCTGTTCACTAAGCCAGCTTTGTTCGACATCGACAGAGGCAAATGATGATTTGCTCCTGGAAATATTCTGGTTGTAGCGATGCTGATGCCGAAATCGGTGTCAAATCCCAAATTCACAGTGAAAAGCCAGCGAGCCACAAATGCATACGAAATAACCGAAATGATGAGCAACTTGCAACAAAAATCAGCAAGTAAAAATGTATGCATACAAAATAGCCGAAATGATTGGGCAAATCGCAATAAAAAGCAGCGAGTAAATAAAAACAAATAGCCGAAATGATTGGGCACCGCGAGAAATAGCCGAAATGATTGGGCAATCGCGACTTTCGCGATATAAAAGCTGAAATGATAGAGCATCCGGAAAGAAAAAACGTATAAAATGAAATTTTTTGCCCTAAAGGTGAGATTACATCGATCCATGTATACAATCCAGGGGCACAAACAAAAAGGAAACCATACCTTCCCCTTAGGCTTCATCCTAAAGAGAGCAAAGTCTCGACGGTTCACAAATAGCCTGGAGATCATCTCAACATTCCTCTCATTACAGCAGACGCAGCATCAGCAAAGCGGAACCACGGCAACTCCCAGTTCCATGACTCGGCGGTGCACAGACAACCGAGAGTCAACCCCCGACTCCGTGAAATGCGGATAAAGTCAAGTCTACCTGGTCCTTGCGGAACACGGCCTATGTCAATCCTGACCCCGTGGGAAGCATCCAGAGCAAATCCTGGTCTAGTAGAACACGGCCTATGTCAATCCTGACCTCGTGGGAAACGTCCAGAGTGGATCCTGGTCCTTGCGGAACACGGCTATGTCAATCCTGACCGTGTGGGAAGCATCCAGAGCAAATCCTGGTCTAGTGGAACACGGCCTATGTCAATCCTGACCCCGTGGGAAGCGTCCAGAGCGGAACCTGGTCCTTACGGAACACGGCTATGTCAATCCTGACCCCGTGGGAAGCATCCAGAGCAAATCCTGGTCTAGTGGAACACGGCCTATGTCAATCCTGACCCCGTGGGAAGCGTCTAGAGCGGAACCTGGTCCTTGCGGAACACGGCCTATGTCAATCCTGACCCCGTGGGAAGCATCCAGAGCAAATCCTGGTCTAGTGGAACACGGCCTATATCAATTCTGCCCTCGTGGGAAGCGTCCAGAGCGGAACCTGGTCCTTGAGGAACACGGCTATGTCAATCCTGACCCCGTGGGAAGCATCCCGAGCAAATCCTGGTCTAGTAGAACACGGCCTATGTCAATCCTAACCCCGTGGGAAGCGTCCAGAGCGGATCCTGATCCTTACGGAACATGGCTAATGTCAATCCTGACCCCGTGGGAAGCGTCCAGAGCGGAACCTGGTCCTTGCGGAACACGTCTATGTCAATCCTGACCCCGTGGAAAGCATCCAGAGCAAATCCTGGTCTAGTGGAACACGGCCTATATCAATCCTGACCCGTGGGAAGCATCCAGAGCAGATCCTGGTCCTTGCGAAACACGGCTAATGTCAATCCTGACCCCGTGGGAAGCGTCCAGAGCGGAACCTGATCCTTGCGGAACACGGCTATATCAATCATAACCTCATGGGAAGCATCCAGAGCAAATCTTAGTCTAGTGGAACACGGCCTATGTCAATCCTGACCCCGTGGGAAGCATCCAGAGCGAATCCTGGTCCTTGCGGAACACGGCTAATGTCAATCCTGACCCTGTAGGAAGCGTCCAGAGCAGAACCTGGTCCTTGCGAAACACGGCTATATCAATCCTGACCCCGTGGGAAGCATCCAGAGCAAATCCTGGTCTAGTAGAACACGGCTTATGTTAATCCTGACCCCGTGGGAAGCATCCAGAGCAGATCCTTGTCCTTACAGAACACGGCTATGTCAATCCTGACCCCGTGGGAAGCGTCCAGAGCGGAGCCTGGTCCTTGCGGAACACGGCTAATGTCAACCCTGACCCCATGGGAAGCATCCAGAGCAAATCCTGGTCCCGTGGAACACGGCTAAAGTCAATCTTGACCCCGTGGGAAACACCCAGAGCAACTCCTGACTCCGCGAAATGCGGATAATTTCAATCTCATCAAGCACTTACGGGTCCTCTCGACTCACAAGGAAGAAAACTCTCTTGTGAGATCCTTACGACTCCCAAGAGAAAACACACTTAGGAATCCTCACGATTCCTGAGGAGAAAATACACCTACGAGATCCTCTCGACTCGTAAGGAGAAAAGTCTTTATGAGACCCTCACGGCTCATAAAGTTGAAAAGCCTTAAGCAGCAGATCTGAACCTGCTTCCTAAGCCATCACTACCTTTCAAAGAATTCAAGACGGAATGTTCTCTATCATTTACAGGCTACGCTTACTAAGGTAACATGCCGGCAACAAAGAAAAGAGAAGAAAGCATAAGATAAACACATGGAAATGGAAAAGCTTGCCATTTATACTTCAGAAAATTCTTACATCGGTAAAAGCGGTAAACAAAAACGCCATCAAAATGTTTACAAAGGCAGGACATCAAATCCAGGACATGGATTGAGAAATTCAAATGTAAGGCCATCCAGAATTTTTCGGGCCTCTCGGACCATCTTCATGTGCATCCTCTCACGATCACAAGCGTCAGGATCCCCGCCGACGTTCTCCACCCTTCGAGAAGCAGCGAGTATCGCCGCTTGTTGAAAAGCTTGATGCAGGATATCAACAAGGTGGTCTCGCCTTTTCTTTGAGATTAAGCCCATCAGATACACCAAATGCACCTTATCTTCAGTATCGTCCAATGCTTTAAGTGGCATGCCAGTATAGAATAGAGGAAGTGCTCCCCAGATCGCTCCCACAATAAGTTTCAAAAGAGAGGAACGACGAGGAAGCAATCGACCATTATATGCATCAAAGCGACCCATAATTTCTGTGCACTGGGCGTTTGTGAATTCTCGGTCTTGGGAACGGCCGAGTGAGCGGATATCTCCTTAAGAAATAATCTCATCGAGATCATATAAATGAACAGCCATAGTGCCTGAAAAGAAACATCATTAAAAGATCAATAATAAGGAAAATCAGACATTGGGATTTAAACAAGTTCTCGGGAAGACAAGTTCTGTCTGGCGACAAACAAATTCAAATTTGTGCGATTAAGGAAGAAAACACTCGAAAGAATTCCATTTAAGCCTCTCAAGCCAAGGAGTAAACCTCCCTTAAGAGCAAAGCTCTTCAGAAGAAATGACAACTGCAATAATTAATAGGGGAATAAAATTCCCCAAAAATGCTAAAGAGCAATGCTCTGTAGAGAAGATGACATGATCCATCAAGAAACCCTGAAAGCTGCAGAAGTAAAAACTTCGAAGTCTTTAAGATCTGTAAAAATGAATTCTAAAAATTCTTCATCAACAAGTCGAAAGAAACCCTAAAAAGTTTTTCTTTTTCGGATCCATGATCCAAATAGAGCAAAGATCTGATAACGAATTCGAATCTTACCAGAAAGGAAAAGATCTGACAGAGTTTTGATTCTTAAGAGATTTCTTAAAGAAGAGAGCAATGCTCCAAAGGAGAAATAATTCTCAGAAAAAAAGATGAACAATGGTCATTTCAGAGGGCCAAAGGCCCTATTTATAGGCGTTGAAAACCGTTTCAACTCCCAAAAAGTTGATCCAACGGTGGAGATGCTGCTACCATTGCACTCGCGTGTGGACCACATAAGCGTAACGGTGGGGGGCATTTGTTTCCCCAATCAGAGCAAAGATTTGTTCAAGTTCCGATATTTGAAATGAAACAACGCTTCGTGAAAAGCGTTCGCATTAAATGCGCCAGCACTAAGAGTCAAAGACTCTGAAACGGCGCTCACGTGCAAAGAACGAGAGCTCTAAACTCTAAGGGCGCTAAGCGCTAGAAGCGCTTCATTCTCGCAAGGATTACTTGCGCCTGTTTATAGCGCATATGCACCTGACAGAAAAAGAACAAAAGAATTAAAATAAGAGGAACACTTGACAGACAATGACAAAAAGGAAGAAAACACTTAATTAAACATTTTATTGCAATGGAAATAGATCGCCAAACATGGGATCAAAAGTACAGGGATTTACAAACATATAGATAAAATTATCTAGTTCCCTCTCTGTCTTTTCCACCATGTCAAAGCGACGATCTTCGCGAGGAGTAGCTACCCAACGATTAGCACCGCATTCACCAGGGAAAGCAGAGATGACGGCCCGATGAGCCCGTATTTAGCTCAGCAACTGAACAGAGCAATCTCTCAGGGCTTTGGTGATCAAGTGCGCCTCGAAGAAGCACTCGATCTTGTCTTCAGCGGCATCGAGCATCACTGGGGTCATCTCCGCCTGAGGAGGGGGAATATCAGCGAGCACGGACATGAGGATCATCCGAAGCCAAATAGAGTTGGGAGGGAGAGGAGATCCCACACGAGTCAAGAGCTCATGCAGCGCGGCGTCACATTGGTCATCCGTAAGAGCAGGATTCACCAAGCGCACAGCGAAGCGAGGAACAATGTCCTGAATGGGCACCTCCCAGGGTTGTCGATGAGCATGTGGGCGGTTACAAGCCATAATTAAGATGGTTCTCTGAAAATGAGAAAAGAAAGAAGCATTACTTTAGATTATAAAGACTAGGCACAGAAAATTTTGTGCATAATGGAGCTATTTCCAAGATCTGGAAAATGTAAGTTCTGGGGAATATAACTTTAACTTAAAAGGAAGGTGAAAAGACACCTCCAACAATAAAAGCAACGCTTCATAGCAGCGCCAAGTGCGCTGCGCCCTAAACAGCGCACCACGTGTACGATAGCGCTAGGTGTGCTGCGCTCTAAGCAGCGCAACACGTGCAAAGCACGGGTGCGCTAGAGCTAGGTGCGTTGCGCTCTAAGCAGCGCACCATGTGCAAAGCATGGGTGCGCTAACACTAAATGCGCTGCACTCTAAGCAGCGCACCACGTGCAAAGCACGGGTGCGCAGCGCTGGAACTAAAAGCTCCCCACCGTCGAATCAAAGATCCAATAATAATGATGAACCATTAATTAACCAGAAGTAAAATCTGTTAAGGGAAGATTTCTCAAAATCTTTCCAAACAACAAGATTGTGCTCTGTAAATCAGAGCACCGTTGGATCAATGATCCAATGGTAATTAAAAATCACCAAAAAATCAATGATCCAATGGTAATTAAAAATCACCAAAACACAGAATAAATTCTGTATGGAAATATTTCCCAATCTTTGTTAAAAAAACAAGAAGCTTGTCTTCTGTAAACCAGAAGCCCTTGGATCAAAGATCCAACGATGGGAAATTCCCCAAATCAATTGGAGAAAAGATCTCCTTAACGAATTGAACTAATCAGCTTGCCCTATATAAAGGCCCCCAGACTTCAAGTCTCATACAGAGAAACCTCCCCATAAATTTTGAGAAATTCAAAGACAACGGTATGGTTGAGGTCACCCTAGGGCCACCACGGGAGGCATCACTAAAGCAGCCGATGATGTATGTTGCAGTAGATCCGAAGGCCGAGCCTGATTTGGACAAAGATGCTCCTCTATCGGAGGTCGTGAGGAGATCTATTCATACGACTAAAACTGAAAGAAAGCGCAAAAACCATGCAGCAAAGGAGCGTCAGGCTAAACTGGCTGCAGGCACGGGTTCAAGTGATGCTCGAGCCTCTGACGTTCCCATGGCGGACGTTCCTTCTGTTGGATATATATGCCCTAGAGGCCTTCATTGTATAGGATGCTAGGGATATGTATGTACATAACAATCTTGCTTGATATGATAGTACGCTATTTGGTTTGACTTTATCTTAACGTGTGATATATTTTACTTTGTATTTATAAACATGTTGATAAAGCCCATAGGGTGTTTGCCTGACTACCGGCGTTGTGATGGCAGTCATACTTGTGGGAGATGGATAGTCAATAGGCACATCCTTAAATTTCCCTGGTCGCAGAAGTATCGAGACTGGGCATCGATGCTCCAGAGTAGACTAGTGTATACATATCTAGACCCTGACGAGGGGCGATGGATTGGTCCTGCAGCCATTGGTGATGTGCACCTAAGATTGTATACAGATGCTCACTGAGAGTGAGAACACCGGACAGGACTCGCAGAGAACAGACTGAATGGTATTATACCTAACGTCAGGTAGCAGTTCTCAGGTGACATGTGTGCAGATAGTCTGTTGACTTAAGGTCATCATTTGTCTCGTGTGAGTTCCCACTGTACTTTGATTACTACCCTACCACAGCTCAAAGGAGTCGTGCAAACAGGTTTTAGTTGGGTACAGTCCCGAGCCACGTGGAGGCAGTGAGCGACTGTTAGAGATTCGTCTCTCCCGGTATAGGGAGTTGATATCGCACTGTGATCGGTTGGTCATTACCATAAGTCCCTGGCCAGGGCTGATTGAGAATTACTGGTGGACTGATCAGTAGATTCTCGGATGGTATTGAGCCATACCGGCATGACTTGTACGGTTATTAGGGGTCTGACGTTTACCACCTCCCTAGACCATACATGCGATACTCTTAGACGAACAGACCGGACTGCGCGGATATTGTCACGGACAGGCTCAGTAGGAGTTCGGATAGGTTTCCTCATCGGCCTTCTTATCGACATCTACCTGGGGACCGTTACGTACAGCTAGTGCCGCTTGCGGTCTGTGGTTAAACCCACTGCCGGCATAGTAGTCGAGTCTTTAGAGTCCCACTCAGAGGGTTTTCCTGCTCCAGGCGAAACGATATAGAGGTCGTATGGTTTTACCACAAGGGTCGGACGCATACGTGTGTTTATGCACGTACGACGTTCGGACAGTTTTTACTAGCTGGCTTTGGTTTAAGCCAGATTCTAGTATCGGGTTATTGGATTTATACAGTCTAAAGTTTTTCCGTGTTTTCACGGATAGGAGGGGCGTTCTCGTAATTTTGCGGGAAGCTTCTAGAAGTATGGTGACTTGAGGGTTTAGGTGGCATTTTCATTAAATGCATTTGTGACTCATTTGTGTGATTCATCCATATCATTAATGCATCATTAAATGGTTAATGACTCATATAGTGAATCACACATATAGAATTAATGAAGCATGATGATTAATCATATTTATTCATTTATTTGATAAAACATTATGCTTCATATATTCAAGTGAGAAACATTTTCATTATCATTATCATGTTCACCTTCTCTCTCCTCAAGCTCACTCTCTCTTCAAACCCTAATCCTACCACTCATGTGTTGAGATCAAGGATTAGAATAGACTAATTAATCCATAACCTCACTCTATATCACCTAGGTTCCTTTGATTAGCAACTAAAGAAACTTACTTACCTCAAGATTAGAGGTGAAGCTTGGAATAGAAGCTCTCGGGTGGATCATCTATCACGTAGAGGAGGCCGAGTTGGACGTAGAGAACGAAAAGACGAAGGAAAAGGTTCACTAGGTATAATCGCTTCTCATAGTAGTTAACAACTTCTATGTATTTGTTAGTTATCGTTTAGTAAAGATTCTTCGGTTAGTCGATGTTTGCATATAGAACAAGATTGTTTTTCATATTTCCGCCTCCCCGCAACTCGTGGGGTGTTGTACATCGACTTACAGTGGTATCAGAGCCTCTCTAAACAATAATTAACTTATTAGCAAAGTCGTAAGAATTTCGAACGCAAAACGAACCGGAAAAAATATCGTCTTCACATAGTTTCTGTCGAATTTAAATCAAGGTCTAAAAATTTTTCAGGGGCCTCTAAAAATACAAGCAGGGAAACCTAAGAACACTGGAGAAATTTGGGTGCATGAATCGGCCAAACAGTCGCGGAACCGCGGCCGATCCCACCGATCCGCCGCAGATCCGCGGCCGAGTTGAGCCCAATTCACCCCAAATCTCCTCAGTAACTCTTTTGTGAATATTTTGTCTTTTCCGGAATGTTTATTTTCTGCTCAAGTCTCAGGTGCACAAAGAAGTTTTGAAGTATAATCTAATGTGTTTGATCGATCGAAATTATACGATGTTTGCTAATTAGATTATATCTGTGAACTGTATAATGTGTTCGTAAACCTCCCCTAACTGCTAGTATGTCGGTTGGCTGGGGGTTGCACATTTCTATAATGTTTTAACTGTTTGTGATTATGAACTTAATTGGATTGTTGTGATGATTAGCCGGGGTTTGAGATGGGTTATTATATTCATTCATTCGATATAATTGTAATATATTGTAATATTATTTTGCGGGGCACATCCAGGTTGCGGTTATAGCCACCGTTGTATTATTTCTTTTTACTGTTTTTGCTCCTAGGATAGACCTAAGGTGGGGTGCACAAACTACCGGTTACTTTGAAGTGTTTAGTGGCTTACTCACGTTGTTGAGGGAGACCGCTTCACTTCGGGTACTTGGCGGGTAGTTTGCCGTACCCGTAGGGGTCTAGGGTGGGGTAAGGGCTATTCATCATAACTGTGTAATCCGTCTTTCGTTGCAGGCTCAAAAGAAACGCGGATTGCTCGCATATCCAATAATTTTCATTTGTGATCTGGAATGCATATTATTGCGTCTGACGAATGTACAATATCTATATATGATAGCTATTTAGACGTCACTTATGTTTTATACCCGCGCTAGCCCAGCCCCCGCTCTGCTGTTAGTTACGTAACCTAACGGGTGATGACGGGACCCAGTGGCGAATGCGGATGGCATAAGAGGACGTTATATTTTCGTTGTTTTCTGCAATGATAGGTTAATGATGGGACGCATTATCATTAATGCAAAGAAAATAAAACCTAAACTTTATCGTTGAAACAATTTCAAAACCACTCGGTTTTCTTCAAAAAGCAAATTTTAAATGCGGAGCTTAAACCACTCCTTTTAAAAAGAGCTATCTTGGTTCCTTCGATCATATCAAGTTCACTACGTTAACGGTTTTTTGCCAAAAACCAGCCGTAACCCTCTGTCGTTTCAAATAAAACAGCACACCGTATTCATGCTATGTTTGTTGGCCTATGTCAAGGCATAGTGGATGGTAGCAATGTGTTGCTTTTTTGTTGCATAGATAGATGCATTAGTTTAGGACAGTCGTATAGCCTTGTTGGCCTACGTCAAGGGCGAGTACAGATGGATCTAAATTAATCAGGACAACGACGGATAGAACTTGACTTGCGTCTTATGATTTGTTGGCCTACGTCAAGGTCATAAGAGCTTGGGGTAAAAATCACATCGGGAGTTTCAAACATAAAGGAAACTTGCAGATTTAGCTTACCTTCTGGAGTGTGGTGACTAGAGTGGCTTCCATCTAGAGCATCATACAATGATAGTTGGATCCCGATCCCACTGATGAGTAGGATTACTCTCGGGAAATTTTCTCACTTAACAATCAATGCTATAAACCAAGTAGGTGTCCAGAAAGGAGTTAGAGGGGTTGCGCCTCCAGGGAAAAGAGATTATTTAATTAAGGAACTTCGCAAAAGCGTTGGAAAACCTCCCTCAAAGTACCAACACTGGCCTGGCTGAAAGGTTAAGCAAGTATTGTGACGTGTGATTAAATCCTGACTAATTCTTCTTTTAGGTTTTGAAGAAGGATTTGAGGAAACAGTGGGAGCCATCATGTTTAGATAAATTAATAAACCAATCTAAACTTGCAAGAGCATATGCTGAGTGTTTCTTTTCTCTCTCTCTAACAGCTACCATGACAGGACTAAAACTATTACTTGAAAAAAATATACTGACCGGGCAAAACTATAAAGATTGGCTAAGGAACGTCAACATTGCACTGACTTATGACAAAATAGCATATGTTACCACCGTTGTTCCTCCCCTTATCCCAGGACCAGATTCCTCAGTTGCGGACAAGGAGGTTCGCAAAACCTGGGATCTAGACTATGAGAGAGCTAAGTGTATCGTGCTGGCGTCCATGAACAATGAACTCCAGAAACAGCACGAGAGTATGGATATTATATCCATCTTTCTCCATTGCAAGGAATTGTATGGGGAGCACTCCCATATCGCGAGGTACGAGACCTCAAGGAAACTCTTCAAGATGAGGTTAGCTCCAGGATCACCTGTAGGAGAGCACGTACTGAAAATGATCAGCCTCATTGAGGAACTCGCAAACTTGGGATGCGTGCTAGAGAATGATTTGTATATCGACTTGATTTTGCAGTCCCTTCCCCACACCTTCTCTCAGTTCGTGCTGAGCTTCAACATGCACGAAATGGAAGCAGATCTTCCAAAGCTCCTCAACATGTTGAGGGTAGCAGAGACCTCCTTGAAAAAGGAGAAGGTGTAACATTTTCAAAAATATAAAATATTAATTTTGGGAATTTTTATAATTTAATATTATTTTATTGATTATTTTAATATTAAATGCAAATAAATAGGAAAAATGTTAGAAAAAATTATGAAAAATTATGGAAAATTCCAAAATAGGGTAAATTAGTGGATTATGACATTTTTAAGTTTTTGTGATTAGTTTGACACTAAATTAGTGCTAATCGCGATTAAAATCGCAAATCGGGTTTTTCGGCAATTTTGTGCAAAACTTGCACATATCACATTTTATACACTTGTGCATTTTCTAGCCATGGTTTTCATTTGGGTTACTATTCTTGTGAGAAGGTTTGGATTAAAAAGAAAAGGGAAAAAGAAAAGAAAAGAGAAAAGGAAATGATGAGGGTAGGTGAGAGAGAGAGGTGGACCTTTGACCTTGTACCCTTGGCCATACCCCTTCATTCCTCATCATTTTTCCCTCCCTCTTCTTCCTCTAGCTGCTGCTGCTGCCCCTTCCTCATCTTCTCCCTCCCCTCTTCAACTCCCCACTTCATCTCATAAAACACCTCAAAACCACATGTCCATTTCATTAAAATTGTGCAAAATCCCTAGATCTACACATGGAGCTAAAGAAGCAAGGATTTTGGCCACTAGGGGCAACTCAAGAATTTTCTTGAGTTGCCAATTGAGGTAATTTCTGAACCATTATCTTAGTTTTAGCATTTCCTATACCCCTATGCAAGTTTTGAATCGATATCGGGTGAATTGTGGATTTTTGGAAAAACTAGTTAGGGTTTGAGGGAATTGTGAGTTGTGATGGGGAATTTGAGTTCAGTGGAGACCATGAGGACACCCTAGTGTTTGAATTGAAACCCAAAACCTGAAGCAAACACCAGAATACGGATTTTAGAAACCAATATCGGGGAAAAACTGGAATCTGTCACTGTTAAATAGAATCTGCTAACACCCCGAGACCCTTAAAATAATATTGAGTGGAAATTGAGATGTGCGGGCACCATAGAGGCAACACCCCAAACCCTAGATCCCCACTCCACCTTGAGGCCGCCAAAACCTCCTTTCTAGCCGCAATTTGCGGCCAGACCAGTGAGGAATTTCCTCGTTTTCTGTGCACAGCCCCAGCTCCTCTAGTGTTGACCCAGGGTACTTCTAGTTTTGACAGATTCTATCTAGGGTGAAATCTGGGACATATATCCTAAGTTGCTATTTTGGATTCGTGTTTCCGTATTCCGTATTTTCATTTCTGAAATGGTGGAATGTGTTTTGCCTCGACTATTTGTCGTTTATACGACGATATAGAGGATTTATGGATGGTTTTGAAGGCGTGCCATAGGTTCTCACCTATAGGCCCCCTTATCGTATCGTTTTGGATTGCATGCGCCGTTTTAGTTTGGATGTGGTTTTAATGCGCATATACGATATTTGATGTGTAGGTACCCATGAAGACTTCGGGACGACAAGCAAATGCGTGGTGATGTCCGCAAATGATGATACAGGTGAGTAGATTATATCTACAGGGGGAAGTCGGGTGGATGGCGTATAGCACCCCCGCAGTCCGTAGATAGATTATTATGTAGTTATGGTGACATTAGGTGTATTATGGATAGTATAGGGTTAGAAGTGACTAGTGTAGTTCATAGTCGCGAACCCTAGGATAGAATTACACCTATACACACACACCTTTGCTTATCACTTGTACTTGCACTGTGATTGATGTTATGTGATGACTTGGAGGTGAGTCGATGATGTGGGCTTGGTGCCCTGGGATCGGTGATTTGATACGATTCATATGTGGGATATGACTTGTGATTCTTGCGGGCTTGGGATATGTGTTTACCCCCGCATGCATACTTACTGATGTTACCGTTTGTACTAGACATAGAGTGGTACTCTAGACTATATGATCTGATGATGGTGATATCTGTTATGTGATGAGACAGTGAGATGTTGACCCCTACCTAGCTATGGAGATGCCGTACGATGATTTACCGTACGTGCCGATATTGATGATAGATCCGCACTCATAACTCGAGGATATCTTATGATATGACATTGAGGCGAGATCACCGACTATATATCTTTATATATATACCGACTCAGATTTAGGTGGTTTCCACACTTACCCCTCCTGATTGACCTGATACTTAGGTGTAGTTTGCATAGTAGATACTTCACTGTGATGTTGACTACTAGATTTCTGCATCTTCGTGCTATTCATATTGCTGGCATATGTTCATTGCTATATTATTATCATGCTGTTAGGACACCAGCACCATTATCGATGATGCGTATGTTCCACGTACACTATTTGCCGGCTCACACACTTCATCATCGATATTGCCATGCCACTACACTATAGTACTATTGCATTCATGAGATGATTCTTCCTTCGATTTATGCACATTACTATTCCATGTTGCATGATTCCCGATATGATTACCTTTCCTTATATGTCGCATACATCATGGATTGATTGCATAGCACATCGCATTGGATTTACTTCCTGATGTTGGATTTTCATGTGATTCCTGGATTTGGGAACCGTAGCCTTTTCGAATAAGTAACCATTTAAAAACCCGGTTCCCTTGATATGATATTTGGGGCGTCGCCCCGTGTTTTCTCGGTGCTAGAGGATGCATTGAGAGAGGGATGACCCGGACTGACGGATTCCCGATATATACTTTGATATAGGGCATGATCCGGAATGACGGATGCCCGATGGATTGATATAGGGCATGATCCGGAATGACGGATGCCCGATGCATTGAGAGAGGGATGACCCGGACTGACGGATTCCCGATATATATACTTTGATATAGGGCATGATCCGGAATGACGGATGCCCGATGGATTGATATAGGGCATGATCCGGAATGACGGATGCCCGATGCATTGAGAGAGGGATGACCCGGACTGACGGATTCCCGATATGTACTTTGATGTAGGGCATGATCCGGAATGACGGATGCCCGATACAGGAGGATTTATGTGTCGATGCTAGGCACGGGTTTCATGATGTTTTTCCATGATTTTGTTTATATCCTCACATTGCATACATGATGCTTATTGTCATTGGGTGACGGGTGGACGGGTTCCACATACATACAGACATGGATTATATACAGACTTGGATCATAGACAGACTGGTTTTACATTGATCATACTTTATTTGTATATATAATAGGGTACGAGGACGCTGTTATATATACCCTTACACCAATATTAGTGGTATGGGACGCTAATATATGTGTATTGATATCATTGATATTTCATCATATTTACTTCATGCAGACATACCTTATACTGATGACATGTTACTACCTGAGTACCTGGCACTACATACGTGATTAGATGTTACCTTGCCACCTTGTTACACTCAGATGTACTCTTGTGGATTATATTATTGATCGTTGACTTAGGTTTATGTCTTGCATTCGGTTTCTACTTGTAGATGTTTCTATTCACGAGTTGGCAACTCACCCCCGTTGTGCCACAGTTCTTGCAGGTTTTGCCGTACAGGTCCTATTGCGGCATTTCTGGCACACTACCTTCTTGCGGGTGATTTGCTTTGGTAGGTGGATTCTTTCGTATCATGAATCACCATTGTATTTATTTATTTCATTGTATCTAGAATTTGTCCATCAACCAAAACTTGTATATTCTTTCAGACTTAGAGACAGTGTTGTATTATTTCGACCTTAGAGTCGCGCTTAGTAGTATTGCGGTTTTCTTGCTGCTTTTGAGCTTTCTTTGGATTTGATCCTCGCCACTTGGCGTTGTATACTATCATATCATTGCGTGGTTGTGACCGTCGATTGACGAAGAGCTAGCTCCCGCTTGGGGATGCCTTTATCATTGCATATATATCGTTATTCTTGTTTTACCCCATTCGGGGCCATTTTTACAAAAGAAACTCTGCCGAAATTTCTGGAAAAGATTGTACTGTTTTTTTAAAATGCACATTCGGCTTAGTTATTTAAAAACCTTGATTTCAAACATGTTTTCTTCACTTCTTTAAAACCAGTTTCTTTACTTATTCTTCAAAATGGTTTTAGATTTCTGGGCTTTTGGCTTACTTGAATCAGATGGAGTCCTATAGGCTTCATATGGTTCAAGGGCCAGTCACGTGCTCTTTCGGGTCGTGACAAAGTTGGTATCAGAGCGCTAGGTTGACCTTGGTTCGAGTCTGAGTTTGACTATGTGGAGCCTAGGGCGTTGTTTATATACGGAACTTAGGCTTGACCTTACGGAACTTAGACTTGGTCGAGGGGGTATTCGACCCGAACTTTCGTCGTTTTAGGATGACCCTTGGTTGATGGATTAGGTGACTAAAGTAAAGTGACGTACCGTTGGTATGTTCCGCGGCATACTTACGACACGCCACTCCGCTTAAGGAACCTTAGGATGTACATACTTTCGAGATTTGTGATTCTCTTCATATCCAGGATTATACGTCCATTTGAGATCCCCGATTCTATTAGCTTCATGATCATACCTCCATTGTTGTTGTTCCTTCCTATGATCATGTGTCCACTTTGGATCTGTTGCTTCCTTTCTTGCCATCGATGTGCTCTCTTTGATACTCGATTGAGATTCCTGTCACCATGTTTGAGCGCAGTTTGGGCTGCTGCTAGGGTTACGGTCGGTGTGAGCTCGTTTGGTACGAGGGCCGACCTTTGTGTTTTCTGGTGACATGGGAACGTCTCGAGTTAGTATTGGTGATTGTGACCTCTAGTGGAGGCGAGAGCTTGGTCTTGCACCGGATGATCGGGCCTTTGTTAGAGCTGCCAGTTGAGAGAGGACTGTTGATGTACAGCATACCTCAGCGATTGTGATGTCGCCTATCGTGTAGACAGATGGACCAGCTGTTGCTGAGATTGACAGGATGTTGCTTTCGGAGCGTACGAGCTGAGACTGCCGGAGCTTTCGGGCAGTCATGCGACTGATGATAGCTAGTCTACCCGATTTGAGAGACGAAGGTGATTCGTCCGATTTTGCGCCAGAGCGGACCCAGATGAGTTGAAGATTTCCAGTGTGGAGAGTCTTACTCAGATCTAGAGCAGATCGACTCAGAGATGACCGCTTATGTGTTGCCTTTCCTGGAGGATTGAGGCGTTGTTCGGCGTACAGGCGTATGAGCCAGTTGCTGCTGCAAATGATGAGATATCGCCCAGGTGATTGGAGCTACTGCAGCATGAGCATGTTCTTAGAGAGATGATAGCGAGTTGCTAGTCACCGAGGATGGATGACTAGGACGTGTGGTGAGTTCGCTTACCCCGATGCGAGGTCATCAGGTGGATTGATTCCAGCTAGAGACGACTTCACGCAGGTTCGTGAGAGTCGATAGAGACGATCGAATGTCAGGAGCCTATTTTCCAAGTTTAAAGTATACGGAAAGACATGCAGGTGATTCTATGGACCCTCTAGAAGAATGAAACCCTAACTCGACTTAATGACCGTGTGACAGCCTTTGAACCTTAGGGTTTACGGCGGTTCCGCGGCGCCATTAGTGAGGCTTGGGTTTGCCCTTCTACGGCTGGACCACCGACGCTGTGGCATGTACTCGATACTATTAAACTGTACCCGAGATGTGAGCTCTTGGGGGATTATGAGGATCTGATGATTCGATCGGATGGTTCGACATCTTTCGGATATCGTGATGGGACACTGCTTGGGAGACTCCAGATGCGAGCATAGCCGTTGGAGCACAGTACATGCAGCCATGTTGAGACGAGTCCGAATCAGTCGACATTGACGCAGAGTGAAGAAAAGAGTTCGCGAGGCATTTCGACGAGGTGACGTCCCACTCCGCTGACATCAGAGATGTGATACGCACCCAGAGGTGTAGTATATGGATATATCTTCCAGAAAGAAGCGCGATAAGTATGCAGCCGTTCCGGAATAAGCTTTAGCTTCAGCATTGGATGATGACTTCCGGGCATTTCGGCAGGAATGAGATTTGAGAAAGGAACCTCGACAGGACTTTTCTGGAGTACGATACGGGGAGACCTGGACCAGGAGTAGTCGTTTTGCGCACACCCAGCAAGACGGAGTTCAGCCTGACATCTTCTATAGAATGATGAAGCTACAGAGTACGCGATTTCGAGTCCGTGTGAGAGACTTCAGATTGGCCGAAGCCGAAGACAGTGCAGTGCGTAGTAGCTTGCGTGGCGTCATAGTGGACGACGATAGAGACAGTTGGAACAAGAGGTTCGTGTGAGACACTGACGAGCTGTCATTGCTTCCCGTCGAGACTAGAGACCTGATTTGCTTACAGAGACGTTGGGATGTGACCAGTTTCTGAGAAATATTGTGCTGAGGTCACAGGTGTCTTTTGAGAGAGAAGAGGTTGTGCAGGGAAGCCAGCCTCGGTGCAGATCGGCATAGGCAGGATTGGGAGAGACCTTGAGCAGGATTCCTTCCAGGATGTTGCTGCAATGATGTTTGCACCCAGGATCAGATGTGTGACGTGCATTCAGAGAGCCAGAGGCCGATACCAGTGATATGCTGCCTTACGAGTGGTCGTGAGGTTTGACCGAGAGGTGACCAGAGAAGTGCCAGAACGGAATCGTCCCCGTTAGCACATCTAACAGGGCCGATGAGCCGATTGACCGCGTGTTAGGTGATCCGTAGAGAAGATAAGGACCCAGAGTCAGAGGACGCCAGACCATGAGCAAGAGGCACGTAGATATCCTGCGCTGCTAGCAGTGGATGCACTGACTCCTTCTCGACCTTGAAGGAGGAACTACCGACGACGGTATTTATGATTTGTGATTTTGTGATTCGATTATCACGTATCTGTCATTTTGGATTTCGGTATTTTGGGCGTTCTGTTTGCATGATTTAGTTTTTGCAATCGAGTTTCATGATATTGATTTCATGCACCCACTGGATATTTATATATTTTGCGTAGAGTTATTACATTTGAGATATTGATTGAGATTTCATGCCTACAGTATACAGTGATTTGATTTACACTTCCAGCAAAGTTTTCATGTACCTGTAGTGTTTTGATATGCGATTTTGGTGCACGCCAGATGCACTAAATCGGGATTCTTCGTGCATGTCACATGCACCTGATTTTTCTGTCAGGCACACACATTGCCTACGACAGATGTTTCGTGCACGCCCGTTGCACCTAGATGTTGTTTTGTATAACTGTTTGACACATATATGGATTTTGATTCCTTGCGCACCAGACGCATAGGATATTCTTATATATGCATTTTGGGGATTTATTTCTAGTAGAGCAGTATATTTTGTGATATTCTTATGTGTTGATGTTTTCGGAGCCCCGACAAAATGGATTATTACTGAAATTGTTTTAGTAGTGGGGGTTTAAATTTAAATTCGGGGACCGAATTTCTTTAAGGGGGGTAGATTGTAACATTTTCAAAAATATAAAATATTAATTTTGGGAATTTTTATAATTTAATATTATTTTATTAATTATTTTAATATTAAATGCAAATAAATAGGAAAAATGTTAGAAAAAATTATGGAAAATTCCAAAATAGGGTAAATTAGTGGATTATGACATTTTTAAGTTTTTGTGATTAGTTTGACACTAAATTAGTGCTAATCGCGATTAAAATCGCTAATCGGGTTTTTCGGCAATTTTGTGCAAAACTTGCACATATCACATTTTCTACACTTGTGCATTTTCTAGCCATGGTTTTCATTTGGGTTACTATTCTTGTGAGAAGGTTTGGATTAAAAAGAAAAGGGAAAAAGAAAAGAAAAGAGAAAAGGAAATGATGAGGGTAGGTGAGAGAGAGAGGTGGACCTTTGACCTTGTACCCTTGGCCATACCCCTTCATTCCTCATCATTTTTCCCTCCCTCTTCTTCCTCTAGCTGCTGCTGCTGCCCCTTCCTCATCTTCTCCCTCCCCTCTTCAACTCCCCACTTCATCTCATAAAACACCCCAAAACCACATGTCCATTTCATTAAAATTGTGCAAAATCTCTAGATCTACACATGGAGCTAAAGAAGCAAGGATTTTGGCCACTAGGGGCAACTCAAGAATTTTCTTGAGTTGCCAATTGAGGTAATTTCTGAACCATTATCTTAGTTTTAGCATTTCCTATACCCCTATGCAAGTTTTGAATCGATATCGGGTGAATTGTGGATTTTTGGAAAAACTAGTTAGGGTTTGAGGGAATTGTGAGTTGTGATGGGGAATTTGAGTTCAGTGGAGACCATGAGGACACCCTAGTGTTTGAATTGAAACCCAAAACCTGAAGCAAACACCAGAATACGGATTTTAGAAACCAATATCGGGGAAAAACTGGAATCTGTCACTGTTAAATAGAATCTGCTAACACCCCGAGACCCTTAAAATAATATTGAGTGGAAATTGAGATGTGCGGGCACCATAGAGGCAACACCCCAAACCCTAGCTCCCCACTCCACCTTGAGGCCGCCAAAACCTCCTTTCTGGCCGCAATTTGCGGCCAGACCAGTGAGGAATTTCCTCGTTTTCTGTGCACAGCCCCAGCTCCTCTAGTGTTGACCCAGGGTACTTCTAGTTTTGACAGATTCTATCTAGGGTGAAATCTGGGACATATATCCTAAGTTGCTATTTTGGATTCGTGTTTCCGTATTCCGTATTTTCATTTCTGAAATGGTGGAATGTGTTTTGCCTCGACTATTTGTCGTTTATACGACGATATAGAGGATTTATGGATGGTTTTGAAGGCGTGCCATAGGTTCTCACCTATGGCCCCCTTATCGTATCGTTTTGGATTGCATGCGCCGTTTTAGTTTGGATGTGGTTTTAATGCGCATATACGATATTTGATGTGTAGGTACCCATGAAGACTTCGGGACGACAAGCAAATGCGTGGTGATGTCCGCAAATGATGATACAGGTGAGTAGATTATATCTACAGGGGGAAGTCGGGTGGATGGCGTATAGCACCCCCGCAGTCCGTAGATAGATTATTATGTAGTTATGGTGACATTAGGTGTATTATGGATAGTATAGGGTTAGAAGTAACTAGTGTAGTTCATAGTCGCGAACCCTAGGATAGAATTACACCTATACACACACACCTTTGCTTATCACTTGTACTTGCACTGTGATTGATGTTATGTGATGACTTGGAGGTGAGTCGATGATGTGGGCTTGGTGCCCTGGGATCGGTGATTTGATACGATTCATATGTGGGATATGCCTTGTGATTCTTGCGGGCTTGGGATATGTGTTTACCCCCGCATGCATACTTACTGATGTTACCGTTTGTACTAGACATAGAGTGGTACTCTAGACTATATGATCTGATGATGGTGATATCTGTTATGTGATGAGACAGTGAGATGTTGACCCCTACCCAGCTATGGAGATGCCGTACGATGATTTACCGTACGTGCCGATATTGATGATAGATCCGCACTCATAACTCGAGGATATCTTATGATATGACATTGAGGCGAGATCACCGACTATATATCTTTATATATATACCGACTCAGATTTAGGTGGTTTCCACACTTACCCCTCCTGATTGACCTGATACTTAGGTGTAGTTTGCATAGTAGATACTTCACTGTGATGTTGACTACTAGATTTCTGCATCTTCGTGCTATTCATATTGCTGGCATATGTTCATTGCTATATTATTATCATGCTGTTAGGACACCAGCACCATTATCGATGATGCGTATGTTCCACGTACACTATTTGCCGGCTCACACACTTCATCATCGATATTGCCATGCCACTACACTGTAGTACTATTGCATTCATGAGATGATTCTTCCTTCGATTTATGCACATTACTATTCCATGTTGCATGATTCCCGATATGATTACCTTTCCTTATATGTCGCATACATCATGGATTGATTGCATAGCACATCGCATTGGATTTACTTCCTGATGTTGGATTTTCATGTGATTCCTGGATTTGGGAACCGTAGCCTTTTCGAATAAGTAACCATTTAAAAACCCGGTTCCCTTGATATGATATTTGGGGCGTCGCCCCGTGTTTTCTCGGTGCTAGAGGATGCATTGAGAGAGGGATGACCCGGACTGACGGATTCCCGATATATACTTTGATATAGGGCATGATCCGGAATGACGGATGCCCGATGGATTGATATAGGGCATGATCCGGAATGACGGATGCCCGATGCATTGAGAGAGGGATGACCCGGACTGACGGATTCCCGATATATATACTTTGATATAGGGCATGATCCGGAATGACGGATGCCCGATGGATTGATATAGGGCATGATCCGGAATGACGGATGCCCGATGCATTGAGAGAGGGATGACCCGGACTGACGGATTCCCGATATGTACTTTGATGTAGGGCATGATCCGGAATGACGGATGCCCGATACAGGAGGATTTATGTGTCGATGCTAGGCACGGGTTTCATGATGTTTTTCCATGATTTTGTTTATATCCTCACATTGCATACATGATGCTTATTGTCATTGGGTGACGGGTGGACGGGTTCCACATACATACGGACATGGATTATATACAGACTTGGATCATAGACAGACTGGTTTTACATTGATCATACTTTATTTGTATATATAACAGGGTACGAGGACGCTGTTATATATACCCATACACCAATATTAGTGGTATGGGACGCTAATATATGTGTATTGATATCATTGATATTTCATCATATTTACTTCATGCAGACATACCTTATACTGATGACATGTTACTACCTGAGTACCTGGCACTACATACGTGATTAGATGTTACCTTGCCACCTTGTTACACTCAGATGTACTCTTGTGGATTATATTATTGATCGTTGACTTAGGTTTATGTCTTGCATTCGGTTTCTACTTGTAGATGTTTCTATTCACGAGTTGGCAACTCACCCCCGTTGTGCCACAGTTCTTGCAGGTTTTGCCGTACAGGTCCTATTGCGGCATTTCTGGCACACTACCTTCTTGCGGGTGATTTGCTTTGGTAGGTGGATTCTTTCGTATCATGAATCACCATTGTATTTATTTATTTCATTGTATCTAGAATTTGTCCATCAACCAAAACTTGTATATTCTTTCAGACTTAGAGACAGTGTTGTATTATTTCGACCTTAGAGTCGCGCTTAGTAGTATTGCGGTTTTCTTGCTGCTTTTGAGCTTTCTTTGGATTTGATCCTCGCCACTTGGCGTTGTATACTATCATATCATTGCGTGGTTGTGACCGTCGATTGACGAAGAGCTAGCTCCCGCTTGGGGATGCCTTTATCATTGCATATATATCGTTATTCTTGTTTTACCCCATTCGGGGCCATTTTTACAAAAGAAACTCTGCCGAAATTTCTGGAAAAGATTGTACTGTTTTTTTAAAATGCACATTCGGCTTAGTTATTTAAAAACCTTGATTTCAAACATGTTTTCTTCACTTCTTTAAAACCAGTTTCTTTACTTATTCTTCAAAATGGTTTTAGATTTCTGGGCTTTTGGCTTACTTGAATCAGATGGAGTCCTATAGGCTTCATATGGTTCAAGGGCCAGTCACGTGCTCTTTCGGGTCGTGACAAAGTTGGTATCAGAGCGCTAGGTTGACCTTGGTTTGAGTCTGAGTTTGACTATGTGGAGCCTAGGGCGTTGTTTATATACGGAACTTAGGCTTGACCTTACGGAACTTAGACTTGGTCGAGGGGGTATTCGACCCGAACTTTCGTCGTTTTAGGATGACCCTTGGTTGATGGATTAGGTGACTAAAGTAGAGTGACGTACCGTTGGTATCTTCCGCGGCATACTTACGACACGCCACTCCGCTTAAGGAACCTTAGGATGTACATACTTTCGAGATTTGTGATTCTCTTCATATCCAGGATTATACGTCCATTTGAGATCCCCGATTCTATTAGCTTCATGATCATACCTCCATTGATGCTGTTCCTTCCTATGATCATGTGTCCACTTTGGATCTGTTGCTTCCTTTCTTGCCATCGATGTGCTCTCTTTGATACTCGATTGAGATTCCTGTCACCATGTTTGAGCGCAGTTTGGGCTGCTGCTAGGGTTACGGCCGGTGTGAGCTCGTTTGGTACGAGGGCCGACCTTTGTGTTTTCTGGTGACATGGGAACGTCTCGAGTTAGTATTGGTGATTATGACCTCTAGTGGAGGCGAGAGCTTGGTCTTGCACCGGATGATCGGGCCTTTGTTAGAGCTGCCAGTTGAGAGAGGACTGTTGATGTACAGCATACCTCAGCGATTGTGATGTCGCCTATCGTGTAGACAGATGGACCAGCTGTTGCTGAGATTGACAGGATGTTGCTTTCGGAGCGTACGAGCTGAGACTGCCGGAGCTTTCGGGCAGTCATGCGACTGATGATAGCTAGTCTACCCGATTTGAGAGACGAAGGTGATTCGTCCGATTTTGCGCCAGAGCGGACCCAGATGAGTTGAAGATTTCCAGTGTGGAGAGTCTTACTCAGATCTAGAGCAGATCGACTCAGAGATGACCGCTTATGTGTTTCCTTTCCTGGAGGATTGAGGCGTTGTTCGGCGTACAGACGTATGAGCCAGTTGCTGCTGCAAATGATGAGATATCGCCCAGGTGATTGGAGCTACTGCAGCATGAGCATGTTCTTAGAGAGATGATAGCGAGTTGCTAGTCACCGAGGATGGATGACTAGGACGTGTGGTGAGTTCGCTTACCCCGATGCGAGGTCATCAGGTGGATTGATTCCAGCTAGAGACGACTTCACGCAGGTTCGTGAGAGTCGATAGAGACGATCGAATGTCAGGAGCCTATTTTCCAAGTTTAAAGTATACGGAAAGACATGCAGGTGATTCTATGGACCCTCTAGAAGAATGAAACCCTAACTCGACTTAATGACCGTGTGACAGCCTTTGAACCTTAGGGTTTACGGCGGTTCCGCGGCGCCATTAGTGAGGCTTGGGTTTGCCCTTCTACGGCTGGACCACCGACGCTGTGGCATGTACTCGATACTATTAAACTGTACCCGAGATGTGAGCTCTTGGGGGATTATGAGGATCTGACGAGTCGATCGGATGGTTCGACATCTTTCGGATATCGTGATGGGACACTGCTTGGGAGACTCCAGATGCGAGCATAGCCGTTGGAGCACAGTACATGCAGCCATGTTGAGACGAGTCCGAATCAGTCGACATTGACGCAGAGTGAAGAAAAGAGTTCGCGAGGCATTTCGACGAGGTGACGTCCCACTCCGCTGACATCAGAGATGTGATACGCACCCAGAGGTGTAGTATATGGATATATCTTCCAGAAAGAAGCGCGATAAGTATGCAGCCGTTCCGGAATAAGCTTTAGCTTCAGCATTGGATGATGACTTCCGGGCATTTCGGCAGGAATGAGATTTGAGAAAGGAACCTCGACAGGACTTTTCTGGAGTACGATACGGGGAGACCTGGACCAGGAGTAGTCGTTTTGCGCACACCCAGCAAGACGGAGTTCAGCCTGACATCTTCTATAGAATGATGAAGCTACAGAGTACGCGATTTCGAGTCCGTGTGAGAGACTTCAGATTGGCCGAAGCCGAAGACAGTGCAGTGCGTAGTAGCTTGCGTGGCGTCATAGTGGACGACGATAGAGACAGTTGGAACAAGAGGTTCGTGTGAGACACTGACGAGCTGTCATTGCTTCCCGTCGAGACTAGAGACCTGATTTGCTTACAGAGACGTTGGGATGTGACCAGTTTCTGAGAAATATTGTGCTGAGGACACAGGTGTCTTTTGAGAGAGAAGAGGTTGTGCAGGGAAGCCAGCCTCGGTGCAGATCGGCATAGGCAGGATTGGGAGAGACCTTGAGCAGGATTCCTTCCAGGATGTTGCTGCAATGATGTTTGCACCCAGGATCAGATGTGTGACGTGCATTCAGAGAGCCAGAGGCCGATACCAGTGATATGCTGCCTTACGAGTGGTCGTGAGGTTTGACCGAGAGGTGACCAGAGAAGTGCCAGAACGGAATCGTCCCCGTTAGCACATCTGACAGGGCCGATGAGCCGATTGACCGCGTGTTAGGTGATCCGCAGAGAAGATAAGGACCCAGAGTCAGAGGACGCCAGACCATGAGCAAGAGGCACGTAGATATCCTGCGCTGCTAGCAGTGGATGCACTGACTCCTTCTCGACCTTGAAGGAGGAACTACCGACGACGGTATTTATGATTTGTGATTTTGTGATTCGATTATCACATATCCGTCATTTTGGATTTCGGTATTTTGGGCGTTCTGTTTGCATGATTTAGTTTTTGCAATCGAGTTTCATGATATTGATTTCATGCACCCACTGGATATTTATATATTTTGCGTAGAGTTATTACATTTGAGATATTGATTGAGATTTCATGCCTACAGTATACAGTGATTCGATTTACACTTCCAGCAAAGTTTTCATGTACCTGTAGTGTTTTGATATGCGATTTTGGTGCACGCCAGATGCACTAAATCGGGATTCTTCGTGCATGTCACATGCACCTGATTTTTCTGTCAGGCACACACGTTGCCTACGACAGATGTTTCGTGCACGCCCGTTGCACCTAGAAGTTGTTTTGTATACCTGTTTGACACATATATGGATTTTGATTCCTTGCGCACCAGACGCATAGGATATTCTTATATATGCATTTTGGGGATTTATTTCTAGTAGAGCAGTATATTTTGTGATATTCTTATGTGTTGATGTTTTCGGAGCCCCGACAAAATGGATTATTACTGAAATTGTTTTAGTAGTGGGGGTTTAAATTTAAATTCGGGGACCGAATTTCTTTAAGGGGGGTAGATTGTAACATTTTCAAAAATATAAAATATTAATTTTGGGAATTTTTATAATTTAATATTATTTTATTGATTATTTTAATATTAAATGCAAATAAATAGGAAAAATGTTAGAAAAAATTATGAAAAATTATGGAAAATTCCAAAATAGGGTAAATTAGTGGATTATGACATTTTTAAGTTTTTGTGATTAGTTTGACACTAAATTAGTGCTAATCGCGATTAAAATCGCTAATCGGGTTTTTCGGCAATTTTGTGCAAAACTTGCACATATCACATTTTCTACACTTGTGCATTTTCTAGCCATGGTTTTCATTTGGGTTACTATTCTTATGAGAAGGTTTGGATTAAAAAGAAAAGGGAAAAAGAAAAGAAAAGAGAAAAGGAAATGATGAGGGTAGGTGAGAGAGAGAGGTGGACCTTTGACCTTGTACCCTTGGCCATACCCCTTCATTCCTCATCATTTTTCCCTCCCTCTTCTTCCTCTAGCTGCTGCTGCTGCCCCTTCCTCATCTTCTCCCTCCCCTCTTCAACTCCTCACTTCATCTCATAAAACACCCCAAAACCACATGTCCATTTCATTAAAATTGTGCAAAATCCCTAGATCTACACATGGAGCTAAAGAAGCAAGGATTTTGGCCACTAGGGGCAACTCAAGAATTTTCTTGAGTTGCCAATTGAGGTAATTTCTGAACCATTATCTTAGTTTTAGCATTTCCTATACCCCTATGCAAGTTTTGAATCGATATCGGGTGAATTGTGGATTTTTGGAAAAACTAGTTAGGGTTTGAGGGAATTGTGAGTTGTGATGGGGAATTTGAGTTCAGTGGAGACCATGAGGACACCCTAGTGTTTGAATTGAAACCCAAAACCTGAAGCAAACACCAGAATACGGATTTTAGAAACCAATATCGGGGAAAAACTGGAATCTGTCACTGTTAAATAGAATCTGCTAACACCCCGAGACCCCTAAAATAATATTGAGTGGAAATTGAGATGTGCAGGCACCATAGAGGCAACACCCCAAACCCTAGCTCCCCACTCCACCTTGAGGCCGCCAAAACCTCCTTTCTGGCCGCAATTTGCGGCCAGACCAGTGAGGAATTTCCTCGTTTTCTGTGCACAGCCCCAGCTCCTCTAGTGTTGACCCAGGGTACTTCTAGTTTTGACAGATTCTATCTAGGGTGAAATCTGGGACATATATCCTAAGTTGCTATTTTGGATTCGTGTTTCCGTATTCCGTATTTTCATTTCTGAAATGGTGGAATGTGTTTTGCCTCGACTATTTGTCGTTTATACGACGATATAGAGGATTTATGGATGGTTTTGAAGGCGTGCCATAGGTTCTCACCTATAGGCCCCCTTATCGTATCGTTTTGGATTGCATGCGCCGTTTTAGTTTGGATGTGGTTTTAATGCGCATATACGATATTTGATGTGTAGGTACCCATGAAGACTTCGGGACGACAAGCAAATGCGTGGTGATGTCCGCAAATGATGATACAGGTGAGTAGATTATATCTACAGGGGGAAGTCGGGTGGATGGCGTATAGCACCCCCGCAGTCCGTAGATAGATTATTATGTAGTTATGGTGACATTAGGTGTATTATGGATAGTATAGGGTTAGAAGTGACTAGTGTAGTTCATAGTCGCGAACCCTAGGATAGAATTACACCTATACACACACACCTTTGCTTATCACTTGTACTTGCACTGTGATTGATGTTATGTGATGACTTGGAGTTGAGTCGATGATGTGGGCTTGGTGCCCTGGGATCGGTGATTTGATACGATTCATATGTGGGATATGGCTTGTGATTCTTGCGGGCTTGGGATATGTGTTTACCCCCGCATGCATACTTACTGATGTTACCGTTTGTACTAGACATAGAGTGGTACTCTAGACTATATGATCTGATGATGGTGATATCTGTTATGTGATGAGACAGTGAGATGTTGACCCCTACCCAGCTATGGAGATGCCGTACGATGATTTACCGTACGTGCCGATATTGATGATAGATCCGCACTCATAACTCGAGGATATCTTATGATATGACATTGAGGCGAGATCACCGACTATATATCTTTATATATATACCGACTCAGATTTAGGTGGTTTCCACACTTACCCCTCCTGATTGACCTGATACTTAGGTGTAGTTTGCATAGTAGATACTTCACTGTGATGTTGACTACTAGATTTCTGCATCTTCGTGCTATTCATATTGCTGGCATATGTTCATTGCTATATTATTATCATGCTGTTAGGACACCAGCACCATTATCGATGATGCGTATGTTCCACGTACACTATTTGCCGGCTCACACACTTCATCATCGATATTGCCATGCCACTACACTGTAGTACTATTGCATTCATGAGATGATTCTTCCTTCGATTTATGCACATTACTATTCCATGTTGCATGATTCCCGATATGATTACCTTTCCTTATATGTCGCATACATCATGGATTGATTGCATAGCACATCGCATTGGATTTACTTCCTGATGTTGGATTTTCATGTGATTCCTGGATTTGGGAACCGTAGCCTTTTCGAATAAGTAACCATTTAAAAACCCGGTTCCCTTGATATGATATTTGGGGCGTCGCCCCGTGTTTTCTCGGTGCTAGAGGATGCATTGAGAGAGGGATGACCCGGACTGACGGATTCCCGATATATACTTAGATATAGGGCATGATCCGGAATGACGGATGCCCGATGGATTGATATAGGGCATGATCCGGAATGACGGATGCCCGATGCATTGATAGAGGGATGACCCGGACTGACGGATTCCCGATATATATACTTTGATATAGGGCATGATCCGGAATGACGGATGCCCGATGGATTGATATAGGGCATGATCCGGAATGACGGATGCCCGATGCATTGAGAGAGGGATGACCCGGACTGACGGATTCCCGATATGTACTTTGATGTAGGGCATGGTCCGGAATGACGGATGCCCGATACAGGAGGATTTATGTGTCGATGCTAGGCACGGGTTTCATGATGTTTTTCCATGATTTTGTTTATATCCTCACATTGCATACATGATGCTTATTGTCATTGGGTGACGGGTGGACGGGTTCCACATACATACAGACATGGATTATATACAGACTTGGATCATAGACAGACTGGTTTTACATTGATCATACTTTATTTGTATATATAACAGGGTACGAGGACGCTGTTATATATACCCTTACACCAATATTAGTGGTATGGGACGCTAATATATGTGTATTGATATCATTGATATTTCATCATATTTACTTCATGCAGACATACCTTATACTGATGACATGTTACTACCTGAGTACCTGGCACTACATACGTGATTAGATGTTACCTTGCCACCTTGTTACACTCAGATGTACTCTTGTGGATTATATTATTGATCGTTGACTTAGGTTTATGTCTTGCATTCGGTTTCTACTTGTAGATGTTTCTATTCACGAGTTGGCAACTCACCCCCGTTGTGCCACAGTTCTTGCAGGTTTTGCCGTACAGGTCCTATTGCGGCATTTCTGGCACACTACCTTCTTGCGGGTGATTTGCTTTGGTAGGTGGATTCTTTCGTATCATGAATCACCATTGTATTTATTTATTTCATTGTATCTAGAATTTGTCCATCAACCAAAACTTGTATATTCTTTCAGACTTAGAGACAGTGTTGTATTATTTCGACCTTAGAGTCGCGCTTAGTAGTATTGCGGTTTTCTTGCTGCTTTTGAGCTTTCTTTGGATTTGATCCTCGCCACTTGGCGTTGTATACTATCATATCATTGCGTGGTTGTGACCGTCGATTGACGAAGAGCTAGCTCCCGCTTGGGGATGCCTTTATCATTGCATATATATCGTTATTCTTGTTTTACCCCATTCGGGGCCATTTTTATAAAAGAAACTCTGCCGAAATTTCTGGAAAAGATTGTACTGTTTTTTTAAAATGCACATTCGGCTTAGTTATTTAAAAACCTTGATTTCAAACATGTTTTCTTCACTTCTTTAAAACCAGTTTCTTTACTTATTCTTCAAAATGGTTTTAGATTTCTGGGCTTTTGGCTTACTTGAATCAGATGGAGTCCTATAGGCTTCATATGGTTCAAGGGCCAGTCACGTGCTCTTTCGGGTCGTGACAGAAGGCCCCCGTTCTGTATGCTGGCCAATCATCCTTTTCTAAATCTAAAGCGAAAGCTAAAGGGAAGAAGAGATGAAAGCCACCAAACCGAAAGGCGGGGTCAAGAAGGTGCAGGGAACGAACAAGGCAGGAAGGGTGAAGGCTGATAAGAACGAATGCTATTATTGTCACAAGCAAGGGCACTGGAAGAAGGACTGTATGGCCTTCAAAGCCAAGGACACGAAGCAGGCTTTTGCTTCTGCTTCAGGTATGTTTGTAATCGAAAATTTTCTTTCAGTAAACTCGACATCATGGGTACTTGATACCGGTTCTGGTTCTCACATCTGAAATTCTTTGCAGAATCTGAGAAATAGTAGAGCACTGGGGACAGGTGATATGACTCTCCGGATGGGCAATGGAATGCACGTAGATGCTATTGCAATAGGAGAATATCACCTAGGGTTGACTAGTGGGCACATTTTGGTGTTGTACAGCTGTTTTTGTATTCCCAGTATGCTGTGTAATATTATATCAGTATCTTTGTTATCTAATAAAGGATATAATTTTGCGCTTGAAAGAAATGTCATGAACATTCTCCTAAATCAAGAAATGATTGGGTTCGGCACACTGGAAAATGGCATATACATACTTAATCAACCTCAAGTTTTCAATATTCAAAACACGCTTAAAAGAAAGTCTCCAGATTCAAACCAAGCCTTCCTGTGGCATTGTAGACTTGGTCATATAAACGAAACAAGGTTGACTATATTTAGATCCGTTTGAATATTCATCATATGCAACTTGTCAATCATGTATCAAAGGAAAAATGACCAAATCTCCGTTCACCGGACACGGAGAAAGAGCCACAGAACTCTTGGGACTTGTACACAGTGATGTATGTGGTCCAATGTCTATACATGCACGAAGCGGTCACTCCTACTTCATCACTTTTACTGATGACTTCTCTAGGTATGGACATGTGTTCTTAATGAAGCATAAATCCGAGGCCTTTGAGAAGTTTAAGGAGTATAAAAATGAAGTGGAGAAACAAACTGGTAAAAGCATCAAGACACTTCGATCTGATCGAGGTGGAGAATACTTAAGTACCAGTTTCCTTGAATGCTTAAAAGAGAATGGGATTCTCTCTCAGCTTACTCCGCCTTATACACCTCAGTATAATGGTGTATCAGAAAGGAGGAATCGCACGCTACTAGACATGGTGCGTTCAATGATGAGTAGTGCTGAGTTGCCACTTTCCTTCTGGGGTTTTGCGCTAGAATCAACAGCATACTTATTGAATAGAGTTCCGACTAAGTCTGTGCCTACAACTCCATATGAAATGTGGAGCGGGAAGAGACCATATCTCAAGTATATCAAGATATGGGGATGTCTGGCATATGTTAAAAAGCATAATCCGGACAAGCTCGAGGCACGATCGGTTTTGTGCAAGTTTGTAGGATACCCAAGCATTCAAGGGGATATCTGATCTACCACACTGAAGAAAAAAAGGTGTTTGTCGCTCGCCACATTGTCTTCTTAGAGAGCGAATTTCTTGCAAAAGAAATTAGTGGGAGCGCAGTAGAGCTGGAAGAAATTCCAGAACCTCAAACTGCTGCCGAGGACTTAGTAGAACCTCAGGTTTCAATAGAACCCGACGAACCAAAGCCACTCCGCAGATCTAGTAGGCTTTCTCATCCTCCTGAAAGATACTATGGGTTTCTTGTAGATAGGGATCGAGAGGATTGCATCATCGATGATGTTGAGCCTACTAGTTTTCAACAGGCTATCACGAGTAAAGACTCGGTGAAGTGGCTGGATGCTATGAGATCCGAAATGGAATCCATGTACACCAATAAAGTATGGACTTTAGAAGTTGCTCCTCCTGGGGTGAAACCAGTTGGATTCAAATGGATCTTCAAAAAGAAGATTGGTACATTTGGACAAGTGGAAACCTACAAAGCTAGACTCGTTGCAAAAGGTTTTCGTCAAAGACCAGGATTGGACTATGATGAAACCTTCTCATCAGTAGCTATGCTTAAATCCATTCGGATCCTGCTTGCCATTGCTGCCTTCCATGACTATGAAATCTGGCAGATGGACGTAAAAACAGCTTTTCTAAATGGACATTTAGAAGAGAGTGTTTACATGGATCAACCAGAAGGTTTCTTAGACAGTGGGAGCAGCGGAAAAGTGTGCAAGTTGCTTAAATCCATTTATGGATTAAAGCAAGTATCGCGGAGTTGGAACATCTGCTTTGATGAGACGGTCAAAGAATTTGACTTTATCAAAAATATAGATGAACCATGCATTTATAGGAAGATTGTAGAAGGAGCAGTAGTCTTCCTCGTTTTGTACGTCAATGACATACTACTGATTGGGAATGATGTCTCTATGCTACAATTAGTAAAGCTCTTCTTGTCACAGAAATTCTCCATGAAAGACTTGGGAGATGCAACCAACATTCTGGGCATTAAGATCTATCGTGATAGATCCAATAGAATGTTGGGACTTTCACAGTCTAGGTATATTGACACTATACTAAAGAGATTTAGTATGGAAGATTCCAAGCACGGTAATTTACCCGCTTGTCACGGGATCACCCTCTCCAAAGAGATGTCTCCAAAGACTGATGAAGAGAGGGCTCGCATGGGCATTATACCCTACGCTTCGGCAGTAGGATCCATAATGTATGCGATGTTATATACCAGACCAGATGTAGCTTACGCACTTAGTATGGTAAGCAGGTATCAGTCTAACCCAGGTGAGAAGCATTGGATAGCGGTAAAGAACATTCTCAAGTACCTGAGAAGGACTAAGGAGATGTTCTTGATTTACGGTAATGGGGACCTCCAGGTTGAGGCTTTTACCGACTCCGGCTTCCAAAGTGGCAAAGATGACTCTAAATCCATTTGGGGTTTTGTGTTTACCCTCAATGGAGGGGTGGTATGTTGGAGGAGTTCCAAACAGGATACCGTCGCAGACTCAACTATGGAGGCTGAGTATATAGCTGCTAGCGAAGCCGCGAAAGAAGCTGTCTGGATGAAGAAGTTCATATTTGAACTTCAGGTGGTTCCGTCCATTGCCAATCCAATACCTTTGTATCAGGCTGTAGCATTAGCGAAGGAACCAAGGTCCCATCAGAAATCCAGGCATATCTTGAGGCGGTATCACCTGATCAGGGAGATCGTAGATCGTCGGGAGATCGAGGTGCGGAGAGTGGATACAAAAGACAACACGGCAGATCCATTCACCAAGGCCATCCCTCAAATCCAGTTCGAGAGGCTGTTTGAGATGTTGGGCATGCGGTACACCAGCAACTGGATCTAGTGCAGACAGTGGGTACTCATTGCACCAATTACAGGCCTTAGTGCAAGTGGGAGATTGTTGGATATATATGCTCTAGAGTCCTTCATTGTATAGGATGCTAGGGATATGTATGTACATGACAATCTTGCTTGATATGATAGTACGCTATTTGGTTTGACTTTATCTTAATGTGTGATATATTTTACTTTGTATTTATAAACATGTTGATAAAGCCCATAGGGTGTTTAGCTGACTACCGGCGTTGTGATGGCAGTCATACTTGTGGGAGATGGATAGTCAATAGGCACATCCTTAAATGTCCCTGGTCGCAGAAGTATCGAAACTGGGCACCGATGCTCCAGAGTAGACTAGTGTATACATATCTAGACCGTGGCAAGGGCCGATGGATTGGTCCCCGCAGCCATTGGTGATGTGCACCTAAAATTGTATACAGATGCTCACTGAGAGTGAGTACACCGGACAGGACTCGCAGAGAACTGACTAGATGGTATTATACCTAACGTCAGGTAGCAGTTCTCAGGTGACATGTGTGCAGATAGTCTGTTGACTTAAGGTCGTCATTTGTCTCGTGTGAGTTCCCACTGTACTTTGATTACTACCCTACCACTGCTCAAAGGAGTCGTGCAAACAGGTTTTAGTTGGGTACAGTCCCAAGCCACGTGGAGGCAGTGAGCGACTGTTAGGGATTTGTCCCTCCCGGTATAGGGAGTTGATATCGCACTGTGATCGGTTGGTCATTACCATAAGTCCCTGGCCAGGGCTGATTGAGAATTACTGGTGGACTGATCAGTAGATTCTCGGATGGTATTGAGCCATACCAGCATGACTTGTAAGGTTATTAGGGGTCTGACGTTTACCACCTCCCTAGACCATACATGCGATACTCTTAAACGAACAGACCGGACTGCGCGGATATTGTCACGGACAGGCTCAGTAGGAGTTCGGATGGGTTTCCTCATCGACTTTCTTATCGACATCTACCTGGGGACCGTTACGTACAGCTAGTGTCGCTTGCGGTCTGTGGTTAAACCTACTGCCAACGTAGTTATCGAGTCTTTAGAGTCCCACACAGAGGGTTTCCCTGCTCCAGGCGAAACGATATAGAGGTCGTATGGTTTTACGACAAGGGTTCGGACGCATACGTGTGTTTACGCACGTACGACGTTCGGACAGTTTTTACTAGCCGGCTTTGGTTTAAGCCAGATTCTAGTATCGGGTTATTGGATTTATACAGTCTAAAGTTTTTCCGTGTTTTCACGGATAGGAGGGGCGTTCTCGTAATTTTGCGGGAAGCTTCTAGAAGTATGGTGACTTGAGGGTTTAGGTGGCATTTTCATTAAATGCATTTGTGACTCATTTGTGTGATTCATCCATATCATTAATGCATCATTAAATGGTTAATGACTCATATAGTGAATCACACATATAGAATTAATGAAGCATGATGATTAATCATATTTATTCATTTATTTGATAAAACATTATGCTTCATATATTCAAGTGAGAAACATTTTCATTATCATTATCATGTTCACCTTCTCTCTCCTCAAGCTCACTCTCTCTTCAAACCCTAATCATACCACTCATGTGTTGAGATCAAGGATTAGAATAGACTAAGTAATCCATAACCTCACTCTATATCACCTAGGTTCTTTTGATTAGCAACTAAAGAAACTTAGTTACCTCAAGATTATAGGTGAAGCTTGGAATAGAAGCTCTCGGGTGATCATCTATCACGTAGAGGAGGCCGAGGAGGACGGAGAGAACGAAAAGACGAAGGACAAGGTTCACTAGGTATAATCTCTTTTCATAGTAGTTAACAACTTCTATGTATTTGTTAGTTATCGTTTAGTAAAGATTCTTCGGTTAGTCGATGTTCGCATATAGAACAAGATTGTTTTTCATATTCCCGCCTCCCCGCAACTCGTGGGGTGTTGTACATCGACTTACACCTTCTGCCCTATCCACCGCTCATAAGCAGGTTGCGCGTGCGGCTCGGAAAGAGGCCGAACGGTTACTTCAAGGTAGAACAGCGCACGGTCTCTTATTGAAACCTAGTAACAGCCTTTTTCTTGAATTATAACACTTTTTCTAAACAGGGCCAAGTTTAGGTGGTGACGTGGTGGGCGAAGTGCCGGCGTTTGAAGAGCCCGAAATGGCAGACCTTCCATTGGAATCTGAGACTGTTCCGACTGCCACTTCATCTCCTTGTGGATCCTCGATATCAGCGGGTGATGTGAGCATTACGATGGCCCTTATCGATTTAGGGGAAGAAGGTGTTGATGCTGAATCCACCTTCCCGGTGGAAACCGAGTAAGCCATCATAGCTGGTGATGCTCCAGACACTGTCATGGTTTCTACCCTGTCAGGTAATCCACGAGCTATTAATTTTGAGTTCTTAATCCCGCTAGGTATCTCTACTGATATCTCCTTTATTCTGAATATAGGCGTGGTAAACCCCGACGCTGTGCTGACTGAAGAATTACTACCAGTCGTTGCCACGACTGTCACAGTTCTACCACTCTCTTTTGTGTCCCCCCGAGTTCTCTCGGGTTTAATGACGGAAGGTAAAGATTTCTCATTTCTTTGTTTCAGTGTAGATTTTATTTTCTTGGATTAATTTCTTTACCATATATTGTCACAATCCTGCAGGAGTACTTTTTGACCGCTTACACCAGATGTTAAGCTCGCACTTCGCCTTCCAATCGGAATTCGTTCCCCCTTCAGGCATTGGTTAGTATATTCTTCACCTTTTATTTCATCTTTCCATGAGTAAACTTTCTATTGCTAAGATTTTCTCGTATTGATCGCAGTATTACGGCTTGAGAGAGAACAAAGGAATAACCGAGCCTTCTGTACTCCCTAACTTGTATCTTTTGATCACTGGTATGGTAGAACTCGTTGTTCATCATTCTTATTTATTTTTCAGGTTGAAATCTAACCCTTCTTTTTGTGTGCTTTATTCTGCAGTAGCTGCATAAGGTTTGGCTCCTCTTAAGTCTCGCATTTCCATGCCCGCAGGGCCCTTTGCTAAGCGCCAATCTTCCCGGGGTGCGGCGAATAGCAGGCGGATGCTAAGTAAGTTCATCGAAGATCTTAACGTTGAAGCCTTCACTTCTGCTACGGATTTTGCAGACGAGGTCAACCCTATATTGGCGACGCTTGTGACTTTCGACAATGAAGATTTCGTCGGCATTTGGATTGACTATTGTAAGCGGATTGAGGCTTGTCTTCATGAGATTGAGCACAAGCATCTTGCGCCTGAAGCATTAACTTCAAAGGCTCAACTGATCGTATGGATCGAACAAAGTGCCACTTCCATTCAATACTTTGAGCAAAAGGCCCTGAAGCAAAAGGAGCATGAGACAGCTTCTGGTGATTCCAACCAATTGCGCGTCCAGGTTGAAGCGAATGCCACGCGGCTACAAGTTATTTTTGAAAGTCTCCAGCAATGCTTGTCTAAAGGAATGGTGCTAAGGCAGAACCTCGATTTTACCGAGCCGGGCATGCGAGAATGCGAGGTTGCTAAGCAGGAAATTGCTGAGAAGCTTTCATCGTGCTTGCAACAACGGGCTCAAGTTGAAGCGATACTGGCTGGAATAGTGGCACGCGACGAGGAGCTGCGGGAAAAGAGTGAGCGGGTTTCCAGTTTACTGAAATCCCCGCCTTCTTAACAGCTAGAATTGTATTTCCCACTTTTCTTTATATAAATGTAAACTGTATCTTTTAAACATTTCGATTTATGAATAAAGAATTCACATTTTTTTTCCATGCGCTCCTCTATGTCTTATGTATTAATTTAGCGCCCATTAGTTTATTTACTCATTTCGGAGTTTGTAGTTTATTCACTCATTTCGGAGTTTCTAGTTTATGTACTCATTTCGGAGTTAGTAGTTTATTCACTCATTTCGGAGTCTCTAGTTTATGTACTCATTTCGGAGTTTTTACTTTATTCACTCATTTCGGAGTCTCTAATTTATGTACTCATTTCGAAATGTTTTTAATTTACCTCCCTTGGTTTTACAGGCAAACTTGTCCTAACGTTGTATGTAGATAACCCCCATTCTTTATGACAGAGGTCCGTTAGGTTTGTAGTACTGGAGTTTTAGTCCGTGGTACCATCGCGATGGCTGATGTATTCCTCTATATGCAGTCTTCAAGCTGTTATTCGAGTAGCCCTGTTGGGAATTCACCCGCGCACAAACGCGTATGTTCTGGAAACGGATATGATTTTAAGGAAGTAGAATGCGCACACGAGATTGTTCTCGTTTTAAAATTTATAAACCGCAAGTGTACGGCACGTTGTAGCAAGCCGGCAAGTACGGGTCGATGCGCAGGAAATTATGTATTAGGTCTTGTGATTTAAAGTTCAACAAATAACGAATGGTTGGTTTTTCATAAAGAATAGAAAGAATATGAAAACAAAGAAAAGCAAGCAAAGAAGGAAGTGGTTGTGGCTTTGGCTCGGAAGGTCGAATCGCGACGATTCCTTCGACGCTCCCTTGATCATGAGTTGTCCGTCCTTACGTCGATCACGGCATGAAGCATGTCTTGTCAACGCGGTTGTGAAGCACAAATCATCAAATTCCGATGTTCGATGCAAATATAAAATGATTCCGTTACATACTTACTTACTATCTTTATGTCCATGCATGATGTATCAATACTAAGCACACGGGTTAGCAAGCATACAACATCAATACACATCAATTTGCAAATAAGAAGTAAAAATAGGTATTACACTTGCCAAGTAGGTTGGTGAGAGTATATGGTATATGCTTGAATGAAAGATGTCAATAAATATAAGCAACAAATCATATCTCAACTACCTAGTAAGTTTAACTCACAATCGATTCTAATCTTAACCTTGCAAAATGTGATATGAAGGAATAAAATATGAGATAAAGGTTACAAATAACCATCAAAATCATCATATCATATCGAACACTTCCATTTAGCAATCTTAAGCTTACAATCCAAATTAAGCACTTTAAACAATCATAAGAGAAGTAGGGGGCAAAGCCTTTCATCTCATTTCCTCACCATTACCACAACAAAGAAAATTAGTTACATATAATAATGAAAAGAAAAACAAAGCATGTAAAGAAAATAACAAAGCAATTTATTAACATTTAAAGTTGAGCTACAAGATATTGGTAACTTGTTCAAGCTCCATAATGAAGCTCTCAAGAGAAAGCTTCAAGAGAAAAGAAGAAGAAGAGACCAAGTTAAAGCCCACTCACTCTCAAGCCTAAACCAAAAACACAAGAAAATGGAAAAATAGAGTATACTATATAGTACATGGTCACCCTTCCTTTGCTCACTGATCTGGCTTTTATAGGCACCAAAAAAGATTAAACAAGTAATAAAAATAAGGTGATGTGACTGCAAGGGAGGGACAGAGAAAAGATAGGGACAAATAGGGCAAGGGGGGCCGGCGAGCTCGGATCTTTAGGGGTGTGGCCGACCTTGGTCCGAGCAAAGGAGCTCGTCTTGATGTGGTGGTCTTGTATCTACTCCAACATCATCCTGGTACTGTTTGATTTGTCTAAAATAACCTGATTTGCATTCAGAGATTTGGAGGAACTTGAAGCAATGTATCACATCAAAACTTTTAGCATTTATTACCCATGTCCCTCATTTACACAAGCCATCATTTGTGTGTTCCATGGGCAGCCCCACCATGGTCCATGCCATCAAAGAGTCATGTGCACACTTGTATGTGTTGGACCAAAATTGTGTGCACACATTTATTTTGCAAAAGCTCTTTGAATATTGGTCGGTTTCCTGTTCTGTTTGCAGTGTCGGCTCCCAAACGCTATATCCATGATATTGAGTTTGTTTCTAGTATTTTAATCACGAATACCTGTAATCTGTAATTACTGAGCAGACACTGGTTAATACCACCGATATATCAAAAAATAGATAATGAATGAACGGTATTAAAATGCAGTTTTCTGAGATGAACAAATACCCCCAAACTTATCTATTACTCGTCCCGAGCAATATAAAAAATCCTAGCCTCACTTTCGCAGGGAACGCGATTGCACTGAGCATGTGTAACAAGCCGTTAAACCTCTAGGTGTCCCTAGAATGAGGAGTGTTGTCTCCTGAGGGTTTTCAGCGGATTACATCCACAAAATCCAGTCAAGTTAGCATCGTGGAGAAACTGTTGATTCTAATCTTAAGGTTAGGGATCAAAGCTAGAAGTTCTATCACCCTAATTTAGAAACGTCAAGCCTGATTTTTCACTCATCACAATTGTTTAACATAAGCTCATATGCATCTTTACGTGATTGTGCGGATAGTGTTCATAAGGTTTTAAGAACTTTTGATAGGGTCATCATGTCATAATTACAGACAAGGATAAACTTCTGAAGGATCACACGAGTTTGAAAGGAGTTCCGTTTTCTCAAGTTTTTGTTCTCAGGTTAGGTTTCAAGTCAGAATTTCAATCGTTTTTAACAGAGAACCTAAATCTTATTCTTCATTCCTACCCTTCACCTGTTTTTGTTCATACACACCCTTCGTTATTGTGCAAAACGTCTTTAACTATAAACTTTCATATCTCCATAAAAAAAATTGTCTTATAAGAAAACTTGTCTCCGCCAAGATTATTCTCCCACAAAGAACCATGAGGACTTTTAACTCGGAGAGAACATTTGCTTAGCTTGTTTTATTTGGCGATTGGAAACTTAGCGAGATTTGGGTCAATGACTCCCAAACCAGATGGTTTTAGGGTATTAGGTGTGGAGACACCCCAATGACTTAATTACCCATGTTACCAAGGCCACAGAATAAAAGACTCATTTTAAAAATATTCTGAACTCAGTGAAAACGGAGATATAGCCAGCCTTTTCTTTTAAATCCGAAGACGTTACATGTGGATAAGATGTGTAATTACTCTAACAAGGTTCCAGATGGGTTATTTTTCAGACATATAGCTTCTATTAAAACATCAATAAAATTCTTCATATCTACTTCACTGTATGAACTATTCTTGATATTTTCTTAACTCAGAACGAACTTGCTTAATCCTAACGATGTTTATCAATTTTTAAAAGTTTTTCAGACATATCAGACACTTATCAAATTCTCAAAACATATATGACACGTGTAAAGTGTTAGAAAAGACTTATATCAGCTATGGTTAAAAACAAAGGAGGGTTATTTTTAGGGTTGTCAGTCTCACAACAAAGATTTAGTTATTTCTAACTTATCAACCGAACCGTCAGACTTCGAATCAAAGTTCCCCCGCTAGCTAACAAGACAAAGTTTTTATATTTTTGAAGAAATTTTTCAATTTTTATAAGTTTTTTCTATACAATGCAATACAAAAGCAGATATGAAATGAGACTACATGCAAAAGAAAAGAAAAATACATAATGTAAGTGCTGAAATGCAGGAAATATGCACATGCAAACTATATGCAGATACAAAATACAACCAAAACAGCTCCACCCCCAAACTGAATATGACGATATCCTCATCGTCGCTTGGATTTGTCCTTGGCAATGCTGCTCCCACTTGCTTCTTCTTAGTTTGCTAAGATCTGGCTGAGTTGGTCCTTTATTTCCTTGTTTTGCCTGATCAAAGTCTTGATGCCACGGACCTCCATCCTGTGTAATTCACAAGGATCTGTCAGAACGTCCTCTCCCAAAAACTTGTTGGGAATTCACCCACGCGCGCAAATGCGTATGTTTTGGAAACGGATATGATTTTAAGGAAATGGAATGCGCACGCGAGATCGTTCTCGTTTTAAAATTTATAAACCACAAGTGCACGGCACGTTGTAGCAAGCCGGCAAGTACGGGTCGATCCGCAGGGAATTGTGTATTAGGTCTTGTGACTTAAGATTCAACAAATAACGAATGGTTGGTTTGTCACAAAGAATAGAAAGAATACGAAAACAAAGAAAAGCAAGCAAAGAAGGAAGTGGTTGTGGCTTTGGCTCGGAAGGTCGAATCACGACGATTCCTTCGACGCTCCCTTGATCATGAGTTGTCCGTCCTTACGTCGATCACGGCATGAAGTATGTCTTGTCAACACGGTTGTGAATCACAAATCATCAAATTCCGATGTTCGATGCAAATATGAAACGATTCCATTACGTTCTTACTTACCATTTTTATGTCCAGGCATGATGTATCAATAATAAGCACACGGGTTAGCAAGCATACAACATCAATATACATCAATTTGCAAATAAGAAGTAAAAGTAGGTATTACACTTGCCAAGTAGGTTGGTGAGAGTATATAGTATATGCTTGAATGAAAGGTGTCAAGAAACATAAGCAACATATCATATCTCAACTATCTAGTAAGTTTAACACACAATTGATTCTAAGCTTAACCTTGCAAATGGTAATATGAAGGAATAGGATATGAGATAAAGATTACAAATAACCATTAAAATCATCATATCATATCGAACACTTCCATTTAGCAATCTTAAGCTTACAATCCAAATTAAGCACTTTAAACAAATCATAAGAGGAAGAGGAGGCAAAGTCTTTCATCTCATTTCCTCACCATTACCACAACCAAAGAAGATTGGTTACACATAATAATGAAAAGAAAAGAAAAAAGCAAGTAAAGAAAATAAAGAAAATAACAAAGCAATATATTAACACTTGAAGTTGAGTTACATGATATTGGTAACTTGTTCAAGCTCCATAATGAAGCTCTCAAGAGAAAGCTTCGAGAGGAAATAAGAAGAAGAGACCAAGTTAAAGCCCACTCACTCTCAAGCCTAAACCAAAAACACAAGAAAATAGAAAAATGGAGTATACTATATGGTACATGGTCACCCTTCCTTTACTCACTGATATGGCTTTTATAGGCATCAAAAAATATTAAATAAGTAATAAAAATAAGGTGATGTGACTGCAAGGGAGGGACAGAGAAAAGATGGGGACAAACAGGGCAAGGGGGACGGCGAGCTTGGCTCTTTAGGGGGTGTGGCCGGCCTTGGTCCGAGCAAAGGAGTTCGTCTTGATGTGGTGGTTTTGTGTCTACTCCAAAATCATCCTAGTGCTGTTTGATTTGTCTAAAATAACCTGATTTGCATTCAGAGATTTGGAGGGAACTTGAAGCAATGTATTACATCAAAACTTTTAGCATTTATTACCCATGTCCCCCCATTTGCATAAGCCATCATTTGTGTGTGCCATGGGCAGCCCCACCATGGTCTATGTCATCAAAGAGTCATGTGCACACTTGTATGTGTTGGACCAAAATTGTGTGCACACATTTATTTTGCAAAAGCTCTTTGAACATCGGTCGGTTTCCTGTTCTGTTTGCAGTGTCGGCTCCCAAACGCTATATCCGTGATATTGAGTTTGTTTCCAGTATTTTAATCACGAATACCTGTAATCTGTAATTATTGAGCAGACACTGGTTAATAGCACCGATATATCACAAAATAGATAATGAATGAGCGGTATTAAAATGCAGTTTTCTGAGATGAACAAGCCCCACGAATGTCGTGTCTCTGATCCCTTCGGGGGTTGGACAAGACATCTTCAAGTAATCTCCTTAGATCATATTACCATCGGAAGGGAAAGCATTAGGAATTTGCCATGACGCTTTTTACTTGAGATTAGGCTCATTTTGGAGCCCCGATGAATCATAACCGCTCCGCTCTGGAGTGGGATGATCTCCAATAGTCTTTCAGGTTTTATATGAGTTGTCGTCAAGGCCTGAAACTGGGAATATGCCGTCACTTCATTTTTTGCTTTGACGATATCGCGCCGATTCTTTGCTGAAGTAAGGTAGACATCTATAGGACCCCTATGCTGTATGTATTGCACTTGAAGTCCAGAGCTAGGAATATGCCATTGCTCCAATTTCATTTGATAGTCACGTCCGCATCCTGCTGAAATGATGGGGAACGTCAAGAAAGTCTCTAGGTTGTATTTGAACCGTTAAGACTTAGAGCTAGGATTTTGCCGTTACTTCTTTTTGTTTGACCCTTGGGTCTTTGATGACTTTGCGTCTACATCCTGCTGGCATGAGAAGCACGTCGAGCTGGAGTTAGGATTTTGACATCATTCTTTTTTTTATTCGACCCTTGGGTATTTGTTGACATCGCGTCTGCACCCTGCTGGCATGAAAAGCACGTCGTGTCGATCTCTAGGCTGTAGATATTGCCATTAAGATCTGGCTCTCCCTTTGACGGAGCCTGGTGAGAAAATATGATACCTTTTCTTTCATTTGTGCATATGGATTGTATACAGGGGTCGGTGTGGACCTACCTGCAGGGCAGAAAAGTTTCATTTTCATTTTTTTATTTCCTTTTGCGATGCACTATATTTTCAGCTTTTTATATCACGAAAGTCACGATTGCCCAATCATTTCAGCTATTTTATTCGTGGTGCCCAATCAATTCGGCTTTTTTTTACTCGCTATTTTTTTATTGCGAGTTACCCAAACATTTCTGCTGTTTCATATGCATTTTTTTGACTCGCTGGGTTTTATTACGAGTCAGGAACTTGAGATCCGATACCAATCTTAGCATCAGTATCGCTGCAACTGGAATATTGCCAGGAGCGAATCATCATTTTTCGTGAGAGGACTTGGAGTTTGACACATGTTTAGGCATCAGCATCGCTACAACTGGGATATTGACACGAGCGAATCATCATTTGCCCTTTGTCGATTTGAACAAAGATGGCTTAGCAAATAAGGTTAAGATCCTGTTGACTAAAGCTTTCTGATTTTATGAGCCGTAAGGATCTTGTAACAATCCTAAACTTTCTGTACAAAATTTTTGTAAAGTACAGAAAAGAGTACCTTAGCCTGAGCATAACTTAAAAGTATTTCTTGTTTATGAACAGCAAAAAAAACTTGTAGCTTATTAGTAAAGTCTTGCACCGTTGTGACATAGCCCCTGTGTTCGAATCCTATCAGCCACATAATATTTTTGCTGATTTTTTTTTAACTTTTAGAAGCTCAAAATTTTACACGTGCAATACACGTAAAATGAAAAGTCACTGAAAAATCAAACATGTGCAACATACTATTAACTACGACTAGGATACGTGGCAAGAATCCAGACCCCGTCCCTACCCACGTGGCCGAAGAGATCTCGCCTAGGGCCAACGCCATCGATTTGAACCATCCTAAATGCTCCAATTCTTTTGCCCTAACACCCCTTGTCCTCCCCTACTCCTCTTCTGTTTGATTTTCCTGCACATTTCCAGAGAATTAAAATGAGGCATTAATCCAAAATGTTAATGCATTTTAATTCCATTCTTCAATACCTTAAACCTTAATTTCTCCTATAAATACCACCCTACACCATAGCTCTCCTCATTCAGAAATCCTTTGCCAAAACTCTCTAAATTTTCCAAATCCAAGAAGTTGTACAAGTGGAGTTAGCTCAAAGTAAAGTTTCGACGACGTTTCGGGAAGAATCCGGCAACACCATGACTCCACGACGCTTGCAAACCCATCCTTTATCTCCCCTCTCTCTTCTCAATTTGTAAGTCCCCTCTCCCTTCCTCTCTTTCTATTAAAAAGACTTCTCTTTTCAAAACTCATCGGAAGCGAAGTTAATCCGACTTCCGATTCTAATTTCTTTAAAAACGCAATTTTTCTTAACCACAAATTAACCATCTCTTCATATCTTATTTAGAAATCATAAACAAACACTTTAGAACAAGTTTCATCTCAAAATAACATGTTATGAAACTTTTATCACATTGTTGCGGTTAAATACCACAAACTTTACATTCGACATATTTCATCATGTTTCTTTATATTATCTTTAGATAATTCACTAGGTAATGACCTATCTCATCACAACACTCATCATGACATAGCACGATGGTTTGAAAACAATAAGTTTTGGGACAAATGCAAATTTTACATTAAAATACCTTAAACTATCAAAATCTGTATTCTTTAAATTGTTTTAATTAATTCCTTACAAATAAGCCTCTACAACCCATTTTGGTGAACAACTCGATCGGGATGGTGCGGGTTATTCGCATATCCTTGGGACTAGTAGAGCGAGATGCAGACCTCCTCACGGAGCATACGATCTCGATGGAATTTTTATTACAATTTCTAAGAAAACGTGATTTCTATTTATAAATAAATTCTATTTTTAATAATTATATATATAAATATTATCAAAATATCTATTTTAAATATATAATATATTCCATGTTTTCTAATCAAAAGAAAAGAATCACAAAAGTTCGTGAAAACACCATCAAGAATCAATACAAGTCGAATTGCATGAAAATACCATATACAATTCAATTTAGATTTATATCCACTAGAATATTTCATCTTTTAAAATTACATCTATAAAAATCCTAAAGACGATAATTAAATACTTGAGGTTTATTTTGAAAATATATCAAAACTACTTTTCATAAAAACCCCTCAAATTATATCAATTTACAATAAGGACACTAATAAATATAGGTTTAAGCGGGACCGGTTCTTTTGAGCCTTAAGGAGCCGGAGGATTTGAGTGCTTGCCTATTTAAGGTAGACAACTAAAACGGGGTTATCAATACGGTAATTGGTTTAGAAAAAGTCACAAATCCTGTCGTCCATGTGCAACAGTTACCGATAACTCCAAAACTAATTCAGGACTTCAATTCTGTTTAAGTGTCTAACTCAGTCAGAATCTCAGTCTAATCTGAAATCAATTCATCCTTGAATCCAATTCAAGTATAACTCCAAATATACATGAATCCATTTATACCAGAATACAATCTATATCAACATGAATTAATTTAACCCATGGATATACATTTGACATTGTTTACATGACTATCCGTTTACATGAACTACTGATATCATGGTTTCGGCAAGCCTTACATCGATTAAACAAAACAATACGCATCAATACAAAATACATTACGGGGTTTTAAAGGGGTAGACTGGTACGAAATGTGTTAAAAGTGGCACGAGATGGTCATTAAAAGACGTAACTAAACATCCATTGTCGTTGTTCTATGTGGTTTGACGGAGCTTTGTACTATGGGTTAGCTTAGTCTACGGGATAGTTGGACTCCTCTCGTAAACACTAATATCTTCTATACCAAGCTACAAACAACAGCATTAACATAACAATCAACTTTATACCAATTATAATCTCTTACCTGTCTATTCTCATTCTACATCTCTTTGGGACTTACCGAGCGATTGTTCGCTGACGACATTCCTTTTCTTTTCTTTCTTTGGAATGTTGTTAGGGGGATCTGATTCTCTATAGATTGAGCCCAGCACAGACGACTTGGAGATGTTCTCAGAAGACTCAGAGCTCTAGTCACTTGTATATACTTTACTTTCAGCTCATGACATTGTTTAGGCATTGCTTTTCAGTCTTGTATTTACATTTCCAGGTGTATTGTAAAGAATGTTTAATAAATAAAATTTGATGTTCATTTACATATCATGTCTTACTTGTGTACTTTACTATATTTCTTATTTACGCTTAGTGTGTTTACTTCTGAGTAAATACGCCGCGTGTCCAGTCACGTCTCCTTACCGTACTCTGGGAAGTGGGGCGTGACAGGTTTCTTAAAGGTATTTCTCCCTACGAGTCGTGAGGATCTCGTAGGTGTGTTTTCTCCTTAGGGGTCGTGGGGATTCCTAAGTGATACTTTCTCTTGTAAGTCATAAGGATCTTCTAAGAGTGTTTTCTCCTTGTAAGTTGAGAGGACTTACAAGTGTCGTTCACCATATCGGGACATTTCTTGTCATTAGTAGAACTTGGTATGGGAATATTTATTCATGCCCGTGGATTGTATACAAGGATCAATATTGGACCGCATGTACGGCAACTTAGGGGATATGACGGCTTAAGAACAGGTTGAGATCCCTGTAGCTTAAGGCTTTTGAATCCTACGAGCCATGAGGGTTTCATAGGGGGGATTATCCTTACGAGTCGTGAGGATCTCGCAGGTGTAATTTCTCCATAGGAATCGTGGGGATTCCTAAGGATCTCACGCAGGTATTTTCTCCTTACAAGATCGAAAGGACCCTGCGAGTGTATTTTTTTAACGAGATTGCGCCCTTCCGGGTTTTCACAAGCTCGCAGGCAGTCCTGCTGTTTCTACTCACAGCACCCTTTCGGTTTTTCATCCGTACCCATTTCGCTTGTGGACATACCATTTTTTTAATAACGAAACTCTCGAAAGTAGCTTCATCGTAGATGACCCATCTGTTTTCCGGTGGGATTTGTGGGTGGCTTCATCACTGGAGTGGCTGTGTAGCTAGTGGAACTTGAGTTGCAACCTTCACCATTAGGACTTCGATTGCAATATAAATCTCAAGGGAGCATATCACCGTATTTGTGGGAATGCGCCCTGTTTGAGGCGATGCACTGGATTAAGGACATTTCGGTCCATTATTCCCGCGTTTTGGGGAACGCTTTAGTTTAAGGACGTTTCGGTCTATTACACCATGTTTGAGGCGCAATTTTAGTTTGAATACATCTTGGTCCATTATCACCATTTTTTAGATGAGTATTAGTTTAAGGACGTTTCGGTCCATTGTTAGTTTGGGGACATCTCGGTCCATCGTTCCCGTTTTTGGGACGAATATTAGTTTAAGAACGTTTCGGTGCATAGTTAGTTTAGGGACATCTCAGTCCGTCGTTCTCGTTCTTGGGACGAATATTAGTTTAAGGACGTTTCGGTCCACTGTCTCCATGTTTGAGACCACGGGGCTTTTGGATACTACTTTCAGGGTTCTGACTCAGGAAGATAGCGAGTGGACACAAGCGTCGTCATCTATCATTGACCTAAGTGGTGACCCATCAAGCGTAGTATTTTTTGAGGAATCAGCCGTTTATTAGCCGGAAGGGTCTTTCGCCATGCATATCCATGAGCAGGTAGGCTCTACCGTTGTGGACTTTGTCTATGATGTATGGGCCTTCATAGTTCGGCTCGAACTTTCCCTGTTTTGGACGATTGGGGATCATTGGTCTTTTGACGACTAGCACGAGTTTGCCTTGGCGGAATATTCTCGGCCTGGTCAGTTTTTCGTATGACCATGTCATCATTGACTAATAAGCCTCCAGAATTTGCTGTACTATAAGGCGAGTTTCGTCGAGACCGTTGAGCTCCTCAAGACTAAGATGAGCGTTCTCTTCATCTGTCAGCTCGTATCGAACCGCTACTCGTAGCGAGGGGAACTCTATTTCCGGTGGGACTACCGCTTCCGTGCCGAACACCAGTGCATACGATGTCGTATTCGTGGCCGTCTTAAACGTTGTTTTGTACGCCCAGAGAGGTTCATGCAACCTTTCGTGCCAGTCCTTTTTGTTTCTAGACACTGTTTTCTTTATAATCTTTATCAAGGTCTTATTGAAAGCTTCGGCTAGACCGTTGGCCCGAGAATTATAGACTGAAGAGTATCTCCAATCTATTTTATGTTATTGTGTGAAGCGCTAATTTTATGACTTCTATAGGCTGGCCCGTTATCCGAGATGATTCGTCGCGGAGTGTCGAATCGATATATGGCATGTGTTCTGAAGAAATAGAGGATATTCTCTGTCTTCACTTCTCTTAGTGGTACTGCTTTTGCCCACTTAGAAAAGTAGTCGGTCGTTGCCAGTATGAACCAATGTCCTCTGGACAATGCCCGTTCAATGAGGCCAATTATATCGGTTTCCCACATTTCGAACGGCTAGCTAGCCACTGTTAGATGTAGCGGATTCGTATATTGGTGGATGAAGTCCCCATGAATTTGGCACGAGTGACATTGCTTCGCATATTCGAAGCAGTCTTGACTCATTGTGGGTTAATAGTAACCCATTCTTCTTATCTTCAGCTTTATCTTTGGCCCGGCCTGATGAGAACCGCAGAGTCCATCGTGAGTTTCTTGAACAACTTTCTTTGCTTTCTCTGGTCCCAGGCATCTTAGCCATAGGCAGTCGAATGATCTCTTATATAGAGTATCATGGACGAAGGCGAAAGACAAAGCTAGTTTCATGATCTGATGTCTAGACGACGTATTTTTGGGCGTTCGTCGGGATTTGAAGTAGTCTATGAAGACTTCCCTCCAGTCGATAACCTTTTCTTCGTCCCCTATTTGAAGTGCTACTTGTTCGGTCGTCTCTTTTCCTTCAGATGGCTCTATTAGGTCTTCCAAAAATATATCTGTTGGCGCGAGAACCTGACGGCTTTGCATAAAGATCCTTACGTCATCGAGGTCTTCATCAGCCAGTTCCTTAGCCAATTTGGCCAACGCATCCGCCTTACTGTTTTCTGCACGCGGTATACTCTCCAGGGTGTAGAAATGGATTTGTATCAGCAGTTAGTGCACTCTTTCGCCATATTTTATCAGCTCTGGGTTGCATGTCTGATACCATTTACTTGGCTAACGATCAGCTGGGAGTCTCCATATATGAGGAGGTCTTTGATTCTCATGTCGATAACGATCTCGAGACCTGCTATCAAAGCTTCATATTCAGGTTCGTTGTTAGTCCTCGGCTCCATTAAGGAAAGGGCATAGCGCAATATCCCCCTTTGCGGGGTCACGAAGATAAGGCCCACCCCGGATTTGATTATGGCGGTGTTTTGTTTTCGCCGTTTCATGGAAGATGCTCCATCGAAGTAGAGTTCCCATTGGGAATCATTTTCTTCTTCGGTTGTATCGAATGCATGTTCGTCCGGCAACTCGCAATTTAAGGGGGAGTCAGACGGTATCGGATGATCCGTGAGAAAGTCGGCAATGGCCTGCCCTTTCATTGCATTGAGGGGACGATATGTTATCAAGAACTCTATCAGGAGGTGAGCCCATTTGGCAAGACTTCCTGTTAGTATGGCCCTTGACATTAGATATTTGAGTATCCACCTTTGATAAGAGATGGACCTTATATGTCAAGGCGTAATGTCTGAGCTTCGTTATTGCGAAAATCGGTGCTAGGCAATGCTTTTCGATGGGGGAATAGTTATTTTCTGCCCCCAGGAGAACTCGACCCAGATATATAAAGCTCTCTCCTTTCCCTGATCGTTTTCTTGTGCCCACAATACACCTAGAGAACTTTCAAGGGCTATTGTATTTAGGATAAGGGGTTTACCTTTAACCGAAGCGGTAAATGAAAGGTTCCTAGGCACTCTCAAGAGTTCTCACAAGGCATCAACCATGCCAATTTCAAAAAAATTCGGTGCCGAGAAACCCTAATACGGATCGTTGGTTAGAAGTTTAGGCGAATCAAGCAACTAGTTAACAAATTAACTAAGTGAACGGAAATACAACCTTTGTAGATCCGGTTCTCCACCTCCACAGCTCCGTGATGAAGTCTTCTCCGCTATCCAAATCGAACCATGACTCTCACGGTGGTTTCATCGGAGAAAATACCGGGCTAGGTCGTCGACTTCGTGCCGAAGATGATCTACGTCGAGGCATCACTAAATCAAGCTCCCACTTCACCAAGTGATGAAACTTGTGAAGAAAACACACTATACTACTTGGCAAGAGGTAGAGGATGAAGAAATAGGAAGTGGGTTCACTTTAGAATTGGATTTCTCACTCATTTTCAACAATCACCATTGATGAAGAAAGGTTTTCTTCAAGTGATGAAGAAGAAGAAGAAGATGAATATTATGATGAGTATTTTCCAAAAAGGAAATAAAAAGAATACTTATCATAATGTAACCATGGTCAAGTGTAGAGAATAGACTAGGGTTAAGTGGAATGGTTAGGGTTAAGCATGAGACAAAATGGTCACTAAGTCAAAGCTTCATGAAGCTTCATAATACAAACAAAGTTAGCAACCTTTTTTCTCTTTATGCTTTTCATTTTCCATAAAGAATAAATAAATAAATAAATGAGAAAAGGAAATGAAACCCTAACCACTTAAGTAACCATGGTTTAATTCTTTACACAAACCCAAACTAGCATGTATCATCAAACATGATACAATCTTGTGCATAAAAAAATATATCATATATACAATGTGCACAAACAAGTGAGAAAATCCATTTAAAATGAACCGATACTAGTTAATGCAAAGTAATATATCATATATATAATTATACATTAAATCATTAAATCAATACTTGATTTAATGATCCGGTCATATGTTATATAACCGACTAGTATCATTAGTAACAACTTATCGAAACAACACTTGATCCGATAACCCGGCTATATCGCATATAACCGAGCAATGTCACATATCGCGAGAATCAAATACAGTATCACATACTGGTATCATTCTCGGTCCCGCACATATCTCATATGCGCTCCTATTTCGTTTCGCTTGAGCCAGGAAACCTCTGTGTAGGACTCTAAAGACTCGTCAATACGCCGGCAGCAGATGATGATCATATCAAGCACCCACAAGCCGCAAGCGGTCTGCTAAACGTAACGGCCACCCGGGTATTGAGCGATCAGAAGATCGACGAGCAAGCCCGCTCACACTCCAGTGAATCCAACCAGTAACACTACCGTACAGTCCGGTCTGATCGTCTGATATGTCGCACATCTCGCCTAGGGGTGGTAAACGTCAGACCCCAATAGCTCGATAAGTCGTGTCGATATGAGGTCTATAACAACTCGAGAAACTACTGGTAACACTTACCAGTATATCTCAACAACCCTGGCCAGGGATTTCCGGTTATAGCCAATCGAACACAACGCAACATCAACTCCCTATACCGGGAGAGACGAATCCCCTCCTATCGCTCATTGCCTCCATATGACTCAGGACTGTACCCAAAAACCACCGTTTTGCACGCCCTCTTGGACGTGGTAAGATGGAAATCAAAGCACGGTGGGAACCACACAAGACTCTATGACGATCTCGGGTCAACAGACTACTCTGTACCAGTGTCACCAGAGAACTGCCATCTGACGTAAGGTATAATACCATCTGGGAGTTCTCGGCGAGTCCGTCCAGTGTACCCAATCTCCACTGAGCACCCGTATATCATCTCTGATGTCAAACACCAATGGATATGGGATCATCCATCGCCCATCTGTATGGGTCGAGAAGGTATACGCTAGTCTACTCTGGTATATCGATGCCCCGTCTCGATACACCCACGACTAGGGACTTTGAAGAATGTACTTATGGACTACCATGTCCCCACTAGTATGATCTGCATCATAGTCCAGGTAGTCAAGTACACATCCTAAGGGCTTTACCAACATGTAACAGAGAGACAATCAATGTACACGTTAAGGTAAAGAGTAACCAGATAGCATACTATCATGTCGAGCAAGAAAGTCCTCCCTATATATGTCCCGGCATCCACTACAATATACATCCAATGTACAGTAATGGCCTCTAGGGCATACATATAACTAACAATCTCCCACTTGCACTAGGGCCATCTGATAGCAGTGGTTGTAGTATCTCATACTGAACCATCCCATAAAAGTCTCTCGCTGGGAATAGGCCTTTGTGAGTGGATCCGCCGTGTTGTCCTCTGAGTCTACTCTCCTAACCTCGATCCCTTAGAGATCAACCATCTCCATGATCAAGTGATACTGCCTTAGAATATGTCTGGATCACTGATGGGACCTGCGTTCCTTGGCATAAGCCACAACTCCATTGTCACACAATGGGAGGAATATAGTTCATCTCATGAACCAATATACACCCAAACAGACTCTTTGGTAGCATCTTAAGTAGCGATGTATCCTGCCTTTATCGTCTAGTATGCCACGGTATCGAGCTTGGAACTCTTCCAACATACCGTTCCTTTACTGAGGGTAAAGACAATACATGTGACTGACACTCAGTCGTCTTTATCACCCTGGAACACTTCCAGTGGTTCTCCCCGGGATCGATTGATACCATCTCACTACAACTAGTGAGAATCCTAACATCCATTTAGATCTATCTCATAGATCCAAAACCCAGGATTTAGGAGGTATCATCTTGATCCTATATGGAGAATCCATGTGATAAGCGGAGATCGATCGAGCGTAGCATAGGAAACTCCTTCCCTATCAAGAGTATGTCATCCACGTACTCTACGAGGATCGTCACCATACTCCCTACTACCTTTTTGTTTATACAAGGTTCATCTACCATTTTGATGATGTCAACTTCTTTGACGAATCCATCAAAACAGATGTTCCAACTCCGCGATGCCTGCTTTATCCTATAAAGCATCTTGTACACGTTTCCGCTGCTCCCACTGTCTACGAGGCCCTCTGGCTGTGTACTTACAGATGTTCTCTTCTAAAACATCATTTAGAAAAACAGTCATGACACCCAACCGCCAGATTTCGTAGTCATGGTATGTAGCCGTGGCAAGTAGTATCTGGATGGACTTAAGCATAGGTACTGGAAAAGGTTTCATCATTATCTACGCCTGGTCGATGACGAAAACCTTTAACAAGTCTAGCTTTGAAAGTCTCAACTTTTCCATCTACACCAAGTAATCTTCTCAAGATATACTTGCTCCTGATGGGGATTTAACCCTTCAGATATAGCAACCAAAGTCCATATTTTGTTGGTGTATAAGGATTCCATCTCAGATCACTAAGCATCCAGCCATTCTTACAGAGTCTTACTCCTGATAGCCAGCTCGAAGCTAGTTGGGTCATCATATCATGATGCAATCCTCGCTCCCACTGTCATAGAGAAACAGAAGTATCTCTCAGGTGGGTGAGGAACCCTACTAGATCGGCGGAGAGGCTGAGGTTCGTTGGAATCTACTGAATCCTTTGGTTCTATCAAATCATCAGCTGCAGTTTGTATGGCTGGAACATTTCCAGTTCTACATAATAGACCGTGCCTCGAGCTTGTCCGGATTTTTCTTTTAGACATAGGCCGGACAACCCCAAATCTTAACTAGATTAAGACATGGGCTCTTCCCTTTCCATATCACATATGAAGTGGTAGGTAACTGATTTGATTCGAACCTATTCAATAGGTATGCAGCTTCTCAAGCGCATAACCCCCAAAAAGGAAACAGGTAACTCGGTAGTACTCATCATAGAGCACACCATATCAAATAGGGTGTATCTGCTCCACCCCGATATACCATCGTGCTATTGTGTATACAGAGGAGTAATGCTGAGAGAGAATCTCATTCTCCTTTAGAATAGTCCAGGAATTCCGTGCTCAAGTATTCTCCTCCTTGATCACATCAAAGGACATAATACATCTACCCGTATTGGTTCTCTACTTCTAATTTATATTCTGTGAATACCTCAAAAGGTTCGGACTCATGTTCCAACAGGAACATATGACTGAATCTTGAGAGATTATCAGAGAATGTAATGAAGTATAAAGAACCGGTCCTGGCATTTGCAGACAGGGGACCTTATATACATCATTATGTATCAGTCCCAAGAGCTTACTAACTCTTTCTCTGTTTTCAATAAACAGAGCTGGTGTCATTATATCTTTGTGACATGACTGGCAAGTTTCACAAGATGTAAATTCAAACTGATTTAAATATGCATCTATATGTAACTTCAGCTAGTCGGGTCGCATTGATATGACCTAGTCTACAATGCCTCAAGAAGGATCCGTTCATTTCTGAACTCTTCCTCTTGTGTGTGTTCTGTATACTAAGAACTGTAGTTTGATTTAGAACATCAATGCTTTTAGATAACGTGCCTGAACCGATCAACTTTTGATATAGGAAATGTTCAAAACATTATGCAACAATACAAAATTTTACCGTTTCTTTACTAATAAAGAGACAGATATGATTTTGTATATCAGGTTCGGTATCTAATAACATTCGTTCAGAATCAATGTATTTTGTAATACAGGGTGACAGTGACCAACAGACTTGGCTGCAACTCTTGCCCCGTTTTCTGTCACCGTTCTCAGTTTTTCTACCTTTTTGCAGCCCTATGTAACAGATTACATATCTGGGATCCTGATCCGGTATCATATACCAAGGATGCGGAGGATACTGAGAAACAGTTATGTATAATGAACACACCCGAAGATGATGCATCTCATGCACTTTCTTCGTTTGGGCGGCACGGGAATTCTGGTATTCCCCAATTTCCTGCTCTGTCTTATAACAATTATAAGTTGGAGCGGGACCAACGTTTCCCAGCTCAGCATAACAAGCGGGTTCGGTCAATTATCCGTATTATTATCTTGATTAAGGCGTGATATGGTCACTACCTGGAGAGAGAGAGAAGAAAACACTCAGCGTGCGCTCTTGCAAGAATAGATTGGTTATTATTTTATCTAATCAGGATGGCTCCCACTGCTTTTTATCAAATCTTCCTTCAGACCCTAAAAGGAAAGACTAGCCGGGATTAATTACACACTACAAGTTCGCCAATCTTTCAGCCAGGCCGGTGTCGGTACTTTGAGGGAGGTCCCCCGTACTTTCGCACGAACCTAATTAATGTAAACCTCGTTTTTCCAGAGGCGTAACCTCGTTAACACCTTTCTAAACACCTACTTGATCGGCTAATTGTAATGTGTAAAACTCTCCCAGGAGTAACTCTTACTCGCAGCGGGTATCGGGATCCAACTATCTCATAGAAGGTATGCAATCTCATTGCAAATTTCAACACTTGAAATTCCCGATAATATTTTGCCCCATGCGATCTATGACCATGACTGAGTCAACAAACCATAGACCGCAAGTAAAGTTCAACCCGTCATTTCTCGACTGAATTAAACCCACCCGCACGACCCTTGACTGAGTCAACAAGGCCGCACGACTACCCTAATCCAATCGCATCATATGCTTTGCAGATAAGCAATAATCAGCTACCGCACACTACGCCTTGACTGAGTCAACAAATGCAGCACGAATACTAACTAGTACCTATCTGAAATGACGGAAGGCTACGACAGGTTTTTTAAGAAAACCTTTTACGTAATGAACTTTATATCGTTGTAGAATCAAATGATTTTAAAAATGGAGTGTTTTTTAGGCTTTTCTAGTTTTGCTAAAGGAGTCACTCCCGGTGAAGGGATCGTCGGTCCTTTCCTCGTCGAATGAGGTGCGGGATATATCATATATATCACTGTGCAAAGCAAAAACACTTAAAAGAAATCAAAAGACAAACCGAGTGTGTAGCATCTGCCAGTTATTGCTAAAGGAGTTACTCCCGGTGAAGGGATCTCGGTCCTTTCCTCATCGAATAAGGTGCAGGATATATCATATATACCGCTGTGCAAAGCAAGAACTGTAGCTACCTGTTTTTATTTTGAAATTCGATTCCACAACATCTTAGGTTTCTTTCATTTCATTAATCTCATTAATGAAGTCCCATCATTTAAGTACCTAAACATCACAGATAAATACGACGTACACTTATGCCATCCGCATTCCCCTCGATGTCCCCTCGTGCACCGTTAGGTTAGGTAACTAACGGCAGAGCGGGGCAGGGCTAGCGCGGGTGTAAAACATAAGTAACGTCTATATAATATATCATATATACTATATACTGTATCTATCACAGAACATCACATGATCACATCACAGATATCGCAGCAGAAGAATCATATGAAATATTGGATATACTAGGACGTTCGTGTTTTCAATACGAGCCAGTATAAAACACGGATTCCACGGTTGTGATGAATAGCCAAACCCACACCCCAAGACCCCTACGAGAGCGGCAAGCAACCCTACCAATTCTAGAGTTAGGAGACCCGGACTCGACTCCTCGAGTTGGTCTCCCACTGGACTCCAGAACCCGGTTACTTGTACCCTCCTCCTTGGGTCTATCCTAGTGCGGAAAAGTAAATAATATACAAAAGGTGACATCTTCCGCAACCTGGAAGCGCCCCAATAAAAGAATATTACATACAAGTTTTTACATGAATGAAAATGAAAAATACTCATCTCACATAAAAAAAAACCCGGCTATTCAAACACGACGATCCAATATAACATATCCAGCAACACATAATATCACATGTCATCAACGTAAGTAAATATGTCCATCCCAATTGTCGTTGACATATAGCAACGAAACCGGCGATACCACATATTACACTTACGGTCACAGAAAAGAAAGTGTAAAACTACAACAGTTAGAATCCGCAATCACCTCAGACATCGCATGCCTGACCAAATGAATTACTTAGACATCGCATGCCTAACAATTATAAACCCCGCATTTTAGTCTCTTTATCGAAAACTCTTTTCAATATGAAGTCGGGCAATTCAACAAGATTCCCGACATCCTGATCGAATGCTCGTCGCAAACTTTAGTAGGCGGCTGCACCCCCGACGCCGTCGACGAAGTGCACCAAGGCGGAACACCGCTACCGGGAGCACCCGAACGGATGCTTTCGGCGACGAGGTTCTCCTACAGTCACTTGGTCGGGGCTATGGAGTGAGGCTGTCTATTAAGTTTACCCGGCGAGTATCCGCGTACGCTACGTGATTGCGACGGACTTTTGATCACATCAAAATTCCGTGGCAACCGATCAAGTGAGACTAAACTGCTATGTTTATAACATTCATTCAGTTATCTCATAACTTCTTGTGAATTCCAATTATTGTATCCCATTCCGGATAAATAGAAAATGTCAAACTTTCCGATCGAACAATCGAACACCCAAGTTTTCCCGATACAGATCAACACATGAAACAAGTCTAAAAACATTCAGTTCGTGCCTCAGTACCAACGGTCCAGCCGTAGAAGGGTCAAGCCAACGCCTCACATGTGGCACGCCGTACTGCCCCAAACCCGAAGGTTCAAAGGGCAGTTCAAGACGGTCACATAATCGAGTTAAGGTTTGTTGTCTTCTAGAGGGTCCATCGCGTTACTTGCACTACTTAGAACGTCTTTAAACCACGGAAAAATCCAACACTTGGAAATTTCCCGACAGGGGAAAAATTGGGTATTTTTATCCGGTCGAACTTTTTAACATATCCAGAAAATTATCCGGAAAGCCACATAGACAAAATCTGATACTCCGATCGAAACACCGAATCCCCAAAACAACCCCAGAAAATCCAACTCTTGAATAAATTTTAAAAATACCCAGAGAACTCAGCACTGTTAAATAGGAATTACTGTGCAAATTGTTAGGGCTGACGTCATACTTTTGCCGCGGAACCGCCGCATAAGCTAGGCTTATGCCGCGGTTCCGCCGCGCATTAGAGTGATCATGAAATAAATTTTGCGCCGTAATTCTTAGAATTCCCTGATGAGTTTTCTTCATATTTTTAATTTGGAAAAAACCCGGTTTTTAAAAAATGTACAGAGAGCCGTTTTCGGGTTAGGGTTTTGGTTCGATCGGACTTCAAACATCGTCTGGACTTCGCCTAAGGCTCTAGCTAGGCTCTGATATCAGTGAAAGGTTCCTAGGCACTCTCAAGAGTTCTCACAAGGCATCAACCATGCCAATTTCAAAAAAATTCGGTGCCGAGAAACCCTGATACGGATCGTTGGCTAGAAGTTTAGGCGAATCAAGCAACTAGTTAACAAATTAACTAAGTGAACGGAAATACAACCTTTGTAGATCCGGTTCTCCACCTCCACAGCTCCGTGATGAAGTCCTCTCCGCTATCCAAATCGAACCATGACTCTCACGGTGGTTTCATCGGAGAAAAGACCGGGCTAGGTCGTCGACTTCGTGCCGAAGATGATCTACGTCGAGGCATCACTAAATCAAGCTCCCACTTCACCAAGTGATGAAACTTGTGAAGAAAACACACTCTACTACTTGGCAAGAGGTAGAGGATGAAGAAATAGGAAGTGGGTTCACTTTAGAATTGGATTTCTCACTCATTTTCAACAATCACCATTGATGAAGAAAGGTTTTCTTCAAGTGATGAAGAAGAAGAAGAAGATGAATATTATGATGAGTATTTTCCAAAAAGGAAATAAAAAGAATACTTATCATAATGTAACCATGGTCAAGTGTAGAGAATAGACTAGGGTTAAGTGGAATGGTTAGGGTTAAGCATGAGACAAAATGGTCACTAAGTCAAAGCTTCATGAAGCTTCATAATACAAACAAAGTTAGCAACCTTTTTTCTCTTTATGCTTTTCATTTTCCATAAAGAATAAATAAATAAATAAATGAGAAAAGGAAATGAAACCCTAACCACTTAAGTAACCATGGTTTAATTCTTTACACAAACCCAAACTAGCATGTATCATCAAACATGATACAATCTTGTGCACAAAAAAATATATCATATATACAATGTGCACAAACAAGTGAGAAAATCCATTTAAAATGAACCGATACTAGTTAATGCAAAGTAATATATCATATATATAATTATACATTAAATCATTAAATCAACACTTGATTTAATGATCCGGTCATATGGTATATAACCGACTAGTATCATTAGTAACAACTTATCGAAACAACACTTGATCCGATAACCCGGCTATATCGCATATAACCGAGCAATGTCACATATCGCGAGAATCAAATACAGTATCACATACTGGTATCATTCTCGGTCCCGCACATATCTCATATGCGCTCCTATTTCGTTTCGCTTGAGCCAGGAAACCTCTGTGTAGGACTCTAAAGACTCGTCAATACGCCGGCAGCAGATGATGATCATATCAAGCACCCACAAGCCGCAAGCGGTCTGCTAAACGTAACGGCCACCCGGGTATTGAGCGATCAGAAGATCGACGAGCAAGCCCGCTCACACTCCAGTGAATCCAACCAGTAACACTACCGTACAGTCCGGTCTGATCGTCTGATATGTCGTATATCTCGTCTAGGGGTGGTAAACGTCAGACCCCAATAGCTCGATAAGTCGTGTCGATATGAGGTCTATAACAACTCGAGAAACTACTGGTAACACTTACCAGTATATCTCAGCAACCCTGGCCAGGGATTTCCGGTTATAGCCAATCGAACTCAGCGCAACATCAACTCCCTATACCGGGAGAGACGAATCCCCTCCTATCGCTCATTGCCTCCATGTGACTCGGGACTGTACCCAAAAACCACCGTTTTGCACGCCCTCTTGGACGTGGTAAGATGGAAATCAAAGCACAGTGGGAACCACACAAGACTCTATGACGATCTCGGGTCAACAGACTACTCTGTACCAGTGTCACCAGAGAACTGCCATCTGACGTAAGGTATAATACCATCTGGGAGTTCTCGGCGAGTCCGTCCAGTGTACCCAGTCTCCACTGAGCACCCGTATATCATCTCTGATGTCAAACACCAATGGATATGAGATCATCCATCGCCCATTTGTATGGGTCGAGAAGGTATACGCTAGTCTACTCTGGTATATCGATGCCCCGTCTCGATACACCCACGACTAGGGACTTTGAAGGATGTACTTATGGACTACCATGTCCCCACTAGTATGATCCGCATCATAGTCCAGGTAGTCAAGTACACATCCTAAGGGCTTTACCAACATGTAACAGAGAGACAATCAATGTATACGTTAAGGTAAAGAGTAACCAGATAGCATACTATCATGTCGAGCAAGAAAGTCCTCCCTATATATGTCCCGGCATCCACTACAATATACATCCAATATACAGTAATGGCCTCTAGGGCATACATATAACTAACAGTTAATACCCACGGATTTTGCAAGTATTGCTTGATTTCATCCAGTGCATTTTGGCACTTTTTATCCCAGACGAACGGGGTCCCTTTCTTCATCAAATGGCTGTAGGGACGGCATTTTCCGAAAAGGTTGGCTATGAACCGCCGGATATATGCGAGATTTCCTTGGAGAGACCGCAGTTGTTTGAGGGTTCTTGGCATGAGCATTTCCATAATCTTCTTGATCTTTGAAGGATCGATTTCGATACCCCGGTGACGTATGATAAATGCTAGGAATTTTCCTGAGGAGACTCTAAACGCGCATTTTAAAGGATTCATTTTCAGATTATACTTCCGAAGACGTTGGAACACTATGTTTATATGTTCCCAATGTTCCTCGTGAGATTTGCTCTTCACCATAAGGTCGTCGATATAGCATTCGACAATCTCGTATAAGAGATCATCGAAGATCTTTGTTATGGCCCTCTGGTAGATGGCGCCAGCGTTCTTTAGCCCAAACGGCATCACCCTATAGCAGAATATGCCCAGTGGGGTCTGGAAGGCGGTATGCTTTTGGTCTTCAGGATGCATTTTGATTTGATTGTATCCTGAAGATCCATCCATGAAGGAGAAGACTTCATGGGTAGACGTGTTATCGATCATCAGCTCGGTAACAGGTACCGAGAAGTCATCCTTCGGGCAAGCTTTGTTTAGATCCCGAAAGTCCACGCAGATGCGAACCGTCCTATTTTTCTTCATCACTGGAATGATATTGGCGATCCAATCAGGATATTGGACTTCTTGGATGAAGCCAGAGTCAATTAGTTTCTTGACTTCAGTATTGATGCTCATCTCGAGTTCAAGCCGCATCTTTCTTAGCGCCTATTTGACCGGCTTTATGTATGGCGATATAACCAGCTTATGCACTGCCACCTTTGGATCTAGATCCGGCATTTCAGAATAGTTCCAGGCGAAGCAGTCCTCGTATTGAATGAGCACGTCTTTTAACGTGGCTACCTGTTTTTCAGATAATAGCTCGCTAACGAACATTGGCCTCAGATCATTTTCCGTCCCTAAGTCAATTTTCCTTAGGTTATCTGCTGTAGTGTGTATCCTATCTTCCAACTCCTTTGGTGCTGGTGGAAACTCGGAGATCACCTTGTCCTCATCCTCATTTGCGAAGCACATGTGGAGGTCATCCATAGTCTTGTGCCCTCCCTCTTTTGAGAGTGTTATCGTATGGAAGGTACGAGTTCGCTTCCATTCTTGATGTTGAGCTGGTCCTATCCTTACGATATAAGTCCTTTTTGGCTCATGCTTTTTGTGGCGGTATTACTCTCGAGCTGTCGGATAAAGCGAACATGCCTTATCGATATTGGTCTTCTACCCAGTCTTTGAAGGTGAAGCAGTCTTCAAGGGGATGACCTATTACTCAGTGATAAGATCAATAATCCAAATAATGGATCTCGTTTATTTGTTCGGGGTGCCGAGACTCCGAAAGTGTCATCATTTGGTGCTTCACGACAAGGCCGAATATTTCCTTGTCTTGTCTTGGGGGAAAGAGTATTTCCGACCCATCTTTTTTATAAAGGACGGGCTCCAATCGAGTTTATCTCGATTGCACAGTATCTTGGATCCGCTTTGTTGTCTTTGAACATCGTTTACGTTCTTTGCCCTGTTTTTGCCTCTATTTCGTGGTTTTCCCGTTTTGGGAGAACATATAGCGGGCCCGGGATGAAGGGCTTTACGTTCTAATCCGGCCGCAAATTGCTGGATGAGTCATTACATCTTGGCCATTTCGTGGATAGCCATTTCGCGATTGTGGTGATCTCGACTCTTTTGACAAGCTTGTTTTATTAGCCTGTCGATTTGTTTTTCGAGGGACGGGCTTAACATTCTTAAAGCGGAATCTCTCTCCGATTTGACATTATGGCTATTTGGAAGAGCGATTTCCCCTTCACTAGAACTGTATGACACGGCAACTATGTAACCACTCCCGTTTCTTGGACTGAATGTATCCGAGCCCGGTTATCTCCAACTTCCTGTTGGGCATCTTTCGCTGAGTCCCGTAAATGTCCCAAATATTTTTATAGAATTGTGCTTGTCGAACAGTTTGTTCGATGGGTACACCTTGGCATCTTAAAAGCCTTTTCAATCCCTCCACATAGTATCTTGGCAGACGGATTGGTTGAGGCCTGTCGAGTGCAAAATCAGCACCATGTCAGACTTCTTTTTCTATTTTGGTCTCCATAGATTGGTAGAAGAGGATCGCTTTCTCACCTCTTCGCCTGGGAGGTACGTAGAAAGTTTGCAGTTCTTGTACACTGTATGTATGAAGCGCATCGAGTTCCTTGTAATGCCGAGACGGAGCCATTGTAATTTGTAGACTCTGATTTGTTCTGGCAAAAGTTTGCATTGACGGGGGGATGGAGAACACTGTATTGGTCTCGTCCTCTGAGTCACTGCCAAAGACTAAAATAAGAGTAGATGGTCTGGACCTATTATTTTCTTTATGGGGTTGCCTCGAGTAGTCTATTTCTTCGTCTTCCTCGGTATTGCTCCCAAAGATCGGGACAGTGGCGACGGACTTCTGTTTATCCTCCGGTTTATGACACATTTCCGTATCTTCGAAGTCTGGTAGGAAGTACTTTGCGTCTTCATGTTTCCAAATCTCGTTTACAGAGAACAGATTTAGCTCCCCTATGATAGTGTATTCTAAGCCGTCCTTGAAATACTTCATACACTGATGTTGTGTAGAAAGAATGACGTTGTACTCATGTAACCAGGGCCTGCCGAGCAAACCGTTATAGAAAGTCTTGGCGTCAATGACGTGAAATTTGATGTCAGTGATGAGCAACCCTAAGTGTAGCGTCGGTATTACGGGCCAAAGCGTCCGTGACGACTGTGAGTTGAACCCGGAGATGGTAATTTTGTCTCGGACCAAGTGCTGAACGTTCATGCAAATCTCCTTCAGCACTCTCGCGTTGAGAAGGTTGACGGAGAATCCGTTGTCGACAAGAATTTTCCCTATCTTGATATTGTGGCAGTACCCGGTAACGTATAACGGGCGATTATGTTCGCACGTACCGAGGAGGAGGTCTTCATCGCTGAATGTAATGTCAGCCGTATGGACCTCTGCTAGCTCATTCTTCATCTTCTCTTCTACGAGGAAAGCTTGGAAATGATCAGGCTCTTGTAATACCTTTGTAGGGTTCCTGGGCACCCTAAGGAGGTCTCACAAGGCATCGAACATGCCAATATAAAATTTTACGGGTGCCGAGAGACCCGACTACGGATCGTCGGCTAGATTTTAGGCGAAAAGATAACTAGTTAACAACTTAACTATAAAGAATACGGAAATACAACCTTTGTAGATCCGGTGCTCCACCTCCACAGCTCCGCAACGAAGTCCCCTCGCTGTCCATATGAGTTCCCGGGCTCTAGCGTCGGCTTCGTCGGAGAATGGGCAAGCTAGGTCGTCGATGTCCATGCCGAACATGATCTACGTCGAGGCATCACTAAATCAAGCTCCGACTTCACCAAGTCAAGAAACTTGTGAAGAAAACACACTCTACTACTTGGCTAGAGGTAGAGGATGAAGAAATAGGAAGTGGGTAGACTTTAGAATTGGATTTCTCACTTGTTTCATCAATCCACCATTGATGAAGTAAGGTTTTCTTCAAGGAAGAAGATGAAGAAGAAGAAGAAAGTCTTATGATAAGAATAATTGAATTAGAATAATCATCATTTCTTATCATAATGCTAACTAAGGTAATGTGTAGAGAATCAATCATGGTTAAAGGAATGGTTAGGGTCAAGCTAGAGACAAAATGGTCACTTAGTCAAAGTGTTCATGAAGCTTCATGAAAACAACAAATGAAAGCCACCATTTCATTTCATTTTCTTTTATTCATTTATCAAAAATAAATGGATAACTAAATAAGATAAATGAATAATAAATAATAAACCCTAACCATTTCATTAACCAAGGTTTAATACTTTACACTTAACCAAAAAGCATGTATCATCAAACATGATACAAGCAAGTGCACAAAATCATATCACATATATAATGCGCACATCCGAGTGAGAAAATCCATTTAAAGTGAACCGATACTAGTTAATGCAAAGTAATATATCAAATATATAATTATGCATTAAATCATTAAATCAACACTTGATTTAATGATCCGGTCATATCGCATATAACCGACTAATATCGACAGTAACAACTTATCGAATCAACACTTGATCCGGTAACCCGGCTATATCGTATATAACCGATCAATGTCACATCTCGCGAGAATCGAATACAGTATCACATACTGGTATCATTCTCGGTCCCGCACATATCTCATATGCGCTCCTATTTCGTTTCGCTTGAGCCAGGAAACCTCTGTGTAGGACTCTAAAGACTCGTCAATACGCCGGCAGCAGATGATGATCATATCAAGCATCCACAAGCCGCAAGCGGTCTGCTAAACGTAACGGCCACCCGGGTATTGAGCGATCAGAAGATCGACGAGCAAGCCCGCTCACACTCCAGTGAATCCAACCAGTAATACTACCGTACAGTCCGGTCTGATCGTCTGATATGTCGCATATCTTGCCTAAGGGTGGTAAACGTCAGACCCCAATAGCTCGATAAGTCGTGTCGATATGAGGTCTATAACAGTTCGAGAAACTACTGGTAACACTTACCAGTATATCTCAGCAACCCTGGCCAGGGATTTCCGGTTATAGCCAATCGAACACAGCGCAACATCAACCCCCTATACCGGGAGAGACGAATCCCCTCCTATCGCTCATTGCCTCCATGTGATTCGGGACTGTACCCAAAAACCACCGTTTTGCACGCCCTCTTGGACGTGGTAAGATGGAAATCAAAGCACAGTGGGAACCACACAAGACTCTATGACGATCTCGGGTCAACAGACTACTCTGTACCAGTGTCACCAGAGAACTGCCATCTGACGTAAGGTATAATACCATCTGGGAGTTCTCGGCGAGTCCGTCCAGTGTACCCAGTCTCTACTGAGCACCCGTATATCATCTCCGATGTCAAACACCAATGGATATGGGATCATCCATCGCCCATCTGTATGGGTCGAGAAGGTATACGCTAGTCTACTCGGGTATATCGATGCCCCGTCTCGATATACCCACGACTAGGGACTTTGAAGGATGTACTTATGGACTACCATGTCCCCACTAGTATGATCCGCATCATAGTCCAGGTAGTCAAGTACACATCCTAAGGGCTTTACCAACATGTAATAGAGAGACAATCTGTGTATATGTTAAGGTAAAGAGCAACCAGATAGCATACTATCATGTCGAGCAAGAAAGTCCTCCCTATATATGTCCCAGCATCCACTACAATATACATCCAATGTACAGTAATGGCCTCTAGGGCATACATATAACTAACAATCTCCCACTTGCACTAGGGCCATTTGTAGCAGTGGTTGTAGTATCTCATACTCAACCATCCCATAAAAGTCTCTCTCTGGGAATAGGCCTTCGTGAGTGGATCCGCCGTGTTGTCCTCTTAGTCTACTCTCCTAACCTCGATCCCTTAGAGATCAACCATCTCCATGATCAAGTGATACTGCCTTAGAATATGTCTGGATCACTGATGGGACGGGGGTTCCTGGCATAAGCCACAACTCCATTGTCACACAATGGTAGGAACTAAGTTCATCTCATGAACTAATATACACCCAAACAGCTTCTTTGGTAGCATCTTTAGTAGCGATGTATCCTGCCTTTATCGTCTAGTATGTCACGGTATCTAGCTTGGAACTCTTCCAACATACCGTCCCTTTACTGAGGGTAAAGACAATGCCTGCGACTGACATTCAGTCGTCTTTATCACCCTGGAACACTTCCAGTGATTCTTCCCAGGATCGATTGATACCATCTCACTACAACTAGTGAGAATCCTAACATCCAATTAAATCTATCTCATAGATCCAAAAATCAGGATTTAGGAGGTATCATTTTGATCCTATATGGAGAATCCTTGTGATAAGCGGAGATTGATCGAGCGTAGCATAGGAAACTCCTTCCCTATCAAGAGTATGTCATCCACGTACTCTACGAGGATCACCACCATACTCCCTACTACCTTTTTGTTTATACAAGGTTCATCTACCATTTTGATGATGTCAAACTCTTTGACTAATCCATCAAAACAGATGTTCCAACTCCGCGATGCCTGCTTTATTACATAAAACATCTTGCACACGTTTCCGCTGCTCCCACTATCTACGAAGCCCTCTGGCTGTGTACTTATAGACTCCCTCTTCTAAAACATCATTTAGAAAAGTTGTCATGACACCCAACCACCAGATATCGTAGTCATGGTATGTAGCCGTGGCAAGTAGGATCTGGATGGACTTAAGCATAGCCACTGGAAAAGGTTTTATCATTATCCATGCCTGGTCAATGACGAAAAACTTTAACAAGTCTGGCTTTGAAAGTCTCAACTTTTCCATTTACACCAAGTAATCTTCTCAAGATATACTTGCTCCTGATGGGGATTTAACCCTTCAGATATAGCAACTAAAGTCCATACTTTGTTGGTGTATAAGGATTCCATCTCAGATCGATAAACATCCAGCCATTCTTACAGAGTCTTACTCCTGATGGCCAGCTCGAAACTAGTTGGGTCATCATCTCATGATGCAATCCTTGCTCCCACTGTCATAGAGAAACCGAAGTATCTCTCAGGTGGGTGAGGAACCCTACTAGATCGGCGGAGAGGCTGAGGTTCGTTGGAATCTACTGAATCCTTTGGTTGTACCAAATCATCTGATGTAGTTTGTATAGCTGAAACACTTCCAGTTCTACATAACTGACCTTGCCTCAAGCTTGTCCGGATTTTGCTTTTAGACATAGGCCGGACAACCCCAAATCTAACTTAAGATATGGGCTCTTCCCTTTCCATATCATATATGAAGTGGTAGGCAACTGATTTGATTTGAACCCTATTCAATAGGTACGCAGCTTCATAAGTGCATAGCCCCCAAAAGGAAATAGGTAACTCAGAAGTACTCATCATAGAGCACACCTTATCATATAGGGTGTATCTTCTCCGCCCCGACATACCATCGTGCAATGGTGTATACGGAGGAGTAATGCTGAGAGAGAATCTCATTCTCCTTTAGAATAGACCAGGATTTCCGTGCTCAAGTATTCTACTCCTTGATCTCATCAAAGGACATAATACTTATACCCGTATTGTGGTTCTCTACTTCTTTCTTATATTCTGTGAATATCTCAAAAGGTTCGGACTTGTGTTTCAACAGGAACATATGTCTGAATCTCGAGAGATTATCAGAGAATGTAATGAAGTACAAAGAACCGGTCTTGGCATGTGTAGACTGGGGACCTACATACATCAAACATGTATCATCCCAAGAGTTCACTAACTCTTTCTCTGTTTCCAATAAACAGAGCTTTGGTCATCTTATCTTTGTGACATGACTGGCGAGTTTCACAAGATGTAAATTCAAACTGATTTAAATATGCATCTAAATGTAACTCAGCTAGTCGGGTCGCATTGATATGACCTAGTCTACAATGCCTCAAGAAGAATTCGTTCATTTCTGGACTCTTCCTCTTGTGTGTGTCCTGTATACTGAGAACTGTAGTTTGATTTAGAACATTAATGCTTTTAGATAACGTGCCTGAACCGATCAACTTTTGATATAGGAAATGTTCAAAACATTATCCAACAATACAAAATTATATCCTTTCTTTACTAATAAAGAAACTGATATGATTTTTTATATCAGGTTCGGTATCTAATAACATTCGTTCAGAATCAATGTATTGGTAATACAGGGTGGCAGTGACCGACAGACTTGGCTGCAACTATTGCCCCGTCTTCTGCCTCATGAAACTTATCACCCGTTCTCAGTTCTTTACCTGTCTGTAGCCCTATGTAACAGATTACATATCTGGGATCCTGATCCGGTATCATATACCCAGGACGTAAAGGACATTGAGAAACAGTTCTGTATAATGAACACACCCGAAGATGATGCATCAGCATGCACTCTCTTCGTTTGGGCGGCATGAGAATCTTGGTATTCTCCTATTTCCTGCTCTGTCTTATAACTATTATAAGTTGGAGCGGGATCAACATTCCCCAGCTCAGTATAACAAGCGGGTTCGGTCAAATAATCCGTTTTATTATCTTGATTAAGGCGTGATATGGTCGCTACCAGGAGAGAGAGAGAAGAAAACACTCAGCGTGCGCTCTTGCAAGAATAGATTGGTTATAATTTTATCTAATCAGGATGGCTCCCACTGCTTTTTATCAAATCTTCCTTCAAACCCTAAAAGGAAAGACTAGCCGGGATTAATTACACACTACAAGTTCGCCAATCTTTCAGCCAGGCCAGTGTCGGTACTTTGAGGGAGGTCCCCCGTGCTTTCGCACGAACCTAATTATGTAAACCTCGTTTTCCCAGAGGCGTAACCTCGTTGACACCTTTCTAGACACCTACTTGATCGGCTAATTGTAATGTATAAAACTCTCCCAGGAGTAACACTTACTCGCAGAGGGTATCGGGATCCAACTATCTCATAGAAGGTATGCAATCTCATTGCAAATCTCAACACTTGAAATTCCCGATAATATTTTGCCCCTAACGTGCTATGACCTTGACGAAAGCCAACAAACCATAGCCCGCTAGTCAAGTTCAACCCGTACATTTCTTGATCGAATTAAACCCACCCGCACGACCCTTGACGAAAGCCAACAAAGCCGCACGACTACCCTAATCCAATCGCATCGTATGCTGGCAGATAAGCAGCATATAGCTACCGCACACTGCACCTTAACGAAAGCCAACAAATGCAGCACGAATACTATATACAACTTATCTGAAATGACGGAGGGCTACGACAGGTTTTTCTGAAAACCTATTGCGTAATGAACTTGATATCGTTGTAGGATCGAATGAATTTTGAAATGGAGTGTTTTTTAGGCTTTTCTAGTTTTGCTAAAGGAGTCACTCCCGGTGAAGGGATCGTCGGTCCTTTCCTCGTCGAATGAGGTGCGGAATATATCATATATATCACTGTGCAAAGCAAAAACACTTAAAAGCAATCAAAAGACAAACCGAGGGTGTAGCATCTGCCAGTTATTGCTAAAGGAGTCACTCCCGGTGAAGGGATCTCGGTCCTTTCCTTATCGAATAAGGTGCAGGATATATCATATATACCGCTGTGCAAAGCAAGAACTGTAGCTACCTTTTTTATTTTGAAATTCGATTCTACAACATCTTAGGTTTCTTTTATTTCATTAATCACATTAATGAAGTCCCATCATTTAAATACCTAAACATCACAGATAGATATGACGTACACTTATGCCATCCGCATTCGCCTCGATGTCCCCTCGTGCACCGTTAGGTTAGGTAACTAACGGCAGAGCGGGGCAGGGCTAGCGCGGGTGTAAAACATAAGTAGCGTCTATATAATATATCATATATACTATATACTATATCCATCACAGAAACACACATGATCACATCACAGATATCGCAGCAGAAGAATCATATGAAATATTGGATATACTAGGACGTCCGTGTTTTCAATACGAGCCAGTATAAAACACGGATTCCACGGTCGTGATGAATAGCCAAACCCACACCCCAAGACCCTTACGAGAGCGGCAAGCAACCCTACCAATTCTGGAGTTAGGAGACCCGGACTCGACTCCTCGAGTTGGTCTCCCACTGGACTCCAGAACCCGGTTACTTGTGCCCTCCTCCTTGGGTCTATCCTAGTGCGGAAAAGTAAATAATATACAACGGGTGACAACTTCCGCAATCTGGAAGTGCCCCAATAAAAGAATATTACGTACAAGTTTTTACATGAATGAAAATGAAAAACACTCATCTCACATAAAAAACCCCGGCTATTCAAACACGACGATCCAATATAACATATCCAGCAACACATAACATCACATGTCATCAACGTAAGTAAATATGCGCATCCCAATTGTCGTTGACATATAGCAACGAAACCGGCGATATCACATATTACACTTACGGTCACAGAAAAGAAAGTGTAAAACTACAACAGTTGGAATCCGCAACCACCTCAGACATCGCATGCCTGACCAAATGAATTACTTAGACATCGCATGCCTAACAATTATAAACCCTGCATTTTAGTCTCATTATCGAAAACTCTTTTCAATATCAAGTCGGGCAATTCAACAAGATTCCCGACAACCTGATCGAATGCTCGTCGCAAACTTTAGTAGGCGGCCGCACCCCCGATGCCGTCGATGAAGTGCACCAAGGCGGAACACCGCTGCCGCGAGCACCCGAACGGATGCTTTCGGCGACGGGGTTCTCCTACAGTCACTTGGTCGGGGCAATGGAGCGAGGCTGTCTATTAAGTTTACCCGGCGAGTATCCGCGTACGCTACGTGATCGCGACGGACTTTTGATCACATCAAAATTCCGTGGTAACCGATCAAGTGAGACTAAACTGCTACGTTTATAACATTCATTCAGTTATCTCATAACTTCTTATGAATTCCAATTATTGTATCTCATTCCGGATAAATAGAAAATGTCAAACTTTCCGATCGAACAATCGAACACCCAAGTTTTCCCGATACAGATCAACACATGAAACAAGTCTAAAAACATTCAGTTCGTGCCTCAGTACCAACGGTCCAGCCGTAGAAGGGTCAAGCCAACGCCTCACATGTGGCACGCCGTACTGCCCCAAACCCGAAGGTTCAAAGGGTAGTTCAAGACGGTCACATAATCGAGTTAAGGTTTGTTGTCTTCTAGAGGGACCATCGTGTTACTTGCACTACTTAGAGCGTGATTAAACTACAGAAATATCCAACACTTGGAAATTTCCCGACAGGGGAAAAATTGGGTATTTATATCCGGTCGAACTTTTTAACATATTCAAAAAAATTATCCGGAACGACACATAGACAAAGTTTGACAATCCGATCGAATATATGAACTCCCAATACAACCCAAAATACTCAACTTTTGATTTCAGATTAAAAATTCCCAGGAAAACCAGCACTGAAAAATAGGAGTTACTGTGCAAAATTCAATGGCAGATAAGACAAAAGGGCCGCGGAAGGGCCGCATTAGCACGCTAATGCCGCGGTTCCGCCGCACTTTAGAAGGATCATTAGGTAATTTTTGCATCGTAATTCTTAGATTTACCTGCTGATTTTTCTGCATATTTTTAATTTGCAAAAATCCACATTTTACAAAAATGTCCAGAGAGCATTTTAAAGTCGGGGTTTCGGGTCGATCGGACTTCTAACTCCGTCTACGCATCGCCTAAGGCTCTAGCTAGGCTCTGATACCACTGTAGGGTTCCTGGGCACCCTAAGGAGGTCTCACAAGGTATCGAACATGCCAATATAAAATTTTACGAGTGCCGAGAGACCCGACTACGGATCGTCGGCTAGATTTTAGGCGAAAAGATAACTAGTTAACAACTTAACAATAAAGAATACGGAAATACAACCTTTGTAGATCCGGTGCTCCACCTCCACAGCTCCGCAACGAAGTCCCCTCGCTGTCCATATGAGTTCCCGGGCTCTAGCGTCGGCTTCATCGGAGAATGGGCAAGCTAGGTCGTCGATGTCCATGCCGAACATGATCTACGTCGAGGCATCACTAAATCAAGCTCCGACTTCACCAAGTCAAGAAACTTGTGAAGAAAACACACTCTACTACTTGGCTAGAGGTAGAGGATGAAGAAATAGGAAGTGGGTAGACTTTAGAATTGGGTTTCTCACTTGTTTCATCAATCCACCATTGATGAAGTAAGGTTTTCTTCAAGGAAGAAGATGAAGAAGAAGAAGAAAGTCTTATGATAAGAATAATTGAATTAGAATAATCATCATTTCTTATCATAATGCTAACTAAGGTAATGTGTAGAGAATCAATCATGGTTAAAGGAATGGTTAGGGTCAAGCTAGAGACAAAATGGTCACTTAGTCAAAGTGTTCATGAAGCTTCATGAAAACAACAAATGAAAGCCACCATTTCATTTCATTTTCTTTTATTCATTTATCAAAAATAAATGGATAACTAAATAAGATAAATGAATAATAAATAATAAACCCTAACCATTTCATTAACCAAGGTTTAATACTTTACACTTAACCAAAAAGCATGTATCATCAAACATGATACAAGCAAGTGCACAAAATCATATCACATATATAATGCGCACATCCGAGTGAGAAAATCCATTTAAAGTGAACCGATAGTAGTTAATGCAAAGTAATATATCAAATATATAATTATGCATTAAATCATTAAATCAACACTTGATTTAATGATCCGGTCATATCGCATATAACCGACTAATATCGACAGTAACAACTTATCGAATCAACACTTGATCCGATAACCCGGCTATATCGTATATAACCGATCAATGTCACATCTCGCGAGAATCGAATACAGTATCACATACTGGTATCATTCTCGGTCCCGCACATATCTCATATGCGCTCCTATTTCGTTTCGCTTGAGCCAGGAAACCTCTGTGTAGGACTCTAAAGACTCGTCAATACGCCGGCAGCAGATGATGATCATATCAAGCACCCACAAGCCGCAAGCGGTCTGCTAAACGTAACGGCCACCCGGGTATTGAGCGATCAGAAGATCGACGAGCAAGCCTGCTCACACTCCAGTGAATCCAACCAGTAACACTACCGTACAGTCCGGTCTGATCGTCTGATATGTCGCATATCTTGCCTAGGGGTGGTAAACGTCAGACCCCAATAGCTCGATAAGTCGTGTCGATATGAGGTCTATAACAGTTCGAGAAACTACTGGTAACACTTACCAGTATATCTCAGCAACCCTGGCCAGGGATTTCCGGTTATAGCCAATCGAACACAGCGCAACATCAACCCCCTATACCGGGAGAGACGAATCCCCTCCTATCGCTCATTGCCTCCATGTGATTCGGGACTGTACCCAAAAACCACCGTTTTGCACGCCCTCTTGGACGTGGTAAGATGGAAATCAAAGCACAGTGGGAACCACACTCTATGACGATCTCGGGTCAACAGACTACTCTGTACCAGTGTCACCAGAGAACTGCCATCTGACGTAAGGTATAATACCATCTGGGAGTTCTCGGCGAGTCCGTCCAGTGTACCCAGTCTCTACTGAGCACCCGTATATCATCTCCGATGTCAAACACCAATGGATATGGGATCATCCATCGCCCATCTGTATGGGTCGAGAAGGTATACGCTAGTCTACTCGGGTATATCGATGCCCCGTCTCGATATACCCACGACTAGGGACTTTGAAGGATGTACTTATGGACTACCATGTCCCCACTAGTATGATCCGCATCATAGTCCAGGTAGTCAAGTACACATCCTAAGGGCTTTACCAACATGTAATAGAGAGACAATCTGTGTATATGTTAAGGTAAAGAGCAACCAGATAGCATACTATCATGTCGAGCAAGAAAGTCCTCCCTATATATGTCCCAGCATCCACTACAATATACATCCAATGTACAGTAATGGCCTCTAGGGCATACATATAACTAACAACCGTGATCAGAGACTCCCGTGCCTCCTTAGAAAGGAGGAGAGCATCCAATATGCTCAGTTGCGAGGGTATTTTTCTCAGATGTGGTAGGACGTTGTAATCTACCTTGTTCTTCTTAGGCGAGTCCCTTGCTGCGAGTTCTTTGACAACTCCATCGTCGAGGGAATCTCCTCAGGGATTTCCCTTTCCACTTGTCCTTTTTGTTCGAACCTTTGTTTGTAGGTCCGAGGTTCTTCTCGGGCAGCGTTCAGTTACGCAGCTGAATGTTTTCGCATTTCATCTCCTCCTCTTCTTTTCTGGAGGGGAAGTCTTCGAAGAGAGGGCTGAGGGGTATTTCGTCCTCAGAACGCCCCCAAAGGTAAGAACTTGAGGTTTTTCCCTTTCCGAACTGGTACCAACCATATGAAAGTTGCCAGTCGTTTCACGCGCATTCGTTTTGATATTTTGACGTCGACGAGCACGAATTTCACGCTTCATCCTCTTGAAGTATTTTTGATGGGCAACGTATCCTTGCCACCACTTCTTGAAGGAACTACATTCCTTGGTAGGGTGGGTGACCCTCTGATTATATAGGCAGTAGTCTGGATGTGATTCCACTCCATCGAGGCATATGATCCCGGGAGTGTTCTTTATGAGAGGTGGCAGCTTCATCCCTATTGACAGGGCTTCAGAGAATCGCCTCTCTGTTTTGATCCTACTCTTATTTATAGCATGTATGCTTTGGTTTGGTCGGAATACTTTAGGACTCGTCCTTGCCGCTGCTTCTTTATCCTGACACTGATGCTTATCCTTTTCATATACAGCCGTCTTGCGTTCTCGGTCAACTTTGATTTTTTGAAAGGCTTCATTTAACAGCCTATCGATCGGATTTTCTTGCAATTCCGAGGATTTTAGCATCGACTCTGCCCCCAATTCCTCCGCGTTGTTTTCTGACGCTGAAAGAGTCTCTTCGTCATATGATGACGAATGGGGAACCATGTGGCAACTTGCTACACAGCCCTCGGTATTTTCTGATGAGTCATTTTTCTTATCGCTGTCACTATTTTCGTTCTCAAGAATATACTTGAGGAACTCTTCGAGCATGACCGATGTCCGCGCCTTCTAGTTGTACTGCTCCAGCACGTCAATGTATTTTTGCAGATTTGTGTGCTTGTCTTCATACTCGGCAGGCTGCACAGGCTTCTTGGTCTTCTTCTTTTTCTTTGAAGACTTCGGAAGCTTGACTTGGGAATTTTGCCCTTTGTCGACAATTTTCGGTACGGGACACAGTTTCAGCATCCCTTCGATGATTTCGGGTTCAAGTGGGCTTTTCCACCTGACTGCCGGATATGCCTGCAGATCCTTCAGCATTCTTTTGGTTTTTGCTGAAAGAACGACTTCCCATAGAGTTTCTTCCACGAGTGAGCATGATGCCCTCGGCACATCTACCTTTTTAGGAGTGTGCTTCTGTGGTGGGTTTACCCTCCAGTTATCAAACAGCGCGAACTTCCCCTGTTGATACTGATTCTCAACCCAGTTCTTGAAGATGTAGCAATCCTCAATTGGGTGGCTCACCATTCTGTGATAGGAGCAGTAGTTAGGGTTGTTGAGATCGCCGGGTTGTGGTGGACAACGCGGGTCTGGTAATGTGATGAATTTATTACGCATTGCCAATTCGAACAGTCTCCTTGTCTTGTCACGGGGAAACGAATAAGCACGTCCTACTCTTTCCTCCAAGGATGGGAACGGACGCGCGTTGTTTTGGCAAGCAGCCGGTTTTGAGCCACTCGGTTGTTGTTGCGTATTTACAAAGAAGGTTGCTTTCCCTTTGCCCTTGCTTTTTCGAAGGTCCTTATTTGAGGAGGAAGGCCCGTGGTCCATCTGGTCCATTTGGGCCAATTTATCGATCAGAGCCTGGAAAGTGATTGGTTTGAAGAATGTCAAGAACTGGGACACAGTCGTTTGAAGGTCAAGATTCCCGATGAACATGCCCACGGCGGGGGATTCTTCAATGCGTTGTTCGCACTTAGACCATAGGTTCCGCCATCGAATCGCGTATTGGATCTAAGTTTCTCCAGGCCTTACCCTGGCGTTAATTAACGTCGTGATTGGAGTGGGCTCGCTTACACTGGAGAACCGCTGTGTGAAAAGTAGTTCCATTTATGTTAATGTTTTCACGGAGTCATTTGGGAGCTCCGAGTACCATTCAAAGGCCGTTTCTGACAGGATGCCAACGAACTGATGAAGCAACAGTTTGTCGTCACCTCCAGTGTTGCCGCACAGAGCTCTGAACTGCGAGACGTGCTGGTGGGGGTTGCATGTCCCTTTATACACATGGAACATGCATATAAACTGGCCCAAAATAAAATTCGTGCTCGTCGATTTTCAGACAGCCTTCCCAAATCCTACAGGTGAAGCCGTCAAAAGCGCTTCCCCTATCAGAAGGCCGGTCTTCGAAAGATTGGCCAGCCCTCCCCAAACTCCAATCAGGACGTCGGTCTTCAATAGGCTGACACCAACAGCAGCCCCTCACCAAAGCCGGGGGCACGACGAAGCCGCTTCCAAAACTGAGGCGGTCCTTTTTGCAAGACATCGTCATTGGCGCCGAGTGGGGAAAGCTGGGGCAATTTCCTTTCTGGGCTCACCCCACCAGCTCCAATGGTAGAAGTCGACGCTGCTATTATAATCGAGAACAATTTTGATCTGCTCAGGAGGGTATGCAAGAACTCTCCAATGACGGTGCTAAAGAAATCGCCCCCGCCTGCAGAAGCCACAGTGTAGACAAAGACGGAGCAGCCCCATCAGCGGCTCTCCACGCAAATTCACAGGGTCTGGAGAAAATCCAAGATTCTATGATCGACAAAGACTACCCTCGTCGGCCAAAGAAATTAAAGGCTCGACAAGAAAAAGACCACCCCTCCGTCATACAGAGAAAGACTTCTGCTACACAGGTGCCTATTACAATGGTTCCTTTAACTTCAACCTCCCACAAAAGGACGAGGCTGGAGAAAACCTCACCGCCGACGGCAAATTCCAAAGGCGATGGACCCAAACGCCCTAAGTCTGGGGGGGCATGATCGTACATACGATCCACATGGATTCTGGGAAAGAAGAAAGTCGTGCTTCCATAGATCATCGACCGCAAACTCGGTCGCTGACAAAAGCTCAGGAGTAACAACAAAAGCTCCAGGAAATGCTGACCAAAATGGCAGCACTCACCGGGCAGAAAGAAAGCTTGGACACAGCAGCCGAATAGTGCCAAGAGCAGGAGACCGATACAAAGTTCCTGCGAAGGGTGCTTGAAAGAAAAGATAAAGAGGCCACTGAACAAGCTGCTAATATAAAGCAGATGGCGCTTTTGTTTCAGGATATGGTTGGAATGATGATCCAGCCAGAATCCCCAGCTGAGGATCCGCCGATAATCATCGAGGATGATAGAGGGGAAACATCAAACCTTCTTCCGGCTTTATCAACAGCCAAGGAGGAAACAATCTCTAAGGCTGCTCTTGATGATTATATAGCTCAACAAATAAGAGCTCATCAAGCTAATGAAGCGGCTGGCTAAATCGTCAGAACTGGATGGCCGTATCGAGGATGGTATGACCAAATCAAATATCCGCAGGGATATACAATCCCCAAGTTCCATGTGTATAAAGGGACATGCAACCCCCACCAGTTTCTTTAGGACCATGGTTGCCGGTCGATCGAAAACCGACCTCTTGGGAGCTTCTTCTTACGGTGCTGAGGCACCGAAACTCTCTGGTGGGACCATGGTCCTAAAGAACAATCCAGTAGTGGCTTGTGTTACTTACCCCACCGGCATTGAAAAAATAGAGGTCGTGTTAGGCCCGTAGGTCACTCCTCTAGCTGGGGTGGATCGAGAGTTACTGTTGCAAGAGGTGTAGCTGGAAGCCATCAATTTTTTCTGCACAGGAACAGGACACCAAATTTTAGTATCTCGAATCCAAGGGCAATCATAGCGAACCGCGATTTCGTTCGCGAAACACGACACACGAAGTGTGGAGTGGAAAAAGGAAAAGGTCCCACCATGTGTGCCAAAATCTGTTTACCGCCGAAAACAGAAACGGACTGGGATAGATCGCCTTGCCTGAATTTGGAGGCAGATACTATTTGGATTTATCCATCCACCTCTCCGAAGGTACCAAGTTGATTTATGGCACCATATATCAGAGGTTTGAACAGACGGAGCCGTTGTAGCAAACTTCATAAGATTTCCCCTCATTTTATGAGAGGTTTTTCATTGTGGGGATGCTCTTCCGTGCAGGCGCAAGCCCATGCAGTTAATTACGCTATCGTGTTGCGATAACCACTTTCTCCTTCTCCAGCAGTTCACTTCGTGTCGTATTGCGTTTTTTTTATTTTGGGTTGCCCGTGGATTGTATACGGAGACTAATTTATGTCGTCGCCCATAGGGCGCGAATTAGTCCAAATCCGTATATTTTAGATTTCGGTTTGGGTCAAGAATTTGCTTGACGGGGTTTTAAACTTAAGTCGTATTTTTTCTTTAGTTCAAAAATATTTTGTTTTGTTTAAGAACCGTTAATCTAGTTTGAGATTAAGAGCGACTTAAATATATGAGCATTTGAGCTCAATTTGTTAATCTTAATTTAGGATCAATTTTACTCAAGATCCAGCAACAGAGCATTTGGACTTAGCTGCAAAAAGTTTTAGAGACTTAGCCAATTTGGACCTTAATCTGCTTAGTCTTTTTTTCTCAAAAGTGCTAAGCACTTATTTGGGCTCTGTTTGTTCAGCTCCCCTCCTTTATTTTTATTCAAAAGTGCTAAGCACTTATTTGACGCTCTGACACTGACATGGGTGTCATGTGAAGAATTCAATTATGGACGTTGCCCAATCAGTGCTGAGCACTCAGCCGTTTTGGCTGTTTATGGAGTGCTAAGCACTTTTCTCTCTTTTTTTGTGGCACACACCTGAGAAGCACGTGAGGCGTTGGGCGCTACCCAATCAGTGCTAAGCACTTAGCCGTTTTGGCTATTTATGGAGTGCTGAGCACTCTTATTATTTTTGTGGCGTCCACGTGAGGCGTTGGGCGTTGCCCAATCAATGCTAAGCACTCAGCCGTTTTGGCTATTTATGGAGTGCTGGGCACTCTTATTATTTTTGTGGCGCCCACGTCAGGAGCACATGAAGCGCTGGGCTTCTGCTTTGGGCGCCCACGTGTTTTTCACGTGAGACACTGGGCGCTTTTGGGATCTAGTTCTTTTCTGAATCTTTGACTCTCAAGAACAAGATCTCCCCGATGAGAATTAAATTCTCAATTTGTGGGAGACTTGTCTTGTGGATCTCTGATCCAGAGAAAGAACTAAGTTCTTTAAGAAGGGTTAAATCCTTATACAGGTAAAAAGAGATATTTTGATCTCTGGGTTTTGTTTACCTAGGATTTTGAGGAGGAAGATCTTCTTTTATTTTCTTATTGAGAATTGAATTCTCTGTTCTTTTGAAAGCTTTTGTAATTTTTTCAGAAGCTTATGGGAGTTTCTTCTCTATGACTGTCTCTCCTTGCCTCTATGTGACTATTTCTCTTCTTGAGACTTGAAGTCTCGGGTCCTTTATATAGTGAAGGAAAATTGATAATTAGTTTTGAGAAAATCTTTTATTGAGAGATTTCAATTGATTTAATTGGTTCAAAATTTGTTTGGGGAATTTTGCCAACCGTTGGATCTTTGATCCAAGTGTTTCTGTTTTACAGAATATATTTTCTTATTTTTAACAAAATTGGGAAAATATTTTTCCATATGCAGAATTTTATTCTGTAAAATGATGATTTTTAATCACCACTGGATCTCTAATCCAAGGGCTCTCTGTTTACAGAAAGCAATTTTTTTGGTTTAGAAAGATTGAGAGAATATATTCCCAAAATAGAATTTTATTCTATCATTGAATTTTTGATCCAACCGAAACTATCTTTCTTATTTAGAAAGATTTAGGAGATATTTTCTCCTAATAGAATTTAATTCTATATTTTGACGATTTATCATCTCCGTTAGATTTTTGATCCAACGGCTCTATTTAACAGAGAGTATCCCAATTCTTATGTAGAATTTAATTCTATTGATTTTTACTTGAGCACTAGCGCTCACGTGTTGTGCATGTGGGCGTCCCTTAAGAATTTAATTCTTATGATAGGTACTTATGTGCTTTGCACATTGGCATCTGCGTGAGGAGCACGTGCGGCGCCATCTAAGAGTCAAACTCTTATGTAATAAATTCTTCTGTGCTTTGCATATTGGCGCCCACGTGAGGAGTACGTGAAGTGTCACCATAGGATTTAATCCTATAAAATTGGCGATGGCGCCTTCGTGGAGAGCACGTGAGGCGCTGCCTCATTAAATTCCAACAGGGTTTTGCTCTTTTATTAGGTTAAATATTAGGGGAACAGCCATAAATTTAATATATCTGGCCGCAATTTGCGATCCATTGTGGGAATTAGGTTGTGAGTCTTGGTCGAGTGCTCTCTGAAACTCCATGTAGGCCTTTGGCATGTGCAACTTTCTCTAATTGTTTGTATATGAAAATCATGGACCGCTTTACCATATTTTAGGCATTTCATTAACGTGCGATACGGATTTTTCCGACTCTCGTTTAGGTGTCTTGTGTGGTTAACAGCCTTTAGGGGTAGTTTTGGATGTTGTTGCATACGTTTAGCACGCTAAGCTCACACATGCTAGCTTGTAGGAGTTGATTCATTCGTTTTGCGTATGTGTCCGTGCTTTCTCGAAGATTTTATTAGCCTCACATGTTATGCTTTTGTGCGATGCTAGGATCGTTTGCGAGGATTTCGGACGCAACTAGAAAAGATAAGGAGGTGGTCATATTCTAATAGCTCAAGACCGTTCCGGTGAGTAGATTTAACATCTACGGGGGAATCGCCTGAATGGCGTTAAGCGCCGATAGCGAGATTCTAGTTACAAAACTCTATACTATATGATTATACATTTGTGATTGTGCAAGAGTATCATAATGTACATCCCATTACCTGTTATGCATTGGCATATCCTCAGTAGGACACTGCACCATTACCAACGGTTCATGTCGCGCGAGCACTGATTCATATGCCTACACACACCGTTGGTAATTGTCATGATACGCACACTATAGAGTTTGTCATGAATAACTATATTATATTACATTCTTAATTGGTAGTTATACTCTTGTTATTATACTAGTACACATTATTTCAGCATCATACATACATTGCTATTAGTACCATGTTCTCATATGATGTTTTCATGAGATTTGTGGTTTTCCCTTAATATGATATTTGATGACCACCATGGGTTTTCTCGGTTCTGAGTGATGAGTATACCTGGTTCGAGAAGTGAGGAGGCACCGTCTGCGGGGTACATGGTGGACCCGGTATGGTATCCTTGGGAAAGAAGATCGTATAGAAAGGCGATGAGCCCGGCAGGGGAGCACTAGCTACCGGTGATTGTATGGAAACCCAGCGGATATCCGGAGGATACCGACCGGAGTTATATGATGAGATGGATATGAGGGCCGATCAGAGTGATGGCGCCTGAGATATTGAATTTGAGTGTCGTTGATTGACACCGGTTTTATGATGATTTATCGATGGTACTGTTGTTTTATTCCACATTCAGGACTTCTTATGACATGCTCTGTTCATATAGCTATTGCATCCTAATGTTGTACCTTGCTCATAATCATGTTGCATTCACACTGTTATACATATGCCATCATAACCTCACATTAGGAATTGTCGCTATTTCGTGCATGCTTGCGATTACCACATATGATGTTATTTACTATTCATGAGCTGGCAACTCATCCCGTTGTGCCACAGTGTCTTGCAGGGCAGATCCTCGGTGTAGTCGCGGGGGGGCACTCTACTTCTTCTATTTCTACGGCTACCATTACTTTTAGGGGTGATATATTTTGTAGGTGGATTGCGAGTATTCATGTGCTTTCTACTTGTACTCTTATCCTTGTATCTAGTATACTCCATCTACCACATGTATGTATTGACTTAGAGACGAGACTGAGAAATTTGATATTTGTATTATATGTGACTCTGGGTATCGTACTCATATGAGCCGACTTTTGTGCTATGTTGTGATGTTGTTTTCTTTCTTATTCGCTTATTTCTTCGCCTTTGGCATCGTATATCTGTTATGTGTTTTGTTCTGCCTTAGGCATGAGTTTGCTCCCAAATAGGGGATGATTTTATATATCATGTTTTGTATCCGTTTTTTGACTAGTTTTTGCAAAAGAAATGCTACCAAAATTTTTAGTAACAACTTGAGATTTAAAAAGGTTGATATTTTGAAACAAATTTTTTACCACTCTACTTTATTTTACGGTTTAGATTCTAGGTTTCGGCTTACTTGAATTACGTTACGCGTTTAGACATTGCGTGATTTAAGTGTCGGTTGCATTTCTAATTTGGGTCATTACAGTTTGCGTGTGACTCCAGCTGCCCCAGCTCACAGGAGGCGCCTGAGCATTATATAAGTATGCTCCTACATGAATTTTTTATACCACTTTTACTGTCATTGTGGTCTTTGTAACCCTTTGTTGTTAGAAAATCGCAAAAAAAAATGAAACCAAAACCTATATGAATACTTATCTAAGATCATTATGGTTGGATTATGGTTGGATTTTTAATATGTTTTGCATTATTAAAAAAAGTGAAACCAATACCACTTTTCAATATGTTTTGCATTATGATTGGATTTTTAAATACTAAGATCATTATTTTATAATATAGAACCATAAATTTACCTAATTGATAGATAAGAAACCGAAACCGAAACGAATTTTTGAACCTTGGTTCATATTGTAATTTCCTGTAACAATGGATGAGTAGCGAGATTGAGCAGCGGAGAGTTGCATTTGTTGCGGCGCACGGTCGAGAGCCTAAAGACGTAGAGCTTCATATGATCAATGAGGAGGTATTTCAGTTGCACAACCCAAACCGGCACAGGAGAGTTTATATGGACGGCCAAGGCATGACGCCTACAGTATATCATGTCCATCATGGTCCGGGTTTGCATCCTCCTCACGTGCGTCAGAGGATATTCATTCAGGAGCCTGCGGCCCCCGTGGCATACACGCCTGCTGCAACCCCAGATCCCTCTCCGTCTACTCTGATATATCATCCAGACGGCTCTCTTCATACTCCCGCGGGTGATCGGGCACGCGTCTTCACATCTTCTTCTTCATCTTGAACCCGCGTCGGTTTCGGGTTCATCTAGGAGTTTGAGCAAAGCAGAAGCCCTAGCCAATATTGAGACGAGGAAAATCAAGATCCGGAGGCTAGTACTTCAAGGGAAGGAAGTACCAAATGTAAGTTTAATTGATAATCTTTCTTTTCAATACAACTTTCATATAGTTATCGTGTATATCTTTTTCTAATACTTGTCTAGTCATAATGTTGTAGAAGCCGCTCGATTTCAGGGACTATCTTGATGCCCCCAAGGGCGGCAGTGCCCCCCGGTGAGGACTTGATTTGTATATATTTTGAATTGTAATCGAATGAATTTGAGTATTACATTGATTTCATATTTTGCCGTGGATGGAAATGAATTTGTGGTGATTTGAAATTGGAATTTGGTGAATATATATAGTGGTGGATTGAAATGAGTATGATGTTTGTGTGTATCGATTTTTTTCGATGACAAAATTGCAGCAGATTTTTTATCTCTGTTTCTCACTTATTTCATCGGGCTTTTCCCGACGGAAAAACATAAAAAAAACCGACGAAATAAGTTTTACAACCAACGAAATATGTGTGAATTCTGGGGGAAATAGACTATTCAGTCCAAGTTTTCACACTTTTTTCATCGGTTTCAAATCGACGAAAAAAATAAACGACGAAATAAGTTGGAAACCAACGAAATAACATTTATTACGTCGCAATTTATTTCATTTCATATTGTCCGACGGAATAATTTTATTCCGTGGGATATATATATTTTACTTCTGGACATGCCCGGAATAAGTCTATTTTTCATGCAGTGGCTGTAGCACCATGCTGGCAAAAAAGAACGGTGTGAAAAAAGTGTGAGATTCTCTGCAATATTGCATGCAGAAGAAATTGATATCTTGATGTTGCCTTTGTTCTAAATTTCTTTCCCCACCTGAGAGATGATATTACATTTGTTTTTTAAAAAAACAACTATAGAAAGAGATAGTGATGGAAGGTGGCAAATGTTGGAGATGGAGAAGTCGATGCACGGAATAATACTCGCGACAAGCAATCAAATCAAACAATCAACACCACACAATTAACAGCAAAAAACAAATTAATAACGATTCGAGAATAAATAAATAAGAATCACAATTTGTTAACGGGATTTATCTACTGTATGGCTAGTCCCCAGCAGAAAGGAATCTGTAAACGTCTAGTAGAAACCTTAAATCAATTACACGGAGCAACGCAAGAAGTTTTCTCTAAAAACTCTCTAGATCTAAACTGTCACCCTCTTATACAATAATCTCTCTTCTATGGGGCTGTACATAAAAATATAAGAGGTCTCTATTTATACACAAACCAATTTCTTAATTAAAAAACTAGCATAATTAAAAAAAACTACAATAAGGCACTCCTTAATTAAGAAACTGTCATAAGACAATTCTTAATTAAGAAACTTCCATAAGACGCTTCTTAATTAAGAAACTGTGCTTTTGGTAAAATCTGATATGGCTTAAGTGCACATCTAGACATCTGCCTGATGTTTCTCCATAATTTCAACAATCTCCCACTTGGAGATAATTCAGCCTTAATTCCCAACACTAATAGACTTCATACGACTCCGCTCTACTCTCTGCTCATTAGATTTTCATGAAGAGGTTAACCAACTTGCAACGGTGATCTAGCTTATCTTTGTCTACAACCTTACTGAACATATCAGATTCTTTTCACCCGCGATCTTCTGCAGTGTCAACTCACTCTCTTCTACCGCTATGCGTATGAAATGGTACCGCACCTTAATATGCTTCATCCGAGAGTGATTTCGCATTCTTCGCCAAATGTATCACACTCTAACTATCACTCCACAAAATATTGAAATCTTGTTTTTTTCCCAATTCTTCAAGTAGCCCTTACAACCATATCATTTTCTTACTGGATTTCGTGATTGCCACGTATTCAGCCTCCATAGTAGACAATACCACCACTTTTTACAATTGAGAGACCTAACTCACCATTATTCCCCCAACCGTGAATACGTATCCCGTCGTGCTCTTCTCACTATCTCAATCTCCTGAATAGCCCGCATCAACGTAATCTTGTATCTTTAAAGAGACATTCTAGAAACACAAACAGTGACTTAACGTACCCCTTAGATACCTCAACATCCACTTCACCGCATTCTAATACTTCTTCCCCGGGTTTTGCATATATCTGCTCGCAACTTCCACTGCATGTGCAATATCTAGTCTCGTACTCACCATCGCATACATCAAACTTTCCACCGCAGATGCATAGCACGTTTGCCATCTTATCTTTCTGCTCTTGAGTTGTCGGGCACAATTCTTTACTGAGTTTGAAGTGTTTCGCTAAAGGCGTACTATCCGGCTATGACTTGTCCATGTTAAACCGCTTCAAAGCCTTTTCGAACCATAGCTTTCGCTGCTTCCTATCTCTGCCGATCTTTATGCCCAGGGTTTGCTTGGCCACTCCTAAATCCTTCATAGAGAATTTCTCAGCCATCATCATTTTCTAACTTTGAATTTTCTAGAAATTCGGCCGCTACCAACATGCCATCCACATACAGCAACATTATAATGTAGTCTCCATCCTTAAAATTCTGATCGTTCACGTAATGATCTGATTCACAGTGCACAAATCACGTCTCTAACATAAATTGATCGAATTTGAGATACCACTGCTTAGGAGCTTGCTTGAGACCATACAAGATCTTTCGTAACTTACACACCATATTTTCTTTCCCTTCACCTCATATCTCAGTGGCTGTATCATATACATCTCCTCCTTCAAATCTCCACGAATGAATGCAGTCTTGACATCTAACTGCTTTAAGTGCAAATTCTCCACCGCTACGATACTAAGAATTACCCAAATAGATGTCATCTTCACGACTGGGGAAAAAATCTCTTGATAGTCAACTCCTTACTTTTACGCATATCTTTTAACCACCAAGCGAGCCTTATACCGCTCAACACCATTGGCCTCATCTTTAATTCTGTACACCCACCTATTCAGCAACGCTATCCGATCCTTGGGTAGCTTCACTAGATCTCACGTACGGTTCTTCTTTAAAGAATATATCTTCTCATTCATAACTTGCTCCCACTGTTTGCTAACACTTTCGCTTGTTGCTTCTTCAAGGATTCGGGCTCCTCCGAATCTGTGTACAGAACGAAGTCGGTCACAAGTCTTTCAAGTAGCCGCCTATCTTGCGTAGATCTCCTTATAACTGGTACATTTGGTTGCTGAACATAGTCACCATCCTGTTCTTGTACCTGATCTGGCACTGCAGTTTCCTCCACGTTCTGATCTTCACTTATAGATACCTGAATAAACTCTTGAGTTCCGTCTAACTCAATTAACTCCAATATCGCACCATCTTTTTCTTGCTTCTCTTCTTTGTATAAATGTTGCTCATCAAAGACAACGTTCTGGCTTCTTATTACCTTCTTGCATGTATAGTCCTATAGCCGATATCCGAACCTGTATCCACCATACCTGAGGAAATCACACTTCATAAATTTGGAGTCAAGCTTACTCCTTTCTACCTTATCAACCAAAGAATATGCAATACAACCAAAGAATTTTAGGTGCGCATTATTAACCGGTTTATCTGACCAAATCTCTTCCGGAATGCCTCCATCAAGCGCACTTGCCGGGATTCCGTTGGTCGTATACACAGCAGTATCGACAGCTGCTGCCTATAGGAACTTTGGCACATCTGCATCCAAGGTCATACTCCGCACTTGCTCTAGGATCGTCATGTGCATCCTTTCAACGATGTCATTCTGCTGCGGCGTCTCCGGTACCGTCTTCAACCAACAAATACCATTCTGCGAGCAAAACCCCTGAACTCCTATGTGCACTATTGCCCTCCATTATCGAACTTAAGGCATTTCACCTTAGCCTCCGTTTGGTTCTCAACATGCGCAGTACAGTGTTTGAAGAATCAAACAAATCGGACTTCTTCTTCATCGCATACATCCAAGTCTTCCGTCTTGTATCGTTGATGAACGTCACGAAGTACCGATTCTCTACATAAGACTCCACCGAGGCTGGACCACATACGTCCGTATGCACCATCTCCGACTTCTTGGTTTTTTTAGCTACGTCTCCAATTTGAAATCTGAGTGTGTTTTGCTTCCCACAAACGCAACTCTCATAAAACCCCAACTTCACTTTCTTCGGTGCTGAAAGAAGCCCCCTACGCTGAAGAATTTTTATGTTCTTCTCGCTGAGATGCCCCAATCGTTGGTGCCACAACAAAATCTCCGAATCTGTCTTCGATCCCGTCGCTGATGCAACCGAATCTACACTGCTCCAACTGAAGAAATACAACGAACCGTTCAACTTGCTCCTTACGACCACCAATGATCCTTTGGAAATCTTCCATTGAGAATTCCCAAACACCGTCATATTTCCTTTGCTGCCCAGCTGACTTGTAGAAATTAAGATTTTCTTCAGATCTGGAATGTGCCTCGCGTTCATCATCTTTATTTGACCTCCTCCTGACTGTTACAAAATAATTGTCCATTTGCCAACGATCTTACACGGCCGACCATTTCTCACCGTCACATGTTCGAGATCGCCTTGAACATACTCGCTAAAGTGATGCCGGCCCGAAGTGCCATGAAAAGATGCGCCCACATTCGCTTCCTTTTTCATCCGCTTTCTCATCTGACCCTTTCTTTGGAGATTTGTGGTCATTTTTACCGTGACCCTTCTTCCCACAATTCCAACACGCTCCTTGGATTTTTCCTTGAGATTTTTCTCGGCTTTTAGACTTGCACTTCTTGACCTTTCCCTTTCATCGTTATACCGCGATTCTCCACCGAAAGTGCAGAAGTTCCCAAACTCATTCACGGTTTTTCTCCGTATCTCATCGTTTAATATGCAACCCATCGCAACATTAAACGTGAGAGTCCCTAAGATAAAGTTACTAACCGCCATACTAAATTCTCCCAACTCTTTGGTAACGAACAGAGAAATAATATGGCCCGAATCTTGTCTTCAAACACGATCGAGACGGATTCTAACCGACTCGTCACGCTGTTGAACTCGTTCAGATGCTCCACCACCGAACCGCTCTCAGTCGTCTTCATATTGAAAAGCTTCTTCATCAAAAATATCTTGTTAGATGTCGAAAGCTTTTCATACAACTTCACTAAGTTCGTCATCAGCGCCATGGATGTCGTCTCCTTTGAGATGTTAAAGACCACCTGCGGAGTCAACGACAATCTGATTTTCACCAGAGCTTTCCTATCCATAAGGTTCTATATCTCATCGATCATCTTCTTAGGAATTTCTCCTGATGGAAGATACAAGTCATTTTGGTACAGGTAGTCCTCCATCTGCATGCGCCACAAACCATAGTTATGATAATTAAATTTTTCGATCCTTATTTTATTCTCCGACATCTTTCGACTAAGTCGCGGTAAACTCAACTTCTCACTTGATCTGAATCAACGCCTTCAAAACAATGATCTAAAAAGTAAGGAAGAGTGCGTAGGTGTCATTACCAATCATTGACCTAGATTGTAGAATTGAAGAAGCCTAGGTTCTCTTAAACCACGCTCTGATACCTGTTATTGGGGATGGATAAGTCGATGCACGGAACAATGCTCGTAACAAGCAACCAAATCACACAATCATCATGCAATTAACAAAAAAAACAAATTAACAACGATACGAGAATAAGTAAATAAGAATCACAAACCAAATAAGAGAGAGATTTGTTAACGGGGTTCACCTACCGTATGGCTAGTTCCCGGCAGATCGGAATCTACAAATGTCTACTAAAATCCTTGAATCGATTACACTGAGCAACAACCCTAGAAGTTTTCTCTCAAAACTCTCTAAATCTAAGTCGCCATCCTCTCATACAATGATCTCTCTTGTATTTAGCTGTACATAAAACATATAAGAGGTTCATATTTATACACAAACCAATTCCTTAATTAAGAAACCACCATAGTTACGAAACAGGCATAAGACACTCCTTAATTAAGAAACCATCTTAATTAAGAAAATGCCGTAAAACACTTCTTAATTAAAAACTGTCATAAGACATTCCTTAATTAAAATACGACATAATTACAAAACTGTCATAAGACACTCCTTAAATTTAGAAACTGTGGTTTTGATAAAATCTGATACGGCTTGTATACACATCCAGACATGTGCATGAAGTTTCTCTAAAATTTCAACAATCGCGGTAATTGGTAAAAAAACCAACTATTGATAGAGATAATAATGGACAGTAGCAAAATTAGGCCATGATGATAACAGCACCCAAAAGTCTTTTTCGACCAAAATTCATTTAAGATTCATACATCATTCCCACTCAAAAACTGTGGAGAAAGCCCTACAAGTAATCATTTCTCTTAGCAAAATAAGCAGCAGCAGCAACACAACAGCAACTTTTTTCTACTTCATTTTTTTCCAAATCCATGGAAATGAGCAGCAAGCCAACAGAATTTACAACACAAGATTGAAACAACGAGCTGAGTACTAGAGAGCAGAAGCATAGTTGGGATCTGAAGGCCAGCAATCATCCATGTCTTCATCAAACACCATCTCCTGGTATCGACACTCACGGCTGCAAAAGGCCTTCTCCCCTCTGCAAATATTTTTCTTTTAAAATAAGAGAAATATAAAATTAAGAGGCAACGTCAAGTGTTGTCGAATGGGAAATTCACGGTATCTTTACTAAATTGGTTCTCAGCATGGTACCAGATCAACAGGTCTCCTAGGTCAAACCTTCATTATATTCACAATTTCATGAACAATTAATCTCTTCATGGCAGGCAAGGGTTTGGCCTCATCAAGTAAGTTCCAAAAAGAACAAAAGAGAATGAATTTGAGTAGCAGAGAAAGGGAAAGAAGAAAATATATATAGGTACAGAAGAAAATGTATATATAAGAAAAGGGTAGTGGAGACGGAGAGGAATTTTGCGGTCGACTAGGGGAAGAAAAAATATTTATTAATGCGGAAAAATTAAAGTGAGTCAACAATTTTACATAAGAAATTCACTATATTATGAAGGTAATCACCTGTATTTACATTAGCATGCACACACGAAATATCTTAACTATGATACTCAAAAAGGCGGTAAAAATGTTGATCAATTTCTGTGAAGTCCTATAACAATCTTGTAAAATAAATAAAAAGACAAGTGCTAGATGCAAAATTTCTTTCATTTGTATGAGTTATCCTGCTTAATTGACAGATTACTGAATTGTATGCAACCATCAACTGTCCAAGAGTACAAAGGGAGCTCATGAGGGCAGAAATTTTTGTTTTCCAATAGATATGCAAATTAGGGGTCTTGTTAATTGGAAACATATTGTTCTCAAATAACTGCAATTGTGTAAATTTCTCACAATAATTGCCAAGGATTTATATGAATCCTAAAAGCATGCCAAACCACAAACACGAATTAATTTTAATAATACACCAAGAAAATAAGCAAAACGAAGCTCGTCTAGCTAATTCATCTTACAAAGAAGTAATGATGATAATAAATAATCTAATGGAGGACAAAGGCCGCGGATGGAATTCATCATGTGGCGATGATCAAAAAGTCAACTTTGCACCATGTTTTCGAACGATCGGAACTGTTTGGAATGGACTTGAGTTTCCTAAACTGCAGTTTCATAAAGTTAGCAAAACTCAACTCCAGAATGCTAACTTTGCCATGTCTGTCAACCATTTTGGAGCCGAGATGATTGCAGTTATCTCGGCCAAAAACTTGAGCCCAAAACTTGAGACAACTGCAATTATCTCAACTCCAATCTAACAAAAGTATTGTAGACTCCATTTTTGGAGTTTGGGACTTGCAAACCTCAGTGTACACCCTCTCTACCTCCACTAACAAATAAACCACGTTATCCTAACTCCATATCCAAACAGGGCCCGAATCTCATTCATCATCGTCTAGAGTATCGGTTTTCGATGCGCCAAATGTCATGTGCATTTACTACATTTTATCCATGGATCCTACGGGTGCAAGATAAACGGATAAAAGGTATTAAAATCAAACGAAATCAAGACTGAAAATATACCTATACATGAAGATGTCCTCCCCTTGCAAAAGCTCCTTCTTGCACGCATCGCAAGAGGCAAGAAAACCATCACCCATCCTGCTCTCGCTCCTCTTCGGGGTCAACGAAACAAACCCATGGCCACAGCTCTCCACAATGCAATTGTCATAGATATGCGTAGTCGTCGGGTTCGGCCCATGAGCAATCACACAAGTGTAGTCCTCAGACATCTCCATCTCGCTCGCGGAGATGCAACCCGGTTTAACCGGAGACGGAGAGGCCCTCATCACAGCCGGCGAGAGCAGAGCGAGTTGTGACTCCCTGTTCTTGACCCCAAACTCGATAGGAGAATGCAGAGATGGTATCTGGATCTTGAGCTGCGACCCGAAAAGGATCATCTTACTCTCCTGCTTCGACGACGGCATCTCCAGCGCATCGGCGAGGCCTAGGTTGTGTTTGGGCTCGTGGGTCGATTCGACGAAGGGCTTTCTGGGGGACTTTTTGGAGAAAAATGGCTTCTTTGAAGTTGGGGTGAAGGGTTTGGTCTCAAGAATGGAGGTTGGGCTCATTGAAGCGTCAATGTCTAGAGCTTTTGGGGAGAACCCCATGAAAATTTTTGGAGACAAAGGGAAGAGAGGTGAAGAGATCGAGGGGGTTTTGTTGTTAGGGGAAGGGAGAGAGAAAGGATCAGAGATTGAGCAGCTCTGCTTGTTGCTCACCGCAGGCCTAGAGCTTTTCTTCAGCATATTGCTTGATTAAATGCCACTATTGGAAAATGCATCAAAAGTTAAAGCAGCAAAACATAGGGGATTATTCCTCCTTTTATCTTTTTTTTTCCTCCTTTTTCAACTTTTTTTATATATATTTTGGATAAAGATTTGATATGAACATTAATTAATATAATTAGAAGAGAATATTACTAGCATGCAATAAATTATAAAAATTAAATGATAAGGAGCTCACCTAGTCTGAATTTGGGATACAATGCTTTCCCTTTATAGAGTATCCTCCTCTTCTTTCTACCAACAACACAAAACTCTAAATCTTTTTTTTCCTTTCACAAAACTAAGTTAAAAAAAATTCCCATTTCCTTGATGGGCGCAAAAAACACAGATGAAATCAAGCCTCAAAGAGAAAGGAAAGCGGGGAAAAGGGCCATTTGATCATCAAAATCAAAACTTTCTTCTATCTTCATTCAAGTTGATCAAAACCAACAAAACCCATCTCATGTGCCGTTAAAGAAATCAACAAAGATGAGATTAAAAAAGAGTGTTAAAAATCAGTCCTTTCGTCTCTTCCCCTTCCTCTTGTTAGATGCTGTAGGATGCATGAGAGAGAAAGAAGAGAGAGAGAGAGAGGATGGCGATGGAGTCGAGATGAAGAGAAATGGAGAAAGGGGGCTTATTTAAAGAGAGAGTCGGTGTATAGTTTTTAGAGAGAGAGAGAGGGGGGTTATGGTTTGGTTTGGTTCGGTTCGCTTTGGTTTGGTTCAATTTGGTGGTTAGCTACAAAACCGCCAAGTCTTTGCATAGGATACGCCCGAGTTTTGTAAAAAGGAAGAAAAGCGGTTTTTTTTTTTACTTTTGACTAGTGTTTTTCAAACGTGTACATAAAAAAAGATTAGATGCCGATGTCTTCCAGCTCTCAATTAAGACTCTGAAAATCTTTTCAAATATTTTGGTCATAATGCGGATGTCTCGGCATGTGCATTGCAAGTGCAACAAATTGATGATGTAATAGTAGACATACGGAAAAAAGAAAAGACAAATGGAGAAACTTATTAAGATTTAAACGTAAAATATAATTTGCATTCTTACAAATCAACTGCAAAAGATATATGTTAGGTTTTTCCTCTGGGGTGGCCACACAGGGTGAGATGGGATTCTTAAAGTGGGATGGACAAAACCGACCATCATCCATCGATCAAAACGACGATCGGTTCCATAAATCTTGTGCTACATATGTTGTAAAAAAATTTAGACGATTTAGAAGCTTCTAAGTTATGGATATCACGGCCGCAAAATGGATGGTTGTTAAAGTATCGTAAAAGTTGCATACCCTTGATGCATGACTTACAAGCCTCCATACCGTCTGATTTTTTATACACATACACAATTTTATGTGTGGAACATGATGCAAAAATCCGATCGTCGATCCAACGGTCAGATATTCTCGTCTCACTTTAAGAATCCATCTCACCGTCTCACCTGCCCATGCCTCTGGTATCTCAAATTTAGCTTTGAACATAATTCTCTATGACATGATCATGTATGCCAACATTTTTATTAAAGAAAAAATTTTGATCGACTATATAGCATGTGACATTCATTTTTCTTTCTTCTTACCATAGTATTTTTGTATGATTATCTGTCGTTAATTGAAAAAGAATTTTATACTGAGTGGGTGCACAAAAAAAATAAATTGATTTTATATATGCAATTAACCTTTTTTTGAAAACCAACTTTAATACAGATTCAGACATTTTAGTATTTATTGCATGTAGCTGATAGAGTGGTGATATGGTGAGATGGTGGGTTAAAGTGAGATAGCCAAATCCGACCGTTCAATCGACGGTCGAATTTTTACATCATGTTCTACACGTCAAAATATGGTTTATTGTTTCAAGTGTATTTATTTGCAAATTTCTAATTCACGAAATCAGTCTTTAGTTGTCATTTTCTTACTTAATTAATTTGCAAGTTCTTAGCTTTTTCTTTTAGAGAAAATAGCATCACGACACCAAAAAGTAATTTCTAGATAGAAAAAGACAGAAAAGGGTCTCATTCAGTAGCAGTAAATTTGGCTTGTTTGGTAAATCTCCAGTAATATTTTATCTCCCCTTTCTATCTATTTGTCTCCCCTGTCCCATCACGTATCGGTACGATTACCCCCCAATTTCTTGAGGTGTTTTTTATTTTTAATTTGACCTCGATTTAAAGTGAAGCGGTAGCAAATGGTAGAGGACTTAATTAAGAACTTTTGCGCTAATCTCACCTGTGGTTAGCGTAATCGAGCATTGCCGTTCTGAAAGTGATGGTTGGAAGAGCCAAATAAGGTGACGACACCATGTCTTAACATGCGATTAATTAATTCCTAATTTTTCTAAATCTTAGTGGATGAGTGGGCCATTCGATTGAGATTTGCTATATCATTTTTCATAGAAATTGTTATTGTTATTGTTTACAAAGAGAACAGATTACCGTCGGTCGAAAAAACTGTCAGATTTTTACTTGACCTATATTATGTAGACGGCGGTAAGGAATAATGGCAAACATGTTACAAGCAATCACTGTATCAAATTTATCGACATGTGCTTTCCTTTTTGATTTATCATAAAAACTTCCTCTCAACGCCCGCCCTTTTCTGTTCGTATCAAATCAGCCATCGGATTTTTTCTGTTTTTAACCAATTTTTTCTTACTCAAAACCCGTAAACGAGAGAACTTTTCAAAAAATAATGAATACTTAATTTATTTATGTAATGATGGGTACAAGAAAATTTACATCAAACTTAAAAGTAGAAATTACTAGGCCATTTCATATTGGAACCAGAATCTAATATTTTATGAGAAAATGGGTGGTATTTTAGATTTAAAACTCAATTTAATTGCAAGAGATACATTGTAAGTTATATGGATATTATACCTAACAAATTAAGTAACAATATTGCTCAAAGATATAGTGTAGGAAATAAAATGAATTCAATGATTATCTTCATTTGTAATTTTGAATTATATACAAAGAAAGAGCTTTATTTTTATTCCATAAGTAATTTATTGTAAACTATTTTCTATGACAACTTCTCTTAAGACATTTATATTGTTAAAGACTGCACGAGCTTGTGGTATACAGCAAACTTGTTTTATATTGTAAAGCAGAGATAGACCCGTACGAAAGAGCCCCACCTAATTTAAAACAAGGGTACATAGGGTCTCCTGTTTTACTCTAGTTTGTCTCTGCCCGTGTATCATAGGGACTATGCATGCGCTATATCGCAGGCCCCTATCCCTTTTTCCTTAATTATTATGTAATAAATAAAATACATATTTCTTATGGATAAGATAAAACTCATGAGCCATAATCAAACCCATTTGATGAAATTCGGATCCATTTATGCAATCTCTACTATTATGAGCAGAACGCATTTGAGCGTGGGGGTTGGTGTGTTTGTGATTTTCAATTTAATCCTTTTTGCATGACACAAAGCAAGATATTCTCAAAGCTTCCAGCGAATGCTATATTCAAAATTTTCATTGAAAATTGTTCAAACAATCTCATATTTTTAAGAATAACAACAAAAAAACTTCAAAATTATACAAGAATTTTAAATTCTAGTTCATTGTTTTATTCTCTCAATCCCTATTTTCCTCTCTTGATATTCTTACCTGATGCAACTCAACTCCATCTATTAGTGCATGGCTTGGGTATAACGAGAGATTATTCGATGTGCTGGTCATATATACTCAATCATGAGAGATAAAATAAGTACACGGACCCCACAAAGCTGTATATAATGCGCCCGAAATTTTCAATCTCTTCATCTCTTCCGCCCGGAAATATTAGATCCGGCACAATAAATAATTTCTTTTATTATAACTAGAACAGGAGGCTATGACATTTTGTCACTTTAAAAAATTCTAGAACCCATTAAGATTTGTACAGTTTCTTCAAAAGTTATGTAGTTATCCGCGTGTCCCTTCTCTTTTTCCTCCCCTAAGAGCATCTTGGAATTTGAAACGGAAATTATACATGGCTCGTATAATTTATATATAATTTTAATATTCGGCTGGCTTTCTTTCTTACTTTATTTTAACACAGCATGTGTATGAATCTCTGCTATTATTACTAAAACTCAAGAGGACACGGGTGGTGGCATGTTGTTTGTTTTCCAAAGAAAATTTCAAAATTCAATAAAAATTTCTTTAATTTATTCAAATCATAGATTTGTACACATCATCCCCTCTCTTTTTCCCTTCTTCCATAAAATAAGGGATGTATGGCTTTAGGAATCGGAAATTTGTTTTTATTTTTTTGCCCATAAAATAAGGGATGTATGGCATTTTGGTGCTACTTGAAACACAAGACAAGATTATTAAAGAGAAAATATTATTAAAGATAAAATTTAAAACTAAGTTCATTCGAGCCCTATTTCATAATACTTAGCGGCCCTTGTTTTGAATGTCTGCTTATTCTTCCTAGATATTTTGAAACAATCTATTTTGTATATAATCTTTGGAATTATATACTTTAATACTAGATTTTTGGCAATGCAAGATATTTGTGAATAAAATCTAACACCCCAACCATTAATAGATTTATATATTAGAAGAAAATCTAATCAAACATGTAATCAAATTGGATTATATATAAATTAACTCCATAAAGATCAATGCACAAAAAGAAATTTATAAATTTACAATAAGATTTATGAAGATTAAAATAAATTTAGGCGATATATATGGATGCTTGTAAGTAGGCTTGTAAACAATCATGTTAAAATGAGTTTATAAAGAACTTTATTAAAAAGATAGAACAATTGTAAAGTATTAATTTTGTACAAATAAAAATTCTGATCATGAATTTTAATCTAAATATATATATTTTAGAAAAGCTTTTCCTTTCATAGGCTCTGTCTAAAAGGACTTATTAAATTCTAATAAAAAGATAATAATGAAAATGGATGAATTTCAATCATGTGGACATGCATGCACACTTTTTGTTTTGAAAAATAAAGGTTCTATTAGTATTCGAACCAATAATCACAACCACAAAATTTCTAAGCTATCACCAAGAGGCTATAAATACAATTTGATACGTTGGGCGAACTAATAAAATTTAACCGCGTCGAAGTTTACAAATCACATTTTCTATACCGAAATTCTCACATCCAGGTGAGGTGAGCGTCAAGTCTCGCTTCTACAAGGATCCGCCCCTGCAAAAGCCTCACCCAGTCATCCTAGCACCCATCACACCTATACACATAACATACATAAGTACACAACACACGCGCATCCAAAAGGCGCACGAATTTCATCCGAAAGCGAAAATTTTATAACACTTTTTTCTGGGGTTCGAACCCCGCACTCGGAAACGGGAAAGTGCCGTACCAAATAAGCTATTGCTCGTTGGTATATGAAACTGAAATCGGTATATAATTTATTAATTTCTATATATTTCTTGTAACAATCGCATTCTCTAACCTTTACGTGCATCGCACGTGCTTAGAAATCTAGAGCCAATAAGTTATTATGCGTAGAAATATCACAGTACCCGGTCCATGCCTCATCCTATACCGCGTGGCCTACGGAAAAGAATGCCAGCCGTACACGTGTCCTCCTCTGTCAGCGCATACCCCGAGCGCGCCGACGGCTGCGCACGGAGATCATCTCCAGTGATTTTGTACACGTCCCTGTTTCACTCCAACGCTCACACACCAAACTCCACTACAAAAACGCCACGTGTTGTAACGCCTTGGAATATGCCACGTGTCGCCATATCACTGAAAGAGAGCGGTGTTTCGTGGGATGAGGTGAGGGAAACAACAGAAGAGTAATGTCTGCATTCAAATGACACGAAGATGATGTGTCTCCTTCCTTGAGACACCCAATAAAGGAGCCCTTTATTTATCCTTCATTTTTCCCAACATAAAATGACTTTGTTAATATCACATGATACACCGTCAATAAATTACATTAGATAATTTTTTTTCAAAAGCTGTTTATATTTATATATGAATTTATGAGAAGTGTTGATGGAGCTCCTTTTCAGGCCTCCGTCAGATGTTGTCTTCCGTTGATCTCGCGGTGGACTTAGTTGATTATCCTCCGTTACGTGTGGGTCTCAATGAGTTTTTGGAGGAAGAGGTGAAGTGAGGGAGTTGGTGCTGAGTACCTGCAAAGAAGTCCCGGGATGGTTTGGTACCACCAAGGACCCTCCGACGCTCAAGTTAGTGATAAGATCCGAGCAGAGTAACGGCTTAAAAAGTAAAAAATGGCTTACTTGACCCCTCTGTGATGGGGTTTTGTATAGTAGCGGCGGCACGCAGTAGAAGGCACGAGAATCTCGCCGTCGGTTACGCTCCCGACGTCACGCCCGCGTAAAGAGCGGATCGCCTATTAATGGGGATCGGGATGGCGTGGAACGTGGGATGTTGCTGGCGGAGAATCTGCGCATGGCGAGATTTGTGGAGCGGCGGTTACGCCTGCGAGTGGTGGAGTTGGTCGGTCAGAGGGACCGAGGAAGATGGTTTCGGCGGGAGAGCTCGGGAACGAGCGAGGGGGCCGAGGTATCTTGGTCCTGCGGTAGCTCGGAAGCGAGCTGAGAGGCCGAGGAGGCCAATTTGCAGAGGGCCATGAGGTGAGCCAGCTTTGTGCTTGTAGGTTGGGTACAGGGATGGCATGATCGGCCCCTGTGAGCCCTCTCTTCTGAGTTCTGGGACACGTCACCTGCCACTTGTCCTGATCTGGAAGGTCGCCAATATAGAGCATCATCATTAGCCCCCCACTCTTGTCCCGACCAGCCGGCGGGACGGGACAAGAGTGGATTGCCGGGCTATCCGGGGAGAGCTCCCTCCTAAGATTTCGTCAGGACGCGTCCCCGGGCTGTCAGCTGCCTTTACTGCCAGCGAATCAGGGCGAAATCTCTGCATTTAAGGAAGGTGCGCCGGTTTGTGCATCCTGTCACTGAAGCGACTGTCTGCGTGTCAAGCGTCGGTTGGCCGACGCGACGTGTGCAGACCTGCGGGGTCTGCTAGGATGCAGCCCAGTGCGGGAACGACAAGCGGAGCGATCGTTCGCCGAGTTGATTTCGATCACTTGGCAAGTGTGCCAAGCGCTGCTGAGAAGAAGGCATCTCCATGGTCCCGAAGTCGAGGGGGGATTACTCGAACTTGGATAGACCTGATGTCTCTTGTTGGGTAGGAAGCTACTCGCTAGGGATGTGCCGAGCAGGAAGAAATTCGGCGGCCTCATGTTGAGGACTTCAGATCCTCAGCGTCTGATGGGCAGGAGGATGCCCGCTGGGGATGCGCCGAGCAGGAAGGGACTCGGCGGCCTCGCGACGAGGGCTTCAAACCATCAGCGTCTGATGAGCAGGAGGACGCCCGCTATGCGCCGAGCAGGAAGGGACTCGGCGGCCTCGCGACGAGGGCTTCAGACCATCAGCGTCTGACGGGCAGAAGGATGCCCGTTGTGGATGCGCCGAGCAGGAAGGAACTCGGCGGCCTCGCGACGAGGGCTTTAGACCATCAGCGTCTGATGGGTAGGATGATGCCCGCTGGGGATGCACCGAGCAGGAAGGAACTCGGCGGCCTCGCGACGAGGGCTTCAGACCATCAGCGTCTGACGGGCAGGAGGATGCCCACTGGGGATGCACCGAGCATGAAGGAACTCGGCGGCCTCGCGACGAGGGCTTCAGACCATCAGCGTCTGACGGGCAGGAGGATGCCCGCTGGGGATGCGCCGAGCAAGAAGGAACTCGGCGGCCTCGCGACGAGGGCTTCAGATCCTCAGCGTCTGATGGGCAGGAGGATGCCCGCTGGGGATGCGCCGAGTAGGAAGGAACTCGGCGGCCTCGCGATGAGGGCTTGAGATCCTCGACGCTGGAGGGGCCGTGAGAGGCCTGCGAAGGATGGCCGATAGGGTAGCTGCTCGGCGCCTCTTGGCGAGGGCTTTCTGGTCCCTGGCATTGCGGTAGGGAAAATACCCTCCAGGGATAGCCGAGCGAGGGATCCTCGAGCTCGACTGCCTCTGGGAGGACTTTCTGATCCCTGGCGTTGCGGTAGGGAAGCTACCCGCTAGGGATAGCCGAGCGAGGGATCCTCGGGCTCGACTGCCTCTGGGAGGACTTTTGATCCTTCAGGACGGGGACCGAGCAGGGTTACTGCCCAGTGCCTCTTGGCGAGGACTTTGATCCCTGTCGGTTGTGGTAGAAAGCTACCGGCCGGGGATAGCCGAGCAAGGACTCGACTGCCTCTGGGAGGACTTTGGTCCTTAGCGCGGGAGGGGATGTAAGAAGCCTACCAAGGACCCTTGGCCGGGCAAAGTTACTGCCCGGTGCCTCTTGGCGAGGGCTTTTGTCCTGAAGGATAGCCGAGCGAGGGATCCTCAGGCTCGACTGCCTCTGGGAAGGCTTTCTGATCCCTGGCGTTGCGGTAGGGAAGCTACCCGCCATGGATAGCCGAGCGAGAGATCCTCGGGCTCAACTGCCTTTGGGAGGGCTTTCTGATCCCTGGCGTTGCGGTAGGGAAGCTACCCGCCAGGGATAGACGAGCGAGGGATCATCGGGCTCGACTGCCTCTTAGACTTTTGATCCTTCAGGACAGGGACCGAGCAGGGTTACTGCCCAGTGCCTCTTGGCGAGGACTTTGATCCCTGTCGGTTGTGGTAGAAAGCTACCAGCCGGGGATAGCCGAGCAAGGACTCGACTGCCTCTGGGAGGACTTTGGTCCTTAGCGCGGGAGGGGCTGTAAGAACCCTACCAAGGACCCTTGGCCGGGCAGGGTTACTGTCCGGTGCCTCTTGGCGAGGGCTTTTGTCCTGAAGGATAGCCGAGCGAGGGATCCTCGGGCTCGACTGCCTCTGGGAGGGCTTTCTGATCCCTGGCGTTGCGGTAGGGAAGCTACCCGCCAGGGATAGCCGAGCGAGGGATCCTCGGGCTCGATTGCCTCTGGGAGGACTTTCTGATCCCTGGCGTTGCGGCAGGGAAGCTACCCGCCAGGGATAGCCGAGCGAGGGATCCTCGGGCTCGACTGCCTCTGGGAGGACTTTTGATCCTTCAGGACGGGGACCGAGCAGGGTTACTGCACAGTGCCTCTTGGCGAGGACTTTGATCCCTGTCGGTTGTGGTAGAAAGCTACCAGCCGGGGATAGCCGAGCAAGAACTCGACTGCCTCTGGGAGGACTTTGGTCCTTAGCGGGTGAGGGGCTGTAAGAAGCCTACCAAGGACTCTTGGCCGGGCAGGGTTACTGTCCGGTGCCTCTTGGCGAGGGCTTTTGTCCTGAAGGATAGCCGAGCGAGGGATCCTCGAGCTCGACTACCTCTGGGAGAGCTTTCTGATCCCTGGCGTTGCGGTAGGGAAGCTACCCTCCAGGGATAGCCGAGCGAGGGATCCTCAAGCTCGACTGCCTCTGGGAGGGCTTTCTGATCCCTGGAGTTGCGGTAGGGAAGCTACCTGCCAGGGATAGCCGAGCGAGGGATCTTCGGGCTCGACTGCCTCTGGGAGGGCTTTCTGATCCCTGGCGTTGCGGTAGGGATGATACCCGCCAGGGATAGCCGAGCGAGGGATCCTCACGCTCGACTGCCTCTGGGAGGGCTTTCTGATCCTTGGCGTTGCGGTAGGGAAGCTACCCGCCAGGGATAGCCGAGCGAGGGATCCTCGGGCTCGACTGCCTCTGGGAGGACTTTCTGATCCCTGGCGTCACGGTAGGGAAGCTACTCGCCAGGTATAGCCGAGCAGGGAAGCCGCTCGGCTGCCTCTAAGGAGGACTTTTTGATCCCTGGCGTTGCGGTAGGGAAGCTACCCGCCAGGGATAGCCGAGCGAGGGATCCTCGGGCTCGACTGCCTTTGGGAGGAATTTCTGATCCCTGGCGTTGCGGTAGGGAAGCTACCCGCCAGGGATAACCGAGCAGGGTAGCTGTTGGGTTGCCTCTTGGCGAGGGCTTTGATCCATGGCGTTGCGAGTAGGGAAGCTACCGGCCAGGGATAACCGAGCAGGGTAGCTGCTCGGCTGATTCTTCATGAGGTTTCGCCCGACCATCCAGTTGCAGGTATGGGGAACAGGAACGGCCGCGGGGAACGTGCGCGCAGCACGCGCATCGATTGTGCGGGGAGGCGAAGCGCCAGAGTCGCGTCGTTTCGATTCCGCCAGAGGAGGCCCAATGATCGCCCAGCGGACGAGTATCGGCCAGTGAGTTTTGTGGCCATGGGGCGTAGCCTGTCGGTGGTCAGCCGTGCCGACAAGGGCAGAGTCTTCTGAAGCCAGAGGAGCGGCGATCGGAGGCCCTGGCCTGGCCGTTTGGACTTTAGTCGGTCTATTCGGCCGGCGAGGGCGTTGATGACGGTCGCCGGAGGAGGTCCATTCGCGCCTCCGATGAGGGGGAGGCGGTGGGTGGTACCTAGGTCTTCAGGGTGATCGCACACCATATGGATGGGGATCGGAAGGCCAACTTTGTTCTTGTGGAGTTTTAGTTTTCCTCAGACGGCGTCAACTGATGGAGCTCCATTCCAGGCCTCCGTCAGATGTTGTCTTCTGTTGATCTCGCGGTGAACTTAGTTGATTATCCTCTGTTACGTGTGGGTCTCAATGGGTGTTTGGAGGAAGAGGTGAAGTGAGGGAGTTGGTGCCGAGTACCTGCAAAGAAGTCCCGGGGTGGTTTGGTACCACCAAGGACCCTCCGACGCTCAAGTTAGTGATGAGATCCGAGCAGAGTAACGGCTTAAAGAGTAAAAAATGGCTTACTTGACCCCTCTGTGATGGGGTTTTTTATAGTGGCGGCAGCACGCAGCAGAAGGCACGAGAATCTTGCTGTCGGTTATGCTTCCGACGTCATGCCCGCGTAAAGAGCGGATCGCTCATTAATGGGGATCGGGATGGCGTGGAACGTGGGATGTTGCTGGCGGAGAATCTGCGCATGGCGAGATTTGTGGAGCGGCGGTTACGCCTGTGAGTGGTGGAGTTGGTTGGTCGGAGGGACCGAGGAAGATGGTCTCGGCGGGAGAGCTCGGGAACGAGCGAGGGGGCCGAGGTATCTTGGTCCTGCGGTAGCTAGGAGGCGAGCTGGGAGGCCAAGGAGGCCAATTTGCAGGAGGCCCTGAGGTGAGCCAGCTTTGTGCTTGTAGGTCGGGTACAGGGGTGGCCTGATCGGCCACTGTGGGCCCTCTCTTCTGAGTTCTGGGACACGTCACCTGCGACGTGTCCTGATCTGGAAGGTCACCAATATAGAGCATCATCAAGTGTACTCTTATATTTTTTCATCGGTTTATTTATTGAATACCATGTTCTCGATTCCTCACGACCAATTAAAAGTTAGAAGTTCGGTATGCTAAACAATGACCGCGATACTAGTTACTCTCTTGAACACTGATTAAGAAATATATAATTTTTCGAAGATCTAAAATATAATTAATGTGAGTTTCTGGATTTGCCCTCATGATGGTCTTCGGTAATTCTTTTGAAACTCGAATAAGCATTAATGTTTAGGGATAGTTTTGATACCTCACAAATTTAAAGTGCTTTAATCTTAGAAGAGTGGAGTAAAACATCTAAATTGGAATTTTAAAAGAACAAGTGATTTGATCAGATAATAAAGTGTTAAAAAGACTGGTGTTGTAAAACGGGAAAAGTAATACTCCGAATTTCTTTTCATAATTTTAAATCAAAATGTTGCATTAATCAAGAAGAGATTGATTTAACATGGCACGCAATAATAATAATAATAAAGATTCATAAAGCATGCTTTTAAAGCCATCTTTTATTTTGATGGGGGGAAATGCATGCCTAGGTACTACATGATGAAAATACCCTGTTAATTAATTAAAATTTAATTACCTTTAGGTAGATTTTTCAGTGATAAATAAATGATCCCTATTTATCATCACTGTTGGCCTTAAGGGCACCAGGGGAAAGCAATGATGCCTCTACTAAAGTTTAGGGAGCTGGCCATGGCCATTAATTTATGGTGGCAATAAAGGAGAGTTATTAGGAGATGTGATGATATTGATACCCCATTACATTGAATATTTATTAGGGGGGGGAGGGGATTCTTTAACTTTGGATCACGATGATACTACACCAGTGTATTTATTTGTATTGTGGTGAATGCATGGTGATCATGGTCGATAATACAATACTCCCTCCATTTTATGTATATCATATTTTGATGTTACACCCCTTTTAAAGAATACTTAGAATATAGTGGAGCAATAATGCCATAATGGCAATATTACTTAGTTGCCCATAATTATTTCCCTTGTCTTTTCTTTTTTGGCTCTCTCTCTTAAATGTTTCAATTTGGACCAGCTCCAAAATAAAACATAAATTAAAATTTAGTGCAAACTGCGATGAAGTTTGCAATTTGGAGCCAAATTGAAATAGTACAACCCTCTTTTAAATATTAAAGTTTGTTTTGCCTCCAAAACGAAACATAGATTAAAATATAAATTGGAATTCAAGTTTTTAAATTGGAGCCGAAATCTTTAGGATTTAAATCGAAAGGCAAATGTGAACTTTTTTCTTCCGTCGTCGCCAAACTCTCATTTTCTTGTACAGTGCAAGCCATTTTTATTTTTATTTTTCCTTAAATTATAATGAACAAATACCATTTCATTTCATGGTGGTATAAGGAGATAGGAAAATGTAGATGTAAATAAATTAGAAATTATTGGAAAATGGAAGCCACATGTTCCAAAGCTTGACTTCATTGATATTTGATATGGTCATATATTTTGACACTGCAATAAATAGACACCTATTTCGACGACAATATATCATCGAAATAGGTCTATTTCGTCGGGTGACACCAAATAACCACGAAGGAACACCGACGCAGTAGATTGTGTCGCAATAGGTTATTTCGACGGCTAAAGTTCGTCGCAATAATCTAAACTATTTCGACAGCTAATTCCCGTCAAAACAGTTTTTTTCTCGACAGGCAATTTCTGTTGAAATATATAAGTTTTTTAAGTTCAAAAATTCGTTTCAGGAATCATTTAGAAATTCGTTTCTATATTTCGACGGGTAATTGCCGTCAAAATAAGTCTATTTCGATGGGCTAGTTTCGTCGAAATAGTATATTGTGGTGAATGCATGGTGATCATAGTCGATAATACAGTACTCCCTCCGTTTTTATATGTATGCCATTTTTTGACATTACACTCGCTCTAAGGAATCCTTGGAATATTGTGGAGTAATAATGCCATGATGGAAATATTACCTAGTTGCCCATAATTATTGCCTATAATTATTTCCCTTGTCTTTTCTTTTTTTGGCGCGCGCTCTCTCTCTCTCTTAAATGTTTCAATTTGAACCAGCTCCAAAATGAAACATAAATTAAAATATAGTGCAATTTGGAGCCAAATTGAAATAATACAACCCTCTTTCATATATTACGGTTTGTCTTGCCTCCAAAATGAAACATAAAATAAAATATAAATTGGAATTCAAGTTTTTAAATTGGAGCCGAAATCTTTAGGATTTAAATCGAAAGGAAAATGTAAACTTTTTTCTTTCGTTTTCGCCAAACTCTCATTTCCTCCTACAGTGCCAGGCAATTTTATTTTTATTTTTCCTTAAATTAAAATGAAAATGGAAGCAACATGTTCCAAAGCTTGACCTCATTGATATTTGATATGATCATATATTTTGACACTACAATAAATAGAGACCTATTTCGACGGCAATATAGCGTTGAAATAGGTCTATTTCGTCGGGTGACACCAAATAGCCATGAAGAAATGCCGACGCAATAGGTTGTGTCGCAATAGGTTATTTCGACGGCTAAAGTTCGTCGCGATAATCTAAACTATTTCGACGGCTAATTTCCGTCGAAATAGTTTTTTTCTCGACGGGTAATTTCTGTCGAAATATATAAGTTTTTTAAGTTCAAAAAATTGTTTTAGGAATCATTTAAAAATCCTTTTCTATATTTCGACGGGAAATTGTCGTGAAAATAAGTCTATTTCGATGGGCCAGTTTCGTCGAAATAGAGTGGATTACGGTAAATTTTTTTAAAAACAGCCAAGAAAATCTCCAATCCAATCTATTTCAATTTAATATCGATTCCATTCCAGTCAAATAATGATTCTAATACAAATTCTATTCCATTCAAATATCGATTATCCAAATACGATTATAATACATACTACGCGTTCCTTTACAATTTTAACATCATAAATTTATGAAAGTGGAAAATAAAAAATCAACGGAGAACGAAAGGTGGGAGAGTCGATCACGAAGGAGGCGCTCATGGATTTCCTGGATAAAGCCCCTGCGATTAAAATTTTAAAATATATGAATTAGTATAGATATTTTATGTTAATCAAATGTGTGTGCGCGCGCATTTGTTTGTGTACATGTGTGTATGTATGCTTGTGCGCGCTTGTTTGTGTGTATACTTGTGTGTGTGCGCGCGCGCCTGTTTGTGTGTAAAAACCCTAATTTTATTATACACTTTTTTCTATACAAATTTTTTTTCAAAATATTTTTTAAATCCATAAAGGAGTATTTTAACTTGAGCAGAATATATATATAAGTAATTATTTTGTTTTTAAATAATTCCATTTTTAGTGTACATAAAATTGTTTTAAAATTAAAATATACTTGGAGCATTTAATGTTGCTGATATCATTTTAATTATCTATTTTCCTACAATAATTACAAGCAAGAGCTTGTAGCTCATTGGTAAGACCTTGCGCTGCTGAACCAAGCCACCAGAGTTCGAATCCCATGCCCCACATTATTTTTAGTTTATTTTTCTTTAAAAATTCTTGGAAGCCCAAAAGTCCACAGGCCATAACTCCCAAATATTGAACCGAACCCCAAAAATGAAGTATGCAATAGTCTACGTCAGAGAACCCCGCACCCGACCCGACGATGGCCGAACCCGGCTGGGATCGGCCGAATCGGCCGGTGCTGCCTGCCGGAGTTGGGCCGATGGCCGGGGTCCTAATATGAAAAGTGTGGCTTTTGGCATTCTATAACTCCCTGTTAACTCCAATTTATTTGATCGGTTTTCAAATGTTAAATACAATCAAATTAATACAAATTTTAATGCTTTTTATTTAAATTTTTATAATTTTTTTTAATTTACAAAACCTTTCACCTACCCTACCCTAGCTACCCTATAAATAGACCCCTACCCCTACCTTCTCATTCCAAAACCATAGAATTACTCTCTTGAAATTTCCATAAGAAAAGTGTGTGTTGAAATCGAGTGCACGGCGAAGCGCTGACGGATTCCGGCGACGTGCTTTGAAGCAACCGGCGACGAAACCACACGTCGGCCTTTCTCCCTAGTTCCTCTTTACTCTTTAGAAGAGTTTTAAACCCGTAAGTCCCACTGTTTCTATCTCTCTTTTCTTTTAAGAAAAATACGACTTTTTAGAACCCGACGGAAATCGGAACAAACCGATTTCCGATTCGGTTTTTCTACAAAATTCCGCTTGTCACCTAATCCATAATACCTAAACATATTCATGATGACTATTAATCACATAAAAACCAATTTAAACAAAGTTTCTCACATGAAATGATAACTTTCTTGTAATATCGTATTCTTTTCATAAAAATACCATAAAGTTTATTTTTCCTCTTCTAATTAATTCCTTCATTCCTAAACATGTTCATCTTGATAATTAAACTTGTAGAAATCAATTTGAACGAGTTTTCACACATGAAACGATAACGTTTTCAAATACCGTACTCTTACACTTAAATACCGTTATGTTTAATTTATCATGTTTAACCCCTAAACATCACAATACCTTAAAATAAGTCACGAGGTAATGACCTACCTCCACACATACGCAAATATAACCTTAATTGATATCGTTAAAATTTAGAATACGAAAATACAAGACTTTTCGCTAAAATACCATATTCTTTATAAACCTTTTCTAAAAGTTTTAAGTTGTACACAATTCTAAACAAAATCTTTTAAAATGAAAGTACGATATGTCATGGATATCGATCGTTTATCTAAACTGACTTTGTGGTGTCTAGGCAAGTGTGTCTAGGCTAGTGGTTTTTAATTAGGCCCACTACTGTGGTTCCTTCCCACTTACCTGGCACTTACCTGGCCGCAATTGGCGGTGAAGAGGCGATTTGAGACTTCTAATGACTTATCGTTTAGACCTTAGAAATAGGCTAGTTGGCTTAGAAAACCCTAGAAACTAAAATACGGAAATTACATCCTTTACAAATAAATACCTTATCTTTATAAAACCGTTTTTCTAAATAAATAGTATTTATTAAAGCTAAGCAAAGCGCCGCTACAACCCACCTTTGGGGAACCCGTTAGGGATAGTACGGTTCATCGTGCACCCGCGGGCTAGTAGTGCGAGATTCAGACCTCCGCAAGGAGCATTCGGTCTCGAAAGGTTTAAAATACGACATTTAAGAAAAATGAGATATTTATTAAAATTATTCTTGTATTAATATATATATATATATATAATTATCATTTAAACACCTATTTTATCATAAGATAAAGTTTCCACATTTTTCTAAAATTACAAGATTAAAAGTTACATTAAAATACCAAGAAATTCAAATAAATCAATATTATAAATTAATACTTTTATTAGGATATATTCACTAGAATAACACAAATAAAATTTACACTCATTATAACTATAAAGACGAATAATAAATACTTGAGGTGTATCTTGAAAACTATACAAAAGTACTTTTTACATAAAACCCCCTCAAGTTTTATAAATTACAATAAGGACCCTAACAAATTATAGAACTTCAAATTACCTTTCTTTTAGTCTGACTCGGGTTAGAGTCTGACTAATTCTGACTTGAATATGATTCAAGTCAATCTGTATTCTTTAATATTCCAACTCAAAATGAACACAGGAATCCCAGAATCCAGTTAACAATCATTACAACTTGACTGAACCGAACCATGGATATATTCCTTTTACATGTTTCCCAGTATTCCATTTACATGACTCTACGGTTATAACCGTTTCCTGATATCATGGTTTCGGTCAGTCAGTCAATCAATCATGCAATCAATACAATTTTACAAGATAACAATACAAACAAGATATCACGGGGTTTAAGGGGTAGATTGGTACGGAAGGTATTAAAGGGGGCACGAGGTGGTCAGATTAAGACACCTAACCTATATTCCGTTGCTGTTGTACCATGGCAAAAACGGTTCCTTGAGTTCCTGATACCATAGTCTCCGGAGCAAATGAGACTCCTCTCGTATACACTGGCATCCTTCTGTACCAAACTACAAACAACAGCGTTAACACAATACTACAACAATATAACAAGATAATACAACTATAATAATATACTCTCTCTCTATCTTACTCTCTATCTATTCTCCTTTTATCTTTGGGACTTACCGAGCGACCTGTTCGCTGACGACATTCTATTTCTTTCTTCTTTGAATGTCGTCAGGTGGTTTGGACCCGGCAGAGATCGAGCCATCACAAGAAGACTGGGAGCAGTTTACTGAAGACCCTGCACAGTAGTTTCCTTGTACACTTTTCTTTTCAGTACTTTTCCTTTCCTGTTATGCCACTGTTTATGCATCTTTTATTCCAGTTGTATTTCCTTTCATGCATTGTACAAAGAATGTTAATAAATAAAAGTTGTTGTTCTTTTTATACTCTTGTCTCTTGTGTAATTATTTCTATATTGCTTAGCTACGCTTAGCGTATGTACTTCTGAGTACATACGTAGCGGGCCTCGTCGCGTCCCCTTCGCCGTACACTGGGAAGCGGGGCATGACATTGTGTGTGTGTGCGCATGTGTACATACGTTCGTGCGCGTGTATGTATGCATGTTTGTGTATGCATGTGTGTATGTATGTGACATGTGATATATATGCATGTGTGTATGTGATATGTTCATGTATGCATGTGTGTATGTGATATGTGCATATGTATGCATGTGTGTATGTGATATGTGCATACGTATGCATGTGTGTATGTGATATGTTCACGTATGCATGTGTGTATGTGATATGTGCATATGTATGCATGTGTGTTTGTCTCTATGTGTATGTATGCATGTGTGTGCGCGTGTATGTATGATTGTGCGTGTATGTATGCATGTGCGTATGTGACATGTGATATGTATGCATACGTGTGTGTATGTGACATGTGATATGTATGCATGTGTGTGTGATATGTGTGTATGTATGCATGTGTGTGTATGTATGTGTGTATATATGTACAGTTTCTTCAAAAGTTATGTAGTTATCCGCATGACCCTTCTCTTTTTCCTCCCCTTCTCTTTTTCCTTCCCTAAGAGGGGCCACCATACATCTTGGAATTTGAAACAGTAATTATACATGGCTCGTATAATTTATATATAATTTATGTATGTTGTTTGTTTTCCAAAGAAAATTTCAAAATTCAATAAAAATTTCTTTAATTTATTCAAATCATAGATTTGCACACATCATCCCCTATCTTTTTTTCTCTCCTTCCATAAAATAAGGGATGCATGGCTTTAGGAATCGAAACAGGAAAATCGTTTTTTTTGCCCATAAGCCTAGTGGCGTATCTGAGTCTAGAGTGGATAGGACGACAAGTTAAAATAGCATTCTGGTGCAACTTGAAAACCAAGACAAGATTATTAAAAAGAAAAAATTATTAAAGATAAAATTTAAAGCTAAGTCAACTCGAGCCCTATTTCATAATACTTGGCCATCCTTGTTTTGAATGTCTGCTTATTCGTTCTAGATATTTTGAAACAATCTACTTTGTATATAATCTTTGGAATTGTATACTTTAATACTAGATTTTTGGCATGTAAGATATTTGTGAATAAAATCTAACACCCCAACCATTAATAGATTTATATATTAGAAGAAAATCTAATCAAACATGTAATCAAATTGGATTATATATAAATTAACTCCATAAAGATCCATGTACAAAAAGAAATTTATAAATTTACAATAAGATTTATGAAGATTAAAATAAATTTAGACGATATATCGATGCTTGTAAGTAGGCTTGTAAACAATCATGTTAAAATGAATTTATAAAGAACTTTATTAAAAAGATAGAACAATTGTAAAGTATTAATTTTGTACAAATAAAAATTCTGATCATGAATTCTAATCTAAATATATATTTTTTAGAAATGCTTTTCCTTTCATAGGCTGTGTCTAAAAGGACTTATTAAATTCTAATAAAAAGAAAATAATGAAAATGGATAAATTTCAATCATGTGGACATGCATGCACTTTTTGTTTTGAAAAATAAAGGTTCGATTAGTATTCGAACCAACAATCACAACCACAAAATTTCTAAGCTATCACCAAGAGGCTACCAATACAATTTGATGCGTTGGGCGAACTAATAAAATTTAACCGCGTCAAAGTTTACAAATCATAGTTTCTATACCGAAATTCTCAGATCCAGGCGAGGCGAGCGCCTAGTCTCGCTTCTACAGGGATCCTTCCCTGCATAAGCCTCACCCAATCTTCCTAGCACCCATCACACCTGCACACACAACATACATGAGCACACAACACACGCGCATACAAAAGGCGCACGAATTTCATCCGAAAGCGAAAATTTGAGAACACTTTTCCTGGAGTTCGAACCTCGCACTCGAAAGCGAGAAAGTGCCATACCAAATAAGCTATTGCTCGTTGGTATATGAAACTGAAATCCGTATTGATGGATCTCTGGATCTCCTTCAGATATTACCTTCCGTTGATCTGCAGCGGGCGCTGGTGGATGACTGAGATTGAGTTGGAGGGTTGCCTCCTGAAGCGTGTGGATCTCAATGGGTTTTATGTGGTTGAGGCCTAGGTACCTACAAGGAAGTCCCGGGGTGGTTGTGCCACCAAGGACCCTCCGACGATCAAGTTAGACGGGGTATTTTGGCAGAGTAACGGCCTATTGAGGTCAAATTCGCTTATCTGAGTTGTCTGGGAGAGGGGTTTATATTGTGGCAGCAATGGGCAGGCGGGCGCGAGATTCACGCCGGCCGTTACGCCCGCGTGATAGGCGGGATTCCCCATTAATGACGAGATATGCTCGTTAATGGGGGATCGTGATGGCGTGGAATGCGGGATCATGGGCGGCGGATATCTCGCTCCTGACGAGATTCGTGGAGCCGTGGCAGAGGCACCTGTGATCGGTGCTGTGGGTTGGTCGGTGAGACCGAGGAAGATAAGCTCGGCGGGAGGCTTGGGAACGAGCGGGAGGCCGAGGCATCTTGGTTCCGTGATAGCTCGGAGGCGAGCTGGGGGTGGTCTGGTAGGCCACCGAAGGTTGGTAACATCCACGGGTCGCAGGCCCGGGTATGCTTCCAACATACCGTTCTTGATCCTTTCTTGTAAGCTCTGTGACACATCATCTGCCACGTGTCATGATCTGGGGAATCACCAGTATTGAGCCTCATCATTAGCCCCCAACTCTCGTCCCGACCCATTCATGGGTCGGGCCGAGAGTGGTCTGACCGGTCACCCGGGATAAGCTCTTATTTGAAGATATCGTCGGTGCGTATTCCCGGACAACTAGTTGTATTTTCTTGATGATGTCAGCGGATCATGGGAGAGACCTTGCATTGAAGAGGAAGCGCCAGTTTGTGCGTATGTTCGTCAAAGTGCCAGCCCATGTGTCTGGCGCTGGTTGGCTGACGAGACGGGCCGCAGGCGTTCCCTCGCCCGATGGGACGCGCCCGATGTGAATGCGACAGGTGGAATGTTGTCGGCCATTGGTTGCAAAGCGCTGTCTTGGCGGGAGGCGATCGGAGCCATAGGATGTGTACGCTGGCAGCTATAAATAGAGGTGGGATCCCCATCAGGGTCCATACCTCATCATAACCTCCTCGCCCCTAGTCATGTTAGCTCGGCGCTCTTCTCCTCAAGTCGGATTCCTTGCGTTCTCTCTTCCGAGGACTCATCCCTTTGATCAGGTTAGATGTCTTCTACCGAGAAGTCTGTAGAAATAGTCCGAGAAGAGTCTAGGGAGTCCTCTGTAGCTTCCTCTTCTTCCTCTTCCTTTTCTGCTTCTTCCTCTTCCTCGTCTGAGTCGGAGTCCCCCGGGAAGTTAGGGTTATTCGTGCTTCCCGGGGTCATGTGACGGGGGCGGTCCCCAGAGCGCAGGTTATGGATGCTCTTGGCGCGTCATCCATGCCGAGGCATGCGGATGAGCTCGACACCATCCGGACCCGTTTCCACATTCCTCACGGCTACTCGCTTTGTCTGGCCGAGGAGTGGGAGAGGGCAGACCAGGTACGGGGCAAGGAGATTGCCTTATACCTGGAAGCCTTTTGGGCCGGGATGCGCCTGCCCTTCTCCCCCGAGGTGAGTGCGACATTGAATTGTTTTGAGTTAGTCCGGGCCAGTTAGTGTCGAACTCTTGGAGGATTCTCCTGGGTTCCTGGTCCGGTTGAAATTACGTCTGATTCCTTTCAGCCGGTGCCTTCTCGTTTCTTCTCTCTACTACAAAAACTACCCCGGCACTCGCAGGTGCGAGCCGAGCTGGGTATACACCTCCTTTAGAAAACACCGGGGAGGTGCTGCCGGTTCGGAGGTCGTCGTAGTAACTTCTTTCATTCATGAATGGAAGAAGAAATTTTTGTTTGTTGGGCCGCCCGAGGGTGAGGATTGGCCTGTGCCCATCCAGTGGCACAGGGCCAACTGCCCGCGGGTGAGGCGGTCGAATGATCCCGACGCGGTGGCGGTGTCGGAGTGGGAGCCCCTCCTCCGGGATGATGTGTTGCTGTCTGAGCGGACCCTCAGTTGGGCCGGGCTCAGCCCCGCCCAGTTCGCGGGTAAGTTAGGAGTTTTCAGGCGACCTGTTTAGACTTGTGTATTCTTTCACTTTTTCTGGCATTGCTGACTCCTTTGTACTTTTGTCTTATGCAGAACCCATGGACCTAGGCAAATTTCGGGCGGCCCTGGTCGAACAGAAGAAGGGGAAGAAGATCGGAGGCGCCAGCCCTTCTCGCCTGTCGTCGGCACCGGCTCCACCGGCAACCTCTCTATCCAGGCGCTCAAGCGCGCCCCGGACCCGGAGTCCAGCCATGCACCGAGCCAGAAACGCATTCGGGAGAAGGATCCCCGAGCTCCGGAGGTGGGATGCGAGACGGTCTCTCCCGCGTCTCTCCTCAAGAGGTACCACAGGACGGTACCCCGTTCTCCGGCTTCCCCGATCGTCGTGGACGAAGGGGAGCTTCGTTTTAAGGTGCCCTCGGGGCTTTCTGTCACTGATAGTCTGCTCTCGGAGATGGAAAGGTCGGTCGGGGGCAGAATCCCTCGGGGGACCCTCCGGGCCCAGATGGAGGCCATAGCCCAGGAGGCCGTGCAGGCCAGTGTTCGCACCCCACTCAGGTCTTCATTCAGTATTTTTGTTCGCGAGATTGGGCGCCCCCTTCTCTTTTTGACCCTCCTTTGTTATCTTTAGGTCCTCCAGCACGTCGCCCTCGTCGTCAACATGGAGGACGAGGAAATCGCCCCGGCGATGCAGGCCACGGGGGAGTTCTCTTCGCGAGAGGAGAGCTCAAGGCTGGATCCGCAAGCGGCGATGGAGAGGGTCGCCGCCCTTGAAGACCAGGTGGCGGCCGAGGATCGGGAGATCGCCTAATTGCCGAGAGGCCGTCCGAACCGCCGAGGCTAAGTTGGAATATTCCAGGGTGCTTGTCGCCACCCTGAAGAAGACAGCGAACACCCTCCGGAGGGAGAACGAGGAGGCGAAGGAAGGAACGAGGCGTGCCGAGCTCCGGGCGTCGAAGGCAGTGGAGAGCTACAAGAAGTCGGACCAGTACTACACCGACCTCGCTGGAGCCGCTGCCATCGTTTGTGTCATGCCCCGCTTCCCAGTATACGGGTAGAGGACGCGACGAGGCCGCTACGTATTTTCTCTGAAGTAAATACGCTAAGCGTATCTAAGAAAAATAAATAAAAATGCACAAGAGACAAAAGATATAATTGAACAACAACTTTATTTATTCACATTCTTTTGTACAATGCATGGAAAAGTAAATACATCTGAATAAACGCAATGCCTAAACATTGGCATAACAGAAATGGTAAGTACAGAAATGAAATGTATACAAGTATAACTACAGCTCGGGATCTTCAATAAGCTGGTCCAAGTCTTCAGTGCTAGGCTCGATCTCTGGAAGGTCCAAAACACCTGACGACATTCAAAGAAGAAGAAAGAGAATGTCGTCAACGAACAAATCGTTCGGTAAGTCCCAAAAATAAGGGAGAAATAGAATAGACAGAGAGAGAAAATAGCTTTTAAAATGGTATTTAGAGTTAACGCTGTTGTTTGTAGCTTGGTACAGAAGGATGCCAGTGTATACGAGAGGAGTCTCTATATGCCAGAGACTAGAGGCAAATGGAAGTACAAGGATCTAAGAAAGCCCGGAACAACGACGTGGTATTCAGGTTAGGTGTCTTAAATCTTGCAGTTTCGTGCCACTTCTAACACCTTCCGTACCAATCTACCACTTAAACCCCGCGATGTCTTGATTGTATTGTTTGTATTGTATTGCAACTTGTATTGTCTTGTAATATAGATTGTATAATTGGATGACTTGCTGAAATCATGATATCAGTAAATGGATATAACTGGAGAATCATGGATGTAACTGGAGAATCATGTAAATGGAAGTATATCCATGGTTTGGTTCGGTCAATATAGATTGAATATATGTATTCATGTTGAATTGTAGTTTGTACTTGAATCATATTCAAGTCAGATTATTATAATGAGACTCAGTCTGAGTCAGAACAAATAGAAAAGAAATTGAAGTCCTGATTGTTTTGATATTATCGGTAACCGCTGCACATGCGCGGCAGGATTTGTGTCTTTTTCAAAGACAATTACCGTGTTGATAACACCGTTTGTTAAGTTGTCTACCTTAGAATAGGCAAGCACCCACTTCTCCGGCTCCCTGAGGCTCAAGAGATTGGTCCCGCTTAAACCTATATTTACTAGGGTCCTTAGGGTAATTTATAGAACTTGAGGGGGTTTTATGTAAAAATATTTTTTGTATACTTTTCAAAATACACCCCAAGTATTTATTTATCGTTTTTAGAGTTTTCATAGTTTTAGATTTTATATTTGTGACATTTCTAGGGAATAACCCTATTTTTAATAATACATGGTATTTAATTGTAAAGTGTTGGACTTGTATGGAATTTCATGGTATTTTCATGTAAAGTGATTCTTTTGACTTAGAAAAATTGGAATATTGATATTATAACAAAAATAGATATTTTGATAATATATATATATATTTATATATTTATAAAAATAATTTTAATTTATTATTTTCTAGAAATCTCATTTTTCTTAAGATATTTGTATTTTAAATCTCTCGAGATCAAATGCTCCTTGCGGAGATCTGCATCTCACACTACTAAGCCCGAGGATGTGCGATAATCCGCTCCATCCCGACCGGGTTCCCCAAATTGGGTTGTAGCGACGCTTTGCAAAGATTTGTGTAAAATACATATTCTTGTAGAAAACAGTTTTAATAGTAAATGGTATTTATATGTAAAGTTTCGTTTTCCCGTATTCTATGTTTCCGAAAGGTATTGTGCTATATTTCATATGAGTTTTGTGAGAAGGTAGGTCATTACCTCGTGATCTAATTAAAGGTATAGCAAAATTTATGATGTTTTAAAGACGAAACTAAACTACATGGTATTTTACTGAAAAAAGTAGTAAAGTTACAAAATGTAATATATTGCCATGAAACTTGTTCAACATATTTGTTAATGATTAATAGTTAACATGTAAGGGTTTGGTATGTTTGTATTTAAGAAAATGTTGTTTTTTAGGAAGAATCGAATCGGAAATCGGATTAACTCCGATTCCGTCGGGTTTTAGAATTATGAGTTTTAAGAATAGAAAATAAAAGAGGGAAAAGGGACTTATTAGCTTAGAGGTTAAAGAAGAGGGAGAGGAAGACGTATGATTTGCCGGTGCGTCGTTTCGTCGCAGGAATCTCCTAGAGTTGTCGTCAGAAGATCGCCGGAGTTTCGTCCTTCGCTAACTCCACTTGTACACAAAAATTCTATAGAGTTTTCTTAAGAGTTTGGACAGAAATGTGAGTGAGGGGGTATGTTTAGGGGTGGTATTTATAAGGTAATCTAGGGTTTATGGTAGGTGAAAGGTTGTGAAGAAAAATGTATTAAATTGTATTAAAATTATGGTTTAATGGGATTTTAAAGAGCTCTGTTAAATTGCAGGAAATTTAAAGGGTACAGGGGTTTAGGGTAGACCAAGAGGCAGACCTTTCATGTTGGACAATCGGCGATCCGGCCGAGTCCGGCCGGCGGCGGCGGACCGAGTCGGGCCGGGGCTCGCCGCCACGTGTCCCTCATCGCTTGGTGTAGCTACTAGGTCAGTTTGTTTTACATGTGTAGTGGGGTTTTTACGAGTTATGCACGTGTAAGCTCTTGGGCTTCTAAAAATTTAAAAGAAAATAATATTAAAAATAATGTGGGTGATGGGATTTGAACTCTGGTGCTTTGGTTCAGCAGTGCAAGGTCTTACCAATGAGCTACAAGCTCTTTCTTGTTATTAAAAAGCAAAACAAAGTTATAACTTGTGCTTAGGCAAAAGTACCCATTTCTGTAATTTTGAAAAAATTGTACAGAAAGTTGTACAGAAAGTTTGGGGTTGTTACATTCTACTCTCCTTATAAAATTTTCATTCTCGAAATTTGTAAAAGGAAAGTGTAACAGATTCAAGAAAAGTTTGGTGACAGAACTATTGGTAGTGTATGAAAATATTTAGAAGAAAGAAAGATTGCAAAAAGTTTTGGTCAAAGTTGAAAGGAATGTGAGGGAGTTACCAGGGTTACCTTGGTTCACAGTCTCCGGTTCTACGGCCGCTAAAGTGTAGTTGGTAGGGGTGTGAGCTGAGTTGCGTCTATAGGGACGGGTTCCAATTCTATGATCGGATGCATCACAAACTAGGCACAGGCCTTTTGCGTGCCTACAGTCCTTCCACAAGCGTCCAGTCTTCTTGCAGTAGAAACAAAAACTTGAACTTGATCGGTTAATTATTTCTTTTTGTCTCTTAGGTTCAGAAGGTTGTATAAGGTAGGCTCCTCCTGCCATCTGGGTGGCAGAGCACTTTATACCGGTTGCTTCTGCTTCTGATCGGTTCACTAATATAGCAGTCTGCTGCTGCAGTCCAACCAGGAGGCTTCGGTTGCCTCAAACAGAACCGTCTGCTCGTTGATCGGAGCAGGGACGGCAGGTGTGATTGGTAGTGGAGGTGGAGTGTTGTTGAAGTTGGTGCTGGTGTTGTGCGGGGAATCCATAATCTTGAATGAAATTTTTTGATTAGGACAGATTCAAAGTACATGAAATGATAAGATTCAAGATGTATGAATTGTAAAGAATGTTTTAGTTGCTGGTTCTTGTGTTATATTGCTTAGGTTGTTCACGCAGAATATGGTAGTGTTCCATACAGCTCGGACCTGCATGGGCCGCCAACAAAACCTGTCATGCCCCGTTTTCCAGTATACGGGCAAAGAACGTGACTAGGCCGCTAGGTATTTACTCTGAAGTAAATACGCTAAGCGTATATAAGCAATATAAATAAAAATGCACAAGAGACAAAAGATATAATTGAACAGCAACTTTATTTATTCACATTCTTTTGTACAATGTATGGAAAAGTAAATACATCTGAATGAAAGTAATGCCTAAACAATGACATAACAGAAATGGAAAGTACAGAAATGAAATGTGTAATAGTATAACTACAGCTCGGGATCTTCAGTAAGCTGGTCTAAGTCTTCAGTGGTAGGCTCGATTTATGGAAGGTCCGAAACACCTGACGGCATTCAAAGAAGAAGAAAGAGAATGTCGTCAGCGAACAAATCGCTCGGTAAGTCCCAAAGATAAGGGAGAAATAGAATAGACAGAAAGAGAAAATAGCTTTTAAAGTTGTATTTAGAGTTAACGCTGTTGTTTGTAGCTTCGTACAGAAAGATGCCATTGTATACGAGAGGAGTCTCTATATGCCAGAGACTAGAGGCAAATGGAAATACAAGGATCAGTTAGAAAGCCCGGAACAACGTCGTGGTATTCAGGTTAGGTGTCTTAAATCTTGCAGTTTCGTGCCACTTCTAACACCTTCCGTACCAATCTACCCCTTAAACCCCGCGATATTTTGATTGTATTGTTTGTATTATATTGCAACTTGTATTGTCTTATAATATAGATTGTATAATTGGATGACTTGTCGAAATCATGATATCAGTAAATGGATGTAACTGGAGAATCATGTAAATGGAAGTATATTTATGGTTCGGTTCAGTCAATATATATTGAATATATGTATTCATGGATTCATGTTGAATTGTAATTTGTACTTGAATCATATTCAAGTCAGATTATTATAATGAGACTCAGTCTGAGTTAGAACAAATAGAAAAGAAATTGAAGTTCTGATTGTTTTGATGTTATCGGTAACCGCTGCACATGGGCGGCAGGATTTGTGTCTTTTCCAAAGACGATTACCGTGTTGATAACACCGTTTGTTAAGTTGTCTATCTTAGAATAGGCAAGCACCCACTTCTCCGGCTTCCTGAGGCTCAAGAGATTGGTCTTGCTTAAACCTATATTTATTAGGGTCCTTAGGGTGATTTATAGAACTTGAGGGGTTTTATGTAAAAAAAATTTTTGTATAATTTTCAAAATACACCCCAAGTATTTATTTATCATCTTTAGAGTTTTCATAGTTGTAGATTTTATATTTGCGACATTTCTATTGAATAACCCTATTTTTCATAATACATGGTATTTAATTGTAAAGTTTTGGACTTGTATGGAATTTCATGGTATTTTCATGTAAAGTGATATTTTTGACTTAGAAAAATTGGAATATTGATATTATAACAAAAATAGATATTTTGATAATATATATATATTTATAAAAATAATTTTAATTTATTATTTTCTAGAAATCTCATTTTCTTAAGATATTTGTATTTTAAATCTCTCGAGACCGAATGTTCCTTGCGGAGGTCTGCATCTCGCACTACTAAGCCCGAAGATGTGCGATAATCCGCACCATCCTGATCGGGTTCCCCAAATTGGGTTGTAGCGGCGCTTTGCAAAGATTTGTGTAAAATACATATTCTTGTAGAAAACAGTTTTAATAGTAAATGGTATTTATATGTAAAGTTTCGTTTTCCCGTATTCTATATTCCCGAAAGTTATTGTGCTATGTTTCATATGAGAGTTGTGAGGAGGTAGGTCATTACCTCATGATCTAATTAAAGGTATAGCAAAATTTATGATGTTTTAAAGACGAAACTAAACTACATGGTATTTTATTGAAAAAGAGTAGTAAAAGTTACAAAATGTAATATATTGCCATGAAACTTGTTCAACATATTTATTAATGATTAACAGTAAACGTGTAAGGGTTTGGTATGTTTGTATTTAAGAAAAGGTTGAATTTTTTAGGAAGAACCGAATCGGAAATCGAATTAACTCCGATTCCGTCGGGTTTTAGAATTATGAGTTTTAAGAATAGAAAATAAAAGAGGGAAGAGGGACTTATTTCCTTAGAGGTTAGAGAAGAGGGAGAGGAAGACGTAGGATTTGCCGGTGCGTCGTTTCATCTCCGGAATCTCCTAGAGTCGCCGTCGGAAGATCGCCGGAGTTTCGACTTTCGCTAACTCCACTTGTACACAAAAATTCTATAGAGTTTTCTTGAGAGTTTGGACAGAAATGTGAGTTAGGGGGTGTGTTTAGGGGTGTTATTTATAGGGTAATCTAGGGTTTAGGATAGGTGAAAGGTTGTGAAGAAAAATGTATTAAATTGTATTACAATTATGGTTTAATGGGATTTTAAAGAGCTCTGTTAAATTGCAGGAAATTTAAAGGGTACAGGGGTTTAGGGAAGAACAAGAGGCAGAACTTTCATGTTGGACAATCGGCGATCCAGCCGAGTCCTACCGGCGGCGGCGGGCCGAGTCGGGCCGGGGCTCGCCGCCACGTGTCCCTCGTCGCTTGGTGTAGCCACTGGGTCAATTTGTTTTACATGTATAGTGGGTTTTTTACGAGTTATGCACGTGCAGGCTCTTGGCTTCTAAAAATTTAAAAGAAAACAATATTAAAAATAATGTGGGTGATGGGATTTGAACTCTGCTGCTTTGGTTCAGCAGTGCAAGGTCTTACCAATGAGCTACAAACTCTTTCTTGCTATTAAAAAGCAAAACAAACTTATAACTTGTGCTTAGAAAAAGTACCCCTTTCTGTAATTTTAAAAAAATTATACAGAAAGTTTGGGGTTGTTACATTCTACTCTCCTTTTAAAATTTTCATCCTCGAAATTTGTAAAAAGAAAGTGTAACAGATTCAAGAAAAGTTTAGTGACAGGACTATTGGTAGTGTATGAAAATATTTAGAAGAAAGAAAGATTGCAAAAAGTTTTAGTTAAAGTTGAAAGGAATGTGAGGGAGTTACCAGGGTTACCTTGGTTCACAGTCTCGGGTACTACGGCCGCTAAGATGTAGTTGGTAGGGGTGTGAGCTGAGTTGCGTCTATAGGGACGGGTTCCAATTCTATGATCGGATGCACCACAAACTAGGCACAGGCCTTTTGCGCGCCTACAGTCCTTTCACAAGTGTTCAGTCTTCTTGCAGTAGAAACAAAAACTTGAACTTGATCGGTTAATTATTTCTTTCTGTCTCTTAGGTTCAGAAGGTTGTATAAGGTAGGCTCCTCCTGCCATCTGGGTGGCAGAGCGCTTTATACCGGTTGCTTCTGCTTCTGATCGGTTCACTAATATAGCAGTATGCTGCTGCAGTCCAACCAGGAGGCTTCAGATTGCCTCAAATAGAACTGTCTGCTTGTTGATCGGAGCAGGGACGGTAGGTGTGATTGGTAGTGGAGGTGGAGTGTTGTTGAAGTTGGTGCTGGTGTTGTTCGGGGAATCCATAATCTTGAATGAAATTTTTTGGTTAGGACAGATTCAAAGTACATGAAATGATAAGATTCAAGGTGTATGAATTGTAAAGAATGTTTTAGTTGCTGGTTCTTGTGTTATATTGCTTAGGTTGTTCACGCAGAACAGAACCGCATGGTAGTGTTCCATACAGTTCGGACCTGCATGGGCCACCAACAAAACCTGTCATGCCCCGCTTCCCAGTATACGGGCAGAGGAGGCGACGAGGCCGCTACGTATTTACTCTGAAGTAAATTCGCTAAGCATATCTATGCAATATAAATAAAAATACACAAGTGACAAAAGATATAATTGAACAGCAACTTTCTTTATTCACATTCTTTTGTATAATGCATGAAAAAGTAAAAACATCTGAATGAAAGCAATGCCTAAACAATGGCATAACAGAAATGGAAAGTACAGAAATGAAATGTGTACAAATGTAACTACAGCTCGGGATTTTCAATAAGCTGGTCTAAGTCTTCAGTGCTAGGCTCGATCTCTGGAAAGTCCGAAACACCTGACGACATTCAAAGAAGAAGAAAGAGAATGTTGTCAGCGAACAAATCGCTCGGTAAGTCCCAAAGATAAGGGAGAAATAGAATAGACAGAGAGAGAAAATAGCTTTTAAAGTTGTATTTAGAGTTAACGCTGTTGTTTGTAGCTTGGTACAGAAGGATACCAGTGTATACGAAAGGAGTCTCTATATGCCAGAGACTAGAAGCAAATGGAAGTACAAGGATCCGTCAGAAAGCCCGGAACAACGTCGTGGTATTCAGGTTAGGTGTCTTAAATCTTGCAGTATCGTGCCTCTTCTAACACCTTCCGTACCAATCTACCCGTTAAACCCCGCGATGTCTTGATTGTATTGTTTGTATTGTATTGTCTTGTAATATAGATTGTATAATTGGAAGACTTGCCGAAACCATGATATCAGTAATGGATGTAACTGGAGAATCATGTAAATGGAAGTATATCTATGGTTCGGTTCAGTCAATATAGATTGAATAGATTGAATATATGTATTCATGGATTCATGTTGAATTGTAGTTTGTACTTGAATCATATTCAAGTCAGATTATTATAATGAGACTCAGTCTGAGTCAGATCAAATAGAAAAGAAATTGAAGTCCTGATTGTTTTGATGTTATCGGTAACCGCTGCACATGGGCGGCAGGATTTGTGTCTTTTTCAAAGACGATTACCGTATTGATAACACCGTTTATTAAGTTGTCTACCTTAGAATAGGCAAGCACCCACTTCTCCGGCTCCCTGAGGCTCAAGAGATTGATCTCGCTTAAACCTATATTTATTAGGGTCCTTAGGGTAATTTATAGAACTTGAGGGGGGTTTATGTAAAAATAATTTTTGTATACTTTTCAAAATACGCCCCAAGTATTTATTTATCGTCTTTAGAGTTTTCATAGTTGTAGATTTTATATTTGCGACATTTCAAGTGAATAACCCTATTTTTCATAATACATGGTATTTAATTGTAAAGTGTTGGACTTGTTTGGAATTTCATGGTATTTTCATATAAAGTGATTCTTTTGACTTAGAAAAATTGGAATATTGATATTATAACAAAAATAGATATTTTGATAATATATATATATATATATATTTATAAAAATAATTTTAATTGAATTCTCATTTTCTTAAGATATTTGTATTTTAAATCTCTCAAGACCGAATACTCCTTGCGGTGTTCTGCATCTCACACTACTAAGCCCGAGGATGTGCAATAATCCACACCATCCCGATCGGATTCCCCAAATTTGGTTGTAGCGGCGCTTTGCAAAGATTTGTGTAAAATACATATTCTTGTAGAAAACATTTTTAATAGTAAATGGTATTTATATGTAAAGTTTCGTTTTCCCGTATTCTATGTTCCCGAAAAGTATTGTTCTATATTGCATATGAGTGTTGTTAGGAGGTAGGTCATTATCTCGTGATCTAATTAAAGGTATAGCAAAATTTATGATGTTTTAAAGATGAAACTAAACTACATGGTATTTTACTGAAAAAGAGTAGTAAAAGTTACAAAATATAATATATTGCCATGAAACTTGTTCAACATGTTTGTTATTGATTAATAGTCAACATGTAAGGGTTTAGTATTTTTGTATTTAAGAAAATGTTGAATTTTTTTAGGAAGAACCGAATCGGAAATCTGATTAACTCCGATTCCGTCGGGTTTTAGAATTATGAGTTTTAAGAATAGAAAATAAAAGAGGGAAGATGTAATTACTGGCTTAGAGATTAGAGAATAGGGAGAGGAAGATGTAGGATTTGCCGGTGCGTCGTTTCGTCGCCGGAAGCTCCTAGAGTCGTCGTCGGAAGATTGCCGGAGTTTCGTCCTTCGCTAACTCCACTTGTACACAAAAATTCTATAGAGTTTTCTTGAGAGTTTGGACAGAAATGTGAGTGAGGGGTGTGTGTTTAGGGGTGGTATTTAAATCTAGGGTTTAGGGTAGGTGAAAGGTTGTGAAGAAAAATGTATTAAAATTATGGTTTAATGGGATTTTAAAGAGCTCTGTTAAATTGCAGAAAATTTAAAGTGTACAGGGTTTAGGGAAGACCAAGAGGCAGAACTTTCATGTTGGACAATCGGCGATCCGGCCGAGTCCGGCCGGCGGCGGCGGGCCGAGTCAGCCAATTCGCCGGCCCGAGTCGGTCCGGGGCTCGCTGCCACGTGTCCCTCGTCGCTTGGTGTAGCCCCTGGGTCAGTTTGTTTTACATGTGTAGTGGGGTTTTTACGAGTTATGCACGTGTAGGCTCTTGGGCTTCTAAAAATTTAAAAGAAAAAAATATTAAAAATAATGTGGGTGATGGGATTTGAACTCTGGTGCTTTGGTTCAGTAGTGCAAGGTCTTACCAATGAGCTACAAGCTTTTTCTTGCTATTAAAAAGCAAAACAAACTTATAACTTGTGCTCAGGTAAAAGTACCCCTTTCTGTAATTTTGAAAAATTGTACAGAAAGTTTGGGGTTGTTACATTCTACCCTCCTTATAAAAATTTCGTTCTTGAAATTTGTAAAAGGAAAGTGTAACAGATTCAAGAAAAGTTTGGTGACAGAACTATTGGTAGTGTATGAAAATATTTAGAAGAAAGAAAGATTGCAAAAAGTTTTGGTCAAAGTTGAAAGGAATGTGAGGGAGTTACCAGGGTTACCTAGGTTCACAGTCTCAGGTTCTACGGCCGCTAAGGTGTAGTTGGTGGGGGTGTGAGCTGAGTTGCGTCTATAGGAACAGGTTCCAATTCTATGATCGGATGCGCCACAAACTAGGCATAGGGCTTTTGCGCGCCTACAGTCCTTCCACAAGTGTCCAGTCTTCTTGCAGTAGAAACAAAAACTTAAACTAGATCGGTTAATTGTTTCTTTCTGTCTCTTAGGTTCAGAAGGTTGTATAAGGTAGGCTCCTCCTGCCATCTGTGTGGCAGAGCACTTTATACTGGTTGCTTCTACTTCTGATCGGTTCACTAATATAGCAGTCTGCTGTTGCAGTCCAAACAGGAGGGTTCGGATTGCCTCAAGCAGAACCGTCTGCTCGTTGATCGGAGCAGAGACGACAGGTGTGATTGGTAGTGGAGGTGGAGTGTTGTTGAAGTTTGTACTGGTGTTGTTCGGGGAATCCATAACCTTGAATGAAAATTATTGGTTAGGACAGATTCAAAGAACATGAAATGATAAGATTCAAGGTGTATGAATTGTAAAGAATGTTTTAGTTGCTGGTTCTTGTGTTATATTTCTTAGGTTGTTCACGCAGAACAGAATTGCATGGTAGTGTTCCATACAGCTCAGACCTGTATGGGCCACCAACAAAACCTGTCACGCCCCGCTTCCCAGTATACGGGCAGAGGACGCGACGAGGCCGCTGTTTCCCCAATCAGAGAAAAGCCCTGTTTGAATTTCAAAATTTAAAATTCGAAGCAACGCTTCAGATTCTTTGCGCTGCGCGCAACGCGCCACGTGTCAAAAGCTGATACATCAGCGCAGCGCCCGAGGCAGCGCGCCCAATCAGAGCAAAGCTCTATTTAAAACAAAATTAAAGTAGGCAACGCTTCAGTTGCGCAAGCACTGCGCTGCGCTCTGCGCTACGCGACACGTGTCAGCGCAGATGCGCAAGCGCAGTTGCGATGCGCTCTGCGCTGCGCGACACGTGTCAGCGCAGGTGCAGTTGCGCTGGGCTGTGCGCTTCTTGACACGTGTCACGCGCTGGGACGTTTGCGCTAAACAGAATTAAATTCGAGTAAGATTTTTCTGTTCTTGTTAAAACAAGAAGATTGCCTTCTGTAAAACAGAAGCCCTTGGATCAAAGATCCAACGGTGGGGAAAATTCCCCAAATCACTCAGAGAAAGATCTCTTTAAAAAATTTATGGGCACTATATAAAGGCCCCTAGATATCAATTCAAAGGCATCAACATTTTGTGAGAAATCAAAAATTTCAAGCAGAGAGAACTCTGAAGAAATTTCAAGAAGAAAAAAGGTAAAAGACCTTTTAGATAGAAGAATTTCTTCTAATAGGTCATTGATCTAAGAACAAGATCAATGATCTTTAATAAAAAACAAAAATAAAAATAGTGCTTTGCACTTATGAACCATTGGTTCCCTGAGATAAGAAAAATCAGGGGAGCCTTGCGATCGCCGCCGGGAGGCGCACCCTTGCGGTCAACCAGCATGCGCTTTTCCATTTGGATAACTGGACCCATTGCGTGCGCGTACCAGGCCACGTACGTGTTGAGGACTTTGGGGGTGCAGCTCGGCTCGCTGATAAAGAAATAAGAACCCGTGTTAAGCCGCATAAAATGGTACATTGCATCCCTTATCCCTTCTCGGCTAACCGCGGGCCTTTCCAAGAAAGCTTCCATCGGGATCCCCTGGTTATAGCTCGATTGCTGAGCAAACCGGTGAGGGTTATACCTCATGAGGAGCGCCGTCTCATTCTGCCTAAACACCAAATAGCCCGGCCGAATGGAGTAGAGATGGAGGATTTCCCGAGCCTTCAATATGGAAGCCCCGTCTTTAAAATCGTCGCGCAGCGGCACTACCGATTTGGTGGTCTCTGAGCCTATTGTTATGACCTTATCCAAAAAGGAAACCTTCGCTTCGACCAGGTGTGGACGAAGGAGTAACCCCTAGCCTCCTGCGGAGGTGCAACTACGATCGAAGCACCGACTAATCGTATGACTCTAGGGAGTCTGCATTTCTAAAAAAAGGGAGGGATCTTATGGGCGCCGAACACCCCGTGCACGTGCATTTCCATCCAGGAGGTGAAGTAGTGCATCGGGAAGTTAGCGGGCTGCACCCCAGGCTCACTAGCGTCCGCCACTACGCTAAGTCCATTATAAAGATAAGCCAGCCCGGCAATCCCTTCTGACAACTGCAAGCCAGCCACCATCCGGTGCGCTGGGTAGAAAACAGATGACCGCATGTGGCGCGGGTGCATGGGGAGCGCAAAGCTGCACAGCCACAAGCCCAGGAACCCTACAAAAAAGGTGTCCTCATACATACCCGGGACGACGATTTCCGAGAAAGGAACGACGGCGGCACCGGGGAGATAAAAGTCCCTTTGGTCATTCTCTGATATGGGTCGACGGTCCAAGCCGAACCTAAAAGGGTCATCAAGTTGGGCAAACTTCTCGCTCTGCTCCGATAAGAACCCTGGTCGGATAAAGCGGGCAATAAAATCAGCGAAACTGACGCCCCGGACACCCGATTCCAGATAGAGCCCTTCATAAATCTCTAGCACCTTCACCAAGCCCGGGAACTGGTGCTGAATGGCGTTCTCCGGAGTCAAGTCAAACACCAGCGGTTTGGTGGCAAAGACGTATTCATCAGGAGGAAGTAGCTCCTCGTAGTGCTCCCCCCTCATTGGTAGACCCGAGACTTCAGCAAACTCCTCCAAGGAGATGGAGACCTCCCTGTCCGTCATCAGGAAGGTGTGGGTGGGGATATTCCATTGTTCGATAAAGGCCCTGATCCACCACGTTGGAGGAGAGGGATACTCGAAAAGCGAGACGTAGATCGCCGAATATAAACCAATCTTCGTTAGATGAGTCCTTTTCGCCGATAAGATGTACCGGGCCCACTGCAAATATCAGGCGGGCGGTCGCGGGACCAATCCAATATTATAAGCCTGTCCCCAAGGGCGTGCTTCACCCTGACAGATTCGCCTCCCTAGAATGTCTATTGCCGGCGGCGGCTGCACGGGAATGGCAGCAATTGCTGGCTAGAGGAGGTCATCAGAATTGCAATTTTTGACCTCCACGGCATACTTCACCCGGGGTTCATCCGCATAAGGAATTGAAGTTATGGGCTCAGACGGCGTTGCGGAACTGAAACTGCGGCGACCCTGGATGATCTCATTGTACCACCTACCCCACAGATGAAGGCTCTTGTGCTCGGGGTCATGATCCTTTATGAGAGCGAGCACCACTCGATCCATCGGTGCCCGGGGGAACCCTCCCTCCGAGCGAATAAACGGGAAAGACAAATTATCAGACATGTTTCCTGCGGAAGGACAAAAAAAAAATTTATTAGCCGTCAGTGTTGTAATTTCAACGCTTGACATTTTAAAAAAAATTTACACCACGCTGCAATGCAGTGGGTGGGGGACCAAATGGGGACCCACAAAATCTGGATGACAGTGCATCATTTAATAAGACAGCCCCATCATTGGATGAGACTGTCAATTAAAGAAAGGATCTCCAAGAGAATACCCTCATTGATGGGAAATCCCTAGAGACAAGGAGAAAATCTTTTCTTTTAGAGCAAAGCTCTGTCACAGAGTGACATTTGTCAAATTTTGGTCTCAAGGGAATAAAATTTCCTAAAAAGAGCCTAGCTCTATAATAATGATGAAAACTGTAACTCCTAAGGATTAAAAATTTGGGATCTTAAAGATCCATGAAAACTTTTAGGAGTTCTCCATTTTCAGATAAAAAAAGAAATCTACATTTGATCCATGAGCAAGGCTCTGTTCATGGGGTAAAACCCATGAACAAGATCTCTGTAGATCTGTGAACTTTTGAGAGCAAGGCTCTGTTGATGAAACCCCAAAAGAGTTTTCTTTAGATCAAAGATCTATGAGAGCAGGGCTCTGTTAATTAAATTCGATTTAATTTAATTTAATTTTACCTAAAAGTGATTCTAAGTTCTGAAATTTGAAATTCTTGGGAAGAAACGAGAGCGAGGCTCTAAAAATTCTCAAACAAGAGCAAGGCTCTGAAGTTCAAATTCTTGAAAGTGGTAAAAAATTACCAAGGACCAAGGGTCCTATTTATAGGCGCCTGCGCCCCTTCAGATCACCCTTTGATCCAACGGTTGGAATCTTGCCACCGTCGCACTCACGTGCGCGCCACGTGAGCGCAACGGTGGGGGGGCATTTGTTTCCCCAATCAGAGCAAAGCTCTGTTTGAATTTCAAAATTCAAAATTTGAAGCAACGCTTCAGATTCTTTGCGCTGCGCGCAACGCGCCACGTGTCAAAAGCTGATACATCAGCGCAGCGCCCGAGGCAGCGCGCCCAATCAGAGCAAAGCTCTATTTAAAACAAAATTAAAGGAGGCAACGATTCAGTTGCGCAAGCACTGCGCTGCGCGACACGTGTCAGCGCATATACGCTAGCGCAGTTGCGCTGCGCTAGCGCAGGTGCGCTGCGCTCGCGCAGTGCAGATGCGCCAGCGCAGTTGCGCTGCGCGACACGTGTCAACGCAGATGCGCCCGCGCAGTTGCGCTGCGCTGTGCGCTGCGCGAAACGTGTCAGCGCAGGTGCGCAAGCGTAGTTGCGCTGCGCTGTGCGCTGCTTGACACGTGTCACGCGCTGGGACGTTTGCGCCAAACATAATTAAATTCGAGCAATATTTTTCTGTTCTTGTTAAAACAAGAAGATTGCCTTCTGTAAAACAGAAGCCCTTGGATCAAAGATCCAACGGTGGGGAAAATTCCCCAAATCACTCAGAGAAAGATCTCTTTAACAAATTTATGGGCACTATATAAAGGCCCCTAGATCTCAATTCAAAGGAATCAATATTTTGTGAGAAATCAAAAATTTCAAGCAGAGAGAACTCTGAAGAAATTTCAAGGAGAAAAAAGGTAAAAGACCTTTTAGATAGAAGAATTTCTTCTAATAGGTCATTGATCTAAGAACAAGATCAATGATCTTTAATAAAAAACAAAAATAAAAATAGTGCTTTGCACTTTTGAACCATTGGTTCCCTGAGATAAGAAAAATAAGAGGAACTTGTTTTCTTTGATCTAAATTACATCAAGAAAACAAATAGTGCTTTGCACTTATGAACCATTGGTTCCCTGAGATAAGAAAAACAAGAGGAACTTGTTTTCTTTGATCTAAATTAGATCAAGAAAAACAAACAGTGCTTTGCACTTCTGTTATGAACCATTGGTTCTGGAATCTAAAAGATTCTCAAATTAATAGTGCCTTACACTTGCAAAACTGCGCTGTTGTGCTCTCGGGTTGGCGCAAGCCACCAGAGAGCGCCACGTGTCAGTATCTGAACCGTTTGCGCTATGCGCTTTTTAAATAGAGCCTTGCTCTCTGAAACTGGCGCAACTCACCACAGCGCGCCACGTGTCAGTAGCGCAAGCGCAGCGCACTGGCGCAGCGCACTGCGCTTGCATGACACGTGTCATCACCATAAGCGCTTGCGCTCTTTGATTGGCGCAAAGCGCCTGACAAATGCCATGCATTTCTTTTGCTAAAGGGCCAGGCCCAAGTCAAAAAGACCTAGCAGGCCAAAATAAATTGCAAAGCAATAAAAGGGCAGAGCCCAAGTAAAATTGATGCTCCGCATCATTTATAAATGGGCAGAGCCCAAAACAAATTGATGCTCTGCATCCTTTCTGGGCAGAGCCCAAACTAAAATAAAAAATAATGCAATGCATTATTTAAATGTGGGCAAAGCCCTAACATAGGTCTAATAGACCAAAAATAAATAAAAGCGTTGAATATTTTTCAACTGGACTTAGCCCAATCATGGCCGTAAGTCCTCAAATTAAATTGACTGAGCACAGCTGCTTTTTTAAATCAATTTACGACCGGTTCGAGGGTACATCTCCGAACTCCTTTGACTCCTATCGTTGTAATCGTTCAACGATGTCAGAGAGGTGACGGGTCCCGACAACTACACATCAACATGGACTGTGGGGTCCTTAAACTCATGGACTTAAGCGTCCTTAAACTAAAACACGGACTGTGGGGTCCTTAAACTCATGGACTTAAGCGTCCTTAAACTAAAACACGGACTGTGGGGTCCTTAAACTCATGGACTTAAGCGTCCTTAAACTAAAACACGGACTGTGGGGTCCTTAAACTCACGGACTTAAGCGTCCTTTAACTACCTATGGACCACCACGTCCCTAAACTGGAATATGGACCACCACATCCCTAAACTGGAATATGGACCACTATGTCCCTAAACCGGAACAATAGAGTCCCCAAACGCTCTTTTGTCGGATCCAAAACGATCCCGTTAAGTTGATCTTAGTCTCAAATCAGACTAACGTATCCTTAACAAACGTTTAAGTCGATCTTAGCCTAAATACGGCTAACGTATCCTTAAACCAAAACACCAAACCCAAATCTAAGTAAATACGGATTTGGACTAATCCACGTCCTACGCGCGACGACATCGCTTAGTTTCCGTATACAATCTACGGGCAACCACAAACAAAACAAACATACACGACACGAAGTGAAATTCTGGAGAAGGAGAAATTTGTTACCGCGATGCGTAATTAACTGCACGGGCTTACGCCTGCAGGGAAGAGCGTCCCCACAATCAAAAACCCCTCAAGCGAGGAGGAATCTGACGAAGTCTGCTACATCGGCCGCATCCGTCTAAACCTCCAATACACGGTGCCATAAATCAACTTGGCATCTTCGGAGAGGTGGACGGATAAAACCAAATAGCATCTGCCCCAAACCTCAGCGTCAGGACCTCGCAGTCTGGTGCGCCTCCATTCGGAGGGGAACAGATTCTGGCACGCCCGGTGGGACCTTTTCCTCTTTCCACTCCACACTTCGCGTGTCGTATTCACGAACAAATCGCGGTTTGTTAATGGTTGCCTTTGGATTTCAAGTTTACTAAGATTTGGTCTCTTGCTTGGCGCAGAAAAGAAATCAAGCATCGATGGCCTCTACCTGTTCGAAGTGCTCTAACTGCAGCTGCAACTCGCGCCCTGCCTCAACTGGGGGCGTTACCAATGGGCCCTAAGCGGCCACTTTGTTCACCATGCCCGTGGAGCAGATTACTCAAGCCACCATAGGGTTGTTTTTCGGAACCATGCTTCCCCCAGCAAGCTTCAGCACCCCTGTGCCCGTACAAGAAGCTCCTAAGAAGTCGGTCTTCGATCGACTTACAGTTACTGCGGCTCCTCTCAACGGGTCACCCAACACCAATGCCTCGGTCTTCTCCAGACTGGGCCAAAACTCCTGTGAGCCCACAATAAAGCTTGCGATCCCGGAAAAGGTTATTCCAAAAAGAATAGCCAAACCTGCTCCTGAAGTCGTCAAGGCGGCTTCTCCTGCTAAGAGATCAGTCTTTACAAGATTGACCGTCCCAATTCCCACTCCTGCTCTTGCTGCTCAAAAGATATCAGTCTTCAATAGGCTGACGCCGGCAACAGTCCCACACCTGAACAGGGGGCAAGAAGAAGCTGTTTCTGTCTCTCAGCCAATACCGACAACTCGTCGCGCCCGACGACGCCACTGGCGCCGGGTAAGGAAGACCGGGGGCAACTCCCCTTCTGGGATGACTCCGCCAGCTCCAACGGTGGAAGTTAACGCTGCTGTTCCCATCGGGAACAACTTCGAGCTACTGAATAGGGTACGCAGAAACTCGCCAACTGCGGTGCTCAAAAGGTCTCCTCCACCAGTAGAGACTACCGTGGAAGCAGAGAAAAAGGAGCAGGCCCCTCAATCGTTGTCCTCCAGGATCTATAAGACATGGCGACGAGTCCGAGAATTTGTCATTGATCCTAACCCCTCTCGCCAATAAAAGAAGTCGAAAGGTCGGCAAGAAGAAAATCCCCCGGTCAAGCAACGAAAAGTGACGACCACTTGGGTGCCCAAAGCAACGGCCCCCTCAACTTCTACGGCCCATAAAAGAAGAAGGCCGGAGAAAGTGCCAACGCCGATGACGAATATCAAAGGTGGTGAACCCAAACGCCCTAAGTCAGGGGCATTGTAGTTCATACCGTCTACGTGGTGTCTGGTAAAGAGGACAGTCGCATATCTACGGGTCATCGACCGCTTACGCGATCAGTGACCAAAGCGCAAGAGCAGCAGCAGAAGCTCCAAGAGATGGTAAACGCTATGGCCGCACTTACTGGGCCAAAAGAAAACCCTGAAACGTCATCGGATGAACGCCAAGAGGAAGAAACCGACGTCGAATTCCTTCGTCGAATATTGGAGAAGAAGGACAAAGAGGCTGTTGAACAAGCAGCCAACATAAAGCGTATGGGCCTCCTATTCCAAGACATGGTGGGGATGATGATCCAACAAGATCCTCCGGTCGAAGATCCCCCGATCATCCTTGAAGACGATAGGGGAGAGACGTCAAATCCTCCGCCAGCTCTATCAACAGCTAAGGAGGATACAATCTCAAAAGCTGATTTGGACGAGTACATAGCCCAACAAATACGGGTTCATCATGCGACTGAAGCAGCTGGCCAGGTCGTAAAAACGGGGCGGCCATATCCAAGTTGGTACGACCAAATCAAATACCCGCCCGGTTACACAATTCCCAAGTTCCATGTCTACAAGGGGACGGGCAATCCTCACCAGCATGTTGCCCAGTTCAGGGCGCTTTGCGGCAACACTGGCGGTGATGATAAATTGTTGCTTCGCCAGTTCGTTGGAAGCTTATCAGATACAGCGTTCGAGTGGAACTCTGAGCTCCCGAACGACTCTATCAAGACCTTCGCGGAGATGGAACTGTTGTTTACGCAGCGTTTTGCAAGCGCCAGTGAACGCACCCCAATGACGTCACTGATTAACGCCAGGGTAAAGCCAGGCGAGACATGGGTTCAATATGCTATACGGTGGCGGAACTTATGGTCGAAGTGCGAGCAGCGCATTGAAGAAGCTCCCACGGTGGGTATGTTTGTGGGAACCCTTGATCCACAAGCAACCATCTCGCAATTTATGATGTTTTTCAAGCCGACTACCTTCCAGGCCTTGATTGACAAGCTAGCGCAAATGGATCAGATGGGCCATAAACCCCCTCTTCCAAAGCCTGACTCCCGAAATGACAAGGGGAAGGGAAAAGCGATCGTTGTCGCTAATACTCAACAACAACCGAGCAACTCGAAGCCGGTTGTTCGTCAAAATAATATGCGCCCATACGTAGCCCTTGAGGAGAGGCTAGGACGTTCTTACTCTTCTCCCCGTGATAAAACGAGAAGGTTATTCGAGCTGGCATTGCGCAACCGACTCATAAACCTGCCGGATCCAAAACGTCTGTCGCAACCAAATGATGTCAATGAGCCCAACTACTGTCCTTATCATCGAGTACTGGATCATCCGATCAAAGATTGCTACGTCTTCAAAAATTGGCTTGAAGACCAGTACCAACAGGGCAAGTTCGCGTTACCTGACAAATGGAAGGTGAATCCCCCGCAGCCCCACACCTCTAAGAGGATGAATACGCCAGGGGCAACATGCTCCGTCGTTGAAGAAGCTCCTTGGGAGGTTGTATTATCAGCCAAGACAAAGAGGATGCTAAACGATCTTCAAACATGCCCAACGATGAAGTGGAAGAACCCGTTGGAACCGCAAGTCATTGAGGGGATGTTGAAGCCGCGTCCAACTCCAAAGACTGATGGTGGTGGCCCAAGCATTCACAACCAGCCGTCGAAATCTTCAAAGAAGAAGAAAAAGAAATCAAAGAAGCCCGTGAAGCCTGGCGACAAGCGCACGGACTTGCAAAAACAAATTGACGCGCTGGAGGAATACAACCAGAAGGCACGGACTCCCATTACATTCCAAGAGTTCCTCAATCATGTCTTTCAAGAGCAAGATGAGGGAGAAAGTTCATTTGATGAATCTGAAGAATATGTGGCGAGCTGTCATGTGATTTCCCATTCGTTCAGGGACGATGAGGAGACTCCTTGTACTGAAACGCTGGGGGCAGATCTTGAACCAAAAATTCTGGGGCCATCAGATGAAGTAATTGACGCATTCCTTAACGAAGCTCGATTGAAAATTAAAGCTGATCGAGAACGCGAGACGGCTGTATTTGAAAGGGCCAAGCGCCAGCGACTTGATGAAAGAGATGAGACGATCCCGCTAGAGCAAAATACCTTCACTACCGACAAAAGCAAATTCAAGATGAGGAAAAGGTTTGCTAAGGCCATATCAATGGGCATGAAGCTACCATCCTCCGAAGAGAACATTACTGGTGAAGCGGAAATGCACCCCTCCTATTGCTTATATCATCGGAAGATTTCGCACCCCACTGAAGAGTGCAAAGCTTTCGATAGATGGTGGCAAGGATATGTTGCTCATCGACAACATTTTAAGCAGGAGAAGCGCAAAACTCATCGGGAGCGGAAAAATACGACCGAAGAGCTTAATAGAACTACCGGCGATTGTCGCATGTTTAACACCGGCGGGTCATAAGTGCCTACATTCGGGAGCGATTCTGATGAGGAGCTGGAACTTGCCCCTCTCTTTAAAGAGTCCACTTCGGGAAAAGAAGAAGAGCCGAAGGTTTGCGAAAATATCCGGCTGCGTAATCGGACGCTGCCTGAAAAGAATCTCGGACCCTCAAACAGAAAAGATAAAGGGAAAGAAAAGGTCTCTGAAGATATCTTCTTAGATGACCAAGTGGTGGAAGAGCTAAGTGCCAGGGACCCGCCGAAGAGAAGTAAGGTGGATTACAACGTCTTGGCGCATCTGAGGAAACTACCCTCGCAGCTCAGCATTCTTGACGCCCTTTTGCTATCAAAGGAGGCGAGAGATTCGTTAATCAAGGCACTATAAGATCCGGAGCAATTCCAAGCTTTCCTGGCAGAAGAAAGGATGAAGGATGAATTGGAGGAAGTGCACACGGCCGATGTCGCTTTTGGTGATGAAGACCTTCTCTTTGGGACGTGCGAACACAATCGCCCCCTCTATATCTCAGGATACTGCCACGATATAAAGATAGGAAAAATCCTGATCGACAATGGATCCTCCGTTAACCTCCTCAATGTGCGGGTGTTAAAAGAAATCTGCATGAGCGTCCAGCACCTTGCTCGGGACAAGATCACCATCTCCGGGTTTGACTCCCAATCATCAAGAACTCTTGGGTCTGTGATACTGACGCTACACTTTGGGCTACTCGTCATGGACATTAAGTTCCACGTCATAGATGCCAAGATATGCTACAATGCTCTGCTCGGCCGACCATGGTTACACGAGTACAACGTCATCCCTTCTACACAACATCAGTGTATGAAATTCGCTAAGGATGGTCTCGAGTATACCGTGGCGGGAGAACTGAATCCGTTTTTCGTGAACGAAGTCCGCAAATATGAAGATGCCAAGTACTTCTTACCGGATTTCGAAGACACGGAAATGTGTCACAAGCCGGAAAACAAAGCTAATGCCACCATCCCTGTCTTCGGCAGTGATACCGAGGAGGAAGAGGAGATAGTTTATTCAGGTTCGCCCCAACACAACAAGCCAGGGCCATCTACTCCTACGTTAATCTTTGGTAGCGACTCGGAAGATGAAGTCCATGCTGTATTCCCTGCTCGACCTTCAATACAAACGTCCGCTGACGAAGAGCAAAGTCTACAAGTCGCCATGGTGCCGCTTAAACACCGTAAAGAACTGGATGCACTTGATATTTACAATGTAGAAGAGCTACAAACGTTCTATATCCCTCCCAGACGAGAAAGAGAAAAAGCAATTCTATTCTACCGCTCTGAAGAAACTAAAGTGGAGAAAGAAATCTGGCATGACACGGATCCTACGCTCGACAGGCTTCAGCCTATCCGTCTTCCCAGATATTATACGGAAGATTTGAAAAAGCTGCTCAAACGCCAGGGGATATCCTTCAAGCAGACCGTTCGAAAAGCCAAGTTCTATGACAAAGTCTGGAATGTTCCCGGGACTCAACGCAAACTGCCTAATGGGAGAATGGAGACAAAAGGACTTGGATACATCCGGTCAAAGAAACGAGAGCTACTAAACAGCTGCTATATCATGTATGACTTCGATGAAGAAGCGGATGCTCAATGGGAGGACGCTAATCCTGAGCCAGTGAAAGCTCCAGATGCAAAAGTGCCCAGTCCGTCGTTCGAAGAACAAATGGACAAGCTTATAAAGGAAACGGGTCAAAAAGTCCGGGACGATCATAACCGCGAAATGGTCATCTACGAGAAAGCCAAAACGCAACGCCTTCTCCAACAGGCCGTGAAAGATGAAAATGCCGCTCCTTGTCAACCTGTTATAAAGAAGGCCCGACGCAGAGACAGAAATAAGTCGAAACGCGAAAAAGGCGCTCAACAGCAACGAAGTGGGGCTAAGAGGCCGCGCGAACGAAAATCGAGCGGTTCTGATCTATCCCTCATAAGAAAAATGGGTCGAGCGTACTCTTTTCCTCGAGACAAGACGAAGAAAATACTCGACCTCGCTTTAAAACATCAGATGCTTACACTGCCGGAGTCTAAACACCCCGAACAAGCAGGCGAAGTCTCTCACCCGGACTATTGCCCTTATCACCGAGTGATAGGGCACCCTCTCGAAGACTGCTTCACCTTCAAGAATTGGGTCGAAGATCAGTATCAGCTTGGCAAGTTCGCTCTGTCCGACAACTGGAGGGTAGCGCCGCCACAGAAGCACGAGCCCAAGGCCACGGAAGAACAACCAGTTCCACATTGGGATTGGAAGCGAATTCGTACTTGTCACGTGATAACGATATCAAAAGAAGAGCCCGAGAACATGGATGACCTTCCCTGGTGCTTCGAAAACAGCAATGACGAGGTAATCTCAGAATTCCCACCAGCGCAAAAAGAGCTGGAAGATGGAATCCATACCACTGCAGATAACCTCAAGAAAATTGAGCTGGGAACGGCGAACGACCCGCGACCGACATTCATTAGTGAGCTGCTGTCTGAAGAGAAGGTGGCTTCGTTGAAAGACCTGCTTATGCAGCATAAAGATTGCTTCGCATAGAACTATTTCGAAATGCCGGGATTAGATCCAGAAATTGCTGTACACAAATTGGCAATATCCCCAGATGTCAAGCCAGTCAAGCAGGCGCCGAGAAGAATGCGGCTCGAGCTTGAGATGAGTATCAATGCCGAGGTCAAGAAACTGATCGACTCTAGCTTCGTCCAGGAAGTCCAATATCCCGAGTGGATCGGGGACATCGTCCCGGTGATGAAGAAAAATGGGACAGTGCGCATATGCGTAGGCTTCCGGGATCTCAATAAAGCTTGCCCGAAGGACGATTTCCCAGTGCCAGTCACCGAACTGATGATAGACAATACGTTTACTCATGAGGTTTTCTCCTTCATGGACGGCTCGTCAGGATATAATCAGATAAAGACGCATCCCGAAGATCAGAAGCACACCGCTTTTCGGACTCCTCTGGGAATATTCTGTTATAAAGTGATGCCCTTCGGTTTAAAGAACGCCGGTGCTACTTATCAGAGAGCCATGACGCAAATCTTTGATGACCTTATACACGAAATCGTCGAATTCTATATCGACGATCTCGTGGTTAAAAGTAAATCATACGAGGAACATCTCGAGCATCTGAAGCCCATATTTCAACGCTTTCGAAAATACAACTTGAAGATGAACCCGCTCAAGTGTGCATTCGGAGTTTCCTCAGGAAAATTCCTGGGATTCGTCGTCCGACACCGAGGTATCGAAATAGATCCGTCAAAGATCAAGGCGATCATGGAAATGCCTCCGCCAAAGACTCTCAAACAACTGCGGTCTCTCCAAGGGAAGCTCGCGTATATACGGCGATTTATAGCCAACCTTTCAGGCAAGTGCCGTCCTTACAGCCACCTGATGAAGAAGGGAACCCCGTTCGTCTGGGAACAAAAATGCCAAAGCGCGCTAGACGAGATCAAGCAATACCTGCAGAACCCGCCGGTATTGGCCGCTCCGGTCAAGGAAAAACCTCTCATTCTCTATACAACCGCCCTCGAAGGTTCTTTTGGCGCATTATGGGCACAAGAGAACGATCAAGGGAAGGAGAGAGCTCTCTATTACTTAAGTCAGGTTCTACTGGGGGCAGAAAGAAACTACTCCCCCATTGAAAAACACTGCCCGACGTTAATCTTCGCGATAACAAAGCTCAGACATTATGCGTTAGCACATGAAGTCCGTCTCATTTCGAAGGTGGACCCCCTTAAATATTTGATGTCGAAGGCCATATTGACGGGGCGACTCGCTAAATGGGCCCTGCTCTTGATGGAGTTCTCGATAACGTATCAACCTCTCAAGGCAGTGAAAGGCCAGGCCATCGCCGATTTCCTCGCTGAGCATCCGATACCCGTCGATTCTCCTCTAAATTGCGATCTTCCAGACGAACATGCGTTTGATGCGATCGACGGTGGTGATACCCGATGGGAGCTTTATTTCGATGGAGCATCTTCCGTGAAGAAGCGCAAACAAAGTACCCCTATAATCAAATCGGGGGTAGGACTCATCTTTGTAACTCCACAAGGAGGGATAATGCGCTTTGCGTTCTCCCTAACAGAGCCGAGGACAAACAACGAAGCCGAATATGAAGCTCTAATAGCAGGCCTCGAGATCGCCATCGACATGGGAATTGAAAACCTCCTCATATATGGAGATTCCCAACTGGTCGTTAGTCAAGTAAACGGCGACTACCAAACATGCAAACCAGAATTGGTGAAGTACGGCGAAAAAGTGCAACAATTGTTGACCCAAATTCTTTCCTATACTTTGGAAAACATACCGCACGCGGAAACCAGCAAAGCGGACGCATTGGCCAAGCTCGCCAAGGAACTGGCTGATGAGAACCTCGATGACGTAAGAATCGTGGTACAAAGCCGTCGGGTACTTGTCCCAGCAGAAATATCTCCGGAATCACCCGAAGAGAAGAGAGAGACTGAGCAGACAACCTTGCAAATAAAAGATCGGGAAAATACCGAGGATTGGAGAGAAGTCTTTATAGACTACTTCAAATACCGCCGAATGCCCGAAGATGCGTCCTCAAGACATCAGCCTATGAAACGAGTTCTGTCTTTCGCCTTCGTCAATGATACTCTGTACAAGAGGTCGTTCGATTCTTTGTGGTTGAGATGCCTGGGACCTGACGAAGCGAAAAGAGTCGTCCAGGAAGTTCATGACGAACTCTGTGGTTCTCACCAAGCGGGCCCAAAGATGAAGTTGAAGATCAAACGGATGGGCTACTACTGGCCCACGATGATCCAGGACTGCCTCGAATATGCGAAGCAATGCCACTCGTGCTAAATTCATGGGGACTTCATCCACCAGCATCCAAATCCACTACATCCAACGGTGGCTAGCTGGCCGTTCGAAATGTGGGGGACTGACATAGTCGGCCCCATCGAACCAGCATCGTCCAGAGGACATCGTTTCATCCTAGCAACGACTGACTACTTCTCCAAATGGGCAGAAGTAGTACCGTTAAGAGAAGTGAAGACGGAGAATATCCTCCATTTCTTCAAGACGCATGTCATATATCGGTTTGGAACTCCGCGACGGATCATCTCCGATAACGGGCCAGCTTATAGAAGCCACAAGATCAGCTGCTTCGCACAACAACACAATATAGACTGGAGATATTCCTCGGTTTATAATCCGCGAGCTAACGGTCTAGCTGAGGCCTTCAATAAGACCTTAACAAAGATTATGAAGAAGACAGTGTCCCGAAATAAGAAGGACTGGCACGAGAAGCTGCAAGAAGCTCTTTGGGCGTATCGAACTACGTTCAAGACACCCACAAACACAACGCCATATGCGCTGGTCTTCGGTACAGAAGCAGTACTCCCCCTCGAGATAGAGTTACCCTCTTTACGAGTGGCAGTCCACTACGAGCTAACAGATGAAGAAAATGCTCGCCTTCAGCTTGAGGAGCTCGATGCCCTTGATGAGACCCAGCTCATAGCGCAACAAAATCTGGAGGCCTATAAAGCAAAGATGACGCGCTCATATGAAAGATTGACCCGGCCGAGGACATTCCGCCAAGGCGAACTCGTGCTAGTGGTCAAGAGGCCTATGATCCCCAATAACGCCAAGCGGGGAAAATTCGAGCCGAATTATGAAGGCCCGTACATCATAGACAAGGTCTACCAAGGTGGAGCCTATCTACTCATGGATATGCACGGTGAAAGGCCTTTCAGGCCAATAAACGGCCACTTCCTAAAGAAATACTACGCTTAATAAGCCATAGCCTAGGTCAACGATAGATGACGACGACTATGTCCGCTCGCTATCTTCCTAAGCTCAAACTTTGTAAGCTGTAGCCAGCCTTCTTCATGCCGGACCGAAACGTCCTTAAACTAATGGCGGACCGAAACGTCCTTAAACTAATGCCGGACCGAAACGTCCTTAAACTACTACCGCAGCATCTTTAGGCTGACGAGAAGAATAAAAAATATATAAAATAAAAAATATATAAAAACGGTATGTCCAGAAGCAAAAAAAAGGGCACGGATGAAAACCTGAAAGGGCTCCGTGAGTAAAAAGAGCAGGGCTACTGGCGAGTGTTCGTGAAAACCCGAAAGGGCGCGACCTCGTAAAAAAAAATATATAAAAATAAAAAGAATAAAAAAAACGGTATGTCCATAAGCAAAATGGGCACGGATGAAAACCCGAAAGGGCTCCGTGAGTAAAAACAGCAGGACTACCGGCGAGTGTTTGTGAAAACCCGAAAGGGCGCAACCTCGTTAAAAGACACTTACAGGGCCCTCTTGACCTTGCAAGGAGAAACCACCCGCGTGAGAGCCTTACGACTCATAAGGGAGCAGCACACTTAGGGATCCCCACGATTCCTAAGGAGAAAATACACTTGCGAGATCCTCACGACTCGTAAGGAGAACTCTCTTATGGGACCCTCACGGCTCATAAGATTTGAAAGTCTTAAGTTATAGAGACCTAAACCTGTGCTTAAGCACCCTCCCCACAATTTTCGATATTGCCCTACAAGTGGCTCAATACTGACCCTTGTATACAATCCACGGGCGCGAATAAACATTTCCCTAACCAAGTTTCATCCGTGATTGGGGATATGTGCGCATGATGAACAACCCTTATAAGTCCTCTCGACTTACAAAGGAGAAAACCCTCTTGTAGGATCCTTACGACTTACAGAGGAACATACACTTAGGAATCCTCACGATTCCTAAGGAGAAAATACACCTACACGATGCTCACGACTTGTAGGGAGAAATACCTTTGCGAGACCCTTACGGCTCATGAAGTTAAAAGCCTTAGTTGACAGGACCTTAACCCTATTCGCTAAGCGACCTTTGTTCGACATCGACAGAGGCAAATGATGATTCGCTCCTGGCAATATCCCAGTTGCAGCAGCGCTGATGCCGAAATCGGTGTCTAGTTTCAGGTAGGCCGCACATGCATACGAAATAGCCGAAATGATGGGGCAACTTGCAATAAAAAGCAGCGAGTGAAAATAAAATAAATAGCCGAAATGATTGGGCTCCGCAAAAAATAGCCGAAATGGTTGGGCAATCACGATCTTCACGATATAAAAGCTGAAATGATAGAGCATCGCGGAAATAAAAAAAAGATGATAAAACTTTAGCCCTACAGCTGAGATCACATCGATCCCTGTACACAATCCAAGGGCGCAAACAAAGAGGGAACCATACTTTCCCAGCAGGCTCCGCCAGAAAACGAAGCCAAATCTCGACGGTTCATTCCAACCCCGAAGAAACCAGTGTCTTCGGCAAATCCTTCGACTCGAGGAAACAAGTGTCCTTGACGAAGAAAATCCTGATTCGCGTCGACTCGCAGAGAAACCAGTGTCTCCGTGGGAAATTCTCGATCCGTTTCAACACCAGGGAAACAAATATCCTTGGCAAATACCTCAATTCAGGGAAACAAACATCCTTGATGAGAGCCTCCTGATTCGCGTCGACTCGCAGAGAAACCAGTGTCTCCGTGGGAAATTCTCGATCCGTTTCAACACCAGGGAAACAAATATCCTTGGAAAATACCTCAATTCAGGGAAACAAACATCCTTGATGAGAGCCTCCTGATTCGCGTCGACTCGCAGAGAAACCAGTGTCTCCGTGGGAAATTCTCGATCCGTTTCAACACCAGGGAAACAAATATCCTTGGAAAACACCTCAACTCAGGGAAACAAATATCCTTGATGAGAGCCTCCTGATTTGCGTCGACTCGCAGAGAAACCAGTGTCTCCGTGGGAAATTCTTGATCCGTTTCAACACCAGGGAAACAAATATCCTTGGAAAATACTTCAATTCAGGGAAACAAACATCCTTGATGAGAGCCTCCTGATTCGCGTCGACTCGCAGAGAAACCAGTGTCTCCGTGGGAAATTCTCGATCCGTTTCAACATCAGGGAAACAAATATCCTTGGAAAATACCTCAATTCAGGGAAACAAATATCCTTGATGAGAGCCTTCTGATTCGCGTCGACTCGCAGAGAAACCAGTGTCTCCGTGGGAAATTCTCGATCCATTTCAACACCAGGGAAACAAATATCCTTGGAAAATACCTCAATTCAGGGAAACAAATATCCTTGATGAGAGCCTCCTGATTCGCGTCGACTCGCAGAGAAACCAGTATCTCCGTGGGAAATTCTCGATCCGTTTCAACACCAGGGAAACAAATATCCTTGGAAGATACCTCAATTCAGGGAAACAAATATCCTTGATGAGAGCCTCCTGATTCGCGTCGACTCGTAGAGAAACCAGTATCTCCGTGGGAAATTCTCGATCCGTTTCAACACCACGGAAACAAATATCCTTGGAAAATACCTCAATTCAGGGAAACAAACATCCTTGATGAGAGCCTCCTGATTCGCGTCGACTCGCAGAGAAACCAGTATCTCCGTGGGAAATTCTCGATCCGTTTCAACACCAGGAAAACAAATATCCTTGGAAATTACCTCAATTCAGGGAAATAAATATCCTTGATGAGAGCCTCCTGATTCGCGTCGGCTCGCAGAGAAACCAGTGTCTCCGCGGGAAATTCCCGATTCGTCTCAACTTGCAAGATGAAGCCTCAGGCAACAGGGATTAGAAACTTGTTTCCTGAACAATGGGACCCTGCAAGTCGATCTAAAACGGTCTCTTGCATACTATTCATGGGTTTCACTCTCCAAAGTCGAATTTCGACAAGGAGGGAAACAACCGTTTACAGGTCCTCTCGACTCGTAAGAGGGAAAAATTCTCTTATAAGATCCTTACGACTTATAAGAGAAAATACGCTTAGGAATCCTCACGATTCCTAAGGAGAATACACCTACGAGATCCTCTCAATCCGTAGGGAGAAAAGTCTCTATGAGACCCTCACGGCTCATAGAGTTGAAAAGTCTTAGGCGGCAGATCTGAACCTGCGGCCTAAGCCATCGTTGTTTCTTGAGGAAATCAAGATGCTTGCTCTATTATCTGTCAACCATGTTTACTCAGGTGGCATGCTGATAATAAAAGAAAGAAAAGGCGGAGAAGTGACGCAAGACATTACAAAGAATGTGTATCTTTTATTCATGAACTTGATTGAGTACAAGATACATTGTGATAAAGAGAAAATATATATACATTTTTTATAAGTACAAATGATACAAAATGGGATAGCTACTGGGGAGGAAGTGTCTTTAACAAATCCGCGAGCTGCTCTCGCACTTCCTTTAGCGCCTCCTCCTGAGTGGCTGCCGCGGCCACTTCCGCATCCACCTGGGCCCGCTGCTGCAAAAAGGATGAAAGTTGCTCCTCCGCCGCCTTCTGGGCTGATTCCTGGCTAGGTGCATCCCGCTCGACAATGTCAAGTTGTTGCCTCAGTGATAACCCTTCGGAGAGACATTGCAGAAGGCCCTAAAAAATAACCTTCAGCCGTGCAGCGTTGGCCCCCACCCGAGCATGCAGTTGAGCAGATTTGTTCGAAGTCTCACCACGCTCCTTACGCCTCGAAGTAACTTCTTGTTCGAGATGGCGGAAGTAAGAATCGCTCTGCTCAATCCACGCTGCTCTTTGATTGCTGGCGGCTAAGGTCTCGGGAGCGGGACGCATCGACTCCAGCTGATGCAGGCGAGCCTCGATCTCCCTGCAATGGTTAACCCAAGATGCGATGATGCCCTCGTCATGAAAGTTCACGAGTATCACCAGCATTGGGTTAACCGCCGTAGCGAAGTCTGCAGCAGATGTGGGAGTTTCAACGTCGAGTTCCTCGACGTAGTCACTCAACATGCGCAGACTATTCGCGGCCCCTTTCGAAGATGGACGTCTCAGATAAGGACCGGCCGGCATTGTGATGCGAGGCTCGAAGGGCGCCGAGACCGGAACGACAGCTGAAAAGAAACAAGATGTGATCAGATAACAGTTCAGGAAATAAAAAGGGGGGAGTTATCAATGTGATAGTCGCCTTACCAACTGAGACAGGTGGCAAGGCCGGAAGGGCCGCTGGCGCAGCCGATCTTTCACCCCCTCCTTCGATCTGTAACACTGCAGTCGGGACGATAAAAAAGGTTAGAAGTAATTCCATCAATGAAAAAGAAATATATTAATGGAAATCATACTCACCAGCGCCACCAGAGGAAGAAGCGAGTTCGGATGGGAAGGAGAAGTGTGGGAGCAACACCTGATAAAGATGGTCAAAAAGCACTCCTGAAAGGCACAACAGTATGATTTTAGTACACAAATTATACGTCCGAAAGGTAAGATTAATAAGTTGCAAACCCATACCTTCTAACATCTTTGATGGTATGTGAGAGGGCTGAGAGGTGACCACCGCCAAGGTAGTGGTTGAAGGCGCTCCCTCGAGCAATGGGGCATCGGCGCTGGCTGCACCTGCGTTACGAACAAATGTGAACTTGTCAGAAGAGATTGTAAAATAAAAAGGACAGTAACTTGGGATTTACCTGATGAGCTGCCGGCCGAAACGGAGGCGACTCCCTCGTCCACCGACATGAGGCCACCGCCTATGGCCTCATCACCCGACTCAATGGGGGCCGTCGTCGTACTCGCGTGGCCAGGAGATGGCGGAAGACCATAAGCAGGGAGAGCTATGACCGTAGCATTGCCGTACTCTTGAGAAAGAGCGGCTGGCTCTTCCCCAAGAGTCGTGCCCATCTCACCCGCTACTTCTTCGGGCTCGGCGGTCGCCGTCGTCTCATCCGCCGCCACCATGAGTTCGCCAGTCTTAAGCGCCTCGTTCGCCGCCACCCCAGGCTCAGTAATAGTGGTCATCTCATTTGCCGTCACCTCAAGCTCGGCATCAACGACCTCTTCGGGTGCGGCTCCCCCAACCCCCAACTCAGGCTCAGTAACCCTGGCGACGTTGTCCACCGTCGGCTCAGGTTCGGTCGGTGCCTCCTCCTCTGTTTCTTTGGGTTCGACGGTCTCCGCCTCCCCCTCGGTCGGACTTGGCCCTGCAGGATAGAATATATAAGAACCGACGGTTTTATAATTCTTACAACAAGATTCTGAAAGAAATGTTACCTGAAGTGGACTTATCATTAGCTTCCCGAACCGCACGCGCTACCTGTCTGCGTGCGGTAGATAGACCGGTCGGGAGCTCTTCAGAAGGAGAAGCAGAGAGAATAATGGTGCTTGGGCCCGCTCCCATAGCCGAAGCAGCCCTGCGCACCTTCGCCTCGCGCTTCAACCGCTTCCTCTCCTCCCGAGCCGTTGAGACGGATCCCACCAGAGCCTCTTTCATTGAGGCGTCTTCGTCCGTGAATAGGGATGCCTCCAAATTTTTCAAGGCATCCCTCATCGTTTTGTCAAGTTAAGGCTCTCGCGGCAGCCCCGAAGAAGCTGGGACTTCAGTAAAGGATCCGGGGAGAGTCCCCGCATCAGCTGGCGCGGCCCCTGTAAAGAAACAAAGGAAAAAAGGTTAGATTGGCCGTCAGAAAAGAGGATAAAAAAAAACTCAATAAGCCGAGACGTAACAACGCCCGTCAAGGCGCGCTTCTTCTCCTCCTCCTGGAAGGTTTTTAAAGAGGCAGCAATGGCCTCTTCGGTATTGACACCTGTTGAAAATGGGGGAAAGTATTAGTCAAAAATAATAATAAAAAAAATGCAATAAAACGACGAAGAAAGCAGCTAATGATTACCTGACTCAGCGAGTTTATTCAACGTCGCTTCGAGCCTCGCTGATCGTTCAGAAGCTGCAATAGCAGCCGCCAGGTCGGTGTCTGCGGGGTCTACCGAGAAGCCCTTATTGCTGCTATACTCACTTATTCCTTCGGTAATAGGGGCCTCAGGCTCTAAACCGAGGATCGCGTAAAGGGAGAGGAGTGACTTCTTCTTCTTTTGCCCGCCAGCTCTGGATGCACCCAGGATTGATTTGCGCTTGGCAGACACCTTGGGGCGGCGGGTCCCGATACCCTCGCTTGCGCCGGACTCCGGCGATACCACATTTACCACTGGAGCACGGGGGGCTGGTGGCACAGCCACAGTATCACGAAGCGGCAATCCGCACGGAGGGCTCAACACACGTGGAGGTCCAACTCCAACACCTTTCAATGGAGGAATGACTGGGGTCCTCGGCTTCAGGGGAGCGTTGCGATCGCCGCCGGGAGGCGCACCCTTGCGGTCAACCAGCATGCGCTTTTCCATTTGGATAACTGGACCCATTGCGTGCGTGTACCAGGCCACGTACGTGTTGAGAACTTTGGGGGCGCAGCTCGGCTCGCTGATAAAGAAATAAGAACCCGTGTTAAGCCGCATAAAATGGTGCATTGCATCCCTTATCACTTCTCGGCTAACCGCGGGCCTTTCCAAGAATGCTTCCATCGGGATCCCCTGGTTATAGCTCGATTGCTGAGCAAACCGGTTAGGGTTATAACTCATGAGGAGCGCCGTCTTATTCTGCCTAAACACCAAATAGCCCGGCCGAATGGAGTAGAGATGGAGGATTTCCCGAGCCTTCAATATGGAAGCCCCGTCTTTAAAATCGTCACGCAGTGGCACTACCGATTTGGTGGTCTCTGAGCCTATTGTTATGACCTTATCCAAAAAGGAAACCTTCGCTCCGACCAGGTGTGGACGAAGGAGTAACCCCCTAGCCTCCTGCGGAGGTGCAACTATGATCGAAGCACCGACTAATCGTATGACTCTAGGGAGTCTGCATTTCTCAAAAAAGGGAGGGATCTTATGGGCGCCGAACACCCCGTGCACGTGCATTTCCATCTAGGAGGTGAAGTAGTGTTGGATATATGTATGCCATAGAGGCCATTATGTGATAGTGGAAGTATCTATACATGTATATATATTCAGTTTGCATTCTTGCTCGACATGATAGTATGCTATCTGGTTCTTCTTTATCTGACATGTTTATTTGATCATGCTTCTATTCATTCATACATGCTGATAAAGCCCCGAGGATATCGGCTTGACTACTCTGATTATGATGGAGATCATACTAGTGGGACATCTGTAGTCTATAAGCATATCCTGGAACGTCCCTAGTCGTAGGTATATCGAGACGGGGCATTGATATACCAGAGTAGACTAGCGTATATGATACTGGACCCATACGATGGGCGATGGATGTTCCCACATTCATCGATGTTTGACATCAAGATCATATACGGGTGCTCAGTGGTGACTGGGTACACTGGACGGACTCACCGAGAACTCCTATATGGAATTATATCTATCGTCGGATAGCAGTTCTCAGGTGACACTGGTACAGGTTAGTCTGTAGACCCGAGATCGTCATGGAGTCTTGTGTGTTCTCCCACTGCACTTTGATTGCCACCCTACCACGGCTCTATTGAGTCGTGCAAACAGGTGGCCGTTGGGTACAGTCCCGAGACACACGAAGACGATGAGCGATAGGAGGAATTTCGTCTCTCCCGGTATTGGGAGTTGATGCTGTGCAGTGCCCGACTGGTTATAACAGCAAGTCCCTGGCCGGGGCTGCTGAGATTTGCTGATAAGTGTTATCAGTAGTTTCTCGATCTGTTATAGACCATTCACCGACACGACTTATTGAGTTATTGGGGTCGACGTGACCATCCCTAGGCTCGATATGCAGCATATCTGACGAAGAGACCGGACTGTACGGTAGTGTTGCCGGATGGCTCGATGGGAGTTGTAGCAGGTTCGCTTGTTGTCTTCTGATCGCTCAATACCCGGGTGGCCGTTACGTTTAGCTGACCGCTTGCGGCTTGAGGGTACTTGATATGATCATTACCCTCTGCCGGCATGTTGACGAGTCTTAGAGTCCCACAAAGGAGTTACCCAGTCCAGGCGAAACGTTGTGGTGCGCATATACGATATGCGCATGCACCCGATTGAAATGTGCGTATATGATACCGAACATTGATCGGGTGAACTGCTTTTGGTGGGGTCATATGAGAGATGACCGGATTGATAAATCAAGTGTTGATTTATCATTTAACCATTAGTTTTCTCACTTAAAACCTTTTCTTAGATGATAGATGTGTGCATGCATGTGTGCTTTTCTTTCTTTCTTTCATGCTAGTTTTATGCACATGAGGATGTGCATACATGCACACATACATACACTCATCCATCATGGTTGTTAGCATATGGAAATGGTGGCAATATAAGACTCACACCATGGATTATATTATGGATTATTATTTGATTTTGGATTTAAAAAGAAAATGAAAAGGAAAGGATAATCATTCTTGCTTCTACATTCTTCCTTTGACCTAACCATGCTCAACTACCACTAACCTAAGGTTATCCTTCTCTTTATCATTCCAAACCAAAGTTAAATAATGTCTCCATCACTTTAACCATGGTTCATAGCATGAAGGAATAAAATATATATTGATATTTTTCTTTTACTTCACTAGAGTTATCTTTTACCTCTTGTCAAAAATTGCCACCATGTTCTTCCTCTTGCTCTTTTGCTCTCTAGTTCTTTCTAGTGATCAAATACCACTCAAAGATAGGTTTTTGAAGTGAGAAACCTAACCACAACATCATTCTACACAAGCTTAGCCGCTTTGTTTAGAGTGTTCTCTTCGGTTTGTCGAAGTTGCGAGCTTGGACGGAGATCTCCGCGGTGGATCGTCGTGGACACAAGGGGACATCAAAAGGACCTTCGTTCAACACCTTAGAGACCAAGGATTCCAGCGAAAGGGAGCTACAAAGGTTGTAGTCTCGAAACCCTAGATTAGTTCGCCTTTTATATCGTAACCCTAATTTTCTAGGATAGATCCCTTTGCATGTTAGTTTAGCACCTTAAAAATTATAACTTTGGGTCATGTGATGCTTCAAAACTCTTCATAGGGTGCTATACTAACCTTTCATTGGTATCAGAGCCGACCTAGAACATTAGGCGACGTTTTTACGAAGTGAAAACCCCGATCGGACAAAAATACGATATTATGGGATGCTCTCTGGAAATTTTCTAAATTTTGACATTTTGCAGAATTAAAAATATGTAAAAAATAAAGCAGGGAAAAATAAGGATTACGGCAGAAAATTTATCCAATGAACAGTGTTTCTTGCCGCGGAAACGCGGCCTAAGCTTGCTTAGGCCGCGGTTCCGCGGCCTTATATATGAATTAGTGGATAATTTTTCTTCTGTAATTTTTGGTTCTGCATGTATAAATTTTTGGGTATTTTTAAACTGTATTTAGTTTTGAAAAATTCTGGAGATATTTTTGGATTCGTCGATTCGATCGGGACTTTCATTTCGTAGCTTTTCCGGGTAAATTAGAAAGTATTGAAGTGTTTGAACGAGTATCATTTACTCACTATTCACGGGGTTTAAATAGTTTGGAAATACGTGCAAGTCTTTTTGCGGTGGTCCCTCTAGAAGACAACAAACCTTAACTCGATTATGTGACCGTCTCGAACTGCCCTTTGAACCCTAGGGTTTGGGGCAGTACGGCGTGCCACATGTGAGGCGTTGGCTTGACCCTTCTACGGCTGGACCGCCGCTACTGTGTCACACTCCAGATTTTTTTGAACCCTGCTCAAGTGTTTAGGTTTAGTGAATCTTGGGTGCTTGATTGTTCGTTCGAAAACTTTAATACTGTCTGTTTGTCTGGAATGTGATACAATATGTCGAATTCATATAGTGTAGGCATGAAATACGAAATATGTGATCATTTATGATGTCTAAAGAGAATCTGGATTCCAAATATTGTAGTTTTTCACTTTCTTTTCTGTGACCGTAAGTGTAGTATGTTAGATATCGCCGGTTTCGTTGCTATACATCAACGACAATTGGGGTATGCATACTTACTTACGTTGATGATATGTGATATTATGTGTTACTGAGATATGATGTGTAGGATTGTCGCGATCGAATAGCCGGGGTTTTTTGTGAGATGAGAGTTTTATATTTTCATTCATGTAAATTCAAATGTAATGTAATATTCTTTTATTTGGGGCACTTCCAGGTTGCGGTTGTGTCACCAGTGTTGTATATTATTTACTTTTCCGCATTAGGATGGACCCAAGGAGGGGAGCACAGGTGACCGGGTTCTGGGGTTCAGTGGGAGGCCATCTCGAGGAGTCGAGACCGGGTCTTTTAAACTCCAGGATTGGTAGGGTCACTTGCCGCTCTCGTAGGGGTCCAGGGTGTGGGTTTGGCTATTCATCGCGACTGTGGAATCCGTATTTTCTATTCTGGCTAAATACTAAATACGGACGTCCTAGGATATCCCACGTTATATCTATGTTTCTGCTGCCTGTGTTCTGTGATATCTGAGATGAATGACATATTATATATATGATATATAGTAGACGTTGCTTATGTTTTACACCCGCGCTAGTCCCGTCCCGGTATGCCGTTAGTTAAGTAACCTAACGGTGCATAATGGAACATTGCGGCGAATGCGGATGGCATAAGCGTACGTGTTATTTTTGTTTCTTTTCTGTGATTGGCTTAAGGACTTAAATGATGGGATTACATTAATGTGATTAATGTAAAGAAAATAAACCTAAAAAGATATTGTAGAATCGTATTTAAAAACTACTCGGCTATTTATGAAAAAGCTACATTTCAAAACTGCGGAGCTTAAGCCACTCCTTTTTGAAAACTGTTTGATTCTACAACGATATCAAGTTCAAAGCGTTAAAGATTTTCTTAAAAATCATTCGCAACCCTCCGTCATTTTAGGAAGTAGAGTACTTAGTATTCGTGCTACGTTTGTTGACTTTAGTTAAGGCGTAGTGTACGGTAGCTAAGTGATGTCTTCCTACACTGCATATGATGCAGATTAATTAGGACATTCATGCGACTTTGTTGACCATAGTTAAGGGTCATATGGGTGGGTCTAATTGATCAAGAAATGACGGGTAGAACTTGACTGGTACTTATGATTTATTGACCATAGTTAAGGTCATAAGTACTAGGGGTAAAAATTACATCGGGAATTTCAAGTGTTGAAATTTGCAATGAGATTGCATACCTTCCATATGATGGTTGGATCCCGATCCCACTGTGGGCAATAGTTGCTCCTAGGAGAGTTTTACAGTTTACAATTAGCTAACTCATTAGGTGTCTAGAAAGGTGTTAACGGTGCTCCGCCTCTGGGAAAACGAGGTTTACTCTAATTAGGTCCGTGCGAAAGCACGGGGAACCTCCCTCAAAGTACCGACACTGGACTGGCTGAACGGTTAGCGAAGTTGTAGACTGTAATTAATCCTGACTAGTTTTTCTTTTTAAGGTTTGAAAGAAAACTTGATAAAAAGCAGTGGGAAACATCGATTAGACAAGATAATAAACCAATCTAATCTGTGCAAGAGCTTTCGCTGAGTGCATTCTTTTCTCTCTCTTAATGGCAGATACCAATGACTGGACTTAAGCTTCTACTAGATAAGAACAAACTGAATGGGACCAACTATAAAGACTGGCTGAGGAATCTTAAGATCGCCTTGACTTATGATAAAGTATCATATGTCCTCACGGCTTCAGCCCCGCCCGTCCCAGGCCCAAAGTCCTCAGTTGCGGACATTGAAGTCCGCAAGACATGGGACGCTGACTGTGCCACGGCAAAATGCCTCGCGCTTGCATCGATGGACAACACACATCAAAAGCAGCACGAGGACATGGACATTCACGGGATATTGCTCCATACAAAGGAGTTGTATGGGGAACAGTCCCGCGTATTACGATACGAAGCATCAAAGAAACTGTTTCAGATGCGAATGGCCCCTGGCACACTGGTAGGAGACCATGTTTTGAAGATGATAGCTCTTATAGAAGAGCTTGAGGGCCTCGGATGGACAATGGACAATGAACAATATATAGATATTATTCTGCAGTCCCTCCCCTCCACCTTTGCTCAGTTCATAGTGAACTTTAACATGCATGGCATGGAGAAGGAACTCCCTGAACTCCTTAATATGTTAAGGAGTGCAGAGAGCACTATGAAATCAGCAAAGACTCCCGTTATGACCATTGGACAGTCTTCTTCTTCTCGCCCATAAGCTAAGGCCAAGGGAAAGAAAAAGAAGAAACCCACTAATCCTAAGGGCGGAGTCAAAAAGGTGAAGGGAAAGGGAAAGTCCACGGCTGGAGACCCGGGGAAAGGCGAGTGTTTTCATTGCCACAAGGCAGGACATTGGAAGCGCAATTGCACGGAGTACCTAAGTCTCAAGAAGAAGCATGGTGATGCTTCTGCTTCAGGTGCGTTTGTGACTGAAAACTGTTTTTCTATAAACTCTGCTTCCTGGGTATTGGATACCGGTTCAGGTTCTCACATTTGCAATTCTATGCAGGGGCTGAGAAATAGCAAGGTTTTGAGGACAGGTGACCATACTCTCCGCGTTGGAAATGGTTCCAATGTACATACAGTCGCAGTGGGAGAGTATCACTTGGGGTTGCCATCTGTATGTATTTTGATTTTGAATCCATGTTATTTTATACCAAGTATGCTATGTAATATAATATCCGTTTCTTTGTTGGACAATGAAGGGTATAATTTTGTGTTGCAGAACAATGTTATGAACATTCACCTAAATCAAATGTTGGTTGGGTATGGTACGCTTAATAACGGAATATATGTCCTAAATCAACACACAGTTTTCAGTATACAACACACTAATAAAAGAAAAATTTCAGAATTAAATGAAGCTTTTCTTTGGCACTGTAGACTTGGTCATATTAACGAAACAAGACTAAACAAGCTACACAAAGATGGATATTTAAACTCTTTTGAATATAAATCTTATGCGACTTGCCAGTCTTGTATCAAGGGTAAAATGACCAAAACTCCGTTTACCGGACACGGAGAAAGAGCTACTCAGCTCCTGGGCCTCATACATAGTGATGTATGTGGGCCTATGTCTACACAGGCTAGAGGCGGTTTTTCATACTTCATTACATTCACTGACGATTTCTCAAGATTCGGTCATGTATTTTTATTAAAGCACAAGTCCGACGCTTTCGAGAAATTCATTGAATATAAACAAGAAGTAGAAAAACAAACCGGCTTGAGTATTAAGATGCTTCGATCAGATCGAGGTGGAGAGTATCTCAGTACAGAATTTGCAAACTTCCTAAAAGAGAATGGGATTCTCTCTCAGCTCACTCCTCCTTACACACCACAGCACAACGGTGTGTCAGAACGACGGAATAGGACCCTATTAGATATGGTCCGATCCATGATGAGTGACGCTGAGTTACCAGTCTCGTTTTGGGGACATGCATTGGAGACTGCAGCGTTTCTGCTGAACAGGGTTCCAACCAAAGCCGTGTCTACCACGCCATATGAGATATGGAATGGGAAGAGACCATCTCTTAAAAGAATTAAGATTTGGGGTTGTCCGGCCTATGTTAAAAAGCAGAATCCGGACAAACTCGAGACACGGTCAGTCATGTGTAACTTTGTGGGATATCCAAAGAATTCTTATGGATATCTGTTCCACCACAAAGAGGAACAAAAGGTGTTTGTTTCTCAGTATGCCACATTCTTGGAAAAAGAGTTTTTCACAGATAAAGATGATGGCAAGGTAGTAGATCTAGAAGAGGTTCTGGAGACACAAACTACAAATGACGATTTGGTTGAACCGACTGTTGCAGCAGAAACTGAAGAACCTCGGCCACTCCGTAGGTCTGGTAGGACTTCTCGCCCACCGGAGATGTACTACGGTTTCCTCATTGATGGTGACAGAGAAGACTGTATCATGGAAGATGATGATCCTACCAGTTTTCAGCAAGCTATCACGAGTGGTGACTCTGTGAAGTGGCTGGATGCCATGAGATCCGAAATGGAGTCTATGTACACCAACAAAGTATGGACTTTGGACGTTGTACCCCCTGGGGTAAAACCTGTAGGGTGCAAATGGATCTTTAAAAGAAAGATTGGTGTGGATGGGCAGGTAGAGACCTATAAGGCAAGACTTGTGGCGAAAGGTTTTCGTCAAAGACCAGGTTTGGACTATGACGAAACTTTTTGGCCCGTAGCCATGCTTAAATCCATTCGGATCCTACTTGCTATTGCTGCTCTCTACGACTATGAAATCTGGCAGATGGACGTTAAAACAGCATTTCTAAATGGAGATTTAGAAGAATGCGTTTATATGGATCAGCCAGAGGGCTTCATTGACAGTGGGAGCAGCGAGAAAGCATGTAGATTGCTTAAATCCATATATGGGTTAAAGCAGGCATCTCGGAGTTGGAACATCTATTTCGATGATGTTATCAAAGAGTTTGATTTCATCAAAAATCCAGATGAACCTTGTGTTTATAGGAAGGCTGTAGGAAGAGCTGTCACATTCCTCGTATTGTACGTGGATGACATTCTTCTGATAGGAAATGATATTCCTATGCTACAGTCGGTCAAATCATTCTTATCACTGAGGTTCTCCATGAAGGACCTGGGTGATGCCACATACATCCTGGGCATAAGGATCTATAGGGATAGATCCAAAAAGTTATTGGGATTGTCCCAAACCAGGTACATCAACACCATCCTAAAAAGGTTTAGTATGGAAGACTCCAAGCGGGGTGCCTTACCCGCTTGCCATGGAGTCACTCTCTCCAAGGATTCTTGTCCAAAGACCGATGAAGAGAGAGCTCGCATGAGCATTATACCTTATGCTTCGGCAGTAGAATCTATAATGTATGCGATGTTATGTACACGCCCAGATGTAGCTTATGCACTTAGTGTTGTAAGCAGGTATCAATCCAACCCAGGGGAGAACCACTGGACAGCTGTGAAGAACATTCTTAAGTACTTACGAAGGACTAAAGAATTGTTCTTGGTGTATGGTAATACAGACCTCCAAATGGAGGCCTTTACCGATTCAAGCTTCCAGAGCGATAAGGATGACAGCAAATCTATCTCAGGGTTTGTATTTACCCTCAATGGAGGGGCGGTAAGTTGGAAGAGTTCCAAACAAGATACCGTTGCAGACTCTACGATGGAAGCTGAGTACATTGCTGCAAATAATGCCGCCAAGGAAGCCGTCTGGATGAAGAAGTTCGTCTCGGAGCTAGGAGTAGTTCCAACCATTATTGATCCAATACCTTTGTATTGTGACAATAATGGGGCAATGGCGCTAGCCAAGGAGCCCAGATCCCATCAGCGGTCCAGACACATCCTGAGGCGCTTTCATTTGATCCGGGAGATTGTAGATCGCCGCGAGATCGAGATTAAGAGAGTAGACACAAAGAACAACGCCGCGGATCCACTCACCAAGGCCCTCCCTCAGCCACAGCATGAGCGACTTTTTGAGATGTTGGGTATGAGATACGCCAATAACTGGCCTTAGTGCAAGTGGGAGATTGTTGGATATATGTATGCCCTAGAGGCCATTATGTGATAGTGGATGTATCTATACATGTATATATATTCAGTTTGCATTCTTGCTCGACATGATAGTATGCTATCTGGTTCTTCTTTATCTGACATGTTTATTTGATCATGCTTCTATTCATTCATACATGCTGATAAAGCCCTGAGGATATCGGCTTGACTACTCTGATTATGATGGAGATCATACTAGTGGGACATCTGTAGTCTATAAGCATATCCTGGAACGTCCCTAGTCGTAGGTATATCGAGACTGGGCATTGATATACCAGAGTAGACTAGCGTATATGATACTGGACCCATACGACGGGCGATGGATGTTCCCACATTCATCGATGTTTGACATCAAGATCATATACGGGTGCTCAGTGGTGACTGGGTACACTGGACGGACTCACCGAGAACTCCTATATGGAATTATATCTATCGTCGGATAGCAGTTCTCAGGTGACACTGGTACAGGTTAGTCTGTAGACCCGAGATCGTCATGGAGTCTTGTGTGTTCTCCCACTGCACTTTGATTGCCACCCTACCACGGCTCTACTGAGTCGTGCAAACAGGTGGCCGTTGGGTACAGTCCCGAGACACACGAAGACGATGAGCGATAGGAGGGGTTTCGTCTCTCCCGGTATTGGGAGTTGATGCTGTGCAGTGCCCGACTGGTTATAACAGCAAGTCCCTGGCCAGGGCTGCTGAGATTTGCTGATAAGTGTTATCAGTAGTTTCTCGATCTGTTATAGACCATTCACCGACACGACTTATTGAGTTATTGGGGTCGACGTGACCATCCCTAGGCTCGATATGCAGCATATCTGACGAAGAGACCGGACTGTACGGTAGTGTTGCCGGATGGCTCGACGGGAGTTGTAGCAGGTTCGCTTGTTGTCTTCTGATCGCTCAATACCCGGGTGGCCGTTACGTTTAGCTGACCGCTTGCGGCTTGAGGGTACTTGATATGATCATTACCCTCTGCCGGCGTATTGACGAGTCTTAGAGTCCCACAAAGGAGTTACCCAGTCCAGGCGAAACGTTGTGGTGCGCATATGCGATATGCGCATGCACCCGATTGAAATGTGCGTATATGATACCGAACATTGATCGGGTGAACTGCTTTTGGTGGGGTCATATGAGATATGACCGGATTGATAAATCAAGTGTTGATTTATCATTTAACCATTAGTTTTCTCACTTAAAACCTTTTCTTAGATGATAGATGTGTGCATTCATGTGTGCTTTTCTTTCTTTCTTTCATGCTAGTTTTATGCACATGAGGATGTGTATACATGCACACATACATACACTCATCCATCATGGTTGTTAGCATATGGAAATGGTGGCAATATAAGACTCACACCATGGATTATATTATGGATTATTATTTGATTTTGGATTTAAAAAGAAAATGAAAAGGAAAGGATAATCATTCTTGCTTCTACATTCTTCCTTTGACCTAACCATGCTCAACTACCACTAACCTAAGGTTATCCTTCTCTTTATCATTCCAAACCAAAGTTAAATAATGTCTCCATCACTTTAACCATGGTTCATAGCATGAAGGAATAAAATATATATTGATATTTTTCTTTTACTTCACTAGAGTTATCTTTTACCTCTCGTCAAAAATTGCCACTATCTTCTTCCTCTTGCTCTTTTGCTCTCTAGTTCTTTCTAGTGATCAAATACCACTCAAAGATAGGTTTTTGAAGTGAGAAACCTAACCACAACATCATTCTACACAAGCTTAGCCGCTTTGTTTAGAGTGTTCTCTTCGGTTTGTCGAAGTTGCGAGCTTGGACGGAGATCTCCGCGGTGGATCGTCGTGGACACAAGGGGACATCAAAAGGACCTTCGTTCAACACCTTAGAGACCAAGGAGTCCAGCGAAAGGGAGCTACAAAGGTTGTAGTCTCGAAACCCTAGATTAGTTCGCCTTTTATATCGTAACCCAAATTTTCTAGGATAGATCCCTTTGCATGTTAGTTTAGCACCTTAAAAATTATAACTTTGGGTCATGTGATGCTTCAAAACTCTTCATAGGGTGCTATACTAACCTTTCAAGTAGTGCATCGGGAAGTTAGCGGGCTGCACCCCAGGCTCACTAGCGTCCGCCGCTACGCTAAGTCCATTATAAAGATAAGCCAGCCCGGCAATCCCTACTGACAACTGCAAGCCAGCCACCATCCGGTGCGCTGGGTAGAAAACAGATGACCGCATGTGGCGCGGGTGCAAGGGGAGCGCAAAGTTGCACAGCCACAAGCCCAGGAACCCTACAAAAAAGGTGTCCTCATCCATACCCGGGACGACGATTTCCGAGAAAGGAACGACGGCGGCACCGGGGAGATAAAAGTCCCTTTGGTCATTCTCTGATATGGGTCGGCGGTCCAAGCCGAACCTAAAAGGGTCATCAAGTTGGGCAAACTTCTCGCTCTGCTCCGATAAGAACCCTGGTCGGATAAAGCGGGCAATAAAATCGGCGAAACTGATGCCCCGGACACCCGATTCCAGATAGAGCCCTTCATAAATCTCTAGCACCTTCACCAAGCCCGGGAACTGGTGCTGAATGGCGTTCTCCGGAGTCAAGTCAAACACCAGCGGTTTGGTGGCAAAGACGTATTCATCAGGAGGAAGTAGCTCCTCGTAGTGCTCCCCCTTCATTGGTAGACCCGAGACTTCAGCAAACTCCTCCAAGGAGATGGTGACCTCCCTGTCCGTTATCAGGAAGGTGTGGGTGGGGATATTCCATTGTTCGATAAAGGCCCTGATCCACCACGTTGGAGGAGAGGGATACTCGAAAAGCGAGACGTAGATCGTCGAATATAAACCAATCTTCGTTAGATGAGTCCTTTTCGCCGATAAGATGTACCGGGCCCACTGCAAATATCCGGCGGGCGGTCGCGGGACCAATCCAATATTATAAGCCTGTCCCCAAGGGCGTGCTTCACCCTGACAGATTCGCCTCCCTAGAATGTCTATTGCCGGCGGCGGCTGCACGGGAATGGCACCAATTGCAGGCTGGAGGAGGTCATCAGAATTCCAATTTTTGACCTCCACGGCATACTTGACCGGGGGTTCATCCGCATAAGGAATTGAAGTTATGGGCTCAGACGGCGTGGCGGAACTGAAACTGCGGCGACCCTGGATGATCTCATTGTACCACCTACCCCACAGATGAAGGTTCTTGTGCTCGGGGTCATGATCCTTTATGAGAGCGAGCACCACTCGATCCATCGGTGCCTGGGGGAACCCTCCCTCCGAGCGAATAAACGGGAAAAACAAATTAGCAGAGATGTTTCCTGCGGAAGGACAAAAAAAAAATTTATTAGCCGTCAGTGTTGTAATTCCAACGCTTGACATTTTAAAAAAATTTACACCACGCTGCAATGCAGTGGGTGGGGGACCAAATGGGGACCCACAAAATCTGGATGACAGTGCATCATTTAATAAGACAGCCCCATCATTGGATGAGACTGTCAATTAAAGAAAGGATCTCCAAGAGAATACCTTCATTGATGGGAAATCCCTAGAGACAAGGAGAAAATCTCCTCTTTTAGAGCAAAGCTCTGTCACAGAGTGACATTTGTCAAATTTTAGTCTCAAGGGAATAAAATTTCCTAAAAAGAGCCTAGCTCTATAATAATGATGAAAACTGTAACTCCTAAGGATTAAAAATTTGGGATCTTAAAGATCTATGAAAACTTTTAGGAGTTCTCCATTTTCAGATAAAAAAAGAAATCTACATTTGATCCATGAGCAAGGCTCTGTTCATGGATTAAAACCCATGAACAAGATCTCTGTAGATCTGTGAACTTTTGAGAGCAAGGCTCTATTGATGAAACCCCAAAAGAGTTTTCTTTAGATCAAAGATCTATGAGAGCAAGGCTCTGTTAATTAAATTCGATTTAATTTAATTTAATTTTACCTAAAAGTGATTCTAAGTTCTGAAATTTGAAATTCTTGGGAAGAAACGAGAGCGAGGCTCTAAAAATTCTCAAATAAGAACAAGGCTCTGAAGTTCAAATTCTTGAAAGTGGTAAAAAATTACCAAGGACCAAGGGTCCTATTTATAGGCGCCTGCGCCCCTTCAGATCACCCTTTGATCCAACGGTTGGAATCTTGCCACCGTCGCACTCACGTGCGCGCCACGTGAGCGCAACGGTGGGGGGGCATTTGTTTCCCCAATCAGAGCAAAGCTCTGTTTGAATTTCAAAATTCAAAATTCGAAGCAACGCTTCAGATTCTTTGCGCTGCGCGCAACGCGCCACGTGTCAAAAGCTGATACATCAGCGCAGCGCCTGAGGCAGCGCGCCCAATCAGAGCAAAGCTCTATTTAAAACAAAATTAAAGGAGGCAACGATTCAGTTGCGCAAGCACTGCGCTGCGCGACACGTGTCAGCGCAGATGCGCCAGCGCAGTTGCGCTGCGCGACACGTGTCAACGCAGATGCGCCAGCGCAGTTGCGCTGCGGGACACGTATCAACGCAGATGCGCCAGCGCAGTTGCGCTGCACTTTACGCTGCGCGACACGAGTCAGCGCAGTTGCGTAAGCGTAGTTGTGTTGCGCTGTGCGCTGCTTGACACGTGTCACGCGCTGGGACGTTTGCGCCAAACAGAATTAAATTCGAGTAATATTTTTCTGTTCTTGTTAAAACAAGAAAATTGCCTTCTGTAAAACAGAAGCCCTTGGATCAAAGATCCAACGGTGGGGAAAATTCCCCAAATCACTCAGAGAAAGATCTCTTTAACAAATTTATGGGCACTATATAAAGGCCCCTAGACCTCAATTCAAAGGAATCAACATTTTGTGAGAAATCAAAAATTTCAAGCAGGGAAAACTCTGAAGAAATTTCAAGAAGAAAAAAGGTAAAAGACCATTTAGATAGAAGAATTTCTTCTAATAGGTCATTGATCTAAGAACAAGATCAATGATCTTTAATAAAAAAACAAAAATAAAAATAGTGCTTTGCACTTATGAACCATTGGTTCCCTGAGATAAGAAAAATAAGAGGAACTTGTTTTCTTTGATCTAAATTAGATCAAGAAAACAAATAGTGCTTTGCACTTATGAACCATTGGTTCCCTGAGATAAGAAAAACAAGAGGAACTTGTTTTCTTTGATCTAAATTAGATCAAGAAAATCAAACAGTGCTTTGCACTTCTGTTATGAACCATTGGTTCTGGAATCTAAAAGATTCTCAAATTAATAGTGCCTTGCACTTGCAAAACTGCTTTGTTGCGCTCTCGGGTTGGCGCAAGCCACCAGAGAGCGCCACGTGTCAGTATCTGAACCGTTTGCGCTATGCGCTTTTGAAATAGAGCCTTGCTCTCTGAAACTGGCGCAACTCACCACAGCGCGCCACGTGTCAGCAGCGCAAGCGCAGCGCACTGGCGCAGCGCACTGCGCTTGCATGACACGTGTCATCACCATAAGCGCTTGCGCTCTTTAATTGGCGCAAAGCGCCTGACAAATGCCATGCATTTCTTTTGCTAAAGGGCCAGGCCCAAGTCAAAAAGACCTAGCAAGCCAAAATAAATTGCAAAGTAATAAAAGGGCAGAGCCCAAGTAAAATTGATGCTCTGCATCATTTATAAATGGGCAGAGCCCAAAACAAATTGATGCTCTGCATCCTTTCTGGGCAGAGCCCAAACTAAAATAAAAAATAATGCAATGCATTTTTTAAATGTGGCCAAAGCCCTAACATAGGTCTAATAGACCAAAAATAAATAAAAGCGTTGAATATTTTTCAACTGGACTTAGCCCAATCATGGCCGTAAGTCCTCAAATTAAATTGACTGAGTACAGCTGCTCTTTTAAATCATTTTACGACCGGTTCGAGGGTATATCTCCGAACTCCTTTGACTCCTATCGTTGTAATCCTTCAACGATGTCAGAGAGGTGACGGGTCTCGACAACCACACATCAACATGGACCGTGGGGTCCTTAATCTCATGGACTTAAGCGTCCTTAAACTAAAACACGGACTGTGGGGTCCTTAAACTCATGGACTTAAGCGTCCTTAAACTAAAACACGGACTGTGGGGTCCTTAAACTCACGGACTTAAGCGTCCTTAAACTAAAACACGGACTGCGAGGTCCTTAAACTCATGGTCTTAAGCGTCCTTAAACTAAAACACGGACTGTGGGGTCCTTAAACTCACGGACTTAAGCGTCCTTAAACTACCTATGGACCACCACGTCCCTAAACTGGAATATGGACCACCACATCCCTAAACTGGAATATGGACCACCACGTCCCTAAACTGGAATATGGACCACTATGTCCCTAAACTGGAACAATAGAGTCCCCAAACGCTCTTTTATCGGATCCAAAACGATCCCGTTAAGTTGATCTTAGTCTCAAATCAGACTAACGTATCCTTAAAAAATGTTTAAGTCGATCTTAGCCTAAATACGGCTAACGTATCCTTAAACCAAAACACCAAACCCAAATTTAAGTAAATACGGATTTGGACTAATCCACGTCCTACGGGCGACGGCATCGCTTAGTCTCCGTATACAATCCACGGGCAACCACAAACAAAACAAACATACACGACACGAAGTGAAATTCTGGAGAAGGAGAAAGTTGTTACCGCGATGCGGTAGCGTAATTAACTGCACGGGCTTGCGCCTGCAGGGAAGAGCGTCCCCACAATCAAAAACCCCTCAAGCGAGGGGGAATCTGACGAAGTCTACTACATCGGCCGCATCCGTCTAAACCTCCGATACACGGTGCCATAAATCAACTTGGCATCTTCGGAGAGGTGGACGGATAAAACCAAATAGAATCTGCCCCGAACCTCAGCGTCCGGACCTCGCAGTCTGGTGCGCCGCCATTCGGAGGGGAACAGCCGCTACGTATTTACTCTGAAGTAAATATGCTAAGCGTATCTAAGCAATATAAATAAAAATGCACAAGAGAAAAAAGATATAATTGAACAACAACTTTATTTATTCACATTCTTTTGTACAATGCATGGAAAAGTAAATATATCTGAATGAAAGCAATGCCTAAACAATGGCATAACAGAATGGAAAGTACAGAAATGAAATGTGTACAAGTGCAACTACAGCTCGGGATCTTCAATAAGCTGGTCCAAGTCTTCAGTGCTAGGCTCGATCTCTGGAAGGTCCGAAACACCTGATGACATTCATAGAAGAAGAAAGAGAATGTCGTCAGCGAACAAATCGCTCGGTAAGTCCCAAAGATAAGGGAGAAATAGAATAGACAAAGAGAGAAAATAGCTTTTAAAGTTGTATTTAGAGTTAACGCTGTTGTTTGTTGCTTGGTACAGAAGGATGCCATTGTATACGAGAGGAGTCTCTATATGCCAGGGACTAGAGGCAAATGGAAGTATAAGGATCCGTTAGAATGCCCGGAACAACGGCGTGGTATTCAGGTTAGGTGTCTTAAATCTTGCAGTCTCATGCCACTTCTAACACACCTTCCGTACCAATCTACCCCTTAAACCCCGCGATGTCTTGATTGTATTGTTTGTATTGTATTGCAATTTGTATTGTCTTGTAATATAGATTGTATAATTGGATGACTTGCTGAAACCATGATATCAGTAAATGGATGTAACTGGAGAATCATGTAAATGGAAGTATATCCATGGTTCGGTTCGGTCAATATAGATTGAATATATGTATTCATGGATTCATGTTGAATTGTAGTTTGTACTTGAATCATATTCAAGTCAGATTATAATAATGAGACTCAGTCTGAGTCAGAACAAATAGAAAAGAAATTGAATTCCTGAATGTTTTGATGTTACCGGTAACCGCTGCACATGGGTGGCAGGATTTGTGTCGTTTTCAAAGACGATTACCGTGTTGATAACACCGTTTGGTAAGTTGTCTACCTTAGAATAGGCAAGCACCCACTTCTCTGGCTCTCTGAGGCTCAAGAGATTGGTCCCGTTTAAACCTATATTTACTAGGGTCCTTAGGGTGATTTATAGAACTTGAGAGGGTTTATTGCAAAAATATTTTTTGTATACTTTTCAAAATACACCCCAAGTATTTATTTATCGTCTTTAGAGTTTTCATAGTTGTAGATTTTATATTTGGGACATTTCTAGTGAATAACCCTATTTTTCATAATACATGGTATTTAATTGTAAAGTGTTGGACTTGTATGGAATTTCATGGTATTTTCATGTAAAGTGATTCTTTTGACTTAGAAAAATTGGAATATTGATATTATAAGAAAAATAGATATTTTGATAATATATATATATATATATATATTTAAATATTTATAAAAATAATTTTAATTTATTATTTTCTAGAAATCTAATTTTCTTAAGATATTTCTATTTTAAATCTCTCGAGACCGAATGCTCCTTGAGGAGGTCTGCATCTCGCACTACTAAGCCCGAGGATGTGCGATAATCCGCACCATCCCGATCGGGTTCCCCAAATTGGTTTGTAGCGGCGCTTTGCAAAGATTTGTGTAAAATACATATTCTTGTAGAAAACGGTTTTAATAGTAAATGGTATTTATATGTAAAGTTTCATTTTCCCGCATTCTATGTTCCCGAAAGGTATTGTGCTATGTTGCATATGAGTGTTGTTAGGAGGTAGGTCATTACCTCGTGATCTAATTAAAGGTATAGCAAAATTTATGATGTTTTAAAGACGAAACAAAAGTATATGGTATTTTACTGAAAAAGAGTAGTAAAAGTTACAAAATGTAATATATTACCATGAAACTTGTTCAACATGTTTGTTAATGATTAATAGTCAACATGTAAGGGTTTGGTATATTTGTATATAAGAAAAGATCGAATTTTTTAGGAAGAACCGAATCGGAAATCGGATTAACTCCGATTCTGTCAGGTTTTAGAATTATGAGTTTTAAGAATAGAAAATAAAAGAGGGAAGAGGGACTTACTGGCTTAGAGGTCATACAAGAGGGAGAGGAAGACGTAGGATTTGTCGGTGCGTCGTTTCGTCGCCGGAAGCTCCAAGAGTCGTCGTCGAATGATCGCCGGAGTTTCGCCCTTCGCTAACTCCACTTGTACACAAAAATTCTATAGAGTTTTCTTGAGAGTTTGGACAGAAATGTGAGTGAGGGGTGTGTGCTTAGGGGTGGTATTTATAGGGTAATCTAGGGTTTAGGGTAGGTGAAAGGTTGTGAAGAAAAATGTATTAAATTGTATTAAAATTATGGTTTAATGGGATTTTAAAGAGCTCTGTTAAATTGCAGGAAATTTAAAATATACAGGGGTTTAGGGAAGACCAAGAGGCAGAACTTTCATTTTGGACAATCGGCGATCCGGCCGAGTCCGGCCGGCGGCGGCGGGCCGAGTCGGGCCGGGGCTCGCCGCCACGTGTCCCTCGTCGCCTTGTGTATCTCCTGGGTCAGTTTGTTTTACATGTGTATTGGGGTTTTTACGAGTTATGCACGTGTAGGCTCTTGGGTTTCTAAAAATTTAAAAGAAAACAATATTAAAAATAATGTGGGTGATGGGATTTGAACTCTGGTGCTTTGGTTCAGTAGTGCAAAGTCTTACCAATGAGCTACAAGCTCCTTCTTGCTATTAAAAAACAAAACAAACTTATAACTTGTGCTCTGGAAAAAGTACCTCTTTCTGTAATTTTGAAAAAACTGTACAGAAAGTTTGGGGTTGTTATAATTTGGCACGACGCCCTCGACGCCGTCAAGGCCCTGATGCCGGAGTTTCCTGACGGCGGGCTCCGGGATGAGTACCCCTTCGGGGATGAAGCGCAGGGTAATGTCCTCGGAAGCGCTGCAGGGGGAGAGGCCCCTGGTGGGAGCGTCGGGGAGAAGTCAGTCGCCCCGGCCTTCAGGATGCCACCCCGGTTGTTTTGGTGGAAGCGGAGCTCATCGAGGCTCTCCCCGGCCCCAAGTCCTGAACCTCCTCACCCCCTTATTTTCTTTTTGCACTGAAATTTTGTAAGTCTCCGGGCGTTTTTGTAAGGCTGGTGTTCCCTTATAAAAAATAAATAATGAACAAAAAACGATGGGAAAAATTCCCGAAATGGAGCATCACGTGCTCACACGTGATGCGCCTTGGGGAAAAGATTATAGGTATTGCGCTCAACAAATAAGGCTGAAATTGAGCCTCACGTGTAGACACGTGAGCAGCTATATACAAAGTATATAGGTGCCTTCCTAAAACAAATAACATGCAAGAAAAACTCACGTGCCAACACATGATGCTTTTCTCTCGGACTGCTACATATAGGCAAATCGATCTAATGCTATGGGTCACATGCTACACGTGACAGTTCCTGATGCCTTCTGAGCCGATGGAATTAAATTCTAAATAAGTGGGATCAAAACCCTATTTGGAAACTATTTCCTCAGATCTTTCTAAATAAGAAAGATTACGCTCTGTAAAACAGAGCACCGTTGGATTAAAAATCCAGTGGTGATTAAAAATCACCAAGCTACCGAATAAGCTCTGTATGGGAAAATATTTCTCCGATCTTTCTAAATAAGAAAGATTACGCTCTGTAAAACAGAGCACCGTTGGATTAAAGATTCAATGGTGATTAAAAATCACCAAGCTACAGAATAAGCTTTGTATGGGAAAATATTTTCCCAATCTTGTTAAAAAACAAGAAAAATATCTTCTGTAAAACAGAAGTCCCTGGATAAAAAATCCAACGGTAGATAAAATCCCCGAATCAATCAAAAAAATCTCTCAATGAGAGATTTCCTTAACTAAATCAACAAACTTGCCTCTACTACATTAAAATTTAAAGCAGTCATAAAAGAGAATGTCCGCCAAGATTTCCGAATCGACCAGTATCTTCTGCACTTCGTAGCGGTGGACCATGTTGGGGTCAAAATTTGCACCCTGGTTGACCAAGTCAAAGTCAAGGTCAACCCCAAGCCAGGTGGGCCCAAGCCCAGGTCAAGCAGACCCATGCCCAAGTCGAGCCCGCGGCCAGCCCCCCAATGCCAAAATGAAATCATGTAATAAATAATTTTTATGTAATTTTTTTTTATGCATGAATGTAAGCAAAATGGGCATAAAGCCAAATTTTTGTAAAGCCCATGACTTATGTGCAAAACGAAATGGCACATGAGCCATGAGACGGGCAAAATGCCATTTTGAAAAGCCCAAGGGGCTATATGTAAATATGTAAGCCTATATAAAGCAACATGATGAAAATATCTAAGATATTTTTCATTCCGCTCAAAAAAATTAGGGCCTGTGCCTCTTTCTCCTTCCTCAAGGTTCTAATACCTTCTTCTTTCTTTAGAATTAAATCAAGAGTTTTACTCTTCCTTTTCCAAAACTAAATAGTTTTTCAACACAAAACCCACAAAGTGGAGATTGGATCTTCCATCAGATCTTAAAAAGTATAGATTTTTAAAATCTCACCCAGCCTTGTTATCCAAGAGCCTGCCAACAAAGGAGGAAGAAGGAGACTCATCTCCAAAGACCCCACTTTAGGGAAGAACTAAGGCTCCAGGGGGAGAAGTCCCCTTTACCAGCTTCAAAATATCCTAGGAGTTTAACTCCTTATATATATATATAGACACACACACACACAATAATAAGTGTTCCTTTCTGGGAGTACAACTCCCATTGCAGGGACCAAGTCCCTTTTGCCACGTGAGGCGCTAGCGCCCGAGCGCCCACGTACCTGGCGCGTGAGGTGCTAGCGCCCTGGCGCTCAAGGCGTTAGCGTCCAAAGCGCTGGCGCCCGAGTGCCCACATACCTGGCACGTGAGGCATTAGCGCCCAAAGTGCTAGCGCCCTGGCGCTCAAAGCGCTAGCACCAAAAGCGCTAGCGCCCGAGCGTCCTGTCGCTCAAAGCGCTCATGCCCAAAGAGCTAGCGCCCGAGCGCCCACGTGCCTGGAACGTGAAGCGCTAGCGCCCGAGCGCCCATATGCCTGGCACGTGAAGCGCTAGCGCCCTGGCGCTTTCTCCCATGCATCCTCTGGATGCTTTTTCCCTTATATATATATAGACACACACACACTCACTTACACATATACTCCACACTAAAAACACCTCCCCCGTTAGAAAAAATTTCTAACGGGGCCCTGCCCCGCATCCCGCAAGGGGGCTGCTAGCCCCCTTGACCCCCAGCCCGCTATCCGGGTAGCGGGACCCCCGTAAAAACTCTGCGGGGCCCCCTACATATCCAAAACCCCTTCAAAACACAACACTGCACAATTGAGTTCGCATGACCTGTTTGACCCGTCAATCGGAGGTTCTCTCGCTCCAAAGGCGAGGGGTAATTAACGACAGCTTAGTCCGCGGCTGCCGGAGATTCGGATCCCCATAATCAATAAACCCCAGCCCACCCTAGACAGGGAGAATCTGTAATGCGCCTGAAAAGCGCGCGCGCATTCCCATCTCAATGGGGTGACGAAAACACCCTACAGACCCGAGCTGTGATCACCAGCGGGTCGTTGTGAGGCAGGGATATACCATGGAGGTCCTCGTCGGAAAAGATGATCGGCTCGGCTGCTTTGGCCTTCTTCCTCGGGTGGCCGCCAGTCCCCCCGATCGGTGAGGGACGCTGAGTGTCGTCGGTTCCCGTCGTACCCCCTGTTGACACGACCATGATTTGGCCGATTGTTAACTCGCCGGGAGGGGGATGGAGATCTTGCTCACGGTCGGCCTGCCTCTTGTCTCCCAAGTACGCTGCCAGGTGCCCCGAGCGGATTAACTCCTCGATGTAGTCTCGGAGCTGCTTACAGTTCTCGGTGGAGTGGCCCTGCGACCTGTGGAAACCGCAGTAGGGGCCCCGGGTGCGCTTTGCCAGCCTATTCGAGACTGGAGGGAGTTTGAAGAACTTCTCGCCCTTAGCCTCCTCCAACAGTACCGTATGGGAGACGTTGAGCGGGGTGTACTCCTGAAATTTCGGGGAGTAGGGCTTTGGCCGCTCAATGTTCTTCTTCTCCTCCCTGGCCCTTTTCTTCTGATCGGTTTGCTATGTCCGGGGGAGATTTGCGTTCACCTCGGACTCGAGCTGGATCTCACATTCGGTCCAGGCCTTTACCTAGGCCATGGTCCTAGGTTGCGCTAATGCAAAAAAGCGTAGCCACCACTTATGCCTAAGACCCGACCTAAGGGCTGTAATGACCGTCTCGTCCCGGTGTTCTGGGACCTCAAGGAGGGAGTTGTAGAAGCGGGTAACGTATCCTTTGAAGGATTCTTTTTCCCCGCTCTTTATGGTGAAGAGATGGTCAACGGTTCGCTTCTGCCGTCTGTTCCCGACGAAGTGTTCGAGAAATTGGGTGGACAGCTCATCGAAGTTAGAGATTGAGCGTGGCGCAAGTCCTCGGAACCAGTATCGTCCGGAGCGGATGAAAGTGGCGGAGAAAGCGCGACATTGAGCGGCGTCGGAACAGTCCTGGAAACTCATCCCGGCTGTGAACGAGTCCAAATGGTCCTTCAGGTCGGACTTCCCGTCGAAGAGTGAGACTTTCGGGGGCTTGTTCCGGGAGGAGACGTGGAAGACGAGTAGCTCTTTGGTGAAGTGCTTCGTGAGCGAGTCGGCGGCATATTTAGCCCCGTCGCTTGAAGGACGATTTTCCCAATGCATGCCTTCGATCTTCTTTTCGAGGGTGTCGAGTCGGTCATGGTATCCCGATGATTCAGCACATTCTGATTTTTGGCCTCTGCTGCCGGAGACCTGCGCCTGGCCACGACCCCCGTTTCGTTCGATGAGGTTCCTTAGGTCCCCTGGTGAGGTCGTCTTCGAGCTGCCGTGGCGAGTCCCGTCCGCGCGGCCCCGTCGAGGGAAGGGGTGCCGGTCATGCCTGGGCACAGGCGAGCTAACCGATGTAAGTCTACGTTACCCACCCCGGTACTTACGGGGAGGCGGAACAGGTAAAAAACAAATTTTTAACACAAGGTAACATTGACTAAAACTTGAGTATCTTTGTCAAACCATTGCTAACAAACTACATGAGGTTCTGTCTACTATGCAAGGAGATTAAACCTTATGCTACTAGTCCTTCGGGTCTTCTCCGCTATCCTCCTCATCTCCGTAGGCTCCATGGGTCGATCCGGATCTTGGTCACCTCCGCGGCCTCCTTGAGTCGAAGACGATCCACCCGAGAGTCTATAGTCCGAGCTCCACCTCAAGTCGAGGTAACTAGGGCAACAAGTTTGCTACTCTTGATGTCCTAGGTGATGTAGAGGAAGAAGATGGATTTGTTTGTCTATTTGGACCCTTATTTTCTCAACACATGAAAGCTAAAGGATTTTGTAGTGAGGAGGAAGATGAAGCAACCATGGGAGCTCTCTTTTTGATGAGAGAGAATGAGCAAGAGATAATGATGCATAAGAAAAACCATTTACTAATCTCTTATCATGATAAAGTGTGATGGCTACTTGATTTGACCCTTATCATCTCAAGAATAAATCCAAAAGAATAAGAAGGATTTAGTGCTCTCAAGAAATGTCCAAGTCAACAATGGTCAACTAGGTCAAATGGTCAACATGGTCAAAACAATTAGCCATAACACAATTATCATTAAAAAAGATTAGTAAATATTTTCCTCGCCTCATAATGGTTTTGACCGAATGAACGGTCAGAACCACAATGAGGCACCTCCTTCTTCGCTCTTCACAACCGTGCATACACACCCGCATCCGCATTCCGTGGAATGCGCATGCACAGAAGACAAAACTATTCTATCTATACAACACTAGGATCCGCTTAAACCAAAACCCACTAGTATCGTCTGCCCGAACATTATACGCGCACAAGTGCACGTAAGTGATCGTAGCCTTGCCGTAAAACCATACGGCCTCTACGCCTTTTTCCCAGTGCAGGGAAACTCTCTGTGTGAGACTCTAAAGACTCGACACTACGCTGGCAGTGGGTTTAACCACAGACCGCAAGCGGCACCAGCTGTACGTAACGGTCCCCAGGTAGATGTCGATAAGAAAGCCGATGAGATAAACCCATCCGAACTCCTACTGAGTCTGAATGTGACAATCTCCGTACAGTCCGGTCTGTTCATCTACGAGTATCGCATGTCGGGCTTAGGGGGCGGTAAACGTCAGTCCCCTAATAGCGGTACAAGTCGTGTCGGAGTGTAGCCCAGAACACCCTGAGAAAAGACTGGAAACACTACCAGTAAATCTCGCTTGTCCTGGCCAGGGACTTTGTGTAATGGCTCTCCTAGACACAGCGCGATATCAACCCCAATACCGGGAGAGATGAATCCTGTCTAACCACTGCCTCCAAGTGCTTCGGGACTGCACCCAACTACTACCTGTTTGCACGACTCCTTTGAGCCGTGGTAGGGTAGTAATCAAAGTACAGTGGTCACACACTCAAGGCGAAGTAGCAGTGTCAAGTCGACGGACTAAGCCGTACTCCTGTCACATATGGGAACTGTTATCTGACGATAGATATAGAACCAACCAACAGTTCCCGACGAGTCCTGTCCAGTGTACTCGTAACCTAACGAGCACCCGCATACTATCTCCAGTACGACGTACTAATGGCTGTGGGACATACCATCTCCCCTGCTGGGATGAGAAGCGTATACGCTAGTCTACTCCAGAGTATCGATGTCCCGTCTCGATAATTCTACGACTAGGGACCTCTATAAGGATGTGCTTGTAGATTACTCAGCCCTCACAAGTGTGACTGCCATCACAACGCTGGTAATCAAGTAAAGATCCTAAGGGCTCCACTAATATGTACAAGCGATATGCTAAAAGAAACACATGCTCATATTGAAGTAGAAACAAACCAAGTAGCATACTACCATTTTGAGCAAGATTGTCTATACAACTGCGAATATCCCAAGCTTCCATTAAGTAATATACAAACTAGTATGATACAGTAATGGCCTCTAGGGCATATACACTAACAACCGACACCTCCTCGGGAGGGACAGGGGCGCGATAGGCCTCGGGGCGAGGAGCTCTGGCGAAAGATTTCGGCGTTGAGCTGTGCGGCGCCCAGCGGGTCATTGAATATGTCGACCCGGGGGATCTGCGGCCGCCGGAGACAGCGAGGCGGTGTCCAGTCGTACCGATGCGGGCATAGTCTTCTCTCCCTCTGTAGGGGTCCCGGTTCTGAGGTGGGGGAGCGTCGACCTGGGGTGCTTTCCTGGCCGTTTGGATACGGACGAGTGCATCCACGACGGACGCGAGCCGATCTATCCGAGCGGATAGGGCGTGAAAGGCGTTCGGGGGAGGAGGGGATTCTCCCTCGTCTCCACTGCGGGGAGGGCGACGGCTGGTGCTTGGATCGTCGCGGTGACCGCTCGCCATGAAGTTGAGATCAGAAGGTGAACTTTAGTTGAGTGGAACTAGCGTTCCCACAGACGGCGCCAACTGATGGATCTCTGGATCTTCTTCAGATGTTACCTTCCGTTGATCTGCAGCGAGCGCTGGTGGATGGCTGAGATTGAGTTGGAGGGTTGCCTCCTGAAGCGTGTGGATCTCAATAGGTTTTATGTGGTTGAGGCCGAGGTACCTGCAAGGAAGTCCCCGGGTGGTTGTGCCACCGAGGTCCCTCCGACGATCAAGTTAGACGGGGTATTTTAGCAGAGTAATGGCCTATTGGGGTCAAATTCGCTTACCTGAGTCGTATGGGAGAGGGGTTTATATAGTGGCAGATATGGGCAGGCGGGCGCGAGGTTCACGCCGGACGTTACGCCGGCGTGATAGGAGGGATTCCCCATTAATGATGAGATATGCTCATTAATGGGGGATCGTGATGGCGTGGAACGCGGGATCATGGGTGACGGATATCTCACGCCTGGCGAGATTCGCGGAGCCGTGGCGGAGGCGCTTGTGATCGGTGCTGTGGGTCGCTCGGCGAGACCGATGAAGATAAGCTTGGCGGGGGGCACGGGAACGAGCGGGAGGCCGAGGCATCTTGGTTCCGTGATAGCTCGGAGACGAGCTGGGGTTGGTCTGGTAAGCCACCGAAGGTCAGTAACATCCACGGGTCGCAGGCCCGGGTATACTTCCAACGTACCGTTCTTGATCCTTTCTTGTAAGCTCTGGGACACGTCATCTGCCACATGTCATGATCTGGGGAATCTCCAGTATTGAGCCTCATCACGTATATAAGCCTTTCAGCATTTATTAATTTCTATATATTTCTGGGAACAATCGCATTCTCTAACCTTTACGTGCATCACACGTGCTAAGAAATCTAGAGCCAATAAGTTAATTAGGCGTAGAATATCACAGTACCCGGTCATGCCTCATCCTATGCCGCGTGGCCTACCGAAAAGAATGCCAGCCGTACACGTGTCCTCCTCTGTCAGCGCATACCCCGAGCGCGCCAACGGCAGCGCACGGAGATCATCTCCAGTGATTTTGTACACGTCCTTTTTTCACTCCAACGCTCACACACCAAACTCCACTACAAAAACGCCACGTGTTGTAACCGCCTTGGAATATGCCACGTGTCGCCAAATCACTGAAAGAGATCGGTGTTTCGTGGGATGAGGTGAGGGAAACAACAGAAGAGTAATGTCTGCATTCAAATGACACGAAGAGATGTGTCTCCTTCCTCGAGACACCAAATAAAGGAGCCCTTTATTTATCCTTCATTTTCCCACATAAAATGACTTTGTTAATATCACATGGTACACCATCACTAAATTACATTAGATAATTTTTTTTAAAAGGCTGTTTATATTTATATATGAAGTTACGAGAAACATACTCTTATATTTTTTTGATCGGTTTATTTATTGGATACCATGTTCTCGATTTCTCACGACCAATTAAAAATTAGAAGTCCGGTACGCTAAACAATGACCGCGATACTAGTTACTCTCTTGAACACTGATTAAGAAATGTATAATTTTTCGAAGATCTAAAATATAATTAATGTGAGTTCTCGATTTGCCCTTGGTCTTCAGTAATTCTTTTGAAACTCGAATAAGCATTAATGTTTAGGGATAGTTTTGATACCTCACAAATTTAAAGTGCTTTAATCTTAGAAGAGTGGAGTAAAACATCTATTTGGAATTTTAAAAGAACAAGGATTTGATTAGATAATAAAGTGTTAACCGGACTGGTATTGTAAAACGGAAAAAATAGTACTCCGAATTTCTTTTCTTAATATTAATTCAAAATATCGCATTAATCAAGAAAAGATTGATTTAACATGGCATGCAATTTTTAAAAAAAAAGATTCATAAAGCTTGCTTTTAAAGCCATCTTTTATTTTGATTGGGGGGGGTGCGGGGCGGGGGGGGGGGGGGGCGGGCGGGGGCGGGAATGCATTCCTAGCCACTACATGATGAAGATGCCCTATTAATTAATTAAAATTTAATTACCTTTAGGTAGATTTTTCAGTGATAAATAAATGATCCCTATTTATCATCACTGTTGGCCTTAAGGACACCAGGGGAAAGCAATGATACCTCTACTAAAGTTTAGGGAGCTGGCCATGGCAATTAATTTATGGTGATAATAAAGGAGAGTTATCAGGAGATGTGATGATATTGATACCCCATTCATTGAATATTTAATAGAGGGGGTGTTTGTCTTTAACTTCGGGTCACGATGATACTACACTAGTGTATTTATTCTTATTGTGATGAATGCATGGTGATCATAGTCGATGATACACTACTCCCTCCGTTTTTACATGTATGTCATTTTTTTACGTTACACTCACTTTAAGGAATCCTTGAAATATTGTGGAATAATAATGTCATGATGGCAATAGTACTTAGTTGCCCATAATTATTTCCCTTGTCTTTTTTTTTTTTGGCTCTCTCTCTCTCTTAAATGTTTCAATTTGGACCAGCTCTAAAATGAAACATAAATTAATATTTAGTGCAAACTGCAAATGAAGTTTTCAATTTGGAGCCAAATTGAAATAATACAACCCTCTTTCAAATATTACAGTTTGTCTTGCCTCCAAAATGAAACATAAATTAAAATATAAATTGGAATTCAAGTTTTTAAATTGGAGCCGAAATCTTTAGGATTTAAATCGAAAGGCAAATGTGAACTTTTTTCTTCCGTCTTCGCCAAACTCTCATTTCCTTCTACAGTGCTAGCCATTTTTATTTTTATTTTTCCTTAAATAACAATGAACAAATACCATTCCATTTCATGGTGGTATAAGGAGAAAATGTAGATGTAAATAAATTAGAAATTATTGGAAAATGGAAGCAACGTGTTCCAAAGCTTGACTTCATTGATATTTGATATGGGCATATATTTTGACACTACAATAAATAGAGACCTATTTCGTCAGGTGACACCAAATAGCCACGAAGGAACGCCGACGCAATAGGTTATGTCGCAATAGCTTATTTCGACGGCTAAAGTTCCTCGCAATAATATAAACTATTTCGACGGCTAATTCCGGTCGAAATAGATTTTTCTTGACGGGTAATTTCTGTCGAAATATATAAGTTTTTTAAGTTCAAAAAATTGTTTCAGGAATCATTTAAAAATTCTTTTCTATATTTCGACGGGAAATTGCTGTCAAAATAAGTCTATTTCGATGGACCAGTTTCGTCGAAATAGTAGATTTCGACGAAAATTTATCGTCGAAAATGAGTGGATTACAGTAAAAAAAATTAAAACAGCCAAGAAAATCTCTAATCCAATCTATTTCAATTTAATATCGATTCCATTCCACTCAAATAATCATTCTAATACAAATTCCATTCCATTCAAATATCGATTATCCAAATACGATTATAATACATACTATGCGTTCCTTTACAATCTTAACATCATAAATTTACGAAAGTGGAAGATAAAAAATCAACGGAGGATAAAAGGTGGGAGAGTCGATCACGAAAAAGGCGCTCATGGATTTTCTGGATAAAGCCCCTACGATTAAAAGTTTAAAATATATGAATCAGTATAGATATTTTATGTTAATAAATGTGTGCGCGCGCACTTGTTTGTGTGCGTGTGTGTATGTATGCTTGTGTGTGCGCACGCTTGTTTGTTTGTTTGTGTGTATGCTTGTGCGCATGCGCGCGCCTGTTTGTGTCTGTGTGCATGTGTGTGTACACGCGCGCATGTGTGTATGCATGTGTGTGTATGTGACATGTGATATGTATGCATGTGTGTTTGTGATATGTGTGTATGTATGCATGTGTGTTTGTGTCTGATTGTGCGTGTATGTATGCATGTGTGTGTGTATACATGTGTGTATACATGTGTGTATGTGATATGTGCGTATGTATGCATGTGTGTGTATGTGACATGTGATATGTATGCATGTTTGTGTGTGTGATATGTCCGTATGTATGCATGTGTGTGTATGCTTGTGCGTGTATGTGTGTGTATGTATGATTATGTGTGTTTATGATATGTGCGTATGTGTGTATATATGTAAGGGTTATCAAACTTACCGGAGGTATGGGCCTCCCAGTCTGGACGTACACGTCAATAAGATTAAGCCTCTGCTCGAGATTCCAGCCAGCAAATAGATTGGCAGCGGGAGAGAGAGCAGCAGCGGGAGCGGGAGCGGCAGTCGATCGGCATGAGGAACCGTCGGATTCCGGCGTCCGCTCCTGAGACGATCTATGAAACACAGGGGTCCTGGTCCTATAGGCCCTGGTCTGTATTAGCATCTCCAAAGGCGATTCATCAGCCGACAGAAACCTAGGAGGTGAATGCCCGGTCGGTTAGAAAGAAGTGTTATACTGACGCGGAGTGATCTTGAAGGACACGTACTGTACTCTACCATGACGATCCGGCCTAAACGTCGTGAAAGCCCTATCTACGATCAATGTTCTCTACGCGTCATCAACCGGGTGTCCTGCTCCGCCTCCATCGCCTGGATCAACCGATCTATTTCAGCCGCCATCGCCGCCTGTTTGCAAAAGAAATGTATTACTGCCATTGTAAAAGCTACACAATAATTATTCTGAAATAATTAAGAAGCTCGGCATGTAGAGTCTTACATATATATCATGTGCCTCAATCGATGCAGGCGTGCCGTCGTCCCGTACAAATTGAGCCCGGTAGATTTTGATACGATCAAGAGACTCTCCACCATGACTTTCTTCTTGCATATAACATTTAGAAGTTCATACATAAATTTCTAAGATAATTTTAACGTATTAATATCAAATACGATACTTATGTGTTCGATGGCAACCTGCTGGGAACTCTTGCTTCCACCCCTATAAATATCGTGCAGCTGAGCGCGAGATACTTTTCCTCACCCGCTCTTCTCTTGCAGTTATATCAAATATTGTTTACTTAGTTGTTATAAAATAATAAAAAGGTATTGTCATAGACATACCCTAAACTCTCCGGACAAGAAATGATCGACCAAGGCGTGCCAGTATTCGTCAGACCAATCTGGATCCGGCTTAATCGAATACATCTCATCTGGTGAAGCGCAGTTTTCAAGCTTTCTAAAAATTTTGTTCTTATGGCCTCTCCAATTCTTCGCCATATGACTACATATCTTATCATAAATTGTGCGTGCATCGCAAACCCCTTGGGGCCCTCTACGCCAACCCACCGGAACTCGAACCGAGCCTGCGAAATGGGATAATTCTTTATTGTATGGGTATTTTATAGTAATTTAGTAAATGTGTATGTATATGTGTGTGTGTTTGTGATATACGCGTATGTGTGTGTACATGTGTGCATATAAAAAAAAAGTGCAGTATTAAATTGTATAAAGAAATCTAACCATCATCTCCCACATAGCGACTTGTTTTTTTAGCCCTAACGCTTTACTGTCCCAATCTAGGACCTCCCACTCGTCATCTTCGTCTTTCAACAAATGAGTCATGCGGTTCTCACTGCTCACTATCGACGACATCATTTTTTTCACTTCTTTACTGGCTCCTGTCACAATGTCCCATGTGAACGCAAGGTATACAATCAGCTTGCCAGGAGCATGTGGAATCCTCCTCCATATATCACTGGCCCGTGTAGGACCTCTTCCAGTCCGTTTCTTTTTCTGAGAGTACTGCCCTACGTCCCCGGTAGAATGATCGATTCTGCTATCTGAACCTGACATATCTAAAACAATTTCACGGAATATAGTTTAATATGTTAGATAAAAAAAATAATAGTGAAAATTATTGCTGAAAAGAATATCATACATGAGCAATAAATGGTGGAAATAATATGCAGGGAAAAAAACGAAATGCGGAAATAATATAAATTAACTTGAAAATCCATGTACATTAGAATTCGAAACTGTAGGAGATAATATACGGAAATAATATGCGGAAAAACATAATATGTATGAAATGATATGCGGAAAGAAAGATGCAATAAATTGTAAGTTTCACATTACTTAAGTTATGAGTATCATACAAGAGCGAGTTAATATATCAAGATATTTAAAATCTTAATTAGACTTCTGATTTTACAACCGCCGATGGCACATCAGAGACTATTTCCGGCACTATGTCTGTTCTTGATAAACCGCTGTTGAATTCGATGGGAATAACATCATCTTGTATAACTGCGATTGTAGGACAACTAATCTCGCTTACATCACTTTCACCCATATTGTAATAGTCTTGTGGATTCGTCACAACAGCAACATCCCACTGGGCATCCCTAGGGTCTGTGACATAAAATTATTGACGGGCTTAGCTGGCGAGAATATAAGGCTCTTCACCAAAAGCGACTTTCGATGAATTGAGTAAAAGTAGACCATTGTCAAGTTTGAACCCAGTATGTTCATGATGGACATGGTACCACAGACACTTGAACATGACAACCGTCTGTTCATGATAACGCATCCGAATTATTTTTTTAAGCACCCCGTAATAGTCCAATTTCCCCGTGGTTGGATTTGAATCTCTAGAAGATGAATATCCAGTAATGGTGGATGTGACAAAGACGCCGCAATTCTAATTTTTTTTTATTTTGATCTCTTTTTCTGGTGTGAAATCTTAATCCGTTAACAACGTAACCGGAGAGATACTCAGCTTGTTCATCTGGACCATATGCTAGCGCTTTTATATCTTCTGAAATATGTCTATCATTGGGATTTCTTTCAACCTATTAGGGTAAAACGGATTAGTTATATGTGTGTGTATCAATATGAGTTGTAGTTTAGTTTTTATAATTTACAACTTACACGTGCTTTCAACCAAGAGGGAAAGTGTTTATGTCGCTCCTTATCGATATCCCATTATCGAGTTCGTTTAGTAGGTGGACGGTATTGAGCATTCCCAACGCTGTATATATTGCAAATAAATATTTAATTTTGACTTGAAGATATTCTATAATTATGTTAAGAAAAAAGTAATAAATACTTACCCGATAAAACTGTTCACATCTACACAGTTAAATAAAACGTAACGGTGAATCATGTCGAGCTACTCAGATGTAGTATGATCCGACTTCACTTTACCCAGTTCCTTTCCTTGGGCACGGAAGACGGATATTACAGGTCTATTGTCAACCATGTCCTCATTACGTTTCGGCCTATTAAATGCTGTCTCGACACCCTCTAGATACATAAAACAGAACGTCATACATTTCTCCGCGAGAAAATCTTCAGCGATCGACCCTTCAGACCGACTCCTGTTACAAATGTACCGTTTTATTTTGTACATGAACCTGACGGAAGAAAACAAATTTAATTCGTTTTATTATAAATATTCGCTTTATTATGAACAATAAAGAGTTGTTATATAAGTTTTACCTCTCGAACGGATACATCCACCGATAATTCACGGGACCACCTAAACGTGCCTTTTAAGTAAGGTGAACCGTGAGATGCAATATTACGGTGAAAATAGAAGGCAGAAACAACATCTCCATTCTACAAAGTATGCGAGGTATTTTACTCTCCAGGTTCTAAAATCGTTTGCCGAGTAATTTTTGGAGCATAACTCTCCGAAGAAATGACACAAATCAGTCACAACTGATACAACGTCATTATCTGGTAACGCCCTAACAGCAATGGGAAGCAATTGCTGCATGTTCACATGACAGTCGTGACTTTTCAGGCCGACGAGAGTTGTCTTTTTCAAATTTACGCATTTACTAATGTTCACAGAATATGCATCCGATACCCTTACTCGTTTAAGTACCTTAAGAAAACTCTGCTTCTTATTATCGGATATCGTGTGCTTTGCTGGTGGAATAGCCCATTTACCATTCTCTTTCGGAGTTGGATGCAATTTTGGCCGCAAATTCTTTGCAGCAAACCATTGTCGTATCGCTAATGTGTCTATGTTCTTGAATTTGGTATTCAACAGGATACCCAGCAAGTGCTCACAGATATTCTTCTCGATGTGCATGACGTCCAAGTTATGGAGAAGATTAAGAAACGCCAATACGACAAATCATAAAATATAGATCTTTTTCTCCAGTTATTTGATATCTCATTCGGAATAGTATGCTTATGTTTCTTACCAAAAACAACATTGATGTGCTCTACGTCCACAAACGCCTTTATCCCATTTGGCTCAGGAGGAGGGGGCCGATTCTCCTGCTCACCATTGAACTTGATTCCATTGTGTCGATAAGTATGATCAATATTTAGCCAACGACGATGTCCAGTGTAACAGAAAATACAATTTACTGGCATTTCACAGACGATATTCTCTTGACAACAGGGGCAAGCACGATGACCTTTCGTACTCTATCCCGACAACATGGCATATGCCGGGAAATCGTTTATTGTCCAAAGTAACGTCGTGCACAATATGAATCTCTCCTTTCTGTGGACATCATAAGCAACGATGCCGATCTCCCACAGCTCATTCAACTCATCGATCAACGGCTTCAAATAAATATCGATATCAATACCAAGAGAGTTGCTTCAAGGGATCAACAGAGACATTTAGATGTAAGATTGTTTTATACTCATCCACGGCGGGAGGTTATAAAATACTAGTGTAACGGGTCATGTATTGTGAGATACACCTCCTTTAAACGGTTCCAATCCATCAGCTGATAATCTAAGTCTCACATTACGAGCTTCCGCCGCGAACGCGGGAAATTGAGCGTCAAATCTTTGCCACTTTTCACCATTAGCGGGATGCCGTCAGACTCCATCCTTCCTGCGACCATCTGCATGCCATGTCATATGTTCGGCAGTTTTAGACGACAAAAATAATCTCTATAGTCTTTTCTTAATAGAAAAAAGCGCAACACATTCATAGAAATTTTCGGAATTGACTCCTCGTCCCTTGGCGGCCTTTTAGGTAATATCCACCTCGATTCCCCACAAGTTCTACACTTATTTAAGTTCCTGTCATCATCTATCGTGAAAAACATGCAGCCATTTAGACATGCATTGAGTTTTTGATAACTGAAACCGATGTCGGCAATAATCTTCTTCACCTCTTGAAAATTTGCAGAGAGATCGAAATTCGGGTAATCCTCCTTCTCTATCTTTAGAAAGTCACCGACCGACTTGTTGCCCCATAAACCTTTGCATTTAAGATCAAACAAGCGAACCATCCAATCCAACTTCGTCATTGTCGCACCCTCGTAAAGAGCTTTCTTAGCATCCTCCATATACTTAATAAAACTAGCAGATTCGGAATCTGGAACCGCATCATCCGTAGGGGTATCATTGTTCATGCCATCATATAACTCGTCCATCATATGATTTAAACCGGTGGTTGATGGGGTTCTTATAGGTGGTGGTAACAGATGATGTACACCGATTCTATAGTCCGCGACCTCTCCATGCAACTGCCAGATAGTGTAACATTCATAGAATCCGTAAGCAAGTATATGCAGTCGAACCGTCCCTCGACTATCACTTCTACCATTACAACATTTTCTACAGGGACAGGGGATCCGACTACCACTTACTCTTGACGAGAATTGCATAAACTCTTCTACACCGATTTTAAATTCAGAGCCAAACTTGTTCATATTTATCCAAGTCTTATTCTTTCTTGTCCGATACGTAAAACCTAATACAGTTCACAATTAATTATTATATCATAATAAACATTTTAAAATCATACACGATATTAACAATTCTAACTCGCAGTGAGAAAGTTAAGAACGAGATGATTATAAACAAAGAAGATAGTGACAACAGTGTCTCGAAAATACATTTGAGTGATTTATTATGGCTGGAAATAATATTAATGCTTTTATCTTGGATGTGAATGGGTAACGGCTGTCGGGGATAAGGTTTCTATCCCATTAATAATGAATAACGCATACACCCTCTAGACTTATACTTTCATTCGCTTCGAGAAAATTCGGTAGCACCTCCCCACCGTTCTCCGAGTACACTGCAATAGAAGAGATAAATATCTCAATACTATCAGTATTGAGATGATCATCTCAACTATATTTGTACACGGAGAACAAGCAGAAAGGTACTGACGAAATTCATCTCGAAACGAATGAAAAGCATAAGTATGCAGAGAAATGTATACGTTATATATTCTTAACTTGTCCAAAACGAGACAAATTTATCGGTTATAGTACGGCTAGTATTCTCGTCGCATAAACTACGAGATGGATGTCAATGAAGAATGATTAACGTTCGAGGTTGACAACACACACATAGTTTTATGTCACGAAAATAACCGTACGCATACAACTGATAGACGGGTTCTAAATCGCGATGTTTTTTCAATGTGAGATACTCGATGACGATATGTATCGGTTTACCTTTTTTCATCATCGAGTATCATACACTTAATTAGATTGGTTTTGATGGCTATCGTTTCAGTATCTTCGGTTATTTAACTATTTTGTTTAAGGTTTTGGAATTTTTAGTTTGAATGGTAAGTTCTCAAACAATTGATATTAGTAACGAAGCATTGTTTCCTTATAAAAGAAAGAAGAAGAAAAGAAGATGAGAGAAAGAAAGGGGGAAGCTTCTCACTAAATAAGCCCCACCTGTTAAACACGTGAGCGCCAATATGCAAAGCATATAGGCGCTGCAATTAAACTACAGATAGGCTTAACAAAGCCCCACGTGTTAAACACGTGAGCGCATATATACAAAACATATAGGCGCTGCGATTAAACTACAGATAGGCTAAACAAAGGCTCAAGTGTTAAACACGTGAGCGCATATATGCAAGGCATATAGGCGCTGCAATTAAACTACAGATAGGCTAAAACAAAGACTCACATGCTAGACACGTGAAGACACCTCGTTACGTAGAATTAAATTCTACTTAATGAACCGTTAGATCAAGGATCCAACGGTGATTAAACATAGAATTAAATTCTATTGGGAAAAATATTTTCTGTTAGACAGAGAGTTAATGGATCAAAAATCCAAAATATTTTCTATATCTTTCTAAACAAAGAAAGATTATACTCTGTTAAATTAAACACCATTGGATTAAAAATCCAATGGTGATTAAAATGTCACTGCTCGATAGAATTTTATTCTATATATGGGAGAATATCCCCAAACTAGTTAAAAACAAGAACTATATCTTCTGTAAAACAGAAGTCTTTGGATCAAAGATCCGACGGTGGATAAAATTCCCCAAATCAATTCTGAGATCAGTTAAATCAATTGAGATCTCTCAATGAGAGATTTTCTCAGAATTAAACAAAGTTCTTTCCACTATGTAAAGAACCCGAGACTTCAAGTCTCAAAAAAAGGAGGAAGAAAAAAAGAGGACGGAGAGTGAACAAAGGAACCCCCTCAGAAGCTTTTAAAAAAATGACAGAAGAAGAAAGAAAAGCTTCAAAATAAACAGAGAATTTAATTCTCATAGAAGAAGACTTGTTTCATTTAAACACTAGGTAAAAGGAAAACAAAACTCAGAGATCATCTTGTCTCTCTTTTGCTTCTCTAAGGGTTTAACCCTTCATGCAAGAACTTAGTTATTCCTTTGGTTGAGATCTGCAAAAGCAGATCTTCCCACAAGTTGAGAATTTAATTCTCATCGGGGAGATTCTGTCATGCAGATTCAAAACTTAGGGGAAAGAATTGAGTTCAAAGAATTTTATTCTTACAAAACACATGGAAATTAAGTTCCTGTGAAAACTAGGATTTAACCCTATAAAAATAATTTAATTCTTACAAAACAAGAGACATGAGATCCTCTAAATCCTAGGGTCATTAACATGAGATCAAAATCTCCAAACACCAAGAAGGAAAGACTGATGATTCATTAGTGTTTAAACACTATAACGAGGACCGCACGTGTCTCCCACGCAAGCGCTTAAAAGAAGAACAAGAAGTGCCTCCTAGGGTAGTCACGTATTTTGCACGTGATCTCCAATCAAGTGCTTAGCACTTATATAAAAAAGGAGAGGATAAAACCCAAAAGGTAGTGCCCAACTTTGGGGCGCCCCACATGTTCACACGTGGGCACCACAAGAACCAAGTGCTTAGCACTTATATGTAAAAAAAGGAATAAAACCCTAAGAACAGCACCCGCTTTGGGATGCCTCACATGATTCACACGTGAGCGCCTCCAAAGTTCAGTATTTAACACTGGTCCAACGCCTCACGCGGGATAAACGTTAGTACCACATTTACCAATGCTTAGCACTACAGGGGTAAATATGAAGACCCAAACCTAGTCACAAATTGGCTAAGTATTCCCGAGGTCAAAACTTCTTTGATCTCCAAATCGACTGAGCCTCTGTGTTCATGTTTTTCCTAAACTGATCTTAGTCCTAAATATGATTATTGATCTTCCAACCGATGATATCCAAAACGATACTCGTCCCACATCCTCCTGAGGAAATCTTAGTTTACCACTAACTCCTTTTTCCCTCAAATACGGGAATTGGTTCAAGGGCACATCTTTTCACACCTCTGATCCACACCGTTGTAATTCCTCAACGTCTTCAGAGAGGTGGCGGGTCCCAACAACCAACTTCTTTTTGGTGCACTGATGTGTGTTGGGGTCAAAATTTGTACCCCAGTTGACCGGGTCAAAGTCAAGGTCAACCCCAAGTAAGCGGGACCAAACCCAAGCAAGTGGGCCCATGCCCAAGTCGAGCCCCGCGGCCGGCCTCCCCCTTGCCGAAATAAAAAATCATAATAAATAATTTTGATGTAATTTTTTATGCATGAATGTAAGAAAATGGGCATAAAGCCAAATTTCTGTAAAGCTCATGGCTTATGTGCAAAAGAAATGAGCACATGAGACATGAGATGGGCAAAATGTTTGTAAAGCCCAAGGGGCTATGCGTAATTTTGTAAGCCTATATAAGGCAACATGATAATGAAGAACTTTTTCATTCTCTCAAACTCTAGGGTTTTTTTTGCCCCCTTCTCCTTCCTCAAGGTTCTAAACCTTCTTCTTCTTTTCTGAATTAAATCAAGAGTTTTACTCTTTCTATTCTAAAAAGAAATAGTTTTCCACCATAAAACCCTTGAAGGGGAACGTGGATCTTCCATCAGATCTAAAAAATGGGAGATTTTTAAATCTCACCCCTTTTCTCCAAGATCCGGCCAACCGAGAGGAAGAAGAAGGAGACCCACCTCCAAAAACCCCACTTTGGAGATGATCCAGGGCCCGAGGGAGAAGAAAGGAGTCCCCTTTCATCAGCTCCGAAAATATTTTAAGAGTATAACTCCTAAATATATATATATATATATATATATATATATAAAATAATAAATCTTTCTTTTTTGGAGTATAACTCCCAGTGCAGAGTCTAAGCCCACTTGTCCTCTCTGTCAGGAGTTCAACTCCATAAGTCAAATCGGGAGCACATCTCCCAGTGCAAGGACAAGGTCCCTTTTCCTGCTGACGCCCAGCGCCCAGCGTCCGCGTGCTAGGCACGTGAGGCGCTGGTGCTCACGCGTCCTTTGGACGCCCTTTTCCATCCTCATTTTATATACACTCCACACTAAATATTGTCTCAGATATATCCAAAACCCCTTCAAAACTCAACACTGCACATTGAGTTCGCATGACCTGTTTGACCCGTCAATCGGAGGTTCTCTCGCTCCAAAGGCGAGGGGTAATTAACGGCTGCTTAGTCCACGGCTGCCGGAGATTCGGATCCCCACAATCAATAAACCCCGGCTTACCCTAGGCAGGGGGAATATATAATGCGCCCGACAAGCGTGCGCGTATTCCCATCTCAATGGGGTGACGAAAAACACCCTACAATGTGTACACCTCAAATCAGACCGCACCCCAAACTGGGTGCATCCTATATCATCGTTGTTCATCCCGTCAGTAACAAATACACGTGCGCGCAAGATGATCAACGGACCGACACGTTTTTAAACTAACAACGGACCGTAACATCCTTAAACTAAAATCTCACCTCCAAAATGGTGATCAACGGACCGAGACGTCCGTAAACTAAAACCTCACCTCCAAAATGGTGATCAACGGACCGAAATGTCCTCAAACTAGAACTTCGCCCCAAAAATGGTGATAATGGACCGAAATGTCCATAATCTAAGACAACAGAGCCCAAACGCTCTCTTGTTGGATCTGAAACAAAAATTATCCTAAAGTCTTGTTAAGTAGATCTCAGTCTCAAATTGGACTAACGTATCCTTAACAAAAGACTAACCGAGCCCCAACTGCTTACATACATTTAAGTCGATCTTAATCTTAAACCAGATTAACGATCCTTAAATAAAACAAACTCAAATCTAAGATATACGGATTTGGACTAATCCACGCCCTACGGGCGACAACATAAATTAGTCTCCGTATATAATTCACGGGCAACCTAAACAAACAAAAACAGACACGACACGAAGTGAACTTCCGGAGCAGGAGAAAGTGGTTATCGCGATGCGATAATGTAATTAACTGCGAGGGGTTGTGCCTGCAGGGAAGAGCGTCCCCATAATCAAAACCCCCTCGCAAATGAAGGAGAATATGACGAAGTCCGCTACGATGGCTGCATCCGTCCAAACCTTCGATATACGGTGCCATAAATCAACTTGGCATCTTTGAAGAGGTGGACGGATAAATCTAAATAGCATCTGCCCACAAATTCAGGCAGGACGATCCATCCCAATTCGTCTCTGTTTTCGGTGGTAAACAGATTCTGGCACGCCCGGTGGGACCTTTTTCTCTTTCCACTCCACATTTCGTGTGTCGTGTTTCGCGAACAAAATCGCAGTTTGATATGGTTTCCCTTGGACTCAAGGTACTAAGATTTGGTGTCTTGTTACTGTGCAGAAGAAGAAGAAGATAACATCAATGGCTTCCAGCTGCACAAACTGCAACCGCAACTCCCGCTCCGCCCCAACTGGAGGAGTGACATACGGGACTAATGCAGCCTCCATCTTTTCAATGCCGGTGGGGCAGGTGACTCAAGCCACCACTGGATTGTTCTTCGGGACCATGCTCTCTCCAGCAAGCTTCAGCGCCCCAGTTCCACCACATGAAGCTCCCAAGAAATCAGTCTTTTATCGACTTGCAACCACTATGGCCCCTCTCTATGGGTCGTCCAAGTCTGCCAACTCAGTCTTCAACAGGCTGAGCCGAAGCTTAAATGGGCCCGCAAAGAGGCTCGCGATACCCGAAAGGGCTATCCCAAAACGGATAGTCCTCCCAAATCCTCCGGCAGGTGAAGTCATCAAAAGTGCTTCCCTTACCAAAAAGTCGGCCTTCGAAAGATTGACCATTCTCTCTCAAAGTATGTCAGTCTTCAACAGGTTGGCACCAGCAGCAACCCCTCACCAAAGCAAGGGGGCACGACGGAGCCGCTTCCATAACTGAGATGGTCCCATCTGCAAGGCACGCTCGATGTCTCCACTGGCGCCGAGTGAGAAGAGTTGGGGGCAACTCCCCCTCTGGACTTACTCCACCAGCTCCAATGGTGGAAATTGACACTGCTGTTCCAACCGGGAACAGTTTTGAACCGCTTAGGAGGGTGCGAAAGAACTCCCCAACTGCGGGATTGAAGAAATCTCCACTTCATGTTGAAAATATGACGCGTGCAAAGCCGGAGCAGCCCCCTCAGCGGCTGTCCTCCCAAATCCACAGGGTCTGGCGGAATGTCCAAAATTCTGTGATCAACAAGAACTACTCTCGTCAACCGGAGAAAATGAAGGTTCGACAAGAGGAAAGTCATCCCTCCACCATACAGAGAGGGACTTCTTTCACACAGGCGCCTGCTATAACGGCTCCTACAACTTCAACCTCCTACAAAAGGATGAGGCTGGAGAAAATAACACCACCTGCGGCAAATCCCAAAGGCGATGGATCGAAACGCCCCAAGTCCGGGGGCATGATCATGCACACAGTTTAAATGGCTTCCGGAAAAGAGGAAAGCCATGCTTCTGTGGGTCATCGACTGCAAACTCGGTCGTTGACAAAAGCTCAGGAGCAGCAACAAAAATCCATGAGATGCCGACGAATATGGAAGCACTCACCGGGCAGAAAGAAAGTCCGGAAGCGGCGACTGAACAACTCCAGGAGCAAGACTGATACAGAGTTCATGCGAAGGGTGCTGGAAAGAAAGGATAAGGAGGCCGCGGAACAGGTTGCTAATATAAAACAGATGGTACTTTTGTTCCAAGATATGGTTGGAATGATGATCCAGCCAGAACCTCCAGCCGATGACCCGCCGATAATCATCGAGGACGACAGAGGGGAAACATCAAACCCTATTCCAGCTTTATCAACAACCAGGGAGAAAACGATCTCCAAAGCTGCCCTTGATGATTACATAGCTCAACAAATACGAGCCCATTAGGCAAGTGAAGCGGCTGTCCAAGTCGTTAGAACTGGGCGACCGTATCCGGGTTGGTATGATCAAATAAAATACCCGCTAGGATATACAATCCCCAAGTTCAATGTGTACAAAGGGACATGAAATCCTCATCAGCACGTTGCTCAGTTCAGAGCTTTGTGCGGCAATACTGGAGGCAACGACAAATTGCTGCTTCGCCAGTTCGTTGGCAACCTGTCGGAAACAACATTCGAATGGTACTCGGAGGTTTCAAATGACTTCTTCAAAACATTCACGGAAATGGAATTGCTGTTCTCGCAGCGGTTCGCCAGCGCACTCTGATCATGGCATTAATCAATGTCAAGGTGAAGCCAGGAAGACCTGGGTTCAATACGCAATCCGATGGCGAAACCTATGGTCAAAATGTGAACAACGTATCGAAGAAGCTCCTGCCGTGAGCATGTTCATAGGGACTCCGGATCCTCAAGCAACTGTGTCCCAGTTCATGACGTTCTTTAAGCCGACCACCTTTCAGGCTTTGATCGACAAGTTGGCCTAAACGGAACAGATGGGCCACGGACCTTCAAAAACGGACCCTCGGAATGCCAAGGGTAAAGGGAAAGCGGCCTTCGTTGCCAACACTCAACAGCAACCAAGTGACCCGAAACCGGTTGCTCGCTAAAACAACGCATACCCGCGCCAATCCCTGGAAGAGAAGCTAGGACGTGCTTACTCGTTTTCCCATGATAAAACGAGGAGATTGTTCGAACTAGTAGTACGAAACAAACTTATCACTCTGCCGGACCCAAAACATCCACCGCAGCCCGGTGACATCAACAATCCCAACCGCTGCTCCTATCACCGAATGGTGAGCCACCCCATTGAGGATTGCTACATATTCAAGGACTTGGTCGAGAACCAGTACCGTTAAGGAAAATTTGTGTTGTCAGAGAATTGGAGGGTGAACCCGCCACAGAGGCACGCTCCTAAAAAGGTGGATACGCCGGGAGCATCATGTTCGTTTGTGGAAGAAGCTCCGTGGGATGTTGTCCTTTCAGCTAAAACAACAAGAATGCTGAAATATTTTCAAGCATGTCCGGGGATCGGGTGGAACAGCCCGCTGGAGCCCGAGATCATTGAGGGGATACTGAAACCGCGTCCTATACCGAAAACTGCTAACAATGGGCAAAACACCCAGGTCAAGCCTTCAAAGTATTCGAAGGGAAAGAAGAAGACCAAGAAACCCGTGCAGCCTGACGACAAGCGCACGGACCGGCAAAAGTATATTGATGCGCTCAAAAAATACAATCAGAAGGCGCGGACCCCAGTCACCCTCGAAGAGTTTCTCAAACATACACTTGAGAACGGAGATAGTAACGATTATGAGGGAAATGGCTCGTCGGAAGAAACTGAAGATTATGTAGCAAGTTGCCACATGGTTTCTCATTCGTCGTTAAATAACGAAGAAACTCCCTCAGCGTCGGAAAGCAATGCAGAGGAACTGGGGCTAGGACCGGTGCCAAAATCCCTGGAACCGTTAGAAGACCCAATTGACATGCTGCTAAACGAAGCCTTTCAAAAGAGCAAAGCTGACCGAGAACGCGAAACAACCATATACGAAAAGGCTAAGCGTCAGCGTTAGGATGAACAAGTTGCGGCAAGGAGGAGTTGTAAAGTACTCCGACCAGACCAAAGCACACCTATGGAAAACAAGAGCAGAATTAAGACAGAGAAGCAGTTCTCCAAAGCCCTGTTAGTGGGAATGAAGCTGCCACCTTTCGTAGAAAACACTCCCGGGGTCATATGCCTTGATGGAGTAGATATACATCCAAACTACTGCTTATACCATCGGAGGGTCACACACTCCACCGAAGAGTGCAATGACTTTAAGAAGTGGTGGCAAGGATACATTGCTCACCGACAACACTTCAAGCGGATGAAGCGCAAAGCTCGTCGACAACAAAGAAGCGCGACAGAAGAGCGTGAAGGAACGGCTGGCAACTGTCATATGGTTGATACCAGTTCGACAAAAGGGAAATCTCAATTTCTTTCATTCGGGAGTGATTCTGAGGAAGAAATAACTCTCGGCCCTCTCATCAAAGAATCCACCTCCGGAAAAGAAGAACAGGAGAAGAACTGCGAGAATATTCAGCTGCGTAACCGCACGCTGCCTGAAAAGAACCTCGGGCCTACAAACAAAGGTTCGAGCAAAAGATACAAGGGGAAGGAAAAAGTCCCAGAGAAAATTGCCCTCGATGATAGAGTCGTCAAAGAGCTTGCATCCAAGGACCCGTCTAAGAAAAACAAGGTGGATTACAATGTCCTGGCACATCTGAGGAAGATAACCTCACAACTGAGCATATTGGATACTCTCCTCCTGTCCAAAGAAGTAAGAGATTCTCTGATCAGGGCATTACAGGAGCCCGATCAGTTCCAAGCTTTCCCGGCAGAAGAAAAGATGAAGGACGAGCTGACATAGTGTCACGACCCGATGGTACGGAACGCGACTGGCACTTAAATTACGAAACGTCTAAAGGCGTAACGTAATCTAAGTAAGCCAAAGCCCAGAAATCTAAACCAAAATTTTAAGTAGAGTGAAGGAAAACTTGATAAAAGAAAACGATTTTAACCCTAAACAAGTCGCCTTAAATATTTTAATAAAACAACAACTTTTTCCTAAAATTTCGGCAGAGTCTCCTTTGTAAATACAGGCCCCGAAACGAGTACAAACAAGAGAAATACAAATATATCATGAATAAGGCATCCCCAAGCGGGAGCTAGCTCTTCGCCAAAGGCGGATCACAACCACATACAATATATATATCATCGATACCAAAGTGAGCCTCTAAAAGCACGAAAATAAAAAAAACCATACGTCGACTCAAGTGAGTATCGACACCAAACCACAATTACAAGTCTCACAAATCTCACTGTCTAGTCCAATATACAAGGATAGATGGAGTATACTAGATACAATAAAAAAAAAACACAGTGGGAGCAAAAGCAAATCCTCCAAAACCCACCTGTGAGCAAGCTGCAAGACGAAGCAAAGGAACGAAATAGAAGATACACCCGCCGCTACTGCACTGACGGGTCAGACCTTCAAGATACTGTGGCACAACGGGGTGAGTTGCCAGCTCATGAGTAGCAAGTAACATCTAATAAGGCTATCGTAAGCATGCACACAAATGCGTCACAACCTACGCATATACTAATATGATGCAATGCACTAACATGTATGCGACGTAAATGCATAATTAGAATGAGATCTAAGTATGTTTGGTATGAGAAATCTTTATTTTTCTTAGAAAAATTTCTGTGAAGTGACTGAAGAATCATCAAAGAAATCCATAGAAATCCGTGTCAAGTATCGACACAAAACATATATGCCTCAAGATCTCAATGTCTTAATATCTCAAACTTTCAATATCTCGGGCTCCGTCAGTCCGGATCGGCCCCTATCATCAAATCTCATGACAACGGTCGGTATCCTTCGGATATCCGCCGCGCTAGACATTACCGGTAGGTAGTCTTCCCCTGCCAGGCTCATCGTCTACAACTCGATCTTCTTGCCCTGGGGTACCATACCGGGCCCACCATGTACCCGAGACGGTTCATCCACTCCTCGAATCGGGTCTCGAAATCCAATAGAAAACATGAAAACTCATGGTGGACGATACATACATCACTAGAAAACCGCAACTTGCCTTTTTAAAGCATAATGAGTTTGGAAAATTCTTGCGGTTTTCCCCAAAATCCAGAAATCTTATCAATACCGAAATCCTCCAGAAATCATAATATTTGACATGTTGTAAATGATAGATTCTATGATATCAATATTATGCAATGTAGTTTATGAGGAGAAATCTATATAAGCATGATAATGAAGTGAGGTATATGCATGCTTTGCAATTCAATGTATCATGTATGATGCAAGTGTTTGATACTGAACTAAGCAGGTTCTAACGTGCTCGTGGCATGGCAATTACCAAAGACGTGTGTGTTCACATGAATAGTGCGCGTGCTACGTGAGCCAATGGTAATGGTGCAAGTGTCCTAAGAGGTGATATCACATACATATCTATTATACATATAACGATGCGATGCAATGATATGGCTAACTAGGAACTTCGCATATAAAGTAAATATTTTAAATAATACTAAACCGCCGGGCGCCTCGCGCCATCCAGACGATCCCCCCATAGATGTATACATCTACTCACCGGGACGTCTCGGCTAAGCCGATCCGATCTCCGTCCAGTCATTCGCGCGCCACGTCTGACGTCTCTGTACCCGGCCCTAGGATCGCACACAAGCAATAAAAAGGATAAATATAAGAATAGTCGCGGAACAAACGACATAATTCAGTTACGCGCACCAACTCGATGCGCACAAACTCGGTGCACAGAACGCGCCCGCGACAACGCCACAGACTATTTCTGGGGTCGCAAAACGGGATAACTACCAAGTCTAAAACTCAAACGTACCAATTGCACATTCATAACCCATTAAATAAATATTGGAATTAGGTTGTAGGTCACTAAAGTTTCAATTTAATTCAAATCGGCGAATTTCCAAAAAAAAACCTAGTAAGCATCCATTTCCCATTTTAGTTCAAGTCTTGATGTTTTATCATCTCTAATGGTTACAATGCTCACTTAACATCATAATTAGGTCACACAAATATTCACTAGAACTTTACCTCACCAAAATATATTAATTCTAAAAAACCTAGTTTGCAACATTATTTAATTTAGGAAATTTTATAGAAAAAATTTTCAAACTAGCAACTAGTTTAGATTTTTCATTTCTTAAGGTATTAAACTACATATTACAACCATAAGTAAGTTATAAAAACCCTAACTTTATTTTAAACCCTCTCATGAAATTTCGATTTAGCAATTAGAACCATAATTAAATATCAAAATTTACTAAGTTGAAGTAATTAAACATCAAGTAATAATTGGTTTAAAAATTATACCTCAAAATCAGGAGATCAATCATGCAACTTGATCTTCAAAATGCTAATTTTGCTCCAAGATCCTAGCAATATTTGGCCAAGGAAGTTGAATGGAGAAATAGCTATGAATTTGTGGGAAATTAATTGGATTTTTGATGGATTTTGAGAATTTTTAAGTGGAAAAAAATGGGATGAAGAAAGGGGCTGCTACTGCTTCGGGAGGCTCGGTCACCACTTGAGAGGAAAGAGAGAGAGAGAGAGAGAGAGATATGTGTGGATGTATCTAAAAATGACCATATATGCTACATCTTTTATTCTTCATTAAGTTATTAATTTCTCTTCATTTTTTTTATTGAAATTATGAAGTGGGAATGAGTGGAAATTGTTGGGATGGCAGCAGGACATTTTCGGCCAAGGAAAGTAGTGAGTGCGTGACGGGTGTGTGGAAAATTCCCTTTTCAAAACGACCCCCCAACATTCATATATTAACTCTTTACCATAATTAATTGATTTTGTTTTATTTTCTAATCCATTCTAGATTTCTCTAGAACTCTAGAGACAAAACCAAAAGAAAGAATAGGTTACAACTAAATTTTAGGTTGTCATGGTTCACATTTGTATAATTAACCCATTCTCATTTGAAATTTACACTAATTAAATGTATAATTAAAAGCTTATATTAATATTTGAAATAATTAATTAAAGAAAAATATTTAAGTAAAATAATAATTTATAAGTCACTGAATAATATCAATTACTAGCAATTGCATAGTTAAAATAGGCGTAATTAAATATATAATGAAAAATAATTGTAGTAGAGTTTGACGGAAAATACGGTTTATATTACCGATTATCAGAAAATTTACCTGAAGTATTTTATTTATTGAATTATTTATTTATTTATTTTTGAAACGTTGCACATAGGTTCATACAGCTGACATTACATTCGGCGATGAAGATCTCCTCCTCGGAACGTACGAGCACAACCGTTCTCTATATGTCACCAGGTACTGCCATGACATCAAGATATGGAAGATCCTAGTGGACAACGGGTTCTCCGTCAACCTTCTCAACTTGAAGGTGCTGAAGGAGATCTGCATGAATGTTCAACACTTGGCTCGGGACAAAATTACCATCTCTGGGTTCGACTCACAGTCATCATGGACGTCTGGGTCCGTAATATTGACGTGACGCTTTGGGCTACTCGTCACTGACATCAAATTTCATGTCATCGACGCCTAGACTTGCTACAGCGCTTTGCTCGGTTGGCCTTGGTTGCACGAGTACAACGTCATCTTTTCTACACAACACCAGTGTATGAAGTATTTCAAAGATGGCCTCTAGTGCACCGTTAAGGGGAGCTAATTCCATTCTCCGTAAACGAAGTCCGAAAATATGAAGACGCCAAGTACTTCCTACTAGACTTCAAAGACACGGAAAGATGTCATAAGCCGGAGAACCAACCAAAAGCCGTCGCCACTATTCCGATCTTTAGGAGCGATACCGAGGAAGATGAAGAGATAATCTACTCGGGGCAAACCTAAGGCAACAAGCCCGGACCATTTGCTCCTATTTTGGTCTTTGGCAGTGACTCTGAGGACGAGACTAACGCCGTATTCTGCACTCGCCCATTGGTACAAACCATTACTGGAGCTGATCAGAGGTTGCAAATCACCATAGTTCTGCCGCGGCATTACAAAGAACTTGATGCACTCGGTACATACAGCGTACAAGAGCTGCAAACTTTCTACGTCCCCCCCAGGCGAAGAGGTGAAAATGCGATCCTCTTCTATCGATCTACGGAGATCAAAGTGGAGAGAGAAGTCTGGTATGCGCTTGACAGGCTTCAACTAATCCGTCTGCCCGGATATTACGCAGAGGGATTGAAAGGGCTATTAAGATGCCAAGGCGTACCCTTCAAACAAACCACACGACAATCCCAATTCTACATCTAGATTTGGGACGTTCCAGAGCGAAAGATGCCCAACGGGAGGATGAAGACGACTGGACTTGGATACGTTCGGTCCAAGAAACGGGTGCGATTCCATGGCTGTCGTGTCATAAATAACTCCGGTGGAGTAGAGAATGTTGTTCCAGATAGCGCTGATATTGAACTAGAGCGAGATCCCGCCATAAGAATGCTTAGTCCGTCATTCTAAGAATAAATTGACAATATATTGTGGTGGGGATTCCCGACCGAGGCAACTTGAGTACAAATTGTTGCATCATGATTGTTTCATGATGGTTCCACCATCCCTTGACTTTCTTGAGTTCATGATGGCTTGACTTTTGATGATGAGTTGATGGAGTGTTGGATTTGTTTTGTGATCATTTCTTCTCATTATCACACTCTCTCTTGCATTATTGATACACACCCCCCTTTGGATTTTTTCCCTCTCTCTTGACCTCATTTTGGCCGGCCATGCTCATGGGGGGCTGTCCAATATATTGTGGTGGGGATTTTGTTCTCTTGATGCTTGCAAAATCCCTAAGTTCATCTACAAAAGTTCATTTTCATTACCTCCACCAATACATGGCAACTTCAACCCCTAGAGACACATAAAGTTCTACACTTCATCTACAGCACTTCTTGGGCACGTCGGCTCGCCAACTTCGTGCCCGAGTTGCCTCGGTCCAGAGGTGGGAGCCCGTAAAAGAACCCGGCGATGTGGTGCCCTTCCGACGAGGAGATGAAGACCGGAGATTCCGCGGGGAGATCGGGATGACGACGAGAAGACCGAAGGACACGGATCGCTCGGTATATCTCTCTACCCTTTCTTCTTTTAGCTAGTAGTAGGTTAATGGCTCGATCCGGGTTTATGGACCGCGTTGGCGCCGGTTTATAAAGTTAAGAAAATTTTTGATTCCGCATTTTGTCCTTGGAAAGACGGCCGAGGCGCCGCCGTGCACCAACATGGTATCAGAGCCATGCCATTAACCTAGTCTAGCTTTCTCTAATATGTTTACAAGTTCGATCGATCGGATTTTCAAAAAACCGTGTTTTCACTGCATCTGTTTTCTGTCGAAATTTTTTTGGCTCGAAATTTTTTTCAGTACATTGCAGAAATACGTGCAGGAAATTCTAAGCATTCTGTAAAAATTTGGTCACGTGAACTCACTATTCCACCGCGGAACCGCGGCCAAACCCATGCTTGGGCCGCGGTTCTGCCGCCACCTTTACTGTTCAGTTACTTTTACAGAGAGCTCCTGAGTTGAAAATGGGGTTTTTGGAATGTTCTGTTTGGGCCCAGATTTCTTTGAGTGCTACAGTTGTGCTTGGGGCCCACTTCAGGAAATTTTTAGTCAATCGAAAATTTTAAACATGTTAGTTCACAGTATTTACATTATATCTGCGACCGTGAATGTCATTTGATTGGTAAATCCTGTCTAACTGCTATAGCCCTTTTAGACGGATTTGCGAACGTGACATTCACGTTGATGTTCTGTGTTGTGCTGTGTTGTTGCGGATTGGTTGTGGGGGATAGCCTGGATGCAATGGTAGTACAGTTTCGGTATTTTTATGTACATTTGATATTGCGGGGCGAGCGTCCGACATGTGGACTGCCGTCACTTCCTGTTTGTATATTATTCTTTTGGGGCACGACCGGGCTGAGGTCGATGTACCCGTTGTATGTATATTTTACTTTCTATACTAGGATTACCCCGCGGAGGAGTGCACGGATAGCCGGGTTCTATAGGGTAACGGGCCCACATCTCATGGCATTGAGACGGAGGGGGCTTTACTCTAGAATTGGCGGGCTATTCGCCGCACTCGTAGGGGGTACAGGTTGACCCAGGAGGGGTGCCCAAGTTACCGGATTCCGTGAAGTTCTGGGTTGTCCATTCTCGTTGCTGAAGGGGGTTGCCTCGCTTCAGGTTTTGGCGGGTAACTTGCCGCGCCCGTAGGGGTCTAGGATTTCATTGCACAGGCTATCCACACGACCAGGGGAACGTCGGGTTTCAGTAGCGGCTCTATGAAACCCGGGGATCCCAGATATCTGTATTGTTCTGTGATGCTTATTACATTTCTGTGATATTGCATTTTATCACGCCTTGAGCGAATATTATATATTGATATATATACTAGTAGATGTTGTATATGTTTTGCATCCGCGCTTGTCCAGTCCCCGATCTGTCGTTAGTTAAGTAACCTAACGGGTAATGACGGGACCCAGTGGCGAATGCGGATGACATATACGTACATCATTATTTTCGTTCTTTATTGGTGTGATCAATTGATGGGACTGCATTGATTCGGATCAATGCTAGCAAAACAAACCTATTCTGATGTTGTTGGAACATTTTTCAAAAAGCTGTTATTGCAAGGACGTTCTCTTTTGTTTTGCACAGTGGTATTCAGTTGGAATATCCTGCACCTCTGTCGACGAGGCAAGGGCCGAGATCCCTTCACCGGGAGTGACCCCTTGGACAGAAGTTTGCGTCAGGGTAATAACTTCACTATAGCCGATTGCCTTTTGCTTTGAATCGTGGTATTCAGTTGGAATATCCTGCAGCTCATTCTACGGGGAAAAAGCCGAGATCCCTTCACCGGGAGTGACCTCTTTAGCAAAGGTTTTCGCCACTATTTTTTTATAAAAAGCTATGCAGTTCCTTCAACGATATCAAGTTCATTACGTTAAAGGTTTTTCGCCAAAAACCAACCGTAGCCCTCCGTCATTTCAGATTAGTATTGCTTAGTATTCGTGCTGCGTATGTCGTGCTTAGCCGAGACGTAGTGTTCGGTAGCTATGTAGTGCTTTTCTGTTGCATGGATATGAGATTGGTTAGGACAGTCGTGCAGTCATTTTGGCTCAGTCAAGGACTCGTGCGGGTGGGTCTAATGCAATCAAAATAATGACGGGTTGAACTTGACTAGAACCCTTTGATATGTTGGCTCAGTCAAGGTCACTTGGGTCCTAGGGGTAAAAATCACATCGGGAGTTTCTAAAGAAACTGAAACTTGCCAGGCATGCGCATACCTTCTGGAGTGTGATAGCGTGAGTGGATTCCGTCATGTTGTCATGCGATGATAGTTGGATCCCGATTCCTACTGATGAGTTGGTTTACTCCTCGGGTGATCCCGACTAATTCTTCTTTCAGGTTTGGAGGAGAATTTGACGGTACAGTGGAAGTTTTCCTGATTAGATAAATTGGTAACCATTCTGATCTAGGTTAGAGTGCACGCTGAGTGTTTCTTTTCTCTCTCTCTTCGGCAGCGACCATGACCCGACCCTAGACTATGACTCAGTGACCAAGATTAATCGAACCTTCTTAAACACTGGCTTTTGGATTGTCAGAGTTGCAAACCTCATTGCCACTCCTACTTTTACCCTTTTCTTCAGGACACCCCGTATTACTACGAACGTCCACTTTCATTGGATAAAACCATCGTATGGTTATATACGAATTTGAAGGAATTTATTCGAGGATGGTTTCCGGTTCTGGAGAAAATGGATAGGACTATTCAGTTGTCTTTTCCTTTTACCTTCTCTCAGGTTGCGAGTACTCCTTGGTTTAGGAGATAGTACACCTATTACGCAAATTGGATAGTCTTCTTCCAAACCATAGGCTGGTGCCGAACGGTAGGGAAGGAAGAAAACCAATTAGTATAACGATGGTGTACAGAAGGTATTAAGTAAAGACATATCAAGGGATTAGTAAGAGGGAAAAGTAAATTGCGACTGCTATTCACGACCAAACCAAGTATTTCATTACCACTCCCACTTCACCTTTGTATTTCTCCAGGACACTCCGTATCACTACGAAGATCCACAGTTTATTGGATACTCCATCGTATGGTTATATACGAACTCGAAAGGAACTTGTTCCAGTTCGGGGATGGATTCTGGTTCAGGAGAAATAGGAATAAGGTTTATTCAGGTGTCTTTTATCTTCACCTTCTCTCGCGTTGCGAGTGCTCCTAGGATTAGGACAGTACACCCATTACGCTTATTGGATAGTCTTCTTCCAAACCATAGGCTGGTGCCGAACGGTTGAGAAGGAAGAAAACCATTTAGCCTAAGAGGGTGTACAGAAGATAATGACTAAAGACATATGAAGGGATGTGGAGAAATGACATAGAAATATACGGTTACAGTTGTGAATCTGGATAATGGAAGAGGCATTAGTAGGAATACCAGGATACCCCTACGAAACATTTCAATGTTTCAGTTTCACTGTGTACTGTTAAAAGAAAACTGATTTCCCAATTAGCCCTTGCTCCAGGGTATGTATTTACCAGGTATGATTCTCACATCTGTATGGTTTTACAGATGATGAGTGGGAGTAAGTTATTGGGAATTAGGTGATCATCCTCATTATATCGGAATTCGTTGTAATTGGTGATATTTGAGGAAATCGCCTGGGTTGTTTGCCGGACGGCAAATATTTGGTTTTGAATATCCGCTGTTATGCACCAATTTCAAATTGATATATCTGTACGTCTATTTTTATAGAGTGAGATATACCTTTTTGAAATTATGTCTATGACATTTACCTATATCAGTGGATGGTTAGGTAAGGAGCATTAAACAGCGGTGCAATTCTTCTTAACCATAAGTACAGTTTTCAACCTACGACACACAGGGAATGAGTTATTAGACTCAAGGGACTTATACAGAGTATTGTATGTTGTCCAGCGTCCATGAGGACATAGGGGTTGGTTCTCGTACTTTATTCGGTTTACTTATGACTTCTCTAGTTTTAGACAGGTGTTTCGTAGAAACACAGGGTCCAAATTTTGAGAAGTTATAGGTATACGAATAAAGTAGAGAACCAGGTTTTGCAAGTATCGGGATTCTTCAAGGTGATCGAAGATGTAGATACTTGTGTAGGGTATTCAGTTGATAGTAATAGTTAAGAGAAACTTGTTTCTCTTTCAGGTTACTCATAATTGGAAGCACTCTTAAGTTGAGTAACGCTGATCGGCCTCTTTCCATTTAGTTGACATGCACTGGAGACAGCTGCATGATTTGAATCTGGTTCTAATTAAATCAGTGCCTCTGTTTCTATATTGGATATTGAACAGTTCATATCTTAACGATGTTAAGGTACGGGGAGTTATCCGGCTTATGCTTAAAACCAGACTCTGGATAACTCAAGACACGTTTCTGTAGTGGCTGTTTGTGGGTTGACCCAGGCTATGACGAGGGTTGACTTTCTACCATCTGGAAGATCAATAGTGATATTGCTCTAGACTCGCCACAGTTTTAAAAGAAATGGATTTTTTCAGAAAACAGTAGTGGGAGTATGGTAGAACTGGAAGTAATTCCAGAACAGCAAACGATTACTGAAAATTTGATAAGAACCTAAAGATTCAATCTGGTTTGACATTCCATTAGCCACTCCGCAGATATGGTGGGTAACCTTAGGCACTCGAGAGGTACTTCGGTATGCTCAAAGACGGTGACAGGGAGGTTCTTGTTTACCCTGACTTGCCATTCTGCTGTTCCAGACTGTGAGACCCGGCAGGAGAATGAGTATAGCGTCGTTCTGAACTGGCTTTAGAAGTGCACGCGTATATGACTCTGCCAGAGGGTTGTCGTAGTCAGTGGGAGCAGCGGAAGCATTGGTGGACAAGTAGCTTATGTCTATTTATAGACTAAAGCAGATATAGCGGAGATAGATCATCTATTTCTGATGTGACAGTCATAGGTTTGAATTCATCAGAATAGGGGATGGATCTGTTAAGGAGGTAGTAGGGTGTGATGTCCTGGTATTTGGATGACATACACAGAGTAGGAAGTGATATTCCTATACTACGATCGGTTATACTTTGGTTGTCACACAGTGGTTTCTCCACAAAGGACTTGGATATTATATCAGACATTCTGGTTACTAGATCTATGGTTTTAGATCTAGATTTGGGTAGTTTCCCAATCTGGGTACTTAGATAGCATTCTAAAGGTGTTTTAGAATGGACGACTCCTGGCACGGTAGTATACCTGCAGGTGATGGAGTCACCCTCTCTAAAAGTGTCTTACAGACTAAAGGGGAGAGAGATGTGCATGATTGGCAGATCACTTGCTTAGGCAATTGAGTCAATCATGAGATGTCAAGTACCACACCAGATGTTGTTTTTACAGTAGATGCAATAAGTTGATATTAATCCAATCCTGGAGAAACGATCGGAAGCAGTTCTAGAACATAAGTGGATGTTCTAGGGATATGATAACAACAGTCTCTTTTAGGAGACGGTTATCACTCCAGGCTTCCAAGGTGACATGGATGACAGAGAGGTTATCAGAGTTATAGTTTTCCCTCTGATGAGGGGCAGTATTTTGGATAGGTGGTCCACGCGGATACCGAGGGAGGCATGGCGCAGGATACTGATTAAGTTCAGTTGGCGATACAGTCTAAGAAGTTTGGATTTGGAGTTCATTTATGAACTAGGTCCCATCAGACATCCAGACATATTCTAAGACAGGTATTGCTCATTTCGGGAGATGGGTTTCTCCGCGAACTTGAGATAAAGAGAGACATAGAAAGAAACATTAGGGCGGATTCACTCACTGAAGCTATTCCTCGAACGCAATAGTTTCGCAAACGAGGTTTATGAGACTGACTAGTAGAGGAGTTGGGTGTTCGGTATCACACGGGCTGTGAGTATGCGACATCGCAATAATTAGCCTTGAGTGCAAGTGGGAGATTGTTGGAGATAGTGCCCTCAAAGTCAATTATTGGATCACAGGCACGTGATTGCAATGATTGAGGGAGGACCTATACCGGTAGGACAGTCTTACTCAAGATGATAGTATGCTATCTGGTTTACCTTTATCATTGTGTACTGCTTCAGGTGACCTTATAGGTCACTATTACACGTTGATAGAGCCCCTAGGATTCTTGCTTGACTGCCAGCAGTATGAGGGCGATCATATACGTGGGAGCTGGGGTCTATAAGCACATCCTTAAAAAGTCCCTAGTCGTGGGAGTTTCGAGACAGGGCATCGATACTCCAGAGTAGACTAGTGTATACAGTCGAGACCCCGACGAGGGGCGGTGGCCGGTCTCACAAGCCACTGGTGTCAGTTGGTTCACCTAAGATGTATACAGGTGCTCATTGGGATATGAGTACACCGGACAGGACTCGCCGGGACATGCTAGTTGGTCTTATACCTGACGTCAGATAGCAGTTCCCTGGTGACATGTGTACAGGTTAGTTCATCGACCTGGGATCGTCATTTGTCTTGTATGAGTTCCCACTGTACTTTGATTACTACCCTACCACGGCTCAAAGGAGTCGTGCAAACAGGTTTTAGTTGGGTACAGTCCCGAGCCACATGGAGGCAGTGGGCGGATCTGCAGGGGTTCGTCTCTCCCGGTATTGGGGGTAAGGTCGCGCTGTGTCTAGGAGGGCCATTACACAAAGCCCTCGGCCGAGGCAGGAGATTTACTGGTAGGTATTCCAGTAGTATCTCAGGGTGTTCTGGGCTACACTCCGACATGACTTGTACCGCTTTTGGGGGTCTGACTTTTACCAACCCCCTAGGCCCGCCATGCGATACTCATAGACGAACGGACCGGACTGTACGGATATTTTCACTGACAGGCTCAGTAGGGTGTCAGGATGAGTTCGATCATCGACATCCCTTTTGGTCAATACCTGGTAGCCCGTTACGTATGGCTAATACCTCTGACGTGCTAGTGGTTAAATCCATAACCAAAGTATTGATGAGTCTTTAGAGTCCCCCACAGACCGTTTCTCAAGTTTCGGGCGAAACGTTGTAGAGGCCGTATGGAGATATGACAGAGTTCGATCATATACATGCGGTATTGCACGGATCATGATCGGATGGATAATACTAGCGGTCTTTGGTTTAAGCCGGATCCTAGTATTGTACAGTGTAGATTTTGTCTCATTGCATTTGTATTCGGTCGCAATACAAATGCGGGTATGTATATACAGTAGCGGGGTTTCCTGTAATTTATTACGGGATCATTTTTGTGAAGTTGCCAGTTTGCTTTCCGTTTCGGCCATTTTTCTTTGTTTCTTTCCTTGGCTGAAAAATGGTGGAGGAGGGCTTATTTGCAATTGTGCAAATTAGCATTGTGGAGGGTGGTCTTTGTATATTGTTGCATCATGATGGTTTCATGATGGTTCCACCATCCCTTGACTTTCTTGAGTTCATGATGGCTTGACTTTTGATGATGAGTTGATGGAGTGTTGGATTTATTTTGTGATCATTTCTTCTCATTATCACACTCTCTCTTGCATTATTGATACACACACCCCCTTTGGATTTTTTCCCTCTCTCTTGACCTCATTTTGGCCGGCCATGCTCATGGGGGGCTGTCCAATATATTGTGGTGGGGATTTTGTTCTCTTGATGCTTGCAAAATCCCCAAGTTCATCTACAAAAGTTCATTTTCATTACCTCCACCAATACATGGCAACTTCAACTCCTAGAGACACATAGAGTTCTACACTTCATCTACAGCACTTCTTGGGCACGTCGGCTCGCCAACTTCGTGCCCGAGTTGCCTCGGTCCAGAGGTGGGAGCCCGTAAAAGAACCCGGCGATGTGGTGCCCTTCCGACGAGGAGATGAAGACCGGAGATTCCACGGGGAGATCGGGACGACGACGAGAAGACCGAAGGACACGGATCGCTCGGTATATCTCTCTACCCTTTCTTCTTTTAGCTAGTAGTAGGTTAATGGCCCGATCCAGGTTTATGGTCCGCGGTGGCGCCGGTTTATAAAATTAAGAAAATTTTTGATTCCGCATTTTGGCCTCGGAAAGAAGGTCGGAGCGCCGCCGTGCACCAACAAAACTTTTGCCCTATAGTTGAGATCACATCGATCCCTATATACAATCCAACGGCACAAACAAAGACGGAACCATACCTTCCCAACAGGCTCCTTCAGAAAGCAAAGCCAAGTCTCGACGGTTCACCAGCAACCTAGAGACAACCGCGACATTCGTCTTGATGCAATAGACGCAGTGCCAGCAAACGAAGCGAAGATCAAATTCCTAGCTTCACGGTTTTGACGGTAACTCATATGGAACCTGAAAGATCACCAGAGATCAGTTCAAACCCCAGGGAAACCAGTGTCCCTGGTAAATACCCCAATTCAGGGAAACTAGCGTCCTTGATGAGAGCCTCCTGATTCGCGTCGGCCCTCAGAGAAACCAGTGTCTCCGCAGGAATACTCCGATTCGTTTCAACCCCAAAGAAACTAGTGTCTTCGGCAAAATCCTTCGACTCGGGGAAACCAGTGTCCTTGACGAGAACATCCTGATTTGCGTCGACCCGCAGAGAAACTAGCGTCTTTGCAGGAATACATCGATTCGTTTCAACCCCAGGGAAACCAGTGTCCCTGGCAAATACCTCAATTCAGGGAAACTAGCGTCCTTGATGAGAGCTTCCTGATTCGCGTCGACTCGCAGAGAACTAGCGTCTTTGCAGGAATACATCGATTCGTTTCAACCCCAGGAAAATCAGTGTCCCTGGTAAATACCTCAATTCAAGGAAACTAGCGTCCTTGATGAGAGCCTCCTGATTCGCGTCGGCCCTCAGAGAAACCGGTGTCTCCGCAGGAATACACTGATTCGTTTCAACCCCGAAGAAACCAGTGTCTTCGGCAGAATCCTTCGACTCAGGGAAACCAGTGTCCTTGATGAGAACATCCTGATTCGCGTCGACCCGCAGAGAAACTAGCGTCTTTGCAGGAATACATCGATTCGTTTCAACCCCAGGAAACCAGTGTCCCTGGAAAATACCTCAATTCAGGGAAACTAGCGTCCTTGATGAGAGCCTCCTGATTCGCGTCGTCCCGCAGAGAAACCAGTGTCTCCGCAGGAATACTTCGATTCGTTTCAACCCCGAAGAAACCAGTGTCTTCGGCAAAATCTTTCGACTCAGGGAAACCAGTGTCCTTGACGAGAACATCCTGATACGCGTCGACTCGCAGAGAAATTAGCGTCTTTGCAGGAATACATCGATTCGTTTCAACCCCAGGGAAACCAGTGTCCCTGGAAAATACCTCAATTCAGGGAAACTAGCGTCCTTGATGAGAACCTCCTTATTCGCGTCGACCCTCAGAGAAAACAGTGTCTTCGCAGGAATACTCCGATTCGTTTCAACTTCGAGGAAACCAGCGTCCTCGGCAAAATACTTCAACTCAGGGAAATTAGTGTCCTTGACGAGAGCTGCTTGATTCGTCTCGACTCGTGAGGAAATTAGTGTCTTCGCGAGGACTTTCCGATTCGTCTCGACTTACAAGATGAAGCCTTAAGCAGCAGGAATTAAAATACTTGTTTCCTAAGCACTGGGACCCTACAAGTCGGTTTAAAATGATTTCTTGCATACTATCCACGGGTCTCACTCTCCAAAGTCGAATCTCGACAAGGAGGGAAACAACCGCTTACAAGTCTTCTCGACTCGTAAGAGAGAAAATTCTCTTATACGACTTATAAGAGAAAACGCACTTAGGAATCCTCACGATTCCTAAGGAGAAAATCCACCTACGAGATCCTTTTGATCCGTAGGGAGAAAAGTCTCTATGAGACCCTCACGGCTCATAGAGTTGAAAAGTCTTAGGCGGAAGATCTGAACCTGCGGCCTAAGCCATCGCTATCTCTTGAAGAAACCAAGATGCTTACTCTATTATCTGTCAACCATGTTTATCAAGACAGCATGCCGATAATAAGAGAAGGGAGAAAGCAAAGAAATAGTACAAGATATTGCAAAGAACAAAAATGTGTATATTTATTTATTAATTCAATCAAGTACAAGGTGAATCGTACAAAAGAATAAAGAATGGATACCTCTTATTCGAAAAAGAAAATTTTTACAAGTATATTGATACAAGGGCAACTACTGGGAAGGAAGCGTCTTAAATAGCCCTATGAGTTGTTCGCGCACTTCCTTCCACGCCTTTTCCTGGTCGGCCATCACCGCCAGTTCCGCCTCCACTTGAGCCCGCTGCTGCAAGAAGGATGTAAGCTGCTCCCCGACGGCCTGCTGAGCTGCTTCGCGGCCTTGGGCGTCACGCTCGGCGGCATCAAGCTCCCGCTTCAAGTTTAGCCCGTTAGAGATACGCTCCAGAAGGCCCTCGAAGATAACCTTCACCTGGGCAGCGTTCGCCTCAACCTCAGCGCGCAGACGAGCCATCTCGTTTGAGGTCTCTTTGCATTCCCTCAGCCTTAAAGTCGCTTCTTGTTCCAGGTGATGGAAGTAAGAAGCGCTTTGCTCAATTCATGCTGCTCTTTGATTGCTTGCGGCTAAGGTCTCGGGAGCAGGGCACATAAGCTCCGATTGATGCAGGCGGACCTCGATTTCTCTGCAGTGATTAACCCAAAGCTCGACGACGCCTCCATCATGAAAAGTCACAAGCGCTGCCAACATCGGGTTAACCTCCGCAGCGAAATCCGCAGCAGATGGGAGAGCGTCTGTGTCAAGCTCCTCGACGTATCCGCTCAGCATGCCCAAGCTCATTACAGCACCCTTTGAAGACGGACGTCTCAGGAAAGGGCCTGCCGGCATTATAACGCGAGGCTCAAAGGGCGCCGGGATCGAAACGACAGCTGAAAGAACAAAATACGATTAGATGACGGTTCGAGAAATACAAAAAAAAAGCCATCGATGCGATAGTTTATTATACCAGCTGTTCCCCTCCGAGCGGCGGCCCGGACTTCGCTTCCGTTGCCTGAGGTTCGGGGCAGATGCTATTTGGTTTTATCCGTCCACCTCTCCGAAGATGCCAAGTTGATTTATGACACCGTGTATCGGAGGTTTAGACGGATGCGGCCGATGTAGCAGACTTCGTCAGATTCCCCCTCGCTTGAGGGGTTTTTGATTGTGGGGACGCTCTTCCCTGCAGGCGCAAGCCCCTGCAGTTAATTACGCTACCGCATCGCGGTAACAACTTTCTCCTTCTCCAGAATTTCACTTCGTGTCGTGTGTGTTTGTTTTGTTTGTGGTTGCCCGTGGATTGTATACGGAGACTGAGTAATGCCATCGCCCGTAGGACGTGGATTAGTCCAAATCCGTATTTACTTAGATTTGGGTTTGGTGTTTTTAGTTTAAGGATGCATTAGTCGCGTTGCGGCTAAGATCAACTTAAACGTTCGTTAAGGATACGTTAGTCCTGTTTTAGACTAAGATCAACTTAACGTAGTGATTAATATATGGCCATCAGGACTCGTCACCTCTCCGACGTCGTGGAAGGATTACAACGACAGGTGTCAGAGGAGTTCAGAGATGTACCCTTGAGCCGAAGTTGATTTGGAGTTTTATCATTCATTTAAATGTCTAAGGATACGTTAGCCGTATTTGGGGCTAAGATCAAATTAAACGGGACCGTTTAGATCCGGCAAAAGAGCATTTGGAGGCTCTATTGTTCCAGTTTAGGGACGTAGTGGTCCATTTCCCAGTTTAGGGACGTGGTGGTCCATCGCCAGTTTAGGGACGTGGTGGTCCGATATTAGTTTAGGGACGTTTCGGTCCGATGTTCCAGTTTAGGAACGTGGTGGTCTATGTTCCAGTTTAGGGACGTGGCGGTCCAATATTAGTTTAAGGACGTCTCGGTCCGATATTAGTTTAAGGACGTCTCGGTCCGATATTAGTTTAGGGACGTTTCGGTCCACGAGTTTAAGGACCCCGCAGTCCATATCGATGTGTGGTCGTTGGGACCCGTCACCTCTTTGACGTCGTTGAGGAATTACAACGACGGATGTCAAAGGAGTTCGGAGATGTACCCTCGAACCGGATGTAGATTGATTTAAGAGAGCCATTTTGCTCAGTCAATTTAATTTAAGGACTTATGGCCACGATTGGGCTAAGTCCAGTTGAAAATGTCCAACATTTTATTTGCTTTTGCATTGCATTTCTTTTTATTTTTATTTGGGCTTTGCCCAGAAAGGATGCAAAGCATCAATTTGTTTTGGGCTCTGCCCCTTTTTATTGTATTGCAATTTAATTTGGCCTACTAGGCCCCTCTGATTTGGGCCTGGCCCTTCAGTAAAATGCATTGCATTTTTCAGGCGCTTTGCGCCAATCACTGAGCGCAAGCGCTTGTGGTGAGGACACGTGTCATGCTCTGGTGAGTGCAAGCGCAACAGCGCAGTGCGATGCGCTAGTGCGCTGTGCTGTTGCGCTGCTGACACGTGGCGCGCTCTGGTGAGTTGCGCCCGTTCCAGAGAGCAAAGCTCTATTTCAAGGCGCGTAGCGCAAGTTGTTCTGCAGCTGACACGTGGCGCGCTCTGGTGAGTTGCGTCCGTACCAGAGAGCAAAGCTCTATTTCAAAGCGCGTAGCGCAAGTTGTTTTTGCAGCTGACACGTGGCGCGCTCTGGTGAGTTGCGCCAGTTCCAGAGAGCAAAGCTCTATTTCAAGGCGCGTAGCGCAAGTTGTTTTTGCAGCTGACACGTGGCGCGCTCTGGTGAGTTGCGCCAGTTCCAGAGAGCAAAGCTCTATTTCAAGGCGCGTAGCGCAAGTTGTTCTGCAGCTAACACGTGGCGTTCTCTCAGGAGCGCAACAGCGCAGTTTGGAAGTGCAAAGCACTAAGAATCTTTTTAGATTCCAGAACAGAAGTGCAAAGCATTATTTGTTTTCTTTGATCTCAAAGAAAAATGAGTTTTTCTCTTTATTTCAAGAACCAGAGGTTCATAAAAGTGCAAAGCACTATTTTATTTATTTATTTTTATTTTCTTTTTTGTTTTAAAGAACCAGTGGTTCATACGAGTGCAAAGCACTATTTATTATGTGAAGATCATTGATCAATGATTTATCAAAAGAGATTTCTTTTCTCTCGTGAAGGTTTTTACCTTCTTCTTGAAATTTTTCTCAAAGTTCTCTCTGTTTGAAGCTCTTGATTTTTTTTTTTCAAGAAATGTTGATGCCATCTCTTCTCTTCTTGGCTCCTATTTATAGGAGAAGGAAAAGAATCAATTTGTTTAGCAAATCTCTCATTGAAAGATTTGATTTGATCGTTGAGAGATTTGATTTATATTTATCATTAATCTGGGCCTTTAGATCATTCAGTGAATTTTATTCACTGTGGATTTTAAATCCAAAAGATATTCTATTTGTTATTCTGGTGAGATTTTCAGGGAAATCTTTCCTTGTCCAAGATTTTTCCATAAATTGATGATTTTTAATCATCTTTGGATCTTTAATCCAACGGTTCCCATAATCCTTTTCCATTTGGAAAGATTTAGAAGCTTTTAGAATTTTAATTCTATTTCGAAAGATTTATAGAGAAATTTAGAATTTTAATTCTACTAATCTGTAAGGTTTTCAAAGCCTGTCACGTGCTGGCACGTGACCCTTGGTCACGTGTGAGCACGTAACCCCGAAATTGGTTCCTTTAACAGTCGCTTGTTCATATTGTTGTTTTAACCATCATGTGTCAACACGTGACCATTGGTCACGTGTGAGCACGTGATATTTCATTGAGATAACTTCTGATTTTTAATCAGGGAACAGATTTTAGAATTTAATTCTATTCATTATTTTAGAGGCCTTAAGAGCCCATCACGTGTCTGCACGTGGCCCATGGTCACGTGTGAGCACGTGATGCCCCGTTGGGGTCTTTTCTAAGTTTTTATTATATCTTCTAACTCCTCCAGCGGATTCTTAAAAGCCCATCACGTGTGAACACATAATGCCTCATAATTTTTGATCCCGGATGAATTATGAAGCCCATAATATATCAAATCGAAGGGTTTTTCGAGACGCTTTCAATACAATCAGAATTTATCCGTTTCTCCTTCGGGAGTTTGTCAAAAAACAGCCCGGAAGATACTGGTTCGTATTTCCTTAAGCGTATCGCTGCCATTTGATACCTTGGACTCTTTTGCGCAGAAATTTTTGGCGGGAACACCAGCTGCAGCAGGCGGCAAGGCCGGGAGGGCCAGTGGCGCGACCGATCTTTCATCTCCTCCTTCGATCTGTAGGACTGCAATTAGGACAAGGAAGAGTCAGAAATAATTCCATTATTGAAAAAAGAAAAGCATCAATTGGAAACGATACTCACCAGCGCCACTGGAGGAAGAAGCGAGTTCAGATGGGAAGGGGAAGTGCGGGTGCAACACCTGATAGAGATGATCAAAAAGCACTCCTGAAAAGACGCAATAGTACGACATTAGTACATAAATTATGCGGCTGAAAGATAAAACTAATGGGTTGCAAATCCATACCTTCCAACATCTGCGATGGTACAAGGGAAGGCAAAAAGGTAACCACGGCCAAGGTAGTAGTTGACGGCGCTCCCTTGAGCAATGGAGCATCAGCACTGGCCGCACCTGCGTTAAAAACAAAGATAAACTTGTCAGAAAGGATTGCAAGATAAAAAAGGACGTAACTCGAGATTTACCTGATGAGCCGCCGGCCGAAACAGAGGCGTCTCCCTCCTCCATCGATACGAGTCCACCTCCCGTGGCCTCATCACCAGACTCGACAGGGGCTGTCGTCGTGCTTGCATGACCAGGAGACGGCGGAGGACCGCAGACGGGGAGAGCAATGATTGGAGCATTGCCAGACTCTTGAGAAAGAGCGGCTGGCTCGTCCCCGGGAGTCACGCCCATCTCACCCGCTACTTCTTCAGGCTCGGCTGTCGCCATTGTCTCATCCGCCAGTACCATGGGGTCACCAGTTTCAGATGCTCCGCCCGCCGCTACCCCAGGCTCAGTTGCCGCCACCTCAGGCTCGGCATCAACGACCTTCTCTGGTGCAGCTCCCTGAGCCTCCAGCTTAGATTCAGCAACCCCGGCGACGTTGCCTACCGTCGGCTCGGGTTCGGCCGGTGCCTCTTCCTCTGTCCCCTTAGGTTCGATGGTTTCCGCCTCCCCTTCGGTTGGACTTGGCCCTGCAAGACAAGATATATAAAAACCGACAAATTTACAATTCTTACAACAAAATCTTGAAAGATACGTTACCTGAGGTCGACTTATCATTAGCACCCCGAACTGCAAGTGCCACCTGCCTGCGAGCAGTGGACAAGGCGACCGGGGGCTTGTCCGAGGAAGTATCAGCACGAGGGACGGTGCTTGGGCCCGCTCCCACAGCCAAAGCAGCCCTGCGTGCCTTCGCCTCGCGCCTTAGCCGCTTTCTCTCCTCCTGGGCCATTGAGACAGACCTCTTCAAAGCCTCCTTCATTGAGACGTCATCGTCCGTGAACAGAGATGCCTCCAAATTCTTCAAGGCATCCCTCATCGACTTGTCGAGTTGAGGCTCTCGCGGCAGCCCCGAAGAGACTGCGACTTCAGCAGTGGGCCCGGTGAGAGTTCCTGCATCGTCTTGCACGACCCCTGCAAAGAGACAAAGAAAAGATTAGATTGGCCACAAAAAGGAGAATAAAAAAAAACTAGGTGAGTCGAGACATACCAACGCCTGACAGAGCGCGCTTCTTTTCCTCCTCATGGAAGGTTTTTAGAGAGGCAGCGATGGCTTCTTCCGTAGTGACACCTGTTAAAAAGGGGAAAAGCATTAGTCAAAGATAATGATAAAAATGCGATGAAATAACAAAGAGTGCAGCTAATGATTACCTGCTCGAGCGAGTTTATCCAACCACGCTTCGAGTCTGGCTGATCGCTCAGAAGCCGCAATGGCGGCCGCCAGATCGGTGTCTGCTGGATCTACCGAGAAGCCCTTATTGCTGTCGTACTCGCTTATACCTTCGGTGAGAGGGGCCTGAGGCTCTAAACCGAGGATAGCATCAAGAGAGAGGAGCGACTTCTTCTTCCTCTTCTGCCCACCAGCCCTGGGTGCACTCGAGATCGACTTGCGCTTTGCAGGCACCTTAGGGCGGCGGGTCCCGATATCCGCGCCCACGCCGGACTCCGACGAAACCACATCTACCGTCTCCACTGGAGCACGGGGCGCTGGTGGCGCATCCACAGTGTTACGGAGCGGCAATCCGTGCGGAGGGATCAACACGCGCGGTGGCACGGTTCCGACATCTTTCAGCGGAGGAATGACCAGAGTCCTTGGCTTCAAAGGAGCTTTGCGATCGCCGCCGGGAGGCGCACCCTTGCGGTCAACCAGCATGCGTTTCTCCATAAGGATAACTGGACCCATTGCATGCGCGTACCAAGCCACGTACGCGTTGAGGACCTTGGGGACGCAGCTCGGCTCGCTGATGAAGAAATAGGAGCCCGTGTTAAGTCGCATGAAATGGTGCATCGCATTCCTTATCCCCTCTCGGCTGGCCACAGGCTCTTCCAAGAACGCTTCCATCGGGATCCCCTGGTGATAGCTCGATTGCTGAGCGAACCGGTGAGGGTTATACCTCATGAAGAGCGCCGTCTCATTCTGCCTAAACACCAAGTAGCCCGGCCGAATGGAGTAGAGGTGGAGGATCTCCCGAGCTTTCAATATGGAAGCCCCGTCCTTAAAATCATCGCGCAGCGGCACTACCGACTTGGTGGTCTCTGAGCCTATGGTTATGACTTTATCCAAAAAAGAAACCTTTGCTCCGACCAGGTGTGGACGGAGGAGCAACCCCCTAGCCTCCCGCGGAGACGCGACCACGATCGAAGCGCCGACCAATCGCATGACTCTTGGGAGTCTGCACTTCTAAAAAAACGGAGGGATCTTATGGGCGCCGAACACCCCGTTCACATGCATTTCCATCCAAAAGGTGAAGTAGTGCATCGGGAAGTTAGCAGGCTGCACCCCAGGCTCATTAGCGTCCGCCGTTACTCTAAGTCCATTATAGAGGTGAGCCAGCCTGGCGATTCCTACTGTCAACTGCAGACCAGCCACCATCCGATGCGGTGGGTAGAAAACAGATGGCCGCATGTGGCGCGGGTGCATGGGGAGCGCAAAGCTGCACAGCCACAATCCCAGGAACCCCAAAAAAAGGTTTCCTCATCCATTCCTGGGACGGCGATTTCCGACAAGGGCATGACGGCGGCGCCGGGGAGAAAAAAGTCCTTTTGGTTATCCTCCGATGTGGGTCGACGGTCCAAGCCGAAGCCAAAAGGGTCATCAAGCTGGGCGACCTTCTCGCTCCGCTCCGATAGGAACTCCGGTCGGATGAAGCGGGCGACAAAATCTGCAAAACTGACTCCTCGGACGCCTGATTCCAGATAGAGCCCTTCATATATATCCAGCACCTTCACCAAGCCCGGAAACTGGTGCTGAATAGCGTTTTCCGGCGTCAGATCAAACACCAGCGGCTTGGTGGCAAAGTCATATTCGTCAGGAGGAAGCAGCTTCTCGTAGTGCTCCCCCCTCATCGGCAGACCCGAGATTTCAGCAAACTCCTCCAAGGAGATAGAAACTTCCTTGTCCGTCGTCAGGAAGGTGTGGGTGGGGATATTCCATTGTTCAATAAAAGCCTTAACCCACCACGTTGGAGGAGAGGGATACTCAAAGAGCGAAACATAGATGGCCGAATACAAACCATTCTTCATCAGATGAGTCCTCTTCGCTGATAAGATGTACCGGGCCCACTGCAAATATCCGACTGGCGGTCGTGGGATCAATCCAATGTTATAGGCCTGTCCCTAAGGGCGTGCTTCACCCTGACAGATTCGCCTCCCCAAAATGTCTATTGCCGGCGGCAGCTGCACGGGAATAGCCCCAATTGCAGGCTGGAGGAGGTCATCCGAATTCCAATTTTTGACCTCCACGGCATACTTCACCGAGGGTTCATCCGTATAGGGGATCGAAAATATGGGCTCGGACGGCGTAGCGAAACCGAAGCTTCGGCGACCCTGGATGATATCGTTATACCACCTACCCCACAGGTGAAGGTTCTTGTGCTCGGGGTCATGATCCTTGATGAGAGTGAGCACCTCTCGGTCCACTGGTGCCTGGGGAAAACCTCCCTCCGAGCGAACAAACGGGAATGATAGGTCAGCAGGCATGTTTCCTGTGGAGGGACAAAAATTAGCCGTCAGTGTTGTAATTCCAACGCTTGACATTTTAAAAAACTTACACCACACTGCAATGCAGTGGGTAGGGGACCAAATGGGGACCCACAAAATCTGGATGACAGTGCATCAGTTAATAAGACAACCCCATCATTGGATGAGACTGTCAATTAATCCCCAAGAGAATATTCTCATTAATAAAAATCCCTAGAGAAAAGGAGAAAATCTCCTCTTTCAGAGCAAAGCTCTGTCACAGAGTGACACTTGTCAAACTCTGGTCTTAAGGGAATACAATTTCTTAAAAGAGCCTAGCTCTGTGATAATGATGAGAAAATCTATTAAAAGAAATTTTTTCTTTAAACTCCTAAACATTAAAAATTTTGGTATCTTAAAGATCCATGAAAACTCTTAGGAGTTCTTCATTTTCAGATCAAAAAGATCTACATTTTGATCCATGAGCAAAGCTCTGTTCATGGGTTAAAACCCATGAAACAAGATCTCTGTAGATCTATAGATTTTTGAGAGCAAGGCTCTGTTGATGAAACCCCAAAGGGGTTTTCTTTAGATCAAAGATCTATGAGAGCAAGGCTCTGTTAATTAAGTTTAATTTAATTTAATTTAAATTTTACCTAAGATGATTCTAAATTTTGAACTCTGAAGTTCTTGGGAAGAAACGAGAGCAAGGGTCTAAAATTCGTAAGCAAGAGCAAGGCTATGAAAATCAAGATTCTTGAAAATGGTAAAACATTTACTAAGGACTAAGGGTCCTATTTATAGGCGCCTGCGCCCCTTCAACTCACCCGTTGATCCAACGGCCAAGATCTTGCCACCGCTGCACTCACGTGTGCGCCACGTGAGTGCAACGGTGGGGGGGGGGGCATTTGTTTCCCCCAATCAGAGCAAAGCTCTGTTTGAATTTCAAAATTCAAAAATTGAAGCAACGCTTCAAATCCCTTACACTGCGCGCAACGCGCCACTTGTCAAAAACTGATACGTCAGCGCAGCGCCCAAGGCAGCGCGCCCAATCAGAGCAGGGCTCTATTTAAAACAAAATTAAAGGAAGCAACACTTCAGTTGCGCAAGCATGTGGCAGAGCGCCACGTGGCAGCGCAGTTGCGCTGCGCGACACGTGGCAGCACAGTTGCGCTTGCGCAGATGCGCTGCGTGTTGTGCAACACGTGTCAAGCGCTGGTGCATCTGCGCCAAACAGAATTAAAATTCCAGTAAGATCTTTCTGTTCTTGTTAAAACAAGAAGATTGTCTTCTGTAAAACAGAAGCCCTTGGATCAAAGATCCAACGGTGGGGAAAATTCCCCAAATCACTCAGATAATGATCTCTTTAACAAATTAATGAGCACTATATAAAGGCCCCTAGACCCCAATTCAAAAAAAAAGAGAACATCAAGAACTTCAAAAACAACAAAACAGAGAGAACTCTGAAGAATTTTGAGAAGAACTCAAGAAGGGAAAAAATGTAAAAACCTTTATAAAAAAAAAGGAGAAGAACTTCTTCTGAATAGATCATTGATCTAAGAACAAGATCAATGATCTTCAATAAAAAATAAATAATAACAGTGCCTTGCACTTTTTTATGAACCGTTGGTTCTGGAATCTTAAAGATTCTCAAGTTATTGAAACAGTGCCTTGCACTTGCAAAAACTGCACTGTTGCGCTCCTGGGTTGGCGCAAGCCACCAGAAAGCGCCACGTGTCAGCTCCAGAACCACTTGCGCTATGCGCTTTTAAGATAGAGCATTGCTCTTCAAAGTTGGCGCAACTCACCAGAGCGCGCCACGTGTCAGTAGCGCAACAGCGCAGCGCACTGCGCTGTTGCGCTTGCGCTCACCAGAGTGTGACACGTGCCACCACGACAAGCGCTTGCGCTCAGTAATTGGAGCAAAGCGTCTGACAAGCCACCGTCAAGTAATTAATGCACTGCATTATTTACAGAAGGGCCAAGCCCAATTAAAAAAGGCCTAACAGGCCTAATAAAATGCAATGCATTATTTTAATAAAAGGAAGAGCCCAAACAGATGCTCTGCATCATTTACAAAGGGACCGAGCCCAAATCAAAAAGGCCTAGCAGGCCAGAATGAAATGCAGTGCATTATCAAACAGGGGCAAAGCCCTAGCACCGGCCTAATAGGCCAAAGATAAATAAAAACGTTGAACATTTTTCAACTGGACTTAGCCCAATCATAGCCGTAAGTCCTCAAATTAAATTGACTGAGAAAGATTGCTCTCTTAAATCAATTTACATCCGGTTCAAGGGTACATCTCTGAACTCCTCTGACTCCTACCGTTGTAATCCTTCAACGACGTCAGAGAGGTGACGGGTCCCAACAACCACAACATTTTTCAATTGGACTTAGCCCAATCATGGCCGTAAGTCCTCAAATTAAATTGACTGAGCAAGATTGCTCTCTTAAATCAATTTACACCCGGTTCAAGGGCACATCTCCGAACTCCTCTGACTCCTATCGTTGTAATCCTTCAACGACGTCAGAGAGGTGATGGGTCCCGACAACCACACATCAATACGGACTGCGGGGTCCCTAAACTCGTGGACCGAAACGTCCTTAAACTAATATTCGTCCCAAAATGGGAATGTTGGACCGAAATGTCCTTAAACTAATGTTCGTCCCCAAATGGGAATGATTGACCACCATGTCCCTAAACTGGAAATCGATCGCAATGTCATTAAACTAAACAATAGAGCCAATTGCTCTCTTGTCGGATCCAAATGATCCCGTTAAGTTGATCTTAGTCTGGAGATTAGGCTAACGTATCCTTAACAAAAGTTTAAGTTGATCTTAGCCTTAAATATGGCTAACGTATCCTTAAACTAAAACACCAAACCCAAATCTAAGTAAATACGGATTTGGACTAATCCACATCTTACGGGCGACGGCATCACTTAGTCTCCGTATACAATCCACAGGCATCCACAAACAAAACAAATACACACGACACGAAGTGAAATTCTGGAGAAGGAGAAAGTGGTTACCGCGATGCGGTAGCGTAATTAACTGCAGGGGCTTGCGCCTGCAGGGAAGAGCGTCCCCACAATCAAAAAACCCCTCAAGCGAGGGGGAATCTGACGAAGTCTGCTACATCGGCCGCATCCGTCTAAACCTCCGATACACGGTGCCATAAATCAACTTGGCATCTTCGGAGAGGTGGACAGATAAAACCAAATAGCATCTGCCCCGAATCTCAGGCAAGAAGTCCATGTCTTGGCCGTCTTTCGGAGGGGAACAGTGACCTTAGCCGGAACGGGAGCTCTACACTCGAAAAGCACCCGTCTCTCCTCTGCAATGACGGGTCTGTCCCGATGGTGATACCAACCCTTGAAGGACCCCACAGGCATCGGAAGATAGTCGGGCTCCGGGATCATGAAGAGGGAGCCAGTGTTTAACTGCATGAAATGATGAATGACATCGCGAGTAACCTCCAGGGAGAGGGCAGGCTTAACTAAAAATACCTTTAGAGGAATGCCCTGGTTGTAGCTTAACTGCTAGGCGAAGCGATGTAGATTATACCGCATGAAGAGAGCAGTGTCATTCTGGCGGAACACCAAATAACCCGGCCTGATCGAGTATAGATACATAATCTCCTTAGGCTTTAAAGCCGGAATCCCACCCTTCGACTAATCAAACAATCACTGATCGGGCCTCGCTGGAGTAGAAAGGACTCGATCGCTGAAAACCATTCCGCCTCCATTTGAGTATGGATTCAGCAGTATGCGGAGAGCCCCTAACTGGGTCGGATCGGGAGCGGAAGCATCAATCAACCTCATGATCTGCGGGAAAGTATATGATTCATAAAAATCTGGTCGCTAGTGTGCAGTAAACGCTCCTAACACATGCATCTCGATCCACGACATGAAATAGTGGAGGGAGAAATTCACGGTATTCGCACCCGGGTTCGAAGTATTAGCAGCAACGCTTAACCCGTGATATAGATGCGACAACCCCGCAACACCAACAGCTAATCGTGCTCCTTCTGCTATGCGATGAGCAGGATAAAAGACCGAGGCTCTCATAAAGCGGTGATGCATCAGCATGGCAAACCAATTGAGCCAAAGACTTATAAAGCCGACGAAGAAAGTTTCTTCGTCCATGCCAGTGGCCGCGATCGCATCAAAATCCACGACCGACGAGTTTGGAATATAAAAGTGCGGCATGTCTTCTTCTTTGACTGGCAGTTTCTTCAATCCGAATCCAAAAGGATCTTCAATTTTCGCGAATTTTAGAGCCTTCTTGGATAAGACATCCTCACAGAGAAAGAAGGCAATGAAAGCGTCAAAAGTGACACCTTGCCCTTCCGATGTCACGAACAGATTTTCAAAAATATCCAGGGCTTAGATTAGACTCGGGAACTTGTGGTGAACGCCATTCTCAGTCGTTAGACCATCAAGCATAGCAGGCGCCGTAGAAAAGATGTACTCAGGAGGCAGTAACTCTTCGTAATGCTCTCCCCTGATCGGCATTCCTGAAATTTCAAGAAACTCCTCCTATGAGATCTAGACTTCGCGATCCCTTAGCAAGAATGTGTTTGTAGGAAGATTCTATTGGTTCAAGAAAGCCTTGACCCACCAGACGTGAGGGGTGTGATAGTAGAATAACGACGCATACACTGCTTGGTACAACCCAATCTTCTGTAGCCGTGTGCGTAGGACAAAGAGAATGTATCGAGCCCAAGAAAGATAGCCTACTGGATGGCGCGGGGTAACGCCTACCTTATACACCTGCTCCCAGGGTCGAGCTTCACCCTGACACATGCGGCGCCCCAAAATATCAATAGCCATCAGGGGCTGGTTGGGAATCCCGGTTGTTGACGGCTCGAGCCGGCCCGTGGGAGTCCAATTAGTCACCTCCAACGCATAAGCAGCCCGTGGGCGTTTCATCAATGATATTGGGCGGATGGGTTCTGTTGGCACTTCACAGGTAAAGCTACGACGACCCCTAATGATGTGGCCGTACCAAACCCCCCATAAGAGAAGACTCGTACGGTCCTTGTTATACGCCCTAATCATCGCCATAACTTCCTCGTCTAATGGCGACTGCGGAAAAGCGGCTTCTGAGCGAGTGTAAGGGAAGTCAAGAAGTGGGGCCATCGTTCTTGAAATAAGTGGGGAAAGAGAAAAAAACCATTTAAAAAAATATATATAATAAAAAAATAATAATAATAAAATAATATAAAATAAAATAAAAAAAACGTGATGTTTGTTTCACGGGACCATTGGCTGCAAAACTAATAGACCCCACAAAATCAATATGGCAGCTCACCAATGACGAGACAAGATAATAATTGTGAGAATAAAAAAGGATTCTCATTAAATAGACACTAGAGTTTAAACAAACTCTGGGCATCCTCAAAGAAAAATGAGGTCGGTGAAAATACCCAACAAGTTCAAATTTGTGGAAATAAGGGTAAAACTCTATATTGAAAATATATTCAAGAACACAAGGGAATACAATTCCCAAAAGGCCTTCTTGATCTTTCAGAACTAAGCCCTGTAATGAGGAATCAAATTCCTTTTAAAACAGTGGAATTAAATTCCAGAAACCCCCCATGATGGGGAAATGAAAAATGGAATTAAAATTCCATAGATCCTCAAAGATCAGAGGAGAAATGCCTGATCTTCGAAGACATTGGGGTTTACTACTAAAAAATTATGCCTTTTTGGATCTCTAAAAGATCGGTTCAAGAAGAGAGCAAAGCTCTTGCGGTGGATTTAAAATCCAGAAAAAATTAGAAAAAGGGGTTTCTTGTTCCTAAGAGATAAATGTAGTTCAAAATCTTTACCCAAAAGAGTTTTTTTTAACAGAGTTTAACTCTGAAATTTCAACGTGAAGAGAACTGAGCTCTGAGAAGAGAATTAAATTCTCAAGAAAAAGACCGGGGTAGAAGACGAAGGAACAATGGCTATCTCAAGGGTTAAGCCCTTATTTATAAGACGTGATGGAGAGCGGTTTATCTTCCCGTTTCTCTAGGCAATCCAACGGCTGTAAAAGTGGATAGCGTTGCACTCATGTGTAAGCCACGTGAGAGCAACGCTGTTGGGCATTTGTTTCCTTATAGAAAAAGAAGAAGAAAAGAAGAAGAAAAGAAGATGAGAGAAAGAAAGGGGGAGGCTTCTCATTAAATAAGCCCCACGTGTTAAACACGTGAGCGCCTATATGCAAAGTATATATGCGCTGCAATTAAACTACAGATAGGTTGAACAAAGCCCCACATGTTAAACACGTGAGCACTTATTTGCAAAGTATATATGCGCTGTAATTAAACTACAGATAGGCTAAACAAAGCCTCATGTGTTAAACACATGAGCGTCTATATGCAAAGCATATAAGCGCTGCAATTAAACTACAGATAGGCTAAACAAAGCCTCACATGTTAAACACGTGAGCGCCTATATGCAAACATATAGGCGCTGCAATTAAACTACAGATAGGCTAAACAAAGCCTCACGTGTTAAACACGTGAGCGCCTATATGCAAAGCATATAGGCGCTGCAATTAAACTACAGATAGGTTAAAACAAAGCCTCACATGCTAAACACGTGATGACACCTCCTTACGTAGAATTAAATTCTACTTAATGAACCGTTAGATCAAGAATCCAACGATGAATAAATATAGAATTAAATTCTATTGGGAAGAATATTTTCTGTTAGACAGAGAGTTAATGGATCAAAGATCCAAAATATTTTCTATATCTTTCTAAACAAAGAAAGATTAAACTCTGTTAAACTAAACACCCTTGGATTAAAAATCCAATGGTGATTAAAATGTCACTACTAGATAGAATTTTATTCTATATATGGGAGAATATCCTCAATCTTGTTAAAAAAAAGAACAATATCTTCTATAAAACAGAAGTCCTTGGATCAAAAATCCGATGGTGGATAAAATTCCCCAAATCAATTCTGAGATCATTTAAATCAATTGAGATCTCTCAATGAAAGATTTTCTCAGAATTAAACAAAGTTCTTTCCACTATATAAAGAACCCGAGACTTCAAGTCTCAAAAAAAAGGAGGAAGAAAAAAAGAGGACGGAGAGTGAATAAAGGAACCACCTCAGAAGCTTTTAAAAAAAGAGAGAAGAAGAAAGAAAAGCTTCAAAAGAAATAGAGAATTTAATTCTCACAGAAGAAAACTTGTTTCATTAAAACTCTAGGTAAAAAGAAAACAAAACTAAGAGATCATCTTGTCTCCCTTTTGCCCTTCTAAGGGTTTAACCCTTCAAGCAAGAACTTAGTTCTTGCTCTGGTTGAGATTTGCAGAAGCAGATCTCCCCACAAGTTGAGAATTTAATTCTTATCGGGAAGATTCTGTAATGCAGATTCAAATCATAGGGGAAAGAATTGAATTCAAAGAATTTGATACTTACAAAACACATGGAAATTTAGTTCCTCTAAAAACTAGGGTTTAACCCTATAAAAAGAATTTAATTCTTACAAAATAAGAGACATGAGATCCTTTAAATCCTAGGGCATTAATAATGAGATCAAAATCTCTAAACACTCAGAAGGAAAGACTGATGATTCATTAGTGTTTAAACACTATAACGAGGACCGCACGTGTTTCCCACGCAAGCGCTTAAAAGAAGAACAAGAAGTGCCTCCTAGGACAGTCACGTGTTTTGCACGCGATCTCCAATCAAGTGCTTAGCACTTATATAAAAAAGGAGGGGATAAAACCCAAAATGCAGTACCCAATTTTGGGACGCCTAACGTGTTCACACATGAGCACCACAAGAACCAAGTTCTTAGCACTTATATGCAAAAAAGGGAATAAAACCCTAAGAACAGCGCCCGCTTTGGGACGCCTCACGTGATTCACACGTGAGCGCCTCCAAAGTTCAGTGTTTAACACTGGTCCAACGCCTCGCACGGGATACACAAGAGTACTACATTTACCAGTGTTAGCATTACAGGGGTAAATATGAAGACCCAAACCTAGTCACAAATTGGCTAAGTCTTCCCGAGGTCAAAACTTCTTTGATTTCCAAATCGACCGAGCCTCTGTGCTCATGTTTTTCCCGAACTAATCTTAGTCCCAAATATGACTATTGATATTTCAACTGATGATATCCAAAACGATACTCATCCCACATCCTCCAGAGGAAATCTTAGTTTACCAATAACTTCTTTTTCCCTCAAATATGGGAATTGGTTCAAGGGTACATCTTTTCACACCTCTGATCCACGTCGTTGTAATTCCTCAATGTCTTCAGAGAGGTGGCAGGTCCCAACAACCAACAGCTTTTTGGTGCAATGATGTATACACCTCAAATCAGACCGCACCCCAAACTGGATGCATCCCATATCATCGTTGTTCATCCCGTCACGTAACATATACACGTGCGCGCAAGATGATCAACGGACCGAAACATTTTTAAACTAACAACGGACCGTAACGTTCTTAAAATAAAATCTCACCTCCAATATGGTGATAAATGGACCGAGACGTCGTTAAACTAAAATCTTACCTCCAAAATGGTGATCAACGGATCGAGACATCCTTAAACTAAAACCTCACATCCAAAATGGTCCTCAAACTAGAACCGCGCCCCCAAAATGGCGATAAAGGACCGAAATGTCCCTAAACTAAGACAACAGAGCCCAAACGCTCTCTTGTTGGATCTGAAACAAAAGTGATCCTAAAACCTTGTTTAGTAGATCTTAGTCTCAATTTACCAGCATAACCCAGCTGTAAACCTAAAAATTTCAACAAATAAACTAACTTAACCCTAACCCCAAAATTAACCTCAACCCTAACCCCAAAATTAACCATAACACTAACCCCAAATTTACCATAACCCCAAAATTATCTAACCCTAACCCCAAAATTATTAACCCTAACCCTAACCCCAACCCCAACCCCAACCCCAAAATTTGCCCTAACACTAACCCTAACCCTGAACCTAAAATTAACCCTAACCCTAAAATTAGTCTTAGCACTAACCCAAAATTTACTTAAATTTAAAAAAAAATTCAAACCACCTAAATAGATTAATAAACCAACTCACCAATTGGTATCGGAGGCGGAGGCCGGATCCGGAGGGATCGAATTTCGTAGCAAGAGCCGGAGGGATCGGAGGGGTTCAGAGCCGGGGGGAACCGGCCAGGAGGCGGCTTGTAGCGGTGGAGGCGGGCGGCGGTGGGTGGAGTCTCAGGGAGAGGTTTAGATCGGGTGGAGGAGGAAGGGAAAAGGGAAGGAGGCGGGTGGAGGGCTAAGATCGAAGGCCGACGGAGTATTTTTGGGCAGCCGAAAAACTTTTTTTGGTGGCCGACGGTTGGAGGGATAGAGTAGGAGGGGAGAGGGGAATTTTTAAGAGAGAGCTAAAAAATTGGGGGAAAAGAATTTACTAAGGAGAAAAAAAGGAGGGGAGCTCACGGGAAATTGTTGACTTCGATCAACAAATTTTTTTGATTAGAATTAGCTGTTGAAATAACTGTTGACCGAAGTCAACAAAAAATCATTTTTTTTCGACGGGATGCGATTTAGTTCGACGGAAATATTCCCTCGAAATTAACCTCAATAAATTCGCGGTCGAAGTTGGGCCCATTTTCCTGCAGCTTAAAACAAAAAAAAAGTCAAAAAATGGCATACATATACAAACTGAGGGAGTGATAAATAAGAATTTGACCATGGTTAAGATAAAGAGTGGATGTGTAAAAATTTATTTTGTTCTTCGGTTGGAGATTATTTAGGACATTTTATTATGCATGTTGGGACAAAAAGATATATAGTAGAAAACTAAAATTAACCTTTTGTAATTAAAAACTAATTTTTATTATGTCCCACTTTAATAGCATTTAGGAAAATTATATATACTCTTGACATATTAGAGTCGGACCATGCATGCATCAGAGTTTGAAGTTATGACAAAGATTATAACAAAAATTTATTATTTTTCATTTGTAAATACCTTTCGGAAAATTGTGTACGCTTCATAGACTTATATCTTGGATTCTTGCATTATGATGTTCTTTGTCTTAATATCCAGCGTAGGAGCATGTCTGGAATCGATCTAATACCGAATGGATTCAATTTTTTATTTAGCTTGTATCCGTGTTATAAGAAAAAACTTTTGATATGTATTATGGTTATTTTTAAAAATAGCATGTTATATCATATTAAGCGCATACTAAGAAGGAACAATACACTCCAAAAATCACTACTACAAGTAATCCTTGGAAGAATGGTTTAAGCTGTTCTTCCAAGCAGAAGCTGCAGAGGCCCGAATTTTGAGAACCGTTCTATATATCACGGTTCTCTAAAAATCGAGAACCGTTAAAACCGTTCTCCCAACTAGCTTACTACGCATGGTAATTTCTAATATCTATGGATTCTCTTTCCGTTTGGGAAAACAACTTTGTAGATTAGCCCGTATTCGGGGTTTTCTCTTGCTACCAGTGTAAAAAAATATATAAAACCACAAAATCATCTATGAATATTTAGCAGTTTTTATAAGATGCAAACACCATTTTATAAATTAATTACTAATTCAGGTATACCTGAAGTAGAACCAGACACATCATTATCTGATATGGAATTTAATCATTATCTGATATGGAATTTAATCCGTGTGTACTCCCGTCAGCCTCCGATGCGCTAAATCGATGTGCTGTATCACGCCCTACAAAAAATGAAATATTAGCCCATATAATAAATAGATGCATTGTAAATGAATATAATTGTTAAAAATTGCAATACAATATATGCATGTGCATTAAAATTTAAAGTAGTAAGCTAAAATAAGTATATACCAAATTCAGGAGACCCGACTGCTTCGTCCTGAGTTATCATGTCCAAGTCTGTGGTGTACATCTGCAGGAGATGAGAGGGGCCCTCATCAACATTACGGGCCTCATCGACATTACTATGGGATGTGTCATCCCCTAAATGTATACCCCTATCTTTCTTCTTCCTAGGTTTTCTCATATTTCGGGGAGGAAGTTTCTTTAGCATCGCGACTTAAGAGATTTAAAATGTCCGAACTATATTTTATGACTCGTTAGAATAATCTAATAATTATATTAATTTTTTCCTTTCAATTTTAAAGTATTATTCTGCAAGTTTGACTTCAAATGTTCCCTAAGCTCAGCCAAATGGTAAAATGTAAACCACTTTGAGGGTTTGATGTATATATATATATATATATATATATATATATATATAAATATGTTTACATTAATATCCTCACTCCAATTGTTCTACACAAAGCCTGAAAATCTTAGTTTATCAAAGGTCAATAGAAATTGTGTATTATGAGCAGGCCAGTATGTGAAATAATTCTAACATATCCAAAGCAAGCACAGAAGAATTATTGGCCACCAATGAGTCATGTTGATTTTTTGTTCTTAATAATGGTAGGGAAAATGCATATTATAGAAGTAGACATTCATGTCATAATTCAGGAATGAGGGACCAAGCCAATGTAATTCTGAAAATTCCAAAATCATATTCAAGTCTGATGATTTTAGGATAGAATAGGTTACCGTGAACGAGCGAAATATGAAAGTCTAGCTTGCATGACGAGATGGTATGTCATATGTGTAATAATATGCTATTTACTTGTAACAATTTAGGGTATGCATATTTAGATTGTCTTGCTACAACCTCCCGAAGTTGACCTCTAACGATCCGAGATCTTTTTTTAATTATCAAGGTTTGCAACTACTTGCATGTTTAAGCCACATTTAAATATTGTTGTGTTTGAGACTCCATAGAGAAGTTAATCCTACTTGTTGCTTACTCATGATTCATTTATCCTGATTGGAATTTGATGATGCTCTATATTGGCGATCTTCCAGATCAAGACACGTGGCAGATGACGTGTCCCAGAACTCAGAAGAAAGGACACGCAGGGGCCGACCAGGCCACCCCTGTACCCGAATTGCAAGCACAAGCTGGCTCACCTCAGAGCCCCCTGCAAATTGGCCTCCTCGGCCTCTCAGCTCGCCCCCGAGCTACTACAGGACCAAGATACCTCGGTCCTCCCGCTCGTTCCAGAGCTCTCCCGCCGAGGCCATCTTCCTCGGTCCCTTCGACCGACCATCTCCGCCGCTCATGGGCGTAACCGCCGCTCCGCAAATCTCGCCATGCACGGATCCTCCGCCGGCAACATCCCACATTCCACGCCATCACGATCCCTATTAACGTGCGATTTGCTTATTACGCGGGCGTGACGTCGGGAGCGTAACCGCCGGCGAGATTTTCGCGCCTGCTACTGCGTGCCGCCGCCGCTATATAAACCTCCATCATAGAGGGGTCAAGTAAGCTTTTTTCACCCCACTTAGCCGTTACTCTGCTCGGATCTTGCGCTAACTTGATCGTCGGAGGGTTCTCGGTGGTACCAAACCACCCTGAGACTTCCTTGCAGGTACTCGGTGCAAACTCCTCAAACCACCAATCTCCTCAAAACCCATTAAGACCCACACGTAACAGGAGATCACCTCCAAAATCCACCGGAAGATCGACGGAAGACAACATCTGACGGAGACCCGAAAAGGACCTCCATCAGTTGGCGCCGTCTGTGGGAACTAAACACCACAAAAAAACAAAGTTGGCCTTCCGATCTCCATCCACATGGCAAGCGATCGCCCTGAAGATCTAGGTACCAGCCGCCGCCTCCCCCAAAACGGAGGCACAGATGAACCTCCTCCGGCGACCGTCATCAACGCCCTCGCCGGCCGAATAGACCGACTACAGTCCATCGTGGAGGCGCTCATCCGCATCTAAACGGCCGGGCCAGGGCCCCAGATCGCCGATCCTCCACCTCTAGAAGACTCTGCCCTCGTCGGCACGGCTGACCACCGGCAGGCTACGTCCCATGGCCACAGATCTCATGGGCCGATACTCTCTGCGGCCCGCTGGGCGCCCCACAGCTCCACACCGAGATCCGCCGCCAGAGTGCCTCGCATCGAGCCTCCTTGCGACCCCCACCGCCGTGAGGAGATGTCGGTCACCTCGCCCGTTTCCAGGCATGACCGACACCCCCTCCCTCGACGGGGTCACACAGAAGGGGCTCGCCACGGCGGCTTGAGGGCCACCTCGCCCGGAGATCTGAGGAACCTCATCAAGAGGAACCGGGGCAGCGCTCAGACGCAGATCTCCCACAGCAGAGGCCAAGGATCACAAGGCGCCAAATCCTCGGGGTACCACGGCCGACTCGACGCCCTCGAGACGAAGATCGAGGGTTTACGCCGAGAAGGTCACCTCTCGGGCGACGGGGCTAAGTACGCCACCGACTCGCTCACCAAGCCATTTACCGAGGGACTGCTCGCTGTTCACGTCTCTTCGCGCAACAAGCCCCCGAAGGTCTCTCTGTTCGACAGGAAAACCGACTCGAAAGACCATTTGGATGCTTTCACTGCGGGGATGAGCTTCTAGGACCATTCTGACGCTGCTCACTGCAGAGCCTTCCCAGCCATCCTCATCCGCTCTGGTCGGGATTGGTTTCGAGGACTCGAGCCTCGCTCAATATCGACCTTTGACGAGCTGGATACTCAGTTCCTCGGCCACTTCGTTGGGAACCGTCGGCAAAAGCGCATGGTTGACTACCTCTCCACAATTAAGAGCGGGGATAAGGAGACGTTCAAAGCTTACGTCACCCGCTTCTACAACGCCCTCCTCGAAGTCCCCGAGCACCGGGACGAGACCGTCATCATGGTGCTCAGATCTGGTCTTAGGCACAAGGAGTGGTTGCGCTCCTTCGCATTGGCGCAGCCTAAAACCTTGGTCGAGGTCAAGACGTGGACCGAGCGCGATGTCCAGCTGGAGTCCGAGGTGAACGCGAACCTCCTTCGAGCAGAACGGTCCGACCTGAAGAAGAGGGGCTCGTGAAGAGAGGCTGGAGCGTCAGCAGCCCTACCATCCGAAGTTCCAGGAGTACACCCCGCTCAACGTCTCCCTCGCAGTGTTACTAGAGGAGGCCCAGGGCGAGGGGTTCTTCAAGTTCCCTCCAATCCCGCGTCAGGCCTCGAAGAGAACCCGGGGCCCCTACCGAGCCTTCTACCGGATGCTGGGACACGCCACGGAGGATTGTAAGCAACTCCGGGACTACATCGAGGAGCTTATCCGATCAGGGCACCTCGCCGCCTACTTAAGGGACAAGCGGCAGGCCGACCGCGAGCAGGAGCAGCGTCCCCCTCCCACCGAGCTGACCATCGGCCAGATCATGCTCGTTTCGGTAGATGACCAGTACGGCGCCTAGGGAGCCCCGTACCCGGCGCCGAACACGGAGAACAACAAGCCTCCGAGGAGCTCGGGCCACGCTAATAAGGTCATCTATTAGCATGTACTTTTTTTAAGGGCAATGTAAACTCTTCCTTGGGTCTGCTGTTAATTTGATAACAGATCAATGGAACGTTGCGAAAGAAGGAAATGCCTTATTTATTCAAAAAGGTATTATGGGCTCCTCAGCTATACATACAAAAGGAAAAAGAAAATTACAGCAGCGGGGAAAGGGGTGCAAAGAGCACTGCTCATGGTACTCAGTAAAGATCTCTGCCAGCCGAGACCTCGCGAGATCCAGCCTCTGCCCTCGATTCCCCCCGCGCGCGTTGACCTCGAGCCTCATTTCGTAGCACTCACGGACGAGTGCCACCGAGCGTGCCAACCGAATCGTGGAGATCAGGCCGAAGCGCCTCAGAGAACGCAGCTTTCCTACGGCCTCGTCGTAGAGCTGCTCGGACAAGAGGCTGCAAAGCCCCGGGACGCCTTTCTGATGGAGTACATCAGCAGCTGCAGCAGGGGGGAGCGCCGGGGGAGCAGCCGGCCGAAGTGGTCTTCGATGCTCCCATAGACCAACTGCACCGTGTCCTCGGTGCAGTTCTGGTCGTAGAGGTATACGTCTTCGAAGTGGATGATGTCGGGGATGGTAAAGGGGAATTCTTCTATTCTCAACGATTTGTTTGTGAGGAAAAGAAGGACCGGCGCAATTTCAGCTTTATATAGCCTACTACGCCCCAACGGAACTCAACAGTCGCCCGTTTTCTCCCAAAAAGTCGCTGCCACACGGCGATTATTGAGCCTTCTCTGGAGGAATCGAAACGACGCGACTCTGGTGCTTCGCCTCCCCACACATTCAATGCGCATGCTACGCGCACGTTCGCCGCGACTGTTCCTGTTCCCCATACCTGCAACTGGATGGTCGGGCGAAATCTCATGAAGAATCGGCCAAGCATCTACCATGCTCGGCTATCCCTGGCCGGTAGTTTCCCTACACGCAACGCCGGGGATCAAAGCCCTGGCCAAGAGGCAACCGCGCAGCTTCACAGCCCGGCTATCCTTAGCAGGCCTCGTACGGCCCCTCCAACGCTAAGGATCAAAGTCCTCCTTAGAGGCAGCCGAGCAGCTACCCTGCTCGGCTATCCCTGGCCGGTGGCTTCCCCACTCACAACGCCAGGGATCAAAGCCCTCGCCAAGAGGCAACCGTGCAGCTTCACTGCTCGGTTATCCTTAGCAGGCCTCCTACGGCCCCTCCAACGCTAAGGATCAAAGCCCTCCTTAGAGCCAGCTCAGCAGCTACCCTGCTCGGCTATCCCTGGCCGGTAGCTTCCCTACACGTAACGCCAGGGATCAAAAGCCCTCCTAGAGGCAGTCGAGCCCGACCCTCGCTCGGCTATCCTTCAGGACAAAAGCCCTCGCCAAGAAGCACCGGGCTATAACCTGCCCGGCCAAGGGTCCTTGGTAGGCTTCTTACAGCCCCTCCCGCGCTAAGGACCAAAGTCCTCCTTTGAGGCAGTCGAGCCCGACCCTTGCTCGGCTATCTCCGGCTGGTAGCTTCCTACCACAACCGACAGGGATCAAAGTCCTTGCCAAGAGGCACTGGGCAGTAACCTTGCTCGGTCCCCGTTCTGAAGGATCAAAGCACTCACAAGAGGCAACCGAGTGGCTACCCTGCTCGGTCATCTTCTGCTGGTAGCTCCCCGTGTAGGGTTACTAGGCACACTGAAGAGGTTCCACAAGGCATTAACTATGCCAAATTCAAATTTTCCGGTGCCGAGAAACCCTAAACTAGATCGTTAACTGGAGATTAGGCGAAAAGAAAAGCTAGCAAACAACTTTGCTACTAAGTGAAAGGGATTACAATCTTTGTAGATCCGGTTCTCTACTTCTTTAGCTCCGTGTTGACGTCCCTCCGCTGCGATCATCGGGATCCCGGACTCTAGCGATGGTTTCGTCGAAGAAATGATCGAGCTAGGTCATTGACTTCGAGGCCGAAGATGATCTACGTCGGGGAGACTCAAACTCAAGCTATTCCTTCACTTGGTCAAAAACTTTGTGAAGAGAACACCCTATACTACATGGCAAGTAGTAGAGTATGAAGAAATAGGAAGTGGGTTCACTTTAGAATTGGATTTCTCACTCTTTTTCTCATGGCACCATTGGAGGTAGCAAGCTTTCTTGAAGCTTGATGAAGATGAAGAAGAAGAAAGAATCATATGAATATCTTATCCAAATGAAACCTATCCAATAAATAATGGCACCATGGTTGAGTTAAGCTCTCATGCTTAACTCATGTAGAGAATTAACCAAAGCATTAGGTTAAGGGTTGGGTTAACTAATATCTTGAACAAATGACAAAAGAGTTGACTTTGTCAATGTTTATCAAGCTTCATGAAGCTTGATAATTTTGACCAAAGTCACACTCTTTTGTTATATGCTAGGAAAATAGTAAACCCTAATTTTAACCTTGAGTTGGTTCAAGTCTCATACACACAACTTGTTTGTATCATCAAGCATGATACAAACATGTACACTTGCATATATCACATATAAACAATGTGCACAATCAAGTGAGAAAATCAATCTTAAATGAACCAATACTAGTTAATGTAAAGTAATATATCAAATATATAATTATACATTAAATCATTATATCAACACTGTAGGGTGTTTTTCGTCACCCCATTGAGATGGGAATACACGCGCGCTGGTCAGGCGCATTACAGATTCCCCCGGCCTAGGATAGGCCGGGGTTTAATGATTGTGGGGATCCGAATCTCCGACAGCCGCGGACTAAGCTGCCGTTAATTACCCCTCGCATTTGGAGCGAAGGAACCTCCGATCGACGGGTTAAACTGGTCATGCGAACTCAATATGCAGTGTGTTGGTGTGTGTATTATTTTCTTTGTTTTATTCCACTTGTAAAAAGAGATATATAAATATATATATATATATTTTCTATATATGAAAACGAAAATAAATAAGTAAATAAATATTTGGAGATTTTTTTTTTTAAATATTTTTTTTATTTTAAAATATTATTTATAATTTATTTTTATTTATTTAATATTTTTTTAAATAAAAAAAGGGATTAAATAAAGAAAAGAAGAGAAGAAAATAATTATGATTTTATTTTAATTTTTCAAAATATTATTTATAATTTATTTTTATTTATTTAATATTTATTTATTTTTATTTTAAATAAAAAAAGGAGGAAGAAAGAAGAAAAGAGAATTTTATTTTTATTTTATTATATATATATATATATATTTTTTAAAATGGGGGTCACATGCTAACATGTGACCCCTCATGTGAGGGGGTCACATGTTAAACATGTGACCCGGCCACATGCTAACATGTGACCCCTCATGTGAGGGGGTCACATGCTATGCATGTGACCCGGTCTGGTCACATGCTAAGCATGTGACCGCAACAATTATTATTTTTTTTTTTTTGAAACGTGGAGTTCAACTCCAAAATAATTTTATATGGCTAAAAAAATGTAATGTGGAGTTAAACTCCCAAAAAAAAGGTATTTTTTTGTGGAGTTAAACTCCAAAAGAATTTCTGTAGTGGAGTTAAACTCCAAAAGAATTTTATTTGTGGAGTTGAACTCCAAAAGATTTTATTTGTGGAGTTGAACTCCAAAGATTTTTACTGTGGAGTTAAACTCCAAAAGAATTTTTGTAGTGGAGTTGAACTCCAAAATAATTTTCCTGATGGTGGAGTTGAACTCCAAAAGAATTTTATTTGTGGAGTTAAACTCCAAAAGATTTTCTCCTTTCTCCTTTGAGAAAAAACCCAAAATGGGTTCTCTTGAAACTCCAAGATCTAGATCTTGGATGATAAAAAAAGAGACCCTTTTTCTTCTCTTGATGGAGTTTTTGGAGATGGGTTTGTGGTAAAACTTTATTTAGTTTTTAAAAAAAGGAGAGCTAAGCTCTTGATTTATTTTGAAAATAAAAAGGAAGAGGAAAAACTTGAAAAGGAGAGAGTGGAGGAACAAACCCTAGTTTTTGAGGGAATGAAAAAAGTGTTCTTCTATTCATCATCATGTTGCCTTATATAGGCTTACATATTTACATATAGCCCCTTGGGCTTCATAAAATGGCATTTTGCCCATCCCATGGCTTATGTGCCATTTCATTTTTTGCACATAAGCCATGGGCTTACAACATATTGGCTTTATGCCCATTTTGCATACATTCATGTATAAAAAATTACATAAAAATTATTTATTACATGATTTCATTTTCGGCATGGGGAGGGTCGGCCGCTTCATGTTTCGGACTCGACCTGGGCATGGGCCCACTTGACCTGGCCTTGGGCCCACTTGGCTTGGGGTTGACCTTGACTTTGACTCGGTCAACCGGGGTGTAAATTTTTACCCCAACAAAATGCCCCCCATCAATAAATGCACACCGCACATTTGAGTTGTGTGCATGAAATTGATGGATCTTGAAGCTGAACTTCGAGGTGGAACATCATTCCAGAGGCGAAGCATCAACCCGGGGAGCATGATTCCCGGGGATCGGAGCATCATTCCGAAGGACGGAGCATGATTCCAGGGTTCGGGGCATCATTCCGAAGGGCGGAGTATGATTCCAGAGTTCTGAGCATCTTTCCGAAGAGCGGAGCATGATTCCAGGATTCGGAGCATCATTCCGAAGGGCGGAGCATGATTCCAGAGTTCGGAGCATCTTTCTGAAGAGCGGAGCATAATTCCAGGGATCGGAGCATCGTTCCGATGGGCGGAGCATGATTCCAGGGATCGGAGCATCGTTCCGATGGGCGGAGCATCATTCCAGGGGATCGGAGCATCATTTCGATGGGCGGAGCATCATTCCAGGGTGCGGAGCATCTTTCCGAAGGGCGGAGCATGATTCCAGGGTTCGGAGCATCTTTCCGAAGAGCGGAGCATCATTCCAGGGGATCGGAGCATCATTCCGAAGGGCGGAGCATGATTCCAGGATTCGGAGCATCATTCCGAAGATCGGAGCATGGTTCCAGGGATCGGAGCATCATTCCGATGGGCGGAGCATGGTTCCAGGGGATCGGAGCATCATTCCGAAGGGCGGAGTATGATTCCAGAGATCGGAGCATCTTTCCGAAGAACGGAGCATAATTCCAGGGATCGGAGCATCGTTCCGAAGGGCGGAGCATGATTCCAGAGTTCGGAGCATCTTTCCGATGATCGAAGCATGATTCCAGGATTCGGAGCATCATTCCGAAGAGCGGAGCATGATTCCAGAGTTCGGAGCATCTTTCCGAAGAGCGGAGCATAATTCCAGGGATCGGAGCATCGTTCCGATGGACGGAGCATCATTCCGGGGATCGGAGCATCATTCCGATGGGCGGAGCATCATTCCGGGGAGCATGATTCCCGGGGATCGGAGCATCATTCCGATGAGCGGCAGACATTCTGACCGAAGCATGATTTCGATGCAGAGGTAGATTCCTAGGCGAAGTATAATTCCGAAAAGGGAGGCAAATATTCCGAGGCGAAGCATTGATTTCAACACGGGATACATTCTGAGACGGAGCATGATTCCGGCGCAGAGCTTGTTGGCTGACTTGATTCCGGGACGAAGCATAATTTCGACAGGGAAGGCAGGTACACCGAGGCGAAGTATCATTTCGACACGGGGTGAATTCTGAGACGAAGTATAATTCCGACGCAGAGCTTGCTGGTTGACTTGATTCCGAGGCGGAGCATAATTCCGACGAGGAGGTCGTTGGTTGATTCCGAGCCGAAACATAATTCCGACAGGGAAGGCAGATACACCGAGGCGAACCATCATTTCGACACGGGGTGCACATTCTGAGACGAAGCATGATTCCGACGCAGAGCTTGCTGGTTGACTTGATTCCGAGGTGGAGCATAATTCCGACGAGGAGGTCGTTATCCCGAGGCGAGGCATGATTTCGACACGGGGTACACTCTGGGACGGAGCATGATTCCGCTGTAGAGGTTGTTGGTTTGATTTGATTTGGGTTGACATCAGCATCGCTACACTGGAATATGGTATCAGGAGCGAATCATCATTTGTCATGGGAGGATTTAGGATTTTTGGTTTTGGTCGGCATCTGCATTGCTGCACTGGAATAATGCCAGGAGCAACTCATCATGTGCCCCGGGAGGATTTGGGAATTTTTTTGTTTTGGCATCTGCATTGCTGCACTGGAATAATGCCAGGAGCAACTCATCATGTGCCCCGGGAGGATTTGGGAATTTTTTTTGTTTTGGCATCTGCATTGCTGCACTGGAATAATGCCAGGAGCAACTCATCATTTGCCTGAGAGGATTTGGGAATTGGTTTTTGTTTGGCATCAGCATTGCTGCACTGGAATGATGCCAGGAGCAACTCATCATTTGCCCCGGGAGGACTTGGGAGAGATTGGGATTGTTTTACGCCCGTGGATTGTATACGGTTTTGCAGGATGTATGATCCAGACCGTAGGGCCAGAAACATTTCAGGACTTTGTTGGCGTCTGCATCGCTGCACTGGAATATGGTACCAGGAGCGACTCATCATTCGCCGTTGGTATGAGATTTGGAATTTGGTTGGCGTCTGCATCGCTACACTGGAATATGGTACCAGGAGCGACTCATCATTCGCCGCTTGGGGATTGGGGAGCGATGGCTTAGGAGACAGGTTTGGATCCCTATCACCTAAGACTTTTCAATTTTATGGGCCGTGAGGGTCCCATAAAAGCATTTTCTCCCTACGAGTCGTAAGGATCCCGCAGGTGTATTTTCTCCTTAAGTGTCGTGAGGACTCCTAAGTGTGTTTTTCCTTGGTGAGTCGTAAGGATCTCACGAAGGTTTGTTCTCCTCATGCATCGTGAGGACACATGAGTGGGTCTTTCCAATGAAGCATAATTCCAAAGGCGGAGACCAGCCGCGTAACTGGTGGTTGTGGTGGGGCATGGGTATACTGAGAATTATTTGAGCCCGTGGATTGTATACGGTAGTCAATTTGGGGACTGGCCGTAGGGCTGAAAGAATTTTGGGAAATTGGATTTTTGTTTGGCGTCTGCATCGCTGCACTGGAATATGGTACCAGGAGCGACTCATCATTCGCCGCTTTTTTTTTGTTTTTGCTGTTTTTTTTTGCCGCGATTGCTCTATCATTTCAGCTTTTCTTATCGCGAAGGTCGCGATTGCCCTATCATTTCGGCTATTTATTCGCGGTTGCCCCATCATTTCGGCTTTATTTTCGTTTTCATTTTTACTCGCTGATTTTTATTGCGAGTTGCCCCATCATTTCGGCTTTTCTTTATTTTTCTTTTATTTACACATTTTTTTTATTTACATTTTTTTTTACATTCCCAGTTTAATGACTTAGAGGTCGACTGTGTTCAGAGAAAGACAGATGTCTGAGAGAATTAGTTTCACGAAGAACTTCGGTCTCCGTTTGTATGAAATTGGCGGTCGCATCCTGACTGTTTACTAACACGCCTTTGGACAGTTCTATCTCTCCTGCCTTGTATTGCTTTTCGACCCAATCTTTGAAGACGAAGCAGTCCTCAATGGCATGACCTATCACTCTGTGATAGGGGCAGCATTTGGGGTCGTCGGTCCTATTCGCTTCCTGCGGTCTTTTTGACTCGGGCAGTTGTAGACCGTTCTTCAGGGCGTCTTTGAATATTTTACGGATTTTGTCCCTTCTGAAGGAATAGACCTCATCCAGCTTCTCTTTCAGTGGAGATTCTCCCCCCTCTCCGAACATTGGCTTTCGAGGCTGGTTGGCGCTAGGCCCACTCATCCCTTGCTTATTTCGGTTAGCCGAAGCATTGAAAGATTCAGAATCGTCGGGATCTCCGCCTTTGCGATTATCGTCCTTTCGGTTTCTCCAGGACCTATTGTTATTTTGGGAATCCGAGGAGGACTCCTGCTTTGAGCGCTCCAGCATCTGAACTTTTCTGGTCAGTTCTTGGAATGTTTTGAGACCCGCGGTGCATAGAAACGGGGCCATCCAATTGTTGAGATTTCCGACAAGGAGACTGACAGATTGGTCCTGCTCTATCGGTGGTTCACATTTGACGGAGAGATTGCGCCATCGGGTTATAAAATCCGTGCTGCTTTCATTGTTCTTGGGCTTGGTCCTTACGAGCTCGGCAATGGTGATCTTATCGCTGACGCTCATGAACCTTTGTCGAAACAAAGATTCCATTTGGACGAAAGTAGTAACGGAGCCATCCGGTATGCTCGCGTACCAGTCGAAAGCAACATCGGTCAAGCTATTAACGAACTGGCGGAGGAGAAGCGCATCGTTGCCCCCAGTATTCCCGCATGAGGCTTTGAAGTGGGCGATGTGCTGATTCGCGTTTCCCGTCCCATCGAATCTTCCGAATTTGGGGATGACATAGCCGCTAGGGAATTCCACCAGATCATACTGAGCAGGATATGGTCTCCCACTACTGCTGATATCTTTTTGCGCTTCGGCTTCGACCACCAATGTTTTGACTTTGCTGGCAACCAAATCCATAATTTGATCTTGAGTTAGCGGGCTACTGTCATCGGCAGCCAAGACATTTCCCGAGATAGGATGCAACTGATTTTCATGCGGTCCGCCCACTTTTGGATTTGAGGGAACGGGCGTCGGCTGTTTCGAGACACCGTTTCCTGGTTCATGAGAGCCCTGCGCTTGATTGGGCGGCTGAGAGGCAAGTCGGGCCGTGAGCTGCATCACGACATTCGTCAAGTCATAGATTTTGGAGTAGAGTTTGGCCATCTCCTTGTCTTTGTTTCTGAGCTGCTTTCGGAGCTCTTGAAGCAGCTCTTGCTCCGCGGTCCTGGGGCGGAAAGTCGGCTCTTCTTCGCTTTCCGAGCCCGACTCCTCATGGACCGAAGGGTCTTTCTGCCTATCATCCTCATCAAGAGGGTTTTCATCACCCAGCAGAGGCGGCTGTTCTTGGGAAGCGGCCACCACATTCAAGCCAGATTGGGTTTGAGATGTGGTAGCCCCGTCCTTGCTCTTGCTGCGCGTGCCTACCGTGTAGACAGTGTGGACCACATACCCAGCCATTTCCTCATCTTCGGCGGGGTAACCCTGTTCTTCGAACCTCATGAGGTTCAGCCTGGCAGGAGCCCTAGCCCTTTTGTTGGCTCTATATCTGAGCCTTTTCTCCCTCAGCTTCTTGATTTTGAAGGCTTGGCGGGCATCTGCTACCCGGGAAGCCATTGTGAGTTGATCAGAGGGGAGCTTAGAGAAGACACCCAATCGAGCAGTGGTCAAGGGCACCGCTGGAGCATGCTCGGGACGCATTGTAGCTTTGTTGGTGTCGATGGCCTTGCCCCCAGCTGGGGCCATGGAGAGTCGTTCGGAAACGGACTTGCGCTTGGGCTGAGGTGCCCTCGCGACCACCACATTTGGCCTTTTGCCTTTCGGGACTGGTTTGTCTGCCACCGGGGCTTGAGGAGCTGAGATGGTGCCAACAGGCATGAACATAATAGAGCCGAATGGTAGCAGCGGCTCCTCACATTGTCGCCCGAGACTGGCCGGAAGGACCGTCCTGGAGTCTATCTTCATCGTGTAGGAGACAGGAGCTGAGTTCATCATCGAAGACATCGTCGAAAGGTGATTGCTTGAAAATCTGCATGAAAGAGCATTATTTTAGTATAAATATAGGTATGTATATTGATTTAGTTCGCATGAACGTTTAATCCGAAATATGGGAGGAGAGATGGTCCCACCGGGCGTGCCAGAACCTGTAGGGTGTTTTTCGTCACCCCATTGAGATGGGAATACGCGTGCGCTGGTCAGGCGCATTACAGATTCCCCCGGCCTAGGATATGCCGGGGTTTAATGATTGTGGGGATCCGAATCTCCGGCAGCCGCGGACTAAGCTGCCGTTAATTACCCCTCGCATTTGGAGCGAAGGAACCTCCGATCGACGGGTTAAACTGGTCATGCGAACTCAATATGCAGTGTGTTGGTGTGTGTATTTTTTTCTTTGTTTTATTCCACTTGTAAAAAGAGATATATAAATATATATATATATTTTCTATATATGAAAACGAAAATAAATAAGTAAATAAATATTTGGAGATTTTTTTTTTATTTTTAAAATATTTTTTTTATTTTAAAATATTATTTATAATTTATTTTTATTTATTTAATATTTTTTTTAAATAAAAAAAGGGATTAAATAAAGAAAAGAAGAGAAGAAAATAATTATGATTTTATTTTAATTTTTCAAAATATTATTTATAATTTATTTTTATTTATTTAATATTTATTTATTTTTATTTTAAATAAAAAAGGGAGGAAGAAAGAAGAAAATAGAATTTTATTTTTATTTTATTATATATATATATTTTTTTTAAAATGGGGGTCACATGCTAACATGTGACCCCTCATGTGAGGGGGTCAACATGTGACCCGGCCACATGCTAACATGTGACCCCTCATGTGAGGGGGTCACATGCTATGCATATGACCCGGTCACATGCTAAGCATGTGACCCGGTCTGGTCACATGCTTTGCATGTGACCGCAACAAATTTTTTTTTTTTTTGAAACGTGGAGTTCAACTCCAAAATAATTTTATATGGCTAAAAAAATGTAATGTGGAGTTAAACTCCCCCAAAAAAGGTATTTTTTTGTGGAGTTAAACTCCAAAAGAATTTCTGTAGTGGAGTTAAACTCCAAAAGAATTTTATTTGTGAAGTTGAACTCCAAAAGATTTTATTTGTGGAGTTGAACTCCAAAGATTTTTACTGTGGAGTTAAACTCCAAAAGAATTTTTGTAGTGGAGTTGAACTCCAAAATAATTTTCCTGATGGTGGAGTTGAACTCCAAAAGAATTTTATTTGTGGAGTTAAACTCCAAAAGATTTTCTCCTTTCTCCTTTGAAAAAAAACCCAAAATGGGTTCTCTTGAAACTCCAAGATCTAGATCTTGGATGATAAAAAAAGAGACCCTTTTTCTTCTCTTGATGGAGTTTTTGGAGATGGGTTTGTGGTAAAACTTTATTTAGTTTTTAAAAAAAGGAGAGCTAAACTCTTGATTTATTTTGAAAATAAAAAGGAAGAGGAAGAACTTGAAAAGGAGAGAGTGGAGAAACAAACCCTAGTTTTTGAGGGAATGAAAAAAGTGTTCTTCTATTCATCATCATGTTGCCTTATATAGGCTTACATATTTACATATAGCCCCTTGGGCTTCATAAAATGGCATTTTGCCTATCCCATGGCTTATGTGCCATTTCATTTTTTGCACATAAGCCATGGGCTTACAACATATTGGCTTTATGCCCATTTTGCATACATTCATGTATAAAAAATTACATAAAAATTATTTATTACATGATTTCATTTTCTGTATGGGGAGGGTCGGCCGCTTCATGTTTCGAACTCGACCTGGGCATGGGCCCACTTGACCTGGGCTTGGGCCCACTTGGCTTGGAGTTGACCTTGACTTTGACTCGGTCAACCGGGGTTAAATTTTTACCCCAACAAACACTTGATTTAACGATCCGGTCATATCGCATATAACCGACTAATATCAATAGTAACAACTTATCGAATCAACACTTGATCCGATAACCCGGCTATATCGCATACAACCGATCAATGTCACAAATCGCGAGAATAGAATTCAGTATCCCATACTGGTATTATTCTCGGTCCCGCACATATCTCATATGCGCTCCTATTTCGTTTCGCTTGAGCCAGGAAACCCCTGTGTAGGACTCTAAAGACTCGTCAATACGCCGGCAGTAGGTGATGATCATATCAAACACCCACAAGCCGCAAGCGGTCTGCTAAACGTAACGGCCACCGGGGTATTGAGCGATCAGAAGATCGACGAGCAAGCCTGCTCACACTCCTGTGAATCCAATCAGTAACACTACCGTACAGTCCGGTCTGTTCGTCTGATATGTCGCATATCTCGCCTAGGGGGTGGTAAACGTCAGACCCCAATAACTCGATAAGTCGTGTCGATATGAGGCTCATAACGGGTCGAGAAACTACTGGTAACACTTACCAGTAAATCCCTAAAGCAGCCTTGGCCAAGGACTTCCTGTTATAGCCAATCGAGCACAGCGCAACATCAACTCCCTATACTGGGAGAGACAAAACCCCTCCTATCGCTCATTGCCTCCATGTGACTCGGGACTGTACCCAAAAGCCACCTTTTTGCACGCCCTCTTGGACGTGGTATGATGGAAATCAAAGCACAGTGGGAATCACACAAGACTCTATGACGATCTCGGGTCTACAGACTAACCTGTACCAGTGTCACCAGAGAACTGCCATCTGACGTAAGGTATAATACCATCTGGGAGTTCTCGGCGAGTCCGTCCAGTGTACCCAGTCTCCACTGAGCACCCGTATATCATCTCTGATGTCAAACACCAATGGATATGGGATCATCCATCGCCCATCTATATGGGTCGAGAAGCTACACGCTAGTCTACTCTGGTATATCGATGCCCCGTCTCGATACACCCACGACTAGGGACTTTGAAGGATGTACTTATGGACTACCATGTCCCTACTAGTATGATCCGCATCATAGTCCAGGTAGTCAAGTACACATCCTAAGGGCTTTACCAACATGTAACAGAGAGACAATCAGTGTACACGTTAAGGTAAAGTGTAACCAGATAGCATACTATCATATCGAGCAAGAAAGTCATCCCTATATATGTCCAAGCATCCACTACAATATACATCCTATGTATAGTAATGGCCTCTAGGGCATACATATAACTAACAATCTCCCACTTGCACTAGGGCCATCTGATAGCAGTGGTTGTAGTATCTCATACTCAACCATCCCATAAAAGTCTCTCTCTGGGAAAAGGCCTTTGTGAGTGGATCCGCCATGTTGTCCTCTGAGTCTACTCTCCTAATCTCGATCCCCTGGAGATCAACCATCTACACGATCAGGTGATACTGCCTAAGAATATGTCTGGATCACTGATGGGACGGGCGTTCCTAGGCATAAGCCACAACTCCATTGTCACACAATGGGAGGAACGTAGTTCATCTCATGAACTAATATACACCCAGACTGCCTCTTTGGTAGCATCTTTGGTAACGATGTATCTTGCCTTTAATCGTCTAGTATGTCACGGTATCTAGCTTGGAACTCTTCCAACATACCGTCCCTTTACTGAGGGTAAAGACAATGCCTGTGACTGACATTCAGTCATCCTTATCACCCTGGAACCTTTCCAGTGATTCTCCCCAGGATCAATTGATACCATCTCACTACAACTAGTGAGTATCCTAATATCCAATTAGATCTATCTCATAGATCCAAAATCCAGGATTCAGGAGGTATCATTATGATCCTATATGGAGAATCCTTGTGATAAGTGGAGATTGACTGAGCGTAGCATAGGAAACTACTTTCCTATCAAGAGTATGTCATCCACGTACTCTACGAGGATCACCACCATACTCCCTACTACCTTTTTGTATATACAAGGTTCATCTACCATTTTGATGATGTCAGACTCTTTGACTAACTCATCAAAACAGATGTTCCAACTCCGCGATGCCTGCTTTATCACATAAAACATCTTGCACACGTTTCCGCTGCTCCCACTGTCTACGAAGCCCTCTGACCGTGTACTTATAGACTATCTCTTCTAAATCTTTATTTAGAAAAGCAGTCATGACACCCAACCGCCAGATATCGTAGTCATATTATGTAGCCGTGGCAAGTAGGACCTGGATGGACTTAAGCATAGGTACTTAGAAAAAGTTTCATCATAATCCATACCTGGTCAATGATGCAAACTTTTAATAAGTCTAGCTTTGAAAGTCTCAACTTTTCCATGTACACCAAGTAATCTTCTCAAGATATACTTGCTCCTGATGGGGATTTAACCCTTCAGATAAAGCAACCAAAGTCCATACTTTGTTGGTGTATAAGGATTCCATCTCAGATCGCTAAGCATCCAGCCATTCTTATAGAGTCCCACTCCTGATGGCCAGCTCGAAACTAGTTGGGTCATCATCTCATGATGCAATCCTCGCTCCCACTGTCATAGAGAAACCGAAATATCTCTCAGGTGGGTGAGGAACCCTACTAGATCGGTGGAGAGGCTAAGTTTCGTTGGTTGCTATTGAATCCTTTGGTTCTACCAAATTATCAGCTGTAGTTTGTATAGCTGGAACTCTTTCCAGTTCTACCTCATGTCCTCTAATTTCTTCATAAGAAATTCCCTTTCACAAAGGTGGCATGCTGAGTAACAAAACATCTTTTGTTCCTCGGTTAAGTAGAAGATATTCCCTTGCGTATGCTTGGGATATCCAACAAACTTCTACAGAGTTGACTTTGCCTCGAGCTTGTCCGGATTTTGCCTTTTAGACATAGGCCGGACAATCCCAAATCTTAACAAACTTAAGATACGGGCTCTTCCCTTTCCATATCTCATATGAAGTGGTAGGCAACTGATTTGATCGGAACCCTATTCAATAGGTATGCAACTTCATAAGTGCAAAACTCCCTAAAAGGAAATAGGAAACTCAGTAGTACTCATCATAGAGCACACCATATCACATAGGGTGTTATTGCTCCGCCTCGATATACCATCGTGCTATGGTGTATTCGGAGGAGTAATGCTGAGAGAGAATCTCATTCTCCTTTAGAATAATCCAGGAATTCCGTGCTCAGGTATTCTCCTCCTTGATCACATCAAAGGACATAATACTTTTACCCGTATTTTGGTTCTCTACTTCTAACTTATATTCTGTGAATATCTCAAAAGCTTCGGACTTGTGTTTCAACAAGAACATATGTCTGAATCTTGAGAGATCATCACAGAAGGTAATGAAGTACAAAGAACCGGTCTTGGCATGTGTAGACAGGGGACCTTCATACATCAACATGTATCAATCCCAAGAGTTTACTAACTCTTTCTCTGTTTCCAATAAACAGAGCTATGGTCATCTTATCTCTGTGACATGACTGGCAAGTTTCACAAGATGTAAATTCAAACTAATTTAAATATGCATCTATATGTAACTTAAGCTAGTCGGGTCTCATTGATATGACCTAGTCTACAATACCTCAAGAAGGATTCGTTCATTTCTGAACTCTTCCTCTTGAGTGTGTTCTATATACTAAGAACCGTGGTTTGATTTAGAACGTTAATGCTTTTAGATAACGTGCCTGAACCGATCAACTCTTGATATAGGAAATGTTCAAAACATTATCCAACAATACAAAATTATTTCCTTCTTTACTAATAAAGAGACTGATATGATTTTGTATATCAGGTTCGGTATCTAATAATATTTGTTCAGAATCAATGTATTCTGGTAATACAGGGTGACAGTGACCAACAGACTTGGCTGCAACACTTGCACCGTTTTCTGTCTCATGGAACTTATCACCCGTTCTCAGTTCTCTACCTTTCTGTAGCCCATGTAACATGTAACATATTACATATGCGGGATCCTGATCCGGTATCTCATACCCAGGACGTAAAGGACACTGAGAAACAGTTCTCTGTAATGAACACACCCGAAGATGATGCATCGGTATGCACTTTCTTCGTTTGGGCGGCACGGGAATTCTGGTAATCCCCAATTTCCTGCTCTGTCTTATAACAATTATAAGTTTGGAGCGGGACCAACGTTCCCCAGCTCAGTATAATAAGCGGGTTCGGTCAATACATCCGTATTATTATCTTGATTAAGGCGTGACATGGTCGCTACCAGGAGAGAGAGAGAAGAAAACACTCTGCGTGCGCTCTTGCAAGATCAGATTGGTTATTATTTTATCTAATCAGGATGGCTCCCACTGTTTTTATCAAATCTTCCTTCAAACCCTAAAAGGAAAGATTAGCCGGGATTAATTACATGCTATAAGTTCGCCAATCTTTCAGCCAGGCCAGTGTCGGTACTTTGAGGGAGGTCCCCCGTGCTTTCGCACGAACCTAATTAATGTAAACCTCGTTTTCCCAGAGGCGTAACCCTGTTGACACCTTTCTAGACACCTACTTGATCGGCTAATTGTAATGTGTAAAACTCTCCCAGGAGTAACAATTACTCGCAATGGGTATCGGGATCCAACTATCTCATAGAAGGTATTCAATTTCATTGCAAATTTCAACACTTGAAATTCCCGATAATATTTTGCCCCTAGCGTTCTATGACCTTGACGAATACCAAACAACCCATAGTCCACTAGTCAAGTTCAACCCGTACATTTCTTGATTGAATTAAACCCACCCGTACGACCCTTGACGAATGCCAAACAACGCCGTACGAATACCCTAATCCAATTTGCATCATATGCATAAGCAGATAAATACTAGTTAGCTACTGTACACTACGCCTTGACGAATGCCAAACTACCGCATCACGAATACTGAAATGACGGAGGGCCACGACAGGTTTTTCTGTAAACCTATTGCATAATGAACTTGATATCGTTGTAGAATCAAATGATTTTAAAATGGAGTGTTTTTGAGGCTTTTCTAGTTTTGCTAAAGGGGTCACTCCCGTTGAAGGGATCGTCGGCCCTTTCCTCATCGAATAATGTGCTGGATATATCATATATACCGCTGTGCAAAGCAAGAACTATAGGAGCAATCAAAAGACAAACCGAGGGTTGTAGCATCTGCCAGTTATTGCTAAAGGGGTCACTCCCGGTGAAGGGATCTCGGCCCTTTCCTTATCGAATAAGGTGCAAGATGTTCTACAAGGAACACCGCGATGCAAAGCAAGAACTGTAGCTACCTGTTTTTGAAAATTCGATTCCACAACATCTTTTAGGTTTCTTTTATTTCATTAATCATATTAATGAAGTCCCATCATTTAAATCACCTAAACATCACAGATAAATACGACGTACACTTATGCCATCCGCATTCGCCTCGATGTCCCCTCGTGCACCGTTAGGTTAGGTAACTAACGGCAGAGCGGGGCAGGGCTAGCGCGGGTGTAAAACATAAGTAACATCTATATAATATATCGTATATACTATATACAGTATCTATCACAACATATCAAATGATCACATCATAGATATCGCAGCAGAAGAAACATATGAAATATTGGATATACTAGGACGTCCGTGTTTTCAATACGAGCCTGTATAAAACACAGATTCCACGGTCGCGATGAATAGCCAAACCCACACCCCTAGACCCCTATGAGAGCGGCAAGCAACCCTACCAATTCTAGAGTTAGGAGACCCAGACTCGACTCCTCGAGTTGGTCTCCCACTGGACTCTAGAACCCGGTTACTTGTGCTCTCCTCCTTGGGTCTATCCTAGTGCGGAAAAGTAAATAATATACATCAACGGTGACATCTTCCGCAACCAGGAAGTGCCCCAATAAAAGAATATTACATACAATAAATTTTACATGAATGAAAATAAAAACTCTCATCTCACATAAAACCCCCGGCTATTCAAAACGCGACGATCCAATATAACATATCCAGCAACACATAACATCACATGTCATCAACGTAAGTAAATGTGCGCATCCCAATTGTCGTTGACATATAGCAACGAAACCGGCGATATCACATATTACACTTACGGTCACAGAAAAGAAAGTGTAAAACTACAACAGTTGGAATCCGCAACCTCCTTAGACATCGCATGCCTAACCATCTGAATTCCTTAGACATCTTATGCCTAACAATTATAAACCCTGCATTTTAGTCTCTATATCGAAAACACTTTTCAATATCTAGTCGGGCAATTCAACAAGATTCCCGACAAACTGATCGAATGCTCGTCGCAAACTTTAGTAGGCAGCCGCACCCCCGATGCCGTCGATGAAGTGCACTAAGGCAGAACACCGCTGCCGCAAGCACCCGAACGGATGCTTTCGGCGACGGGGTTCTCCTACAGTCACTTGGTCGGGGCTATGGGGTATGGCTGTCTATTAAGTTTATCCGGCGAGTATCCGCGTACGCCACGTGATTGCGACGGACTTTTGATCACATCAAAATTCCGTGGCAACCGATCAAGTGAGACTAAAGTGCTATGTTTATAACATTCAAATCAGTTATCTCATAATTATTTGTGGATTCCAAATATTGTATCACATTCCAGATAAATAGACAATGTTAAACTTTCCGATCGAATAATCAAACACCCAAGTTTTCCCGAAAAGCTCAACACATGAAATAAGTTTAAAAACATCCACTTCATGCCACAGTACCAACGGTCCAACCGTAGAAGGGTCAAGCCAACGCCTCACATGTGGCACGCTGTACTGCCCCAAACTCGAAGGTTCAAAGGGCAGTTCAAGACGGTCACATAATCGAGTTAAGGTTTGTTGTCTTCTAGAGGGTCCATCGCGTTACTTGCACTACTTAGACGTTCTTAAACTACGGAAAAATCAAACACTTGAAAATTTTCCGGCAGGGGAAAAATTGGGTATTTATATCCGGTCGAACTTTTTAACATATTCTAAATTATCCGGAAAAACACAGACAAAGTTAAAGATTCCGATCGAATCGACGAACTCCCAACACAACCCAGAAAACTCAACACTTGAGTATACATTAAAAATTTCCAGAAGATTCAGTAAACTAATAAGGAAGTTACTGTGCAAAAATAAATTAACAATGTGACTGTACGGCCGCGAAACCGCCGCACGAGTCATGCTCGTGCCGCGTTTCCGCGGCGCCTTAATCGAATTCGGCACTAGTTTTGCACAGTAACTCTTAAAAAAGCCTGCTGATTTTTCTGCATATTTTTAATTTGGAAAAATCAACATTTTCAAAAAATGTACAGAGAAGGGTTTGAGTTAGGGTTTCGGGGTTCGATCGGATTTCTAACATCGTCTACACTTCACCTAAAGCTCTAGCTTGGCTCAGATACCACTGTAGGGTTACTAGGCACACTGAAGAGGTTCCATAAGGCATCAACCATGCCAAATTCAAATTTTCCGGTGCCGAGAAACCCTAAACAAGATCGTTAACTAGAGATTAGGCGAAAAGAAAAGCTAGCAAACAACTTTGCTACTAAGTGAAAGGGATTACAACCTTTGTAGATCCGGTCCTCTACTTCTTTAGCTCCGTGTTGACGTCCCTCCGCTGCGATCATCGGGATCCTGGACTCTAGCTGTCACGCCCCGCTTCCCAAAGTACGCTAAAGTGGGCACGTGGCATAGCCAACCATGCTACTTGTGGATAGGAAAAATTCTTCCACAGTCACATTACGGCTGTGGAGATATCAAGAACAAAATAAAGCTATCTAAAACATGTCCATAAGCCAGAATAAAAGAGTCAAGAGATAATAATATGCGGAAGCCAAAAGATACACTAAATGAAACACCTGGAGTGAAACTACATACCGACAGGAACCTCACCGCTCGTCTAACAGCGGCAAAACCCCTAATCAGTCTGCAACAGGGTAGAAGAATCTGGGCCATGCAAAACCCAGACGTCAGCGCGTCAAGTCATCAAGTAATAACATAATAAACAGGAAATGCAAATATAAACATGAATAAGCAAGGATAACAATAATATATATATCGGAGCAGTGCAGAGTAGTGTGCAGTGGGTAAACTAAACTGTTCTATCAGGTTCTCAAGTCTTTGAAACCAAATAATGTAATCCTCATCGTAACTCGTCGGTAGTTAATCCGTAACGCCCGGAAAGACGGCAAACAATAGGTATTCCGTAACGCCCGGAAAAACGGCAAACAATGGGTATTCTGTAACGCCCGGAAAGACGGCAAACAATAGGTATTCCGTAACGCCCGGAAAGACGGCAAACAATGGATATTCCGTAACGCCCGGAAAAACGGCAAACAATAGGTATGGCCCTTGGAATTACGTTCGGTTACAATACTGATTTCCCCATACCCCCAAGTTATGTGTAAGTTAAGTCAGGTATCCCGTAATCAAGAAACTAATGCCAACGCAGGGTCAGGTAAACAGGTTTGTTTGGATAGACAACAGGAACCGTCCATGAGGACTACATGTCAGGTTTGTTGGCATTAGACACAAGATCAAGTAACAGATCAGGTCATGGTACATCATGTCAAGTCAAGCAGTATACGGTACCATGTCGGGTCAATCAATGTGTAGATAGCAAGACAGGTCAAGAAGTAAGCGATATCACAGGTGTGCTCACAATCAGTTATATAATCAAGCTGTTAGTTATATGTATGCCCTAGAGGCCATTACTGTACATTGGATGTATATTGTAGTGGATGCTGGGACATATATAGGGAGGACTTTCTTGCTCGACATGATAGTATGCTATCTGGTTACTCTTTACCTTAACGTGTGCACTGATTGTCTCTCTGTTACATGTTGGTAAAGCCCTTAGGATGTGTACTTGACTACCTGGACTATGATGCGGATCATACTAGTGGGGACATGGTAGTCTATAAGTACATCCTTCAAAGTCCCTAGTCGTGGGTGTATCGAGACAGGGCATCGATATACCAGAGTAGACTAGCGTATACCTTCTCGACCCATACAGATGGGCGATGGATGATCCCATATCCATTGGTGTTTGACATCAGAGATGATATACGGGTGCTCAGTAGAGACTGGGTACACTGGACGGACTCGCCGAGAACTCCCAGATGGTATTATACCTCACGTCAGATGGCACTTCTCTGGTGACACTGGTACAAAGTAGTCTGTTGACCCGAGATCGTCATAGAGTCTTGTGTGGCTTCCACTGTGCTTTGATTTCCATCTTACCACGTCCAAGAGGGCGTGCAAAACGGTGGTTTTTGGGTACAGTCCCGAGTCACATGGAGGCAATGAGCGATAGGAGGGGATTCGTCTCTCCCGGTATAGGGAGTTGATGTTGCGCTGTGTTCGATTGGCTATAACAGGAAATCCCAGGCCAGGGTTGCTGAGATTTACTGGTAAGTGTTACCAGTAGTTTCTCGAATTGTTATAGACCTCATATCGACACGACTTATCGAGCTATTGGGGTCTGACGTTTACCTCCCCTAGGTAAGATATGCGACATATCAGACGATCAGACCGGACTGTACGGTAGTGTTACTGGTTGGATTCACTGGAGTGTGAGCGGGCTTGCTCGTCGATCTTCTGATCGCTCAATACCCGGGTGGCCGTTACGTTTGGCAGACCGCTTGCGGCTTGTGGGTGTTAGATATGATTATCACCTGCTGCCGGCGTATTGACGAGTCTTTAGAGTCCTACACAGAGGTTTCCTGGCTCAAGCGAAACGAAATAGGAGCGCATATGAGATATGTGCGGGGCCGAGAATAATGCGAGTATGTGATACCGTATTTCATTCTCGCGATATATGTATCGAATGGTTGTATGCGATATAACCTAGTTATCGAATCAAGGGTTGATTCGATAAGTCGATACATAGTATACTAGTCGGTTGTGTGCGACATGACCGGATCATTGAATCAAGTGTTGATTTAATGATTTAATGCATAATTATATATTTGATAAATTACTTTGCATTAACTAGTATTGGTTCACTTTAAATGGTTTTTCTCGCTCGGATGTGCGCATTATATATGTGATATGATTTTGTGCACTTGCTTGTATCATGTTTGATGATACATGCTTTTTGGTTAAGTGTAAAGTATTAAACCTTGGTTAATGAAATGGTTAGGGTTTATTATTTATTATTCATTTATCTTATTTAGTTATCCATTTATTTTTGATAAATGAATAAAAGAAAATGAAATGAAATGGTGGCTTTCATTTGTTGTTTTCATGAAGCTTCATGAACACTTTGACTAAGTGACCATTTTGTCTCTAGCTTGACCCTAACCATTCCTTTAACCATGATTGATTCTCTACACATTACCATAGTTAGCATTATGATAAGAAATGATTATTATTCTAATTCAATAATTCTTATAATAACTTTTCTTCTTCTTCTTCCTTGAACTCAAGAAGAAAACCTTGACTTCATCAATGGTGGATTGATGAAATGAGTGATCCAATTCTAAAGTCTACCCACTTCCTATTTCTTCATCCTCTACCTCTTGCCAAGTAGTAGAGTGTGTTTCCTTCACAAGTATTCATGGCTTGGTGAAGGTGGAGCTCGATCTAGTGATGCTTCGACGTAGATCATCTTCGGCACGTCGTCGATGACCTAGCTCGTCCATTCTCCGATGAAGCCGACGCTAGAGCTCGGGATCCGTCTTGGACAGCGAGGAGACTTCATTGCGGAGCCGTGTAGGTGGAGCACCGGATCTACAAAGGTTGTATATCCGTATTCTCATAGTTAAGTGTTAACTAGTTTATTTATTCGCCTAGAAATCTAGCCAACGATCCGTAGTCGGGTCTCTCGGCACCTAGAATTTTTGAAATTGGCATGGTTGATGCCTTGTGAGACCTCACTAGTGTGCCTAAGAACCCTACAGTGGTATCAGAGCCTAGCTAGAGCCTTAGGCGAAGTCTAGACGGAATTTGAAAGCCGAACGAACCCGAAACCCAACTCAAAAATTGCTCTCTGTCCTTTTTTCAAAAACGTGGATTTTTCCAGATTAAAAATGCTTAAAAAATTCAGCAGAGAATTTTAAGAATTACGACGCAAAAATTTACTGATGAACAGTACAAACCGCGGCGGAACCGTGGCAGAAGCCTGGCTTATGCGGCGGTTCCGCGGCGGAATGATGACGTCATTGTACACTGTTTGCACAGTAACTCCTATTATATTATGCTGGATTTTCTGGGTATTTTTAAAATTTATTCAAGAGTTGAATTTTCTGGAGTTGTTTTGGGGATTCGGTGTTTCGATCGGGGTATCAAATTTTGTCTATTTGGCTTTCCGGATAAATTTTAGAATATGTTAAAATGTTCGACCGGATATAAATACCCAATTTTTCCCTTGTCGGGAAATTTCCAAGTGTTGGACTTTTCCGTAGTTTAACGACGTTCTAAGTAGTGCAAGTTAGGCGATGGACCCTCTAGAAGACAACAAACCTTAACTCGATTATGTGACCGTCTTGAACTGCCCTTTGAACCTTCGGGTTTGGGGCAGTACGGCGCGCTACATGTGAGGCGTTGGATTGACCCTTCTACGGCTGGACCGTTGGTACTGAGGCACGAACTGAATGCTGTTAGACTTATTTCATGTGTTGATCTGTATCGGGAAAACTTGGGTGTTCGATTGTTCGATCGGAAAGTTTGACATTTTCTATTTGTCCGGAATGGGATACAATAATTAGAATTCACAATAAGTTATGAGATAACTGAATGAATGTTATAAACATAGCAGTTTAGTCTCACTTGATCGGTTGCCACGGAATTTTGATGTGATCAAAAGTCCGTCGCAATCACGTAGCGTACGCGGATATTCGCCGGTAAACTTAATAGACAGCTGCACCCCTTAGCCCCGACCAAGTGACTGTAGGAGAACCCCGTCGCCGAAAGCATCCGTTCGGGTGCTCGCGGCAGCGGTGTTCCGCCTTGGTGCGGCGTCGGGGGTGCGGCCGTCTACTGAAGTTTGCGACGAGCATTCGATCAGGATGTCGGGAATCTTGTTGAATTACCCGACTTGATATTGAAAAGAGTTTTCGATTTTGAGACTAAAATGCGGGGTTTATAATTGTTAGGCATGTGATGTCTAAGTAATTCATTTGGTCAGGCATGCGATGTCTGAGGTGGTTGCGGATTCCAACTGTTGTAGTTTTACACTTTCTTTTCTGTGACCGTAAGTGTAATATGTGATATCGCCGGTTTCGTTGCTATATGTCAACGACAATTGGGATGCGCATATTTACTTACGTTGATGACATGTGATGTTATGTGTTGCTGGATATGTTATATTGGATCGTCGTGTTTGAATAGCCGGGGGTTTTTATGTGAGATGAGTGTTTTTCATTTTCATTCATGTAAAAACTTGTATGTAATATTCTTTTATTTGGGGCACTTCCAGGTTGCAGAAGTAGTCACCTTTTGTATATTATTTACTTTTCCGCACTAGGCGAGACCCAAGGAGGAGGGCACAAGTAACCGGGTTCTGGAGTCCAGTGGGAGACCAACTCGAGGAGTCGAGTCCGGGTCTCCTAACTCTAGAATTGGTAGGGTTGCTTGCCGCTCTCGTAGGGGTCTAGGGGTGTGGGTTTGGCTAATCGTCACGACCGTGGAATCCGTGTTTTATACTGGCTCGTATTGAAAACACGGACGTCCTAGTATATCCAATATTTCATATGATTCTTCTGCTGCGATATCTGTGATGAGATCATGTGATGTTCTGTGATAGATACTATATATAGTATATATGATATATTATATAGACGTTACTTATGTTTTACACCCGTGCTAGCCCTGCCCCGCTCTGCCGTTAGTTACCTAACCTAACGGTGCACGAGAGGACATCGAAGCGAATGTGGATGGCATAAGTGTACATCGTATTTATCTGTGATGATTAGGTACTTAAATGATGGGACTTCATTAATGTGATTAATGAAATAAAAGAAACCTAAGATGTTGTAGAATCGGATTTCAAAATAAAATAGGTAGCTACAGTTCTTGCTTTGCACAGCGGTATATACGATATATCCTGCACCTTATTCGATGAGGAAAGGACCGAGATCCCTTCACCGGGAGTGACTCCTTTAGCAATAACTGGCAGATGCTACACACTCGGTTTGTCTTTTGATTACTTTTAAGAGTTTTTGCTTTGCACAGTGATATATATGATATATCCCGCACCTCATTCGACGAGGAAAGGACCGACGATCCCTTCACCGGGAGTGACTCCTTTAGCAAAACTAGAAAAGCCTCAAAGACACTCCATTTCAAAATTCATTCGATCCTACAACGATATCAAGTTCATTACGCAATAGGTTTTCAGAAAAACCTATCGTAGCCCTCCGTCATTTCAGATAAGTCCTATTTAGTATTCGTGCTACGTTTGTTGACCTGCGTCAAGGCGTAGTGTGCGGTAGCTAACTAGTATTTATCTGCTTATGCATATGATGCAGATTGGATTAGGGTAGTCGTGCGACTTTGTTGGCCTGCGTCAAGGGTCGTGCGGCTGGGTTTAATTCAATCAGGAAATGAGGGGTTGAACTTGACTAGCGGACTATGGTTTGTTGGCCTGCGTCAAGGTCATAGGACGCTAGGGGCAAAATATTATCGGGAATTTCAAGTGTTGAAATTTGCAATGAGATTGCATACCTTCTATGAGATAGTTGGATCCCGATACCCGCTGCGAGTAAGAGTTACTCCTGGAAGAGTTTTATACATTACAATTAGCCGATCAAGTAGGTGTCTAGAAAGGTGTCAACGGGGTTACGCCTCTGGGAAAACGAGGTTTACAGTAATTAGGTTCGTGCGAAAGCACGAGGGACCTTCCTCAAAGTACCGACACTGGCCTGGCTGAAAGATTGGCGAACTTGTAGTGTGTAATTAATCCCGGCTAGTCTTTCCTTTTAGGGTTTGAAGGAAGATTTGATAAAAAGCAGTGGGAGCCATCCTGATTAGATAAAATTATAACCAATCTATTCTTGCAAGAGCGCACGCTGAGTGTTTTCTTCTCTCTCTCTCCTGGTAGCGACCATATCACGCCTTAATCAAGATAATAATACGGATTATTGACCGAACCCGCTTGTTATACTGAGCTGGGGAACGTTGGTCCCGCTCCAACTTATAATTGTTATAAGACAGAGCAGGAATTTGGGGAATACCAGATTTCCCGTGCCGCCCAAACGAAGAGAGTGCATGCTGATGCATCATCTTCGGGTGTGTTCATTACAAAGAACTGTTTCTCAGTATCCTCTGTATCCTGGGTATTTGATACCGGATCAGGATCCCAGATATGTAAAATGTTACATAGGGCTACAAAAGGGTAGAAAAACTGAGAACGGGTGATAAGTTTCATGAGGCAGAAAACGGGGCAAGAGTTGCAGCCAAGTCTGTTGGTCACTGTCACCCTGTATTACCGATACATTGATTCTGAACGAATGTTATTAGATACCGAACCTGGTATACAAAATCATATCTGTCTCTTTATTAGTAAAGAAATGATAAAATTTTGTATTGTTGGATAATGTTTTGAACATTTCCTATATCAAAAGTTGATCGGTTTAGGCACGTTATCTAAAAGCGTTGATGTTCTAAATCAAACTACAGTTCTTAGTATACGGAGCACACACAAGAGGAAGAGTTCAGAAATGAACGAATTCTTCTTGAGGTATTGTAGACTAGGTCAGATCAATGTGACCCGACTAGCTAGAGTTACATATAGATGCATATTTAAATCAGTTTGAATTTACATCTTGTGAAACTCGCCAGTCATGTCACAAAGATAAAATGACCATAGCTCTGTTTATTGGAAACAGAGAAAGAGTTAGTGAACTCTTGGGACTGATACATGATGATGTATGTAAGGTCTCCTGTCTACACATGCCAGGACTGATTCTTTATACTTCATTATATTCTCTGATAATCTCTCAAGATTCAGACATATGTTCCTGTTAAAACACAAGTCAGAAACTTTTGAGATATTCATAGAATATAAGTTAGAAGTAGAGAACCAGAATACGGGTATAAGTATTATGTCCTTTGATGAGATCAGGGAGGAGAATACTTGTGCATGGAATTTCGGGACCATTCTAAAGGAGAATGAGATTCTCTCTCGGCATTACTCCTCCGAATACACCATAGCACGATGGTATATCGGGGCGGAGCAATCACACCCTATATGATAAGGTGTGCTCTATGATGAGTACTACTGAGTTACCTATTTCCTTTTGGGAGTTATGTGCTTAAGAAGCTGCATACCTATTGAATAGGGTTCGAATCAAATCAGTTGCCTACCGCTTCATATGTGATATGGAAAGGGAAGAGCCCATATCTTAAGTTAGTTAAGATTTGGGGTTGTCCGGCCTATGTCTAAAAGCAAAATCCGGACAAGCTCGAGGCAACGTCTGTAATGTAGAACTGGAAAGGTTCCAGCTATACAAATTACAGCAGATGATTTGGTAGAACCAAAGGATTCAGTAGATACCAACGAACCTCAGCCTCTCCGCCGATCTAGTAGGGTTCCTCACCCACCTGAGAGTTACTTCGGTTTCTCTATGACAGTGGGAGCGAGGATTGCATCATGAGATGATGACCCAACTAGTTTCGAGCTGGCCATCAGGAGTGAGACTCTGTAAGAATGGCTGGATGCTTAGTGATCTGAGATGGAATCCATGTACACCAACAAAGTATGGACTTTAGTTGCTATATCTGAAGGGTTAAATCCCCATCAGAAGCAAGTATATCTTGAGAAGATTACTTGGTGTAGATGGAAAAGTTGAGACTTTCAAAGCTAGACTTGTTAAAGGTTTTCGTCATCGACCAGGCGTGGATAATGATGAAACCTTTTCCAGTACCTATGCTTAAGTCCATCCAGATACTACTTGCCACGGCTACATACCATGACTACGATATCTGGCGGTTGGGTGTCATGACTGCTTTTCTAAATGATGTTTTAGAAGAGTGTGTCTATAAGTACACAGCCAGAGGTCCTCGTAGACAGTGGGAGCAGCGGAAACGTGTGCAAGATGTTTTATATGATAAAGCAGGCATCGCGGAGTTGGGACGTCTGTTTTGATGTAGTAGTCAAAGAGTTTGACTTCATCAAAATGGTAGATGAACCTTGTATAAACAAAAAGGTAGTAGGGAGTATGGTGGTGATCCTCGTAGAGTACGTGGATGACATACTCTTGATAAGAAAGGAGTTTTCTATGCTACGCTCGGTCAATCTCCGCTTATCACAATGATTCTCCATAAAGGATCAATGTGATACCTCCTATATCCTGGTTTTTGGATCTATGAGATAGATCTAATTGGATGTTAGGATACTCACTAGCAGTAGTGAGATGGTATCAATCGATCCTGGGGAGAATCACTGGAAGTGTTCCAGAGTGATAAAGACGACTGAATGTCAGTCGCAGGCATTGTCTTTACCCTCAGTAAAGGGACGGTATGTTGGAAGAGTTCCAAGCTAGATACCGTGGCATACTAGACGATGAAGGCTGGATACATCGCTACTTAAGATGCTACCAAAGAGGCTGTTTGGATGTATGTTAGTTCATGAGATGAACTTAGTTCCTACCATTGTGAGACAATGGAGTTGTGGCTTATGCCAAGGAACGCCGGTCCCATCAGTGATCCAGACTTATTCTAAGGCAGTATCACCTGATCATGGAGATGGTTGATCTCCAGGGTGATCGAGGCAAGGAGAGCAGACTTAGAGGATAACGCAGCGGATCCACTCACAAAGGCCTATTCCCAGAGAGAGACTTTTATGGGATGGTTGAGTATGAGATACTGCAACCACTGCTACAGATGGCCCTAGTGCAAGTGGGAGATTGTTAGTTATATGTATGCCCTAGAGGCCATTACTATACATTGGATGTATATTGTAGTGGATGCTGGGACATATATAGGGAGGACTTTCTTGCTCGACATGATAGTATGCTATTTGGTTACTCTTTACCTTAACGTGTGCACTGATTGTCTCTCTGTTACATGTTGGTAAAGCCCTTAGGATGTGTACTTGACTACCTGGACTATGATGCGGATCATACTAGTGAGGACATGGTAGTCCATAAGTACATCCTTCAAAGTCCCTAGTCGTGGGTGTATCGAGACTGGGCATCGATATATCAGAGTAGACTAGCGTGTACCTTCTCGACCCATACAGATGGGCGATGGATGATCCCATATCCATTGGTGTTTGACATCAGAGATGATATACGGGTGCTCAGTAGAGACTGGGTACACTGGACGGACTCGTCGAGAACTCCCAGATGGTATTATACCTCACGTCAGATGGCAGTTCTCTGGTGACACTGGTACAGAGTAGTCTGTTGACCCGAGATCGTCATAGAGTCTTGTGTGGTTCCCACTGTGCTTTGATTTCCATCTTACCACGTCCAAGAGGGCGTGCAAAACGGTGGTTTTTGGGTACAGTCCCGAGTCACATGGAGGCAATGAGCGATAGGAGGGGATTCGTCTCTCCCGGTATAGGGAGTTGATGTTGCGCTGTGTTCGATTGGCTATAACAGGAAATCCCTGGTCAGAGTTGCTGAGATTTACTGGTAAGTGTTACCAGTAGTTTCTCGAATTGTTATAGACCTCATATCGACACGACTTATCGAGCTATTGGGGTCTGACGCTTACCACCCTTAGGCAAGATATGCGACATATCAGACGATCAGACCGGACTGTACGGTAGTGTTACTGGTTGGATTCACTGGAGTGTGAGCGGGCTTGCTCGTCGATCTTCTGATCGCTCAATACCCGGGTGGCCGTTACGTTTGGCAGACCGCTTGCGGCTTGTGGGTGTTTGATATGATCATCACCTGCTGTCGGCGTATTGACGAGTCTTTAGAGTCCTACACAGAGGTTTCCTGGCTCAAGCGAAACGAAATAGGAGCGCATATGAGATATGTGCGGGACCGAGAATAATGCGAGTATGTGATACCGTATTTCATTCTCGCGATATATGTATCGAATGGTTGTATGCGATATAACCTAGTTATCGAATCAAGGGTTGATTCGATAAGTCGATACATAGTATACTAGTCGGTTGTGTGCGACATGACCGGATCATTGAATCAAGTGTTGATTTAATGATTTAATGCATAATTATATATTTGATAAATTACTTTGCATTAACTAGTATTGGTTCACTTTAAATGGTTTTTCTCGCTCGGATGTGCGCATTATATATGTGATATGATTTTGTGCACTTGCTTGTATCATGTTTGATGATACATGCTTTTTGGTTAAGTGTAAAGTATTAAACCTTGGTTAATGAAATGGTTAGGGTTTATTATTTATTATTCATTTATCTTATTTAGTTATCCATTTATTTTTGATAAATGAATAAAAGAAAATGAAATGAAATGGTGGCTTTCATTTGTTGTTTTCATGAAGCTTCATGAACACTTTGACTAAGTGACCATTTTGTCTCTAGCTTGACCCTAACCATTCCTTTAACCATGATTGATTCTCTACACATTACCATAGTTAGCATTATGATAAGAAATGATTATTATTCTAATTCAATAATTCTTATAATAACTTTTCTTCTTCTTCTTCCTTGAACTCAAGAAGAAAACCTTGACTTCATCAATGGTGGATTGATGAAATGAGTGAGAAATCCAATTCTAAAGTCTACCCACTTCCTATTTCTTCATCCTCTACCTCTTGCCAAGTAGTAGAGTGTGTTTCCTTCACAAGTATTCATGGCTTGGTGAAGGTGGAGCTCGATCTAGTGATGCTTCGACGTAGATCATCTTCGGCACGTCGTCGATGACCTAGCCCGTCCATTCTCCGATGAAGCCGACGCTAGAGCCCGGGATCCGTCTTGGACAGCGAGGAGACTTCATTGCGGAGCCGTGGAGGTGGAGCACCGGATCTACAAAGGTTGTATATCCGTATTCTCATAGTTAAGTGTTAACTAGTTTATTTATTCGCCTAGAAATCTAGCCAACGATCCGTAGTCGGGTCTCTCGGCACCTAGAATTTTTGAAATTGGCATGGTTGATGCCTTGTGAGACCTCACTAGTGTGCCTAGGAACCCTACACAAGCATGGGTATCAACAACATGAGATAAGCAATGAATTAAGCAATAGACAGATTCATCCAATTAGCAATACCGTTATCAATTGTGTCACAGAGATGTTTCAAGAATGCAGTAAGACAATTATAGCTATTTAATCATATTAACAAGGTTTAAACACTTTAGAGTTGCAATGATTTATATAAAAGTTCGATACAACTATTACAGGTTAAAATGCATACGGGTGTCTGAATGGAACAAAACTATAGAGATAAATGCCATAAGCTATGTCAATATTAAAATGTGATTAAATGGGTAAATGTGGTTATTAGGTTCAAGTGCAAACTGTAGGTTCCAAGTTTAAAGATAAAATGATATATAACAATATTGATCACGAAAAATGGGAAATTATAATACCAAAGTTAAATTGCAGGTTTTAGGATATCATTAATTATAAGTAAATATTGTATAGCATGTAGTAAGGGGTACTTGCCTTGACGGGTCGCGAATCGGGAAAACGGAACGTTAACCGTCGGCGGGGAAAGACTTGCGACGGTCGCACGGTTCACGGAATGAACCCAAACGACGAACAGTGGAACCACACGGGTCAGGGTACCTCGCTGGAACGTCGGGACGCCGGCGAACGGAGCTCCGGCGATGGGATCTTGCTGTTAGGGTTCGGTTAGGGTTTGGGTTGAATGCAGGGTCGTTGTTAGGTGGTAGGAGGAAGGACTGAGGAGCTAGGGAGAGAAAGGAGATGGTGATGATGGTGGCGAAAGGTTAGGGTCGTCGGAGGTGAAGGAACGGCGACGAGAGAGGGTTCCGGCATGTGCAGGTGAGGGCTCGGGAAGGTGGTGAGGTTGATGGTGGTGGTGGTTTGTGGTGTTGGGGATTGGAAAGGGAGGTGATTAAGTGACGAGGTCGGGTGGTGATCGGCGGTGAAGTTTCCGGTGAGGTTGGGCTCGCGGGGTTTACACGAGGGTGGCATCGTCGGGGTGTGCAGGCGCTCGGGACGTGGGGAAATGGAGGAAGGAGGTGGGTGTGGCTGCGATGAGGGCGAGGAGGCTGGCGAGGGTGGTGCCGGCGTTTGGGGCTGCGGCGGCGAGGGGCACGCGGCAGGGGCTCGACGAGGTTGGGTTTAGGTTACGTGAAAGAGAAATATAGGTTGAGGAAGATGAATATATATATAAGAGAGAGAGAGAGATATGGGAGAGAGAGAAAGTGGAGAGAGAGAGAAAGAGAGGAGAGAGATAGAGAGAGACGGTGAGAGAGAGAGTTAGAGAGAGGAGAGAGACGGTGAGAGAGAGTTAGAGAGAGGAGAGAGATGGGGCCCACGGGAAATAAGGAAAGAAATGTGATTGGTTGAGAGATTAAAATTGAGAAAGATTTTAAAGGATTATATAATATTATATGGTTAAGTTAGAATTATACGATGGTTTTAAAAATATTAAAATTTGGGATTTTGGCGCAAAAATAAAACATTTTCAAATCGCGCCCGGGTCGGGTCCAAAAATTTGAAATTGAAAAAAATAGAATTTTAAGCGGGATCCAAAAGTGAAAATGAAGTATTTTGCAATCAAAAAGCATACCTCCAAAACAGACACACGTACGTGCGCGTAGCCGTCCAAACTCGTCCGTTTCACTGAATGGGACGAGAACACGACGCACGGACGCCACAGCAGGGTTAGGAGTGTCAAGCAGGCCAAGATGAATATTTTTAATTTTATTTTAGATGCTATAAACTGTTATATGCAGAAATGAAGTTGCCGGGTAAAATTTACAGTAAAATAACAATCAAGTAAGATAAGTGAAATGAGTACCACACTACGCTCAAACCGTAACTGAAATTAGTAGCACTGGGCTCGGGTGTTACACTAGCGATGGTTTCGTCGGAGAAATGATCGGGCTAGGTCATCACTACTACAAATATGGTTTGCCCCTACGGATTTATCGGTAGGGGCAACCCACTGCCCCTACCGATATATCCGTAGGGGCGAAAAAATGCACCGTAGGTGCAAAGGCCGCAGGTGCAAGTTGAGGTCCCGAACGTGCCCCTACGGATAAACTGTTGCCCCTACGGATAAATCAGTAGGTGCTATAGCCCCTACGGAGTACCCCGTAGGGGTAATAAAATCATATATTTAATTTTTTTTTTTGAATATATTGTCTGTACCTACGGAGATATCCGTAGGTCCTATAACGTCCCCTACGGCTGTCGCCGTAGGGGATATAAAGTAGCCCCTACAAATATATCCGTAGGGGCTACTCCCAACACACTGCACTGAGTTCGGGGGGAAAATATCAGGGGACCTGATATTTTGCCCCTACGGTTATATACGTAGGGGATAAACAGTGGCCCCTACGTATATATCCGTAGGGGCACACCCCAACACCCTGCACTGATATCAGGTGGGAAAATATCAGGTTTCCTGATAGTTTGCCCCTACGGCTAAAGCCGTAGGGGCAACATATATACCTACGGATTACTCCGTAGGTACATTTTGTCTGTATTTTTTTTTAAAAAAGGGCTGCTAGATTTTTTCCCGCCCTGTGCACAATACTATATACATCAATCAAATCATATATTGCAGTATTCATAATCACATCCCACGCATATATATAATATACAAAAGAAACCCAAAAACTGAATATGATATAAATTCAAACCAATATCAATATCGTTTCAAAATGTAGTACAATGTGATATAAATAAATACATGTTTCAAAAAATAAAAACCAAAAATCTACCCTAGTTCGGTCCAGCTCCACCTCCGAATAACGTTAAAATAACGCGCGCCTGCTCCTCGGTAAATACACTCTCCAATGCTACAGATAAGGGAGTCTGAGCGGCATGTGGAGCTGGCGTTGTGGTCTGCGCAGCCGCCGTCGAGGTAGTCGCTTGCGGAGCCGCGGCTGCGGGAGTCTGAGTGGGCGGTGGAGCTACAGGAGCTGTCTGCGGAACCGCAGCCGATGTAGTGGCTTGCGGAGCCGCAGCCGAAGGAGATGCATGTGGAGGCTCGGCCGATCTACCCTGTCGCGTCTGGACATAACGTGTGCAAGAAACGTGTAAGAACTGTGTATTATTCGAATTCGTTTCATTATTAAGTTATTTCGAAACCCTGTTTGGATATCTAGTTTGGAAAAGCGTTGTTTATTTTAATTACATATGTATGTATGATTAATCAAACTTAATTCTAAAACCAAATAAGCTCAAGCTACGTACTAATTATGGATATGTTGATATGTATATAATATGAAATGATATTTTACTATAAAGTAGTATACATACCAGCATCTCCTTCAACTCCTGAACGGTGGCCCTCAAGCTATCCAGTTCCTGATGGACATGCCGGCCACTGGAGACGGAGGAAGTAACCGCCGGGGTGGAGTCCAACCTCATATGGGCCCTGCTGGGGCCCAATCCCCGGCCTCTCTCCCAACCTCCGTGGTGCCCTCCGTGTGCGGCGTCCAGAACTGGGGTCAGCAGCCTCGGATCGTTCTGTCCGGTAAAATCGATCCCCGAGGCCTGGGCCTGCTCAACCACCCGCTCCTACACCCACATTAAGCAGTAAAGTATAAGTATAAAATTTAAACTTGAACCTTCCAAAACTAAAATTTCAAATTTGGGTAGAAAAAATATTAACACTTACGCAGTACTCCTGGGTAGCGACGTCGGGACATCGAAGCTCGCCCGTGGCGGGATCTGTCGAGGTGCCGTGGACGGCAAGATATGCGGACAACACGCTCGGTGTACCACCTGACGCCACGGTCCGAGCTGTCTGCAATATTAGAAAGTAACTCTTAATATTAGAAATGTTAGAGAATAACTCTTAATATTGCAGAATATTAGAGAATAACTCTTAATTTACCGATAACTCCATGGCTCGAGTAATGTTCCTCGAGCCACCTGTGTAAGTGGGGCGACCCCTCTTCGCCGACTTCCTGTTCTCCGTATTCTGAGCGGCCTGTTTCTGCACAACGCATTAACATTTAGTTTTCTAATTAAGAAACACAAAGAAATAAATTATATCATAAATAATGAATTAAATTTAAAATACATACTCGTTTGCGTTCGGAGTCGAAATAAGCGCACAATATAGGCCATGTCTCTACGTCGACTCTCGCAAACGCCGGAGTAGATAGGAGGGCCGCTCTCTCTGCCTCGGGGGTCGCTATCCACAGGGAGTAGCAGTCGGCCTTCAGCTCATTCCTGTTGTATCGGACCTTGGCCTGCATGTTCTTCATCAGGCCATTGTACAGAGCATGAAGGTCGAGCACCCTCCCCGGGTGATCAGGGTCGGCTACAGGCTGAAAATCGTAATCCAACTGAAAATACAAAAAAACATTGTTATTAGATTGCAAGTGTTAATAATAAATATATTGGATAGATCAAATGAAAATATATATTAATACATACCTGAGCCTGTTCAAAGAAGAGGGCGAATGAGCGCTGGTGCTGCTCGCCCCACTCAACGTGAAGTGGATAGTTCTTCACGATCCGGCTCTCGTCCCCCAAATACCGGCCGAACCTCTCGGCATGAGGACCGGTATAGCGATAGTCAAGGGTAAAAAATAGGGGGAATGCTGCCTCCCCCCTAGCTCTATCAGGCCTCAGCCTATGGGACTGATTCGGGCCTCGAGTCCCCCTCTGGGGGTGGAGAGGCCCTGCGTCTGCACGAAATATCAAGACAATCAATAATAAGACAAAGTTGTATTAAGAATTCAAGTGTGATATATACCTCCGGTGAATAGCGCACGAGCCTGGGCCCGAGCAGCAGCACGAGCGGGACGATAGTTCCTCCGGTGAGGAACAACCGGGGTCCCGGACGCATCCCCTCCAACTGTAAAATAAACATCGACGCTAAATCTCCATGAAGTTCATATTTATTCTATAGAGCATATGTAAAATAAATAAATATTTTAAATTTATTCATACTAACCTGCAGACGATGCGGAGGGTATGGAAGCGGCAGGAGTGGCCCCTGTGGAAGGTGTGGAAGCACCACCTATAATTAGACAATTAAAAATAGATTTTATAAGTAATTGCAAAAAGAATGTGTAGATCAATAATATAACGTTCTAAATCAATATGCATGCACTATAGGACATATAAACATACCCGCAGGTGCGGTGGTGTCACCACCTACAGCTAGACAATAATAAAAATTGCTAAGTAAGAGCAAAAGGAATGTGTATATTTATGATATAGCATTCTAAATCAATATACATACACTATATGATATATAAACATACCTGGAGGAGCGGGGGTGGCCTCTGTCCCAGATGTGGACGCATCACCAACAACTAGACAATCAAACATTGACAATATAAGTAATTTTTACATAAACATGCATGAATATCTGTAATATTACATTCAAAATGGATATGCGTGCAGTATACCTGGAGGTGTGGCCAAATCAACACGGAAGGAGGCATCCGAAGGGGTCTCCGATCTGGGTGCAAGACCGGCCCTCTGAAGCTCCCTACGGAGCTCTCCGGGCGGCAGAACCGCTCTGCCTCTGCCTCTGCCTCTGCCTCTGCCGCGGCTGGAGCTCCTGCCGCCCCTCGCTGCTCCCGACATCGTCATCAAATCTAGATAAACGGTTCGTGGACGCATTAGACAATCATTAAAAGTATTGACTATATATGATCTAGAGCGTAAAATGTGAAGTAATAATATAACATTACTGATAACCTTTTTCGTTTCGTGGACGCATCATACATATCTACTTGGATTTCATCGTCGATGTCATTTCTAACCCACGTAACTTCATGATCGGTCGAAGACAACCCGTCCTTCGAAACAGACGGTCGGAGCACTTTAAGCCTTCTCTCTTCTTCGTCCTCATCGCTGTCCTCGTATTCTGGGACATCGTAGACATCTCTAGGTTTCCATCGACATACAACACTCCACCCCGGATGCTTCAAGCACTGTGAGTAGTATACTTGGAACGCTTGGTTCGGAAAGATAAACGGATCGTCCTGACCGTAAAATCGAAGTGTGTTCACACTTGTCAATCCATATTCATCTTTCCAGGTCCCAAGACTGCTTCTCCACTTGTCTGTATCGGTTCGCGGATCGTACCAAGTACAGTGGAATATATAAAAGGGTTCTGATCGTCCGGGATAGTGGATGCCGAGTATACAATTTAAGTACCCATAGTAAATCACACCGTCCGATCCTACCGTCGCAATCCCACTGTTCTGAGTGATTCTAGATGTTTCTATGTCCTTAACTTCGAATTTGTATCCAAGGACACCAAATCCTTTGTAATGTGCAACCTCCATACTAGGAAATTGAGCTAAACATCTTGAATCACTCTCAAATGATGCAGACAAGTTCGGATCGTGGATCTAACAAAACAAATTTTACGATAAATACATAACGATACAAGTTTAGATTAAAACCGATAGCAATAAAATGTAATTCGAATAACTTACATGCTCTGTGACCCAATCACAAAAATTATCCTGATGGTATTTTTCCAAACGCTCTTCGTTCCAATCAGGATGCCCCTCACGTACCTCGTTAAAATGAGTTCTGTTTTCGACAAATAATTGTGACATTAATATTATGTCATTTCATACACAAACACAGATATAACAATTAATCCAAAAGAACTTACTCTCTAATTTGTTCAAGACATACGCAATTAAGCAAGATAAACCGGTATATCTTGTTGATAAACATAGTGTCTACCCTCTTATACTCGGCTTTACCATATGGCCCGTCTTGAATTCTTCGTGGTCGGTTAAGCCTTGTCTCAATGTTCTCGTCCAGATAGCGGGAACAAAATGTGGTTGCTTCATCAAGAAGATAACCTTGCATGATAGAACCCTCTGGTCGATTTTTATTGCGTATATACTTCTTAAGAGTGTAAAGGTACCTAATGAGAATATGTTGAATAAATAAACACGGGCATACATGACAAAAATAAATTTATAAATTGCGCGAAACGAAAAATTTAACGTACCTCTCGACGGGATACATCCATCGATATTGTACCGGTCCGGCTAATTTCGCCTCAGTTGCAAGATGAACCGTCAAGTGTATTATGATATCGAAGAATGACGGTGGGAAAATACGCTCAAACTTGCAAAGTATCAACGCAATAGAATTTTCTAGTTTATCCAGCGTCGCAACCTCCAGCGTTTTAGCACACAACTCCCTAAAAAAACAACATAGGTCGTTGATTACCAGACCAACCGAGTCGGGGAGAGAAGTCCTGAGGGCTAATGGAAGAAGGTGCTCCACGATAACATGGTGGTCATGACTTTTCAGCCCATCGATCTTGCCCTTCACAATTTTTATTTTCTTGCTGAATGATCCTGAGAAGCCTGTGGGGACTTTCAAATCATGCAACACCTGCAGGAATCTTTTCTTCTCCGGTTGTGACATATGATAAGCGGCATTGGGAAGTACAAACTTGCCCGGTTTACCCGCTACCGGTTTAGGGTGCAGTTCACTTCTTATTCCCCACTCTTGTAGATCCATCCGGGCATTCATGTTGTCTTTCGATTTCCCGTCTTTACACAGAAGCAAGTTAAGTATGTGCTCTGATACTCCCTTCTCTATATGCATGACGTCCAGACAATGACGCACTGAATTTGTAGACCAGTACGGAAGCTCGAAGAAAATGCTTAACTTGTTCCAATATTGTGGTTTGACCTGTCTCGTCGGATCCATCCCGAAGGTCACGTTATTGTAACCATCCCATTTAGCAGTCACGTCCTCTCCGGACAATGGGGATGGAGGCCCAAGAAGCTCCTGATGACCATCAAAGTGAACCGTGTCTAACCTATAGGGATGGTCTGGAGGCAGAAAACGTCGATGGCCGCAATAACAAACCTTCCTGCTAAAATTCAAAAATTTTGATGTTGTGTGTTCATGGCAATGAGGACATGCTTTGTGACCATGTACGGACCAACCTGAAAGCATTCCATACGCAGGAAAGTCATTAATTGTCCACATTAAAGCCGCACGCAGTATGAAGGTTGTATTTGTGTTTGAATCATATGTCTCTACACCATCAATGAACAAAGTTTTCAGCTCCTCAATCAGAGGTCGGAGATAGACGTCGATATTGTTCCCCGGTGAGTTTGGTCCGTCGATAAGAAGAGGCATCATAAAGTATGATTGGTCCATAGCCAACCAAGGCGACAGATTATAAATTATCATTACAACGGGCCATGTACTGTGACTTCCAGCCATATAGTTGAATGGGCAGAAGCCATCGGCAGCCAGTCCGAGCCGGACATTGCGAGGATCGCTACTGAATATTGCGTGCCTCCTATCGAAATCCTTCCATGCCGGTGAATCTCTTGGATGGCTCATTTTTCCATTTTCGCTTGGAGGAGCACGGTGATGCCAAATCATTGCCTCGGCTGTTTTCTTGCACCTAAATAGCCTCTGTAGCCTCTGTGTTATGGGAAAATATCGTGCTATCTTCACAGGTATATCAGGCTTCTTATCAGAATCTTTCGGCTTATACCTGGCCTCTCCGCATGTTGGACACTCTTTCAAATCTGAATTCTCTTTCCGGTACAACACGCAATTTTTAGGACATGCTTGAATCTTCTCGCACTTTAGACCCAAATCAGACATCATTTTCTGGGCTTCGTACCAGCTTTCGGGCACATTATTTCCAGGAGGCATAGAATCTTTCAAGAACGAAAGAAGCATTGTGAATGACTTGTTGCTCCATCCATTTAGGCACTTAATTTGGAAAAGTTGGACGAACCATGAGAGGGTGGAATACTTCGCATTCTCATAAATTGGTTTCCTAGCATCATTCATGAAATTTTCATATTTATCCGCACGCGGTCCTTGACCGGAAGGAATGTCATCTTCGGTACGAATAGATTCACCTAGGGCAGCCTCTACCATATCCTCCATTTCTTCTGATGGAAATAAATTTCCGTATCCTGCCGTATTACCGAATTCTTCTTCTTCTCCTGCCGCATTATCGTGTTCTCCTTCTTCTACCGCAGTACTGCATTCTTCTCCTTCCCCGTGATATTTCCAAATTGAATAAAGTCTAGTAAACCCATATTTCACAATATGAAGCTCTGCCAATTCTACCTTCCGCCAGTACTTATTGCCACATCTATCACACGGACAAAGAATCTTCTCTATTATGATCTTATTATGTGCTCGTGCAAATTCAAGGAAAGCAGCAACTCCTGCGACAAACTTAGATTGCATACGTTGTTTCCAATCCACATACATCCAGTCCTTAACTCTGACGTACTCATGGGCCATGTTAGACTGAATAACATATAAATTGTAGGTTATGCTGACTATATTGAGAAATATAAGAACGGGATAGTTACTGACAAAGAAGAAAATTCATGTATATGCTTTGTGTGTGCGTTTGTCGTTGAAAAGAATAAATTATCGCACGTTATGTTGACCGATAGACGGGGACTAAGTGGCGCTTTTAGTTTCATATATGGGTATCGATGGGAATATGAAGGTTTCATATTATCATATATTGGTTTTAACCCGAACATCTCGAGTCGCTCTCTGATTATGCGTTTGTATGTATGTGTTCCGGCTGTCGGGGGTAGGCTTCTATCCCATTAAGAATGTATAGAGCGAACGCCCATCACTTGTGCTTTCAACCGTTTCGAGTAAATTTCGGCAGCACCTCCCCGCTGTTCTCCGAGTACACTGTAATAGAATAGATAATCATTTCAAAGCTGAGAAACAACGTTGAAATGAACATCTAATCTATCTTTGTACACGGAGAACCAGCGGAAAGGTACCGACGAAATATCTCGAAACGGATGAAAACACAAGTGAATGAAGGCGTTTGCTTTATACATTCTTAACTTGTCCACACGGGACAAATCTATGGGTTACCATACGATTGAATTTTCTCGTCGCGTAGACTATACGACGGTTGTTAGTATCGAGCTATACTGTCCGATATTTAACAACCTTCGTATAGTTCTAGGTCACGACGAGCATCGCATGTATGTTAACCGATAGACGGGGACTAAGTGGCGCTTTTAGTTTCATATACGGGTATCGATGGGAATATGAAGGTTTCATATCATCATCGAGTATCATATATTGGTTTTAACCCCAAATCTCGAGTCGCTCTCTGATTATGCGTTTGTATGTATGTGTTCCGGCTGTCGGGGGTAGGCTTCTATCCCATTAAGAATGTATAGAGCGAACGCCCATCACTTGTGCTTTCAACCGTTTCGAGTAAATTTCGGCAGCACCTCCCCGCTGTTCTCCGAGTACACTGTAATAGAATAGATAATCATTTCAAAGCTGTGAAACAACGTTGAAATGAACATCTAATCTATCTTTGTACACGGAGAACCAGCGGAAAGGTACCGACGAAATATCTCGAAACGGATGAAAACACAAGTGAATGAAGGCGTTTGCTTTATACATTCTTAACTTGTCCACACGGGACAAATCTATGGGTTACCATACGATTGAATTTTCTCGTCGCGTAGACTATACGACGGTTGTTAGTATCGAGCTATACTGTCCGATATTTAACAACCTTCGTATAGTTCTAGGTCACGACGAGCATCGCACGTATGTTAACCGATAGACGGGAACTAAGTGGCGCTTTTAGTTTCATATATGGGTATCGATGGGAATATGAAGGTTTCATATTATCATCGAGTATCATATATTGGTTATAACTTGAAAAACGTGCCGTTGAAACAAATTATTGTTCTCCACCTTGCACTCTCTTAACAATGGTACATGCATTAAACATGTAGACTCAAACTCAAGCTATTCCTTCACTTGGTCAAAAACTTTGCGAAGAGAACATCCTATACTGCATGGCAAGTAGTAGAGTATGAAGAAATAGGAAGTGGGTTCACTTTAGAATTGGATTTCTCACTCTTTTTCTCATGGCACCATTGGAGGTAGCAAGCTTTCTTGAAGCTTGATGCAGATGAAGAAGAAGAAAGAATCATATGAATATCTTATCCAAATGAAACTTATCTAATAAATAATGGCACCATGGTTGAGTTAAGCCCTCATGCTTAACTCATGTAGAGAATTAACCAAAGCATTAGGTTAAGGGTTGGGTTAACTAATATCTTGAACAAATGACAAAAGAGTTGACTTTGTCAATGTTTATCAAGCTTCATGAAGCTTGATAATTTTGACCAAAGTCACACTCTTTTGTTATATGCTAGGAAAATAGTAAACCCTAATTTTAACCTTGAGTTGGTTCAAGTCTCATACACACAACTTTTTTGTATCATCAAGCATGATACAAACATGTACACTTGCATATATCACATATAAACAATGTGCACAATCAAGTGAGAAAATCAATCTTAAATGAACCAATACTAGTAATGTAAAGTAATATATCAAATATATAATTATACATTAAATCATTAAATCAACACTTTATTTAACGATCCGGTCATATCGCATATAACCGACTAATATCAATAGTAACAACTTATCGAATCAACACTTGATCCGATAACCCGGCTATATCGCATACAACCGATCAATGTCAAAAATCGCGAGAATAGAATTCAGTATCACATACTGGTATTATTCTCGGTCCCGCACATATCTCATATGCGCTCCTATTTCGTTTCGCTTGAGCCAGGAAACCCCTGTGTAGGACTCTAAAGACTCGTCAATACGCCGGCAGTAGGTGATGATCATATCAAACACCCACAAGCGCAAGCGGTCTGCTAAACGTAACGGCCACCCGGGTATTGAGCGATCAGAAGATCAACGAGCAAGCCCGCTCACACTCCGGTGAATCCAATCAGTAACACTACCGTACAGTCCGGTCTGTTCGTCTGATATGTCGCATATCTCGCCTAGGGGTGGTAAACGTCAGACCCTAATAACTCGATAAGTCGTGTCGATATGAGGCTCATAACGGGTCAAAAAACTACTGGTAACACTTACCAGTAAATCCCTAAAGCAGCCTTGGCCAAGGACTTCCTGTTATAGCCAATCTAGCACAGCGCAATATCAACTCCCTATACCAGGAGAGACGAAACCCCTCCTATCGCTCATTGCCTCCATGTGACTCGGGACTGTACCCAAAAGCCACCTTTTTGCATGCCCTCTTGGACGTGGTATGATGGAAATCAAAGCACAGTGGGAATCACATAAGGCTCTATGACGATCTTGGGTCTACAGACTAACCTTTACCAGTGTCACCAGAGAACTGCCATCTGACGTAAGGTATAATACCATCTGGGAGTTCTCGGCGAGTCCGTCCAGTGTACCCAGTCTCCACTGAGCACCCGTATATCATCTCTGATGTCAAACACCAATGGATAATGGATCATCCATCGCCCATCTATATGGGTCGAGAAGCTACACGCTAGTCTACTCTGGTATATCGATGCCCCATCTCGATACACCCACGACTAGGGACTTTGAAGGATGTACTTATGGACTACCATGTCCCTACTAGTATGATCCGCATCATAGTCCAGGTAGTCAAGTACACATCCTAAGGGCTTTACCAACATGTAACAGAGAGACAATCAGTGTACACGTTAAGGTAAAGTGTAACCAGATAGCATACTATTATATCGAGCAAGAAAGTCATCCCTATATATGTCCAAGCATCCACTACAATATACATCCTATGTATAGTAATGGCCTTTTGGGCATACATATAACTAACAATCCTCCCATGACGCCAGGGATTAAAGCCCTCGCAAGAGGCATCTGAGAGGCTACCCCGCTCGGTCATCCTCGGCTGGTGGTTGCCTACCCACGATGCCAGAGATCAAAGCCCTCGCCAAGAGGCAACCGCGCAGTTTCACTGCCCGGTTATCCTTAGTAGGCTTCTTACAGTCCTTCCAACGCTAAGGATCAAAGTCCTCGCAAGAGGCAACCGAGCGGCTACCCTGCTCGGTCATTCCTGGCCGGTAGCTTCCCTACTCACATCGCCAGGGATCAAGGCCTTCGCCAGGAGGCAACCGCGCAGCTTCACTGCCCGGTTATCCTTAGCAGGCCTCCTACGGCCCCTCCAACGCTAAGGATCAAAGTCCTCCTAGAGGCAGTAAAGCCCGACCCTTGCTCGGCTATCCCCGGTTGGTAACTTCCTACCACAACCGACAAGGATTAAAGCCCTCGCCAAGATCAACCGAGCAGCTTCCCTGCTCGGTCATCCCCAGCAGGCATCCTCCTGCCCAACAGACGCTGCGAGTTTGTAGCCCTCATAACGAGGCTACTGAGCCCCTTTATGTTCGGCACAACTACGACGGACATCTCTCTGCCCATTATATGCAGCAGATCCGAATCCCCAACAAAAGACATCAGGTACATCCAAGTCTGAGTGACCCCCCTCGACTTCGGGGCCATGGAGATGCCTCCTTCTCAGCAACGCTTGGCAAACTTGGCAAGTGATCGAAATCAACTCGACGAACGATCGCTAGACAGATAGCCGACCTGACATGGAAGCCCAACAGTGCAAGCAAGGACATTTTACGAGCATTCTTCACAAATAGAAGATGAAGTGCAAGCTGATGAAACAAAAAGTTTTACTACCAAAAGCAAAGTTTTTACAAAGGGTATTTTGGGCTCCCCAGCCTTACAGACTGCCCGGAGGCTTACAAAAATTCCCGAAGCGGCAAAATAAAAAGAAGAGGAAGACGGGGGCTTTAGGCCTCGGGGCCAGGCGCGACCTCGGGATCCTCGATATCTACCACAAGTCGAGTAGGGTCCTCGTCCACCTCCTCGTCAGGAATCTCTTCCCCCTGCTCATCGGCGTCCGCGAGGGGGTATTCGCCCCAGAGCTTTTCATCGGCGAACTCCGGCATCCGGGCCTTAACGGCGTCGAGGGCCTCATGCCAGATGCGGATGGTGGCTACGGCTAGGTCATTGTAGAAGTCCTTCGACTTCTTATAGCCCTCCACCGCCTTCGCCGCCGAGAGGTCGGCCAACTTCGCCGCCTCGACCGCCGCCCCCAGCTCCTTACGGAGGGTCCTCACCGTCATCTTCATGTTGTCGGCGGGCGCCTGAGCGTCCTCAAGCTTCACCTTGGCAGCCACGGCGGCCTCGCGGTGCCGGGCAACCTCCCGTTTCCCGGCCTCCACCTCGCCTTCCAGGGCGGCAAGCCTCGCCATCGTCGCCTCCAGCTCCCTCTTTGAGCTCTCTTCCAGCGAGGAAAGCTGGTCTGCTGCCTTCATCGCCGGGGCTATCACCTCGGCCTCCATGCGTAAGACAAGGGCGACGTGCTGGAGAACCTGAAAAATAGGAAAGAGGTCAGGAAGACGAAGGAGGCACCGAATCTCACAAACAACTGAGCACTTACCTGCACGGACTCCTGGGTGATGGACGCCATCTGGGCCCTGAAGGTCCCTCCGGAGACCCTACCCCCTGCCGACTTCTCTATTTCGTGCAGCAGGCTATCCGCGACGGATAGCCCCGAGGGCACCTCGAACTGGAGGCCCTCCTCCTCCTCCATGATCGGCGAGGGCGGGCCCGGAGGAGACCTCCGGGAACCCCTCTTGAGTGGCTCCGATACCGAGTCCTCCAGAATTCAAGCCCGCTTCTGGCCCGGCACTCGGCTAGGCCCTGGGGCGGGATCCGCCCCCGAACGCTCATGGGACGCGGCCACCGGAGGAGAAGGAGTCGGGGCAGGCTTCGAACGGGAAGTGCTGGCGCCTCTAGCCTTCGTGACCTTCATCGGCTGGCGCATGGAAGCTCGGAGCTCGTTCATGTCCATAGGTCCTGCACAAAACCAAATGCAAAGAAGTCAGCGACACATGCAATGTAAAAGCCAAAACGCAAGCCTAACTTACCGACGAACTCAACGGGGCTGAGCCCGACCCAACTCAGGACCCTCTCAGACAGCAGCACGTCGAATCGGAGGACAGGTTCCCACGACGCCACTCTCAGCTCGGCGGGGTCATTTGACTAGTTCCCCGGCAAGCATTTTTCCCTCGACCACTTGGTGGGCACGGGTCAGTCCTCGCCCTCGGGCGGTACGACGAACAAAAAACTTCTTCTTCCAGTCGTGAATGGAAGAAGGCAGGACTACAACCCCTGTTCCGGCAGCACCCCCTGTCGCTTTCTAAAAGAGAGGTAGACCCACCTCGGGTCGCCCGCTCGACCCCCAGGATGATTTTTGAAAATGAGGGAAGAATCAAGGATGGAGAGGCTGAAGGGAACCGCCTGTAATTTCAGGCGAATCAGGAACCCGAGGAGAATCCTCCATGAGTTCGGCACTAACTGGTCAGGGGCTAACCCGAAGAAGTTCAGCGCTTCGACGACCTCGGGAGAGAAGGGCAGGCGCATTCCACCCCAAAAAGATTCCAAGTACATGGCGATCTCCCTACCCCGTACTTGGTATGCCCTCTCTCCCTCCTTGGCCAGACGAAGTGTATAACGTGAGGGGATGTGGAAGCGAGCCCGAGCATTGACAAGCTCGTCCTCGTGCCTCACCCAACACGACGCGCCGGGGGCAGCGTCTACTGCCTCCTCCTTGAGGGCTGCCCCCGCCGCACAATCCCGGGAAGAGGATCTGATCTCTGCTCTCCGGGAAGACTCAGGCTCAACTAGAGGGTCCCCAGAACCTATTCCTACGACATCTACAGACTCTACGAAAGAAGACATCTAACCTGGAGAAGAGGGATCCTCGGGAAACGAAAAAAGACGAGCGCCGAGCAACCAGGACTTAGAGCGAGGAAATATGAAGGAGTAGGGGCCCTGGAGTGGGCCCCACCCCTATTTATCACCGTGATCGCCCTCATCCAACGGTGCCCTTCATCTCCCGCCAAAGCGCCTCCTCGCCTCCAACGTTTCCGATCGCTCCACTTGTCGTTCCCACACCGGGCCGCATCCCATCAGACGTAGGTCTGCACATGTCGCGTCGGCCAACCGACGCTTGACACGCGGACTGTCGCTTCAGTGACAGGATGCACGAACCGGCACACCTTCCTTAAATGCAGAGATCTCTCCCTGATTCGCTAGCAGAAAAGACAGCTGACAGCCCGGCGACGCGTCCTGACGAAATCTTGAGAGAGCGCTCATCCCGGACGGCCCGGCAGTCCACTCTTGACCCGACCCGCCAGCTGGTCGGGACAAGAGTCGGGGGCTAATGATGATGCTCTATATTGGCGATCTCCCAGATTAGGACACGTGGCAGATGACGTGTCCCAGAACTCAGAAGAAAGGACCCGCAGGGGCCGACCACGCCACCCCTGTTCCTGACCAGCAACCACATGCTGGCTCACCTCAGAGCCCCCTGCAAATTGGCCTCCTCGGCCTCTCAGCTCGCCCCTGAGCTACCACAGGACCAAGATACCTCGGCCCTCCCGCTCGTTCCCGAGCTCTCCCGCCGAGTCCATCTTTCTCGGTCCCTCCGACAGACCAACTCCGCCGCTCACAGGCGTAACCACCGCTCCGTAAATCTCACCATGCGCGGATCCTCTGTCGGCAACATCCCACGTTCCACGCCATTATGATCCCCATTAACGGGCGATCCGCTTATTACGCGGGCGTGACGTCGGGAGCGTAACCTCCGGTGAGATTCTCGTGCCTGCTACTGCGTGCTGCCGCCGCTATATAAAAGCCCATCACAGAGGGGTCAAGTAAGCTTTTTTCACCCCACTTAGCCGTTACTCTGCTCGGATCTTGCGCTAACTTGATCGTCGGAGGGTTCTCGGTGGTACCAAACCACCCCGAGACTTCCTTGCAGGTACTCGGTGCAAACTCCTCAAACCACCAATCTTCTCAAAACCCATTGAGACCCACATGCAACAGGAGATCACCTCCAAAATCCACCGGAAGATCGACGGAAGTTAACATCTGACGGAGACCCGAAAAGGACCTCCATCAGAATTGAACGAATTTTGATCGGTTACACCTGTTGTTGCTTCATCTTCTTTAGCGGCACAACATCAATATCAATTATTATTATTATTATTATTATTATTATTATTGTTTTGCATAATCCCTCTAACACTGTTGAAACGCTTTATTTTTCTCGGATGGTAGATTTATGCAAATTTTTTTTTCTATAGCAGGAAATATAAAGGGTCCATATTCTCACAACTGCTTAAATAACATTTCAATTTGGAAATATCGACAAAATTCATGAAAGGACACTTGTGGAAATATTAACAAACTTCATCTCGGACCTAGAGTATACCGACATTAAAAGATGCCAAGTTTTCTCTTTTTGATAAAATCCCTAACCCATAAATTTAGGGTCTTTTAAAATATTGAAAATTAAACAACAATAGGTTGGTAGTAGTGTAGATTCTTCCACAAATTGGAAAAAAATTTAAAAAATAGCTTGAAATAGAAGATCTATAGTGATCTAGGTCTTCAAAGAAAAGAGAGCCATCGAGGTTGAAGGGGATCAGAACGTGAAAAAGCTTGAGGGAAAAGGGACCCATCAAAGATTTAAGGGTAACCAGTTTATCGAAATATTTTTTTTTGATGGCTACGGTTTAAAGATAGATTTTGGTGAGAAGGGGGAGACCCTCTCGGTTTTGAGAAGCGGTTATTTTCTCTCTCTTTTAGGCCAGGTTGAGAAGTGGAGGAACGGTTAAACCCCTCTCCTAAGGGTCCGTTTTCTGTTTATATATTTTTTTCAGGATGAGAAAATGGGGGAATGGTTCAAACCAACCATTCCGAAAAACCTCTCAGGGAACTGGTTTAACCATTCCCCAAACAAAAAACCTTTAGTTCCATCTAGAGCCAACTGCAGTAATGAAATTAGAATAACAACTTGATCCAACACCAAGTAAGACTTTGAGAATATAGATTGGTTTAATTGATCCCTTGCTTCCTTCGACCTTCCTCACCTCCTAACTGAAATCATTTCAATTGGATATGTTGTTTCTTACTTGATTAACACACAGCAAGGATGGTTATCTAGCCATCTTAAAAATTATTTCTTCGATTTTTCATCGCATTTTAATTTAGAAAACGGCTAGACTAGACGGTATCAATTTTATCAACAAAAATAGTGTGCAGAACACACATGTTTGTAAATGAGAAATATCCTAATTACCAACTCGGTTGATTCCACATCTGCTATTGAGTTGAGTTGGTGATTAACCGATTGGCTACGAATAGAGAAAAAAAATAAAATAAAATAAAATAAAATCGAGACCTGCAATTTTGTCCCCATTTTTATACACAATCACGAAACCATAGCTTATGTAGAATCTACCATATTAGCCTGTAAAGTTTTATATTTTGTTGAAGCCTTAATTCCAAAAAACCCCAAATCTTTTAGCGAAAATAAAAGAAACCCCTAAATAGTTTTAAAATATACAAGAAACTAGCACAAAACGTTCAAAAATTACCAGAAACCTCCAAATGCTACGTCAGCAATAAATAGCACAAAACTGCATACCACCTCATAATTTTGAAACTATTTGAGAGTTTCTCGTATTTTAGCTAAAACGTTTGGTTTTTTTTGGAATTAAGCCTTTGTTGAATATGCAATAATTCATTATGTTTATAAATAGTATTTCCAATTTCCATGTCCGGTTTGAAAAAAACCTTGAGCTGGTTTGGAAATGTAGCTGCAAAAATGGGTAAAATTCTTGCAACATATGTTGCACTCAAAATGATTGTAACAAATAGTGCAATTTTGGAAGATGTGTCCATGGCAAGTATTAGATATGCCATATAATCTTTCCATATATGCCACATGAGAAATTTAGCAACATATATTGCATTTTCTATTTTTTTTTAATCAACCAAACAGAACCAAACACAAAAGGCAGCTTGGATTTAGAAATTTAACAACAGAAGTCGATCTCACTTGAACAATGGATTTAAGTCTTTTTATTTGTAACAAGTGTTGCATGCAGCATTTATTGCATGTAACAAATGAGCTTTGCTAAGCTCATGTTTGCAAATTCGCATTGATATTATTCTCTCCCTGGATCAATCACCACTTGCAAGAATGACTTCAATAAATAGGATATATTTAGTAGGCTAGATTACATTTCATAATTTATTAAAATTAATGCAAGCATCAAAACTACTCCTACAACTCTATCAATTTTCACAATTTATTGATTAATTAAATAATTAAAAGCATCAAATTAAAATTACTTCCTATCTCTTTCTTGTTTTGTGTCTAATCAAAGCGTAGGGCCAAGCACAAATTGGAGCAAGTGGATTAAGAGTTCAGGCCCCAGTGTTCTCTTGACCCAGCATGACCATGACAACATCAAATTTAGGGGGAAAAAAATTTGAGTGTGGGGCTCACCATGACAACATCTATATATATTATGCAAAAAGAGGAATGAAATCCTAAGTTTTCTTTAATTAGTCAAGTAAAAGTTGCACACCACATAGGAAAAATGTTGAAGCAAAACAAAAAAAAAGTGTACATCATCATCATCAAGACTCTCCCATGCTCACAAAACCTCAATTGGAGTCTTGCTTTTTTGCTTTTTATCTCTTGTATGGCATTAGGCATGATATCATGTTTACTAGGGATGACACCCTTGATGGAGAAAAGAAGATAAAAAGAATATTTGTGGCCCCTTAATCTCTTAATTAAGAGAGAATCAATATATATCAGCTCAAGAATCGGTCAATTTAGTTTTTCAAGCTTTTTTGCTTTTATCTCTTGTTTTTTTATAAGAAAAAAACATAGATGTGATGACAAAGAAAGTGGCCTCACAAGCTTTGATGAGTGACAACATAAGCTATTATGAGCAAGAGGACCACACACCTTGATAAGGGTGTAAGAGGTGGTGTAGGCTTCGTTCTGATTTGGGTTTGGTTCTTCATGGATCTTAGAAAGCTATCTAGCCCTTGCTCTTTCAATTCTAGGTGGTACATGACAAAGATGGTGAGGGATGGGGGCAAAGTTGATGATGGGCCCACACAATGTTTGGTTGAAGGGCTCTGCCATGTCATCTCAATGCATGCATATGGGATATATGCTTGATGGGGCAATGTACATGATGTGCCATGGGAGTTTGGGCACCATGATGGATCATTCCAACATCCAAAAGCCTTAGAGAGCAAGCACTGGTGCTTGTTCCTTTTGATGCTTGGGGATATTAGGGTTTCCACCGAAAATTGAAGGGACATTTAGGAAGAAAATTCTCGTTTTAACAATTGCTTTAATAAACCTGTTTTGGCCTTCTGGCTATACTTTTGTGAATAACCTTCGTACACAAGTCCCATTCCCATGGGCCATATTGTTTGCTCTTTTGCAAATTTGATTTTCCAAGCTTGTAACTAACATTTACCACATGCTTGCCTTCTTCTTCCCGATATAAGATTATAGCGGCACCTGCCGGACCTAACGATCCTTTCCATTTGTTGACACCAGACCAGAAATGGGTTCTTATACGACAATACATCGGCAAAGGTGAACCGATACCTCCGGTAAGCTCGATAAACCTTAATTATATTTAACATGTGTTTCTATGCTTATCACACACGCTAAAGTCGATAATTTGTTATTTTTATCGTAGAGGATTTGTACAGGGAGCGAATACAATTTCCCTCGATTCCAGTCTTGTAGCGGTGGTGGTGATGATGATTTCTTTGACCCTTGATGGTGTTGCTTCATCCCTACTCAAAGTTTCTATTTATTTGAACCATTGTGTCATCTTTAGAAGATTATTCCTGGATTTATGACTAGTTAGCGTTTTCATATTAGAATTCTAGTTTATATCATGTTAGCGTTTTTACATGGATTGAATTCATAATTGTCACTACTACAATTGGCTCTAGAGAGATAGCCAAAGCTTTTTTTTTTCTTTTCTGAGAACGGTTTAACCAGTTCTTCGATATATTTTTTGTTGGGGAACCGTTTTAACCGTTCCCCCACTCTCTCCCCCAAAATATAATTAAACAAAAAAGGGGCTATTAGGCAACGGTTATAACCGTTTCCCCATTTCCCAATCCGTAAAAAAAACCTCGGAACCGAGATGGGCTGCATAATAAAAACCCTAGCGCGCCTCCAAATATAAAATCCTCGGAGGATCAATGAGATATCACCACAAAATCCAATATTACTTGAACCATGGCGCCTCCAAAAAGATAAATTCGAAAAAAAAACCTTGGATGTTGATGAATCTCCTTTGCTTCAAGCTTCTTTTCGATCTCCTTCAATCTCGACGGTTCTCTGTTTTCCCTCAAGCCCTGTATATTTCCACGTTGAAATATGTAAAGTACAGCAGAGTTTAGGTTTCTTTTAAAATAATAACACACCAGTTTTAAACTAGCATATAATTTAGTACCACATGAACAAATTAGTACAACAAAGTTTAAGCTTCTTTTAAAATAATAACACACCAGTTTTAAACTAGCATATAATTTAGTACCCTATGAACAAATTGCAACTAAATAAACATGATATTAAATTTAAAAGGACATAATATAATTGGAAAAATGCCTAAAGTTTTTGGCATCCTGTGCAATTAATTATACCCTGTGCAATTAATTATACCGTTTCCATTTGAAATTTGCTGACAGTTCCTGGTATTTCAGTGAAATTTAGCCTAATCCTAAACGAAATAGATGACATCATTTGCGAAAATTCAAAATAGAAATAAGTTATGGGGTTATTGCGCCTGCATTAGTCTATAGACCCAGTCACTACGGTAGTAGAAACAACCCAGGGGTAAAACAAACCTCCTGATAGACATATCTCACGGTTCGTTGTTTTACCGTTATAGTTGAGCTACCATATATGTTAAAGAACATTGTTTTCAACCCGACAAAGAAAGCAAGGTTAAAAATAAAATATATGTCCAAAAGCTAATCATTATGATAGCCATGAACAGATGATAAAGGCAATGAGTGGGCTCTTTTTTAAATCCAAAAGGAATGAAACAGTGAGATTAATAAGTGATGTTTTTCCCCCTTCTTTTCTTTTCTTTTTAAAAAAAAAAAAGAATAATAAGTGCTATAATTTAGTGATCCTATAGCTATTTTTGTCCGTCTTCCTTATATATCAGTGGACCTGATCCCATTTATGCATTTTGTACCAAAAATAAGAGACTTGCAGACAAGCTCCTTTATCCCTTTTGGCCTGCTATATTAAATACTTTTTCCTTTAACATATTCTTAACAATTGAAAATTTTATTTTGTATATTGGAATTATATGTCTTTGATACATTCTCCTCTAGCTATAATGTTTCTTTCTAATGAATTTTACATTTGCAACATTGAAGATGTTGCAAGTGATTAGCCTCTCTACAATAATTAGCAAGCATGCAAACATAGAGTTTTAAAATAATTTAGAGAGCTAATAAATTCAAACTAGGATCTTAACTAAAATATTAGACTTGAAACCACAACAAAGCAAGAAAGAAGAGTTTCATTCAAGATTAGGGTTTCCTTACATCCTCAAATGCTAGGTAAAAGTGGTTGTTCTTAACTTGATCCTTGAGCTCTTAAAGAGAGAGGGAACAAACTTGAAATTGACCTCTTAGGTTCCAAGATGATCTACTTTGAGATAACACTAACACAAGCTCTCACTTCACTAAACAATCTTGCTGTGAAGAAAACAACCTAAACTAATTTGCTAATTTAATTTTGATTGATATAGTAGGATTTTTGCTCACTAAATTTTCTTTTCTTTTACTTCACTCTTCTTGAAAAATAAAATCAAGAGAGAGAAGATGGAGATAAGAATGGTTATGAATTCTAAAGATAAGAACAAATATATCATAGCTCATTTAAAATAATAAATCAAAATGAGACATCTATTTTCTACATAATTCTAATAAATGACCCATTGTTTTATTTATTTATATAAGAAAATATGTTTAATCCTTATCTTTGAATCTTTTGTAATTCTTATATACACATCTGATGTGTATATATAACCATGACAAAATGACATATATATTATTTATATCATATATAAATAATATATAAAGAGAAGGAACTGATGTGTATATATAACCATGACAAAATGACATATATATTATTTATATCATATATAAATAATATATAAAGAGAAGGAAAAATAAAGTGAGCATAATATATATATATATATATATATATATATATATATATATATATATATATATTAAATCAACACTTGATTTAATAATCTAGTTATATCATATATAATCCGGCTAATATTAAATAACGCTAGATTAAATACGGTATCATATACCTGTATTTAATCGAGCTCCCATAAATATCGTTATACATGCTCTCTCTCTCTCTCTCTCTCTATATATATATATATATATATATATATATATATATTATTAAATCAACACTTGATTTAATAATCTAGTTATATCAATTATAATCCGGCTAATATTAAATAACGCTAGATTAAAATACGGTATCATATACCCGTATTTAATCGAGATCCCACACATATCGTTATACATGCTCTATTTCGTTTCACTTATGGTAGGAAACCTCTGTGTGGGACTTTAAATACTCGTCAATACGCTGGTAGTAGATAATGATCACATCAAATACCTACATGCACGTCAGCGATACTAGATGAACGTAATGACTATCCAGGTATAGAACGAATAGGAAGATTAACAAGCTAGCTTGTCTGAAATCCAACAGAGCCTAAAAGTGACAGTCACCATACAGTCCGGTCTCTTCGTCTGAGAGTGTCACATATCATGTTTAGAGGGTGGTATCCGTCAGACCTCGTGTTGCTTCTGATGCACATTTTCCATCGAAGCCAAAGCGAGGCACTTTAATGTTGCGCAATCGATATCGCATATTTTGCGGATCTCCTTATCCGCAACAGAGGAATCAGGGCCTGTGATGGAGGGGGTGGGTGCAGTGAGGACGTATGCAATCTTATCATAGGTAAGGGCAATAGTCATGTTCCTCAACCAGTCAATGTAATTCGGTCTCGTCGGTTTATTTTTCTCCAACATAAACTTAAATCCCGTCATTGGTCTCTTCCATTAGGAGAAAGAAAATAAAACACTCAGCGTATATTCTTACAAGATTAGTGATTGATAGAGATTTTGTGTGCTTAGTTTTAATTACAGCAATCAAGACGGTTTCGCTTGGTAGCTAGTCGGATGAGTATGGGTCGGTCCACGGAGAGATGGGAATCTTTTTCTTAGTGTTTTAACGAGTTAAGTCCAATTTGTCCAAGTTTGTTTAGGATTAACTATGTGCTAAAATATATATAAAGAGAGCCTGTTAGGGTTAGGATTATGTTAGTTTAAGTTAAGAGTCACTCACTTCTTTCGTTGCCACTCTTAATGTCGATGTTACGGTAATCGGCAACAACGGGGATTAGCACGACTAGAAAGAAACTTGCGAGTATAAGTTAGGCTTTCCAACGCTTAGTTCCTTTCTTTTGGTCCTTGTCCGTCCGTTCTTGGCTCTTAGCCGTAACCTCCGGTTAATTCAACCACAACGGGTCTCACTAGGGTGTCACCACTATTATGTAGGATAGAGTGCCGTAGGGAGCGGATTGTGGTTAAATTGACGGGTGTCCGAATTAAGATGTTGGGCAAAGAAAAGAGTGAGAGAGATTTCCTTCTCTCAAACTTCCCTTATCCTACCCTAACAAGTGAGAAACTACTCACCCATTAAAAAGAAAAAAGAAAAAAAAACAAAGTTAGAAGATAGAAAGAAATGAGTTAGAGAATCACAACCAGCTATTTGGGACCTCACTTAGGCAAGGATCACACTTAAGCATCATTGTTGTAAGGATAAAGGAAAAGAGAAGAAGAAAGCAAACAATCAAACAGACAACAACAACAACAACATTAACAAATAAGATAACAAGCAAAATATAAGAACACAATTATAAGACATGCATGTTAAAAAGAACTTTTCTTTTATTTATCATCACTCATGAAGCTCACTATAATATCAATGGAGAAAGATGAAGAGGAAGAAGAAGATACAAACTCTTATCCTAAAATCTAATACAAGAAAAAAAGCCTTCTTTACTTGGCTTGGAACTGGACACTTTATAGGCAGATACATGAAACCCTAGGGATAAAATCTGAGCCCAAACACAATTAAAAAACTACCCTCAAAATACGAGCCAACACTGAGTTGACTCAGCCGCGGATCCCCCGCATAAGTGCCACATTGGCCGTGGATCCGCAGCCTTTTGGTTGAATTGCAGTGTCATTTTTTCTGGGGTTTTCCATGTTGCTGTTCTTATCTGTTTAGTACATTTGGTTTCTCAGAATCTCTTCATTTTTCTCCCAGATTTTTAGCAGTCCAAAAAGATGAAAATGATGTGGACTTTTGCCTTGATTTTCTTGAGCTCCACGTTGAAATCTTGGATCTTGTGTTGCCTCTTATGCTTTGTGCATGAAATGACCAATGATTTGCCATTTTGTCACTCGAACTGGTAGGCGACATCTGACGGATAGTGAGCGGAGACCCGTATTTTATCTGTGGTTGGCAGTAGTCCTGAATTTGTTGCGCCTTTTCATGATTTTCACTGTTTAGAGCTGAGAACCTGTAACCTGCAATTATTTAGCAAACACGGATCAAGAGCACTTACCTATACGCAATGCGATCAGGAATGAGCGGTATAAAAATACAAAAATCCGATATGAACAAGTACCCCCAAATTTATTTTTTGCTCATCCCGAGCAAAACCATTTTGTTCATAAAAAGTCCTAACCTCACTTTCGCAGGGAACACGATTGCACTGAGCTCGTACAACAAGCCATTAAACCTCTAGGTTGCCCTAGAGGAGGAGTTTTGTCTCCTGAGAGTTTTCAGCGGATACTACCCACAAAATCCGATCAAATTGGCCGTCGACTCTAATCCTATAGTTCAGCATTCTAGCAATAAACTCTATCATCTTTAACTTAGAAATCATCAACCCTTTTTCTTCACACTTTCCTTTCATTTAACTTAAGATCATATATATTTTGCCAGTTTATAAAGCTCTCAGCATCTCTTGAGTTTTCCTTCTAAAACACAATCTCAAATCAGGAATTTTTATCATCTCTATTGAAGATATAAGCCCTATTTTTCATTCCTATCTCTTTTCCAAACTCAGATCATATACCCCTACGTGTGTGTAAATATCACCCCTACACTTGGAAATTCAATTCAAGCTATAATACCCTTACCTTAATATCTATCACTATTTTTTCTTTAATAATGGTGGACGGATTTGCTCACACATCTTTCATGGGACTATTACAGCTTCCTGAGGCATTAATCAACCTATTATTTAATGTGTGAGCATTTAAAGCGTAAATAGCAGTTTCCAGGTCTTGTATTTATTATTTTTTTCTTTTTTTTTCTTTTTTTTTATTTCAGGACCGGATATATTTTTTCAATGATGCTCTTTTGGTGATTAACTTTAAATGCTGTTTTTTCTTTCATACTAGGCTTTCAGGCAAGAGTATTTCTAGGTATTTTCTACTATCCTAAGTTTCAAGGTGTGTGCATGTGCGAATTGTAGGATATATATTTTCAGAATTTGGACTTAAGGTTCAGAATTATTTTTCAGACTTACTATTCAAATAGAGCTTTCAATACTTTTCCCTCATTTCAACTTAGCCCAAGAACTGAACTCAAAATTGCTTATTTCTAAATAAACTGTAAGGACGTATATTTTCTATAATTATACTTCACGGAAGGTTATTTTTAGGGTTTTTAATTTACTAAGTTTAAGATTTAGTTTTTTTTCTAACTAGTCAACCGTCATGTCGAACTTGAGTAAAAAATGGCCAATATTGAATTTTTTCCTTCATTTTTCATTTTTTTTCTTCATTTTTTCATTATTATTATTTTTATAATAATGTAATGCAGAAAAATGCGATGCGGAATTTAAACATGCAAAGTAAAAGAACAAATATTTACATAAAGAAAAAAAAAACGTGCAGATGCAAGGATAACTATTTACAACCAAACCCCATCCCCAAACTGGCTGACAGCAGTACCCTCACTGCTGCCTACGGCGTCTCCTAGACACGGCATCACTTGTTCCGACCTTACTCGTGTCCATTACCTGACCCCTCGATCTCGCCCTTTCCTCTCGTGCCAGGAGGGCGGACATTCCCTGTTCAAGACTCGTCAAACGCTGATCAAAATTTGTCAGCATCCCCAACACTCGTTCTACCCCCTATGGGTATGCCGTATCAAGCGTGCTTGCGCAGCGGGGGTTAGCTCTTCATCGCTCGCAGTCGAGCTCGAGCTGGGATTCTTCGCCATCACATCTTCGGGCGGCTCGGTGCGCGACCATAATCCATGAAGTCTTGTGTAGGATGTGGAGACACCCTCAAGAAAGGGTCGAATGAGAACCCTACCATGCATATAAATATCGAATTCCTCAACAGGAAAGAAATAGCGACACAATTGTGTCACTAACATCGGGCATGGGTAATTGGCAGCCCCCCTACCGGCGCCAATCGAGTGTAGTAGTATAGTGCACATGTCATAACTAAGGTTCTTTATTATTAATGTGTGCACTATGTGTAGGGATGGGGTGAAAAAGATGGTGTTATGCGAACTTCCAAAGATATTGTTTTGTGCCCAACGACACACGGTTAATACGTTCGCATACAGCGTTCGAGCCTGAATGCCCTTCCTAGGCTCCTCAGAACAATCATCACCCATTAATGACAAGTAATCCTCGAAGCGGAGGGGTTGATCGTGTACGGGGATTCGAGGTATCAAAGTGGCTTCGTGAATGAAGTCCCTATCTATAATAATTTCTCGATCCCCCCACAATAATCGTATAAACCTATGTTTAGCTAAACATCCCTCCTCCATACTTTCAAAGAAACGCGCAACGAGATCTGGAATCGCGAACGCATTTGGATAGTTAAACAACAGGAAATTCCATCCGCGTTTCTGGATCTCGTCGCCAAAATATCTACCATAAACGTCATGGGCAAATAATTGCGAGAAATAACGTTCAAATTGAAATGTAGGAGCCATGGACAGTAAATGCAGAATTATTAAATTTACAGAGAGGAGTTTTAGATACGCAAACCTCCTCTGAAAATTTCAGATTTAGAGGCTACAAGACGGTGGCGGATCGGCGACAGAAGAGGAGTTGGGCGGCGGTTCCGCGGCAGGGAGGGACGATCTCTGGTGGAGTTTTCAGTGGCAGCTAGGGTTTATGTGAGGGTTTGACTGGAGGCACAGGGAATGCAGAAAAGGGTCGAGGTGTATTTATAGGGGCTGTTAATAAAAAAGGTATATTTGTACAAAAGTCCCCTAAAAAGAGGAAATTGTTTTTGATAGAAATTTTTTATTTTTTTTTAATTTTTTCATAGAACTGAATATTTACAAAAACACCCCCTTATTTTTTTAAAATTTTTAATTTGACAAATTATTACAAGTGGGAATTTCACCAAGCAAGAAATATCCTGACACATAAAAAAAACCAAATGGTATATACATACCACCAAACTTATTTGAAACAGTGTTTCCATTATTTATGGCTGGATAACCGAAGTTTGGTGGTAAGCGGAAGAAGATTAGCCAATGTAAACAGGCTCCTACAATATCAGGAGCTCCTCCGAAGGTTCTGCGGGGAGGAACGGTTTTACCCTGTGTCCGTTCACTTTGAATAGTGAACCGTCCTTTGGATTCTCTAAATCCACCGCGCCGTGCGGGTATACACTCCGCACAAAAAAGGGTCCTTTCTAGCGAGATCTAAGCTTACCGGGATGGAAATGTAGTCGGGTGTCATAAAAAAGTACCTGTTGTCCAGGCGTGAAGGTTTTGCGCGTAAGGTGTTTATCATGAAACACCTTCGTTCGGTTCTTTATAACAACCGCGTTTTCATAAGCTTCATCTCGAAGCTCGTTCAGGTCGTTGAGTTGCATCTTCCGATAGCTGCCCGCATCTTCAAGGGTTAGGTTCAGCTCTTTGATCGCCCAAAATGCGCGATGCTCGATTTCCACAGGAAGGTGGCAAGCCTTTCCATATACAAGCCGATAGGAAGACATTCCAAGATCAGTCATGTATTCAGTGTGGAATGCCCAAAAGGCATCAGTTAGTTTCAAAGACCAATCTTTATGGTTCTTGGAAACCGTTTTCTCCAAAATCTGCTTGATTTGCCAATTTGAAACTTCGGCTTACCCATATGTTTGGGGGTGGTAGGGCGTGGATAGCCTATGATCAATAGAGTATTTCCGCATCAAGGCCTCGAAAGTCCTATTACAGAAATGCGTCCCGTTGTCGTTAATGATCGCGCCGGGGTGCTCGAACCGGGAAAAGATGTTTTCTTTAAGGAATCTAACGACAACCTTGTTGTCGTTCGTCCGGCTTGGCACTGCCTCTACTCATTTATAGACATAATCAACAGCTAAAAGAATGTACAGGTTCCCAAAAGTGATGGGAAATGTCCCCATGAAATCAATTCCCCAAACATCGAAAATCTCAACAACCAAGATTGGTTGGAGCGGCACCTCGTTTCTCCTGGAAATCCGGCTCAAGTGTTGGCACCGGGAGCAAGTCTTGCAGTAATCATGAGTATCTTTGAAGTGTTGTGTCCAGTAAAAGCCACACCACAAGACTTTCTCGGCTGTCTTTCTTGGGACAAAATGCCCGCCACACGCTTGATCGTGGCAAAACGACAGCACACTCTTGAACTCATTATCAGGAACACACCGACGAATGATTTGGTCGGGACAGTACTTGAACAGGTAGGGGTCGTCCCAGTAAAAGTGTTTTACTTGGGATAAAAATCTAAGTCTGTCCTGACTTGACCATTCGTTCGGTATTAGTCCTGTCGCCAAATAGTTCACAATATCCACGAACCAGGGTTCGCATGATACTGTCAAGAGTTGTTAATCAGGAAAAACATCGTTAATTAGGAGAGGAAGTGTCGACGAAGAAGGAAGTCATGAAAGATGGTCGACCACTACGTTTTCATATCCTCTTTTGTCCTTAATGACAAGGTCAAATTCTTGAAGTAAGAGGATCCAACGTATTAACCGAGATTTTGCATCTTTTTTTCGCAAAAAAATGTCGCAAAGCTGAATGATTTGTGTAGACAATGACTGGAGATCCGATCAGATAAGACCTGAATTTTTCTAAAGCAAACACAACAGCCAAGAACTCTTTCTCGGTTGTTGTGTAATTCATTTGGGCATCATTCAGGGCCCGTCTTGCGTAGTAAATTACGTGCGGCATTTTATCGATGTGCTGTCCTAGGACCGTACCGATAGAAAATTCGGATTCATTGCACATAATCTCAAGGGGATATGTCCAGTCAGGTGAAGAAATAACGGGAGCAGAGGTGAGTGAGCTTTTCAGTGATTCGAACGCAGTCAAACAGCTCAAGTCGAAGTCGAATGTGATATCCTTGGCCAGAAGAAGAGTCAAGGGCCTAGCAATCTTGCTAAAGTCCTTGATGAACCCTCTGTAAAAACCGGCGTGGCCAAGCAAAGCTCGGATATCTCTGACGCATCTGGGAGGAGGGAGATTGGAAATGACTTCAATCTTTGCTTTGTCCATCTCAATGCCATTTTGCGAAATGATATGTCCTAGGAAAATACCTTCGCGTACCATGAAGTGGCATTTTCCCCAGTTTAACGTGAGGTTTTTATTCTTACATCGGGTAAGGACATCGTTGAGATGTTGCGGACACTCGTCAAAAGAATCGCCAAAGTTGGAGAAATCATCCATGAGTATCTCCAAAAATTTCTCAACCATGTCAGAGAATATTCCCATCATACACCGTTGGAAGGTAGCGGGAGCATTCCATAGCCCAAAGGGCATGTGGCGATATGCGAACGTGCCGAAAGGACAGGTGAACGTGGTTTTGTACTGGTCTTTCTTGGCGATGGGAATCTGGTTGTAGCCTGAGTAGCCGTCCAGAAAATAGTAGCACTCATGTCCAGCTAATCTTTCGAGCATTTGGTCAATGAATGGTAGCGGAAAGTGGTCCTTCCGCGTTGCGGCATTGAGTTTTCTATAATCAATGCATACTCGCCACCCAGTCTGGGTGTGGATAGGGATCAACTCATTCGCCTCGTTTGTGATGACCGTAATGCCAGACTTCTTAGGGACAACGTGTATAGGACTGACCCACTGGTTGTCTGAGATAGGGTAAATGATACCACTATCCAGATATTTGACGATTTCCTTTTTCACAGCCTCTTTCATGACTGCATTTAACCGCCTCTGTGGATCCCTAGCTGGTTTGGTATCATCCATCAGGTGAATGTGATGTTCAATGATCAGGGGACTAATCCCCTTGATGTCCGCCATCGTCCAGCCAAAAGCTTGCCGATTTGATTGCAAGACCGTGAGAAGGCCTTTCTCCTGCTCTGGAGCTAGAGAAGCCGAGATGATGACAGATAGTGTCTCGTTCTCACCTAAGTAAGAATACTTGAGGTGAGACAGCAGTGGATTGAGTTCGAGCGTCTGAGGTGAAACGACTGAAGGCAAGATTGGCGAAAATGTCTTGAACTCAACAGATTCCAGCAGAGGCTCAAAACGAGTGTATACGACCGAGTTGGATGGTTCAACTAACGCATCCGAAAATTTGACAGATTCAAACTCGGGTAGCAACAAGCCAAAATCGTTAGAAAATGTGAAACACTCATAATCATTGTCAGGAGTGGAAGCAGCAGCAGGTTCAAAGAGGAATGCACTAGTGGCGTCAAGATTGTTGTGATCGAACAAGAATTCCTCAAATTCACAGTCCTCTGGAGCGATCTCCTGGATGGAACAAACATCTAGTATATGGGCACTTAGTTCAGATGGCTGATTCCCTAACCTAAAAATGTCAAGTTCAATTTTCATGTTGCCAAAAGATAGATTCATCGACCATTTCAACAATTGATCACAACATTTGAGGTTGTAAAGAATGGGAGACCAAGTATCACCGGAATTTGATTCCGGGGGTTAGCTACAGGTTGTATATTTAAAACAATGAAGTCAACGAGGAATATGAAGTTCCCAACTTTGATTAACACATCCTCTAGCTCACCCCTAGGATGAGTGATAGATCGGTCGGCCATTTGGAGAGTACAGTGTGTGGGTTTCAGCTTTCCTACACCTAGTTGCTCATATACAGAATACAGAAGCAGGTTAACACCGGCACCAAGATCTAAGAGACCGCGGTTTATGTTCTTATCCCCAATGGTTATTGAAATCATAGGATAGCCAGGGTCCTTCCGTTTTTTAGATAAAGTGTGGGTAAGAGCATCACTCATGGTACTAGTGAAGAAAACCTTCTTGGGTACCCGAGATTTACTCTTCTTAGTGCACAAGTCCTTCAAGATTTTTGCGTAGGAAGGGACTTGTTGGACTGCATCTAAGAGGGGAATGTTGATGTTAACCTGCTTAAACAACTCCAGAATCTTCTTTATTTGTGGATTTTGTTTATTGGATTTCAACCGGTTTGGAAATAGAACGTTTTTGAAATTGGTTGAGTCCAATACTTGTGGAGGAGATTGTGGAGTTGGAATGGATCTCAAAACTGGATTTTGAGTGGAGTGAGAAGTGGATCCGTTCGGAGCAGCAAAAGAAGAGGAAGAGCCTTTTGAAGAATCGAGAATAAGCTCAGAAGAAGAAGTAGAAGAAACGACCGGGGTGTCATCATCTATCTGAGTGCCAATGTTGTTGTGCAGCGTCCTTCCAGATCTCAATGTAGTCATGGCACTCCCATTATGGTTCTGTTGTTCAAGAGCAACATATACATTATGTGGGTGACCAGGACTTGGGAGTGGTTGAGATGGAAGCTTCCCTTTCTCTCGCTCACTTAACGCCGTATTTAGCTGTGCAATTTGGGCTTCGATGGTCATTATGCTTTGCCTATGTGCAGCGGTGTGTTGCATCAGAGACTGAATAGAAGACTGGATGTTGGCGGTGGATTGAGTCGATTGCTTTATAAATGCCTCCAGACTCCATTCTAACGAGGAAACCTTATCGTTGTTGGACGAAACAAAGTTGTTTTGAGGAAAAGAATTGTTGCAGGGTGAAAAGTTGTTCGTCGGATTTTGAAAAGGTTGGGGTTGAAAGAGCTGCTAAAATTGTTGTTGAGTTTGTTGTTGAGCTTGTTGTTGAGGAGGAGAAGGCCTCTGGAAGTTGTTGTGGCTTTGGAATTGATGCTGATTCTGATTCCAAGAGAAATTGGGGTGGTTCTTCCAACCAGGATTGTAAGAGGAAGAGTATGGATCGTTTCTTGGTCTTTGCTGAAATGCAGCATTAACTTGATCCTGTCCTTGAGATGGTGGGTTGTAAGGACACTCTTCGGTCAAATGGGATGGATCCGAACAACAAGCGCAAATGGTACGAGGGGGAAGAGCAGAGGCAGGAGAAGGAGATGAGAATTTGCTCTCAATTGCTTCCAGTTTTCACGTGATTTCTGCCATCTCAGCCTTCATTGCAATTGAGATGTCGAGTTAATGAACTCCTGCCCTAGAGAGACCGAAAGAAGTAGTAGAAGAAGAAGTGTTCGGTCTGGTGCTTTCCCACTAAAGCGTCTGTTCCGCAAGATCATCTAAGAATTACCAAGCTTCTTCGTCAGATTTGGTTAGAAAATGGCCTTGACAAATGGTTTCCAACAACTGCTTAGTTGTTAGATTTATGCCCTCATATAAGGTTTGGAAAAGTTGCCATCTCTCAATACCGTGATGAGGGCACTGAATGAGAAGGTCTTTGTATCGGTCAAAGCACTTCCAAAAAGGTTCGGTAGGAAGCTGGGAAAATTGGTTAATTTCGTTTCGGATCCTCGCGGTCTTGTGATTTGGGTAGAATTTTTTTTAAAACGCTTTTACAAACTCGTCCCAACCGGTTGTCGAATGCGATGCGGTGCTATACACCCACTTCTCAGCAAGGTCACACGGAGTGAAAGGAATGACTCGTATCCGTATAGCATCATCGGACAGTTGGGTTGTCTTCATCATTGCACAAACGTTCTTGAACTTGTTGATGAAGATGTAGGTATCTTCAGATTCCAGCCTGTGAAATTTGGGCAACATGTTGATGAAGTGGGGCTTAATTTCGAAATTATCCCCATTGGCTAGTGGAAGTGAAAGACAGGTTGGGAGTGCGGCGCGGGTAGGATAGAAACGATCCTGGAGAGCGATTCGCTATGGCGCTTCAACAGGATGTGGTTGCGGGTTATTCACACCCAATAGAGGTGTAATTAGTCCCGGGGCAGGTAAAGGGATGTTAGGAGGAAATCCTGATATCTCGGAAGAAGAATTTAATGATGGGGAAGGTGAAGGTGAAGGTGAAGGTGAAGATGTATGAACAGAATCCCGATCAACGTCAGAGTTGGCTGGCAAAGGTAAGGGTGAAAGAGGCCTGGAGGGAGTTTCGACGTCAGAGTCGATCGCGTAGTCGGTAGCGACTAACGTAATACGGACTAGGCGGGCACTAGTGTCCCGAGTCCAACCGGACATACACTAAACGAGTTTAGTATAGTCAAAGCATAGAATGTGAGGGTAAGAAAACGTCAATGGAGAAATGTGGATGAAAGGTGGGTGAAATGGAATTCTGGTGACAAAGGGCAAGTTTTTATAAAAGTTTTTGTTTTGTTTTTTTAAGAGTTTTGCAAATTAAATACGGATTTATGGCACAACTTCAAACAATCATAGTCAAAACATGCACAATCATACCTAGAACTATGGTCTTCAAAATCTACTAGACTGCTCCTAACTGTTCCAAAATGACAAGTTGTGAGATAACCCTCAAATCGTCTCTTTACTGCCAATTGTGGCCAGGTAAGCACAAGTGAGGTAAGAAGGGTTCCGCTCATGAATTACCATGAGACGGGTCTTTTAAAATTACCTTTCTCACTTGTTTAGTCTAGGCACCACAAAGTCAAGTTTAGATAAACGACCGAATGCTCACAACCTTCCTCTGTCCTATTGAGCACGACAGTCCTTAGTTGGCCGAGTCTAGATATTTTTTATTAAGCTCAAGAGTAATGCGCATGCTTTCAGTGATTTTTTGGGTCTTAGGAAGGGTGATGAAATCCCCGCCCAATCTAAATTGGTGTTATAGCCCCTTAAAGTCCGTATTATTTATGCAAAATAATAACAAACAAAAAGTTAAAACACTTGCAAAAATTTATTTGGCGGCGGCGCAAAGAATCCTGCACAAAAATAGTTTTATAGAAGAGGGGAAGAGAGTTTGCGCAAAGAATACTGCAGAAAGAATAGTTTAGTGGAGTTTCAGAGGAGGTGAGAAGAGGATTGGAATACTCACAGAGGATTTTTGATTGCTGACGTTAGATATTGACCGCGGTTCCACGGTCAAATATGCACTTGTGCCGCGGTTCCGCAGCTTGACAGTCGAGTGGGAACTTCAAATTTCTTCTCTGTGCTGACTTCAGTCTCCTCTTCCTGGTTAGAGCCCCTGAATCTTGATTTGATCACTGAATTTGCTCCAGAATGTACAGTCAACCGTGGTTCCGTCTTGATCCGTCGCGGTGTAGCTGCGAGATATGGGTCTAACTTCCAACGACTTTGGCACTGAACTTGATCTTTTTCCTATCCTGCACACTTGCACAAAAAAGAATCAAAAATAACAAGATGATTTTTTACAGCATATTTTTTGTTTTGTTTTCGGTTATATATATATTCACAAATTAACCTGAAATGACACAAAGAAATAAAGTACCGTCTCCCCGGCAACGGCGCCATTTGATTGATAGAGATTTTGTGTGCTTAGTTCTAATTACTGCAATCAAGACGGTTTTGCTTGGTAGCTAGCCGGATGAGTACGGGTCGGTCCACGGAGAGATGAGAATCTTTTTCTTAGTGTTTTAACGAGTTAAGTCCAATTTGTCCAGGTTTGTTTAGGATTAACTATGTGCTAAAATATGTATAAAGAGAACTTGTTAGGGTTAGGATTATATTAGTTTGAGTTAGGAGTCGCTCACTTCTTTCGTTTCCACTCTTAATGTCGATGTTACGGTAATCGGCAACAACGGGGATTAGCACGACTAGGAAGGAAACTTGCGAGTATAAGCTAGGCTTTCCAACTCTTAGTTCCTTTCTTTTGGTCCTTGTCCATCCGTTCTTAGCTCTTAGCCGTAACCTCCGGTCAATTCAACCACAACCGGTCTCATTAGGGTGTCACCGCTATCATGTAGGATATAGTGCCGTAGGGAGCGGATTGTGGTTAAATTGACCGGAGTCCGAATTAAGATGTTGGGCAAAGAAAAGAGTGAGAGAGATTTCCTTCTCTCAAACTTCCCTTATCCTACCCTAACAAGTGAGAAACTACTCATCCATTAAAAAGAAAAAAAAAATAAAACAAAGAAAGAAGATAGAAAGAAATGAGTTAGAGAATTGCAACTAGCTATTTGTGACCTCACTTAGGCAAGGATCACACTTAAGCATCATTGTTGTAAGGATAAAGGAAAAGAGAAGAAGAAAGCAAGCAAACAAACAAACAACAACGACTAATTTAACAAATAAGATTACAAGCAAAATATAAGAACACAATTACAAGACATGCATATTAAAAAGAACTCTTCTTTTATTCATCATCACTCATGAAGCTCACTACAATATCAATGGAGAAAGATGAAGAGGAAGAAGAAGATACAAACACTTATCTTAAAATCTAATACAAGAAAAAAAGCCTTCTTTACTTGGATTGGAATTGCGCTATTTATAGGCAGATACATGAAACTTTAAGGATAAAATCTGAGCCCAAACATAATTATAAAACTACCCTCAAAATACGAGCCAACACTAAGTTGATTCGGCCGCGGATCCCCCGCATAAGTGCCACATTGGCCGTGGATCCGCAGCTCTATGGTTGAATTGCAGTGTGATTTTTTCTGGGATATTCCATGTTGTTGTTCTTATCTGTTTAGTACACTTGGTTTCTCAGAATCTCTTCATTTTTCTCCCAGATTTTCAGCAGTCCAAATAGATGAAAATGATGTGGACTTTTGCCTTGATTTTCTTGAGCTCCGCGTTGAAATCTTGGATCTTGTACTGCCTCTTGTGCTTTGTGCATGAAATTACCAATGATTTTCCATCTTGTCCCTCGAACTAGTAGGCGACATTTGACGGATAGTGAGCGGAGACCCATATTTTATCTGTGGTTGGCAGTAGTCTTGAATTTGTTGCGCCTTTTCATGATTTTCACTGTTTAGAGCTGAGAATTTGTAATTTGCAATTATTTAGCAAACACGGATCACGAGTACCTACCTATATGCAATGCGATCAAGAATGGGCGGTATAAAAATGCAAAAATCTGATATGAACAATTAGATTGGTTATTATCTTATCTTATCGATGGCTCCCACTGTTTTTATCAAATTTTCGTTCAAACCTTAAAAGGAAAATTAGTCAGGATTAATTACACTCTACAAGTTCGCTAACCAGTCATCCAGGCTTGTGTTGGTACTCCAAGAGAGGTTCTCGTGCTTTCGTACGAATCTAATTAAAATAAACCCTGTTTTCGCAGAGGCATAACCCTGTTAACACCTTTCTTGATATCTACTGGATTAGCTAATTGTAAAGTGTAAAACTCTACCGGGAGTAACATTTACTCACAGTGGGATCAAGATCCAACTATCATATACAAGGTATGCAATATCATTGAAAATTTCAACACTCGAAATTCTAGATATTGTTTTTTACCCTAGTGACCTATGACTTTAATTATGGTCAACAAATCATAAGTATTAGTCAAGTTCTACTTATTATTCCTTGATTGATTTAGACCCATTCGTATGGCCCTTAACTATAGTCATTAAAGTTGTACGAATATCCTAACCGTTCACATCATATGCTTTATAGAAAGACATCACTCAGCTACTGCACACTACGTCTTTATTATAGTCAACAAGCGTAGTATGAATACTAAGTACTCTACTTTCTAAAATGACGGAGGGTTACGAATGATTTTGATGAAAACCTTTAACGTATTGAACTTGATATCGTTGTAGAACCGAGTAATTTATAAAGGAGTGGCTTAGGCTCCATTATGTAAAAACCGAGTAGGGTGTAGTGATGCAGTTTTTTGCTAAATAGATCATTCCCTGTGAAGAGATTTAGGCTCTTTCCTCATGGAATAAGGTGCTGGATATTCATGAATGAATACCTCCATACAAAGAAAAAACCTATAACTACGTTTATGACAAATTGGTTCTACAATATCTTTTAGGTTTCTTTTTCTTAACATTAATCTCATTAATGTCGTACCATTATTTAAACTCCTAACATCACTGAAGAAACGAAAATAAAATACACATATATGCCATTCGCATTCATCAAAGGGACCCGGGTCTTCACTGTAAGGTTACTTAATTTACGGTAAGGCAGGTTTAGGACTAGCGTGAATGCAAAACATATATATATATATATATATATATATATATATATATATATATATATATATATATATATATATATATATATATATATAGCATTTGTCTCAGGCAATAACAAGAGCATCACAAGTATCATAGGAATTCCGCGTTTCGGTTTAGCCAACATTGAAATCACGGATTCCATTGTCATGATGAATAGCCAGGCCCATACCCATAGACCCTTACGAGTGCGGCAAGCAACCCTACCAATTCTAAAGTTAGGTGACTGGTCTCGACTCCTCTAAATAGTCACCCATTGGACTCTAGAACTCGGTCACTTGTGCACCCCGTCTTGGGTCTATCCTAATGCGGAAAAGTAAATAATATACATCAAGGTGACAACATCCCTTCCGCGGATGCGCACCAATAAAAAGAATATTACATACATATTGAATTATATGAATGAATATTAAAAAACACCCATCTCAAATAACCCTGGCTATTCAATCACGTCGATCATAATATTTCATACCATCAAACAAACAACAATGATTATGATTGTAAGTAAATATGTGTATCCCCTATGTCGTTGACATATAGCAACGAGATTGGGAATACTATATATTACATTTACGGTTGGAGAAAAGAAACACAAGAATCATAATATTTATAATTCTTAATCCACTAGCATCGAGTTCATATTATCTTATAATATCATAACTTCATGCCAAAGCCAAAAAATTCACACATTTAGCCTCCAAAAACAACCCAAAAAACCTAAATATTTCATCCAACACCCGAGGGCACGCCCGTGGGTCCTCAGGAGGGGTTGGGAGGGTCCTCCCGCGGTCACCACGTAGTGGCCTCGGGGCGGGCCCCTCCCTAAACCGTCCCGGGACTCCTCAGGTAGACAAGGTGACCGGCGTGAGTCTTAGTCTAAACCAAGACCTCCGCGATGACCGAAAAATGGCAATAAAGGTAGAATTTTTAGTCTATTTTGAAACTAGTTTTACAAAAATTGGATTAACTTGATTCTAAAAATTACAATAACAAATCTAGCACTTTAGTTTGGCTCTATACCATGTTCCAAGTGATTAGCCTCTCTATAACAATTAGCAAGCATTCAAACATAGAGTTTTTAAGAATCTAGAGATCTAATAATTTAAAACTAGGATCTTAACTAAAATATTAGACTTGAAACCACAACAAAGTATGAAAGTAGAGTTTCATTCAAGGTTAGGGTTTCTTTATATCCTCAAATGCTAGATAGAAGTGGTTGTTCTCAACTCCTTGAGCTCTTAGAGAGAGAGAGGGAACAAACTTGAAATTGATCTCCTAGGTTCCAAGACGATCCACCTTGAGATAACACTAACACAAGTTTTTACTTCACTAAACAATCTTGTAGTGAATAAAACAACCTAAACAAATTTGCTAATTTAGTTTAGACTGATGAAGTAGGATTTTTGCTCACTAAATTTTCTTTTCTTTTACTTCACTCTTCATGAAAAATAAAATCAAGAGAGAGAAGATGGAGATAAGAATGACTATGGATTCTAAAGATAAGAATAAATATATCATAGCTCATTTAAAATAATAAATCAAAACGAGTCATCTATTTTCTACACAATTCTAATAAATGACTCATTGTTTTATTTATTTAAATTAGCAAATATGTTTAATTCCTATCTTTGAATCCTATGTGATTCTTATACACATATCTAATGTGTATATATAACCATGACACACACACACACACATAAATATATACATACATACATATATATATATATATATATATATATATATATATATTATTTATATCATATATAAATAATATATAAAGAGAAGGAAAAATAAAGTGAGCATAATATTAGTTTATATATATATATCAAATTATTAAATCAACACTTGATTTAATAATCCGGTTATATCATATATAATCCGGCTAATATTAAACAACGCTAGATTAAAATTTGGTATCATATACCCGTATTTAATCGAGCTCTCGCATATATCGCTATACATGCCCTACTTCGTTTCGCTTGTGCTAGAAAAACTCTGTGTGGAACTCTAAAGACTCGTCAATACATTGGTAGTAGGTAATGATCATATCAAACATCTACAAGCACGTCAGCGGTACTAGCTGCACGTAACAACTACCTAAGTATATAACGAATAGGAAGATCAATAAGCTAGCTTGTCCGAAATCCAACAGAGCCTAAAAGTGACAGTCTCTGTACAATTCTGTCTCTTCGTCTGAGAGTGTCACATATCATGTCTGGAGGGTGGTATCTGTCAAACCTCTATTAACTGATAAATCGTGCAAATTAGTAACCTGTAACCTCAATAGATACAACTGATAACACTTATCAGTTTATCTCATTCGCCCTGGCCAGGGACTTATGATTATAGTCGATCAGGCACATCACGACATCAACTTCCTATATCGGGAGAAACAAAACCTTTCTGATCGCTAATTGTCTCCATGTGTTTCGGGACTGTACCCAACTTAAAACCTTTTTGCACGGCTCATTAAAGTCGTGGTAGGGTAATAATCAAAGCACAGTGGGAAACAAACACGACACTATAATGATCTCAGGTCTACAGACTACCCTATACTCATGTCACCAGAGAACTACTATCTGACTGTAGTTATAATACCATATAGGAGTTCTCGGCGAGTTCGTTCGGTGTATTCATTCTCTAATGACCACCTGTATACAATCTTTGGTGTCAAATACCAATAGATATGGGATCATCCATCCCCCCCATACAAGGTCAAGAAACGTATACACTAGTCTACTCTGGGACATCAATGCCCTGTCTCGATATCCCCTTGACTAGGACATTTAAGATTATAATTATAGACTACCCAGAGCCTACATCTGCATCACAATCCTGGTAATCAATCAAAGATCTTAAGGGCTTTATTAACATGTATTAGCGAAAGTAATATCAAGTAGAACCATACACATGAATGATAAAGTCAAACCAAATAGCATACTATCATATCAAGAAAGATTATCCTGTACATATTGTTGGATATGTATGCCCTAGAGACCTGTATTGTATAAGATACTAGGAATATGAATGTACAGGACAATCTTGCTCAGTTGTATAGTATACTATTTGAGTTGTTTTTATCCGAACATGTGTATTTGTTTTTCTTGCTGCTTTGTATTGATTGTACATGTTGATAAAGACTCATTACAGTAGTAAACTATTTTGGTTTGACTTTATCTTAACATATGCATATGTTTTACTCGATATAATATATGGCTGATACATGCTGATAAAGCCCGTAGGATTTTTCTTGACTACCAGCGTTATGATGGCGATCATACTTGTATGGGTTGGATAGTCCATAAGCATATCCTTAAATGTTCCAAGTAACAGGAGTATCAGACCGGGCATCGATATTCCAGAGTAGACTTGTGTATATGTTTCTAGACCCGAAGATGGGTGGTGGTTGGTCCCACAGCCATTGGTGTGATCACCTAAGATTGTATACAGGTGCTCACTGGGGATGAGTACACTGGACGGACTCATCGAGAACTTCTATATGGTGTTATACCTATCGTGATATAGCGGTTCTCAGGTGACATGAGTACATATTAGCCTTTAGACCTGAGATCGTCATTTGTCTCGTATGAGTTCCCACTGTACTTAGATCACTACCATACCACGGCTCTACTAAGTCATGCAAACAGTTTTTGGTTGGGTACAGTCCCAAGCCATATGGAGCCAGTGAGCGATTGTCAGGGATTCGTCTCTTCCAGTATTGGAAATTGATATCGCACTGTGTCTAGTTGGCCAGAACCATAAGACCTCGGCCAAGGCAAATGAAATTTACTGATGGTTTGATCAGTAGTTTCTCAGATCAGTCCTGAGCCACATTGACACGACTTATCGGGTTATTAGAGGTCTGACGTTTACCACCCTCTAGACCTGGTATGCGATACTCTTAGATGAAGAGCCCAGACTGTACGAAGATTGTCACGGATATGCTTAGTAGGGGTTCGGATGAGCTTACTTGTTGGCATTTTTTTTGATAGGTACCTGGGTTGCTGTTACGTACAGCTAGTGCCGCTGACGTGCTTGTGGTTAAACCCACTGCCAGCGTATTGTCGAGTCTTTAGAGTCCCACACAAAGCGTTTCCTGGGTTAGGCGAAATTATGTAGAGGCCGTATGTTTATACGTGCAGGGTTCCGATTAAATACATGCACTAATTGCGCGAAATTTAATCGGACGGTTTGTGATACAAGAGGGTTTTGGATTAAGTCAGTTTATTAAATCGTATATTGATTTAATTCTAGTATCATGTTATTGGATTTATTTATCTCTTGGTATTCGTATTTTTGGTATGAATACGGGTATGTATATACGGTTTAGTATTCTTGTATTTATATAAGAATGACTTTTAGAAGTTGGACACCTCATTTAGGTTTTTCTATTTATTGAAAAATATGAAATAAGGTAGCATGCAAGGTGGCATGAAGAGTGTAGAGAGGAATGGGCAAATGAATTAGATATTCATTTTTCATTATTATTTAATTATGGTAGCCATTTTTAAATTGTGAAATTCTTTTCACAAAAAAATGGCTATCATATTTTTGATAACCTTGTTCTTATATTTTTCATGAGCTCATTCTCTTTCCTTTCTAACTCTCATCTATTTCTTCAACCTCAATTCTCTCATGTGTTGAGAATCATGAGCTTTTAGAGATAGATAAACTCCATTAACAATCTCAACATCATCTTTATAACCTATATTAGCAAATTAGATTATTTAGTTGTTTCATTAGTGAAGCCTAGCTTAGACTACAAACTCTCGGGCGGATCATTTAGGATCAAGAAGGCCTTCAAGCAAGGTTGATCAAGGATCACTAGAAGCACAAGAGGAAGGAGTTTTGAAGACCCAAAGGACACATATCTTTTAGGTATAACTCCTTTTCATAGTTGTTAAACTCCTTGAAGTTGCTAGTTTAGGGTTATGGTATGATCACTTGGGGTTTTGTTAATTGTGCTTGCTCAAAATTTGATATTTGTGCATTCCGCCTCTCTACATCCACTGTAGAGTAAGCAAAACTAACTAACATGGTATCAGAGCCACTCCATAAGCCTTAACTAGATTGTTACGATGCTTAAATTCCGCCGTTTTCGTCGTGCAAAAATTGTCGATGAAAATAACCCCGAAAATCCTAGTTTTAGCATGTTTGCACTCCCCGCGGGCTCACGGTTTGGACCGAGAAGCCGCGGGGTGTTGCGTGGGTACCCTGGGTGGAGAAGGTTAGGCCCACCTCCCCAGGCCACCTCGTGGTGGCCTTAGGGGGTGGGTACCCCCTATCCCCCCGACCGACAGTTAATTTTGGTTCATTTGACCCTGTGAAGGTTCAGACGAGTTTCAAGTTCGTTTCAACTCCCGGATTGGCTTAAAACGATGGAATTTTGGGACTTAGTGAATTGTTTTTTCCGGCTTTGGGAAAACTTTCTTTATTTGCTATTTGTGCGCGGAATTTTATAGTCATAGTTTTCGTTACTTGCTTCTGTGATGCGTTTATGTGTTGTTTAACGTCTTCTAATCTTTATACGTCGATTAGAAGGGGTTATACACATATTGTTTATCCGTGATGATGCTTGTGATATCTTTGTGATGGTTTCGACGGATTGTTGTAATGGATAGCCTTTTGTGCAATGTTTGTTGTACAGTTTTGAATTCATTTGTATATTCTTTATTGCAGAGCGAGCGTATGACATGTGGACTACCGTTTATGCTTGTTTGTATATTCTTTTATTGGGGTACGGCCGGGTTGAGGTTGATGTCATCGTTGTATATATTATTTTTTTCTGTACTAGGATTACCCCACGGCGGAGTGCTCGAGTAGCCGGGTTCTAGAGGGAAACATGCCTCATCTTATGGCGTTGAGACCGAGGTGCCTTAATCTAGAATTGACGAGCTATTTGCCGCACTTGTAGGGGGTATAGAAGACCCACGGAGTGCTCAATTTACCGGATTCCGTGAAGTGCTGGATGGCCCATTCACTTCGTTGATTATGGCTGCCTCACTTCCAGGATTGGCGGATAAGCCGCATTCGTAGGGGTCTTGGTTTTACATTGTACAGATTATCCACATGACCGGGGAACATTAAGTTTCATTTGCGGCTCAAATGAAACCCGGGGCTCCTAAATTATCCTCTTTTCTTTATTGCTTATCGCTTTTCTGTAATGTTTCTTATATCATGCCTGTGACGAATGGTTATATATATATATATATATATATAAATAAATAAATAAATATTGTATATGTTTTGCATCCGCGCTCTCCCTACCCCCGCTTCGCCATTAGTTAAGTAATGTGACGGTGCATGATGGGGCCCCGTAGCGAATGCGGATGGCATATACATACATTCTATTTTCGTTCTTTTCTGGTGTGATAAGAATTAATTGATGGGACCGATTTAATTTTGATTAGTGCAAGAAAATAAACCTAATAAGATGTTGTCGGAACCATTTTTTGAAAAACTATAGTCGTATTCTTTTGCTTTGCATAGAGGTATTCGGTCATGAATATCCCGCACCTCATTCGAGAAGGAAAGAGCCTAGATCCCTTCATGGGGAGTGATCTTTTGAGAAAAAGTTTATGTTACTATATATTACTCGGTTTTCTTCAAATCCACCAGTTTTGAAAAGCAGAGCCTAAACCAATCATTTTCAAAACTATTCGGTTCCTTTAACGATATCAAGTTCATTACATTAAAGAATTTTTTCACCAAAAACCAGCTGTAGCCCTCCGTCATTTCGATTGAGTAGTACCTAGTATTCGTGCTGCGTTTGTTGGCCTTTGTCAAGGCATAGTGTATGGTAGCTTGATATTGCTTGTCTGTTGTATAGAGATGTGATTATCTAGGACATTCGTATAGCCTTGTTGGTCTTTGTCAAGGGTTTATACGGGTGGGTTTAAATTAATCCAGGATAATGACTGGTTGAACTTGGCTAGTGGTTTATGGTTTGTTGGCCTATGTCAAGGTCATAAACCATTAGGGGTAAAAACTATATCGGGAGTTTTGGATATACAGGAAACTTGCTAGTGTTGCATACTTTCTGGAGTGTGGTGACTAAAGTGGCTTCTATCTAGGTTATCATGCGATGATAGTTGAATCCTGATCCTACTGATGAGTATGATTTCTTTTGAGAGATGTTTTTCACTTCACAATTAGCTAACCTATTAGGTGTCTAGAAAGGTGTTAACGGGGCTACGCCTCTGCGAAAACGAGGTTTATTCTAATTAGGTTCGTGCGAGAGCACAAGGAACCTCCCTCGGATTACCAACACCCATCTGGCTGAACGGTCAGCGAACTTGTAAGGTGTTAATGATCCCGACTAGTTCTCTTTTAAGGTTTGAAGGAGAATTCGAGAAAACAGTGGGAGCTATCCTGTTTAGATAAAATAATAACCAATCTAAACTTGCAAGAGCGCACGCTGAGTGTTTCTTTTCTCTCTTTCCAGGTAGCAACCATGTCATGTCTTAATCAAGATAATAAAATATTTGACTTTAAGGATCCAGATTCTTATTCGGGGCTGGGAACGTCGGTTCGGCTCTGACTTGTGACACATGTCATGAGCATGAGAAAAGGGAAAGAGGATTGCATCAATTCCTTGATGGCCCCGGTGAAAAAGAAGCATACCATTGCGTCTCTTTCAGGTGTTCTTGTTATCGTGAACTGTTTTTCTGTCAATCCTACCTCCTGAGTACTAGATACCGGATCAGGATCTTATATCTATAATTTATTGTAGAGACTGAGAAAAAATAGGATGATTGGACCTGGTGATATATCTTTCATAGTAGAGAACGGAGCACAAGTTGATACTGCTGCCTTCGGTGAATATCACATAGTATTGCCAAGCAGAAATACTATGATTCTGAACAACTGCTACTATGTACCTTCCATGCTTTGCAACATCATATCAGTTTCTTTACTTGATAAAGATGGATATAATTTTGTTCTAGATAGAATATCATGAATATTTACCTTAATCAGGAATTGGTTGCAGAAGGTACACTGTGTAATGGTATCTATGTTCTTAATCAAAACACAATTCTTAATGTGCAAAACTCACGCAAGAGGAAGAGTTCAGATACGAACGAAAGCTACTTGTGGCATTGTAGATTTGGTCATATCGGTGAGAAAAGACTAAGTTGCATAATGGATATCTGAATCCGTTCGAATTTTTTTCCTATGAAACTTGTCAGTCTTGTCTCAAAGGGAAGATAACCAAATCTCCATTCACCGAACATGAAGAAAGAGCGAAAGAGCTCTTGGGACTCATACACAGTGATGTGTGTGGTCCAATGTCTATACATGCAAGGGGTGGATTCTCGTACATCATTACATTCACTGATAATCTCTCTAGATTCGGAAATGTATTTATCATAAAACACAAATCTGAAACTTTTGAGAAATTCAAAAAAAATAAAAACGAAGTAGAGAACAAGACTGGTAAAAGTATTAAAATCCTTTGATTTAATCGAGGAGGTGAATACTTATGCACGAAATTCCATGACTTTTTAAAAGAGAATGGAATTATCTTTCACCTTACTCCTCCGTATACACCACAACACAACGGTGTATCAGAGCGGATGAATCGTACCCTATTGTTATGGTTCTCTCCATGATGAGTAATGCCGAGTTACCTCTTTCATTCTGGGGACATGCGCTTCAGACAGCGACATTTCTGTTGAATCAAGTTCCGTCCAAATCAGTGCCGAAGACTGCATATGAAATATAGAGTGGAAAGAAACCATGTTTTAAACGTATTAAGATATGGGGTTATTCGACTTATGTAAAATTACAAAATTCGGACAAAGTTCAGGCACGATTATTTCTATGTAAGTTTGTGGGATATCCTAAGCATTCATATAGATATCTGTTCTACATACCGAGGAACAGAAGGTGTTTGTTGCTTGTTATGCCATCTTTTAGAGAAGGAGTTTCTTACAAAAGAAATTAGTGGGAGCACAGAAGAACTGGAAGAAATTCAAGAACCACAAACTGAAAATGAAGATTTGGTGAAACTTCAGGATTCAATAATCCCGAACGAACCTCAGCCACTCCGCAAATCTAGTAAGATTTATCATTTGCCTGAGAGATATCATGGTTTTCTCGTAGACGGGAATCGAGAGGATTGCACCTTGGAAGAAGATGATCCTACTAGTTTCAAGCATGCCATTACCAGTAGGGACTTTGATAAATGGCTAGTTGCTATGCGATACGAAATGGAGTCCATGTACACCAACGAAGTTTGGACCTTGGATATTGCTCCTCCTGGGGTAAAACCCATTGGATGCAAATGGATCTTCAAAAAGAAAATTGGTGTAGATGGACATGTGGAAACATATAAGGCTAGACTTGTTGCAAAAGGTTTTCTCAAAAACCAGTTGTGGACTATAACGAAATATTTTCTCTAGTGGCTATGCTGAAATCCATTAGGATCCTACTTTCCATTGCTGCCTTCCAAGACTATGAAATTTAGTAGATGGACGTAAAAACGGCTTTTCTGAATGGATGTTTGGAAGAGTGCGTTTATATAGATTAACTGAAGGGATTCGTGGACAGTGGGAGCAGCAAGAAGGTGTGCAAGTTGCTTAAATCCATTTATTGATTAAAGCAGGTATCGCGGAGCTGGAATATTTGTTTTGATAAGACAGTCAAGGAATTTGACTTCATCAAAAATGAGGATGAGCCTTGTATCTATAAGAAGATTGTAGGAAGAATTGTCGTATTCCTCGTCTTGTACGTGGACGACATTCTATTGATAGGAAATGACATTCCTATGCTACAATCGATCAAGCTGTTCTTGTCATAAAAGTTTTCCATGAAAGACCTGGGTGATGCCTCATACATTATGGGGATTAAGATCTACAGAGATAGATCCGAGAGATTGTTGGGATTTTCACAGTCCAGGTACTATTAGTGATATATGCCCTAGAAGCCATTATTGTATCATACTGGATTGTATATTACATATTGAAAGCTTGGGATATTCACAGTTATATTAACAATCTTGCCCAAAATGGTAGTATGCTACATAGTTTGATTCTACCTCAATATGTGCATGTGTTTCTTTTAGCATATCACTTATACATATTGGTAGAGCCCTTAGGATCTTTGCTTGGCTACCAGCGTTGTGATGGCAGTCACATTAGTGGGGCCTGGATATTCTATGTACAGGTCTCTAATCATAGGATTATTGAGAGGGGGTATCGATACTCCAGAGTAGATTAGTGTATACGCTTCTCATCCCAGCACGGGAGATGGTCTGTCCTATAGCCATCAGTACGTCGTACTGGAGATAGTATACATGTGCTCATTGGGTTATGATTTACACTGGACAGACTCATTGGGAACTGCTGGTTGGTATTATACCTATCATCAGGTAGCAGTTCCTGGATGGCATGAGTACATGTTAGTCCGTTGACTTGACATCGCTATTCGTCTCAAGTGTGTTCCCACTGCACTTAGATTACACCTAACCATAGCTCAAAGGAGTCGTACAAACAGGTAGTAGTTAGGTGCAGTCCCGAAGCACTTGGAGGCAGTAGCGGTTAGATAGGATTCGTCTCTCCCGGTATTGAGGGTTGATATCATGCTGTGTTCGGAAAGCCATTACACAAAGTCCCTGGCTAGGGCAAGCGAGATTTACTGGTAGGTACTCTAGTAGTTTCTCAGGGTATATTGGCTCTACCCCAGCATGACTTATTACGCTATTTTGGGTCTGACGGTTACCATCTCCTAGGCCCGATATACGAGTATCTTAGACGAACAGACCGGACTGTACAGAGATTGTCACAGATAGGCTCAGTAGGAGTTCAGATGGGATTGTTTATCGACCTTCTTATTGACAGATACCTGGGTAGCCGTTACATGCAGCTAGTACCGCTGACGGACTTATGGTTAAACCCACTGCCAGCGTACTGTCGAGTCTTTAGAGTCCCACATAGAGGGTTTCCCTACTTCGGGCGAAACGATGTAGAGGCCGTCTGGTTTTAAGGCAGGGTTTTGATCACATACATGTACTGGCTACATGAATGTTGTTCGGGCGGATAATAGTAGTGTGCTTTGGTTTAAGCCTGATCCTAATATTATATTATTGGATTGTTATCATCTCATTGTATTCGTATTTTTCGGAATACGAATACGAGTATGTACATACGGTAAGGGCATTCTTGTAATTTCACAAGAGATACTTCTAGAAGGGGACACCTCAGTATTTGGTTTATCTATTTTTGAAAAATAGATTAATGAGGTGTAAATGGAGATATTTGAGGCATGGGAGTGAAGCATGGCATATACATTTATTTATTAGTTTGGATACACTATTGAAGTATGGTTGTAATTTTCTATGTGAAAATAATTCATGCTTAAATGAGTGATAAGGTATGAGCCATTCTTCACTTGGCCAACACTTAGTTCATTTGCACTCTTTCTCTCTCTCTCTCTCCATTTTCTCCTCCTTCTTTCTCAAAGACCCTAACTCTCACATGAGTTGTGAACCCTAGGGTCTCATGAGATAAAACACTCCATTAGACTCTCTACATCTTCTAGGCTACTTAGCTTAGCAAACTAGGTACCCTAGTTACCTCGATTTAGAGGTTGGAGCTTGAAGTATAGAATCTCAGGTGGATCATCTTCAACACAAGGAGGCCGACATTGCAAGCTCGATCTGATCTTCGAGGAGATAAAGAAAATGAGGAGAAGAAGAAGACCCGAAGGACTTGTTAACAAGGATGTATAACAATTTTCATAGTAGTTAGAACCTCCTAGTATTTTTTAGCTAGTTAAGGTTTCTGTTAAGATCCTGGAGTTTAGTCGGTGATGCGAAGCTTGAAAAATCATTTTTTGTAAATTCCGCCTCCCCGTGAACTTGTGGGTTGTGTGACATCGATTTACAGTGGTATCAGAGCTTACTAAACCTTAACTAGCTAGTTAGCAAGTAGTTAGAAATTCGATCGACGGAAAATTGCTCGAAATCAAAATCCAAAATATGCTTTGCTGTCAATTTTCAAAACTGCTCAAAATATGTATTTCAGTGGCCTTAAAAATACATGCAGGCATTTATAAGAACACATGAGAAAATTAACCTTGTAGATCCCCAAGACCGCCGCGGAACCGCGACGAAACAGTGTGTTTGGCCGCCATTCCGCGACCGAGTCAAGGCTGATTCGGTCCAATTTTCTTCTGTGGGTTTTAATTGTGGAATTATGATTTTTGGCATATGTGGTTTCTACCCAGAATTGTTTGTGTACTAGTTTGTGCAAGGGGTAGACACGGATTTTTTTATCGATCGAAATTCTAAAGTTCTTGGCTAAATGTGATTCTATGTTTGTATATATGATACTAAACGTCTCCTAATCACTATACGTCGATTAGTGGGGGTTGCACAAATCTGTATTGTGATGGTTTGTGTATATGGAGTATTGGATCGTCGTGGATGAATAGCCGGAGGATATGAGAAGAGTGTTTTCTTTTCTTTCATTCATGTAAATTTGTAATTGATGTAATATTATTTTGCGGGGCACATCTGGATTGAGGTTGTAGCCACCGTTGTATTATTTTATTTACTTTTTCTTGCACCTAGGATAGACCCAAGGTGGGGTGCACAAACTACCGGGTTTTTGAAGTGCCGAGTGGCCTATTCATTTTATTGAGGGAGGTTGCTTCACTTCGGGAATTTGGCGGATAGTTTGCCGCACCCATAGAGGTCTAGGGTGGGGTTTGGCTATTCATTACGACTGTGGAATTCGTCTTTCGTTCTAAGATAAAACAAAATACGGAATTTCTAGTATATCCAATTTATTCATCTGTGATCTGGAATGCCTATTATTGCGTGAGACGAATGACTATATATATATATGTTATATATAATAAACGTTGCTTATTTTTTGCACCCGTGCTAGTCCAGCCCCTGCTCTGCCGTTAGTTAAGTAACCTAACGGTGCACGATGGGGCCCCATGGCGAATGCGGATGGCATAAGCGTACGTTCTATTTTCGTTTCTTTTATGCAATGATAGGGTTAAATGATGGGACCGTATTAATATTGATTAATGCAAGGAAAACAAACCAAAGTTTAAATCGTTGGAACAATTTCAAAACCACTCGGTTTTTTTGAAAAACAACTTTTAAATTAGGAGCCTAAACCAAAAGCTATCATGGTTTCTTCGACTATATCAAGTTCATTACGTTCACGGTTTTGCCAAAACAATTCATAGCCCTTTGTCATTTCAGATAGGTATTCAGTAGTATTCAAGCCATGTATTTTGACCTTCGCCAAGACATAGTGATTAGTAGCTCCTGGGTATTCATCTGTAATATAGATAGATGCGTTGATTTGGAACAGTCGTACAACTATTTCGGCCTTCGTCAAGGGTATGTATGGATGGGTTCAAATTAACCTTGATAATGACGGGTATAACTTGACTTGCGTCTAATGATATGTTGTCCTTCGTTAAGGTCATAAGCGCTTGGGGCAAAAATCCACATCAGGAGTTTCTAAGGAAAATGAAACTTGCTAGTGTTGCATACCATTTGGAGTGTGATGATTTTGGTAGGTTTCCTTCAAAATTGTCACATGATGATATTTGGATCCCGATCTTACTGTGAGTATCCGCTACTCTTCTGGAGATTTTTTTACTAAACAATCAATGCAATAAAACAAGTAGGTGCCTAAAACAGTGTTAGCGGGGCTACGCCTCAAGGAAAAAGAGATTATGTAATTAAGGAATTTCATGAAAGCGTTGGAAAACCTGCCTCGAAGTACCGACACTAGCCTGACCGAAAGGTTACGCAAGAATTGTAGGGTGAGATTAATCCTGACTAATTCTTCTTTTATGGTTTGAGGAAGGATTCGAGGAACAGTGGGAGCTATCCTGTTTAGATAAACTAATAACCAATCTAAACCAACAAGAGCATCATGATGAGTGTTTCTTTTCTCTCTCTTAATTGCAGCGACCAAAATTACCGGGCTTTAGTTACTGCTAGATAATAATAAATTGACTGGGTCAAACTATAAATATTGGCTAAGGAATGTCCAGATGGCCATTACCTATGATAAGCTGGGCTACCTCCTTACTACCAAAGCCCCCGCCGTACGAGGTCCAGATTCCACCGTCGCGGATGTTGATATCCGTAAGATATGGGGAAAAAACAGTGCGAGAGTCAAGTTCCTCGTGTTAGCCTCAATGGATTATGAATACCAGAGGAAGCACGAGAAGATGGACTTAGCTTCCATCTTCCTCCATACCAAAGATTTATATGGAGAACAATCTCGTATCGCAAGATATGAGATCTCGAAGAAATTGTTTCAGGCGAGATTGGCTGTCGGGTTATCTGTAAGGGGCCACGTCCTTATGATGATTTGCTATATTGAAGAGCTCGCGGATATTTGGACCACGTTGGAGAACGAGTTATATACTGACTTGATTTTACAGTCCCTCCTTTATACTTACGCCCAATTTATCTTGAATTTCAACATTCAAGGGAAGGAAGTTTCACTTCCAGAACTCATCAACGTGTTGAGGATCATTGAGGGCACACTGCAGAAATCCAGGGAGACACCCACTCTGCTTATTGGGGAATCTTTATTTTCTAGATCCAAGGCGAAAGCCAAGGGAGAGAAGAAGAAGGCCTCCACTAAGCTGATAGGCAGTGTCTGTAAGGTAGAGGGAAAAGGCAAGGCAAAAGTTTCAGGGCTAACAGTAGATAAAGAGGAATGTTTCTATTGTCACGGGAAAGGGCATTGGCAGAAGGACTGCAGGGCTTGGAAAGCCAGAAACCAGTATTCGAAGTACGTTGTGGCTTTGACTTCAGGTTTGTTTATGATTGAAAACTGTCTGTCAATTAACTCTACTTCCTGGGTACTAGATACCGGATCGGGATCTTATATCTGTAATTCATTACAGGCTCTGAGAAACTGTAGAGTTATCAAGGCAGGTTATATGACTCTCAGGGTTGCTAACGGAATGAGCATGGACACTGTATCCATAGGGGAATATCACTTAGGATTGACAAGTGGGCAGATTTTGATTTTGTGTAACTGTTTGTGTGTACCAAGTCTGGCTTGTAATATATTTCTGTATTTTTACTTTCTAAAGAAGGTTATGATTTTACATTCGTAAGCGATGTGGTCCACATCCACCTTAATCAAAATTTGATTGGGTTAGATACACTAGATAACGGTATATACGTATTTGTTAGATATGTGTGCCCTAGAGGCCTGTATTGTATAGGATGCTAGGCATGTATATGTACAGAAACAATCTTAGCTCGAAATGATGGTATGCTATCTGGTTTATCTTCATCTTAACGTGTGATGTGTTGTATTTCATATCTTTATATACATATTGATGAAGCCCTTAGGTTTTATGCTCAACTGCCAGGATTATAATGTAGATCATACTTGTGGGGCCTGGGCAGTCTATAAGCATATCCTTTAATTGTTTCTAGTCGAGGGTATATCGAGACAGGGCATCGATATTACCAGAGTAGACTAGTGTGTACGTTTCTTGACCCTGGGGAGATGGTTGATCCCACAACCATTGGTGTTTGTCATCAAAGATTGTACACAGGTGCTCATTGGAGAATAGGTATACCGAACAGGACTCGCCGAGAACTCCTAGATGGTATATATACCTATTGTGATAGCAGTTCTCCGGTGACATTTGTACATGTTAGTCTGTAGACCCAAGATCGTCATAGTGTCTTGTGTGATTCCCACCGTGCTCTGATTTCCTCCCTACCACGGCTCTACTGAGTCGTGCCAACAGGTGGATTTTGGGTATAGTCCCGAATCACATGGAGGCAGTGAGCGATAGGAGGGGTTTTGTCTATCCCGGTATAGGGAGTTGATGTCGCGCTATGCTTGATCGGCCATAACAGCAAATCCCTGGTCAGGGTTGTCGAGATTTACTGATAAGAGTTATCAGTAGTTTCTCGAACCGTTATGGGCCGCATAAATTAGCATGACTTATAAAGTTACCGAGGTCTGACATTTACCACCCCTAGACTTCATATGCGACATATTAGACAAAAAGACCGGACTGTACGGTAAGTGTTGCTTACAGGCTCGTTAGGGTTGGGATGAGTTCGCTCGTCGGACACCTTTTCGTCACGTACCTAGGTAGCCGTTACGCACAGCTAATGCTGCTGACGTGCTTATGGTTAAACCTACTACCAGCATACTGTCGAGTCTTTAGAGTCCCACACAAAGGGTTCCTTGGTTCAGGCAAAATATCAAGAGGCCGTAAGTTGTTACGGCAGGGTTTCGATCATGTTCGTGTAATGGTTACAGGAATAATGACCGGAACAATAATAGTGGTTGGATTTGATTTAAGCTGGATACCGGTATTATATTATTGGATTATTTGTATTCGTATTTTTCAAAATTCGGATACGGGTATACTTATACGGTATACGGTAGAGGGGTATTCTTGTAATTGTACAAGAATACCTTCTAGAAGGGGACACCTTATAAATGGTTTTCATTTTGTGAAAATGGAAATTATGAGGTGGAATTTGGAGAGAGTCAAAGCATGGATGAAGGAATGGCTTATATGATTTTTTATTCATTTGGGATTACTATTGAAGCATGGTGCATTATTTTATTGCATGCTTCAATTATTTTCATTTGAGTCATATCATTTTTCCATGCTTGATTTTTCATTCATCACTTTCACATTCTCTCTCCTCATTTTCTCCTTCTTCCTCCTCTTAGTTTTATCCTTCACATGTGTTGTGAATCAAAAACTAAAGAGGCATATTAATCCAATACTTGATCTCTACATCATCTAAGTGATCATTTCTAGCACACTTGATCTCTCAGTTAACTCTTGAGAAGAGTTTGAAGCTTGTTCCATATCTCTCGGGTAGATCATCTACGTTTTGAGGTGGCCGGAGATCGAGGACATCGCAAGAATCCAAAGAGCCTAGGAGTTGCATCCAAAAAAAAGTCCTAAAGGATCGGTTCATTAGGTATAACCCTTTCATAGTAGTTAAGAACTCTAGATAGGGTTTGATAGTTAAGGTTTAAGCATAAGATCTTGGTTTTATGTGGGTGTTGCATGCAAGAAATTTTTCGTTTGCCACTTTCGCCTCCTCACAAGAGTTGTGAGGGTGTGCAACATCCACTAACATGGTATCAGAGCCTCTCTTAAACCTTAAATAGCTTGTAGCGACGTTAGAAATCCACAGTTTTTTCTTGCGCAAAAACTGCCAAAAAACAGTTTCCAAAATCGATGTTTTGAGTTTTTTGCACATCCCGCGGGCTCACGGTTTGAACCGAGAAGCCGTTGGGTGGAGAGTGCGCACCCCGGGGATACCCCGGGGGAGACCATAGGCCCGACCCATACCCCAAGACCACCTCAAGGTGGCTTTGGGGGTGGGTGACCCGAGAGCACCCTATATGGGTGCTCTTGGGTCTGCCTTCCCCTAGGGGCCACCTCAAGGTAGCCCCCGGGGGTGGGTACCTCCCCGAGGCCCCCCATTCGATGTTTAATATTTCTGTCTTCGCCCTCGCGAAGATTCGGGCGGGTTTCGAGTTCGTTTTGACTCTCGGATTGGCTTTAAACGATCAGTTTTGGAACTTTAGCTCACTGAATTTTTTCAAGTGTTGTAAAATTGGTTTAGTTTGCTAATTGCTTGCGGTTCTAATGTTGCGGTTACTTTACAAGATTTATGATGTGTATGTGTGTTTGGAAATGTCGATTAATTGCTATACGTCGATTAGTCGGGGTTGCACACATCTGTAATGATATCATGTGATGGTATGTATATAAGAATATGTTGGATCGTCGTGGATGAATAGCCGATGTGAGACGGGCGTTTTTCTAATCATTCATGTAATTTACAAAAAACAATGTAATATTATTTTGCGGGGCATATCCGGGTTGAGCTTGTAGCCACCGTTGTATAATTTCTTTTTACTGTTTTTTCTCTTAGGATAGACCCAAGGTGAGGTGCACAAACTACCTGATTCTTGAAGTGCCGAGTGTCCTACTCACTTTGTTGAGGGAGGTTGCTTCACTTCGGGAATTTGGCGGGTAGTTTGCAGCACCCGTAGGGGTCTAGGGTGGGGTTTGGCTATTCATCACGACCGTGGAACCCGTCATTCATTAAGGGCTTAAATGAAATACAGAATTTCTAGTATATCCAATGTATTTATCTGTGATCTGGAATGTTTATAAATGCGTGCGACGTATGGCTATTTATATATGAGATATATAATAAACATTGCTTATGTTTTGTGTCACGCCCCGCTTCCCAGAGTACGCTAAGATAGGCATGTGACATAGCCAACCATGCTACCTGTGGATAGGAAAAATCCTTCCACAGTCACATTACGGCTGTAGAGATATCAAGAACAGTAAAGTAAACTAAGCTATCTAATACATGTCCATGAACCAGAATAAATGAGTCAAGAAATAATATAATATGCGGAAGCAAAAGATCCAATAAATAAAACACCTGGAATAGTAAATCTGGATACCAACAGGGTCCTCACCGCTTGGTCTAACAGCGGCAGTACTCCTGATCAGTCTGCAACAGAGGTAGAAGATCTGGGCCATGCAAAACCCAGACGTCAGTGCGTCATAATATCAAGCAATACTATAAACAGGGGTAGCAAGACATACATGTATAAGTATGAGCAAGAATATAACAAACATATATAACAGTGAGTATGTCAGTATAAGTGACGTGCAATGATATCTAAACTGTGCTACGGCGTTATCTATTCTAAAGTCTTCGAAACCAAGTAATATAATCCTCATCGTAACCCATCGGTGATAGTTCCGTAATGCCCGGAAAAACGGCAAACAATAGTTATTCCGTAACGCCCGGAAAAACGGCAAACAATAGTTATTCCGTAACGCCCGGAAAAACGGCAAACAATAGGTATTCTGTAACGCCCGGAAAAACGGCAAACAATAGGTATTCCGTAACGCCCGGAAAAATGGCAAACAATAGGTATTCCGTAACGCCCGGAAAAACGGCAAACAATAGGATGGCCCTTTGAGTTACGTTCGGTTACATTCCTGATTTCCCCATACCCCCAAGTTATATATGTCAAGTCAGGAATTAATAAATATGGAGTTAATGCCAACACAGGATCAAGCAGGTACGGGTTTGTCTGGCTAGACAACAGGAAATGTCCGTAGGGACAACATGTCAAGGTTGTTGGCATTAGTAACAAGATCAGGTAACATATGGTACTTCAGGTCAAGTCAGGTAGTATATATGTATCATGTCATGTTAAGAAGTGCACGGTACTAAGTCGGGTCAAGAAGTAGGTGTATCAAGTCATGTCAGGGGTGCAAAAAATGTCACGTGGGTGCTCATAATCAAGCTATAATAAGCATAGGTATACAAAACAAGTATGGGGTACTAATGGAACAATAAAATGGAACATTGTAATATGGTATGAAAATAGGTACAGATTAAAATATATGGATGCACGGTTATCGATTTGAGTTTGGGTTATGGTTCCAACACTAAGTAAAAATACACTTAATCAAATATGAAATGTTAAAATCTCGTTATTATGCATTAAATGATCTAGGGATGCAATAGTATATAAAATAGGCTAAATGGATGCAACTAGGTATCCGAAACTTATAAACTATTTAAAATGGTACTATGGGCTATGCAGATAATCATTATGTGGTTCAAATACGGATATGGGTATCGTGTATCGTAATCTATTACGTAACATGATATGTTTCAAGTTCTAAAACTAAAATGATATAAATTGAACATCGGAATATTAAAAAGGACATGTGGCATTAGATTTAAATTACGGGTTTACTATGCAATTAAATACGTATAAAATAATCTAAATAGCATGTAGCAAGTGTTACTTGCCTCGGGAACGATGAACACGCGAACGGAACAACAACGGAACATGATGCAACACAAGATCTCGATGTCGGATGCTTGGCTCGAGTAGAGATGTTGCAACCGAGAGATCAAATAGAAGAAGACAACAACAACGGCGACACGGTGCTGAGGACGACGGCGAGGTCTAGGGCTGTTGCTGCAACCTTGGCTATGGCGATGGTGAAGTGCTCGGGTTCTATGATGAAGGAAAAAATGATGGCTGCGGGTTAGAGTCGATGAAAGTGATGTTGGTTAAAGTTGAGGCCGGAGAGGGAAGAGTTCAGTAGAAGAGGTGGTCGGAGTTGGATGGGTTGGTGATGGGGATGACCGGGGCTTTGAGGCGAGGCTGCTGGTGGTGGGTTGCTCGGAGGGGATAAAGATGATGGTGATTGGTGAAGTTTAGTAATGAAGAAGAAGACGTGGAAAATGAAGTTGCCATGGATGGTTTCTTAGGTTAAGAAGACGATGGACGGAGAATAAGAAGATAGAGTTGCTGGCATGGGTTTAGGGAATTGGTGAGGGTTTGCTGTGATGATGGAGATGGTGGCGATGAAGACAAGATGGGATCGAAGGAGGTGGTGATCGGAAGTGATAGTGGCTACGGGGTTAGGAGCCGATGAGGGGCTGCTGGATGCTCGACGATGAGGGGAGATGTCGATGATGATCTTAGCTTCGATGGAGATGGGGCTCGGGTGTTTGAAGTAGAGGAAGGAAGTGGAGGTGATCGAGAGGGATGAGGAGGCGAGGGAGGAGAGACGAGGTCGAAGGTGAGGCGGCGGCGGCGAGGGTAGGGTTTTCTCGTGGAGGTGGCAAAGAAAATAGGAAGAAGAAGAGAAGGAAGGTGACGATAGGGGAGAAGCGGTGACGGGATCCCCACGCACCGCGAGATGAGAGAGAGAGAGGTGCGAGATGAGAGAGATAGAGAGAGGGCGAGAGGAGAGAGATGAGAAAGAAAATTGTCGAGTAGCGGGGAAGAGAGAAAGAGAAGAGAGGAAAGAGGAGAGAGGGAGAGACGTGTGGGGAAAGAGAGAGAAAGAGAAAAGAAAGAGAGAGAGAGTGGGGGCCACGAGCAGAGAAAAGAGAGAGATAGAGTTTGCTTAATTAAGTTAGATTTAGAGTTAGGATTTTCATAGAAAAAATATAATTGCTTAAGGAAATTTTAACTGTAGAGTTTTAAAAATAAATATTATATTAAATAAATTTGAATTTAGGCGGGATACAAAATATTCTAAAATGCGCCCGGGTCGGGTCTAAAATTCAGATTTAAAATACGAAAAATATATGCGATTTCCAAATTTTAAAAAGAATGCTCAGGTAACGAAAAAGCATACCCCCAAGAACGGATGCACGTACGTGCGCGTAGCCATCCAAATACGTCGGTTTCACTGAATGGGACGAGAACAATATGCGCGGATGCTACCAGGGGGTTAGGGGTATCATGCAGGCTATGAAATGTATTTTTAAATTATTTTACGTGACTTAAAATATTATATGGTAAAAGATGCCATGCCAGGTAAAATGCCATTATGCGATAAAATTGAAAATGCACAAGTCTACATAACTAGTCAGGGTGATTCATAAATATGAATCAAACAGGTTCAAGCAAGTGGGTCGGGTCGAATGCAAAGTAAAATGTATAATATCATTCGCACCCAAAACACGACAATTCTAGAAAATACCACCAATAAGGAAATACGGGAACTGGAATTGGTATACATGAATTAGGTTGTTACATTATACCCAACTACAAAAAGAATTTCGTCCTCGAAATTCCAAGAACAAGAAAGGATAAACAATCAAGAAACTAAAAGAATAGATGGGGAGATTTCTGTCGGATTTCATCTTCTCGTTCCCAAGTTGATTCTCCATGCGAATGATTTCCCCAAGAAACAAGTACAAGAGGGATAACTTTGTTCTTAAGAACCTTTTCTCCTCGATCCACAATCGACATCGGTCGCTCCTCAAAAATTCAAATCTTCATGTACAGTCAGCTCCGAATGATCCAACACATGTGTTTCATCTCGAACATACTTACGGAGTTGAGATACGTGAAACACGTCATGAACATTTGCTAAGGATTGCGCTAACGCTAATCGATACGCCACTTCTCCAATACGCTCCAAAGCCTTGAAAGGTTCGACGAATCGAGGACTAAGCTTTTCTCGACTCCCGAAATGAAAAACTCTTCTAGTTGGTGATATCTTCAAAACACCAAATCACCAACCACGAACTCCAGAGGTCTTCTCGATGTATCTGCCCAACTCTTTTGTCGGTCTTGTGCCGCTTTCATAAGATTCCAGATTGTATTAACCTTCTCAATTGTCTGCACGACTAAATCTGGTCCCAACAATCCTCGTTCTCCAACATCGTCCCAACAAACAGGTGAACGACACTTGCGACCATATAAAGCTTCGAATGGAGCCATCTGAATAGTCGCCTGAAAACTGTTATTGTAAGAAAACTCCACCAAATGTATATGATCCTCCCATGAACCATTGAAGTCTAATATGCAAGCTCTTAACATGTCTTCAAGAGTTTGGATCGTTCTCTCCGACTGGCCATCTGTTTGAGGATGATAAGCTATGCTAAACTTCAAACGAGTCCCCAAACCTTCCGGTAAGCTCCTCCAAAAGTGTGATAAGAAACGAGTGTCACAGTCGGACATGATGCTCACCGGTACTCCATACAATCTTACAATCTCCTGCATGCACCATTCTGCTAAAGTTTCTGTTGATTGACCAACCCGAAAAGGGATGAAATGAGCTGCCTTGGTCAAACGATCAACAATCACCCCAAACTGTATTGTTGCGTTTTGGACTCCGCGGTAGAGCCGTCACGAAATCCATGGTTATATGTTCCCACTTCCATTGAGGAACCGGAAGTGGTTGCAATAAACCAGCAACCCTTTGATGTTCAGCCTTAACTTGCTGATACACCAAGCACTTCGCTACAAAGCGGCAATCTCCCGTTTCATGCCTCCAATCAGAAATGTTGTCGTAGATCTCGGTACATCTTCTTTCCTCCTGGATGTACGGAATACATGGAACTGTGTGCCTCCTTCATAACTTCTTCGTGAATATCTCCTTTTGGTACACACAAACGGTTACCATATCGCAGCGAACCATCTTCATGAATTAACAAGTCCGTTCGAAGTCCAGCTTCAACCTGTTCTCGAAACCTTTGCACTCTTGGGTCCTGCAATTGCGCTGCTTTAATATTCTCGATTAACGATGACTGTATTTTCAGCTGCATCAACTTTCCCGAAGAATGCGGTAGCACAAACTCCAAATCAAATCTTCGAAAGTCTTCAATAAGTTCCTTCTGTGCAGTCAACATGTGAATTGCTGACAACCGACTAAGCGCATCCGGCACGACATTAACTTTCCCCGGGTGGTACTTAGGATCAAGATCGTAGTTAGCCATCAGCTCCGACCATCTACGTTGCCTTATATTAAGCTCCTTCTGTGTAAACACATACTTCAAGCTTTTGTGATCGGTGAAAACTTCGATCCTTTCGCCCAATAATTAGTGTCTCCAAATCTTCAAAGCGAAAATCTCAGCTGCTAGCTCCAAATCATGAGTTGGGTAATTCTTCTCATGGGTCTTCAACTGTTTTGATGCGTAAGCTATAACCTTCCCATGCTGCATCAAAACACAACCCAATCTTTCCCAGATGCGTCGTTGTGAATCACCAATTCTCCGGAACCGTCTGGTACGGTTAAAACAGATGCGGTTATCAACCTCTGCTTCAACGCCTCAAACTGACGCACACTTATCCGTCCATACAAATGGTACTTCCTTACGCGTAAGCTTGGTCAAAGGCTCAGCCAAACGAGCAAAATTCTCCACGAACCTTTTGTAATACCCAGCAAGTCCAAGAAAGCTTCTGATCTCCACAACGTTCTTCGGAATCTGCCAATCTCGAACTGCTATAATCTTTTTGGGATCAACTGCGATTCCATCTCCAGACATGACATGCCCTAAAAACTTCACTTCTTCTAGCCAAAACTCGCACTTGCTCATCTTTGCATACAATTTTTTCTTTCCTCAATGTCTGCAGTGCGATCTTAAGTGTTCAGCATGCTCTTCAATACTCTTGGAGTAGACCAGAATATCATCAATAAACACCACTATAAACTACTCCAAGAATGGTGAAAAGATTCGGTTCATCAAGTCCATAAATATCGCCGGTGCATTCGTTACTCCGAAGGGCATCACTAAAAACTCGCAATGTTCATACCGAGTTCTGAACGCTGTCTTGCAAATATCTTCTGTTTTAACTCGGACCTGATGATATCCGGATCGCAAATCCAGCTTCGAGAATACCCTCGCGTTACCAAGCTGCTCAAATAATTCGCCAATGCGAGGGATCGGGTACTTATTCTTAACAGTCACCCGGTTTAATTCTCGATACTCGATGCACATTCTCCTTGTGCCATCTTTCTTCTTTACTGGAAGACTGGAGCTCCCCAAGGTGAATTGCTGCTGCGAATCCAACCTTTCTCTAGAAATTCAGTAACCTTCTTCTTGACTTCTTCCAACTCCACTGGTGCCATTGGATAGTATGCCTTTATGACTGGCGATGCACCAGGAACAAGATCGATTGCGAACTCCACATCTCGTTTGGCGGTAAACCCGAGATGTCCTCGAGCGCGTTCATGAACTCTCGAACTACAGCTGGCGCTTCTTCCTTATCAACTTCCATCGACGAAAGAACACTGCTTGTCGGCTAAGCCCTAAACTCGACTAGCTCGACAGAACTGCTTACTCCAGCAAAAACAAACTCCGGATGTCCAGGAATCTGGAAAATCACTTTCTCTGCTCTACAATCAATGTGAGCGTGGAAAGTGCCGAGGAAATCCATTCCCAAGACAACAACAAACAAGGGATGCACCAGAATTGAATAATTCTAATGCGGGGAAGACATGGACAAGTAGGATACCTGAAACGATTTCACCTGAAGCCAAACATTAAAGAAGATAAGCACAGTAAACAGGATTCAAGCTTGCGATAAAACATGAACTGGAAAGCAAGAGAAGCAAGGCAATATAACGACAATGGAAAAAGGAAGTGAATCAAGACTAGGACTCCAAGTTACTTAAATAGAGTACCGTATTGTAACTATGCTGCAGTTCATAGTTACAATCACATAACTCCACTCAAGTCGCCCAAATCCTAGTATCAGAATCAAGAAACAGGAAGAAACAATAGAGAACCAAAAAGGTTTCAAGTCGAGATGTAAAGTGGTTTGCATATCGTCAAGGCAAAGGATAAGAGAAAGATATGATTCAAGAATCATGATAACAAGGTGGCAGGACATGTTCCTAATCACGAGTATTCTGATTCGTGTATTGGGTCCAATACAAAAGTATAAAAGAATCAAACTCGATTAACCTATATCCTATGGCTCTGATACCAAAAGAACCATGTCACGGCCCGCTTCCCAGAGTACGCTAAGATAGGCACGTGACATAGCCAACCATGCTACCCGTGGATAGGAAAAATCCTTCCACAGTCACGTTACGGCTGTAGAGATATCAAGAACAATAAAGTAAACTAAGCTATCTAATACATGTCCATGAGCCAGAATAAATGAGTCAAGAAATAATATAATATGCGGAAGCAAAAGATCCAATAAATAAAACACCTGGAATAGTAAATCTGGATACCAACAGGGTCCTCACCGCTTGGTCTAACAGCGGCAGTACTCCTGATCAGTCTGCAACAAAGGTAGAGGATCTGGGCCATGCAAAACCCAGACGTCGGTGCGTCATAATATCAAGCAATACTATAAACAGGGGTAGCAAGACATACATGTATGAGTATGAGCAAGAATATAATAAACATATATAACAGTGAGTATGTTAGTATAAGTGACGTGCAGTGATATCTAAACTGTGCTATGGGGTTATCTATTCTAAAGTCTTCGAAACCAAGTAATGTAATCCTCATCGTAACCCATCGGTGATTGTTCCGTAACGCCCGGAAAAACGGCAAACAATAGGTATTCCATAATGCCCAGAAAAACGGCAAACAATAGGTATTCCGTAACGCCCGGAAAAACGACAAACAATAGGTATTCCATAACGCCCGGAAAAACGGAAAACAATAGGTATACCGTAACGCCCGGAAAAATGGCAAACAATAGTATGGCCCTTTGAGTTACGTTTGGTTACATTCCTGATTTTCCCATACCCCCAAGTTATATATGTCAAGTCAGGAATTAATAAATCTGGAGTTAATGCCAACACAGGATCAAGCAGCTACAGGTTTGTCTGGCTAGACAACAGGAAATGTCCGTAGGGACAACATGTCAAGGTTGTTGGCATTAGTAACAAGATCAGGTAACAGGTAAATCCATGGTACCTCAGGTCAAGTTAGGTAGTATATAGGTATCATGTCATGTTAAGAAGTGCACGGTACCAAGTCGGGTCAAGTAGTAGGTGTATCAAGTCATGTCAGGGGTACACAAAATGTCACGTGGGTGCTCATAATCAAGCTATAATAAGCATGGGTATACAAAACAAGTATGGGGTACTAATGGAACAATAAAATGGAACATTGTAATGTGGTATGCAAATAGGTACAGATTAAAATATATGGATGCACGGTTATCGATTTGAGTTTGGGTTATGGTTCCAACAAAAAGTAAATATACACTTAATCAAATATGAAATGTTAAAATCTCGTTATTATGCATTAAATGATCTAGGGATGCAATCGTATATAAAATAGGCTAAATGGATGCAACTAGGTATCCGAAAGTTATAAACTATTTTAAATTGTACTATGGGCTATGCAAATAATCATTATGTGGTTCAAATACGGATATGGGTATCGTGTATCGTAATCTAATATGTAACATGATATGTTTCAAGTTCTAAAACTAAAATGATATAAATTGAACATCGGAATATTAAAAGGGACATGTAGCATTAGATTTAAATTACAGGTTTACTATGCAATTAAATATGTATAAAATAATCTAAATAGCATGTAGCAAGTGTTACTTGTCTCGGGAACGATGAACACGCGAACAGAACAACAACGGAGCACGATGCAACAAAAGATCTCGACGTCGGATGCTTGGCTCGATTAGAGATGTTGCAACCGAGAGATCAAATATAAGAAGATGACAACAACGGCGACACGGTGCTGAGGATGACGGCGAGGTCTAGGGCTTTTGCTGCAACCTTGGCTATGGCGATGGTGAAGTGCTCGGGTTCTGTGATGAAGGAAAAAATGACGGATGCGGGTTAGAGTCGATGAAGGTGATGTTGGTGAAAGTTGAGGCTGGAGAGGGATGAGTTCAGTAGAAGAGGTGGTCGGAGTTGGATGGGTTGGTGATGGCGATGACCAGGGCTTGGAGGTGAGGCTGCTAGTGGTGGGTTGCTCGGAGGGGATAAAGATGATGGTGATTGGTGAAATTTAGCAATGAAGAAGAAGACGTGGAAAATGAGGTTGCCATGGATGGTTTCTTAGGTTGAAGAAGAAGATGGACGGAGAAGAAGAAGATAGAGTTGCTGGCATGGGGTTTAGGGAATCGGTGAGGGTTTGCTGTGATGATGGAGATGGTGGCGATGAAGATAAGATGGGATCGAAGGAGGTGGTGATCGGAAGTGATAGTGGCTGTGGGGTTAGGAGCCGATGAGGGGCTGCTGGGTGCTCGACGATGAGGGTCGATGCCGATGATGGTCTTGGCTTCGATGGAGATGGGGCTCGGGTGTTTGAAGTAGAGGAAGGAAGTGGAGGTGATCGAGAGGGATGAGGAGGCGAGGGAGGAGAGACGAGGTCGAAGGTGGAGGCGACGATGGCAAGGCGCGACGACGGCGAGGGTATGGTTTTCTCGTGGAGGCGGCGAAGAAAATAAGAAGAAGAAGAACAGAAAGAAGGTGACGATAGGGGAGAAGCAGTGACGGGATCCCCGTGTACCGCGAGATGAGGTAGAGAGGTGCAAGATGAGAAAGATAGAAAGAGGGCGAGAGGAGAGAGATAGAGAGAGGAGAAAGAAAATTGTCGAGTAGCGGGGGAGAGAGAAAGAGAAGAGAGGAAAGAGGATAGAGGGAGAGACGTGTTGGGAAAGAGAGAGAAATAGAGAAGAAAGAGATAGAGAGAGAGAGAGTGGGGGCCACGAGCTGAGAAAAGAGAGAGATAGAGTTTGCTTAATTAGGTTAGATTTAGAGTTAGGATTTTCATAGAAAAAATATAATTGGTTAAGGAAATGTTAACTATAGAGTTTTAAAAATAAATATTATATTAAATAAATTTGAATTTAGGCGGTATACAAAATATTCGAAAATGCGCCCGGGTCGGGTCTAAAATTCAGATTTAAAATATGAAAAATATATGCGATTTCCAAATTTTAAAAATAATGCTCAGGTAACGAAAAAGCATACCCCCAAGAACGGATGCACGTACGTGCGCGTAGCCATCCAAATACGTCGGTTTCACTGAACGGGATGAGAACAAGATCGCGGATGCTACCATGGGGTTAGGGGTATGATGCAGGCTATGAAATGTATTTTTAAAATATTTTACGTGAGTTAAAATACTATATGGTAAAAGATGCCATGCCAGGTAAAATGCCATTATGCGATAAAGTTGAAAATGCACAAGTCTATATAACCAGTCAGGGTGATTCATAAATATGAATCAAACAGGTTCAAGCAAGCGGGTCGGGTCGAATGCAAAGTAAAATGTATAATATCATTCGTACCCAAAACACGATAAATCTAGAAAATACCACCAATAAGGAAATACGGGAACTGGAATTGGTATACATGAACTAGGTTGTTACATTTTGCACCTGCGCTAGTCTAGCCTCCGCTCTGCCGTTAGTTAAGTAACCTAACGGTGCATGACGGGGCCCCATGGCGAATGCGGATGGCATAAGCATACGTTCTATTTCCGTTTCTTTTCTGTGATGTTTAGGAAACGTAAACGTTGGGACAACATTAATGTGATTAATGTTAAGAAAAAGAAACCTAAAGATATTATAGAATCAATCTTTTTAAAATGAGCAACTCTAGTTTTTGCTTTGCATAGTGGTATTCCTTGATGAATATCCAACACCTCATTCGATGAGGAAAGAGCCGAGATCCCTTCACCGGCAGTGACCCCTTTAGCGAAACTAGAAAATGTTACAAAGCACTCGATTGTTTTTATAGTTGATCTAATTTTTGCTTTGCATCATGGAATTCTTGAATATCCAGCACCTTATTCGATTAGCAAAGAGCCGAGATCCTTTCACCGGGAGTGATCTCTTTAGCAAAATTAGAAAGATACTACAAAACCATTCGATTTTTAAACTGGACCTTAAACCACTCATTTCACTAGATTCTACAACGATACCGAGCTCAAAATGTTAAGGGTTTTCATAAAAACCATTCGTTTCCCTCCGCCATTTTAGGAAGCAGAGTACTTAATATTCGTGCCACGTTTGTTGACTATAGTTAAGGCGTGGTGTATAGTAGCTAAGTGATGTCTTCCTACAAAGCATTTTATGCGATCGATTAGGACATTCATATGACTATATTGACCATAGTTAAGGGTCATGCGGGTGGGTCTAAATCAATCACGAAATGGCGGGTAGAACTTGACTAGTGCTTATGATTTGTTGACCATAGTTAAGGTCATAAGACACTAGGGGTAAAAATCATACCGGGAATTTCGAGAGTTGAAATTTGCAATGAGATTGCATACCTTCTATTTGATAGTTGGATCCCGATCCCACTGTGAGTAAAAGTTACTCCCGGGAGAGTTTTGCACTTTACAATTAGTTGATCCAGTAGGTTTCTAGAAAGGTGTCAACGGGGTTACGCCTCTAGGAAAATGAGGTTTATTTTAATTAGGTCCGTGCGAAAGCACGTGGAACCTCTCTCGGAGTACCGACACTGGCCTGGCCGGCCAGTTAGCGAACTTGTAGATTACAATTAATCCCGGCTAATTTTCTTTTTATGGTTTGAAGGAAAATTTGATAAAAAGCAGTGGGAGACATCGATTAGATAAGATTAATAACCAATCTAATTATGCAAGAGCAATCGCTGAGTGTCTTCTTCTCTCTCTCTTAATGGCAGATACCTATGACGGGACTTAAGCTTTTATTAGACAAGAATAAACTCACGGGACCGAATTACAAAGATTGGCTAAGGAACGTAAATATTTCTCTGACCTATGATAAGATCAGATACGTCCTGACTACTCCAGCCTCTCCTAGCCCAGGCCCTGATTCTTCAGTTGCGGATAAAGAAATCCGCAAGATATGGGATATATATTGTGCAACAGCCAAGTGCCTCACACTTGCTTCTATGAACAATGAATATCAGAAGCAGCACGAGAAGATGGATGTACAATCCATCTTTCTCCATACAAAGGAGTTGTATGGAGAGCAATCTCGTACTCTTCGATACGAGACATCTCGAAAGTTGTTTCAGAAGCGGATGGCTGCTGGCACGTCTATAGGTAACCATGTATTGAAGATGATTGGACTTATCGAAGAACTAGAGGACCTGGGTTGGACCATGGAGAACGAACAGTATGTTGATATTGTTCTACAGTCCCTTCCCCCTGCCTTTACTCAGTTCATTCTAAATTTCAACATGCACAACATGGAGAAGTCATTAACTGAACTCCTCAATATATTGAGGAGTGCAGAGAGCACGCTAAATGCAGCGAAAACTCCCGCTCTAATTGCTGGGCCATCTTCCTCTTCCATCCCGAAAGTTAAGGCCAAGGGAAAGAAGAAGAAGATCCCATCAAGCCAAGAGGAGGAGTAAAAAAGGCACCGGGAAAGGACAGGATATGGGCTGCAGCGACAGGTAGAGGGGAATGCTTCCACTGCCACCAGACTGGGCACTGGAAGAGAAACTGCGTTGGATACCTGGCCGGCCTCAAGAAGAAAAAACATGCTGATGCTTCCACTTCAGTGTGTTTGTAACGGAAAACTGTTTTTCAATTAACTCTTCTACCTGGGTATTAGATACCGGGTCAGGATCTCACATCTGCAATTGTGTGCAGGGGCTGAGAAATAACAGGTTTTTGAAGAAAGATGATCACACTCTCCGAGTTGGGAAAGGTTCCTCTGTACATGCTGTAGCAGTGGGAGAGTATCACCTTGGTTTGCCGTCGAGTTGTATATTGGTTTTGAACCCATGTTATTTTGTACCTTCGATTTATATAATATTATATCAATATCGTTGTTGGACAATGAAGAATATAATTTTGTATTATAATCTAATTTTATGAACATTAACCCTAATCAAGAGTTGATTGGGTCTGGTACATTAAATAACGGGATATATGTCCTAAATAAATATACAGTTTTCAATATACAACACACAAACAAAAGGATGATTTCAGACATAAATGAAACTTTCATTTGGCATTCTATACTTGGTCATATCAATGAACAAGACTAACCAAGCTATATAAAGATGGATATTTAAACTCTTTTGAATATTAATCTTATACGACTTGCGAGTCTTGTATCAAAGGTAAAATGATCAAAACTCCGTTTAGTGGAGAGAGAGAGAGAGAGAGAGAGCTGCTGAACTCTTAGGCCTCATACATAGTGATGTATGTAGATCAATGTCTACACATGCAAGAGGTGGTTTTTCATACTTCATAACTTTTACTGATGATTTATTGAGATTCAGACACGTGTTTTTGTTGAAACATAAGTCCGAAGCCTTCGAAAAGTTCAAGGAGTACAAATCTGAAGTAGAAAAACAAACAGGCTTGAGTATCAAGAAACTTCGATCGGATCGAGGAGGTGAGTATCTAAGCTCAGAGTTTCTAGATTTCCTAAAAGAGAATGGGATTCTCTCTCAGCTCACTCCTCCGTACACACCATAACACAACGGTGTTTCAGAACGGAGGAATCGTACCCCATTAGATATGGTACGATCAACGATAAGTGATGCCGAGTTACTACTTTCATTATGGGGGCACACATTAGAGACTGCGATATATCTATTGAATAGGGTTCCGACCAAAACCATGTCTACCACTCCATATGAGATATAGTATGGGAAGAGACCATCTCTTAAACGAGTTAGGATATAAGCTTGTCCGGCTTATGTGAAAAAGCAGAATCCGGACAAACTCGAGACACGATTGGTTTTGTGTAAATTTGTTGGATATCCAAAACACTCGTATGGATATCTTTTCTACCACTAGGAGGAACAAAGGGAGTTTGTTTCTCAGTATGCCACATTTTTAGAAAATGAATTTTTTACAAATGATACTGTTGGCAATGCGGTAGAACTGGAAGAAATTCCAGATCCACAAACAATTACCGATGACTTGGTTGAACCTGAGGTTTCAATAGAACCTGACGAAGCTCAGCCACTCTATAGATCTAGTAGGACTTCTCGCCTACCTGATAGATACTATGGTTTTCTAATTGATGGTGATAGAGAAGATTGCATCATGGATGATGATGGTCCTACTAGCTTTCAGCAAGCTATCACGAGTGGTGACTTAGTGATGTGGCTGGATGCCATGAGATCTGAAATGGAATCCATGCACACCAACAAAGTATGGACTTTGGAGATTACACCTTCTGGAGTAAAACACATAGGGTGCAAATGGATCTTTAACAGAAAGATCAGTGTGGATGGTCAGGAGGAGACCTATAAAGCTAAGCTGGTAGCAAAAGGATTTCGTCAAAGACCAGACTTGGACTATGATGAAACCTTTTCACTAGTCACGATGTTCACATCCATTCGGATCCTGCTTGCTATAGTTGCTCACTATGACTATGAGATATGGCAGATGAATGTTAAAACGGAATTTCTAATTGGTGATTTAGAAGAATGCGTTTTTATAGATCAGCCAGAAGGCTTCATTGATAGTGGGAGCAGCGGAAAAGTATGCAGGTTGCTTAAATCCATCTATGTATTAAAGCAGGCATAACGGAGTTGGAACATCTACTTTGATGATACAATCAAAGAGTTTGGTTTTATAAAAAATATAGATGAACCATGCATTTATAAAATGATTGTAGAGAGTATTGTTACATTTCTCGTATTGTACGTGGACGACATTCTCTTGATAGGAAATGATGTACCTTTACTACAATCGGTCAAACTATTCTTATCGCAGAGGTTCTCCATGAAAGACCTGTGTGATGCCTCGTACATTCTGGGGATTAAGATCTATAGAGATAGATCCAAGAAATTATTGGGATTGTCCCAATCAAGATACATTGACACCATACTAAAGAGCTTTAGTATGGAAGATTCCAAGCGAGATAATTTACCCGCTTGTCACGGGGTTACCCTCTCCAAAGAGATGTCTCCAAAGACTAATGAGGAGAGGGCCCACATGATCATTAGACCCTACGCTTCGGCGGTAGGATCTATAATATATGCGATGTTTTGTACTCGCCCAGATGTAGCTTATGCACTGGGTGCAGTAAGCAGGTATCAATCCAATCCATGGGAGAAATACTGGACTGCTGTGAAGATCATTCTGAAGTACTTGAGAAGAACTAAAGAAATGTTCTTGGTGTATGATAATGGAGATCTCCAAATGGGGGGTTTTACCGACTCCAGCTTCCAGAGCGACAAGGATGATAGTAAGTCCATCTCAGGGTTTGTATTTACCCTAAATGGAGGGCCGGTATGTTGGAAGGGTTCCAAGCAAGATACCGTCACTGACTCCACGATGGAAGCTGAGTATATTGCTGCTAATGATGCCGCAAAAGAGGCAGTTTGGATGAGAAAGTTCATTTCTGAACTTCAGGTGGTTCCATCCATTGCTAATCCAATACCTCTGTGTTGCGATAACAATGGAGCCATGGCTTTGGCAACGGAACCAAGGTCCCATCAGAAATCCAGACATATCTTGAGGCGGTATCATCTCATCAGGAAGATAGTGGATCACCAGGACATCGAGGTACGGAGAGTAGACACGAAAGACAACACAGCAGATCCATTCACCAAGGCCATCTTTCAAGTCCAGTTTGAGAAACTGTTCGAGCTGTTGGGCATGCGGTATGCTGGCAACTGGTTCTAGTGTAGACAGTGGGTACTTATTGCACCAACTACATGCCTTAGTGGATGTGGGAGATTGTTAGATATGTATGCCCTAGAAGCCTGTATTGTATAGGATGCTAGGAATGTATATGTACATAAACAATCTTTGCTCGAAATGATAGTATGCTATCTGGTTTATCTTCATCTTAACGTGTGATGTGTTGTATTTCATATCTTTATATACATGTTGATGAAGCCCTTAGGATTATGTTTGACTGCCAGGATTATGATGTAGATCATACTAGTGGGGCATAGGCAGTCTATAAGCATATCCTTTAATTGTTCATAGTCGAGGGTATATCGAGACAGGGCATCGATATTACCAGAGTAGACTAGTATGTACGTTTCTTGACCCTGGGGGCGATGGTAGATCCCACAACCATTGGTGTTTGACATCAAAGATTGCACACATGTGCTCATTGGAGAATGGGTACACCGAACAGGACTCGTCGAGAATTCCTAGATGGTATATATAGCTATTGTCAGATAGCAGTTCTTTGGTGACACTTGTACAGGTTAGTCTGTAGACCCGAGATCTTCATAGTGTCTTGTGTGATTCCCACTGTGCTCTGATTTCCTCCCTACCACGGCTCTACTGAGTCGTGCCAACAGGTGGATTTTGGGTACAGTCCCAAATCACATGGAGGTAGTGAGCGATAGGAGGGGCTTCGTTTATCCCGGTATAGGGAGTTGATGTCGCGCTATGCTTGATCAGCCATAACAGCAAATCCCTGGCTAGGGTTGTCGAGATTTACTAATAAGAGTTATCAGTAGTTTCTCGAGCCGTTATGGTCCGCATAAATTACCAAGACTTATAAAATTACTGGGGTCTGACATTTACCGTCCCTAGACTTCATATGCGTCGTATCAGACGAAGAGACCGGACTGTACAGTAAGTGTTGCTTACAGGCTTCTTAGGGTTGGGATGAATTCGCTCGTCGGCCGCCTTTTCATCACGTACCTGGATAGCCGTTATGCACAGCTAGTGCCGCTGACGTACTTGTGGTTAAACCCACTGCCAGTATACTGTCGAGTCTTTAGCGTCTTACACAGAGGGTTTCCTGGTTCAGGCAAAAGATGCAGAGGCCATAAGTTGTTATGACAGGGTTTCGATCATGCTCGTGTAATGGTTACAGGAATAATGATCGGAACGATAATACTGGTAAGCTTTGTGTTCCTTGATTAAAAAATCAGGAAAAAAACTTCAAAAGATGCATCACGTGCTCACACGTGACCAATGGTCACATGTTGGCACATGATGGTTAAAGCAGCGGCACAAAACAGAGTACAGAAGAGGAGTCCATTCAGGGGGTCACGTGCTTACACGTGACCGGGGTCGCGTGCTTATACGTGACCGGGGTCGCGTGCTTACACGTGACCAAAGGTCACGTGGCCACACGTGACTGGCTTTAAAAGCCTTGCTGTTCAACAGAATTAAATTCTAAAATGATCATTTAAATCTTTCCAAAATGGAGAAGGATTATGGAGAACCGTTGGATTAAGAATCCAAGGGTGATTAAATATCACCAATTTAAGGAAAAATCTTGGACAAGGAAAGATTTCCTCTAAATCTCACCGAAATAACAAATAGAATATCTTTGGATTTAAAATCCAACGGTGAATAAAATTCACCTAGTAATCTAAAGGCCCGGATTAATGATGAAAACAAATCAAATCTTTCATTGAAAGATTTACTAAACAAATTGATTCTTTTTCTTCTCCTATAAATAGGAGCCAAGAGAAGGGAGGGAGATATAGAGTTTTGGAATCTTGAAAATTTAGAGAGAAAAGAAAGGAGAATTTAATTCTCAACAAAGAAAATACTAGGTGAGAAAAGAAAGGGGATCAAGACTTCAAAAAAGAGAATTTAATTCTCAATCTAAGAGTTTAACTCTTCTATAAAAAAGAACTTAGTTCTTTCTCTGGTTGAAAATCTGTAAAGTGCACATCTCTCCATAGGTTGAGAATTTAATTCTCATCGGGACGAGATCCTGCCATGCAGATCTAAAACATAGAGGAGGAATTGAGTTTTGAGAATTTAATTCTCCCAAAATTATAGGAATTTAATTCTTATAAGATAAAATTAGGGTTTAACACTATATGAGAATTCAATTCTCCAAAATTATAGGAATTTAATTCCTTCAAAATGGACAGAACTAGGGTTTAACCGTAATTGAGAAATTAATTCTCTCAAACTCACAGGAATTTAATTCCTCTCAAAATGAAATTAGGGTTTCACCCTATGTCAGAACTTGATTCTTTACATATGTGGGAATTTAATTCCTACAGAAGGAAGATTTGGGTTTAACCCTATCTAAGAATATAATTCTTCCAAAGAAAAGAGGAATTTAATTTCTCTAAAGTTATAATTGAGGTTAAACCCACAGAGAATTTAATTCTCAAAAGATAAAGGGATCTTCAAAAATGCAAAGAACCAGGGTCACGTGTCCCCGCGTGACCCCTGTAAAGATCCACAGAAATAAGGAGGAAAAAGCTCAGAGGCAATGCCTCACGTGCTCCACGTGACCCCCGGAACACATGAAGAAAAAGTAAAAGAAATAAGAGTCTTGGGCGCTCTCACGTGTTCCCACTTGACCTATTGGCTGACGCTCTAACAAACAGCGCACTAATCCTCCTCACGTGTCAGCACGTGATTCTCCAAAGAAAACATAAAAAGTTTTTAACGCTTTCTTGCAGAACGAAGAAAAGGAGATCTGGCCCTACCTTTGGGCCCTCACGTGTCCCCACGTGTCTTTTCTTTTAGTATTTTAAACACTAATTCAAGAGCTTTGTTCCCAGTGTTTGACACTGATCATCTTTTAGTGTTTAACACTAATTTGAGAGTCTTATTTCCAGTGTTTAACACTGATCATCTCCTAGTGTTTAACACTGATTCGAGAATCCTATTCCCAGTGTTTAACACTGATCATCTTTTCGTGTTTAACACAAATTTAAGAATCTTACTTCCAGTGTTTAACACTATTATTCTCTAGTGTTTAACACTAATCTGAGAGCTTTATTTCCAGTATTTAACACTGCTGTTCCCTATTGTCTAAACATTATTTTTGTCCAATTTGGCTAATTTTCCAGAGGTAAAGTCTCCTCTTCGACTGAATCTCAAAATTGAGGAAATCAAAGATGAAAATGTTTAGCATTGGTAAATAATGTGGACTAAAACCAGACAAATATCAAGTAGTCCAATAAAGGGTCAAACTCAGTTGGACTTAGCCCAAGTTGGCCATAAGTCCTCAATCCAGACTTAACTGAGCCAATGGGTTCACAATATAATTAATTAGTCTTGGTTCCAAAATTGGGCTACAGATCATTTAATCTATCTTGGTTCAAGGGTACATCTCTTCACTCCTTTGACATTTGTCGTTGTAATTCCTCAACGTCTTTAAAGAGGTGACGGGTCCCAACAACTATACATTTCACGGACTGTGGGGTCCTTAAACTTATGGACTATGATGTCCTCAACCTTGACCGTGATGTCTTAAAACTAACAACGTACTATGGGGTCCTTAAACTCATGGATTATGATGTCCTTAACCTTGACCGGGATGTCTTAAAACTAACAACGGACTATGACGTCCTTAACCTTGACCGTGATGTCTTAAAACTAACGCCGGACTGTAGAGTCCTTAAATCCACGGACTATGATGTCCTTAACCTTGACCGCAATGTCTTAAAACTAACATTGGACCGTAATGTCCTTAAACTACCTATCGACCGCAATGTCATTAAACTAAACAATAGAGCCCCCAATTGCTCTCTTGTTGGATCTAAACGATCCCGTTAAGTTGATCTTAGTCTAAAATCAGATTAACGTATCCTTAACAAACGTTTAAGTCGATCTTAGTCTTAAATGAGGCTAACGTATCCTTAAACACAAACAACCCCCCAACCCAAATCTAAGAAAGATACGGATTTGGACTAGTCCACGCCCTACGGGCGACAACATAACTTAGTCTCCGTATACAATCCACGGGCAACCAAACACAAAACAAACACCCACGACATGAAGTGACCATCTGGAGAAGGAGAAAGTTGTCACCGCGATGCGGTAGCGTAATTAACTGCAGGGGCTTACGCCTGCAGGGAAGAGCGTCCCCACAATCAAAAACCCCTCAAACAAGGGGGAATCTGACAAAGTCTGCTACATCAGACGTATCCGTTTAAGCCTTCGATACATGGTGCCATTAATCAACTTGGTATCTTCGGAGAGGTGGACGGATAGCACCAATTAGCATCTGCCCCGAATCTCAGGCAGGACGTCCCTGTCGCACCATCTTTCGAAGGGGAACAGATTCTGGCACGCCCGGTGGGACCTTTTCCTCTTTCCACTCCACACTTCGTGTGTCGTATTCGCGAACGAATCGCGGTTTGTTAATGATTGACCTTGGGTTTCAAGTTACTAAGATTTGGTCTCTTGCTTGGCGCAGAAAGCAAACAGCAATGGCATTCACCTGCTCGAAGTGCTCCAAATGCAATTGCACCCTACGCTACGCCTCGACTGGGGACATAACCTACGGGCCCCAGGAGGCCTCTTTGTTCACGATGCCTGTGGAGCAGATTACTCAGGCCACCACAGGGCTGTTTTTCGGGACCATGCTCCCGCCAGCGAGCTTCACCATCCCGGTACCCGTATCGGAAGCTTCAAAGAAGTAGGTCTTTGATCGGCTTGCTACTAACACAGCCCCTCTCAACGGGTCGTCCAATGCCAACTCCTCGGTCTTCACCAGCCTGAACTCGAGCTCCAAAGGGCCTACCAAGAAGCCCATAATACAGAAGATAGCCACCCCTGCTCCTGAAGTCGTCAAGGCGGCTTCTCCTACCAGAGTGTCGGTCTTTGCGAGACTGACTGCTCCCGTTCCCGCTCCCGCTCAGAAATCTGTTTTTGATCGGCTGGACACGGCTTCTCAACGGACGTCAGTCTTCAAAAGGCTAACACCGGCAACAACCCCTCACCTGAACGGGGGGCAAGACAAAGCCGTCGCTGAACCAATCCCAACAACTCGTCACGCTCGACGTCGCCACTGGCGCCGGATAAGGAAGGTTGGGGGAAACTCCCCCTCTGGGCTAACTCCACTAGCTCCGACGGTGGAAATTAATGCTGTTGTTCCAACCGGGAACAGTTTTGAGCTGCTGAACAGGGTACGCAGAAATTCGCCAACTGCTGTGATCAAAAGATCTCCTCCACCGGTAGAGACCGTCATAGAAACAAAGCCGGAGCAGTCCCCTCAACGGCTGTCTTCCAAAGTCTACAAGATTTGGCGACGAGTCCGAGAATCGGTGATTGATCCGAATTTCTCCCACCAGCATAAGAAGTCGAAGGTCTGACAGGAAGAAAACCGTCCTGTTAAGCTACGGAAGACGACGGCTATCTGGGTTCCCGCTGCAACGGCCCCCTCAACTTCAATCGCTCACAAGAGAAGAAGACCAGAGAAAGTCCCCATGCCTGCTGCAAATGTCAAAGGCAGCGAGCCTAAACGCCCTAAGTCCGGGGGCATGGTGGTACATACCGTCTACATGGCGTCCGAGAAAGAAGATAGCCGTATATCCACAGGTCATCGACCGCTTACGCGATCAGTGACTAAGGCTCAAGAGCAGCAGCAGAAGCTCCAAGAGATGATGACCACGATGGCTGCACTCACTAGGCCAAAAGAAAGCCCAGAAGCATCCTCGGATCAGTGACAGGAGCAAGAAACCAATGCCGAATTCCTTCGCAGTATACTTGAAAAGAAGGACAGAGAGGCTGCGGAACAAGCAACCAATATAAAATGAATGACCCTTCTGTTCCAGGACATGGTGGGTATGATGATCCAGCCGGATCCCCCAGCCGAAGACCCTCCGATTATCCTTGAAGATGACAGAGGAGAAACGTCAAATCCACCTCCGGCTCTTTCAACAGCCAAAGAGGAAACGATCTCTAAGGCTGCCCTGGATGACTACACAGCCCAGCAGATACGAGTTTACCAGGCAACTGAGGCAGCCGGCCAAGGTGTCAAAACGGGGCGACCATATCCGAGCTGGTATGATCAGATCAAATACCTGCCAGGCTACACGATCCCAAAATTCTATGTCTACAGGGGGACAGGCAACCACCATCAACATGTGGCCCAGTTCAGGGCTCTCTGCGGCAACACCGGCGGCGATGATAAGCTCTTACTTCGCCAATTCGTCGACAGTTTAACGGAGACAGCGTTTGAGTGGTATTCCGAACTTCCAAATGACTCCGTCAAAACTTTCGCTGAAATGGAGTTGTTGTTTATCCAGCGTTTCGCAAGCGCCAGCGAACGCACCCCAATAACAGCTTTGATTAATGCAAGGGTGAAGCCCGGCGAAACTTGGGACCAATATGCAATCCGATGGCGGAACCTGTGGTCGAAGTGCGAGCAGCGCATCGAAGAAGCACCAGCGGTGGGCATGTTCGTGGGCACTCTAGACCCTCATGCAACTATTTCACAGTTCATAATGTTCTTTAAACCGACCACGTTCCAGGTTTTAATCGAAAAGCTATCCCAGATGGATCAGATGGGTCACAGACTGTATCCCCCGAAACCGGAACCTCGGAATGACAAGGGTAAAGGGAATGCAACTTTCGTTGCGAACACCCAACAGCAGCCCAGTGGTACAAGACTAGCGGATCATTTGGAGGAGAGACGGCGTTATTACAATGAGAAAATTAAGTGCCCTTACTCATTCCCACAGGATAAAACGAAGAGGCTGTTCGAGCTGGCGGTACGCAACAGGCTTATCAACTTACCGAATCCAAGGCGACCGCCGCAACCCAGCGAGGTGAATAACCCCAATTACTGCCCTTACCATCAAACGGTAAGTCACTCGATTGAGGGTTGCTTCGTATTTAAGGGATGGATCGAGGATCAATACCTACAAGGTAAGTTTGCGCTGTCCGAGAAGTGGAAGGTAAACCCACCACAACCGCACACTCCTAAGAAGACGGACACACCGGGGGCAACTTATTCTTTTGTTGAAGAAGCTCCATGGGAGGTCGTGCTTTCATCCAAAACCACAAGGATGCTGGATGATCTCCAGACATGCCCAGCGATCAGGTGGAAGAACCCGCTTGAACCTCAAATCATCGAAGGGAAGCTGAAGCCGCGTCCAACTCCAAAGATCGGTGGTGATATCCCCAGCACTCACACCCAGTCGTCAAAATCTTCAAAGAAGAAGAAGAAGAGATCCAAAAAGCCCGTGAGGCCTGGCGACAAGAGCACGGACTTACAGAAACAGATCGACGCGCTGGAGGAGTATAATCAGAAGGCACAAACTCCCATCACGCTCCAAGAGTTCCTTAGCCATGTCTTTCAGGAGGAAGATGATGGAGAAAGCTCATTGGATGAATCTGAGAGATACATAGCAAGTTGTCATATGATCTCCCACTCGTTTACAGGTGATGAGAAAACTCCTTGCACTAAGAAGCTGGGGGAAGACCCTGAACCAGAACTTTTATGGTCGTCAGACGAGATGATCGACGCCTTCTTGAATGAGATTCGGCTGAAAAGTAAAGCCAATCGGGAGCGTGAGTTGGCCATATTGGAAGGAGCCAAACGCCGGCGACTAGACGAAAGAGTCGAGACACTCCCGCCAAATCAAAAGACATCCGTTGCGGATAAAAACAAATTCAAGACGAGGAAAAGGTTTGCTAAAGCCATATCAATGGGAATGAAGCTACCACCCTCTGAAGAAAACACTCCCGGTGAAGCAAAGATGCATCCTAATTGCTGCTCATATCATCGAAAGATTTCGCACCCCACTGAGTAGTGCGACGCTTTTGAAAGATGGTGGAAAGGATATGTTGCTCACCGGCAACATTTTAAACGGATGAAACGCAAAACTCGTCGGGAGCAGAGAAGTACGACCGAGGAGCATAAAAGAACTACCGGTAACTGTCACACGGTCAACGCCGGAGGATCACAGGTTCTCATCTTTGGGAGCGACTCTGACGAGGAAATGGCTCTGGGCCCTCTCTTTAAAGAATCCATCTTAGGAAAAGAGGAAGAACCAACGGCCTGCGAAAACATTCAGCTGCGCAATCGCACGCTTCCAGAAAAGAATCTCGGACCAGCAACTAGAAAAGATAAAGGAAAGGAAAAGGTCGCTGAGGATATCGCCTTAGATGACCAAGTCATGAAAGAGCTGACTGCCAAGGACCCGCCCAAGAAGAGTAAGGTGGACTACAACATCCTAGCGCACCTGAGGAAGCTACCCTCTCAGCTCAGCATTCTTGACGCCCTCTTATTATCAAAAGAAGCGAGAGATTCATTAATCAAGGTGCTGCAAGAGCCCGAGCAATTCCAGGCCTTTCTCGCCGAAGAAAGGATGAAGGATGAATTGGAAGAAGTGCACACAACGGATGTCACGTTCGGTGATGAAGACCTTCTCCTTGGGACGTGCGACCACAACCGTCTCCTATATGTCTCCGGATACTGCCATGATATCAAGATAGGAAAAATCCTGGTTGATAATGGATCCTCCGTCAATCTCCTTAATATACGGGTGTTGAAGGAAATCTGCATGAGCGTTCAGCACTTCGCTCGCGATAAAATTACCATCTCCAGTTTCGACTCCCAGTCATCACGGACTCTCGGATCTGTAATACTAACATTACGCTTCGGACTACTCGTCACGGATATTAAGTTTCACGTCATTTACGCCAAGACCTGTTACAATGCTTTGCTCGGCCGGCCTTGGTTACACGAGTACAACATCATCCCTTCTACACAACATCAGTGTATGAAGTATTTCTGGAATGGTCTTGAGTATACCGTAACAGGTGAGCTAAACCCATTCTCCATGAACGAAGTCCGCAAGTACGAAAATGCAAAATACTTTTTGCCAGATTTTGAGGACACAGAGAAGTGTTGCAAACCGGAGAACAAAGCCGCCGCCACCATTCCTGTTTTCGGGAGTGATACTGAAGAAGAAGAAGAGATAGTTTACTCTAGGCCATCTCGACGCAACAACCCGGGACCGTCCGCCCCCATATTGATCTTCAGAAGCGACTCGGAAGATGAGGTTAATGCTGTGTTCTCCAGTCGGCCGTCAATACAAGCATTCCCTGGTGATAATCAGAGTTTGCAAATTACCATGATTCCGCGGGAACACTACAAAGACCTTGACGCACTTGAAGCTTACAATGTGCAAGACCTGCAGACATTTTACGTCCCACCTAGGCGAAAAGGTGAAAGGGCGATCCTATTCTATCGGTCCACGGAAACAAGAGTGGAGAAAGAAATCTGGCACGGCGAGGATTCTACACTTGACAGGCTCCAACCCATCCGTTTGCCCAAATACTACACGAACGGACTAAAAAGGCTATTGAAGCGCCAAGGGGTACTTTTCAAACGGACTATTCGGCAAGCTTGGTTCTACAACAGGATTTGGGATGTCCCTGGGACTTAGCGCAAGTTGCCCAACAGGAGAATGGAAACGCTTGGGCTTGGATATGTGAAATCCGGGAAACGGGAACGAGTCCATGGTAGCTACGCCATATATAACTTCGATGAAGAAGAGGACGCCCTGTCAGAAAATGCCGACCCCGCACCAAAACAAGATCTTCCAATCAAAATGCCGAGTCCGTCATTTGAAGAACGAATGGACAAGCTTATCAGGGAAGCGGATCAGAAAGTTCGAGACGACCATAATCGCGAAATGGCCATCTATGAGAAAGCCAGGACGCAACGCCTTCTTCAACAGGCTGCGAAAGATGAAAATGCTCCTCCCTGTCAACCTGTTGTGCAAAGGGCTCGACAGAGTGGCAGAAACAAGTCAAAGAGCAGAAAAGGCATTCGACAGCGACAAAGCGGGACTAAGAAGTCACGCTGTTGGGAATCAAGTGGCCCGGATTTGTCCCTGATGAAGAAGATGAGTCGAGCATACTCTTTTCCTCAAGACAAGACAAAGAAGATACTTGACCTCGCTATAAAACACCAAATGATTACACTTCCGAAGTCCAAACACCCTGAGCAAGCTAACGAGGTCTCTCATCCGGGCTATTGCTCTTATCACCGAGCAATAGGACACCCTCTCGAAAACTGCTTCACCTTCAAGAACTGGGTCGAAGATCAATATCAGCAACGCAGGTTTGCTCTATCCAGCAGCTGGAGGATAAGTCTGCCACAGAAGCACGAACTAAAAGCCGCGCATACAGCGAGATTAGAACCAGATCAACATCGGTCTTGGAAGCGGGCTCGTACTTGTCATATGATAACGCTATCAAAAGAAGAGCCTGAGAATATGGATGACCTCCCTTGGTGCTTTCAAAACAATAATGACGAGGTGATCTCAGAGTTTCCACCGGCGCCAAAAGAGCTGGAAGATGGAATACAAAACACTGCAGATAACCTCAAGATAATTGAGTTGGGGACGGCAAATGTCCCGCGACCGACATTCGTTAGTGAGCTGCTATCTGAAGAAAGGGTGGCCGCACTAAAAGAAGTACTCATGCAGCATAAAAATTGCTTCGCATGGAACTATTCCGAGATGCCAGGATTAGATCCAGAGATTGCTGTACACAAACTGGCCATATCCCCGGATGTCAAGCCATTCAAACAGGCGCCAAGAAGAATGCGGCTCGAGCTTAAGATGAGCATCAACGCCGAGGTCAAGAAACTGATCGACTCCGGCTTCATCCAAAAGGTTCAGCACCCAGATTGAATCGCCAACATCGTCCCGGTAATGAAGAAAAATGGGACAGTGCGCATATGCCTGGACTTCCGGGATCTAAATAAAGCTTGCCCGAAAGACGACTTCCCAGTACCGGTCACCGAGCTGATGATAGATAACACATCCACTCATGAAGTTTTCTCCTTCATGGACGGCTCATCAGGATATAATCAGATAAAGATGCATCCCGAGGACCAGAAGCACACAGCGTTCCGGACCCCTCTGGGTATATTCTGCTACAAGGTGATGCCCTTCGGTCTAAAGAACGCCGGTGCCACCTATCAAAGGGCCATGACAAAGATCTTCGATGACCTTATATATGAAATCGTCGAATGCTATATCGACGACCTCATGGTTAAGAGCAAGTCATACGAGGAGCACTTAGAGCATCTGAAGACCGTATTTCAACGTCTTCGACAATACAACTTGAAGATGAACCCTCTCAAGTGTGCATTCGGAGTTTCCTCAGGCAAATTCCTAGGATTCATCGTCCGACACCGAGGTATCGAGATAGATCCATCAAAGATCAAGGCGATCATGGAAATGCCTCCGCCGAAGACTCTCAAGCAATTGCGGTCTCTCCAAGGGAAGCTCGCGTACATCCGGCGATTTATAGACAACCTTTCAGGAAAGTGCTGTCCTTACAGTCATCTGATGAAGAAGGAAACCCCTTTCGTTTGGGATCACAAATGCCAGAGCGCGCTGGACGAAATCAAGCAATACCTGCAGAATCCGCCAGTGCTGGTCGCTCCGATCAAGGGAAAGCCTCTCATTCTTTATACAACCGCCCTCGAAGGTTCCTTAGGTGTATTATGGGCACAACAGAATGACCAAGAGAAAGAAAGAGCTCTCTATTACTTAAGTCGAGTTCTCCTTGGGGCAGAAAGCAACTACTCCCCCATCGAAAAACACTGCCTGGCGTTGATCTTCGCGATAACGAAACTCCGGCACTATGCCTTGGCGCTTGAAGTCCGTTTTATATCGAAGGTGGACCCTCTCAATATTTGATATCAAAGGTCATACTGACGGGGCGGCTCGCTAAATGAGCCTTACTCTTGATGGAGTTCTCAATAACTTATCAGCCTCTTAAGGTAGTGAAAGGCCAGGCCATCGCCGAATTTCTCGCTGAGCATCCAACACCTGCCGATTCTCCTCTGAATTGCGAGCTGCCAAACGAACATGCATTTGATGCGATCAACGGTGGTAATGCCCGATGGGAACTTTACTTTGATGGAGCGTCCTCTATGAAGAAGCGCAAACAGAACACCCCTGTAATCAAATCAGGGGTAGGCGTTATCTTTGTAACTCCACAAGGAGGGATAATGCGCTTCGCCTTCTCCTTGACAGAGCCGAAGACGAACAATGAAGCTGAATATGAAGCTTTGATAGCAGGCCTCGAGATCGCCATCGACATGGGAATCGAAAACCTGCTTATATACGGAGACTCCTAACTGGTCGTTAGTCAAGTAAATGGCGATTACCAGACGTGCAAGCCAGAGCTGGTGAGGTATGGCGAGAGATTACAGCGACTGCTGACTCAAATTCCCTCCTACATGCTGGAAAGCATACCGCGGGCTGAAAATAGCAAGGCGGACACGTTAGCCAAGCTCGCTAAAGAACTGGCTGATGAGAACCTCGATGACGTCAGAATCGTGGTACAAAGCCGCCGAGTTCTTGCACCGGCAGAAATATCTCCGGAATCATTTGAGGAAAAGGAAGCGATTGAACAGACAGCACTACAAGTAAAAGACCAAGAAAAGGTTGAAGATTGGAGAGAAGTCTTTATAGACTACTTCAAATCCCGTCGGACGCCTAAAGATGCATCCTCAAGACATCAGCTCATGAAACGAACTCTGTCTTTCGCCTTCATCAATGATACTCTGTACAAGAGGCCATTTGATTCTCTGTGGTTGAGATGCCTGGGACCTGAAGAAGCGAAAAGAGTCGTTCAGAAAGTTCATGACGGACTCTGCGGTTCTCACCTAGCCGGACCGAAGATGAAGTTGAAGATTAAACGGATGGGCTACTACTGGCCCACGATGATCCAAGACTGCCTCGAGTACGCGAAACGATGTCACTCATGCCAGGTCCATGGAGACCTTATCCATCAGCACCCAAATCCTCTCCATCCAACGGTGGCTAGCTGGCCATTCGAAATGTGGGGAACTGACATAGTCGGCCCCATCGAACCGGTATCGTCCAGAGGACATCGTTTCATCTTGGCGACGACTGATTTCTTCTCCAAATGGGCAGAAGTAGTACCGCTGAGGGAAGTGAAGACGGAGAATATACTCTATTTCTTCAAGACGCACATCATTTATCGGTTTGGGACTTTGCGACGGATCATATCTGATAACGGTCCAGCCTACAGAAGCCACAAGATCAGCCGCTTCGCGCAGCAACACAACATAGACTGGAGATATTCCTCATTTTATAATCCCCGAGTTAACGGTCTAGCCGAGGCTTTCAATAAGACCTTGACCAAGATTGTGAAGAAGATGGTGTCCCGAAATAAGAAGGACTGGCACGAGAGGCTACAAGAAGCTCTCTGGGCGTATCGAACTACGTTCCATATGGCCACAAACACAACGCCGTACGCGTTGGTATTTGGTACAGAAGCAGTACTCCCCCTCGAGATAGAAATACCTTCTCTACGAATGGCGGTCCATTACGAGCTGACGGACGAAGACAACTCTCACCTACGGCTTGAGGAGCTTGATGCCCTTGATGAAACCCGGCTCATAGCGCAACAAAATCTCGAAGCTTATAAAGCAAAGATAACGCGCTCATATGAAAGATTGACGAGGCCAAGGACATTCCGCTAAGGCGAACTCGTACTAGTGGTCAAAAGACCTATGATCCCCAATCGCGCCAAGCGGGGAAAATTTGAGCCGAATTATTAAGGCCTATACATTATAGACAAGGTCTACCAGAATGGAGCCTACCTACTCATTGACATGCATGGCGGAAGACCTTTCAGACCGATAAACGGCCGCTTCCTGAAGAAATACTACCCTTGACGGGTCGAGGCCTGGGTCAACGATAGACGACGACGACCATGTCCGCTCGCTATCTTCCTAAGACCGAACTCTATAAGTAGTAGCCGTCCTTCTTCAACAATGGACCGAAACGTTCTTACACCAACAGCGGACCAAAATGTCTTTAAACTAACAGCGGACCGAAACGTCCTTAAACTAATGACAGACCACTACGTCCTAAAACTAGCTGTTGACCGGGATGTCGATAAACTACAGTGGATTGCAACATCCCAAAGCCGGTACAAAAAAATACAAAAAAAAACGGTATGTCCATAAGCAAAATGGGCACGGATGAAAACCCGAAAGGGCTCCGTGAGTAAAAACAGCAGGGTTACTGGTGAGTGCTTGTGAAAACCTGAAAGGGCGTGACCTCGTTATAAAAAAGAAGAAGAAAAGAAAAAACGGTATGTCCATAAGCAAAATGGGCACGGATGAAAACCCGAAAGGGCTCCGTGAGTAAAAACAGCAGGGCTACCGGCGAGTGTTTATGGAAACCCGGAAGGGCGCAATCTCGTTAAAAGACACTTACAGGGTCCTCTCGACCTTGCAAGGAGAAACTACCCGTGTGGGATCCTTACGACTCACAAGGGAGAAACACACTTAGGAATCCTCACGATTCCTAAGGAGAAACCACACTTGCAAGATCCTCACGACTCGTAAGGAGAACCCTCTTATGGGACCCTCACGGCTCATAAGATTTGAAAGTCTTAAGTTACAGAGACCTGAACCTGTTCTTAAGAAACCCCCCACAACCTTCGATATGGCTCTACAAGTGGCTCAATACTGACCCTTGTATACAATCCACGGGCGCGAATAAACATTTCCCTAACCAAGTCCCATTCGTGACTAGGGATATGTCCATGCGGTGAACAACCCTTGTAAGCCCTCTCGACTTATAAGGAGAAAACCCTTTTGTAAGATCCTTACGACTTATAGGGGAACATGCACTTAGGAATCCTCACGATTCCCAAGGAGAAAACACACCTACGAGATCCTCACGACTTGTAGGGAGAAATACCTTTGTGAGACCCTTACGGCTCATGAAGTCAAAAGCCTTAGTCGACATGACCCTAACCTTGTCTACTAAGCCCCCTTTGTTTGACATCGACAGAGGCAAATGATGATTCGCTCCTGGCAATATCCCAGTTGTAGCGGTGCTGATGCCGAAATCGGTGTCTAATCCAAGGCTTGCGGCGAAAAGCCAGCAAGCCACACATGCATACGAAATAGCCGAAATGATGGGGCAACTTGTAGACAAAATCAGCAAGTAAAAATGTGTGCATGAAAAATAGCCGAAATGATTGGGCAACTCGCAATAAAAAGTAGCGAGGAAAAATAAAATAAATAGCCGAAATGATTGGGCACCGCGAAAAATAGCCGAAATGATGGGGCTATCGTGACCTTCGCGATATTAAAGCTGAAATGATAGAGCATCGCGGAAAAAGAAATAAAATAAAAATGAAATTTATGCCCTACAGGTGATATCACAGCAATCTCTGTATACAATCCAGGGGCGCAAACGAAGAGGGAGTCACACTCCTCCTCCCCAGGTTCCATCAGAATAAGAATCTAAATCTCGACGGTTCACAGATAGCCTGGAGATCATCTCAACATTCGTCTCGTCACAACGGACACAACATCAAGCAAAGCGGAACAGCGGCAACTCCCAGTTCTATGACTCGGCGGTGTACAGATAACCAAGAGTCAAATCCCCACTCCGTGAAATGCGGATATAATCAACAAAATTCCTGGTCACATGGAACGCAGATAATGTCACTTTTTGACCCCGTGGAAAACGTCCAGAGCGGAGCCTGGTCCTCGCCGAACACAGCAGTGAACTCGTGGGAAGCATCCAGAGCAAAATTCCTGGTCATATGGAACGTGGATAACGTCACTCTTTGACCCCATGGAAAACGTCCAGAGCGGATCCTGGTCCTCGCAGAGCACGGCAGTGAACCCATGTGAAGCATCCAGAGCGGAGCCTGGTCCTCGCCGAACACGGCATTGAACCCGTGGGAATCATCCATAGCAAAATTCCTGGTCACGTGGAATGCAGATAAAGTCACTCTTTGATCCCATGGAAAACGTTCAGAGCGGAGCCTGGTCCTCGCCGAACACGGCAGTGAACCCGTGGGAAGCATCTAGAGCAAAATTCCTGGTCACGTGGAACGCGGATAACGTCACTTTTTGACCCCGTGGAAAATGTCCAGAGCGGATCCTGGTCCTTCCAAAGCACGGCAGTGAACCCGTGTGAAGCATCCAGAGCGGAGCCTGGTCCTCGCCGAATACGGCAGTGAACCCGTGGGAAGCATCCAGAGCAAAATTCCTGGTCATGTGGAACACGGATAACGTCACTCTTTGACCCCATGGAAAATGTCCAGAGCGGAGCCTGGTCCTCGCCAAATACGGCAGTGAACCCATGGGAAGTATCTAGAGCAAAATTCCTGGTCACATGGAACGTGGATAACGTCACTCTTTGACCCCGTGGAAAACGTCCAGAGCAGAGCCTGGTCCTTGCCGAACACGGCAGTGAACCCGTGGAAAGCATCCAGAGCAAAATTCCTGGTCACGTGGAACGCGGATAACGTCACTCTTTGACCCCGTGGAAAACGTCCAGAGCGGATCCTGGTCCTCGCAGAGCACGGCAGTGAACCCATGTGAAGCATCCAGAGCGGAGCCTGGTCCTCTCCGAACACGGCAGTGAACCCGTGTGAAGTATCCAGAGCAAACATCGGACTGTGGAGTCCTTAAAATCCACGGACTATGATGTCCTTAACCTAGACCGTAATGTCTTAAAACTAACGATCAACCATGATGGTTCTAGACTGATTTTACCTTGGTTCAAGGGTACATCTCTTCACTCCTTTGATATTTGTCGTTGTAATTCCTCAACGTCTTCAAAGAGGTGACAGGTCCCAGTAACCACACATCGGACTGTGGAGTCCTTAAATCCACGGACTATGACGTCCTTAACCTTGACCGTGATGTCTTAAAAATAACATTGGACCGTGGAGTCCTTAAATCCATGGACTATAATGTCCTTAACCTTGACCGTGATGTCTTAAAACTAACATTAGACTGTGGAGTCCTTAAACCCACGGACTATGATGTCCTTAACCTTGATCGTGATGTCTTAAAACTAACATTGGACTGTGGAGTCCTTAAACCCACGGACTATGATGTCCTTAACTTCGATCGCGATATCTTTAAACTACGGTACCCTAGAAAACATCCAAAGCAATCGCTGACTCCGTGAAATACGGATAAGGGCAACCGTACCCAGCACTTGCGGGTCCTCACGACCTGTAGGAAAGAAAACTCTCTTCTGAGATCCTTATGACTCCCAAGGGAAAACCCGCTTAAGAATCCTCACGATTCTTAAGAAGAACTTACACCTATGGGATCCTCTCGACCTATAGGGAGAAAACTCTTTTTGAGACCCTCACGGCTCATAAAGCTCAAAAGTCTTAGGAGGCAGATCTTAACCCTGAATCCTAATCGCTGCCCTGCAAAGAGACCAAGATAAACTGTCTGCAGAACACATTCAATTAAAAGGGACACACCATTGAGAAGAAAAATATGTCTTTTATTCATGAACCAAAATGGATACAAAGTACAATTCGTGAAAGAACAAAAAAATATACTCTCATTCAGGAGTATGTACAAAAAGAAAAAAAAGATATGTGAGGCTTCAGCCCGGCGGGCGATTTAGCAGCTTGGTCAGCTCATCCCTCTTCCGTTGGGCCTCGCCTTCATGGTTCAATATCGCCAAAAGACGGGCTTCCGCCTGAGCCTGCTGGGCCTGATACGAGGCAAGCCGGCCCTCAAGCTCTTTATCAAGGGCCACCACCTCTTTAATAGACTCTTGAAGTACTCGCCAGAGTTCATACGCTTTGGTGGCCTTGGCTGTAAGGCTGACATGGAGCTCGTTCAGTGCCTTATAGGCCAACACCCTCTCCGAGAATTTGCAGCTGAGCCTCTTCTCGCACGACCCCATGTTCGCCACACATCGCTCTATCAGACTACGCAAGCCCGCTTTCACGACAGCACCCTCTGAAACAGGACAGGTACGCTCAAGTCTGTATAAACAAGCCCCCGGTCGATAGCAATAGTCGATCTAAAACACGCGAACATCATCTGGTATGGGAAGCAACAAGAAAAATTTCCGATGTATATCCTATCAAGCATGCATTCACAACTATATGAATATCCGAAAAGAAATAATACCCGAAGCTCTGATGTGCATGCAACATGATGATAGTGTTCGCAATTAAAGAAAGTTCTTATGGGAAGAATACAAAGCTCATTAATGCAAGCAAGACATACATACGAGTACCCAGCACACATGAAAATTCAACATAAAGCATGCGAAAACTAATTTGAATATACTACGCTAGCGGGAAAAGGTCACCAAACAAAGGATCGGTAGCACAAGGGTTAACAAAACAAAGAGCAAAATTCTCCATCTCTCTCTCTGCTTTCTCCAACACATTAAAGCGACGGTTCTGGCGAGGAGTCGCTCCCCACCGATTGACCCCATGTTCGTCCGCAAAAGCAGACATAACAGCCCGCCGAGCTCTTATTTGGCTCAACAGGTGAACTGAGCGATCTTTCAAAGCCTGAGTAATCAGGCACGCCTTATGAAAACCCTCAAGCTTTTTTTCAGCCGCGTCAAGCATCACCAGGGTCATCTCCGGCGGGTGAGGAGGGACGTCGGCAAGCACGGCAGCAAGAATCATCCGGAGCTAGAGGGAGCCCATTGGGAGGGGTGACCCCCTACGGATCAAGAGTTCATATGCCGCTAAGTCGCATTCGTCATCGGTAAGGAGGGGATCCACCAATCGTGTGGCAAAGCGAGGAATCATTTCCTCGATATGCACTTCCTATGGCTGTCGACGAGCATGAGGGCGGTTGCAGGCCATGGCACTCAGTTGTTTCTCAAGATAAATCACACCAAAGTAAGAATAGGTTTCTCTGTGAAGAAAAAATAGGCTATGGCCTCAGGACTATAAAGAAGAGCATTAAATGCTACGCGCGGAGAACATTGCGTGATGGAACTATTTCCAAGGCCCAAAAAGGGGAAGGCATTGGAAATCAAGGAAAGGGAACTATTTTCAAGGCTCCTTTTCTGCATCTAATGCCATACACAGAAAATATGGCATGAAAAATTAAATAGCCCCATAAAAAAGCCCCACGTGTGGAGCACGTGAGCACCATGCTTGGTGTGTACTGAAAAGTGAAATAGTGCCCTACACGCTAAACACATCAGCAGCAACAATAGCAAAAATGACAAAATCCCACAAAAGGGCATGCAAACACAGAAGGGCACGATAAAAGTTATCACTCAGACTTTAAAAGTTCATACAAAATAAAAAGAAACGATTACAACGGCAAGACCTCAGACGCGGGGCATGGATTAAGAAACTCGAACGTAACTTTATCCAAGATCTTCCAGGCATTTTGAACCATCCTAGTATGTTTTCTCTCGCGGTCACAAGCGTCAGAGTCCTCACGAATGTCCTCCACCCTCCGATAGGCAGCAATTATGTCCGACTGCTGGAAAGCCTGGTGTAAGAGATCAATGAGGTTGTCTCGCCTCCTCTTTGAGATTAGGCTCATCAGGTACACCGAATGTACCTTATCCTCGGCGGCGTCCAATGCCCTGAGCGGTATGCCAGTGCAAAAGAGAGGGAGCACCTCCCAGATCGCCAGCACGATGAGTCTCAGAAGAGAAGAGCGGCGAGGGAGTAGCCGACCATTGCACTCGTCGAAGCGGCTCATGATCTCAGCACACTGAGCGTTGGTGAACTCCTGGTTCTGGCTGCAGCCCGGTGCACGAATATTCCCGTAAGAAATAATTTCTTCAAGATCATACAAATGGGCATCTATGATACCTGAAATAACAATCATGAAAATTCATTACAAACTTCTTCCTCTCGGTTGTGAAAGAGAACTCAGGGCAAGGAAAACCCAAGAAGCCCCCTGAGAAGAACTGAGTTCTTCATAGAAATTAAAATTCCTTGTTAAGAGAGGGGGGAATTAAATTCCCAGTGACACTTTCCAGAACCAAAGTTTTTTTTGTGGGATGGAATTAAATTCCATGGAAGGGACAACCGACACCATCATCTCCCTAAGGGTTAAAGAAACCCTAAGAGATCTACAGTTTGAAGATTAGATGGTTCTCTATTATTGTTGAAGAACTTAAAATAAAGAAATGTGTGTGTTCTTGTTAAAGGAAAAAACCCTTAATCTGGATTTAAAATCTCGTGGTGATTGCTGTGAAAGTTCTCCCATCGTTCAAAGATCATTACCTGAAGAAAGGGTCTTCTTGGAACAGAGTTAAACTCTGGAAAAAGTTTGAAGCAGAGAACTAAGCTCTGGAAAAGGAGAATTAAATTATCAAAAAAAAAGAAGAAAGTTAGCAAAGGAGGAAGATGAAAAATGGAGGCGCTTCTGAAGAGACCCTTCTATTTATAGGATGTGATGGAAAACATTTCATCTACCCTACTCCCAAGACAGATTCAACGGTCACAAAAGTGACAGCGTTGCACTCACGTGCAGACACGTGAGAGCGACGCTGTGGGGGCATTTGTTCCCTGATTAAAAAATCAGGAAAAAACTTCAGAAGATGCATCACGTGCTCACACGTGACCAATGGTCACGTGTTGGCACGTGATGGTTAAAGCAGCGGCACAAAACAGAGCACAGAAGAGGAGTCCATTCAGGGGGTCACGTGCTCATACGTGACCAAAGGTCACGTGGCCACACGTGACTGGCTTTAAAAGCTTTGCTGTTCAACAGAATTAAATTCTAAAAAGATCATTTAAATCTTTCCAAAATGGAGAAGGATTATGGAGAACCGTTGGATTAAGAATCCAAGGGTGATTAAATATCACCAATTTATGGAAAAATCTTGGACAAGAAAAGATTTCCCCTAAATCTCACCGAAATAACAAATAGAATATTTTTGGATTTAAAATCCAACGGTGAATAAAATTCACCTAATAATCTAAAGGCCCGGATTAATGATGAAAACAAATCAAATCTTTTAATGAAAGATTTACTAAACAAATTAATTCTTTTCTTTCTCTTATAAATAGGAGCCAAGAGAAGGGAAGGAGATATAGAGTTTTGGAATCTTGAAAATTCAGAGAGAAAAGAAAGGAGAATTTAATTCTCAACAAAGAAAACCCCAGGTGAGAAAAGAAAGGGGATCAAGACTTCAAAAAAGAGAATTTAATTCTCAATCTAAGAGTTTAACTCTTCTATAAAAAAGAACATAGTTCTTTCTCTGGTTGAAGATCTGCAAAGTGCACATCTCCTTATAGGTTGAGAATTTAATTCTCATCGGGTCGAGATCCTGCCATGCAGATCTAAAATATAGAGGAGGAATTGAGTTTTGAGAATTTAATTCTCCCAAAACTATAGGAATTTAATTCCTCCAAGATAAAATTAGGGTTTAACCCTATATGAGAATTCAATTCTCCAAAATTATAGGAATTTAATTCCTTCAAGATGGACAGAACTAGGGTTTAACCCAAATTGAGAAATTAATTCTCTCAAGCTCACAGGAATTTAATTCCTCTCAAAATGAAATTAAGGTTTCACCCTATGTCAGAACTTGATTCTTTACATATGTGGGAATTTAATTCCTATAGAAGGAAAATTAGGGTTTAACCCTATTTAAGAATATAATTCTTCCAAAGAAAATAGGAATTTAATTCCTCTAAAGTTATAATTGAGGTTAAACCCACAGAGAAATTAATTCTCAAAAAATAAAGGGATATTCAAACATGCAAAGAACCAGTGTCACGTGTCCCCACGTGACCCCTGTAAAGATCTACAGAAATAAGGAGGAAAAAGCTCAGAGGCAATGCCTCACGTGCTCCACGTGAGCCCCGGAACACAGAAAGAAAAAGTAAAAGAAATAAGAGTCTTGGGCACTCTCACGTGTTCCCACGTGACCCATTGGCTGACGCTCTAACAATCAGTGCACTAATCTTTCTCACGTGTCAGCACGTGATGCTCCAAAGAAAACAAAAAAAGTGTTTATTGCTTACTTGCAGAACGAAGAAAAGGAGATCCGGCCCTACCTTTGGGCGCCCTCACGTGTCCCAACGTGACTTTTCTTTTAGTATTTTAAACACTAATTCAAGAGCTTTGTTCCCAGTGTTTAACACTGATCATCTTTTAGTGTTTAACACTAATTTGAGAGTCTTATTTCCAGTGTTTAACACTGATTATCTCCTAGTATTTAACACTGATTCGAGAATCCTATTCCCAGTGTTTAACACTGATCATCTTTTAGTGTTTAACACTAATTTGTGAATCTTACTTCCAGTGTTTAACACTATTATTCTCTAGTGTTTAACACTAATCTGAAAGCTTTTTTTTCCAGTGTTTAACACTGCTATTCCCTATTGTCTAAACACTATTTTTGGCCAATTTGGCTAATTTTCCAGAGGCAAAGCCTCCCCTTCGACTGAATCTCAAAATTGAGGAAATCAAAGATGAAAATGTTTAGCATTGCTAAATAACGTGGACTAAAACCTGCCAAATGTCAAGTAGTCCAATAAAGGGTCAAACTCAATTGGACTTAGCCCAAGTTGGCCATAAGTCCTCAATCCAGACTTAACTGAGCCAATGGGCTCATAATGTAATTAATTGGTCTTGATTCCAAAATTGGGCTACAGATCATTTAATCTACCTTGGTTCAAGGGTACATCTCTTCACTCCTTTGATATTTGTCGTTGTAATTCCTCAACGTCTTCAAAGAGGTGACGGGTCCCAACAACCTTACATTTCACGGACTGTGGGGTCCTTAAACTCATGGACTATGATGTCCTCAATCTTGACAGTGATGTCTTAAAACTAACAATGGACTGTGGGGTCCTTAAACTCATAGACTTTGATGTCCTTAACCTTGACTGGGATGTCTTAAAACTAACAACGGACTATGACGTCCTTAACCTTGACCGTGATGTCTTAAAACCAACGCCGAATTGTGAAGTCCTTAAATCCACGGACTATGATGTTCTTAACCTTGACCGCAATGTATTAAAACTAACATTGGACCGTAATGTCCTTAAACTACCTATCGACCGCAATGTCATTAAACTAAACAATAGGGCCCCCAATTGCTCTCTTGTTGGATCTAAATGATCCCGTTAAGTTGATCTTAGTCTAAAATCAGACTAACGTATCCTTAAAAAATGTTTAAGTTAATCTTAGTCTCAAATGAGGCTAACGTATCCTTAAACACAAACAACCCTCCTAAACCCAAATCTAAGAAAGATATGGATTTGGACTAGTCCACGCCCTACGGGCGACAACATAACTTAGTCTTCGTATACAATCCACGGGCAACCAAACACAAAACAAACACCCACGACACGAAGTGATCATCTGGAGAAGGAGAAAGTTGTTACCGTGATGCGCTAGCGTAATTAACTGCAGGGGCTTGCGCCTGCAGGGAAGAGCGTCCCCACAATCAAAAACCCCTCAAACGAGGGGGAATTTGACGAAGTCTGCTACATCAGACGCATCCGTTTAAACCTTCGATACACGGTGCCATAAATCAACTTGGCATCTTTGGAGAGGTGGACAGATAGCACCAATTAGCATCGGCCCCGAATCTCATGCAAGACGTCCCTGTCGCGCCTTCTTTCGGAGGGGAACACTTTGGTTTAGCCGGATATCGGTATTATATTATTGGATTATTTGTATTCGTATTTTTTAGAATTCGGATACGGGTATACTTATACGGTATACGGTGGAGGGGTATTCTTGTAATTGTACAAGAATACCTTCTAGAAGGGGACACCTCATAAATGGGTTTCATTTTGTGAAAATGGAAATTATGAGGTGGAATTTGGACAGAGTCAAAGTATGGATGAAAGAATGGCTTATATGATTTTTTATTCATTTAGGATTACTATTGAAGCATGGTGCATTATTTTATCGCATGCCTCAATTATTTTCATTTGAGCCATATCATTTTTTCCATGCTTGATTTTTCATTCATCACTTTCACATTCCCTCTCCTCATTTTCTCCTTCTTCCTCCTCTTAGCTTTATCCTTCATATGTGTTGTGAATTAAAAGCTAAAGAGACATATTAATCCACTACATGTTCTCTACATCATCTAAGTGATCATTTTTAGCACACTTGATCTCTTATTTAACTCTTGAGAAGAGTTTGAAGCTTATTCCATAGCTCTCGGGTGGATCATCTACGTCTTGAGGTAGCCGGAGATCGAGGACATCGCAAGCATCCAAAGAGCCTAAGAGTTGCATCCAAAAAGAAGACCCGAAAGACCTGTTCATTAGGTTTAATCCTTTCATAGTAGTTAAGAACTCTAGACAGGGTTTGCTAGTTAAGGTTTAAGCATAAGATCTTGGTTTTATGTGGGTGTTGCATGCAAGAAATTTTTCATTTGCCACTTCCGCATCCTCACAAGAGTTGTGAGGGTGTGCAATATCCACAACAATATTAAGCCCAGGCTTTCAACGTTCAGAACACACTTAAAAAAAAGTCTCAAGAATTATATCAGGCTTTCTTATGACATTATAGACTGGGTCATATCAATGAAACACGGTTGATGAAATTAGTTAAAAAGAGATATTTGGATCCGTTCGAATATCAGTCCTATGCAACTTGTCAATCATGTCTCAAAAGAAAGATGACAAAGACTCCGTTCACTGTCCACGGAGAAAGAGCCGCTGAGCTCTTGGGACTCATACACAGCGATGCGTGTGGTCCAATGTGTTAGTGATATATGCCCTAGAGGCTATTATTGTATCATATTGGTTTGTATATTACTTAATGGAAGCTTGGGATATACACGGATATAGTAACAGTCTTGCTCGAAATGGTAGTATGCTACCTGGTTTGTTTCCACCTCAATATGTGCATGTGTTTTCTTAGCATTTCGCTTATACATATTGGTAGAGCCATTAGGATCTTTTGCTTGATTACTGGCGTTGTGATGGCAGTCATACTAGTGGGGGCTGGGTAGTCTATAAGCACATCTTATACAGGTCCCTAGTCGTAGGATTATCGAGACGGGGCATCGATACTCCAGAGTAGACTAGTGTATACGCTTCTTATCCCAGCAGGGGAGATGGTCTGTCCCACAACCATCAGTACGTCTTACTGGAGATAGTATGCAGGTGCTCATTAGATTTTGAGTACACTGGATAGGACTCATCGGGAACTGTGGGTATTATACTAATCGTCGGGTAGCAGTTCCTAGGTGACATGAGTACAGCTTAGTTCATTGACTTGATACTGCTACTTTGCCTCCAGTGTGTTCCCACTGTACTTTGATTACTACCCTACCATGGCTCAAAGGAGTCGTGTAAATAGGTAGTAGTTGGGTGCAGTCCCGAAACACTTGGAGGCAGTAGCGGTTAGATAGGATTCGTCTCTCCCGGTGTTGGGGGTTGATATCGTGCTGTCTTCGGAAGGCCATTACACAAAGTCCTTGGTCAAGGCAAGCGAGATTTACTGGTAGGTATTCCAATAGTTTCTCAGGGTGTATTGGGATATACTCCGACACGACTTATTACGCTATTAGGGGTCTGATGATTACCGTCCCTAGGCCCGATATGCGATACTCTTAGACGAATAGGCCGGACTGTACGAAGATTGTCATATACAGGCTCAGTAGGAGTTCGGATGAGTTAGCTCATCGGCCTTCTTATCGACACATACATGGGTAGCCGTTACGTGCAGCTAGTACCGCTTGCGGCTTATGGTTATACCCACTGCCAGCGTAGTTCGAGTCTTTAGAGTCCCACATAGAGAGTTTCCATGCATCGAGCAACAGGTGTAGAGGTCGTATGGTTTTACGACAGGGCTTCGATCATGTATGTGCACTTGTGCGCATATGATGTTCGGGCAGATAATTCCAGCGGGCTTTGGTTTAAGCCGGATCCTAATATTGTATTGATGGATTTATTTCGTCTCTTTGTATTCGTATTCTTCGGAATGCGGATGCGGGTATGTATATACGGATGAGGGGCATTCTCGTAATTTCGCGGGAAAGCTTCTAGAAGTGGAAACCTCATTTAGGGTTTTAATTCTTTTTTGGATTAAAATTAAATGAGGTGGAGGAAATGAGGTGTAAACTTGACAAAAGAAATTCATTACTCATCACTAGATATTTGTAGAACCTCATTAGATATTTGTGAGAGATATTTTTATCTCCTCAATTATTAGTTTGGTTCAACTATTCATCACAAATGAGCAAGGGTTATTTTCTTTAGTTGCTCATTACACTCTCTTTTCCTCAAGTGATCTTCTTCTTCCTCTAAACCCTAATCTCTCATGTGTTGAGAATCCTAGGGTTCAAAGAGACAAAGCACTCCATCTTCTTGCTCTACACCCTCTTGGACTTCTAGTTTAGCAAACTAGAAGCCGTAGTTATCTCAGATTCGAGGTAGGAGCTCGGACTATAAACTCTCGGGTGGATCGTCTTTGACTCGAGATTTCCTTCGAGGTTGCCCGATCCGTTTTCGATCCTTGAAGCTGAGGACAAGTAGAGGATAGCGATAAAGCCTGAAGGACTTAGTATCATGAGGTATAACATCTGAGTAGTTAAACCTCATTGCTTGTTAGCTAGTTAGGGTTTAGTAACGATCCTGGAGTTCAAGTCGGTGTTGCGAGCTTTGAAAAATCGTTTTTTGAATATTCCGCCTCCCCGCGGACACGCGGGGTGTGCGACATTGACTTACAGTGGTATCAGAGCCTACAAAACCATAGCTAATAGTATAGACGAAGTGTAAAACTACGAAACTGAAATAACTCCAAAATATCGAGACAAAGGTCCAAGTTTTTGTCAATTTTTTTCGAGGCTCTAAATTTTTTTTAAACAATTGCAGAGTTCTTTACTTCTTGTGAGATGAACACACACCAAAAATGAGGCTTTTTCACCTGTTTGGGACTGGCCAAAAGCTCAAAAAAACCGGCACCACCTTTTTAGTTGTGGTGAAATTCTTTGAATTTTTGTCCGTGTTCTAGTTGCTTGGATCTAAGGTCTCAGGTGTTGTTTGTTTTTTCCAATTTTGGATATACTGTTATCTTTTTACAGTGGAAATACAGAGTGTTTCGAAGTCGTAGTTTTGACAACGTTTAAAGTTTTAATTGTGATATATGTGTTTGGAAACGTCGACTAATTGCTATACGTCGATTAGTCGGGGTTGCACATATCTGTATTGCTGTTCTTATTACTTTGTGTATATGAACTTGTTGGATCGTCGTGGATGAATAGCCGGGGATGTGAGATGAGGGTTTTCATTCTTTCATTCGATTTAAAATGTAAAGTGATGTAATATTCTTTTGCGGGGCACATCCGGGTTGAGCTTGTAGCCACCGTTGTATTATTTTCTTTTACAGTTTTCTGCTCCTAGGATAGACCCAAGGCGGGGTGCACAAATTACCGGGTACTTTGAAGTGCTGAGTGGCCTACTCATTTTACTGAGGGAGGTTGCCTCGCTTCGGTTATTTGGCGGGTAGTTTGCCGCCCTCGTAGGGGTCTGGGGTGGGGTATGGCTATTCATCACGACCGTGGAATCCGTCTTTCATTACAGACTTAAACGAAATACGGAATTCCTAGTATATCCAATATATTCATATATGATCTGGAATGCCCATTATTACGTCATACGAATGGTTATTATATATATGCTATATAATAGATGTTGCTTATGTTTTGCATCCGCGCTAGTCCAGCCCCCGCTATGGCGATAGTTAAGTAACATAACGGTGTTAGACGGGACTCAGTGGCGAATGCGGATGGCATAAGTGGACGTGGTATTTTCGCTTTTTCTGTGATGATAGGTGTAAATGATGGGACTGCATTATTAATTCAAAACAAACAAACCAACGTTGAATCGTTCGAACAAATTTTAAAACTACTCGGTTTTTTCAAAACATGAGACTTTTAAATGCGGAGCTTAAACCACTCCTTTTAAAACCTATTAGGTTCCTTCGATTATATCAAGTTCACTACGTTCATGGTTTTGCCAAAACCATCCATAGCCCTCCGTCATTTCAATTGAATATTCAGTAGTATTCAAGTTATGCATTTTGACTTTCGCCAAGGCATAGTGATTCGTAGCTACTGGATATTCATTTGTAGTATAGATAGATGCGTTGGTTTGGGACAGTCGTACTACTATTTTGGCCTTCATCAAGGGAATATATGGGTGGGTTCAAATTGACCTGGACAATGACGGCTAGAACTTAACATGTGAATTATGATATGTTGGCTTTCGTCAAGGTGGACAAAAATCCACATTGGGGGTTTCTAAAGAAACTGAAACTTGCTAGTGCTGCATACCATTTGGAGTGTGATAGTGTGGGTAGGATTCCTTCAGGATTATCGCACAATGATATTTGGATCTCGATCCTACTGTGAGTATATGCTACTCCTCGTGAGATTTTTCACTTAACGATCAATACTATAATCCAAGTAGGTGTCTACAACAGTGTTAGCGGGGTTATGCCTCCAGGGAAAAGAGGTTATTTAATTAAGGAACTTCGCGAAAGCGTTGTAAAACCTCCTTCGAAGTACCAGCACTAGCCTGGCCGAACGGTTAAGCAAGTATTGTACGGTGAGATTAATCCTGACTAATTCTTCTTTTATGGTTTGAGGAAGGATTCGAGAAAAAGTGGGAGCCATCCTGGTTGGATAAATTAAAAACCAGTCTAAACTTGCAAGAACATCATGCTGAGTGTTTTCTTCTCTCTCTCCTAATTTCAGCGACCAGATGACCAGATTAGGTTACAGTTAAATAATAAAATGACCGAGTTATACTATATTGACTGGCAAAGGTTTGTCCAGATGTCCATTACCTATGACAAGCTGGACCACCTCATTACTACTCAAGCCCCCACCGTCCCAGGTCCAGTTTCCACCATCGAGGATATGGACATCCACAAGACAAGGGAAAAAGACAGTGCGAATGCCAAGTGCCTCGTATTGGCCTCGGTTGATAGTGTATACCAGAGACAGCACGAGAAGATGGACTCAGTTTCTATCTTCCTCCATAACAAAGATTTATATGAAGAGCAATCTCGTATCGCAAGATATGAGACCTCAAAGGAATTGCTTCAAGAAAGGTTGGCTATCGGGTCATCTGTAGGGGACCACGTCCTTATGATGACTAGCTATATTGATGAGCTCACGAACTTGGAGACCATGTTGGAGAATGAGTCATGTACCGACTTAATTCTACAGTCCCTATCTTCTACTTACGCTCAGAGGAAGAAAGTTATACTTCCAGTTGAGGGCACCCTGAAGGAAACCGGGGAGACACCCGCTCTGCTTATTGGGGAATTTTCCTCTTCTGGATCCAAGGCGAAAGCCAAGGGTGAATAGAAGAAGACCTCTACAAAACCGATAGGCGGTGTCAGTAAGGTAGATGGAAAGGGCAGAGCAAAAGTTTTGGGACTAACAGTAACGAAGGAGGGTTGTTCCTATTGTCACCGGAAAGGGTATTGACAGAAGGGATGCAGGGCTTGGAAAGCCAGAATCTAGGATCCGAAGCACGTTGTGGCTTCGACTTTGGGTGTTTGTGATTGAAAATAGTCTTTCAATTAACTCTATTTCCTGGGTAAAAGATACCGGATCAGAATCTCATATCTGTAATTCATTACAGGCTTTGAGAAACCGTAGAGTTATCAGGGTAAGTGATATGACTCTCATGGTTACTAACGGAATGAGCGTGGATGCTGTATCCCTAGGGGAATATCACCTAGGATTGACAAGTAGGCAGATATTGATTCCCCATAACTCTTTGTGTGTACCTAGTTTAGTTTGTAAGCGATGTGGTCCACATCTACCTAAATCAAAGTTTGATTGGGTCAGGTACACTAGAGGACAGTATATACATGTTAAATCAAGCTCAGGTTTTCAACGTTCAGAACATATTTAAAAGAAAGTCTCCAGAATTAAATAAGGCTTTATTATGGCATTGTAGACTGGGTCACATCAATGAAACATGGTTGTCGAAATTACAAAAAGAGGGATATTTAGATCCGTTCGAATGTCAGTCTTATGCAACTTTTCAATCTTGTCTCATAGGAAAGATGAAAAAGACTCCGTTCACTGGACACGGAGTAAGAGCGAGCGAGCTCTTAGAAATCATACACAGCGACGTGTGTGGTCCAATATCTACATATGCACAAAATGGTTATTCCTATTTCATTACTTTTACGGATGATTTCTCTAGGTCGGGACATTTCTTCTTGATGAATTATAAATCCGAGGCCTTTGAGAAATTCCGGAAATATAAGAATGAAGTGGAAAAACAAATATGCAAAAGTATCAAGACACTGAGATCTGATCGAGGTGGTGAATACTTAAGTGCCGAGTTCCTGGATTGCCTAAAAGAGAATGGAATTATCTCTCAGCTTACCCCTACATACACAACACAACACAACAGTGTATCGGAAAGGCGGAATCGAACCTTATTGGATATGGTTCATTCCATGATGAGTAATGCTGAGTTACTGCGATCCTTTTGAGGTTATGCATTAGAATCAGCTGCATATCTTTTGAATAAGGTTCCTACCAAGACTGTGCCTACTACACCATATCAGATGTGGAGTGGGAAGAAACCTTATTTTCAGTATCTGAAGATATAGAGATGTCCAGCTTTTTTCAAAGAGCAGTATGCGGACAAGTTCGAGGCACGCTCAGTACTGTGTAGCTTTGTAGGATACCCAAAGAACTCCAGAGGGTATCTTTTCTATTACTTAGAGGAACAAAAGGTTTTTGTTTCTCGTCATGCCCAATTTTTTTTAGAAAATCAATATTTGATAAAGGACAAGTGGGAGTGCAATAGAACTGGAAGAAATTCTAGAACCACAAACTATTTCTGAAAGTATGGTAAAACTAGATATTTCAAAAGAACATGACATCCCTGTGCCAATCCGTATGACTCCATCCGAGAGATACTACGGTTTTCTCATAGACGGGGGTAGAAAGGATTGCATCATCGACACTGATAAGCCAACTAGCTTCCAGCAAGCCATTTAGAGCGGCGACTTAGGAAAATGGCTGATGCGGACCGAGATGGAGTCTATGTACACCAGCAAAGTATGCACTTTGAACATTACTCCAGAAGGGGTAAAACCCATAGGCTGCAAATGGATCTTCAGAATGAAGATTGGTGTAGATGGACGGGTTGAAACCTATAAGGCTAGACTTGTTGCAAAAGGTTTTTGTTAAAGACCTAGTTTGGAATATGATGAAACCTTTTCTCCAGTGTCTATTCTCAAATCCATTCTGATCTTTCTTGCCGTGGCCGCCTTCCAAGATTTTGAGATCCGGCAGATGGACGTAGAGACGGCTTTTCTAAATGGTAATTTAGAGGAGTGCATCTATATGAATCAGCCATAGGGTTTCAATCAGAGTGGGAGCAGCAGGAGAGTGTGCAAGTTTCTTTAGTCCATTTGTGGAATAAAGCAGGCATCGCGGAGTTGGAACATCTGTTTTGATGAGACGGTCAAAAAATTCAACTTTATAAAAAATCCAGATGTACCATGCATTTATAGTAAGATTGTAACGAGAACTGTGGGATTCCCCGCCTAGTACGTGGATGACATTCTCTTGATAGGAAATGACATTCCTATGCTACAATCAGTCAAAGGATTCTTATCACAGAGGTTCTCTATGATTGACCTGGGTGATGCCAACTACATTCTGGGGATCCAGATCTAACGTGATAGATCAAAGAGGATGGTGGGACTTTCATAGTCAAGGTACATCAACACCATACTAAAAATATTTAGTATGGAAGATTCAAAGCGCGGTAGTCTACCGGCTTGTCATGGAATCACCCTCTCCAAAGAGATGTCTTCCAAAGACTGATTTGGAAATGGCTCGCATGTCGATTATACCTTACGCTTCTGCGGTAGGCTCTATAATGTATGTGTTGTTGTGTACCAGACCAGATGTTGCTTACGCACTTAGCATGCTAAGCCAGTATCAGTCAAACCCAGGGAAGAAGCACTGGATAGCAGTAAAGAACATTCTCAAGTACCTGAGAAGGAATAAGGAGATGTTCTTGGTGTATGGCGGAAAAGGCCCTCCAGATCGAGGCCTTTACTGACTCCAGCTTCCAGAGTGATTAGAATGACTCCAAGTCTATGTTGGGTTATGTCTTTACCCTCAGTGGAGGGGCGGTCTGTTGGAAGAGCTCCAAGCAAGACACCGTTACTGACTCAACGATGGAAACGGAGTAGTTCGCTGCATGAGACGCCGCAAAAAAGTTAGTCTGGATGAGTAAGTTCTTAATAGAATTTCAGGTGTTTCCTTCCATTGGTTGTCCAATACTTTAGTACTGTGACAACATACATCGCTATAGCTTTAGGGAAGGAACCCAGGTCCAATCAAAGATCCAGACATATCTTGAGGCGCTACTACCTGATTAGGGAGATCGTTGATCCCCAGAAGATCGAGGTGAGGAGAGTAGATACAGAGAACAACACTGTAGATCCACTCACAGAGGCCATCCCTCAGACAGAGTTCGAGAGGCTATTCGAGATCTTAGGTTTGCGATGTGCCAGTACATGGTCTTAGTGCAAGTGGGAGATTGTTAGTGATATATACCCTAGAGGCCGTTATTATTTCATACTGGTTTGTATATTACTTAATGGAAGCTTGGGATATACACAGATATAATAACAGTCTTGCTCGAAATGGTAGTATTCTACCTGGTTTGTTTCTACCTCAATCTGTGCATGTGTTTTCTTAGCATATCGCTTATACATATTTGTAGAGCCCTTAGGATATTTTGCTTGATTACCAAAGTTGTGATGGCAGTCACACTAGTGGGGGCTGGGTAGTCTATAAGAATATCCTATACAGGTCCCTAGTCGTAGGATTATCGAGACGGGGCATCGATACTCCAGAGTATACTAGTGTATACGCTTCTCATCCCAGCAGGGGAGATGGTCTGTCCTACAGCCATCAGTATGTTGTACCGGAGATAGTATGCAGGTGCTCATTTGGTTATGAGTACACTGGACAAGACCTGTCAGGAACTGTTGGTAGGTATTATACCAATCGTCGGGTAGTAGTTCCCAGGTGACATGAGTACAGCTTAGTTCATTAACTTGGCACTGCTACTTCGTCTCGAGTATGTTCCCACTGTACTTTGATTACTACCCTACCACAGCTCAAAAGAGTCGTGCAAACAGGTAGTAGGTGGGTGCAGTCCCGAAGCACTTGAAGTCAGTGGCGGTTTGATAGGATTCGTCTCTCCCGGTGTTGGGGGTTGATATCGCGCTGTGTTCGGAAGGCCATTACACAAAGTCCTTGATCAAGGCAAACGAGATTTATTGGTAGGTATTACAGTCGTTTCTCAAGGTGTATTGGGCTTTACCCCGACACGACTTATTGCGCTATTTGGGGTTTGACAATTACCTCCCCTAGGCCCGATATGCGATACTCTTAGACGAACAGACTGGACTGTACAGAGATTGTCACATACAGGCTCAGTTGGGGTTCGGATGAGTTAGCTCATTGGACTTCTTATCGAAACATACCTGGGTAGCCGTTACGTGCAGCTAGTACCGCTTGCGGCTTGTGGTTATCCCACTGTCAGCGTAGTGTCAAGTTTTTAGAGTCCCACATTGAAAGTTTCCCTGCATCAGGCAAAAGGTGTAGAGGTCGTATGGTTTTACGATAGAGCTTCGATCACGTACGTGCATTTATGCGCATATGATGTTCGGGCGGATAATACTATCGGGTTTTGGTTTAAGCCGGATTCTAGTATTGTATTGATGGATTTATTTCGTCTCTTTGTATTCGTATTCTTCGGAATGTAGATGCGGATATGTATATACGGATGATGGGCATTCTTGTAATTTCACAGGAAAACTTCTAGAAGTGGAAACCTCATTTAGGTTTTTAATTCTTTTTTGGATTAAAAACAAATGAGGTGGAGGAAATGAGGTAGAAACTTGATAAAAGAAATTCATGACTCATCACTAGATATTTGTAGAACCTCATTAGATATTTGTGAGAGATATTTTTATCTCCTCAATTATTAGTTTGGTTCAACTATTCATCATAAATGAGCAAGGGTTATTTTCTTTAGTTGCTCACTACACTTTCTTTTCCTCAAGTGATCTTCTTCCTCTAAACCCTAATCTCTCATGTGTTGAGAATCCTAGGGTTCAAAGAGACAAAGCACTCCATCTTCTCGCTCTACACCCTCTTAGACTTCTAGTTTAGCGAACTAGAAGTCGTAGTTATCTCAGATTCGAGGTAGGAGCTCGGACTATAGACTCTCGGGTGGATTGTCTTTGACTCGAGAAGGCCGTCGAGGTTGCCCGATCCATTTTCGATCCTTGAAGCCGACGACGAGTAGAGGACAGTGATGAAGACCCGAAGGACATGGTATCGTGAGGTATAAATTTCATCCGAGTAGTTAAACCTCATTGCTTGTTAGCTAGTTAGGGTTTAACAACGATCCTGGAGTTCAAGTTGGTGTTGCGAGCTTTGAAAAATCGTTTTTTGAATATTTCGCCTCCTCGCGGACACGCGGGGTGCGCGAAATCGACTTACACAATGTCTACACATGCAAGAAGTGGTTATTCCTATTTCATTACTTTTTCGGATGATTTCTCAAGGTATGGACATGTATTCTTGATGAAACATAAATCCGAGGCCTTTTAGATATTCCGGGAATATAAGAATAAAGTGGAAAAACAAACCGGCAAAAGTATCAAGACGCTTAGATCTGATCGAGGTAGTGAATACTTAAGTGCTGAGTTCCTGAATTACTTAAAAGAGAATGGAATTCTCTCTCAGCTTACTCCTCTATACACACCTCAACACAACGGTGTATCGGAAAGGCGGAACCGAACCTTATTAGATATGGTACGTTCTATGATGAGTAACGTTGAGTTAGCGCGATCCTTCTTAGGTTATGCGCTAGAATCAGGTGCATATATTTTGAACAAGGTTACTACAAAGTCAGTGCCTACCACACCAAATCAGATGTGGAGTGGGAAGAAACCCTATCTTCAGTATCTAAAGATATGGGGATGTCAAGGTTTTGTAAAAAAGTAGCATGAGGACAAGCTCGAGGCATGCTCAGTACTGTGTAAGTTTGTGGGATACCCAAATAACTCCAGGGGGTATCTTTTCTATTACGTGGAGGAACAAAAGGTCTTTGTTTCTCGGCATGCCCACTTTTTGGAAACTCAATTTCTTGAAAAAGAAATAAGTGGGAGCACAATAGAACTGGAAGAAATTCCAGAATCACAAGCTATTACTGAAAGCATGGTGGAACCAGAAGTTTCGAAAGAACCAGATATCTCTGCGCCACTCCGTAGGATTAGTAGGAAGTCTCATCCGTCTGAGAGATACTGCAGTTTTCTCATAGACAGGGATAGAGAGGATTGCATCATCGACGATGATGAGCCAACTAGTTTCTAGCAAGCCATTCAGAGCAGAGACTCGGTAAAATGGCTGGATGCAATACGAACCGAAATGGAGTCCATGTACACTAACAAAGTATGGACTTTGGGAATTTCTCCAAAAGGGGTAAAACCCGTAGGCAGCAAATGGATCTTCAGAAAGAAGAATGGTGTAGATGGACAGGTTGAAACCTATAAGGCTATACTTATTGTAAAAGGTTTTCATCAAAGACCTGGTTTGGGCTATGATGAAACCTTTTTCTCCAGTGGCTATGCTCAAATCCATTCGGATCCTTCTTGCCATTTCGCTTTCCATGATTATGAAATTTGGAAGATGGACGTAAAGATCGCTTTTCTGAATGGAAATTTGGAAGAGTGTGTTTATATGGATCAGCCGGAGGGTTTCATAGAGAGTGAGAGCAGCGGAAGAGTGTGCAAGCTTCTTAAATCCATTTATGGATTAAAGCAGACATCGCGGAGTTGGAAGATCTGTTTTGATGAGACGGTCAAGAAATTTGACTTTATCAAAAATCCAGATGAACCATGTATCTATAGTAAAATTGTAGCAATAACTGTGGTATTCCTCATCTTGTACGTGGATGACATTCTCCTGATAGGAAATGATATTCTTATGCTACAATCATTCATAGGATTCTTATCACAAAAGTTATCTATGAGGGACCTGAGTGATGCCTCCTACATTCTGGGGATCCAGATATATCATGATAGATCTAAATGGATGTTGGGTCTTTCACAGTCAAGGTATATCGATACCATACTGAAAAGATTTAGTATAGAAGATTCAAAGCGCGGTAATCTACTGGCTTGTCACGGAATCACCCTCTCTAAAGAGATGTCTCCCAAGAATGATTTGGAAAGGGATCGCATGAGTATTATACGCTACGCTTCAGTGGTAGGCTCTATAATATATGCGATGTTGTGTACCAGACCATATGTAGCTTACACAATTTGCTAATATGTGATTTCTTTACAATTTTACCCCTCCACAGACGATACCCACTTCTATTCTGGGATCGGTTCCACACACACTTCCTTCTCCTATGATGGACCCAGCGCTTATTGCTAAAGCACCTTATCCTAATCGGTTAAGGGCTAACACACCAAGTCCACATATGGAGAAGATCACTGAGATGTTTAAACAGGTTAACATCAATATCCCTCTTCTAGATGCTATCCAACAAGTCTCTGCATATGCGAAAGTTCTTAAAGACTTTTGCACTAGAAAGAGGAAGAAACAAATGCCCAAGAAGATATTCATGGTAAAAACAGTAGACACGGCTTTCCCCCAGCAATTACCGAGGAAACGTAAGGATCCTGGATATCCTACTATTTCCATCTCTATTGGGGAGAAACACATTAACCGTGCTCTTCTAGATCTTGGGGCAAGTGTTAACCTGCTTCCTTTCTCAGTTTATGAGCAGTTAGGAATCGGAGAGTTGAAACCATCTCGTTGCACTCTCCAGATGGCTGACCGATCAATCACCAGACCTAGGGGTGAACTAGAGGATGCGTTAATAAAAATCGGGGAATTTATCTTCCCTGTAGACTTTATTGTAATTGATACACAGCCTGTAGCGAACTCACGGAATCAAATTCCGGTGATTTTAGGTCGCCCCTTTTTGGCCACTTCCAATGCTATCATCAATTGTCGTAACGGTTCTATGACCCTATCCTTCGGGAAGAGGACAATTGAGATGAACATTTACAAGTTAGGAAGTGTACCCTCTGAACCTACTGCTCAGGTCTGTTCTGTCGACTTAATGGATGTCGACAGCAGCGAATTTAATGATCCTCCTGATACCGATCTTGACTCTTTTCATACATTGTTGTTTGACCCAACTATGTATCATACACATACGGACTCTTCCACTGAGATGTCCGGGTCAACAATTAACACGGATTATGAACTGTTTTTAGAGTCTGAAGATCACCCCACACTTTGTGATGCCATTATTCATCGGGGTATAGATGGAACTTTTGAGGAGATCTTCGCTGATGAACTCGCATTTTTGAATGACACGGGTGTTGAGATGAATCATCTCCCAATCATTGAAATTGAACCTCCACCCCTCTTTCTGAACTGTACAAAGAATGCGAGTAATCCGTCACATTCACTGCATCGTCTCTCCAATATGAGACGCACACACATTCTCTTCCACCACTTACCTTTTCCCCACTTTTTCTTCCACCAACCAGAGCACTGCATTGACAAAATTTTTGAATGATTGGTGTTAACCTTCGGTCTTTGCAAAACTTGGCATCGACCAATGATTTTTGACCCCCACTTATGATTTTCAAAGATTAACATTGCATAAGTTTGGGGGGGCATTTCTATTGGGCTCTTGAAAAGAAAAGTTTTACAAAATTTTGAGCCAAAAATAAGTTTGGGGGAGGTTCTTCACTTAAATATTTTGCCCCCACTAATAAATTCCTCCCAAGCTTACAGGTTTTTCGAGATTTAGCAGATGGCAACAGTGAGGACACTGTTGAAAACAAGTTTGGGGGAGGTTTGTGCTTATTTTTTTGCATATTTGCATATCATCTGCATAAGCACAAAACATTTCTCTTAAAAAATTATAAAAATTGAAAAATTTTCAAAACCCATAAAAATTTAGAAACCCAATTTTTTAGATTACATCACGTCTATCGATCCGATCGATTCCTACGAGCCTCTTTTAGATTCTTGACTTTCTGTTTGGAAATATTATCGAAACCCAATTCTTGATTGTTTATCAGTTTCTTGATTCTTGATTAAACATCGTGACACCTGAATCAATTGATAAATTCTTGAATCATGTTTTCTTTTCTTGTCAATTAACTTTTCAATTCAAACGAAGCAAATATAAAAACGAATCGTGCAATCCCTGTGGACGATCCACACTCACTTACAAACTACATCCGACACCGTAGTTGATTGCGGTCAAATAATTTTTGGTTGTGATTTCTTTACAATTTTTGATACACACATCCAAGAAAATGATTCAATCAAATGGCGCCGTTATGTGATCGGTCAAATATTTGATCAGTCGAAAATAATGTATTTTTAACACGGCAATTTCCCTGTCTTTTGCACTCATTTAGAAGTGTTCGGTATTCATATTTCACATATTAGCAAATCAGTCGTAAAATATTAGATTTCATGTGTTAGAATTTTAAACCGACACTTTAAAGGAAATTAACCGCATTTCATGGCATCGCATCATTTCTGTATTTGCGCAACACTTGTCTTGAGTCTGTGCAGGAAAATACAGGAGAAAAGCCAAAAGAAGCTGATCAAAAATACGTCAACTCAATGATTTCAGATCTGGTAGCAATTCAGAGGGAGAAATACAAATCAACACATCAAAACAAGGCCCAAATAGTATATATAGAATTACCAGAAAAGTTGGAAGCCCAAGGCCCACAAAGAGCCGCGGATCCGCGGCATGAGCCTGCTTGGGCCGCGGATCCGCGGCGGTTCCAAAGCTTCAGCTCCCCATTTTTGCTGCAAAACTTTTATCTCAGGGCCCACATTCAATTGTGACACGACAAATTCCAGAATTCTCCAGATTCTTCTGCCAGATCAGCAAAAGATCATTAAGCAAAGCTAAACCTAATCAAGCTCCTAACTAACCTCTTCTAGAAGCTCCCTCCTAACTAATCACACCTAGAAGCTTCTCCTCTAACTAACTTTTGGAGGGAAATTCAAATCTCTTCAACAAACTTTTGGAGGGAAACTTAGAATTTGAAATCCTAGATCTAGGGTTTGGATGTCTATAAATAGAAGCCTAGACCTAGGGTTAAAGGAGGAATCAATCTTTAGTTCAATAATCTTCATTAATCTTCTATATTCCTAAAATTCTAATTCTTCATCTTCTTCCACAACTCTAGTGACAAGGCTTGTGCGAAACCCTAACCCTAATTCCACTCCAAATTCAAGATCTTGAGTACCAATCAAGCGAGAAGCCTTCAACCATTTAGGAGCCGAACCGATCTCCAACCGAGCAAGTGATCCAAGCCGATCCGCGACTCACAGAGCCGTGCGAAGCCAAATCGACGATCGAGTTCTTCCTCTTGTAGTTCTTGAGCGAATGTAATGAAATTGTTGATATAAATAAAAGGTGAAATTCTTTAATCTTGCTTTCTTTAAATTCTTGCATTATGATTCGATCTCAACTTATGATTGTAGTTCTTGTGATGATGTTTGAGTAAAACTCCGCTCGTAAAGGAGTCGAGACGATCAATAGAATGATGATGTAACAAATCTTAATAAGATTCTTGAGTCCTACGAGTTTTGTAAACCCTAGCAAGTTCAAGAATCGATGACCTAGTTTCGTAGCGATGCTTTCTTGACTGTGATCGCTCGAAATTAGGGATCTACGATCGTTTCTTGAAATTACTAGAGGCTAGAATGTGAATGATATCGACGAAAGAACAAGGGATAAGATGAAACCCTAGTTTCATAAGAAATCCCCAATTCTCGATCGATCATCATCGATCTAGTATCAATTCATCGAAGGATAAGAATACGTAATTGTAAGATTACATCACATCTACAGATCCGATCGATTCCTACGAGCCTCATTTCGATTCTTGATATTTGGTTTGGAAAAATCATCAAACTATCAATTCTTGATTCTATCTTTTTCTTGTTATTAGATCTAGATTTTCTAATTCTTGAACTTCAACTATAAATCTTGAATTGTTTTGTTTCCTTTCCTTTAAAGTTTCAACTCATCTAAATCGAAACACGAACGATTACACTTTCCCTGTGGACGATCCGCACTTACTAACGCGCTACAATCGACACCGTTATTGATTGCGGTCAAATATTTTTGGTTGTGATTTCTATACTATTTTCTACATACACAACGGAAAATCGAACAATCAAATGGCGCCGTTGCCGGGGATAGTGCGCTAATTGTTCGCATTTTGAAATTTGAGTTGAAAGATTTATTCCGTTACAATTTTTAAGATCAAAATTCGCACAAACCCTAATACGTATTTTGTGATTTGATTGCGAGGAAATCTGGGATCATTGGAGCTTGGGAAAAATTATTCTGAAAATTCCAGAGAGCTTTTTAAGTGAACATGAACCTACTGTGAATGTTTCGTGCAGTGATCTGATATTTCCACCGCGGAACCGCGGCATTAGGCGACTCCCGCGGCGGAACCGCGGTGCTACAGTGGAATCACGGTTCAAAAATTTTTGGTAACTCTCTTGACTTTCTTATCTACTTCCTCATCTACTCCAATTAACATTTTGTGCAGGTTTCTTTGCAAATAAATCGCAGCGCCGCAAAAAGCAAAATAAATTGTGCGTGTTTTTAATTTTTTTGGCTGTTTGCATAATTAATACGGAAATTAAGGGGCAAAGACCAAATCCAGATTAGGTGGGGAGTTCATTACCCTTCCTAGGCCCCGAAAATCACAAAACTTGCATCCGTATTGTCCCACATTAACTAAAAAATATCTATAGATGACTCTAAGGACTGTCGCGCTCAATTAGGACAAAAGAAGGCCGTGGGTAATTCATTGCTTATCCGCGTTTTCTTGTGGTGTCTAAGGCGAGTGTGTCTAAGGCTAGTGGTTTTTAATTAGGCCCACTACTTATGTAGTAGAGTACCTTCCCACTTACCTGGCACTTATCCGGCCACAGGGGAACAAAGAGGCAGTGGAGGATTCTATCCTGCGACTTGTCTTTTGGCAGTTAGGAGCGGTCTAGAGCCGGACCTAGGTGACCACTAGAATTAGGGTTTTGCTTGTTGCATTTTGGGGTTTGCATCATATTTTCAAAAATCCTTCCACTTTTCAAAACAAACACCGCATTCATATCATTTCCCCTAATTATAAATTCACGCTGCCACTTGTACTAACCCTTTTTAGTGCAAGATAGGCTGGACAACAGGATTCTAGTGCCTGTTAGTTCGCGTCCTTTTGATCGACCCTAAAGTCGGTATTTCTACACTTACCTTTTCATTACCCACCACCACACCCACATCGATGGATCCACCTCCATCGAACTTCTTTTCCACTACTCTGCCGCCGTCCGTTGGTGGGGAGAATCCACCTCGCATCTCTCTCCAAGAGAGGTGCTATCCAACACGAAGTCCACTTTCCACCTGTCTTTCCACACCACCAGCCAATGGGGAAAATTTTCAAATAAAACCCCAATACATCAACCTTCTACCAAAATTCCACGGTCTCGAGTCTGAAGACGCATACGTGTTTATCACGAAATTTGAAAATGTATGCGCAATGATGGGTACCTCACAGTTGTCTGTGGATGCTTTACGTCTTCGTCTTCTCCCTTTTACCTTGTGCGATTTAGCCGAGAAGTGGCTATATAACACTACCGCACATTCCATTTCAAATTGGGACGAATTCGTCAAAGTATTCCTTAAGAAATTCTACCCACATCAAAAGACAGCTCGAGTCCGTAGTGAAATCTATCAATTCACCCAGTTTCCAAATGAAACATTTTCAAAGTGTCTTGAACGTTTCAAGGATCTGTTAGTCCAATGTCCACATCACAGCATCCCGAGATGGGAACTGTGCCGAATCATTTATGAGGGCATTACTCCTTACACAAGACAGACCCTTGAATCCATGTGTCAAGGCAACTTCATGACCAAAGATGATGGGGAAGCCTGGAAATTTCTAGAAGATTTCGCTGAAAAATCTTTACAGTGGGAGGGTGTGAGTCAATCGTCTAGGGATGGCAATGATATTTCCATAGGAGTTAGAGCTGACATTGCAGCTATACACAAGAAACTCGAGACTATGGAAAATAAATTTTTAGCCGCCACCCTAAATCAAATGTCACTCTCCAAAACTGTATGTGGTTGCTGTTCTGATCCGTCTCACTTGACGGAAGAATGTCCATTTCAAGGTCACGAGCATACCAATGCCGCATTTCAAAGACCTAGAAACGATCCATCTTCCTCCACATATGATCAGGGTTGGAGGAATCACCCAAATTTTTCTTGAAACCAATCACAATTTCAAAACACGGTTCCAACCCAAAACAATTTCCAAGGGGTCCCTCCACCACAACAGCACCTACAACTTCAATTGAGTCAGCACCCCTTCCAATCACAAAACTTAAAAAATCCGGCCATCACTTTTTCACCGTCTAGTCCTTTGCAATTGACCGGTACAGATAATACCTCTGCACTAGCACAAACCTTGGATACTTTCATGAAACAATCCATCCAAGGGACGGCAAGTTTGCAATCTTCCGTCGAGAATGTAATGAATATCATTGTCTCTCAAAATGAGAATATCAAATCGATGGAAGAACAAATTGCACAACTAAAAGCCGAAATGCGTGCAAGAGAGAAAGGGAAACTTCCAGCTCAACCTTTACCCAATCCTGGCTATTCACATCATGTGGATGCACTTACGTTGAGATCTGGAAGAGTGCTTGACACTCACGTTGGGGAAGAGTTTGATGATACAGAAAAATCAATCAATAACACCCCGGCTGAGACCTTTCCTCACACACACACTTCTAATTCTGATCCTTGTTCTTCTACCCCACCTTCTTCCGAGCCTATTCTTCATTTCCCAAAAGGCTCGCCACTTCAGTCCACCTCTTTTACTCCGCCACGGACGATCCCCACTTCTATTCTGGGATCGGTTCCACACACACTTCCTTCTCCTATGATGGACCCAGCGCTTATTGCTAAAGCACCTTATCCTAATCGGTTAAGGGCTAACACACCAAGTCCACATATGGAGAAGATCATGAACATTTTTAAACAAGTTAACACCAACATCCCTCTCCTAGATGTCATCCAACAAGTTCCGTCCTATGCGAAAACTCTTAAGAACTTGTGCACTAGGAAGAGGAAGAATCAAGTGCCCAAGAAGATTTTTATGGAAAAAACAATAGACACGGCTTTCCCCCAACAATTACCGAGGAAACGTAAGGATCCAGGATATCCTACTATTTCCGTTTCTATTGGGGAAAAACACATCAACCGTGCTCTACTAGACCTTGGCTCTAGTGTTAACTTGCTTCCATACTCAGTATATGAGCAACTAGGGATCGGAGAGTTGAAGCCAACCAATTGCACTCTCCAGATGGCTGACCGATCTATCACCAAACCTAGGGGTGAACTGGAGGATGTGTTAATAAAAATCGGAGAATTTATATTCCCGTTAGATTTTATTGTAATTGATACACAGCCTGTAGCGAACCCACGGAATCAAATTCCGGTGATTTTAGGTCGCCCCTTTTTGGCCACTTCCAATGCTATAATCAACTGTCGTAATGGTTCTATGACCCTATCTTTCGGGAATAGGTCAATAGAGCTGAACATTTACAAGTTGGGAAGTGTACCCTCCGAACCTACTGCTCAGGTCTGTTCTGTCGACTTAATGGATGTCGACAGCAGCGAATTTGATGATCCTCCTGATATCGATCTTGACTCTTTTCATACGTTATTGTTTGACCCAACTATGTATCATACACATACGGACTCTTCCACCGAGATGTCCGGGTCAACAATTAACACGGATTATGAACTGTTCTTAGAGTCTGAAGATCACCCCGCACTTTGTAACGATATTATTCACTGGGGTATTGATGGAACTTTTGAGGAGATCTTCGCTGATGAACTCGCATATTTAAATGACACGGGTGTTGAGATGAATCATGTCCCACTCACTGAAATTGAACCTCCACCTCTTCTTTTGAACTGTAAAAAGAATGTGAGTAATCCATCACATTCACTGCATCGTCTCTCCAATATGAGACGCACACACATTCTATTCCACCACTTACTCTTTCACCACTTCTTCTTCCACCAACCCGAGCACTGCATTGATAAAATTTTTGAATGGTTGGTGTTAACCTTCGGTCTTTGCAAAGCTTGGCATCGACCAATGATTTTTTGACCCCCACTTGTGATTTTCAAAGCTTAACATTGCATAACTCAAGTTTGGGGGGGTACATTATCTGGCTCTTGAAAAGAAAATTTTTACAAAATTTTGAGCCAAAAATAACTTTGGGGGAGGGTCTTCACTTAAATATTTTGCCCCCACTAATAAATTCCTCCCAAGCTTACAGGTTTTTTCGAGATTTAACGGAAGGCAACAGTGATGACACTGTTGAAAACAAGTTTGGGGGAGGTTTGTGCTTATTTTCGCATCATTTGCATATCACTTTGCATAAGCACAAAACATTTTTTGAAAACCATAAAAATTTAAAAAAATTCAAAATTATAAAAATAATTTTTGTACATAAATAAGATAATAAAAGATTAGATAGTGAACAATTACATCCATGAGATTAGAAAAATTTAAGAAAACCAAGAAAATTAGAAGTTTTCTTATACGAACTAGTAATAAGTAGTTATGAGCCGTTGTCCCAAGGGTTAGTAAGATGAAAGACGTCACTAATCTGAGGATAAAAATAAGTCTGAAAAATAGTTTCTATTCTGGAAGCCAAACATTTTGAACGTTGCTACCCTGCTATTCGCACTTACACACGTCTTAAAGCCTGGGATAGTAGATGATACCTTGAAATGCTCTTATCTTAAAGCCAAAAGTATGAAGGAAATAAAAAAAATGAATAAAAATATAAAGTGGTGAGAAAAATGGACACTGGTTTTGTTATCACTGAAGGCAATAAAAAATATATAGCGAGGGTGCTTCTTCACCTAGTGCCCTAAGGCCAACTGGTCTGGGAGTCACTGCTATGCCTGAGGTGGTGCAAGACAAGGAAAATACACCAAGTAAGCAAGCACAGGAGTAATCGGTCGGATAGTACCTCAAGAAGTATTAACGGTCGCATGAAAGTGTGTGAGCAATCTCATCTAAATATTCATTAATTAAAAAGTACTGAGGCTGATGGGCAAGAGTATGATAGCTTGAATTGAATTCTCCGGGTGTAGGGATGTCTTTACACACACGCAGGGTTATATGATCGATGTTTGGAAGAAAGATAGGAATGAAGAATAAGACGATGTTTTATTGAGGGAAGACGTGATTTCTGACATCTTTTCATGACCATTAAGATAGGGCTCATGACAACCGAAAAGCTAGCTTAGTTGGAAACCTTAATTTTCAAAGCTTTTCTTTTACAATTATTTTCTTTAAATGTAATATTCATGATATTCCTTTTATTATTGGATTTTGTGGGTGTAATCCGCTGAAAACCCTCAGGAGACAACACTCCTCCTACTAGGGACATCTAGAGGTTTAAAGGCTTGTTGCACGTGCTCAGTGCAATCGTGTTGCCTACGAAAGTGTGCTAGTTAGTTTTTCTCTTTCTTTATTTTCTCCTTCTCTTTTTAATAAAACATTCGCTCGAGACGATCGAAATTAAGTTTGGGGGTATTTGATCAGTCGAAAATAATGTATTTTTAACACGGCAATTTCCCTGTCTTTTGCACTCATTTAGAAGTGTTCGGTATTCATATTTCACATATTAGCAAATCAGTCGTAAAATATCAGATTTCATGTGTTAGAATTTTAAACCGACACTTTAAAGGAAATTAACTGCATTTCATGGCATGCATCATTTCTGTATTTGCGCAACATTTGTCTTGAGTATGTGCAGGAAAATACAGGAGAAAAGCCAAAAGAAACTGATCAAAAATACGTCAACTCAATGATTTCAGATCTGGTAGCAATTCAGAGGGAGAAATACAAATCAACACATCAAAATAAGGCCCAAATAGTATATATAGAATTACCAGAAAAGTTGGAAGCCCAAGGCCCACAAAGAGCCGCGGATCCGCGGCATGAGCCTGCTTGGGCCGCGGATCCGCGGCAGTTCCAAAGCTTCAGCTCCCCATTTTTGCTGCAAAACTTTTATCTCAGGGCCCACATTCAATTGTGACACGACAAATTCCAGAATTCTCCAGATTCTTCTGCCAGATCAGCAAAAGATCATTAAGCAAAGCTAAACCTAATCAAGCTCCTAACTAACCTCTTCTAGAAGCTCCCTCCTAACTAATCACATCTAGAAGCTTCTCCTCTAACTAACTTTTGGAGGGAAATTCAAATCTCTTCAACAAACTTTTGGAGGGAAACTTAGAATTTGAAATCCTAGATCTAGGGTTTGGATGTCTATAAATAGAAGCCTAGACCTAGGGTTAAAGGAGGAATCAATCTTTAGTTCAATAATCTTCATTAATCTTCTATATTCCTAAAATTCTAATTCTTCATCTTCTTCCACAAGTTTAGTGACAAGGCTTTTGCGAAATCCTAACCCTAATTCCACTCCAAATTCAAGATCTTGAGTACCAATCAAGCGAGAAGCCTTCAACCTTTTAGGAGCCGAACGATCTCCAACCGAGCAAGTGATCCAAGCCGATCCGCGACTCACGGAGCCGAGCCAAGCCAAATCGACGATCGAGTTCTTCCTCTTGTTGTTCTTGAGCGAATGTAATGAAATTGTTGATATAAATAAAAGGTGAAATTCTTTAATCTTGCTTTCTTTAAATTCTTGCATTATGATTCGATCTCAACTTATGATTGTAGTTCTTGTGATGATGTTTGAGTAAAACTCCGCTCGTAAAGGAGTCGAGACGATCAATAGAATGATGATGTAACAAATCTTAATACGATTCTTGAGTCCTACGAGTTTTGTAAACCCTAGCAAGTTCAAGAATCGATGACCTAGTTTCGTAGCGATGCTTTCTTGACTGTGATCGCTCGAAATTAGGGATCTACGATCGTTTCTTGAAATTACTAGAGGCTAGAATGTGAATGATATCGACAAAAGAACAAGGGATAAGATGAAACCCTAGTTTCATAAGAAATCCCCAATTCTCGATCGATCATCATCGATCTAGTATCAATTCATCGAAGGATAAGAATACGTAATTGTAAGATTACATCACATCTACAGATCCGATCGATTCCTACGAGCCTCATTTCGATTCTTGATATTTGGTTTGGAAAAATCATCAAACTATCAATTCTTGATTCTATCTTTTCCTTGTTATTAGATCTAGATTTTCTAATTCTTGAACTTCAACTATAAATCTTGAATTGTTTTGTTTCCTTTCCTTTAAAGTTTCAACTCATCTAAATCGAAACACGAACGATTACACTTTCCCTGTGGACGATCCGCACTTACTAACGCGCTACAATCGACACCGTTATCGATTGCGGTCAAATATTTTTGGTTGTGATTTCTATACTATTTTCTACATACACAACGGAAAATCGAACAATCATCTCCCAAGAATGATTTGGAAAGGGATCGCATGAGTATTATACGCTACGCTTCAGTGGTAGGCTCTATAATATATGTGATGTTGTGTACCAGACCATATGTAGCTTACGCACTAAGCGTTATAAGAAGGTATCATTCAAACCTAGGGGAGAAGTACTGGACAGCAATGAAGAACATTCTTAAGTACCTGAGAAGGACTAAGGAGATGTTCTTAGTGTACGACAGAGAAGACCTCCAGGTCGAGCCCTTTGCCGACTCCAGCTTCCAGAGTGGCAAGGATGACTCCAGGTCCATGTCGGGTTATGTCTTTAACCTCAATGGAGAGGCGGTCTGTTGGAAGAGCTCCAAGCAGTACATCGTTGCCGACTCAACGATGGAAGTGGAGTATATCACTGCATGTGATGCCGCGAAAGAAGTAGTCTAGATCAGGAAGTTTGTGACAGAGCTTCAGGTGGTTCCGTCCATTGTTGATTCAATACCGCTGTATAATGACAACAACGGTGCTATAGCTTTAGCGATGGAACCAAGGTCCTATCAGAAGTCAAGACACATCTTGAGGCAGTTCCACCTGATCAGGGAGATCAATGATCGCCGGAAAATCGAGGTGCGGAGAGTAGAGACGGAGAACAACACTGCAGATCCACTTACAAAGGACATCCCTAAGACACAATTCAGAACGCTAATCAAGACGATAGGTCTGCTATATGCCAATACATAGCCCTAGTGAAATTAGGAGATTGCTAGTGATATATGCCCTAGAGGCCATTATTGTATCATACTGGATTGTATATTGCATATTGGAAGCTTGCGATATTCACAGTTATAATAACAGTCTTTCTGAAAATGGTAGTATGATATCTGGTTTGATTCTATCTCAATATGCGCATGTGTTTCTTTTAGCATATCGCTTATACATATTGGTAGAGTCATTAGGATCTTTGCTTGATTACCAGCATTATGATTGCAGTCACACTAGTGGGGACCGGGTAGTCTATAAGCACATCCTTATACAGGTCCCTAATTATAGGATTATCGAGACGGGACATCGATACTTCAGAGTAGAATGGTGTATACGCTTCTCATCCTAGCAGGGGAGATGGTCTGTCCCACAGCCATTAGTACGTCGTACTAGAGATAGTATACAGGTGCTCATTGGGTTATGAGTTACATTGGACAGACTCGTTGGGAACTGCAGGTTGGTATGATACCTATTGTCAGGTAGCAGTTCCCGAGTGGCATGAGTACATGTTATTCCGTTGACTTGACATCGCTATTCGTCTTAAGTGTGTTCCCACTGCATTTAGATTACTACCCTACCACGGCTCAAAGGAGTCGTGCAAACAGGTAGTAGTTGGGTGCAGTCCTGAAGCACTTGGAGGCGGTAGCGGTTAGGTATGATTCGTCTCTCCCGGTATTGGGGTTTGATATCGCGCTGTGTTCGAAAAGCCATTATACAAAGTCCCTAGCCAGGGCAAGCAAGATTTACTGGTAAGTACTTCAGTAGTTTCTCAGGGTGTATTGGGCTATATCTCGGCACGACTTATTGCACTATTAGGGGTCTGACGGTTACCATCCCCTTAGGCCCGATATGCGAGTATTTTAGACGAACATACCGGACTGTATGGAGATTGTTACATATAGGCCTAGTAGGAGTTCGGATGAGATTGCTCATTGGCCTTCTTATCGACAAACTTGTGGTTAAACTCACTGCCGGCGTACTGTCGAAACTTTAGAGTCCCACATAGAGGATTTCCTTTCTTCGGGCGAAACAATGTAGAACCCGTATGGTTTTATGGAAGGGTTCCGATCACATACGTTTATTGGCTATACGAATGTTGTTCGGGCGGATAATACTAGTGGGCTTTGGTTTAAGCCGGATCCTAGTATTATATTATTTGATTGTTACCATCTCATTGTATTCGTATATTTTGGAATACGAATACGGGTATGTACATACGGTAAGGGAATTTTTGTAATTTTATAAGAGATGCTTCTAGAAGGGGACACCTCATTATTTGGTTTATCTATTTTTGAGAAATAGATTAATGAGGAGTAAATGGAGATATTTGAGGCATGGGAGTGAAGCATGGCATATACATTTGTTTATTAATTTGGATACACTATTGAAGTATGGTTATAATTTTCTATGTGAAAATAGTTCATGCTTCAATGAGTGATAAGGTATGAGCCATTCTTCACTTGGCCAACACTTAGTTCATTTGCATTCTTTCTTTCTTTCTCCATTTTCTCCTCCTTCTTCCTTAAAGACTCTAACCCTTACATTAGTTATGAACCCTAGGGTCTAATAAGATAAAACACTCCATCAGACTCTCTACATCTTCTAAGCTACTTAGGTTAGAAAATTAGGTACCCTAATTATCTTGGTTTAGAGGTTGGAGCTTGATATAGAGTCTCAGGTGGATCATCTTCGACACAAGGAGGCCGACATTGCAAGCCCGATTCGATCTTCGAGAAGCTAAAGAAAAGAAGGAGAAGAAGAAGACCCGAAGGACTTGTTAACAAGGAGGTATAACACTTTTCATAGTAGTTAGAACCTCCTAATAGTTTTTAGCTAGTTAAGGTTTCTGTTAAGATATTGGAATTTAGTCGGTGTTACGAAGCTTGAAAAATCGGTTTTTGTAAATTCCATCTCCCCGCGAACCAGCGGGGTGCACGACATCGACTAACAGTTGTACATATAGGCCATACTGAAGAGATTTAGTATGGAAGATTCCAAGCACTGTAATATACCCGCTTTGTACAGAATCACCCTCTCTAAAGAGATGTCTCCCAAGACTGATGATGAGAGGGCTCGCATGAGTATTATACCAACGCTTCGGCGGTAGGATCTATAATATATGAAATACTATGTACCAGACCAGATGTAGCTTACACGCTTAGCATGGTGAGCCGGTATGAGTCAAACCCGGGTGAGAATCATTGGACAACTGTAAAGAACATTCTTAAGTACCTTAGAAGGACTAAGGAACTGTTCTTGGTGTACGGTAATGGGGACCTCCATGTGGCGTTCTTTACCGACTCGAGCTTCCAAAGTGATAAGGATGACAACATGTCTGTCTCGGGTTTTCTGTTTTTCCTCAACGGAGGGGCGATTTATTGGAAGAGCTCCAAATAGGAGACCGTCACAGACTTGATGATGGAGGCTGAATAAATTGCTGCCAATGATACCACAAAAGAAGCGGTCTGGATGAAGAAGTTCATTACTGAACTTGAGGTGGTTCCGTTCATTGTTAATCCAATATCTTTGTATTGCGATAACAATGTGGCTATGACTTTAGCGAAGGAACCACGGTCCTATAAAAAATCCAGACACATCTTGAGGTGGTATCGCCTAATCAGAAAGATCATAGATTGTCGGAAGATCGAGATCTGGAGAGTAGATAAGAAAGCCAACACGGCGGATCTATTTACCAAGGCCCTCCCTTAAGTGCAGTTCGAGCGACTTTTTGAGATGTTGGGTATGAGATACGCCAACAACTGGCCCTAAGGCATACGTTGGGTATTCGGTATGCCAATTACAAGCCTTAGTGCAAGTGGGAGATTGTTGGAAATGTATGCTCTAGAGGCCTGTATTGTATAGGATACTATGGATATGTATGTACATAACAATCTTGCTCGGTTGTATAGTATACTATCTGAGTTGTATTTATTTGAATATGTGTATTTGTTTTTCTTGCTGCTTTGTATTGCTTGTACATATTGATAAAGACTCGTTATAGTAGTATACTATTTTGGTTTGATTTTATCTTAACATGTGCATATGTTTTACTCAATATCACATATGGCTGATACATATTGTTAAAGCCCGTAGGATTTTGCTTGACTACCAGTGTTATAATGGCGATCATACTTGTAGCAGCTGGGTCTTTTATAAGCACATCCTTAAATGTCCCAAGTCGCAGGAGTAACGAGACCGGATATCCATATTCCAGAGTAGACTTGTTTAAATGTTTCTAGGCCCCGACAAAGGGCGGTGGTTGGTCTCACAGCCATTGGTGTGATCACCTAAGATTATATATAGGTGCTTATTAAGGATGAGTACACTCGACGGACTCATCGAGAATATCTAGATGGTGTTATATATATTGTCAGGTAGCGGTTCTCATGTGACATGAGTACATGTTAGTCTTTAGACCTGAGAACGTTATTTGTTTAGTGTGAGTTCCCACTGTACTTAGATCACTACCCTACCATGGCTCTACTGAGTCGTGCAAACAGGTTTTGGTTGGGTCCCGAGCAACATGGAGGCAGTGAGTGATTGTCAGGGATTCTTCTCACCCGGTATTGTGAGTTAATATCACATTATGTCTGGTTGACCAGAAGTATAAGACCTTGGCCAAGGCAGATGAAATTTACTAATAGTTAGATCATTAGTTTCTCAGATTAGTCCTGAGCCATATTGACATGATTTATTGGGTTATTAGGGGTCTGAAATTTACCATCCCCTAAACCTGGTATGAGATACTCTTAGACGAAGAGACCAGACCGTATGGAGATTGTCACGGATAGGCTCAGTAGGGGTTCGGAGGAGCTTGCTTATTGGTCCTCTTTTCGACAGGTACCTGGGTAGCCGCTACATATACCTAGTGCCGTTGATGTGCTTGTAGTTAAACCCGCAGCCAGCCTACTTTCGAGTTTTTAGAGTCCCACACAGAGAGTTTCCCTTGTTCAGGAGAAACGATGTAGAGGCCGTATGTTTATACGTGCAGGGTTCCGATTAAATAAGTGTACTAGTTGCGTAAAATTTATTCGGACGGTTTGTGATACTGGAGGGCTTAGGATTAAGCCAGTTTATTAAATCATGTATTGATTTAAATTTAGTATCATGTTATTGGATTTATCTATCTCTTCGTATTGGTATTTTTGGTACGAATACGAGTATGTATATACAGTTTGGTATTCTTGTATTTATACAAGAATGACTTCTAGAAGATGGACACTTCATTTAGGTTTTTCTGTTTATTGAAAAATATGAAATGAGATGCCATGCAAGGTAGCACGAAGAGTGTAGAGAGGAATGGACAAATGAATTCGATATTCATTTGTCATTACTATTCAAGTATGGTAACCATTTTTAAATTGTGAAATTCTTTTCACAAAAACGAAAATGGCTCTCATATTTTTGATAACTTTGTTCTCATATTTTTCATGAGCTCATCCTCTCCCCTCTCTAGTTTTCATCTTCTTTTTCTATCTCAACTCTCTTGAGTATTGAGAATCATGGGCTTTTAGAAATTTGTCCCCATTTCTCGACATGTTGATTGATTAGTACAATCCATTTTTCCACATCGAGAATTACAAATTGTACTAATTTATTCACTCCATTTCCACCCTCAAGTTCGTATTCGATTTCTTTCTCCCCTCCGCTATTCTTCTCCTCCACCGAGACCGTATCCCGCTTCCATTCATACGCGGTCTCGCGTATTCTTCCTCTCTCCCCTCTATGCATTCTTTCATGAACCCGGGTATTATCACGATAAAATATTTGAATGGTTTGTGTTAACTTTTGGCCTGTATAAGGCCTTCTATAGATTGATACCGTTCTCTCCCCCCTAATTTTGAACTTTAACGCTTAAACAGTGGAAACACTGTTTCACTTAAGTTTGGGGGGCCTTTTGGTGTGTGTGTGTATTTCTTTTTCTTAATAATAATAATAATAAATAAATAAATAAAATAAATAAACAAGGGAGCACCGACAATTTTGAACCTCTCGGTGTAGTATGATAGTGAGGGCACTGTCAAGTTTAAGTTTGGGGGTGTGCTCGGTAAGCCTTTTATCTTAGCATTTATGTGTATATTTTGCATTTGCATACTTATTTAAAAACCCATAAAAATTTAAAAATTTTACAAAAAATATAAAAACTTTGTTGTCAAGTTAGCTAGTAGGGTAACTTAGATTTTTTCCAAAAATTTAGTGGATACGTCAGAAATAACTAAATTCTAGGCTTAGTAATTGAAAACCCAAAAATAACCCTCCTTCTGTTTAACTTTGGCAATTATACGTCCTTGAAGTTTTTTTAGAAGTAGGTAATCTTGAGTTCAGTTCTTAAGTTTATTCAAGATGAAGGGAAAGTATTGAAAGCTTTATTGAAAGATAAGTCTGAAAAACAGTTCCTATTCTTAAGTCCAAATTCAGAAAGTATATACCCTACAAACTGCACTTACACGCACCTTGAAGCTTGGGATAGTAGAGGATATTTAGAAATACTCTTGCCTGAAAGCCTAGTATGAAATAAAAAACGATATTTAAAGCTAACCACTAAAAGGGCCTCACTGAAAAATATTTCTGGTCTTGAAAAGAAAAAGAAAAAAATAAAATAAATTAGAAGACATGAAAACTGCTATTTACGCTTTAGGCTCACACATTCGGTAATCGGCTGTCAGAGCCTCAAGAAGCAATAACAGTCTCATGAAAGATGTGTGAGCAAAACCGTCCATCATTAATGAAAAGAAGTAGTATTAGGTATTAGGGCAAGGGTACTATTGCTTGAATTGAATTCTTGAGTGTAGGGGTGAAATTTACACACACGTAGGGGTATATGATCGATATTTGGAGGAAAGATAAGGATAAAGAATAAGACTTATGTTTTCCATAAAGATGATAAAAATTCCGGATTGAAGACTACGCTTTAGAAAGAAAACTTAAGAGAAACCGAGATCTTTCTAAACTGTCAAAACGTATAGGATCTTAGGTGGAATAAATAGGAGGTGTGAAAAATAAGGGATGAATATTTCTATCTTAGGATGGTATAATTTCTAACTTAGATGATAAACTTTAGGATTAGAATCAAGGTTATCTTATGAAACTAGCTTGACGGGATTTTATGGGTAGTATCCGCTGAAAACCCTCAGGAAACAACACTCCTCCTATTAGGGACACCTAGAGATTTAACGGCTTGTTGCACACGCTAAGTGAAACCGTGATGCCTACGAAAGTGAGGTTAGGACTTTTTGAGAATAAATGGTTTTGCTCGGGACGAGCAAAAGATATGTTTGGGGGTATTTGTTCACACAAGAATATTGCATTTAATATCGCTTATTCTTCTGCTCGTTTGTTTATAGGCAGATGTTTTTGATCCGTATTTACTACATATTTACATATTACAGGTTTTTAGTCCAAAATAACGCAAATCATACAAAATCTCCACAGTTGCACCAAAATACAGAACATCTTCCACCGACAGATATAATCCGGGTTCCGGTCATCCGCATCCGTCCAGTGCCGCTTACCAGTTCAAGTGACAAGAAAAATAACAGTGGTCATTCCTGTCTCAGTCAAGCACAAAGCACGAGAGCGTCCGCACAAAATTCAAGAAATGCGTGGAGCTCAAGGGAGATAAAGGTCAAATTAATTAAAAGTGAAGCCATTTTGGACTATTGGAAATCTAAAGAAATTTTCTAAGCATTTTGCAATTTGGGACATGTAAAATAGAAGAAGATAGCAACATTATGAAGCACAGAAAAACCGAGACCCGAATTCCACAAAACGGCGGCGGAACCGCGGCCAAATGTGGGTTTTCACGGCGGTTCTGCCGCGGCCACATGGCATCTTTGGACCGTTTTTTAGGGAAAGTTTTGTAATTATATAAAGGCTTAGAATATGGGTCGAGGGTTTCAGTCCTCTGCCTATAAATACTCCAGTTTTGTGCCCAACTAGTCTTTTCTTTGTTAGATTTTAGTATAGTTTAGTTTGTAGTTCTTCTTCTTCTTCATCTTTCCTCCATTAAATTGTAGTGAGAGCTCTTGAGTGGAAGTTTAATGAAGATGAGAGTTGTTTTTTATTATCTTGTAATTTTACTTTTCTTGTATTGTAATTTTATTTCCTAGTGTAACTTTATTATTTGTTGTTAAGTAGTTGTTGTTTTTGTTTTCTTGTTTTGTTTTTCTTTTCTTCTTAACCATATTTTTCCTCAAGCCATGATACTCTATGGAGTCCCATGCTTAGGTGAGAGCCCAAGTAGTTAGCTTGCTACCATTTTGTAAAACCGTATTTTTTTCCTTTCTTTCTTTTCTTCCTTCTTGTTTTCTTTTTATTTTCATTTAAATGTGTGAATAATTTCAACACTTGTTAGGGGCCAAGGAAGGTTAGTATGAGAGACGGAAAAATCTTTTGTGCTTCTCTTCTCCAAACACCTTGAAACGAACCTAAACCAAACAAACACAACCCCCTCACTTAGACGCGCTATACATGACATATAGCCGTGACCTAAGTCGAGAAGTCCTTTGGGCACACTACAACGTGTCATATAGTTGTGACTTAATTGGATACATGGTTGCGCGTGTTTGGCCTAGGGTTGAAAATAAGCGCACGTAGCAGACGGACAAGGGGCACTAGGAATGGATTTAGCGTTGGAAAGCTTGCTTAAACTCGCAAATCCCATTCGTATGTCCTCTCAATCCTCGCTACCTTCAATTATCCCAACGCCATTTTAAGAATGGTAAAAGATAAGCACAAGACTAATTCTAACTCTGCTAACCAACCTTAACCCTAACAAGCTTACGTCAACATAAATCCGAACACGTAGGATAGAATTGAACATAAACACATACATTCTTGAATTAACTCGTTTAAAGCAAGAACTCAAATATGAACCATCTCAGTGGATGACTCGTACTCAACCGGCTAGTTATAAGCGAAACCATCTTGATTGCGGTAAGTAAAGAATAAAGTAGAACGTATATCATAACACATATCGCGGTTTTTCTACTTCAATCAAATGGCGTCGTTGCCGGGAAGACGGTAACGTATTTCTTTCTTGTTATTTGGGTTAATATTTTTTTTTTTTTTTGTGTGTGTGTGTGTATATATATATATATATAATAAAAACCTTTTTGTTTGATATTTTTTTTGTGCAAGTGTGCAGGCAAATCTGGAGTAAGTACTGTGATCTAGTCAAGAAACAAAGGCTTTAATACAGAAGAACATAACAGGGAAAGCATCAAGAACAAGTTTGGAGCTCTAACACTTCATATCCACCGTGGAACCGCGGCTAGAAATTGGTTAATGCGGCGGAATCGTGACCGAACATAGTCCTTTTGCCCCCAAAAATTTTCTGGCTTCTTCTATGCTCTAAACTTCTCCTATGAACTCCACTGAATTTTATTTTCTGCAAGTTTCTTTGTACAGATTGCGCCGCCGCCAAATAAAATTTTTGTTGTTTTAGATTTTGTTTGTTTAAACGCTTTGCATATAGTAATACGGACATTAAGGGTCTATAACACCAATTAAGATTGGGTGGGGATTTCATCACCCTTCCTAAGACCCCACAAATCACAAAAAGTATACGCATCTTCTTGAGTTAATAAAAAATATCTAGACCAAACCTATAAGGACTTGTCGTGCTATTTAGGATGAGTGAAGGTTGCGAGGAATTGGTCGTTTATCTAAACTTGACTTTATGGTGCCTAGGCTAGACAAGTGAGGAGGTAATTTTAAAAGGCCCATCTCACGGTGATTCGTGAGTGGAACCCTCCTTACCTCACTTGTGATTACCTTGCCACAATTGGCAGTGAAGAGGCGATTCGAGGGTTATCCTGCAACTTGTTGCTTGGAAGTCTAAGAGCGGTCTAGTTGGACTTTGAAGACTCTAGATCTAGGTGTTGTTTGTGCATATTGTGATTGTGATTGAGCTTATGTAAAGTTTAGTCCTATAATTCCGTATTCTTTCAAAAGCCAACAAACAATTTCAAAATCTCCAAAAAAAAAACAATAAATAAAAAAATCAAAATTTTATAAAAATTTGCCACTTCCACCCTCCCTACCTTTCATAACATGGGTACCTCCAAACGACCAACTCTTGCCGAAATTTGGTACCCACAACCAGACATTTTTTCATATGGTTCTTGCCTTGGACGAACGATCTATTCATGCCTAAAATTTCTGTGAGAGATCGGATAGACGCGTCTATGACAAACAATTGGACTCCGTAATCCACTTCGTATCAACCGTTTCAACCTCTTCCACTTTCTTATGTTGATACCCCTTTTGAGAGTCATATTGCGACTTCGAAAGGCATGTCCATTGCTGACAGAATTGAACAATCTCGTAGCCGATTTTTTACTCCTTTCATCATTTCAAATTCGTTATCACCTTATTATCATAATGTTTATCCTAATCCTATCCATTTTTCACAATCATTCGATTCCTATCAATCCTACCCGACATTTACACCTTCCCTAGACATTTCTTCTGAACAGCCATTTAGGAGTTTCACGTATCCACACGAATTTGAATTTTTTACTGAAACCCCTTCACAACCCATGTCTATTATTGAACAGTCATTAGAAGAATTTCGGGTAGCGTCATGCCAACAGATGGAAGATTTGAATAAGTCTATGTCCGCCCTCATATAACCATCTGGTAGTTCCCAACTAGTTCGTGATTTTGTGTTGTATGATGCGAAAATAGGACAGTTTAAGGATTTGAGTAGGGAGAGTGAGCAGTACATCCTTCTAAATCAAACCTACCCGTTTCCATTTGTAATCCACAACTCCAGTTTCAAAAGTCTATCGAGTGTCCCATATGAATCATCAATTGAAGATAGAACATTTTATGAGTTGTGCGACCTTGTAGTGTTTGATTTACCCGATTGTGAAGGGTCCATTTCAAGTGAAACCACACCCAATCCTTTTGATCTCTACGCCACAAATATAGAACCACAATTGATTGGAAACCATGCTTTTGATGAGGTGTCTAAGAAATTTGACTTTCACTTGATTGAGGATATTGACGCTGGGAATATTTTGGATGATGAACCCATAATTTTGGATGCGTTTTTCTCACTAATTCATCATGTCATTTCACTTCCGTGTGGACATCATCCCGAACCATTAATTGTTTTTCCCGAACCTCATATGCGTATGGATATTGTTGATGATGAATGTATGGATGAGCTGAATTTTGAGGAGAGTCTTGAGGATAGCATTGAGGATGAACAAATTTTATTTGATGAGTTGGATTTTCCAATTCATCATGTCCCTTTATTGATTGTGCACACCCTCCTGAACCTTTAACCGATACCATTCCTCAATCACTTTCCTCCATCCTTTCCATCGTTCCCACTTTGCAAGACACCGTATCACATTCATTTCCTATATCTGGTTCGCTATGTTCGGTCGACCCATGTTTCCTTACGAATCTTGAGAGGTTTGACTCCATTTCTCAACATGTTGATAGATTAGTACAATCCATTTTTTCACATCGATCATTATAAATTGTACTAATTTATTCACTCCATTTCCACCCTCAAGTTCGTATTCCATTTCTTTCTCCCCTCCGCTATTCTTTTCCTCTAGCGAAACCCTATCCCGCTTCCATTCACACACGGTCTCACGTATTCTTCCTCTCTCTCCTCTATGCATTCTTTCACCAACCCGGACATTATCACGATAAAATCTTTGAATGGTTGGTGTTAAATTTTGGCCTGTGTAAGGCCTTCTATCGATTGATATTGTTCTCTCCTTCTAATTCTGAACTTCAACGCTTAAACAATGGAAACACTATTTCACTTAAGTTTGGGGGGCCTTTTGGTGTGTGTGTGTGTGTATATATATTTTTCTTTTTCTTTAAAAATAATAATAATAATAATAATAATAATAATAATAATAATAATAATAAATAAACAGGGGAGCGCCGACAATTTTGACCCTCTTGGTGTAGCATGACAGTGAGGGTACTGTCAAGTTTAAATTTAGGGGTGTGCTCGGTAAGCCTTTTATCTTCGCATTCATGTGTATATTTTGCATTTGCATACTTATTTAAAAACCCATAAAAACTGAAAAAATTTACAAAAAATATAAAAACTCTATCGTCAAGTTAGCTAGTAAGGTAACTTAGATTTTTTCCGAAAATTTAGTGGATACGTCAGAAATAACTAAATTGTAGGCTTAGCAATTGAAAACCCTAAAAATAACCCTCGTTCTGTTTAACCTTGGCAATTATACGTCCTTGCAGTTTTTTTAGAAGTAGGTAATCTTGAGTTCAGTTCTCGAGTTAGGTCGAGATGATGGGAAAGTATTGAAAGCTTTATTGAAAGATAAATCTGAAAAATAGTTCTTATTCATAAGTTCAAATTCAAAAAATATATACCCTACAAACCACACTTACACGCACCTTGAAGTTTGGGATAGTAGAGTATACTTAGAAATACTCTTTCCTAAAAGTCTGGTATGAAAGAAAAAAACGGTATTTAAAGCTAACCACCAAAAGAGCATCACTGAAAAATATTTCTGGTCTTGAAAAGAAAAGGACAAAAAAATAAATTACAAGACCGAAAAACTGCTATTTAAGCTTTAGGCTCACACATTCAGTAATCGGCTGTTAGTACCTCAAGAAGCACTCGCATGAAAGATGTGTGAGCAAAACCGTCCATCATTAATGAAAAGAAGTAGTATTAGGTATTAGGGAAAGGATACTATAGCTTGAATTGAATTTTTGAGTGTGGGGGTGAAATTAACACGCATGTAGGGGTAAACGATCGATATTTGGAGGAAAGATAGGGATAAAGAATAAGACTTATGTTTTCCGTAAAGATGATAAAAATTCCGGATTGGAGATTGCGCTTTAGAAGGAAAAGTCAAGAGAAACCGAGATCTTTTTAAACTGTCAAAACGTATAGGATCTTGGGTGGAATAAATAGAAGGTTTGAAAAATAAGGGATGGATATTTCTAACTTAGGATGATAGAATTTCTAACTTAGATGCTAAACTGTAGGATTAGAATCATAGTTATCTTATGAAACTAGCTTGACGGGATTTTGTGGGTAGTATCCGATGAAAACCCTTAAGAGATAACACTCCTCCTACTAGAGACACCTGGAGATTTAACGGTTTGTTGCACACCGTAAGTGCAACCGTGATTCCTACGAAAGTGAGTTTAGGACTTTTTGAGAATAAATGGTTTTTCTCGGGACGAGCAAAAGATAACTTCGGGGGTATTTGTTCACACCAGAATATTGTATTTAATTCCGCCCATTCTTCTGCTCGTTTATTTATAGGCGGGTACTTTTGATCTGTGTTTGCTACATATTTACAGGTTACAGGTTTCTAGTCCAAAATAACGCAAATCATACAAATCTCCACGGTTGCGCCAAAATCCAGAACATCTGCCATAGACAGATAAAATCAAGGTTCCGCTCATCCACATCCGTCCAGTGCCGCTTACCAGTTCAAGAGGCAAGACAGATAACAGTAGTCATTCGTGTCTCGGTCAATCACAAAGCAAGAAAGGGGTAGCAAAAAAATTCAAGAGATGCGCGGAGCTCGAGAAAGATAAATGTCAAATGAATTAAAAGTGAAGCTATTTTGGAATATTAGAAATCTGAAGAAATTTTGGAAGTATTTTGCAATTTGGGACCTATAAAACAGAAGAAGATAGCAATATGAGGAAGCATAGAAAAACCGAGACCCCAATTCAATAAAACGGCGGCGGAATCGTCGCTAAATATGGGTTTTCACAGCGGTTCCGCCGCTGTCACGCGGTGGTTCCGCCGCAGCCACGTGGCATCTTTGGACCGTTTTTTAGGGACAATTTTGTAATTATATAAAGGCTCAGGATATGAGTATAGGGTTTCAGTCCTCTACCTATAAATACTCGAGTTTTATGCCCAACTAGTAAGTCTTTTTCTTTGTTAGAATTTAGTGTAGTTTAGTTTGTAGTTTTTCTTCTTCTTCTTCATCTTTCCTCTATTAAAGTGTAGTGAGAGCTCTTGAGTAAAAGTCTAATGAAATTGAGGGTTGTTTTTAATTATCTTGTATCTTTACTTTTCTTGTGTTGTAATTTTATTTCCTAGTGTAACTTTATTATTTGTTGTTAAGTAGTTGTTGTTTTTATTTTCTTGTTTTTTTTTCTTTTCTTCTTAATCATATTTTTTCTCAAGCCATGATACTCTATGGAGTCCCTTGCTTAGGTGATGGTCCAAGTAGTTAACTTGCTACCATTTTGTAAAATCGTATTTTTTCCCTTTATTTCTTTTCTTCCTTCTTGTTTTCTTTTTATTTTTATTTAAATGTGTGAATAATTTCCACACTTGTTAGGGGCTAAGGAAGGTTAATATGAGGGACGGAAAAATCCTTTGCACTTCTCTTCGCCAAACACCTTGAAACGAACCTAGACCAAATAAACACAACCCCCTTACTTAGACACGCTATACGTGACATATAGCCGCGATCTAAGTCGAGAAGTCCTTTGGACGCACTACAACGTGACATATAGTTGTGACTTAATTTGATACATGGTTGCGGGTGTTTGGCTTAGGGTTGGAAATAAGCGCACATAGCGGACGGTCAAGGAGCACTAGGAATGGATTTAGTGTTAGAAAGCTTGTTTAAACTCGCAAATCCCATTTATATGTCCTTTTAATCCCCGCTATCTTCTATTATCCCAACATCATTTTATGAATGGCAAAAAATAAGCACAAGATTAATTCTAAGTCTACTAACTAAGCTTAACCCTAACAAGCTTACTTAAACATAAATACGAACACGTAGGATAGAATTGAACATAAACATATACATTCTTGAATTAACTCGTCTAAAGTAAGAACTCAAATATGAACCATCTCTCAGTGGACAAATCGTACTCAACCGGCTAGCTACAAGACAAACCGTATTGATTGCGATAAGTAGAGAACAAAGTAGAACGCATATCATAACTCATATCACGGTTTTCTGCTTCAATCAGCACAAGAGAAATGAGTTTTGATGAACCGAAGGACACGTATATTTTAGATATAACCCCTTTTCATAGTAGTTAAACTCTTTGTAGTTGCTAGTTTTGGATTATGGTTTTATCACTAGGGTTTTATTTATTGTACTTGCTCAAAATTTGGTTTTTGTGCATTCCGCCTCTTTACTTCCATTAAAGAGTGAGCACAACTGACTAATACATATATATATATATATCCAAAAATTACAATTACTGCTTCTAGTACATACATATCTAATAGAAGAGAAACCTATGATCCTTTGTTCTATGAGTTAGACCGAAATAATTCAATTGTGTAAAATGACCATGCTACCTCGACTGTGTTAGGATTAGAAGGTGATCCCTTAATCCCCCTTGGAATCAAACCATCTCTTGTACATTAAAAACTCTAATTTTAATTATAGATTATAAACTCTTCAACCGTTTATAAATTGTTGTTTTATATTTTTTAAACAGGTAAAAAGAAAAAAAAACCCGAAGACGGGCTCTTCTACAAGTATTCTTAAATTTTCCATCATCTAGACGCAGTCATAGGCATCCGGCTTGGTGGATGCATGGCCGGATCTCTTGAGAAAAGAATTAGAAGAAGAGCGACGCAACCTGAATGCAGAAATCGATGCCCATTTCAATACTCAATTCGAAGCCTACTTGAAGCTTACGAATAATAGAAAGACGGGGTGGCATGAAAGCAAAGAGAGGAACAAGATGAACAATAATGGCATATGTATTCAGAGTGGATGGGTGGTGGCATGTTTGGGTCGTAGGGTCCCTTACCGGGTGCAGCATCTAGGTAATTAATAGGATCGTTGCTACTTTTCTAACTTAGTTACGCTATTTTGATTCCGGATTTGGTTTATAGTTCTAGACATTTGTGTTTATTAAGTAATGCTTTATGGATTTGATCTATGGATTGTATTCCAAATTATTGATGGTTTTTTATTATTGATGTTTGAATTTGTTTTGTGTAATATCGGAATATTGTTGTTATGATGTCATTGTTGTGACGTTCTTATAGTTTTTTGAAGATGTTATTGTTATGTTGTTGTTGTTATGTTAAATATAATATTATGTTTTCAAATTACTATTAATTGTGAAGCAAGGGCTGCCAATCAATAAAAATAATTTCAAAAAATATATTTGCCTCCCAGAACTGTATAAACCATTTCCAGAAATCTGAGTATTTTAAAAAAAATACCCTTCTTTTTGGAAGAACGGTTTAAACCGTTCTCCAAATTTTGGGAGAAAGGTTTTAAACGGTTCTCAATTTTTAGAGAACCATGATACATAGAACGGTTCTCAAAAGCCAGGGAACGGTTAAAACTGTTCTCTCTGATGCTTAGGAGAACGGTTTTAACCGTTCTCCCAAGGGTTATTTGTAGTAGTGTGTTGTGCATGTGTGCGCATTGTGTGCGTGTGTGTGCATGTGTATGCATGTGTTTGTTGTGTGTGAGTGTGCAAGTGCATATGTGTGTGTCGATGGGTTCATATTTGTATGTTGTGGATGTGTATATGTTGCGTATGTGTATGTGTTGCATGTGTTGGTGGGTGTGGGTGTGTGATTGTTGAACCTCCGAAGCTCGAGCTAACGGGTTTGCCCGCTCACCTAAAGTATACTTTCTTGGATGAGAACGATACACTCCCGGTCATCTTCTCGGCTTCTCTAATTTTAGAGTATGAGAAAGCCCTTCTATCTATTTTACGATCAAATCGGCAAGCTTTCAGGTGGACGATGATGGACATAAAAGGGATTAGTTCCTTCATTGAACAACATCATATACATATGATGGATGTGTGTGTGTGTGTGTTGTGTGTGTATGTTGTGTATGTGTGTGAATGTGTTGTGTGTGTATGTTGTGTAATTGTGCCCTTATGTAGGTTGCGAAATTGTGTGTTGTTGATGTTGGATATAGGTGTCCTGAAAGCAGTTATTGTAATTGTACATGGACCTATATGGATAATACATTCTTACTCAAGATGATAATATGGTATCTGGTTTACTTTTATCTTTCATGTGTATATGTTTTATTTGCTAATACGTATCGCTAGTACATGTTGATAAGGCCCTTAGGATCTTTGATTGACTATCAGGATTATGATGAGATTATACTAGTGAGGATATTAGGATCTTTGCTTGAATATAATATTATGGACTACCAAACCAAAATACCCGGGTCGCCTCGTTCTAGTATTGGAGGGTGGCTCGCCGCACTTGTAGGGTTTTTTTGTTTGGTTATATAAGGGCTATTCACACAACTGTAGAATATCGTGTTTCATTTGCGGCTCAAGTGAAACGCAAGATTTCTAGTATATTCGACTATTCCATTTGTTTACCGCATGCCTGTGATGTGATTACTTTCCTGTGATGTATCTATATACTTTTGAACTGCAATAGTCCAGTGTCTGCTTGCTGTTAGTTATCTAATCTAACAGTACATGATGTTGCTTCGTGGCAATTGCAGTTGGCATATAGATCTTGTATATTCTCTTGTATGTTGTGATATATAAGAATATTAGATAAAAAGAGTTTTTATCTAAATGATGGTACAACATTAATATGATTAATGTAAAGAAAATAAACCTAACTCTAAGTTGAAGGAACCAATCAGTTTTTTAAAAACCACCCGTTTTCAAAACCATTCGGTTCTTTCAATGATATCAAATTCATTACGATAAAGATTTTCTTTGAAATCAGCTGTAACCTTCCATCATTTCAGATAAGTAGAATATTTAGTATTCGTGATGCGTTTCTTTTATCTTTATTCAAAGCATAGTGTACGGTTGCTAAGTGATTCTTATCTGTCTCATGAGATGAGATTAGTTTGGACCGTCGTATGTCCTTGTTGATCATTAGTCAAGGATCATACGGGTGGGTCTAAATTAATCAAGAAATAACGGGTTGAACTTGACTAGCACTCAATAATTTGTTGATCTTTAGTCAAGGTCATGGGGTGCTTAGGGTAAAAAACATATTGGGAGTTTCAATAGTTGAAATTTGCAATGTGATTGCATACCTTCTATGGTGTATGGTGATTTGTTGATCTTTAGTCAAGGTTACCACACCATGATAGTTGGATCCCAATTCCCATTGTGAATAAAAGTTATTCTTGGATGAATCTCACCTTCGCAATAAACTGGCTCATTAGATGTCTAGAAGGTTGTTTACGAGATTATGTCTTTAATGAACATGGGTTATTTAATTAGGTCCGTACGACGGTGCGGGGAGCCTCCCACTCAGTACTTACATTAGCTTGTCCATCCGGTTAGTGAATGTAACATTTCATAATTTTATTATGTTTATTTTAGAATTTAATTAATGATATAATGAGTTTTATAAAGATGATAACATTTATTGAATTGGGTTTTCATAAATTGGTATAAATAAATATATCTATATAACACTATTTTGGCATGACAAACCACAATAATATTTTCACTTTCTTTTTCCCTTAAATTTAAAATTAAATTGGGAAAGAGGGGAGGTATGGGAGAGAGGCATGAGAGAGGGAGATATGGAAGAAATATAATATAGGGGAGAGAGAGAGAAGGATGGGGCTACCCATATCACTCTATCCTCTTCTCATTTTCTTCTTCTTCTTCTTCTTCTCCAAATCTTCATTTATCTCACTCTTTCAAGTCCCAAACCTTTTTTTCCCTTTCTCAGGTTTACACAAAACTTAGTTTTCCTATCCAAACCTTAGCACTCTCATGTTCAAGAACTAGAAGACTTCATTTACCTCTTTGAAGCCTCTTTCAAACTCGGACCTCCTCTTACTTCCCATTTAAAAAGGTAAAAATCTATCTTTTTACCAAGTTTTTAGTAATTTCCATGAAAACTACATCTTCTACTTAAAAATCGTGTTTTTATGGTTTAAATCTTGCACAAATGGAGTTTAAATGGTTACATGTAGTTGTAGTATGTTAATGTATGTTTTCTCGTTGTTACAACTTGTTTGGGTTTGATTGAGTTGGAAATTTTGTAAAAGTTTTGGTTTTAAAGTGTTTTGCAAACCTTCAGATTTTCGAGAAGCAAATTTTCTTCTTCAGACGTTTGAGACCTGAGCTTCAGATGTCTGTTTTGTATCTGTTTTAAGTTCATGTTGTTTGCCAGACGTCTGAGCTTGAATCTTCAGACGTCTGCAGTGTTTTTGGAGTTCCTCTGTGTCTTTGGGAAGAAGTTTGTATATTGTTCCTCAGACATCTGCGACTCCTATGTTTTTCTTGATAATTGTTTTCCAGACGTCTGAGCTTTGAGCTTCAGATGTATGTCTCTTCTCTGTCTCTGTGAGATGTCTTCTTTAGACGTCTGAGCTTAGAGCTTCAAACGTATGATGCTCTTTTTTGGTCTGATTAACTTGAGTTTTGCGCCGTGTTTAGTTTTCTTGGGTTTATATCGATATTAATGAGGTTTTCTTGCATGTTTATGATTATTATTAGTTACAGGGTCGATTATGAAGACTGCCGAGTCGGCGAGGAAGGGCAAGGCAGTCATAGGCTTCGGTTAGCTCGAGTCGTATTACTGTGGGTAGATTTAACATCTACAGGAGAAAATCGGGTGGATGGCGTATAACTCCCCTAAAACTAAAATTTTTATGAACACTTATTATGCATTATAATTCTAGTCCCATATGCTAAATTTAAAATATGCCATGTTTCATTTTCCTTGCTATGCTTGTACGAACACATTTGTTAGAACACTGCACAATTATTAATGATTAACATAAGTCACAATCACAGACTCGCATACTACATATACACATCATTAGTATTGCCATGGCATGTATAGACCAGGACACTCGGACAATTACTAACGATCACTCTGTGGCACCAACACAAACTCACATGCTACACGTACACATCATTAGTATTTCTATGACACGTATAGATTAGAACACTTGTACAATTACTAATGATTACTACGTGACACTAGCACTGACTCACATGCTACACGTACACACCATTAGTAACTGCCATGACACGTATAGAACTTGCCATATTGCTCGCGTTGAATTTATATTCATGTTAGTACTATATGATGCTGATCATATTCTCGTTATGTTGATACCACTGGTCCATACATTCTTATATTTTAGCTTCTGTGGTTGCAAAGTTACTTACGCGTTTTTTTCTATGAACTTTATGTTTTCCATGAGATTTGATAGACCGCATGGTTCTATTTTATAAAACTTCGTTAAGCATGCAAATTGCGGTTTACTCTTGATATGATAATGATGTGTCTACCATAAGTTTTCTATGTATTTATAGTTTGGTGATATCCGATACCGAGGGGGGGAGATCGGTTTCGGATACATGGTGGATCCAGTAAGAGACCATGGGCGGGAAGTCCGCATTGAAAGACGGGGAGCCTAGTAAGGTTACTCGAGACCGGTGATAGTTTGTAACATGAAGGATATCTGGAGGATATCGACCATAGTTATATGATGAGATTGAAAAGAGGGCCGATCCGAAAGACGACACCTAAGATAAGTTGAGATTTTCGAGTGTCGATGATTGATACAGGATTTGATGATGGTTTTATTGATGATGTTTTTCTATTGTGCGCGATGCCTTATAATGCGCTTACATTTACTTATGCTATATAGATGTTATCACATATCATATTAATCTTGTACTTTATGATTATTCTGTAGATCGTTATGCATACAATTTTTACCTTGTGATATCTTTCTACTCACGAGTTGGCAACTCACCCCCGTTGTGCCATAGTTTCTTGCAGGACCGACCGCTTGGATCAGTAGCGGTTTCATTGGCACATTTACTTTTGGGGCATGATCGCCTTTTCTATATAGGTTATGAAGTCTTATCGTAACCGCCTTTTGTGTACTTGTGTTTTTTTTATATCTAGTAATAACTCTATCTACCACTTGTATATTCATTTGACTTAGACTAAGTCGAGACTTAGATGTTTATTCTTTTGGGTTGAATTCGGGCAGAGTCGGCTATAAGCTTTTATTTATGCATTTCATTATATTCGCTTTTGTTGTTCTTCGCCTTGGGCATCGTATATTATTGCGTGGATTGTATCTCGGCCGTATAGACGTCGAGCTTGCTCCTGTATGGGGATACTTTTATATTTATCATTGTACAAGAAATTTATTCAAAATTTACAAAAGGAGGTGTTGCCGGATTTTTAAATAACAAATTATTTTCAAAATGTTCTAAACAAACTTTACTTGCATTTTAAAATAACAAGTCTTTCGAAACGACCTTTATTTCATTTTATAAATATTTCTGAAAACTGCACCTCTATTAGTTTAAAATTTATTGGTTTTGATCCTGGTTTAGGCTTACTTGGCTTATGGTGGAGTCCTCTGGACATCACGTGATCCTTGTGTCGGTCACATGCTTTTTCGGATCGTGACAGTGAAATTTTAAGGTGTTGATGATTCCGGCTTATTCTCTTTTTATTAGGTTTGAAGAAGAATTCGATTATATAGTGCAAGCCATCCTGATTACATAAATTAATAAACAATTCTAATCTTGCAAGAGCGCACGGTGAGTGTTTTTTTTCTTTTTCTCCTGGCAGTGTCCATATTTGATCATAAACTAAAACTCGTAAAACCAAGTTAACCGAACCATATTATAATGAATGGTTTTGGAATATCTTGATTGCCCTAAACTTACGACAAGATCGCATATGTCCTTATCGTTCCTACTTCTCCTTCCCTTACTCTAGAATACTCTGTATTAGATACGGAAATCTATATTGTATTGAATCGAGATTGTGTGTTGGCCTCGTGCCTCTTGTTAGCCTCTATAAGCAAGGAGTTGTAGTGGCGGCATGGGAGGATGGGTGTTTAGTTTATTTTTCTCCATACAAACAGGTTGTCTCGAGAGCCATCTTATATAGTTAGATATGAAACCTCGAAGAAATTGTTTTTATCAAGAATGGCCACTAATTTCGTTCTGGAGAATGAATTATATATTGATATAATTCTACCGACTCTCCCTTTTATCTTCTCTCATGTGGTGAGCTCCTTCAATAAGGAAAATACACCTGTTATGCTTATTGGAGAGTCTTCTTTCCAACCCAAGGCTAAAGCTAAATGGAAGGGAAAGAAGAAATCCAACCAGCTTAAGGGTGGTGTAATGAAGGTAAGGTGTAGATCATTAAAAGGGGTTGCAGTTGTGGGGAAAGGAGATTGCAACTACTGTTATGAACTCGGTCATTGGAAGAGGCATTGCAAGGAATACCTGGTCATCCCTTTGAAGCATAATGATGCTTCATCTTCTGATGTGTTAATTGAAAAACCGTTTCTCAACAAACTCTGCTTCCTGGATATTTGATATGGGATCAGGATCTCACATCCGTAAGGTGTTACAGACGCTGAGAAGAAGTAGAGTATTGAAAAATGGTGATTTGCTCCTTAGCGTTGGAAACGAAGCAAATGTTGCTGTTGGGGAATATCACATGTTCTTTCCTAGCGGCAAACTTTTGGTTTTGAATAACTGTTTTTATGCACCAACTTTACTTTTAAAAATAATACATGTCTCTTTATTAGATAAATAAAGATACAAACATGTTTTAAAAATTATGTTATGAACATTTACTTTGATTAAATGTTGATTGGATAATGTGGATTGGAAAACGGTATAAATATCTTTAACTAAAATACAGTTCTCAATTTACAACACACGAACAAGAGGAAGACTTCAAAGATGTATGAAGACTTCTTATGGCATTGTAGGCTTAGTCATATCACTGAGACTAGACTAAGCAGCTTACATAAAGATGGATATTTATATTTAGATCCGTTCTTATTTGAATCGTACGAAACTTTCCAATCTTGTCTCAAAGGAGAGATGATCAAAACTTCGTTTACTTGATACAGAGATAGTGTTAGTGAACTTTAAGGACTTACACATAATGATGCATGTGGTCCTATGCTTACACATGCAAGGGGTGGGTATCAGTACTTCATTTCTTTCACTGATGAGTTCTCTAGGTTTGGGCACATGTTCTTGTTGAAATACAAAGTCCGAAGCTTTTGGAAAGATCATAGAGTATAAGAATGAAGTAGAGAATAAGAGGGGAAGAAGTATCAATATTCTTTGATATGATCGAGAATGTGGATACTTAAGCTCTGTATTCCTTGGTTCTTCAAAAAGAGTATAAGATTCTCTCTCATCTCACTCCTCCGTATACACCACTGCACGACGGTATATCGGAAAGGAGAAATTGCACCCTATGATGATATGGTACACTCTATGATGAGTGTTGATGAGTTTCATCTTTTATTTTGAGGATATGCATTAGAAACAATTGCATACTTATCGAATAAGGTTCTGTCTAAATTTGCATATACCAATCCATATAAGATATGGAATAGTAAGAGACTATTTCTTAAATTTGTTAAGATATGGTGTTGTCCAGCTTGTGTTTTAAAAGCAGAATTCGAACAAGCTCAAGACACTTTCATTATGTAAAAGTTTGTGGGTTGTCCCAAGTATTCGCAAGGGTAATTCTTCAACTAGGTTAAGAAACAAAAGGTGTTTTGTTCTCAACACACCACTTTTGAAAAAAAAAAAGAAATTTCTTACAAAAGAAATTAGTGGGAGTATGGTAAAACTGAAAAAGTTCAAGAACTACATACGATTACTGAATATTTAGAAGAACCCGATGGTTCAATTTTACCCGAAAAATCTAAGCCACTCCGCAAACCTAGTAGATGACCTCAGCCATCTAAGAGATACTAGACGGTAACAAGGAGGATCGCATCATGGTAGATGATGACCCTACTAGTTATCAGCAGGCCATAGGGAGTAGTGACTCCAAGAGATGGTTGGATTCTTAGAAATCCGAGCTAGACTTCAAGCACTCCAACAACGTATGGACTTTAGTGGATACATCTGAAGGGATAAAACCCATTATAAACAAGTTCATCTTCAATGAAGATCTGTGCAAATGGAAAGGAGATAAGCTTTTAAGCTAGACAGGCAGCAAAGGGATTTTAGTCAAAATCCGTCATAAACTATGATAAATCCTTTTCTCCAGAAACTATGCTCAAGTCTATTCGGGTTCTACTTACTACTGATGCTTACCATGAATACGAGATCTGGCAGTTGGACGTCAAAACCACTTTTCTAAATGGTGATTTAGAAGAGAGCATGTATAGGGCTTCGTAGAATAGTAGGAGCAGCTGATAGGTGACAAGTTGCTTAATTCCATTTATGGACTAAAACAGGTATCGCGGAGTTAGAACATCTGTTTAAATGAGACAATCATAGAGGTTGACTTTATCAAAATTGCAGATGAAACATGTATTTATTAAAAGGTGTAAGGTGTACTGTCACATTCCTCATATAGTATATGGATGATATTCTCCTGATAGGAAATGATATTCCTATACTATAATCGGTCAAACTTTTCTTATCACATAAGTTTTCCATAAAAACCTGGGTGATGCTTCCTTCATACTGGGGATTAGATCTGTACAGATAGATCTAAAAAGATGTTAGGATTGTCCCAGTCTAGGTATACTGACCCCATACTAAAGGCATTTAGTATGGATGATTCCAAGCGCGGTAATTTACCCTCTTGTCAAGGAATCACCCTCTCTAAAAAGAAGTCTCCAAAGAATGATGAGGAGAGGGCTCACATGACAGTTATACTCTACGCTTTTGATATGGGGTTGGTCAAGTTTGCGATGCTGTGTACCGGACCAGATGTAGCTTACACACTTAATGTGTTAAGACGGTATCAACTAAACTCAGGGGAGAAATATTGGATAGCGGGGAAGAACATTCTTTAGTACTTAGAAAGCACTAAAGAGATGTTCTTGGTATATGGTAACGACAACATCCAAATAGAGGTGATTACCGATTCTAGCTTCCAAAGTGACATAGATAAATGAATTTCTGTCACGAGTTATAAGTTTACCCTCAGTTGAGGAGCAGTATATTGGAAGAGTTCCAAGTATGATACCGTGGCAGACATGACGATGGATACTGAGTGTGACTCAGCCGATGATGCAACCAAAGAAGTTGTTTAGACAAATAAGTTCATTTCTAAACTTGGTCCTATCAGATATCCAGACAAATTCTAAGGCAAATATCTCTTAATTTGAGAGATAGTTGATCTTCCTGTGATTAATATAAAGAGAGAAGAAATTAAAGACATTGTAGCGGATCCACTCACTAATGCTATTTCTCAGATACAGTTTGTGAAACTATTGTTAGAGAAGTTCGGTATGAGATACTGTAATAATTGGCCTTAAGTGCAAGTAGGAGATTGTTGGATATAGGTGTCCTGAAGGCAATTATTGTAATTGTACATAGACCTATATGGATAGTACATTTTTGCTCGAGATGATAGTATGTTATGTTGTTTGCTTTATCTTTCATATGTATATTTTTTACTTGCTATTACGAATCACTGATATATGTTGATATAGCCTTTAAGATATTTGCTTGACTACCAGGACTATGATGAGATCATACTAGCAGAGGCTGGATTGTCTATAAGCACATCCTTAAATATTCCTAGTCGTGGGAGTATTGAGACAGGGTATCGATATTCCAGAATAGACTAGTATATACATTTCTTGATCCTGACCAAGGCGATCATTGGTCCCAGAGCCATTGGTGTTTGACACCAAATATTATATATATGTGCTCATTGGAGAATCAGTTGTTAGTGATATATGCCCTAGAGGCCATTATTGTATAGTATTAGTTTGTATATTACATTTTGAAAGCATGGGATATACATGGATATAATAACAGTCTTGCTAAAAATGGAGTATGCTACTTGGTTTGATTATATCTTAATATATGCACGTGTTTTTTTAGCATATCGCTTATACATATTGATAGAGCCCCTAGGATATTTTCTTGACTACCAGCGTTGTGATGGCAGTCACACTTGTGGGGGCTTGGTAGTCTATAAGCACATCCTTATACATAGTCGTAGGATTATCGAGACAGGGCATCGATATTCCAGAGTAGACTAGTGTATACGCTTCTCATCCCGGCAGGAGAGATGGTCTGTCCTACAGCTATTAGTACGTCGTACTGGAGATAGTATATAAGTGCTCATTAGGTTATGAGTTACACTGGACAGACTCGTTGGGAACTGTTGGTTGGTATTATACATATCGTCAGGTAGCAGTTCCCTGCTGACATGAGTACAGCTTAGTCCGTTGACTTGACATCACTATTCGTCTCGAGTGTGTTCCCACTACACTTAGATCACTACCCTACCACAGCTTTAATCAGTCGTGCAAACAGGTAGTGGTTGGATGCAGTCCCGAAGCACGGGGAGGTAGTAGTGGTTAGATAGGGTTCGTCTCTCCCGGTATTGGGGGTTGATATCATGCTATGTTCGGAAAGCTATTACACAAAGCCCTGGCTAAGGCAAGCGAGATTTACTGGTAGGTACTCCAGTAGTTTCTCAAAGTGTTTTGGGCTCTGCCCCGGCATGACTTATTGCGCTATTAGGGGTCTGACGGTTACCGCCCCTAGGCCCGGTATACGAGTATCTTAGACGAACAAACCGGACTGTACGGAGATTGTCACAGATAGGCTCAGTATGAGCTCGGATGAGTTTGCTCATCAGCCTTCTTAACGACATATACATGGGTAGCCGTTACGTGCAACTAGTACCGCTGACGTGCTTGTGATTAAAACTATTGCCAGCGTACTGTCAAGTCTTTAGAGTCGTACATAGAGTATTTCCCTGTTTCAGGCGAAACGATATAGAGGCCGTATGGTTTTGCGGCAGGGTTTCGATCACATACATGTACTGGCTACACGGATGATGTTCAGACGGATAATACTAGTGGGCTTTGGTTTAAGCCATATCTTAGTATTAAATTATTGGATTATTTTCGTCTCTTTGTATTCGTATTTTTCGGAATACGAATACAGGTATGTATATACGGTGATGGCATTCTTGTAATTTTACATGACATGCTTCTAGATGGAGACACCTCATTATTTGGATTATCTATTTTGGGAAATAGATTAATGAGGTGGAAATTGGAGAGATATTATTGACATGGGTGAAGCTGGCTCTTTATAATTGTTTATTAGTTTTTGTTCACTATTGAAGAATGGTGGCTATTTTCTATGTGAAAATAATCCATGCTTCAATAAGTGAGGACTTGAGCCATTCTCCACACACACACAACCTTAGTTCATTTGCTATATTTCTTTCTCTTTCCAAGTTTCCTCTTCTTCTTCCTCAAAACCCTAAAAGCTCTCATGTGTTGAGAAACCTAGGGTCCTTGAGACAAATTAATCCATAATCATTCTCTACATCACCTAGTCTACTTAGCTTAGCAAATTAGGTATCCTATTTACCTCAGTTTAGTGGTTGGAGCTTAAAGCACACACTCTCGGGTGGATCGTCTTTGACGCTAGGAGGCCGCCATTGCAAGCTCAATCTAATTTTCGAGAAGCCAAGGCGAGGAAGAAAAGAAGACCCGAAGGACAAGGTTTTAGGAGGTATAACACTCATCATAGTAGTTAAACCTCCACGTAGTTAGTTAGTTAAGGTTTCCGTATTGATCCTGGAGTTATAGTCCGTGTTGCGAAGCTCATAAAAATCGTTTTTTGTAAATTCCGCCTCTCCGCGAACCCGCGGAGTGCGCGACATGGACTTAAAGTGGTATCAGAGCCTACTAAACCTTAACTAGATAGTTAGCAAGTAGTTAGAAATTCTATTGACGAAAATATTGCCCGAAATCATTTTTCAAGTCATGCTTGCTGTCAATTTTCAAAACCGGTCTAAAAATTATTTTAGTGGCATTAAAAATACAAGCGGGCTTTTCTAAGAACACAGAAGAAAAACAAGGATGTAACTCCCCAAGACCACCGTGGAACCACGACCAAACTCTGTGTTTAGCCGCCGTTCTGCGGTCGAGTCGAGGCCCAGTTGTTCCGATTTTCTTTTATGGGTCTATTTTGTGGAATTATGGTCTCTGGCATATGTGGTTTCTACCCAGATTTGTTTGTGTACTGGATTGTGAATGGGGTAGACACAGATTTGTTTATTGATTGAAATTCTAAAGTTCTTGACTAATGTGATTATGTGTTTGTATATATATTGCTAAACGTCTGCTAATCGCTATACGTCGATTAGTGAGGGTTGCACATATATGTGATCTGTGATGGTTTTTGTATATGGAGTATTGGATCATCGTGGATGAATAGCCCGGAGATGTGAGAAGAGTGTTTTCTTTTCTTTTATTCATGTAATTTTGTAAATGTGATGTAATATTATTTTTGCGAAGCACATCTGGGTTGAGGTTGTAACCACCGTTGAATTATTTCATAAACTGTTTCTTTCACTTAGGATAGACCCAAGGTGGGGTGCACAAACTACCGGGTTCTTGAAGTGCCGAGTGGCCTACTCATGTTATTAACGGAGGTTGCTTCACTTCAGGAATTTGACAGGTAGTTTGCCACACCCGTAGGGGTTTAGGATGGGGTTTGGCTATTAATCAAGACCGTAGAATCTGTCTTTCATTCTGGGCTTAAACGAAATATGGATTTCCAGTATATCCAATATATTCATCTGTAATCTGTAATCTGGGATGCCTATTATTGCGTGAGACGAATGGATATATATATATGATATATAATAAACGTTGCTTATGTTTTGCACCCGCGCTAGTCCAGCCTCCGCTCTGCCGTTAGTTAAGTAACCTAACGGTGCATGACGGGCCCTGTGGAGAATGCGGATGGCATAAGCGTACGTTATATTTTCGTTTCTTTTCTGCAATGACAGGGTTAATTGATGGGACCGCATTAACATTGATTAATGCAAGGAAAACAAACCAAAGTTTAAATCGTTGGAACAATTTCGAAACCACTCGGTTTTCATTAAAAACAACTTTTAAATGTGGAGCTTAAACCACTCCTTTTAAAAGCTTTTTTGGTTCCTTCGACTATATCAGGTTCATTACGTTCACGGTTTCGCCAAAACCATCCCTAGCTCTCCGTCATTTCAGATGGGTATTCAGTAGTATTCAAGCTATGTATTTTGACCTTTGCCAAGGAATAGTGATTGGTAGCTGCTGGGTATTCATCTGTAGTATAGATAGATGTGTTGGTTTAGGACAGTCGTACTACTATTTTGTCCTTTGTCAAGGGTATGTACGGGTGCGTTCAAATTAACCTGGATAATGACGGATAGAACTTGACTTACAACTTATGATATGTTGGCCTTCGTCAAGGTCATAAGAGCTTGGGGCAAAAATCCACATCGGGGGTTTCTAAGGAAATTGAAATTTGCTAGTGTTGAATACCATTTGGAGTGTGATAATTTTGGTAGGATTCCTTCAAGGTTGTCACACGATGATATTTGGATCTCGGTCCTACTGTGAGTATTCGCTACAATTTGGGAGATTTTTCACTAAAACAATCAACGCTATAAACCAAGTAGGTGCCTAGATCAGTGTTAGCGTGACTACGCCTCCAGGGAAAAGAGGTTATGTAATTAAGGAACTTCGCGAAAGCGTTGGAAAACCTCCTTCGAAGTACCGACACTAGCCTGAACGAAAGGTTAAGCAAGAATTGTAGGGTGAGATTAATCCCGACTAATTCTTCTTTTATGGTTTGAGGAATGATTCGAGGAACAGTGGGAGCCATCCTGTTTAGATAAACTAATAACCCATCTAAACCAACAAGAGTATCATGCTGAGTGTTTCTTCTCTCTTTCCTAATTGCAGCGACCAATATGACCGGGCCTAAGTTACTGTTAGATAATTATATATTGACTGGACCAAACTATAAAGATGGCTAAGGAATGTCCAGATAACCATTACCTATGCCAAGATGGACTACCTCCTTACTACCAAAGCCCCTGCCATCCCAGGTCTAGATTCCACCGTCGCGGATGTTGATATCCATAATATATGGGAAAAAGACAGTGCGAGAGCCAAGTGCCTCATGTAAGCCTCAATGGATTATGAACACCAGAGACAACACGAGAAGATGGACTTAGCTTCCATTTTCCTTCATACCAAAGATTTATATGGAGAGCAATCTCGTATCGCAAGATATGAGGCCTTGAAGAAATTGTTTCAGGCAAGGTTGGTTAGTTCTAAGGTCGCAACATGGACTTACATCAGTATACTGAATGGACTCGCTGAGAACTCCTAAATGGTATTATATCTATTATCATATAGCAGTTCTCTGGTGACCATGGTACATGGCAGTCTTTTGATCTGAGATTATCATAGTGTCTTGAGTGTGCTCCTACTATACATTGACTTATACCCAACCACGGCATTAAAGAGCTGTTCACATTTTTAGGTGGTAAAGATAAGCGTAGGGAAGATAAGAAATGAACGAGTTCGTGTATTGTAGTTTATTTCGCAATTAACAACTTTGCGTTAAAACAAAGTGGTGAATAACGAGTCATTCCATCGACGATCAAGGGTAAGTTCGTGTTTTCAACGCTAGTTATTAAGATTTGGGTTTAGAAAGAGTCTTGTGAACAGTTTTAGAAGAAATGAGAATGTAAAGGTGATGGAAATTGTTAAGAAATTTATTTGAATGAAGGATCTCAAGTTAATCTATTCAACTCTCTCTCTTGATTTCTTCAACAAAAAAAAAATTTCCAAGAGTATAGATCATCAAACACTTACCATGAAGGTTGTGGAGCATGATCTATCAAATGGCCAATCAATTACCTTTCGTGAAGTTGAGACTCAATATTAGCCTTGATTTAAATGTTATGAGTACAAACCATCAATCATGCACCACAAAGAGTGATAGAGTATTGAATGTCAAATTATACATTTGAAATCAAGTATTTCTTGAAAATGGATGATGCTAAATCAATACTTGAGGATGATGTTAAGGGACTTTGGTGGAATTGCTCAATGAGGAGGCATATCCTTCCATGTTCAAGTGCGTCACCTAAGAACCTTTGACAACATTCCCCAGACTTGATCTAATCTTCAGATTCATTAAGATTAATTAATCTCTACATAGATCGTCTAATCATCTAGCCTCGCCACTCTCGGTAAGGACTAGAGAGGGAGATGTGCTTACTTGAAATTAATTAAAATAATCAAACAAGAGTTTCTCACAATTATAAGAGAGAGAGAGAGTGAAATTGATCACTTAATCACCATTCACTCTCCGCATTTCCTCAACAATCAACTGCTACTCACAAGTCATCATCATCAACATCATAAAGAAACTAAAACAAATCAATAATGAGTTCATTATAAAAACACAAGGTATTTAGATGCAATTGAATGAGGGAAATCGGGAAGAACACCAATGATCTTCAATTTACTTTCAATTCAAGTTTTGATCTCAAATCTAACCATAATTTTTATGTATTTAGAAGTGGAAAAGAGAAAATCAACTAAACTAAGCTCCAACCTTCATTGATAGTTATGAGGAAGTTAACAAAAGAGGAGGAGGAAGAATGCTAATCCTAAATATGAAAATTACACAAATTGAAATTAAAAATAAAAATGGGAATTAAAGCAACCCCCAATTCCTTCAGATCTCCTCCTTTTATAGATTTGCCATTAAGGTTCTAGAAATTTTGAGGGAGTAACCGTTTGATGACGAGGCAAGGGCCCAAAATCGAGCCCAATTTTTTGTGCCTCGACCGTGGTTCCGTGGTCAACTTGAACCCTCCGGACCTTAATTCAACGATCGAATTATGAGCTATTAGTCTCATTTTATGCCTGTGTTCTTCTGTTGTTATATAGATGTTCTTTTTTAATCTTGAGAACTCGCATCAAGACTGTAATAGCTTTGCACCAGAGGCCATATCCTGTATTTAACGATCGAGCTCAGATGCGATATTTTTAGTTCAATTTCCATCTCCTTGACTTCTAGACATGTTTCCTGTACTTAGGTATCAGTCAAGGGCTAATAGTATTTATTTATATACAATTGGGGTAGAAAAGGGAGGTAAATAATGCAATAAACCATAATGAACAAATACCTCCAAACCTAAGCTTTGCTCACCTTTGAGCAATAATCATGTTATTCTAAAACAAATCCTAGGCTCACTTTCGTATGCGTTACGATTGCACTTAGCATGTGCAACAAGGCTTTAAACCTCTAGATTACCTTAGTGGACGGGTACCGTCTCGTTAGGGTTTTCAGCGGATTACGTCCAAAAAATCTCAAGTCAAGCTAGTTTCGTAGGGTTCACATTAAACTCAAGTCCTAGGATTTATTATCAAGCATTAGAAACTTTATTCTCCTAGGAAAGAAACCTCAATCTCTATTTTTCACTTCTCACTATCGAATTAATTTAACTTCCTATACAGCTTTATGTATGTGCAAGTTATCTCTTAATTAAGGTATTTCAATTCAAGGTCATCATATCTCCTTTATTATATAAGTTAAGCGACATGAAACAACACTTTTCAACGTGATCACCCGGGCTTTCTTAAGCCTAGATCGACCAGTTACTCCGTATGCCTCATTATTTAATCTTTGCTTCAATATCTTGGCTCCTTGTTATTATTTTTTAAATTTTATTTTAGCTCTTTCGGCGATGACTCCCAAGTCAGACAACTTTAGGTCACCGGATGATGAGCACCCTAATGACCTAGGAACTCAAGGTGCCAAGTTTTCAAAACAAAAATTATATTCGGTTTTTCCTAATTGAATTCTTTCGGCAATGACTCCCAAGCCAGACGACTTTATGGTATTAGGTGGTGAAGCACCCCAACGACCTGAGAACTCGAGATACCAAGTCTTTTATATATATATATATAGTACGGATCCGTTAAGGCCGGTTTGTGTTTTTAAAAACACGAAGCTGTATGAGGACCATTGGATTTTGTGTTTTTAATCAACGGTTAAAATTAATTCAGTTTAATAAATCGTTAATAAATGGAAGGTAAATATTCTAATCCTTAAAACTTCCAAATATTGTGTAGATAATACTAAAGGATTTGATGTTTGTCTTGATTTTTTTTGGAAGTTTCAAGTTGTAGAATATTTACATTGCATTTATTAACGATTTATTAAGCTGAATTAATTTTAACCGTTGATTAAAAACAAAAGATCTAATGTCTCTCATTCAGGTTCGTGTTTTTAAAAATGCGAACCCACCCTAACAAATCCTGTCTCTCTATATATATTATTATTATTAAGGAGATATTTCAAGCTTATCCTTTTATTTCCCAAAACTTTAAAACGTAGTGTAGGTGTAGATAAAAGTGTATATTCAGTACGGTTAAATATTCAAGGAGGGTTATCTTTCAGGTATCTATTTCTAATCCTAGGTTTCAATTATTTCTAACCGATCAAGCTAAACCTTCAGATTTCGAATCTAAGCTTACCCCTGTTGACCTTGTTGGGTAACATCACCTTGGTTTTGATATTGGACAAAACATTATTTAACTATTTTACACACTGACAATACTTGTGCTTATGTTTTATGTTTTCAATGTGAGATACATAACAGATATTGCAAATCAAAGAAAAGGAAAAGTATAACGACATCAATGCGCCAAAGAGCATGATGATATAAACTTACAAGACGCACAGTTGAGGAAATCAAACAGAACGAGCTTTGCGATATCAAAGGAAGTAAACAAATATGGCGAGAAGGAATTTTCAAGACAAGGAACCAAAGTTATAAAAAAAGGACAAGATTTGAGAGATGAACAATCAAGCGACCCAGAGAACGTGCTGCAAATGAGTAAAACTTGTATTTTCTCCATTTATTGAGTCGTAGGTCATCTTGTATGAGTCATACGTTTTTAAACTTTCAAAATCTCTCAAATATAAGAAATGTCACGTTTTGAGTCGTCTCAAATCCTCCTGAGTTGTCTCACACTGTCTTTGATTTCTTCCTTTTGTTCTTGACATCTTGAGCCCGCTCATCCTAGTATTGAGCCATCTCATATCCATTCTCTGTAAAATCATTTTTTGTTCTGTTCCCATGAGCCGACTTACTCTTATCTTGAGTCGTCTCACATAAACTGATGCTCCTTAATATTTCTGCCATGAGCCAACTCACCATATCTTGAGTCGTCTCATGTTGATTTCCTGCACATTTGAATTTTTCACTGTTCGTTTGAGATGGCTCATACAATTTTGAGCCGGCTCAACTGTTTACCGTTTGAAATCTCTAAAATCATTCTTGAGATATTTCTTTCCAGTTCTGTGGTATTCTTTCCCAGGTCTTTCAATATGGTTCTGGTCGAATTTAATCAGTAATCAATTCTTGCAATATCAATTCTTATTGATCATCTCTTGGTTCTAAAAGTTCATCATCTTCATCAAAGTTTTCGAAACCCTAGTTATCACCAGGTTTGAAATTCTTTTGGGTTTTTCGAAAGTTTTCAGTTTTTAATTCTTGCAAAGGCTTTTATAAACTGGTTTTAAATTCTAATCCTTTGCAAAATCTTGATCTTTTATTTTGAAATTCTTTTATAAATTTTTGAGATAAAAAAGGGGCTTCAAACTTGATTTTATCAAATATCCAAATTCTCCGGTTTAAACTTGTGTTGATTCATATATGAGATTAGGAGTTGGTTTAGGTTCTTGTATTGTAATTGAATTGTAAAGGTTTGATCTGAGACTGTGTAAAAGATTACTCGGTAGAGGTGGTCTATCAGTGTTGAGTTGTAAACGTCTGATCTGAGCCTGTTGAAAAAATTAACCGGTGGAAATGGTCCATCAGTTGTAAACCTGGTGGAGCTTGTCCATCATTTGTAACGGTTTCTTCACCTTAAGAAGAGTTGAATAGTGGATGCTCTTAGTGTTAGTGTATATGCCCTAGAGGCTATTACTGTATCATACTAGTTTGTATATTACTTAATGGAAGCTTGGGATATTCACCTTGTATATACAATCTTGCTCAATATAGTAGTATGCTACTTGGTTTGTTTCTACTTCAATGTGTACATGTGTTTATTTTAGTATATCGCCTATACACATTAGTAGAGCCCTTAGGATCTTTGCTTGATTACCAGCGATGTGATGGTAGTCACACTAGTGGGGCTGGGTAATCTATAAGCACATCCTTATGCAGGTCCCTGGTCGCAGGACTATCGAGACAGGGCATCGATACTCCGGAGTAGACTAGCGCATGCGCTTCTCATCCCAGTGTGGGAGACGGTCTGTCCCACAGCTGTCAGTACGTCATACTTGAGATAGTATGCGGGTGCTCGTTAGGTTACGGGTACACTGGACAGGACTCGTCGGGAACTGACTAGTTGGTATTATGCCTATCGTCAGTTATCAGTTCCCAGGTGACATGAGTACAGCTTAATCCGCTGACTTGACACTGTCACTTCGCCTCGAGTGTGTTCCCACTGCACTTTGATTACCACCCTACCACGGCTCAAAGGAGTCGTGCAAACAGGTAGTAGTTGGGTGCAGTCCCGAAGCACTTGGAGGCAGTGACGGTTAGACAAGATTCGTCTCTCCCAGTATTGGGGGTTGACATCGCGCTGTGTCTAGGAGAGCCATTACACGAGTAGTCCCTGCCCAGGGCAAACGAGATATACTGGTAGGCTTCCAGTGTTATCTCAGGGTGTTTTGGGCTTCACTCCGACACGACTTGTACCGCTATTGGGGGACTGACGTTTACCGCCCCCTAGGCCCGCCATGCGATGTATCAGACGAACAGACCGGACTGTACGGAGAATGTCACATTCAGGCTCAGTAGGAGTTCAGATGGGTTTCACCTCGTCAGTCTTCTTGTCGGCATCTACCTGGGGACCGTTACGCACAGCTAGTGCCGCTTGCGGTCTGTGGTTAAACCCACTGCCAGCGTAGTGTCGAGTCTTTAGAGTCCCACACAGAAAGCTATTCGCCTTTAGGCAAAAGAGTAGAGGTCGCATGGTTTTGCGACAGGTCGTATGGTTTTGCGACAGGGTTCGGTCACATCCGTGCACTTGTGCACGTACAGTGTCCGGACAGTTTTACACTAGCGGGCTTTGGTTTAAACCAGATCCTAGTGTACCTTTTGGGATTGGATTTATCCAGTATGCATTCGTGTTCCTCGGAACGCGGATGCGGGTGTGTATGCACAGTTGACGGAGAGACAGAGGCAGAGGATTCTCATTAGGGTTGTTGACCGTTGACAGTTGACTATTGACTTTTTGCTCAACCCTAATGAGAATATGATATGTGATTAACAATTATATTAATTAAGTATTATGGTGACATGGTTGTTGAGGGATTGACTTTGTTGACTTGTTGACTTTTGTTGACTTGTTGACTTTGTTGACCGGTTGACTAGGCTTGACTAGTTGACCATCATGATAACCAGAGCTATCATTTCATGGCAATGACTTTTGCTTGCTTGCTCCTTTGTGCAAAATGAGTGCATGAAATGATATGGCTATGGTTGCTTCAACCATCACATAACACTTGATTGGTATGATGAGTTATGATGGTTATGGATTATGAGAGGATGAAAGACAAAAGAGAGGCTCATTCTTGCTTGACCTTTCTCTCTCTTTATTTTTGAGCTCTCTTGCTCTTGCTCTCACCCTCTTCCTCTTGCTCCCTCTCTTGACTCTATGGTTCACTTGTCTCATGAGTTGAGAACCAAGAACCATAGATAAAATCCCACACAAACTCTTCTCTACTCACTCTAGTTCACAAGGTTTAGCAAACCGAGTGAACTAGTTTCTTCGAAGTTCGAAGAAGGAGCCAAATGTTGAAGCTTTCAGGTGGATCTATCTTCGGCGCAAGGAGCCGACGGGGAGAAGCCGATTCGGACGACCATCGAAGCTTGAAGACGAAGGAGTTCGAGAAAAAGAAAGGTATAACCCCCTAACCGAGTAGTTAGCAACTCGTAGTTAGGTTGTTAGTTAGATGTTTAACAAAGATCCGGGTTATAAGTCCATGTTACCACCTCTAAGAAAATCGTTTTTTATCAAATTCCGCATGCCCGAAAGTACCGGGAGAGGTAGCATGGACTTACAGTGGTATCAGAGCCTAGTTAAACTCTATCTAACATGTTAGCAAAGTAGCTAGAAGATCGATCAAAGAAAAGTCGCAAAACGAACCCAAAACTGTCAAGTTTCTGCCGATTTTTATTCTGTTCAAAAGTTGATAATTTTCATCTCTAAAATCGGCTCAGGCTTTTGTTTGAATAACCACCAAATTTGGTCCCACGAACGATTCAAAGCACCATGGAAACGCGGCGGGAGCACGCTCTCGCCGCGGTTCCGCGGCCGAGTTGACTCGGTCGGGGTCCAAAGTTGGTGCAGTGTATTTCTGGGGTTGTTTTGGGATTTTTGAAATATGTATTTTCATCCCAGATTTTCCAGAACGAAAATTTTATTTTTGGGGTCCTAAAAATCCGTATTTTTGATCGAACTTCTAAAAGACTTTAGCTGACGGGTTTTTCTGTAATGTGATAGTTGTATTGAACGTCTGCTAATCGCTATATGTCAATTAGTGGGGGTTATACAAATCTGTGATCTGTAATGTTGCTGGAATGTGTATATGAATATGTTGGATTGTCGCGGGTGAATAGCCGGGGGTTGTGAGACGAGAGTTTTTCTTTTCTTTCAATTCATGTAAATTTGTAAATTGTTTTAATAATTATTTGTATGGCCGCACAACCGGGTCAGGGTTGTAGCCGTCATTGTATAATTTCTTTTTACTGTTTTTGCTCCTAGGATAGACCCATGGAGGGGGTGCACAAACTACCGGGTATGCCGAAGTGCCGAGTGGCCTACTCACGGAGATAAGGGAGGTTGCTTCGCTTCGGGTACTTGGCGGGTAGTTTGCCGCGCCCGTAGGGGTCTTGGGTGGGGTATTGGTTATTCACCGCGACCGTGTAATCTGCTTTTCGTTACAGGCTCGTACGAATTACAGATTCCTAGTATATCCAATGTATTCATCTGTGATCTGAAATGGCTATCATTGCAATATATCTATATATGATATTATTTAGGCGTTGCTTATGTTTTACAGCCGCGCTAGCCCAGCCCCCGCTCTGTCATTAGTTAAGTAACCTAACGGGTAATGACGGGGCCCAGTGGCGAATGCGAATGGCATAAGCGTACGTCATATTTTGGTTGTTTTCTGCAATGGTAGGATTAAATGATGGGACTCATTAAAAGAACTAATGCAAGAATATCACGCATTAAAAGAACTAATGCAAGATAATAAACCAAGATTAAAGTCGTTGGAACACTTTCGAAAAACCACTCGGTTCTTTTCAAAAACAACTTTTAAATGCGGAGCTTGAGCCACTCCTTTTAAAAGCTATCTCGTTCCATCGACTATATCAAGTTCACTACGTTCACGGTTTTGCCAAAACCATCCGTAGCCTTCCATCATTTCAATTAAATATTCGGTAGTATTCAAGCTATGTATTTTGACCTCACGCCAAGGCATAGTGATTGGTAGCTGCCGGATATTTATCTGTTGCATAGATAGAATGCGTTGGTTTGAGACAGTCGTACTGCCATTTTGGCCTACGTCAAGGGTATGTACGGGTGGGTTCAAATTAACCTGGATAATGATGGGATGAACTTGACATATGACTTATGACATTTTGACCTCACGCCAAGGTCATAAGAGCATGGGGCAAAAATCCACATCGGGAGTTTCATAAGTACTGAAACTTGCTAGCATTGCATACCATTTAGAGTGTGATGATTCTGGTAGGATTCCTTCAGTTTCGTCATGCGATGATATTTGGATCCCGATCCTACTGTGAGTATATGCTACTCCTCGGGAAATTTCTCACTAAACGATTATGCTATAAACCTAGTAGGTGCCTAGAAAGGTGTTAGCGGGGCTACGCCCCCAGGGAAAAGAGGTTCTTGAATTAAGGAACTTCGCGAAAGCGTGGGAAAACCTCCCTCGAAGTACCGACACTGGCCTGGCTGAACGGTTAAGCAAGTATTGTGCGGTGGGATTGATCCCGACTAAATCTTCCTTTATGGTTTGAGGAGGGATTCGAGACACAGTGGGAGCCATCCTGTTTAGACAAACTAAAAACCACTCTAAACTTGCAAGAGCATCATGCTGTGTGTTTCTTCTTCTCTCTCCTAATTGCAGCGACCAATCGACATGACTGGACTTAAGTTACTTCTAGATAAAAACATACTGACAGGGCCAAACTACAAAGATTGGCTCAGGAATGTCAAAATGGCAATCACTTACGACAAGCTGGGGTATCTTCTTACCACCAAAGCTCCCCCTGTCCCTGGTCCCACTTCTAGCGTCGCGGATAAGGAAATCCGTAAGACTTGGGAGATTGATAGCTCGAAGGCTAAATGCCTCGTGCTTGCCTCTATGGACAATGAACATCAGAGGAGGCACGAGAATATGGACCTGAAATCCATATTTCTTCATACAAAAGAACTGTATGGAGAGCAGTCTCGTATCGCAAGATACGAAGCGTCGAAAAAGTTATTTTCGGCAAGGATGGCCGTCGAATCGTCAGTAGCAGAGCACGTGCTTAAGATGATCGGCTACATTGAGGAGCTCGCGGACCTAGGAACCACATTGGAGAGTGAGTTCTATACGGACTTAATTCTCCAGTCCCTTCCTTCCACTTACGCCCAGTTTATTCTGAACTTCAACTTGCAAGAAAAAGAAGTTGAACTTTCAGAGCTCCTCAACATGCTGAGGAGCGCAGAGGGCACCCTACAGAAAGGTAGGGAAACATCCACTTTGTTTGCAGGAGGATCATCTTCTTCTAAGTCCAAGGCGAAAGCCAAGGGAAAGAAGAAGAAAGCCCCCGCCAAACCAAGGGGCGGGCTTTTGCTTTTCCCTTCGTATCCACTTTACTAAGGGAAAGCGAGGAAGCTTGTGGATAAGGAAGAATGCTTCTATTGTCATAAGAAAGGTCACTGGAAGAATGATTGCAGGGCTTGGAAAGCCAGAACACAGGAATTGAAGCAGGTTGCAGCTTCAGCTTCAGGTGTGTATGTTATTAAAAATTGTCTTTCAATAAACTCTACTTCCTGGGTATTGAATACCGGATCAGGATCTCATATCTGTAATTCTTTGCAGGCGTTGAGAAACCGTAGGGTTTTGAAGGCAGGTGACATGACCCTCAGAGTTGTGAACGGAGATAGCATGGATGCTAAAGCCGTGGGGGACTATCACCTGGGAATGTCAGATGGACATGTTTTGGTTTTGCGTAATTGCTTTTTTGTACCCAATGCAACTTGTAATATCATTTCTGTATCTTTAGTTTCTAAAGAAGGTTATGAATTTGCGTTTGTAAGCAATGTTGTAAACATTCACCTTAATCAAGTACTGATTGGGTCAGGTACATTGAGTAATGGTATATACGTATTAAACCAACCACAGATTTTCAATGACCAGAATACACACAAAAGAAAGTCTCCGGAAATAAATCAGACTTTCTTATGGCATTGTAGACTGGGTCACATCAATGAGAGAAGGTTGACTAAGTTACATACAGAAGGATATTTGAATCCGTTCGAATATCAATCGTATGCCACTTGTCAATCCTGTCTCAAAGGAAAGATGACAAAGACTCCGTTTACTGGACACGGAGTAAGAGCGAGCGAGCTCTTGGGACTCTACACAGCGACGTGTGCGGTCCAATGTCTACACATGCGCGAAGCGGTTATTCTTACTTCATTACTTTTACGGATGACTTCTCAAGGTACGGTCATGTCTTCTTAATGAAACATAAGTCCGAAGCCTTTGGAAAATTCCAGGAATATAAGAATGAAGTAGAAAAACAAACCGGCAAAAGTATTAAGATTCTAAGATTGGATCGAGGTGGAGAATACTTATGTGCCGAGTTCCTGGACTATTTAAAAGAGAATAGAATTCTCTCTTAGCTTACTCCTCCATACACTCCGCAACATAACGGTGTATCGGAGAGACGGAACCGCACTCTATTGGATATGGTGCGGTCCATGATGAGTAACGCTGAGTTACCGCGATCATTCTGGGGATATGCGCTAGAATCAGCCGCATACCTTTTGAACCGAGTTCCTTCTAAGACTGTGCCTACCACACCATATGAGTTATGGAGTGGGAAGAAACCCTATCTTCAATATCTGAAGATCTGGGGATGTCCAGCTTTTGTCAAAAAGCAGCATGCGGACAAACTCGAGGCACGCTCAGTACTGTGCAAGTTTGTGGGATACCCAAAGAACACCAAGGGGTATCTTATCTACTACGCAGAGGAACAAAAAGTCCTTGTTTCTCGTAATGCCCACTTTCTAGAACACCAGTTCTTGGAAAAGGAAATAAGTGGGAGCGCAGTAGAACTGGAAGAAATTCCAGAACCACGGACTATTACTGAAAGTTTAGTGGAACCAAAGAGTTTGGAAGAACAGAACATTCCTACGCCGCTCCGCAGGAGTAGTAGGCAGACTCATCCACCCGAGAGATACTACGGTTTTCTCATAGACGGGGATAGAGAGGATTGCATCATAAATTATGATGAACCTACTAGCTTCCAGCAGGCCGTTCAGAGCGTTGACTCGGTAAAATGGCTGGATGCAATGCGGACCGAAATGGAGTCCATGTACACCAACAAAGTATGGACGTTGGACATTGCTCCAGACGGGGTAAAACCCATAGGATGCAAGTGGATCTTCAAAAGGAAGATTGGTGTAGATGGACAGGTTGAGACCTATAAAGCTAGGCTGGTAGCAAAGGGTTTTCGTCAAAGACTTGGCTTGGACTATGAAGAAACCTTTTCTCCAGTGGCTATGCTGAAATCCATTCGGATCCTTCTTGCCATTGCTGCCTTCCACGATTATGAGATTTGGCAGATGGACGTAAAGATAGATTTTCTAAATGGAAATTTAGAGGAGTGTGTCTATATGGACCAGCCAGAGGGTTTCATTCAGAGTGGGAGCAGCGGAAAGGTGTGCAAGTTGCTTAAGTCCATCTATGGACTAAAGCAGGCATCGCGGAGTTGGAACATCTGTTTTGATGAGACGGTCAAGGAATTTGGCTTCATCAAAAATCCAGATGAACCATGCATCTATAGTAGATTTGTAGCGAGAACTGTAGTATTCCTCGTTTTATACGTGGATGACATTCTCTTAATAGGAAATGACATTCCTATGCTACAATCTGTCAAGGGGTTCTTGTCGCACAGGTTCTCCATAAAAGACCTGGGTGATGCCTCATACATCCTGGGGATCCGGATCCATCGTGATAGATCCAAGAGGATATTAGGACTTTCACAGTCTAGGTACATCGACACCATACTGAAAAGATTCAGTATGGAAGATTCCAAGCGCGGTAACCTACCGGCTTGTCACGGGATCACCCTCTCTAGAGAGATGTCTCCCAAGACTGATTTGGAGAGGGATCGCATGTCTGTTATACCCTACGCTTCTGCGGTAGGCTCTATAATGTATGCGATGTTGTGTACCAGACCGGATGTAGCTTATGCACTGAGTGTGGTAAGCTGGTATTAGTCAAACCCTGGGGAGAAACACTGGATAGCAGTAAAGAACATTCTCAAGTACCTGAGAAGGACTAAGGAGATGTTCTTGGTGTATGGCGGAAAAGACCTCCAGATCGAGGCCTTTGCTGACTCCAGCTTCCAGAGTGACAAGGATGATTCCAAGTCCATGTCGGGTTTTGTCTTTACCCTCAATGGAGGGGCGGTGTGTTGGAAGAGTTCCAAACAGGAAACCGTTGCAGACTCGACGATGGAAGCGGAATACATCGCTGCATCTGATGCCGCAAAAAAAGCTGTCTGGATAAGGAAGTTCTTGAAAGAACTTCAGGTGGTTCCGTCCATTGTTGATCCAATACCTCTGTATTGCGACAACAACGGGGCTATAGCTTTAGCGAAGGAACCCAGGTCCCATCAGAGATCCGGACACATCTTGAGGCGGTATCACCTGATCAGGGAGATCGTAGATCGCCAGGAGATCGAGGTTCGGAGAGTCGCTTCAGAAGATAACACTGCAGATCCATTCACCAAGGCCCTGCCCCAGACTCAGTTTGAGCGGCTGATCGAGATGATAGGTCTTCGATACTCCAGTACATGGCCTTAGTGCAAGTAGGAGATTGTTAGTGTATATGCCCTAGAGGCCATTACTGTATCATACTAGTTTTTATATTACTTAATGGAAGCTTGGGATATTCACCTTGTATATACAATCTTGCTCAAAATAGTAGTATGCTACTTGGTTTGTTTCTACTTCAATGTGTACATGTGTTTATTTATTATATCGCCTATACACATTAGTGGAGCCCTTAGGATCTTTGCTTGATTACCAGCGATGTGATGGCAGTCACACTAGTGGGGCTGGGTAATCTATAAGCACATCCTTATGCAGGTCCCTGGTCGCAGGACTATCGAGACAGGGCATCGATACTCCTGAGTAGACTGGCGCATGAGCTTCTCATCCCAGTGTGGGAGACAGTCTATCCCACAGCCGTCAGTACGTCGTACTTAAGATAGTATGCGGGTGCTCGTTAGGTTACGGGTACACTGGACAGGACTCGTCGGGAACTGACTAGTTGGTATTATGCCTATCGTCAGTTATCAGTTCCCAGGTGACATGAGTACAGCTTAATCCGCTGACTTGACACTGTCACTTCGCCTTGAGTGTGTTCCCACTGCACTTTGATTACCACCCTACCACGGTTCAAAGGAGTCGTGCAAACAGGTAATAGTTGGGTGCAGTCCCGAAGCACTTGGAGGCAGTGACGGTTAGACAGGATTTGCCTCTCCCGGTATTGGGGGTTGACATCGCGCTGTGTCTAGGAGAGCCATTACACGAGTAGTCCCTGGCCAGGGCAAACGAGATATACTGGTAGGCTTCCAGTGTTATCTCAGGGTGTTTTGGGCTTCACTCCGACACGACTTGTACCGCTATTGGGGGACTGACGTTTACCGCCCCCTAGGCCCGCCATGCGATGTATCAGACGAACAGACCGGACTGTACGGAGAATGTCACATTCAGGCTCAGTAGGAGTTCAGATGGGTTTCACCTCGTCAGTCTTCTTGTCGGCATCTACCTGGGGACCGTTACGCACAGCTAGTGCCGCTTGCGGTCTGTGGTTAAACCCACTGCCAGCGTAGTGTCAAGTCTTTAGAGTCCCACACAGAAAGCTATTCGCCTTTAGGCAAAAGAGTAGAGGTCGCATGGTTTTACGACAGGTCGCATGGTTTTGCGACAGGGTTCGGTCACATCCGTGCACTTGTGCACGTACAGTGTCCGGACAGTTTTACACTAGCGGGCTTTGGTTTAAGCCAGATCCTAGTGTACCTTTTGGGATTGGATTTATCCAGTATGCATTCGTGTTCCTCGGAACGCGGATGCGGGTGTGTATGCACAGTTGACGGAGAGACAGAGGCAGAGGATTCTCATTAGGGTTGTTGACCGTTGACAGTTGACTATTGACTTTTTGCTCAACCCTAATGAGAATATGATATGTGATTAACAATTATATTAATTAAGTATTATGGTGACATGGTTGTTGAGGGATTGACTTTGTTGACTTGTTGACTTGTTGACTTTGTTGACCGGTTGACTAGGCTTGACTAGTTGACCATCATGATAACCAGAGCTATCATTTCATGGCAAAGACTTTTGCTTGCTTGCTCCTTTGTGCAAAATGAGTGCATGAAATGATATGGCTATGGTTGCTTCAACCATCACATAACACTTGATTGGTATGATGAGTTATGATGGTTATGGATTATGAGAGGATGAAAGACAAAAGAGAGGCTCATTCTTGCTTGACCTTTCTCTCTCTTTGTTTTTGAGCTCTCTTGCTCTTGCTCTCACCCTCTTCCTCTTGCTCCCTCTCTTGACTCTATGGTTCACTTGTCTCATGAGTTGAGAACCAAGAACCATAGATAAAATCCCACTTAAACTCTTCTCTACTCACTCTAGTTCACAAGGTTTAGCAAACCGAGTGAACTAGTTTCTTCAAAGTTCGAAGAAGGAGCCAAAGGTTGAAGCTTTCAGGTGGATCTATCTTCGGCGCAAGGAGACGACGATGAGAAGCCGATTCGGACGACCATCGAAGCTTGAAGACGAAGGAGTTCGAGAAAAAGTAAGGTATAACCCCCTAACCGAGTAGTTAGCAACTCGTAGTTAGGTTGTTAGTTAGATGTTTAACAAAGATCCGGGTTATAAGTCCATGTTACCACCTCTAAGAAAATTGTTTTTTATCAAATTCCGCATGCCCGAAAGTACCGGGAGAGGTAGCATGGACTTACAGTGGTATCAGAGCCTAGTTAAACTCTATCTAACATGTTAGCAAAGTAGCTAGAAGATCGATCAAAGAAAAGTCGCAAAACGAACCCAAAACTGTCAAGTTTCTGCCGATTTTTATTCTGTTCAAAAGTTGATAATTTTCATCTCTAAAATCGGCTCAGGCTTTTGTTTGAATAACCACCAAATTTGGTCCCACGAACGATTCAAAGCGCCATGGAAACGCGACGGGAGCACGCTCCCGCCGCGGTTCCGCGGCCGAGTTGACTCGGTCGGGGTCCAAAGTTGGTGCAGTGTATTTCTGGGGTTGTTTTGGGATTTTTGAAATATGTATTTTCATCCCAGATTTTCTAGAACGAAAATTTTATTTTTGGGGTCCTAAAAATCCGTATTTTTGATCGAACTTCTAAAAGACTTTAGCTGACGGGTTTTTTTGTAATGTGATATTTGTATTGAACGTCTGCTAATCGCTATATGTCGATTAGTGGGGGTTATACAAATCTGTGATCTGTAATGTTGCTGGAATGTGTATATGAATATGTTGGATTGTCGCGGGTGAATAGCCGGGGTTTGTGAGACGAGAGTTTTTCTTTTCTTTCAATTCATGTAAATTTGTAAATTGTTGTAATAATTATTTGTATGGCCGCACAACCGGGTCGGGGTTGTAGCCGTCATTGTATAATTTCTTTTTACTGTTTTTGCTCCTAGGATAGACCCATGGAGGGGGTGCACAAACTACCGGGTATGCCGAAGTGCCGAGTGGCCTACTCACGGAGATAAGGGAGGTTGCTTCGCTTCGGGTACTTGGCGGGTAGTTTGCCGCGCCCGTAGGGGTCTTGGGTGGGGTATTGGCTATTCACCGCGACCGTGTAATCTGCTTTTCGTTACAGGCTCGTACGAATTACAGATTTCTAGTATATCTAATGTATTCATCTGTGATCTGAAATGGCTATCATTGCAATATATCTATATATGATATTATTTAGACGTTGCTAATGTTTTACAGCCGCGCTAGCCCAGCCCCCGCTCTGTCATTAGTTAAGTAACCTAACGGGTAATGACGGGGCCCAGTGGCGAATGCGAATGGCATAAGCGTACGTCATATTTTGGTTGTTTTCTGCAATGGTAGGATTAAATGATGGGACGCATTAAAATAACTAATGCAAGAATATCACGCATTAAAAGAACTAATGCAAGATAATAAACCAAGATTAAAGTCGTTGGAACACTTTCGAAAAACCACTCGGTTCTTTTCAAAAACAACTTTTAAATGCGGAGCTTGAGCCACTCCTTTTAAAAGCTATCTCGTTCCATCGACTATATCAAGTTCACTACGTTCACGGTTTTGCCAAAACCATCCGTAGCCTTCCATCATTTCAGTTAAATATTCGGTAGTATTCAAGCTATGTATTTTGACCTCACGCCAAGGCATAGTGATTGGTAGCTGCCGGATATTTATCTGTTGCATAGATAGAATGCGTTGGTTTGAGACAGTCGTACTGCCATTTTGGCCTACGTCAAGGGTATGTACGGGTGGGTTCAAATTAACCTGGATAATGATGGGATGAACTTGAAATATGACTTATGACATTTTGACCTCACGCCAAGGTCATAAGAGCATGGGGCAAAAATCCACATCGGGAGTTTCATAAGTACTGAAACTTGCTAGCATTGCATACCGTTTAGAGTGTGATGATTCTGGTAGGATTCCTTCAGTTTCGTCATGCGATGATATTTGGATCCCGATCCTACTGTGAATATATGCTACTCCTCGGGAAATTTCTCACTAAACGATCAATGCTATAAACCTAGTAGGTGCCTAGAAAGGTGTTAGCGGGGCTACGCCCCCAGGGAAAAGAGGTTCTTGAATTAAGGAACTTCGCAAAAGCGTTGGAAAACCTCCCTCGAAGTACCGACACTGGCCTGGCTGAACGGTTAAGCAAGTATTGTGCGATGGGATTGATCCCGACTAAATCTTCCTTTATGGTTTGAGGAGGGATTCGAGAAACAGTGGGAGCCATCCTGTTTAGACAAACTAAAAACCACTCTAAACTTGCAAGAGCATCATGCTGTGTGTTTCTTCTTCTCTCTCCTAATTGCAGCGACCAATCGACATGACTGGACTTAAGTTACTTCTAGATAAAAACATACTGACAGGGCCAAACTACAAAGATTGGCTCAGGAATGTCAAAATGGCAATCACTTACGACAAGCTGGGGTATCTTCTTACCACCAAAGCTCCCCCTGTCCTTGGTCCCACTTCCAGCGTCGCGGATAAGGAAATCCGTAAGACTTGGGAGATTGATAGCGCGAAGGCCAAATGCCTCGTGCTTGCCTCTATGGACAATGAACATCAGAGGAGGCACGAGAATATGGACCTGGAATCCATATTTCTTCATACAAAAGAACTGTATGGAGAGCAGTCTCGTATCGCAAGATACGAAGCGTCGAAAAAGTTATTTTCGGCAAGGATGGCCGTCGGATCGTCAGTAGCAGAGCACGTGCTTAAGATGATCGGCTACATTGAGGAGCTCGCGGACCTAGGAACCACATTGGAGAGTGAGTTCTATACGGACTTAGTTCTCCAGTCCCTTCCTTCCACTTACGCCCAGTTTATACTGAACTTCAACTTGCAAGAAAAAGAAGTTGAACTTTCAGAGTTCCTCAACATGCTGAGGAGCGCAGAGGGCACCCTACAGAAAGGTAGGGAAACATCCACTTTGTTTGCAGGAGGATCATCTTCTTCTAAGTCCAAGGCGAAAGCCAAGGGAAAGAAGAAGAAAGCCCCCGCCAAACCAAGGGGCGGGCTTTTGCTTTTCCCTTCGTATCCACTTTACTAAGGGAAAGCGAGGAAGCTTGTGGATAAGGAATAATGCTTCTATTGTCATAAGAAAGGTCACTGGAAGAATGATTGCAGGGCTTGGAAAGCCAGAACACAGGAATTGAAGCAGGTTGCAGCTTCAGCTTCAGGTGTGTATGTTATTAAAAACTGTCTTTCAATAAACTCTACTTCCTGGGTATTGAATACCGGATCAGGATCTCATATCTGTAATTCTTTGCAGGCGTTGAGAAACCGTAGGGTTTTGAAGGCAGGTGACATGACCCTCAGAGTTGCGAACGGAGATAGCATGGATGCTAAAGCCGTGGGGGACTATCACCTGGGAATGTCAGATGGACATGTTTTGGTTTTGCGTAATTGCTTTTTTGTACCCAACGCAACTTGTAATATCATTTCTGTATCTTTAGTTTCTAAAGAAGGTTATGAATTTGCGTTTGTAAGCAATGTTGTAAACATTCACCTTAATCAAGTACTGATTGGGTCAGGTACATTGAGTAATGGTATATACGTATTAAACCAACCACAGATTTTCAATGACCAGAATACACACAAAAGAAAGTCTCCGGAAATAAATCAGACTTTCTTATGGCATTGTAGACTGGGTCACATCAATGAGAGAAGGTTGACTAAGTTACATACAGAAGGATATTTGAATCCGTTCGAATATCAATCGTATACCACTTGTCAATCCTGTCTCAAAGGAAAGATGACAAAGACTCCGTTTACTGGACACGGAGTAAGAGCGAGCGAGCTCTTGGGACTCTACACAGCGACGTGTGCGGTCCAATGTCTACACATGCGCGAAGTGGTTATTCTTACTTCATTACTTTTACGGATGACTTCTCAAGGTACGGTCATGTCTTCTTAATGAAACATAAGTCCGAAGCCTTTGGAAAATTCCAGGAATATAAGAATGAAATAGAAAAACAAACCGGCAAAAGTATTAAGATTCTAAGATTGGATCGAGGTGGAGAATACTTAAGTGCCGAGTTCCTGGACTATTTAAAAGAGAATGGAATTCTCTCTCAGCTTACTCCTCCATACACTCCGCAACATAACGGTGTATCGGAGAGGCGGAACCGCACCCTATTGGATATGGTGCGGTCCATGATGAGTAACGCTGAGTTACCGCGATCATTCTGGGGATATGCACTAGAATCAGCCGCATACCTTTTGAACCGAGTTCCTACTAAGACTGTGCCTACCACACCATATGAGTTATGGAGTGGGAAGAAACCCTATCTTCAATATCTGAAGATCTAGGGATGTCCAGCTTTTTGCTCAACCCTAATGAGAATATGATATGTGATTAACAATTATATTAATTAAGTATTATGGTGACATGGTTGTTGAGGGATTGACTTTGTTGACTTGTTGACTTTTATTGACTTGTTGACTTTGTTGACCGGTTGACTAGGCTTGACTAGTTGACCATCATGATAACCATAGCTATCATTTCATGGCAAAGACTTTTGCTTGCTTGCTCCTTTGTGCAAAATGAGTGCATGAAATGATATGGCTATGGTTGCTTCAACCATCACATAACACTTGATTGGTATGATGAGTTATGATGGTTATGGATTATGAGAGGATGAAAGACAAAAGAGAGGCTCATTCTTGCTTGACCTTTCTCTCTCTTTGTTTTTGAGCTCTCTTGCTCTTGCTCTCACCCTCTTCCTCTTGCTCTCTCTCTTGACTCTATGGTTCACTTGTCTTATGAGTTGAGAACCAAGAACCATAGATAAAATCCCACACAAACTCTTCTCTACTCACTCTAGTTCATACGGTTTAGCAAACCGAGTGAACTAGTTTCTTCAAAGTTCGAAGAAGGAGCCAAAGGTTGAAGCTTTCAGGTGGATCTATCTTCGGCACAAGGAGACGACGGGGAGAAGCCGATTCAGACGACCATCGAAGCTTGAAGATGAAGGAGTTCGAGAAAAAGAAAGGTATAACCCCCTAACCGAGTAGTTAGCAACTCGTAGTTAGGTTGTTAGTTAGATGTTTAACAAAGATCCGGGTTATAAGTCCATATTACCACCTCTAAGAAAATCGTTTTTTATCAAATTCCGCATGCCCGAAAGTACCGGGAGAGGTAGCATGGACTTACACTTAGGGGGAGACCTAGGCAGAGACTAGATACTGCGGTATCAAACATCGTTATTAATCGCTAGTGTCCTACTGAGTTTGCACTTTCTATCTCATTTTATATCCACTGTTTACGTAATTTATTATTTATATTATTTTTCCGCAACATTTTTTGTATTGAGCAATGAAGTTTTAATTGATATTCATTTGTCCTATTCAACCCCCCTCTAGAACACTTTTGAATTGGTATCAGAGCGTTTAGATTTCTTTTTGGCGTAAAACCCTAATGCTTAGATCCTATTGCTAGCAATAATAACATTACTGAAAACCATAGATTAGTAGAAAATCAAGACACAAATTGACCACCACTCTTTAATGGCATGAACTACAACTTCTGGAAGATCAAGATATGAATTTTTCTCCAATGCATTGATCTTGATATTATAAATGTTGTAGAGGATAAATTCGTTTCACCGGCTAAACCTTATAGTGAAAATGATCCAAAAAATATGACTATGAATGTTAAAGCGATGAATGCATTACATTACTCTCTTTCACCTGACGAGTTCATCCGAATCTCCATGTGTACTACATTAATACATATGGCTATGAATATTAAAGCGGTGAATGCATTACATTACTCTCTTTCACCTGACGAGTTCAACCGGGTTTCCATGTGTACTACATTACTATATATGACAATGAATATTAAAGCGATGAATGCATTACATTACTCTCTTTCACCTGACGAGTTCAACCGGGTCTCCATGTGTACTACCGTACATGAGATTTGGAAGACTCTAGAAATTTCTCACGAAAGGACGAGTCAAGTGAAAGAAAGTAAAATCAACTGACTCATGAGTGGATATGAACAGTTTAGAATGAGCGTCGATGAATAGATTGATGTAATGTATTCAAAGTTTAATAAGATCATTACTAAAATTTTCAACTATGGTAAAATTTTTACAAAAAAGAAGAAGCACTTGAAGATCTTAAGGATTCTCACGGAAGAATGGCAACCCAAAGTTACGACTATTGAAGAAGAAAGTAATTTAGATGAACTAACTTTGGAGATCTTTATTGGGAAGCTCAAGATGCACGAGATGAAACTCAAAGATATTAGAGCAAGGAAAGAAGAAGAAAAACCTTCAAATAAGAGAAGCCTAGCTTTAAAGGCGAAGAATGTTCCACCAGAAGAATCGGACAATGAATGTGATCAAAGAAAAAATGAAGATGATATGGCCGCACTCGCAAAGCAATTCATAAGATTTATCAAATTCAGAAACTTCAAGAAAAGAGAAACTAATAGAAATTCAAGTTCGTATACTAATCCCACTTATTATGAATGCCACAAAACAGGGGCACATGAAGGACGATTGCCTGACATTGAACAAAGAAAAGAACAAGTATAAGGATAGTAAAGACAAACATGGAAAGAAAAGAGTGCTCCAAACAAAATGGGATGAATCTGATTCTGAAACTTCGGATAATGAAGAAAAGGTTATTGCAAACATGTGTTTCATAGCATATGCAGACAATGACGAGGTATGCGATGATGATCTTGATAGTTTAGAAAGAGATGAATTGATTGATTTATATATTGAATCGCAAGAGAACTTTCAAAAATTATTTTCTAAATATAAGAGTTTGAAAAAGAAATCTGCTTCTATCTTTTACAACTCCTGTATTATTCTTTAGAAGGAAAATGATGTTTTGAAAGATGATATCATTGATTTAAGGTTTAAAATTGAAACTTTAACTATCGAGCGTGACAATTTAGCATCATCCCTTAAAAACTTTCAAAACTCAAATGCTAAATTGGAACACGAGCTTGTTAGTACCAAATCGAAGACTACAAAGCTTGAAGAAACTCTTGTTAAAGTCACCCAAGGCAAGAATAAGTTAGATATCGTACTTGTGAATTTAGCAGGAATCAGCAATCTTATGGTCTTGGTTTTGATCCTAACACTTCGGCAAGTATTTCAACCAATAGATTTCTTAGAGGCACTACTTATCGATATGGCCATAGACACACTTTGAAAACTTGCCATTATTATATTACTCTTAGCCATACCGTTAGATATTTTCCTATCAAAAATAAATATAAATATCATTTTGTGCTTAGATGTGGTGTACTTAACTATAACACTAGATCATCTACTTATAGATCACAGTTTTATGCTACTAACCCCCGTGGAGCTATGATGATTTGGGTACCAAAGGTCAAAGATAAATATCGTATTTTAGGTACCACAACCGCATCAACGTAGAACCATATTGTACCTTGACAGTGGGTGTTCGAAGCACATGACCGGTGATATATCTAGCTTCGATTCACTATCAAGAGAGAAGAAGGCGGTAGCATCACCTTCGGGGATAATAATAAAGGTTACATAAATGGTAAGGGTAAAATCGTGGTAAGAGATTCTACCAATATTGATGATGTTTTATTAGTTGACAATTTGAAACGACAACTTGCTTAGCATTAGTCAAGTTTGCGATAAATGATACACCGCTGTTTTTGATAAAACCTGTTACAAAATTTTTAAAGATGACAAGTCTATTTTTTTTTGGAAAAAGGCAATATAATACTTATATTGTTGATCCTAATGATTTCTCCAATGTTAAGGTTAAGTGTTTAGTTGCAGACGATGCAGCTACATGACTTTGGCATCGTAGGCTTGGTCACACATCAATAGACTTGGTAAGCAAAATTGCTAATGGTGACCATGTAAGAAGAATTCCAAAACTTAAGTACGAAAATGATAAATTGTGCGATACTTGTCAATTGGGTAAACAGATAAAATCTTCATTTAAGTTGAAGACCGAGGTAATACCGTCTAAACCTCTTCAACTATTACATATGGATCTATTTGGAAAATCATATGTGTATGTAATAGTTGATGACTATTCTTATTTTTATTGGGTATTCTTCCTTGTTAGTAAGAATGATATGTTTAATACTTTTAAAATATTTTCAAAACGCATCCAAAACGAAATGGATTTGAAAATGCCCAAGATCCGTAGTGATCATGGGGGAGAATTTGAAAATGCCTTACTTAAAAAAATTTGTGAAGATATTGGTTTTAAATATGAGTTCTCTTATCCAAAGACGCCACAACAAAATGGTCTTGTGGAGAGAAACAATCGTTCTTTACAAGAAATGGCGATAACCATATTAAAAGAAAATTCTTTACCAAAATATTTTTGGACTGAAGTAGTCAATTCTTCTTGTTACATTTTTAATCGAATTTCGTTACGAATTTTTTTGAAGAAACTCCTTATGAGTTATTTTATGGAAATAATCCATCCATAAAATATTTTAAAGTATTTGGCTGTAAATGTTTTGTTTTAAATACTTTGGATAATTTGGGTAAATTTGATTCTAAAAATGATGAAGGCATCTTTCTTTGTTGTTTCCTAACTAGCAAACCATATAGAATATTTAACAAATGGACTCATAATATGTTGAAAGTATATATGTAAATTTTGACGAGTCTAATATTCCTATCAAGGAAAGTGCTAGTTATGATGATGCAGATATAAATGATAGATTGCAAGAGATGAGCAAAAAGGATTATGCGACGGAAGATCCAAAGGAAGACGAACAAATTGTTGTTGTACATCAAGAGCTTCCTAAGGATTGACGCTTCAAGAAAGATCATCTAAAAGAGCAAATTATTGACAATGTGGAACATGGAGTTATTATTCGTTCTAATTTTCTTAGCTGTCTAAACTTGGCATTTATTTCCAAAATCGAGCCTAAATCTTTTAAAGAAGCTAAGTTAGACAGTGATTGGATTCTTCCTATGCAAGAAGAGTTGGTACAATTCGAATGGAAAAAAGTTTGGAAACTTGTGTATAGACCCGACGATAGACCAGTTGTTGGTACGAAGTGGGTGTTTAAGAACAAGTTTGACGATTCCGGCAACGTGGTTCGAAACAAAGCACGGTTGGCTGTGCAATTATAGCCAATTTGAAGGAATTGATTATGATAAGACTTACGCTCCGGTAACCCGACTTGAAGCCATTCGTATTTTATTGGCTTATAGTTGTTGTAAGAATTTCAGTCTTTTTCAAATGTAAAGAGTGTGTTTTTAAATGGTAAAGTAGAGGAGGAAGCGTATGTGGAACAACCTCCTGATTTTGAAGATCATCAATTCCTAAATCTTGTTTTTAAACTCCACAAGGTCTTATATGGTCTCAAACAAGCTCATAGAGCTTGGTATGTGCGTCTAAGTGCATTTTTGATAAATATCGGTTTTTTCAAAAGGAATTGTTGATAAAATACTCTTTATAAAACATTTTGATAAAGATATCTTGTTAGTGCAAATTTATGTAGATGATATTATTTTTGGATCCACTAACGAAGATCTTTGTCAAGAGTTTGCCAAGTTAATACAGGATGAGTTTGAGATGAGCATGATGGGCGAACTAAGTTTTTTTCTCGGACTACAAATACAGCAAACTAAAGACGAAGTGTTCATAAAGTAAGAAAAGTACACAAAAGAGTTAATCAAGAAGTTTGGGTTAGAAAGCTCGCACACGTAAGACACGCCTATGCCTGTAACGGTTAAGCTATTAAAAGATGAAAATGGTAAGAGTATAGATAGGACTCTATACCGTGGTATGATTGTTAGCTTGCTTTATTTAATGGCTAGTCGTCCGTATATTATGTTTAGTGTTTTTCTGTGCGCGCATTTTCAGTTTGATCCTAAAGAATTGCACCTTTCGGCTGTTAAACGTATTTTTAAATACTTGAAAAGTACGATTAATTTAGGATTTTGGTATCCGAAGAACAATAATTTTTCTTGACTTGTTATTCCGATGCTGACTATTGGGTAGTCAAGTAGATCGCAAGAGCATGAGTGGTACATGTCATCTACTTGGAAACTGTATTGTCTCGTGGGCTTCAAAGAAACAAAATTCAGTTGCGTTGTCCATGACTGAGACAGAATACATCGCTTCCGGTGCTTGTTGCGCACAAACTCTTTGAATGAAATATACTTTAAATAATTACGATGAACGTTTTTCAAAAATTCCAATTTTGTGCGACAACACTAGTACCGTGCATATGACGCAGATCTACACTCATAAACTAAGAATATAGATTTTCACTATCAATTTTTTCACGATCATTATCAAAAGGGTGATATTTTTCTTGAGTATGCGCCGACAGAAGATTAATTAGCAGATATTTTCACGAAACCTTTGGATAAGGCTCGCTTTGCTATTATTCGAGGATCCCTGAATTTAATAGACATAGATGCATGATTTAATGACGTTTTTTGTGAAATTTGAATATTAGTTTATCTGGCTTGGAAAAAGAGTTTTTGGATATTGGAAACAATTTGATATTTTATTGGATTTCGATGCATTTTGATATTATCTGTAGTAATTTCTAAGTTCACTTTGCCAAACGACATCTGCAACCCTTTTAGTGAAACTCAGTTGTTGATTTTGTTATTTACAATAAATCCTATTCACGTGTCTAGCAAAGATATTTAGAGAACCCTTCACGGGGTATTCGATTCATCAAGTGAGAAATGAAGTTAAAAGATCAATATCATGTTTTCAATGAGATTTGATAGTAAAATAATTTTCAGAACTTAATATAATGTTTTTATTAAGTCTCTAATGCTGAAAAGTCGATACACGAGCGAGAGTACACTTAATTTCTTTGATTCTTCATGTTTCAGATTTTGAGCCGTCTCACAGTTCTTTGAGCCGTCTCAAAAGCACTCTCTTTTGATCAGTTTCTGACATTTTGTGCTTATCTTTTTGTGAGTTGTCTCAAATTTAACACTTTTTCCTATTTGAGACTCTGTTCGTATGAGCCGGCTCAATTATTTTTGAGCCGTCTTAAATGAATTTTTCCAGTTTTTTCAATCCTATTTAAGTCGGTCCCATACCTCCTTCTCTCTCACAAGCCGTCTCTTCCTCTATTAAACCAAAACCCTAACTTCTAAAATTCTTTCCTCCTCGACCAAAATCCCATGATTTTGATCAATTTCTCCCCGGTCGATCATTAATCCCCTCTCAATTCTCTCAATTCCATGACCTCGACCATTTTCATGGCTCCCAAAGCAACATAATCCAAGACGAAGAGAAAATTGATTCAAGACGATTCTGAGTCTGATGATGATGAGATCCCGACAAAGCATACAAGATCCTCTCCCAGTGGCAGTAGAGCAAGAGGAAAGAGAACCATTTCTAGGCCGCAAAGAACTTCTCCTACATCCAATATTCCTAGGTATGGTAATTGACCTTCCTCTTTGTTTATTCCTAGTACTACTGCACCATCGTCGACTGTTCCCATTTCATCTATACCACCTACACCTTCCACCAAGTTTGATTTACATTACCACTTGATAGATCATTTCAAATCTTTTCAGAGGAATCACAAAAGAAACGTTTTGTGTGGCTCGGTGATCGATTTCAAGGATCTCGACGATTGGAATATTAAACCTTTGTTTGAGTATCAAGGCTGGCTTAATTTCTTCACTTGATTGTCCAACACATCCATTTGTTATTCTATGTGTTTTTGCTAATCTCACTAGAGACGTATCTAGACCTAACTTGCTAAAATCCTTTTTCATTCGCAATTTTGGATTCAATCCTGATACTTTGATCAAAATCCTGAATATACCGAATGATGGACTTGACATATATGATTATAATCTCTTCTCGTTTCCAAACTATCCTGAGGGAGAATCCTCTGAATATGCATTTATTTTGCTTCATAACAATGAGTCTTTAGTTCGCTCTGAACATTCTGGTGATTTGAATTCCCGTACTCGTCTTGTTGAGAAACTCCTTGGTTTCCGTATTCTTCCCAAGGCGGCTAATCATATCAAGTATACCGATTGTCATAAGCTCCTTACTTTTTGTATCTTGAAGGATATTCGTGTGAATCTCCCTGTGCTTATCTGCAAACACATGAGGAATCTGATTACTGCTCGAAACACTTTGGCTTATGGGAAAATCATAACTAAACTTCTTGATCAGTTTTAAATTCCCATTAGAACTTTCTCCACTCAACAATCCGACATTCCTTTCTCTATAAAGAACGGTCATCTTATGAAGATCTCTCCCGACGACGAAGTCTCTCCTGATTCTATATCTTTTGAGTCAGAGCATGAGTCGGATCCTTCTTTTACACCTGCTTTTATACTTGTTCGTCGTCAAGAAGCTTCTTTATCTTAGCGTTCAGTTATTCTGACCCATACTTCTAGTCACATTGATGAGGTTGCAAAAGATATTCATGCTAGGTTGTATGCACTCGCGGCTCATATTAAATCTATTTTCATTCATCAAATTGAGTCGGAGAATCATATCATGGCTTATTTTGCATCTATCTCTGGTGTGGTTCTTCTTTCTCCTATTACGATTCCTACTTCGAGTGCACCGTCATCATCTGCCGTTCCTACTCCTCATATTGATCCTATCCCTACTGCATCTACTCCCTCTCATCAGGATCCTTCCACTTCAGCAGTCCCTACTTCTGGCATGGCTCCTTCTATTCTAGCTGATAAGCTTCCTCTGGCTGTCGTCACTACTACCATTTCCACACCTCTTGATTTACCCTCTACATCTGTTGTTCCTTCTACTTCTACAGATCCCGTCGATCACACTCTTGAAACTCCTCTTTCGACATCGACAGATTAGGCAGCTCCCACGCTGTATTACATTCAAGATGGTGACTTATTGGAGCATAGTTATTTTGATTTTTATGTAGGTTGTTTTATTTTGATTGGTTATGAAACAATGGGATGTGATATTTTTGGGTACCATGGACATGATATGGATGTATTAATGGTGATGATATTTTCGTGGTGATGAACTTATGGATATTTTAGTTATGCTATGAATATAAATATTATGGTTTTAGCTTTATTTTTATATAATATGATATAGATATCATATTTGGATGTTTTTTTGTTTGGCTATGACATGGATATGATATTGTGTGCACTGTTTTGATTTTCGCTATGACCTGGATCCTATGCATGTTATTATTGTCGCTATATTTCTACAGGTACCACCTTTTTGATTTTCAACAAAAAAAGAGAAGAAAAATGGTATTTACAGGTACATAATATTTGCGACACATACATATTTGTGACACATACATATTTTATTTGTTTATATGCACATTGTGGCTTTCACAGTATTGAAAGTTTCAAATTGGTATTGGTTTTACAAATTGTCTTTTCTTTTATAAAACTTGAATTCATGCATAGTATTATAGATATTGAATTCAGGGGGAGTTTATCGTAGTTTTATTTATGTCTTACATTTGGTTATGTCTCAATTCCATGTACTGTAAATATATTTTGTCAAATATCAAAAATGGGGAGATTGTTGACCATGTTGGGTAACATTACCTTGGTTTTGATATTGGAAAAAACACTATTTAACTATTTTACAGACTGACGATACTTATGGTTAAATTTTATGTTTTCATTGTGACAGACATAATAGATATTGGAAATTAAAGAAAAGGACAAGTATCAAAAGAGCATGATGATATGAACTTACAGGACGCACAGTTGAGGAAATAAAATAAAACGAGCTTTGCGATATCAAAGGAAGTAAATATACATGGCGAAAAGGATTTTTCAAGACAAGGAGCTAAAGTTATAAAAAAGGACATGATTTGAGAGATGAAGACTCAAGCGACTTATAGAACGTGCTACAAATTAGTAAAACTTATATTTTCTCCAATTATTGAGTCGTAGGTCATCTCATATGAGTTACACATTTTTCAACTTTCAAAATCTCTCAAATACCAGAAATGTCAGGATTTGAGCTGTATCAAATACCCCTGAGCCGTCTCACATTGTCTTTAATCTCTTCCTTTTGTTCTTGATATCTTGAGTCGGCTCATCCTAGTCTTGAGTTGTCTCGTATCCATTCCCTGTAAAATCATTTTTTTTCTATTTCCATGATCCAACTTATCCCTACCTTGAGCCATCTCACATAAACTGTTGCTCCTTAATATTTTTGTCCTGAGCCGGCCCACCATATCTTGAGCCGTCTCATGTTGATTTCCTGCATATTAAATTTTTTCACTATTCGTTTGAGACGACTTATATATTTTTGAGCCGGCTCAACTGTTGCCCGTTTGAAATCCCTAAAATCATTCTTGAGATTTTTCTTTCCAGTTCTGTGGGACTCTTTCTCATTTCTTTAAATATGGTACTGGTTGAATTTATTCAGTAATCAATTTTTGCATTCTCAATTCTTTGTGATCGTCTATTGGTTCTAAAAGTTCATCATCTTCATCAAAGTTTTCGAACCCCCAGTTATCACCAGGTTTGAAATTCTTTTGGGTTTTTTTGAAAGTTTTCAGTTTTTAATTCATCCAAAGGCTTTTATAAACTGGTTTTAAATTCTATTCTTTTGCAAAATCTTGATCTACTTATTTGAAATTCTTTTATAAATCTTTAAGATCAAAAAGAGGGTTCAAACTTGATTTTATCAAATGCCATAATTCTTCGGTTTTAAACTAGTGTTGATTCATATACATGATTAGGAGTTAGTTTGGGTTCTTGTATTTTAATTGAATTGTAAAGGTTTGATCTGGGCATATGTAAATGATTACCCGGTGGAGCTGGTCTATTAGTGTTGAGTTGTAAAGGTTTGATCTGAGCCTGTTGAAAAGATTATCTGGTGGAGATGGTCCGTCAGCTGTAAACCCGGTGGAGGTTGTCCATCATTTGTAAAGGTTTCTTCAGCTTAAAAAGAATTGAATAGTGGATGCTCTTAAAGGGAGACCTAGGCGAAGACAAGATACTGCGGTATTGAACTTTGTTATTAATCGCTGGTATCCTACTAAGTTTGCACTTTCTTTTTCATTTTATATCTATTGTTTGCGTAATTTATTATTTATATTATCTTTCTGCAACGTTTATTGTATTGAGTAATAAAGTTTTAATTGTTATCCATTTGTCTTATTCACCCCCTTCTAGAACACTTTTCAACCCCTACTAGCTAACTTGACTTGAAAACATTTTTTTTAGTTTTTGAATTTTTTCAACTTTTTAGGTTTTTTAATTTTATTTTATGGGGTTTTCTATATATATGCAATACAAGAAAAGAAAACATAATGCTATACGGAATTAAACATGCAAAAGAAAAAGAAAAGAATTGTAAAAGAAAATGCAATGCGGAAATAAACATGCAACCTATCTATATGCAAATGCAACCTATCTATGATACATACCCCCAAACCTATCAAAAGTAGTGTCCCTACTTTTTTCTGCCGAAAACCGGACTGAGACGCGGAGGACGTCTAGCCTGAATTAGGGGGCAGATACCATTTGGACATATTCACCCACCTCTCCGAAGATGCCAAGTTAATTTATGGCACCATATATCAGAGGTTTGGATAAATGCGACCGATGTAGCAGACTTTATCAGATTCGCCTCATTTGTGAGGGGTTTTTGATTGTGGGATGCACTTCCCTGCAAGCGCAAGTCCCTGCAGTTAATTACGTTATCGCGTTGCGATAATTACTTTCTCATGCTCCAGTAGTTCACTTCGTGTCGTGTGTTATTTTGGTTACCCGTAGATTGTATATGGAAACTAATTTATGTCGTTTTCCGTAGGGCACGGATTAGCCCAAATCCGTACATTTTAGATTCGGATTTGAACTTCGTTGTATGTTCCTTTAGTTCAAAGAATATTATATTTTATTTAAGGACCGTTGATCTGGTTTTAAATTAACGTCAACTTAAATATATGAGCATTTTGGCTCAATTTATTTTAACTGAGGATACGTTATTCTTATTTTGAGACTAAGATCAGCTTAGAAATATTTTAAGAATCATTACATTTAGTTAAGATCCAACAACAGAGCATTTGGGCTCAGCTGCAAGAAAAAACTTCATAAAGACTTAGCCAATTTGGGCTCGGTGTTGGGCTTTTTCTTTTTATTTAGAAGTACTAAGCACTTATTTGTTACTTTGGCACTCACGTGGGAAGCACGTGAGGCGCTCAGACATAGGCACTGCCCAATCAGTGCTAAGCACTTAGTCATTTTGATTATATATATATATATATAGTGCCCAGCAGTTTTATATAGCGCTGACGTGTGTTTCACGTGAGGCATTGAATCTTCATTTCTGGGTGCTCAGGTGGGAAGCATATGAGGTGCTGAGTTTATATTTTTTGGGCGCTCACGTGGGACTCACGTGAGACGTTGTGCTCTTTTCTTTGTTAAGCGCTCACGTGGGAAGCACGTGAGGCGCTGAGCATTCTGTTTTGGGCGTGGTAAACACGTGAGACGCTGAATCTTTTGTTTTAAAGATTTTAATCTCTGTTAATGTTTTCTGAAGAAGTTTTAACTTATGTTAATGGAATTTTGACCATTAATGATCACCAAGATCTTTATTTTGATGATCTGGGATCGGTTTTATTGGAGAACTAAATTCTTCTATTCTTTTTGGAAGAAATAAGTTCTTTATATAGGGTTAAACCCTATTTTCATAGAAATTAAATTCTTAGAACATATGTCTTTTCGCTCTGTTCTTTTTATCTAATTATTTTCCCTAGATTTTGAGTTTGAAGAGCAGAATCTCCCCGATAAGAATTAAATTCTTCACTTGTGGGTAGATCGGTCTTACAAATCTCAGATCCAGAGAAATAACTAAGTTCTTTTAATGAAGAGTTAAACCCTTGTTTTTACTTATTCCTGGAAAACGAGATATGTTTTATCTTTGTTTTCTCTTTACCTAGGGTTGGAGAGAACGAGAAGACCTTCTTTGAAAGAGAATTAAATTCTCAGTTTGTAGAAAACTTATGGGGTCGATTCTTATTTTTTTGAGACTTAAAGTCTCGGGTTCTTTATCCGGAGGAGGCAAATTGTTAATTAGTTTAAGAAAATCTCTCATTTGAGAGATAACAATTGATTTAATTAGTCTCAAAAATTATTTGGGGGATTTTATCCATCGATGGATTTTTGATCTAGAGAATTTTTGTTTTACAGAATTTATATTCTTATTTTTAACAAGATTAGGGATATATTTTCCCATAGATAGAATTTAATTCTATCAAACGGTGATTTTTAATCACCATTGGATTTTTAATCCAAGGGTTCAAAATATATCTTTCTCATTTGGAAAGATTAGGAAGATATTTTCCCAAATTTAGAATTAATTCTATTATTGGATTTTTGATCTAACAGATCTTTGTTTGACAGAGAATATCTTTCTTATTTTGAATGATCAGGGAGATATTCTCTTCTAATAGAATTTAATTCTATCATTAGATGATTTTTAATCACCATTGGATTTTTCATCCAACGGTTCTCTGTTTAACAGAGAATGTTTGATCAGGGAGATATTTTTTCCCTAATAGAATTTAATTCTATCATCGAATCTTTGATCCACTGGCTTTGTTTAACAGAGCATATTTTTCTTGTTTAGAAAGAATATTTTTCCATATTAGACTTTAATTCTGTTATTGAATTTTTGATCCAACAGCTCTCTGTTTAACAGAGTATCTTTCGCATTTTAAAAAGATTAGGGGAAGTATTTCTTCCAAAATAGAATTCAATTCTATATAGAATTTAATTCAATTTGAAGACAATGCTAAAAAGGTATGTTCTCATGTGTTTAACATGTGCCCCTAGTGTGGGTTTTAACCTACTTATATTTAGCGCTCATATGCTTTGCATATGAGCGCTCATGTGTTTAACACGTGAGGCTAGTTTGCCCTTTTTATTTACTTATTTTCAGCGCTTATATGCTTTGCATATAAGCGTTCACGTGCATGTGAGGCCAGTTTGGCCTTTAGACATTTTCTAAGTGCTCACGTACTTAAAACGTGAGGCCAAGTTGCGGGAATTCTTTTCCTTTTCCTTTTCTTCCCCTTTTTTTATAAGGGAACACCCACTACCCTTGACGGCCTCTCTTCGGTCCACGTGCTTCACCGCTATATGATTTTGATCTTTGAAGTGCTGCAACATCCCCCTCAATCCTATCCAACCTCCTATCAATTCGGTCCATCCTTTGATCATTCTTTTGTTGACCTTTTTTTATCAACTTAAACATTTGACTCATCCCTTTCATCATCATTTGCATTACCGTAGATTGATTCACATGTGAAGGGTATGTAAAATGGTGTTTTCACTCTCGGAAGAGGACTCAATTGGCACATGCTCCCTAGCATCAGATGCATCGGGTGTATAAATCGTGGTTTTCTTATCTCAGTAAGTACCGGTGATAGTAACTTTCTTCACTGTAACAGCCTAAGCTACATGTGTATCGAATACCTCCGAATGTATTAAGTGACGATAAATTTGTGTCACAAGCATGGCCAAAAGATAATTAGTATCGGTTCCTCAGGGGATTGTATGTAAAAGAGTGGAGCACAAATCAAGGTTCTGATTCCTTGTCATAAGACAATGAACGATGTGTAATATTAGTGTAAAGAAGGTGGCGGTGTGTGATAACATGATCATGTTAGCATTAACCCACCTACAAGCCGCAAAGAAGTTTGCAAAAATCGTTTTACCCTTGATTCTGGATCTAACATTCATATTACAATCCGCCCCATCACATGTGCATAAAAGTGAAGATCCTCGGGGTAAACATTATTTTGAGGTTGTGGAATACCCGTAACATGTGAGATGGTCGTGGCATTAATCACATACCTAGATCCGGCCAAATCAACATGAATTTCACTGATATTTGGATCAAAGATATTAGTGCGATGGGTGTAAAATTATCTAACAGGATTATTAATCGTGATAGCATCATCATGACTGTAAACTAGAAAATCCCATCCACGATCATTAATCTCATCAAAGAAAATTCTCCCAATCGATAGTATTCAAAAATATCGATGAAATTCTTCTCCATCAAATAATTAACCATGTTTGTAGAGACAAGTTTTCCGGATTCAGAAAGATTTAGAGTTTAAGAAGACGAACCTCCACTAAAAAATTCAAAGGGTGAAGAGATCAATCGACCGCGGATGAGCGGTGAAGGAAAGCTTCATTGCCCGATGATCGGGGGTCAGGTGGTGGCTGCAGTGCTCCAGCTTCTTCTGGAGATCTAGGGATTTTATTTAGAGCCTGTTTGGTTGCAGGATTTCTTTGGATTTGGATTGTGGAATCCTACGATTTCATAATTTTGTGTTTGGTTGGGACATTTGGATTTCTAGAATTCCTTTATTTTTTATGGGGGGCCCACCATAAAACATGGATTCATGAATCCTAAATTTTTATAAGGATTTGGCACTATTCATTGTACTTTTAGATGGGACATGTGTACTTTATTTATTTAGTAATCCTCTCTCTAAAATCCTCAAATCCAAATCCCACTTTATTTTCACCAACCAAACAAAGATTACAAGAATCTACAAATCCAATACTAGAAATCCAAAACCAATCAAACAACAAATTACCAAATCCAGAAATTTTCAACCGTACTATTTTGGAATCCAAATTTCATAATCTTGCAACCAAACAGGTCCTTAGGGCTCTAGAAAGAGGCAGAGAAGAACGATGGGTTCGGGTCAAAGCGAGAAGAGAGTTTTAATAGGGGGTCCAAGAAATTTTGCAACTAAACCCATCAAAATCCAATTTTTACATAAATTAGAAAGATTTTCTCAGATATTTCCTAACCATGAAGCTCAAAGTATCTTAACCAACATTTATATCTTTATTTTTTATCATGAGAGATTTTTATTCAAATCTTTTGACAATTTTTTTATTCCAATCTTTTTTAGAGATATTTTCTTGTTCTTTTTATATTTTTCATTTTGTTTGTTTCTTAAGAAGAATTTCCCAAGACATGAAATCCTTCGGAAAGAAATATTAAAGAAAAATCTAAAATATTATAAAAAGATAACTATATACAATATCAAAAGTGAGAACCAACTACTAAAAAATTATATTGCGATGTGGTCAAGATTAGTGGAATAAGGTTTTGAGATCGTGGATGAACAGTAGCGTTGGGGTCAAAAACTGCACTCCATTGACCAAGTCAAAGTCATGGTCAACACCTAAGTAAGCAGGCTCAAGCCCAAGCCAAGCGGGTCTGAGCCTAAGCTTAGGGGCCAGCCCATGCCAAAATTATTATGTAATTAAATTTTTAATGAATAAATATAAGGAAAATGGGCATAAAGCCTATTTATGTAAAGCCCATGGCTTATATGCAAAAGAAACGAACACATGGGCATTGGTGAGGCAAAAAAGCCATTTTGTAAAACCCAAGAGGCAAAATGTAAAATGTGAGATCAATAAAAGAAAAATATTACGAAGAAATCAAGAACAACCTTCATTCCAAAATCATTCTAGGGTTTTGAGCCTTCTCTCTCTCTCTCTCTCTCTCTCTCTCTCTTCTCAAGGATCTTTTTCTTCTTCATTTTTTTCAATTAAATTAAGAGGTTAACCTCTCTTTTTTTCAAAACTAAAAAGATTTGAGCCATAAACCCATTGAAAGAAGATTTAATCCTCCATAAAATCCCAAAAATGAGTGATTTTTGCATCTCTCTTTCTTCCTCCTCAAGATCGAAAGAGGGAAGCGGAAGAAGAATATCCATCTACAAAAATCCCTATTTTTGATAAGATCTAAGGCTTGGAGAAGAGAAAAAAGGACCCCTTTTTATAATTCAAGATTCAAAATTCGAAGATTTGAAGATTCATGAGAGCTTTTTGAACAAAAATAGGAAAAGGTTGGGGGTGACCCCGTCAAGGGAGCCCCTTTTGGATTCTTCCCTTTGGGGAAACCCCCTTTGGGGAAATTCTTGGCGCCAACGCCAAACCCCTCAGGAGTTTAAGCTCCACAGCCTTGGCACCAACACCAAACCCACCAAGGAGCTTATGCTTCGCAACCTTGGCACCACGTCAGCGCCAAACCCACCCAGGAGCTTAATCTCTACAACCTTGGCGCAAGCACTAAGGAACCAACGCCAAACCTGCATTTTGGTGCAAGCACTAAGTTCTAATCCCCTTTTTCGCAAGCGCCAAAGCACTGAGCGTCAACCTCCTCTTGCGTGAGTCAATGTCGCAAAGGCCAATCCCCTTTGCGCTTGCTTGACCCGTGCAATGCACTTTCCCGTTTTTGGGAGCTCCCTGACACACTGTAAACTCTATGGGACCCCCGGAAACTCTGTAAGGCCCCCGATATGTCCAAAGCACCATCGAATTTTATCAGAATACAACACGCGCATATTGCACATTGAGTTCGCATGATTTGTATGATCCGTTAATCGGAGGTTCTCTCACCTCAAAGAGAAGGTAGTTAACGGCTATTTTGTCCGCGGCTGATGGACATTAGAATCTCCACAATTAATAAACTCCAGCCTACTCTAGAAAGGGATAATCTGTATACGCCTGACAAGCAATAACATTTCTATCTCAATAGGGTGACAAAAAACACTCCACTGGTAGTACGTCTTGGTTGGTGAATGCGGAAAAAAGAGTGTGAAAGAAAATGGAAAGGTACATGATAAGGTATGGATACAGTTCTCTTAAAAGTGGGCATAAGAGAAGGTGGATCAAATTCTTCGAGTTCATGAGAACGCTCCCTAAATGGGACTGGTACGTGATTAAGAATAGTATCTAACTCATCAAGAAAAACTAGTTCATCTGTGAAAATATCTTCAAGAATATCATTGGAGAAGTCAATGTTTGCATACACCACATCGAGGGATATAAAAGATTCAAGAAGGGGTTCTAAATCGGTGTCATGCAAAAATTCAGAGAACTCATCAAGCTCGTCCGTTAAGGATTCCAACTCAAATTGATGCTCATCAATACTCATGTAACTCGACTCACAAAAACTCAGGAGATTGAAGTGCGGTTCGTCGATACTCAGAAAAATCTTATTATCACTCACATGCTCAGAACTTGTCACATTAAACAAAAACCCTTTAAGTCATCTTCATCCGTGGAAACTTCATTTATCGCATTGACTTCGAAGGTATCATCAAGAGGTTCGCTAGGTTGATTTCCAACATGAAAGATGTTTAACTCAAGTTTCATGTTTCCAAAGGAGAGAGACATTGAACCGTTTCGACAATTTATCAACGCAGTAGAAGTCGCAAGAAAAGGACGGCCTAAGATCACCAGGATTTGATTGCAAAGGTTCGTCACAAGTTGTGTTTCAAGAACTATAAAATCAAAGGGGAAGAAAAATTCGCCAACTTTGATTAACACATCTTCGATTTCCTCTAAAGGTTTCCTAGGCGATCGATCGGCGAATTGGAGTGTGACCTTCGTAGGCTTGAGCTCACCCAGCCCAAGTTTTTTGTAGATGAAGAAAAGTAGCAAATTCACAGTTGCATCCAAATCTAACAACGCATTGCTAATTCTCTTTTCCTCAATTGTACATGAAATAGTAGGACAACCGAGGTCTTTATATTTCACATGCAATGAATTAGAGTTAACTTCCGATACATTAGTGGTTAGAAATACATTTTTGGGTATAAGGGTTTGCCGTTTCCTAGTGCATAAGTCCTTAAGTAATTTAGCATATGAAGGAACTTGTTGGATTACGTATGGGAGTGGAATGTTGATTTTGACTTATTTAAACATTTCAAGCACCTTGTTAGATTGCAACATTTTAGGGAATGGAGCCTTTGGTTGATAAGAGTCATCAAACGTTTATGTTGGAATAGGTGAAGAAACAAGAGCCGGCTCCGAACTCATCAAAGTTGGATTTGATAAAAGTGGAAGAGGAGGTAAGATAGGCAGAGTCGATCTCAACATCAGCGGTCGATAAAGTGAAGGCTTCGGAATAGAAAAAGGTGTAGAAGAAGAAGAAGAAGAAGATGAAGTTTGAGGCATGCCAACATTGTTGTCAATTTGCATTCCAGATCGAAGGGTGGTAATAGCAGCAACATGTGTGATGAAATCATGTGAGCATTACATTGTGCGTTCAGTTTTGACATGTTTACTAGGTAGTCGACCTTTTTCTCTTTCACTCAAAACCGCGGTTAATTTTTCCATTCTATATTCAAGGTGAGCTATAGATTGAGATTGAGTGTTAGCAAAGTTGGTAGAAACTTGCATGAAGTTTCGGAGTGTGGATGAAAAATTATCGGTTTTAGATATAGAAACTTTCATGAAATTTTCAAGGCTTTTTGTAATGATCCTGAAATCCCTGTACAATTGTAACACAGTCAATATATAAAAAGGTGTATTTCAGCCTGACTAGGAGTTACAAGTTAAATTTGTTCGATAAAAACAAGAAGCAACTTATAGCTCACTGGTTAAGACTCCACACTACTGTTTTTTAGCTTATGTGTTCGAATCCTATCAGTCCCAATTATTTTTTATATTTTTCTTTTTAACTTTTCGGAAGCACAAGAGTTGCACGTACATTACTCGGAGAAACAAAAAGTTACAGATAAAACAAACTGGATAAATGAGGTGTTAAATACGATTAACACACAGGGCACGAACCTCGATCTTGCCCATTTGCTCTCGTGGTTCGCCTGTGCGTCCTTTAGACTCATATCTTCTCCTTTATCCTATTTATTTTCTCTGAATTAAACCAGAGAACTCACACCCTTTCATTTTCCTCCATTAACACAATTAAATCCATTTTAATTCAATTTTTATTTTCCCATACTCTCATATTTTACCCTGTAAATACCACCCCATCTCCTAGCTCTCCCCTATTCAGAAAAACAATAGAAAAAACTTGTCAAAATTCTCTCTAGGTCCCAAGTCCAAGAGGAGTTAAGCCTATTCAAGTGGAGATGCAACGAACGATCAATCTTTCATACCTCTTAGTCTCGTTGCTACCAAACGAGGCATCCTCTTCAGCCTTGATTAGCGCAACCCGTAAGTCCTTTCTTTTTCCCCCTCTATCTTTTCATCTCAAATGACACTTAAAATAATATCGATAAAAGTGGAGTTAGGTTTTTTTTTTTACAATCTCTTTAAAACAATTTTGCCACAATTGCCATGCCAATTAAACTATACCAATATTTCTACAACCATCTTAAGATAATTTCATCCATTTAATGTTTAATGTGTTTAAAATTCCGTGCTGAATAAATCATACATCGAAAATTACACAAAACTACTATGAACTTTGCATGCACCCTTTTATCGCTATTTTGACATATACTCTAGAAAACTCACAGGGTAACGACCTACCCTACTCACACACACAATGATTTCATAGCACGATATCTTGGTTACATATTTATTCTAAAAGATAAAAATTTCAAGAAAATGCCATCGCTTTAAAAAACATTTTTAAGAATCGCTATTTTTAACACTTTTGCAATTACACCTCTACAACTCTCGTTACGGGACTTGGTAAAATTGTCGCCTAACGTTCTAGGTCGGCTCTGATACCAATGAAGGGTTAGCCTAGCACCTCATGAAGGGTTTGGAAGCATAACATGTACCAAAGATGGAATCTTTAGGGTGCTAAGTTAACAAACATCGGATCGTTCTTAGAAAAATTAGGGTTTCAAATTTCACACATCATCTCATGAAAGAAAAGCTAGGGTTTTGAGAGTACAACCTTTGTATCTCCCTACGCTAGACTCCTCGGCTACTTGGGATTTTTAAAAGGTCCGCTTGAACTCCTTTAGGTCACCGATGATCCACCCGGAGTCCGCTTTGTCCAAGCTAGCAACTTCGCAAGATCAAGAATGAAAATAGAAGCTAACACTCTAAACAAGTGGGCAAGACTTGTGTAGAATGATGTTGTGGTGGCTTTTCTCACTTCAAAATCCTAACTTGATAAGTATTTTGCTCACTTGAAAAACTAGAGAGCAAATGGAAGAAGGAGGAAGAAGATGGTGGCCTTTTTTCATAAGAGAAGAAAAACCTCTAGTTGAAAAATAGAAAATATATCTTTATATATTTTTTTATCTCTCATCTCAAACCATGGTTGAATCATTATTGAACTTGAGTTAAAAACCAAAAGGAAAAGTAATCCATGGTTAAAGGGTAGGTGAGTATGGTTAGGTCAAGAAGAGTGTAGAAAGCTTCCATGAATTATCTTTTTCTTTTCTTTTATTTTAAATCAAATTCAATAATAATATATATATAAATCAAACCATGGTGTGAGTCTTATATTGCCACCATTTTCATGTATGAACAACCATGATAGATGATGTATGTATGTATGTATGTGCATGAATCTATAAAGAAAGCATACATGCATGCATGCATCCATCAAACACAAGAAAGGATTTCTAGTGAGAAACTAATAGTTAAATGATAAATCAACACTTGATTATCAATCCGGCCATATCACATACGACTCCACCAAAAGCAAGCCGCCCGATCAATATACGGTATCCTATACGCGCATTTTAATCGGGTCCATGCGCATATCGCATACGCGCACCACAACATTTCGCCTGGACTAGGTAACTCCTTTGTGGGACTCTAAGACTCGTCAATACGCCGGCAATGGGTGATGATCATATCAAGCACCCCCAAGCCGCAAGCAGTCAGCTAAACGTAACGGCCACCCGGGTATTGAGCGATCAGAAGAGAACAGGCGAACCTGCTACAACTCCCGTCGAGCCAACCGGCAACACTACCCGTGCAGTCCGGTCTCCTCGTCTGATATGTCGCATATCAAGTCTAGGGGTGGTGAACGTCAGACCCCAATAACCGATAAGTCGTGCCGATGTGAGGCTCATAACGGGTCGAGAAACTACTGGTAACACTTAACAGTAAATCTCTAATCAGCCCTAGCCAAGGACTTCCCTGTTACGGCAAATCGAGCACAGTGCAACATCAACCCCCAATACCGGGAGAGATGAAACCCCTCCTATCGCTCATTGCCTCCATGTGACTCGGGACTGTACCCAAAAACCACCGTTTTGCACGCCCTCATGGACGTGGTAAGGTGGAAATCAAAGCACAGTGGGAATCACACAAGACTCTATGACAATCTCGGGTCTACAGACTAACCTGCACAAGTGTCATCTGAGAACTGCCATCTGACGTGAGGTATAATACCATCTGGGAGTTCTCGGCGAGTCCGTCCAGTGTACCCAGTCTCCACTGAGCACCCGTATACCATCTCTGATGTCAAACACCAATGGATATGGGATCATCCATCGCCCATCTCATGGGTCGAGAAGCGTATACGCTAGTCTACACTAGTATATCGATGCCCCGTCTCGATACACCCACGACTAGGGACCTTGAAGGATGTACTTATGGACTACCATGTCCCCACTAGTATAATCTGCATCATAGTCCAGGTAGTCAAGTACACATCCTAGGGGCTTTACCAACATGTAATTATAAGACAGTATAAAGAGACTGGTATACATGTTAAAATAAAGAGTAACCAGATATCATACTATCATATCGAGCTAGAAAGTCATCTCTATATATGTCCAAGCATCCAATATAATATACATCATCTGTACAATACTGGCCTCTAGGGCATACATACAACTAACAAAGAATTCATAAGATTTAAATCTATTAATAAGATATGATTATAACTTGAATACAAAATGGAACTTTATTTGAACTCGAACTCGAATCCAAATCCGAACCTATCTTTGAACTTGAACCTGAACACCTAACTTGACTCGACCCAGGATTGCAACTGACATGACTCATATTCTACTCGACTTACTCGACTTCATTCTTCACCTTTTGCAATCTATGATTTCAATCAAGACATATTATAATCAACTAATCAAATCAACTAAGTCAATTTAACATTTATAATTTATTATACTCGGGGTGCTTGGGGTAGTTACAAGTATGAATTCAACGGAACTTCAGGAGTCCTTTATTAACCTACTTGAATTCTATTTACTTGAATCTTAGTCGGGTCCACTACACCATAACTTGGAGTCTAGATACTAACACATGAAATGAGCTAGTGTTTCCTTGCTCCTGGGGCCCCACTCTTGAGCTCGTGAATACTTCTATGGTTGCATTGACATTCACACTTGGACTTAACGTTAACATAGTTACTATATAAAGATCTATAGGACCTATACCCATGTTCATTTCCACACACTTTTACTCGTCATTTATATTAATTCATTTTATACTATACCTATCACTTTTCACACTTACCTTACCTTTGGGACTTACCGAGCGCTAGTTTGTTGATGGGCATTCCGCCTACCTTTGTTTTCTTGGAATGTTCGTCGGGTACTGTTGAGACGGAGGAAGTGGACGCCACTGAGGAGAATTACAACCAGATCACTACTCAGGTTTAGCTTAGCTTATATTTCTTTCAGTTTATGTATGCCATCTGTTTAGGCATTTCTGTTCTTGTATTTTCTTTTCAGTTGAACTTATGTATTATAAATGTTTCAAGTTTGAATGTAAATAAAGAAGTTTGTTGAAAATTTTCAGTCTCCATTTATTCTTGCATTATGCATTTTTGTTTCAATATGCTTAGCATATTTATTTAGGGAATGGTCTTCTCTGAATAAATATGTCGCGGGCTTGCCACGTTACCGTTTCCGTCTATTGGGAAGCAGAGCGTGACATGTTTTTTTGGTTGCCAATACAGGTCAGTTCCGCATGAAGTTTTAAACAAAATACCACAAGAATTAATGAATTCAACAAAAATTTACATTCCTTGTATTTCAAATTTCTTGAATATATCCTAATATGTCTTTTAATCAAGGTGATGGATTCTCCCAACAATATCAGTACCAAAGTTAATGGAAACACACTACCGCCTACACTACCACCTCCATCTATCGTTACAGCGCATATCAATGAGCATATGGTGTTTCTCGAAGCTAGCAAAAGCCTATTGGAGGGACAGCAGGAGCAGACAACTCTCATGCACCAAGGACTTCCTCGCCCTGAGGCGGAAGCACCCGGAGTCAAGCAGTTCTGGGCATTGCACCCAAAGAACTTCTCGGGTAAAGAGATCCCGCTTGAAGTGGAAGAATGGGCTCAATAGATTGAGGATGACCTGGTAGTGGCTCAAGTTCCAGATATAGTTTGGGTAAGAATTTCTAAGTTGCAACTGATAGATAACGCCAGGGTATGTTGGAAGGAAGAGAAGAGCTATCTCGAACAACCAATAGAACGGAAAACATTCCGAGACCTCTTCAACGCAAATTACTTTTTGGAGACTGCCCGTTTTGACATGGTGCAGCAATCCATCTACAGCAAAGCTCGATGTGGATATAGTCTGTGGATGAATATGATGCTGAGTTTACCATGGTCGGTAGGTACACTATAGTCTCAAGTTAAATTTTCCTATCTTACTTAAACATTACTAACACAAGGTCGTAACAGGTTCACTTCACACCTCATTTCCATTACTGACATCCTGGCACGGTGATTCCAGCAGAGGTTAGACCCTGAAATCCAAGCTGCAATAGCTATAGGGGATTTCCCAACCCACGAACTTGCTTTGAAGGCTGGCCGACGCTATTAGGTAGTTATGAAGAAGAATGGCAGGCCGCAGTCAGCCAGTGTGAAACGCCCTGTGCACCAGATCATCGGAGGGGTCTCTTCGAGGCCAGCTTTCAACGGACCATCTCGGAGGCCCGGATGTTCGTTCGCTACCAACAAGCCAAACTTTTGCAACCACTGTAAAAGAACAAGTCATCTAGTGAAGAACTGCCGTAGGGCGAACAACTTGTGCTTGATTTGTGGGTCTTCGACTCACACTATCGGAGCATGCCTCCAGAATAGAGGGACTAATAACCCCTCAGCTAGACCGACGATCCAAGCTCCTCCTACCCGGTTAGCTCTACCAGCTCCAACTTCCTGCACCCAGACCTCTCAACTTCAACGCTGCGTGTTTAACCAGGCATAGAGGAACGTGCCGTGACACCCATCATTCTTTTTGTCGATCAAAGAGGCCGAAGCTACCGTTAGTGATATATGCCCTAGAGGCAATTATTGTATCATATTGGATTGTATATTACATATTAGAAGCTTGGGATATTCACAGTTATAATAACAGTCTATCTCAAAATGGTAGTATGCCACCTGGTTTGATTCTACCTCAATATGTGCATATGTTTCTTTTAGCATATTGCTTATACATATTGGTAGAGCTCTTAGGATCTTTGCTTAACTACCAGCGTTGTGATGGCAGTCACACTAGTGGGGTTGGGTAGTCTATAAGCACATCCTTATATAGGTCCCTAGTCGTAGAATTATCGAGACGGGGTATCGATACTCCAGAGTAGACTAATGTATACGCTTCTCATCCCAGCAGGGGCTATGGTCTGTCCCACAGCCATTAGTACGTCGTACTGGAGATAGTATATATGTGCTCATTGAGTTATGAGTTACACTGGACGGACGCGTTAGGAAATGCTGGTTGGTATTATACCTATCGTCAGGTAGCAGTTCCTGGGTGGCATGAGTACAGGTTAGTCCGTTGACTTGACATCGCTGTTCGTCTCAAGTGTGTTCCTACTGCACTTAGATTACTATCCTACCACGGCTCAAAGGATTCATGGAAACATGCAGTAGTTGGGTGCAGTCCCCAAGCACTTGGAGGCAGTAGTGGTTAGATTGGATTTGTTTCTCCTGGTATTCGGGGTTGATATCGTGCTGTGTTCGGAAAGCCATTACACAAAGTCCCTGGACAGGGCAAGCGAGATTTACTGGTAGGTACTCCAGTAGTTTCTCAGGGTGTATTAGACTCTACCCCAGCACGACTTATTGCGCTATTAGGGGTTTGACGTTTAGCATCCCCCTAGACTCGATAAACGTGTATCTTAGACGAACAAACCGGACTGTATGGAGATTGTCACAGATAGGCTCAGTAGGAGTTTGGATGAGTTTATTCATAGGCATTCTTATTGACAGATACCTAGGTAGCCGTTACGTGCAGCTAGTACTGCTGACGGACTTGTGGTTAAATCCACTGCCAACGTACTGTCGAGTCTTTAGAGTCCCACACAGAGGGTTTCCCTGTTTCAGGAGAAACGATGTAGAGGCCGTATGGTTTTATGGTAGGGTTCCGATCACATACGTGTACTGGCTACACGAATGTCATTTCGGGCCGATCATATACGTGTATTCATATTTTTCGGAATACGAATACAGGTATGTATATACGGTGTGGGTATTCTTGTAATTCATAAGAGACGCTTCTAGAAAGGGACACCTCATTATTTGGATTATCTATTTTGAGAAATAGATTAATGAGGTGGAAATTGGAGACATACTTGGCATGGGGTGAAGCATGGCTCTTGGTATTTGTTTATTTGTTTGGACTCACTATTCAAGCATGGTTGATATTTCTTATTGAGAAATAATCTATGCTTGAATGAGTGAGATGAGGGTGAGCTATCCTTCACTTGAGCCAACACTTGATCATTTGTTACTTCTCTTTCTCTCTCCATTTTCTCCTCCTTCTTCCTCAAAGACTCTACCCTCACATGAGTTTTGAAACAAAGAGTCTCATGAGATAAAACACTCCATTAGATACTCTACATCACCTAAGCTACTTAGCTTAGCAAACTAGGTACCCTAGTTACCTCGATTTAAAGGTTGGAGCTTGAAGTACATACTCTCGGGTGGATCGCCTTTGACGCGGAGAGGCCAACGTTGCAAGCTCGATCTGGATCTTTGAGGAGCTTAAGGAGAGGAGGAGAAGAAGACCTGAAGGACAGGGTTCTAGGAGGTATAACACTCTTCATAGTTGTTAAACCTCCAAGTAGTTTAGCTAGTTAAGGTTTTTGTATAGATCCTGGAGTTTAGTCGGTGTTGCGAAACTTGCAAAAATCGTTTTTTGTAACTTTTGCCTCCCTGCAAACCCGTGGGGTGCGCGACATCGAATTACAGTGGTATCAGAGCCTATTAAACCTTAACTAGCTAGTTAGCAAGTAGTTAGAAATTCAATCGACGAAAAATTGCACGAAATCACGATTCGGGATCATGCTTGCTGTCGATTTTCAAAAGTTGTCTAAAAATTATTTCATTGGCCTTAAAAATACATGCATGCATTTATAAGAACATAGGAGAAAATCGAGATCATAGATCCCCAAGATCGCCGCGGAACCATGGCAAAACAATGTGTTTGGCCACCGTTCCGCAGCCATGCCAACTCCAACTCGGTCCAATTTTCTTCTGTGGGTCTTAATTGTGGAATTGTGATTTTTGGCATATGTGGTTTCTACCAAGATTTGTTTGTGTACTGGATTGTGCATGGGGTAGACACGGATTTGTTTATCGGTCGAAATTCTAAAGGTTCTTGGCTAATTATGATTCTGTGTTTGTATATATGATGCTAAACGTCTGCTAATCGCTTTATGGTTATTAGTGGGGGTTGCACATATCTGTATTGAGATGGTTTGTGTATATGGAGTATTGGATCTTCATGGATGAATAGCCGGGGGGATGTGAGAAGAGTGTTTTCTTTTCTTTCGTTCCTGTAAATTTGTAAATATGATGTAATATTATTTTGCGGGGCACATCCGGGTTAAGGTTGTAGCCACCGTTGTATTATTTCATTTACTGTTTCTTGCACCTACAATAGACCCAAGGTGGGGTGCACAAACTACCGGGTTCTTGAAGTGTCGAGTGGGCTACTCATTTTATTGAGGGAGGTTGCTTCACTGCGGGAATTTGGCGGGTAGTTTGCTGCATTCGTAGGGGTCTAGGGTGGTGTATGTCTATTCATCATGGCTGTGGAATCCGTCTTTCGTTCGAGGCTAAAACGAAACACGGGATTCCTACTATATCCAATATATTCATCTGTGATCTGGAATGCCTATTATTGCGTGAGACAAATGGATATATATATATATATGTTATATATAATAAACGTTGCTTATGTTTTCACCCGCGCTAGTCCAGCCCCCGCTCTGCCATTAGTTAAGTAACCTAACGGTGTATGACGGGGCCCCGTGGCGAATGCGGATGGCATAAGCGTACGTTCTATTTTCGTTTCTTTTCTGCAATGATAGGGTTAAATGATGGGACCGCATTAACATTGATTAAAGCAAGGAAAATAAACCAATGTTTAAATCATTGGAACAATTTCAAAACCACTCAGTTTTCTTGAAAAAAACTTTTAAATGCGGAGCCTAAACCACTCCTTTTAAAAGCTATCATGGTTCCTTCGACTATATCAAGTTCATTACGTTTACGGTTTTTCCAAAACCATTCGTATCCCTCCGTCATTTCAGATGGGTATTCAGTAGTATTCATGCTATGTATTTTGACCTTTGCTAAGGCATAGTGATTGGTAGCTACTGGGTATTCATCTGTAGCATAGATAGATGCGTTGGTTTGGGACAGTCGTACAACTATTTTGTCCTTCATCAAGGGTATGTACGGATGGATTCAAATTAACCTGGATAATGACGGGTAGAACTTGGCTTGCGTCTTATGATATGTTGGCCTTCGTCAAGATCATAAGTGCCTGGGGCAAAAATCCACATCAGGAGTTTCTAAGGATATTGAAACTTGTTAGTGTTGCATACTATTTGGAGTGCGATGATTTTGGTAGGATTCCTTCAAGGTTGTCACATAATGATATTTGGATTCCAATCATACTGTGAGTATCCGCTACTCTTCGGGAGATTTTTCACTAAAACAATCAATGTTATAAACCAAGTAGGTGCCTAGAACGGTGTTAACGGGCAGGAAAAAGATGTTATGTAATTAAGGAATTTCGCGAAAGCGTTGGAAAACATCCCTCGAAATACCAACACTAGCCTGGACGAAAGGTTAAGCAAGAATTGTATGGTGAGATTAATCCTGACTAATTCTTCTTTTATGGTTTGAGGAAGAATTCGAGAAATAGTGGAAGCCATCCCGTTTAGATACACTAATAACCAATCTAAACTTGCAAGAGCATCATGCCGAGTGTTTCTTCTCTCTCTCCTAATTGCAGCGACCAAAATGACCGGGCTTAGGTTACTGCTAGATAATAATAAATTGACTGGGCCAAACTATAAAGATTGGCTAAGGAATGTCCAGATGGCCATTAGCTATGACAAGCCGGGCTACCTCCTTACTACCAAAACCCCCGGCGTTCCAGGTCCAGATTCCACCGTCGCAGATGTTGATATCCGTAAAACATGGGAAAAAGACAGTACGAAAGTCAAGTGCCTCGTGTTAGCCTCAATGGATTATGAACACCAGAGGCAGCACGAGAATATGGACTTAGCTTCCATATTCCTCCATATCAAAGATTTATATGGAGAGCAATCTCGTATCGCAAGATATGAGATCTCGAAGAAATTGTTTCTGGCGAGATTGGCTATTGAATCATCTGTAGGGGACCACATCCTTACGATGATTAGCTATATTGAAGAGCTCGCGTACTTTGGGACTACGTTGGAGAAACAAGTTATATTCTGACTTGATTCTACAGTCTCTCCACTCTACTTACGCCCAGTTTATCTTGAATTTCAACATTCAAGGTTAGGAAGTTTCACTTCCAGATGTGCTCAACATGTTGAGGAGCACTGAGGGCACCCTGCAGAAATACAGGGAGACAGCCGTTCTTCTTATTGGGGAACTTCCACTTCAAGATCCAAGGAGAAATCTAAGGGAGAGGAGAAGAAGTCATCCACTAAGACGATAGACGGTGTCAGTAAGGTAGAAAAAAAGGGAAGTGCAAAAGTTTCGAGGCTAACAGTAGAGAAGGAGGAATGTTTCTATTGACACGAGAAACGGCATTGGCATGAGGACTGCAGGGCTTGGAAAGCCAGAAACCAGGATTCAAACCACGTTGTGGCTTCGGCTTCAGGTGTGTTTATGATTGAAAACTGCCTTTCAATTAACTCTACCTCCTGGGTACTAGATACCGGATCAGGATCTCATCTCTGTAATTCATAACAGGCTTTGAGAAACCGTAGAGTTATTAAGGCAGGTGATATGACTCTCAGGGTTGCTAACGGAATGAGCGTGGATGCTGTATCCATAGGGGAATATCACCTAGGATTGACAAGTGGGAAGATTTTGATTTTGCGTAACTGTTTGTGTGTAGCTAGTTTGGCTTGTAATATCATATCTGTATCTTTACTTTCTAAAGAAAGTTATGATTTTACATTTGTAAGCGATGTGATCCACATCTATCTTAATCAAAATTTGATTGGGTCAGGTACACTAGATAACGGTATATACGTGTTAAATCAAGCTCAGGTTTTCAACGTCCAGAACACACTTAAAAGAAAGTCTTTAGAATTAAATCAGGCTTTCTTATGGTATTATAGACTGGGTCACATCAATAGAACACGGCTGATGAAGTTACATAAAGAGGGATATTTGGATTCATTCGAATATTAGTCCTATGCAACTTGTCCATCATATCTCAAAGAAAAGATGACAAAGACTCCGTTCACTGGACACATAGAAAGAGCCACTGAGCTCTTGGGACTCATACACAGCGACGTGTGTAGTCCAATGTCTACATATGCAAGAAGTGGTTATTCCTATTTCATTACTTTTACGGATAATTTCTCAAGGTATGAAAATGTATTCTTAATGAAACATAAAAACGAGACCTTTGAGAAATTCCGGGAATATAAGAATGAAGTGGAAAAACAAACCGGCAAAAGTATCAAGTCACTTAGATCTAATCGAGGTGGTGAATACTTAAGTGCCGAGTTCCTGGATTACTTAAAAGAGAATGGATTTCTCTCTCAGCCTACTCCTCTATACACATCTCAACACAACAGTATATCGGAAAGGCGAAACAGAACCTTATTGGATATGGTACGTTCCATGATGAGTAAACGCTGAGTTACCGCGATCCTTATGGGGTTATGCACTAGAATCAGCTGCATAACTTTTGAACAAGGTTCCAACTAAGTCAGTGCCTACCACACCATATCAGATGTGGAGTGGGAAGAAACCCTATCTTAAGTATCTTAAAATATGGGGATGTCCAGCTTTTGTAAAAAAGCAGCATGCGGACAAGCTTGAGGCACGCTCAGTATTATGTAAGTTTGTGGGATACCCAAAGAACTCCAAGGGGTATCTTTTCTATTACGTGGAGGAACAAAAGGTCTTTGTTTCTCGGCATGCCCACTTTTTGGAAACTCAATTTCTTGAAAAAGAAATAAGTGGGAGAGCAATAGAACTGGAAGAAATTCCAGAACCACAAGCTATTAATGAAAGCATGGTGGAACCATAAGTTTCAAAAGAACCGGACATCCCTGTGCCACTCCACAGGACTAGTAGACAGTCTCATCTGTCCGAGAGATATTACGGTTTTCTCATAGACGGGGATAGAGAGGATTGCATCATCGATGATGATGAGCCAACTAGCTTCCAGCAAGCCATTCAAAACAGAGACTCGGTAAAATGGCTGGATGCAATGCAGAACGAAATGGAATCTATGTACACCAACAAAGTTTGGACTTTGGACATTGCTCCAGTAGGGGTAAAACTCGTAGGCTGCAAATGGATCTTCAGAAAGATGATTGGTGTATATGGACATGTTGAAACTTATAAGGCTAGACTTGTTGCAAAAGGTTTTCGTCAAAGACCTGGTTTAGACTATGATGAAACCTTTTATCCAGTGGCTATGCTCAAATCCATTCAGATCCTTCTTGCCATTGCTGCCTTCCACGGTTATGAAATTTGGCAGATGGACGTAAAGACCGCTTTTCTGAATGGAAATTTAGAAGAGTGTGTTTATATGGATCAGCCGGAGGGTTTCATAGAGAGTGGGAGCAGCGGAAGAGTGTGAATTTTTTTTTAAAATCCATTTATGGATTAAAGCAAGCATCGCGGAGTTGGAACATCTGTTTTGATGAGATGGTCAAGGAATTCAACTTTATCAAAAATCCAGATGAACCATATATCTATAGTAAAATTGTAGCAAGAACTGTGGTATTCCTCATCTTATACGTGGATGGCATTCTCCTGATAGGATATGAAATTCCTGTGCTACAATCAATCAAAGGATTCTTGTCATAAAGGTTCTCCATGAAGGACCTGGGTGATGCCTCCTACATTCTAGGGATCCAGATCTGTCGTGATAGATCTAAATGGATGTTGGGACTTTCACAGTCAAGGTATATCGAAACCATACTGAAAATATTTAGTATGGAAGATTCAAACAGCAGTAATCTACCGGCTTGTCACAGAATCACCCTCTCCAAAGAGATGTCTCTTAAGACTGATTTGGAAAGGGATCACATGTGTATTATACTCTACGCTTCAGTGGCAGGCTCTATAATATATGCGATGTTGTGTACCAGACCAGATGTAGATTACACACTGAGCGTTGTAAGCAGGTATCAGTCAAACCCATGGGAGAAGCACTGGACAATAGTGAAGAACATTCTCAAGTACCTGGGAAAGACTAAGGAGATGTTCTTGGTGTACCGTGGAGAAGACCTCCAGGTCGAGGCCTTCATCGACTCCAGCATCCAGAGTGATAAGCATGACTCCAAGTCTATATTGGGTTATGTCTTTACCCTCAATAAAGGGGCGGTCTGTTGGAAGAGCTCCAAGAAGGACATCGTTGCTGACTCAATGATGGAAGCAGAGTATATCATTGTATGTGACGCCGTGAAAGAAGCAGTTTAGATCAGGAGGTTCGTGACAGAACTTCAGGTGGTCCGTCCATTGTTGATCTAATACCGTTGTATTGTGACAACAACAGCGCTATAGATTTAGCGAAGGAACCAAGGTCCCATCAGAAGTCCAGACACATCTTGAGGCGGTTCCACCTGATCAGGAAGATCGTTGATCGCTGAGAGATCGAGGTGCGGAGAGTAGAGACAGAAAACAAAACTGCAGATCCACTCACAAAGGCCATCCCTCAGACACAGTTCAAGAGGCTTATCTAGATGATAGGTCTGCGATATGCTAATACATGGCCATAGTGAAAGTGGGAGATTGTTAGTGATATATGCCCTAGAGGCCATTATTGTATCATACTGGATGTATATTACATATTGGAAGCTTGGGTATTCACAGTTATAATAACAGTCTTTCTCAAAATGGTAGTATGCTACCTGATTTGATTCTACCTTAATATGTGCATGTGTTTCTTTTAGCATATCGCTTATACATATTGGTAGAGCCCTTTGGATCTTTGCTTGACTACCTGCGTTGTGATGGCAGTCACACTAGTGGGGGTTGAATAGTCTATAAGCACAGCCTTATACAGGTCCCTAGTCGTAGAATTATCGAGATGGGGCATCGATATTACAGAGTAGACTAGTGTATACGCTTCTCATCCCAGCAAAGGAGATGGTCTGTCCCACAGCCATTTGTATGTCATACCGGAGATAGTATACAGGTGCTCATTGGGTTATGGGTTACACTGGACGGACTCATTGAGAACTGCTGGTTGGTATTATACCTATCATCAGGTAGCAGTTCCCGAGAGGCATGAGTATAGCTTAGTCCATTGACTTGATATCGCTATTCGTCTCAAGTGTGTTTCCACTGCACTTAGATTACTACCGTACCACGGCTCAAAGAAGTCGTGCAAACAGGTAGTAATTGGGTGATGTCCCGAAACACTTGGAGTCAGTAGTGGTTAGATATGATCCGACTCTCCCGGTATTGGGGGTTGATTTCGTGCTGTTTTCGGAAAGCCATTACATAAAATCCCTGTCCAGGGCAAGCGAGATTTACTAGTAGGTACTCCAGTAGTTTCTCAGGATGTATTGGGCTCTACCCTGGCATGACTTATTGCGCGGTTAGGGGTCTGACGTTTACCATCCCCCTAGGCCCGATATGCGAGTATCTTAGACGAACAGACTGGACTGTACGGAGATTGTCACAGATAGGCTCAGTAGGAGTTTGGATGAGTTTTCTTATCGGCCTTCTTATTGACAGATACCTGGATAGCCGTTACGTGCAGTTAGTACCGTTGACGGACTTGTAGTTAAACCCACTTCCAGCATACTGTCAAGTCTTCAGAGTCCCACACAGAAGGTTTCCCTATTTCGGGCGAAACGATGTAGAGGCCGTATGGTTTTACGGTAGGGTTCCGATCACATACGTGTACTGGCTACACGGATGTCGTTTCGGGTGGATAATACTAGTGGGCTTTGTTTAAGCCGAATTTTAGTATTATATTATTAGATTGTTATCATCTCATTGTATTCGTATTTTTCGGAATACGAATACGGGTATGTATTTACAGTGATGGAATTCTTGTAATTTCACAAGAGATGCTTCTAGAAGGGAACACCTCATTATTTAGATTATCTATTTTGAGAAATAGATTAATGAGGTTGAAATTGGAGACATACTTGGCATGGGGTGAAGCATGGCTCTTGGTATTTGTTTATTTGTTTGGACTCACTATTCAAGCATGGTTGATATTTCTTATTGAGAAATAATCCATGCTTGAATGAGTGAGATGAGGATGAGCCATCCTTCACTTGAGCCAACACTTGATCATTTGTTACTTCTCTTTCTCTCTCCATTTTCTCCTCCTTCTTCCTCAAAGACTCTAACTCTCACATGAGTTGTGAAACATTGAGTCTTATGAGATAAAACACTCCATTAGATACTCTACATCACCTAGGCTACTTAGCTTAGAAAACTAGATACCTTAGTTACCTCGGTTTAGAGGTTGGAGCTTGAAGTACATACCCTCGGGTGGATTGTCTTTGACGCGGGGAGGCCGACATTGCAAGCTCGGTCCGGAACTTCGAGGAGCTCAAGGAGAGGAGGAGAAGAAGACCCGAAGAACAAGGTTTTATGAGGTATAACACTCTTCATAGTAGTTAAACCTCCAAGTAGTTTAGTTAGTTAAGGTTTCCATATAAATCCTAGAGTTTAGTCGGTATTGCGAGGCTTGTAAAAATCATTTTTTGTAAATTCCGCCTCCCTGTGAACCCGCGAGGTGCGCGACATCAAATTACAGATACGGGTCAGGTTATCACTGGCAAATCTTTTCCTTCTTTCCTTTCAAGTCATTTCAATGCCAAGCTATCTATATTTTTACTTATTATACCTAAACCTATCCCACGTGACTTAGGTACAATCTTAGTAGCCACCTTACCTGCACTCGCGCTCTTCAATACTGGGGCATCACATTGCTTCATGTCGCAACGGTTCATAAGAACTCAAGCGATCCCAGTTAAGCCTTTCGTATTCAGCTGGAATGTCAGTTCAGGGAACAATGTTCTAAAAACAATCTTAGGATATGATATGTGTCCAGTGGTCGTTTGAAGTCGAGAATTATCTGCGGACTTTAAGGTACTGGACATACCGAATTTCGATGTGGTCTTGGGAATGGACTGGCTTGGAACTTTCTTCGCTTCTATCGACTATCGCCAAAGGAGGGAAGTGTTTGAAATACCAGATCATCTAGTGTTTATTTCAAAAGCAGATACCGGTCTTTAGAGCCTATCATCTACCGAGAAAAATCAAAGGAAGTAGAGATTGCAGTGTTGCAAGAGGAAGGATTAAAGCCAGAGGTTGTCAGAGAATTCGAGGATGTATTCCCTGAAGACATAGCAGGTTTGCCTCCCAACCAGCTCCAGAGTTTGGCATTGGTTTACAATCCGGTGTACAACCTATAATAAAAGCTCTATATCGTTTAAGTCCGGAAGAATTGAAGGTGTTTCGTATCCAGTTAGACGAACTCCTATAGAAAGATTGGATCAGACCCAATACCTCAAGTTGGGGATCCCCAGTGTTGCTAGTAAAGAAGAAGGAAGGTACTTACCGGATGTGCGTGGATTACAGGGCACTGAACGAAGTGAAAATTAAGAACAAGTATCCGCTATCTCGCATCGATGACCTTTTCGATCAACTAAGTGGATATTGTGTCTTCTCCAAGTTGGATCTTCATTCAGGCTATCATTAAGTAAAGGTCGGGAGTCCGACATTCAGAAGACGGCGTTTAGGACTCGTTATGGCCATTATGAATATCTTATAATGCCATTCGGAGTGACCAATGCACTAGCCTTTTGTATGAACCTGGAGAACCAAGTTTTCCGTGAGTACTTAGACATGTTTGTTGTTATTTTCATCGATGATATCGTGGTGTATTCCAAGAATTGAAAAGAACACGCTGAGCACTTACGCATTTTCCTGGAGACACTATGACAGCATCAGCTCTATGCCAAGTACAACAAGTGTGAATTTTGGCTAGACTAGGTTAGATTTCTCGGACACATCGTTTCAGGCTAAGGAATCTCTGTGGATCCATCTAAAGTGTCAGCTGTCAGAGAATGTCCGACACCAAGGTCATTCAAAGATATAAGAAGCTTCTTGGGCTTAGCAGGATATTATAGACGTTTCATCGAAGGATTTTCAAAGATCGCAGCACCCCTGACCAAGCTTACATGTAAAGACAAAGCATTCGTGTGGTCAGAAGCATGTGAAAAGGCATTCATAGAACTCAAGTCGAGGTTAACATCTGCACCTATTCTCGTAATACCAGATTGATCTGGCGGATTCGATGTACATTGTGATGCATCCGGTAAGGGATTAGGATGTGGTCTGCATCAGCGTAGAAAGGTTGTGGCTTTTGCATCAAGACAATTAAAGATTCATGAGCGCAACTATCCAACACATGATCTGGAATTGGCGGCCGTTATCTTCGCGCTCATGATTTGACATCACTATCTTCTGGGGGAGTAAGTGGATATATACATCGACTATAAGAGTCTGAAGTATGTATTTACTCAGAAAGAACTCAACATGCGGCAGAGAAGATGGTTAGGTAGACTTCGACATCGACCACAATATCATCCTGAAAAGGTGAACGTAGTTCCCGATGCACTTAGTCGCAAACCCTTAGCAATGAACCTCACCGCTCAAAGGAAGCTACAACAAGAACTGCATGGACTTAAGATTGAAGTGGTTGTGTCGAGTAATGCATCATCCTTGATGAACTTACACGTCCAGTCCACTCTTGTCAATCAGATCAAGGCAGCTTAAGTAAATGATACCAAGCTACAAAAGATCCGAGAACAAGTAGAAATTGGTTTTCGAATCGACTTCATCATCCACGAAGATGGATCCTTGTCGTATGGGAGCCGTTTATTAAAACAAGAGGATTATCTTCTGTAAAATAGAAGCCTTAGGATCAAAGATCCAACGGTGGGAAATATTCCCAAATCAGTCAGAGAAAGATCTCTTAAAACTGATTTAACAAATCATTTGGCCCTATATAAAGGACCCTAGACTTCAAGTCTAGAGGGGAGAGAGAAGACAGAAAAGAGAGAAAAGAAAGAGAAAAACCCTCTGCAAAAGAAGAGAAAGCTCTTCGAAAAAAGAAGATTTTTCTTCGCCTTCAAGGTAAAAAGAACCATGTTCTTGAATAATAGAGATGAAACCATCTCGTAAAAAGAAGAACCATCTTCTAAAAAGATCAGAGATCTAAGAAAAAGACCAAGGTCTTTAATAAAAAAGAAAAGATTAAAAAGATCTAATCATAAAAAGACTAAAAGAAGTATTTTACTTCATTCACAGATCTTTTGATCTATAAAGGTATAGCCTTTTCTAAAAACAAGAACTTTTGTTCTTGGATCTTGAGGAAAAAGCCTCCTTTGAAGAACATAAATTTGTTCTTTGATTTTAAAATTGATCAAATGCGCTTTGCGCTATTGAAAAGTGCCTTGCACTCATGAATTGCGCCCTTGCGCTCATTGGACCGGCGCTCAGCGCCAAAACCTGCCACGTGTCAACCAGAGACACAATCTGTGCTTTGCGCTTCTAAAATAGAGCACTGCGCTCATAGGCTAGCGCTCAGCGCCAAGCGCGCCACGCGTCACTCACTAGTGCGTCAACAGACTAGCGCAATGCGCTCATAAATTAAAAGCGCAAAGCGCTAACAAACTAGCGCTTAACGCTAAGCGCGACACGTATCCTCTTCGTGTGCGCTACCCGACAGAAGCGCAATGCGCTCTTTGACTGGCGCAACGCGCCTGGCGCGCCACGTGGCGCACTGTCAGAACAAACTTTGTTTCTGATAAATGCTATGCATTCAATACAAGACAAAAATGTCAGAGCCCAATGCCTGGCATTATTAAAAGGGCTGAACCTAAATAAAGGCTTAATAGCCTGAACAAAAATAAAATGTTAAAACATTTTAATTGGACTTTGCCCAATTTTGGCCATAAGTCCTCAACTTGTTTTGAATTGAGCACATTTGCTCTTTCAACCAATTCACCTTGGTTCAAGGGTACATCTCTTCACTCCTTTGATATTCGTCGTTGTAATTCCTCAACGTCTTCAAAGAGGTGACGGGTCCCGACACCACACATTTCACAGACTATGACGCCTTTAAACTGGACTGTGGGGTCCTTAAGCCCGTGGACTATAATGTCCTTAACCTTGACTGTGAGGTCTTTAAACTCACGGACTACGATGTCCTTAACCTTGACTGTGAGGTCTTTAAACTCACGGACTACGATGTCCTTAACCTTGACCGTGAGGTCTTTAAACCCACAGACTATGATGTCCTTAACCTCGACCGTGATGTCTTTAAACTAACATTGGATCGAGATGTCCCTAAACTAACAATGGACCGTAATGTCCTTAAACTAATAATCGACCGCAATGTCCCTAAACTAAACAATAATAGAGCTCAATTGTTCTTTTGTTGGATCTAAACGATCCCGTTAAGTTGATCTTAGTCTAAAATGAGACTAACGTATCCTTAACAAAAGTTTAAGTTGATCTTAGTCTCAAATGAGGCTAACGTATTCTTAAACCCAAACCCCCAAACCCAAATCTAAGAAAGATACGGATTTGGACTAGTCCACGCCTTACGGGCGATGACATAACTTAGTCTCCGTATACAATCCACGGGCAATCACAAACAAAATAAACGCCCACGACACGAAGTGACTATCTGGAGAAGGAGAAAGTCGTTATCGCGATGCGGTAGCATAATTAACTGCAGGGGCTTGCGTCTGCAGGGAAGAGCGTCCCCACAATCAAAAACCCCTCAGATGAGGGGGAATCTGACGAAGTCTGCTACATCGGCCGCATCCGTTTAAACCTTCGATACATGGTACCATAAATCAACTTGGCATCTTCGGAGAGGTGGAAGGATAGCACCAATTAGCATATGCCCCGAATTTCAGGCAATACGTACATAGCGTCTCCGCCGCATCTTTCGGAGGGGAACATATTCTGGCACGCCCGGTGGGACTTTTTCCTCTTTCCACTCCACACTTAGTGTATTGTGTTCGTGAGCGAATCGCGGTTTGCTATGGTTTCCTGTGGATTCGAGGTATAAAGATTTGGTGTCTTGCTCCGTGCAGAAAATAGAAGATCAATGGCTTCAACCTGCACTAACCGCAACTCTCGCTCCGCCCCGTCCGGAGGAGTGACTTACGGGCCCCAAGCGGCCTCCATCTTCGCTATGCCAGTGGAACAGGTCACTCAGGCCACCACTGGATTGTTCTTCGGGACCATGCTCCTACCAACGAGCTTCAGCGCTTCTGTACCATCACAAGAAGCTCAGAAGAAGTCGGTCTCTGATCGGGTTACAACTACTGCGGCCCCACTCAACGGGTCGTCCAGCTCCAAAGCCCCAGTCTTTGATAGACTGGGCCAAATCTCATTTGGGCCCATGAAGAAGCCCGTGATACCAGAAAGGGTTATCCTAAATAGGATAGCTATTCTTACTCCTGAAGTCACCAAGGCGGCTTCTCCGGCTAAGGGGTCGGTCTTCATAAGACTGGCCGTTTCAGCTCCCACTCCACGTGAAGTAACCAAGGCCATTTCCCCTGCACGAAAATTGGCATTCTCAAGATTGGTCGTTCCCTCCCAGCGAGCATCTGTCTTTGACAGACTGACGCCAACAACAGACTCTCATCAGAACAGGGGGCATGGAAAAGCTGATTCAACAGCGGAGGTAATCCCGGCCGCACGACATGCTCGACGTCGCCACTGGCGCCGAGTGAGGAAAGCTGGGGGCAATTCCCCTTCTGGACTGACTCCGCCAGCTCCAATGGTGGAAGTTGATGTTGCTGTTCCAACGGGGAATAGCTTTGAACCGCTAAGGAGGGTGCGTAAAAACTCTCCTACCGCCATACTGAAAATATTTCCTCCACCGGTGGAGACTGTCGCAGAAATAAAGCCGGATCAGCCCCCTCAGCGGCTGTCCTCCAAAGTTTATAAAGTCTGGCAACGGGTCCAAGAGTCAGTGATTGATTAAGACTATCCTCGCCGACAGAAGAAGCTTAAGGATCAGCAGGAAGAGAATCGTCCTGGCAACCCACAAAGGACGACAACTACCTGGGTGCCCGCTGCAACGGTCCTCTCAACGTCAACCACTCAAAAGAGGAGGAGGCCAGAGAAAGCCCCTGTGACTACGGCAGAACGCAAAGACGCTGAGCCCAAACTGCCCAAGTCTGGGGGCATAACGGTGCATACTGTTTACATGGCTTCCGGAAAAGAGGAAAGCCGCGCTTCGAAGGGTCACCAACTGCTCACCCGATCTGTGACGAAAGCCCAAGAGCAGCAGCAGAAGCTTCAGGAGATGATGAATGCGATGGCCGCACTCACAGGACCGAAAGCAAGCCCAGAGGCATCCTCGGAGCAACGCCATGAGCAAGAAACCGATGCCGAATTCCTTCGGAGAATGCTTGAAAAGAAGGACAAAGAGGCCGCGGAACAAGCGGCCAATATAAAGAAAATGACCCTTCTATTCTAGGATATGGTGGACATGGTGATCCAGCCGGACCCTCCATCCGAAGATCCTCCAGTAATAATTGAAGATAACAGAGGAGAAACATCGAATCCTCTGTCGGCTCTGTCAACAGCCAAGGAAGAGACAACCTCCAAAGCTTCCATGGATGACTATATTGCTCACCAAATAAGAGTTCACCAGGCCAATGAAACGGCCGGGCAAGTCCTCAAAACTGGTCGACTGTATCCGGGCTGGTATGATTAGATAAAGTACCCGCCGGACTACACGATCCCCAAATTCCACGTATACAAGGGGACAGGCAATCCCCATCAACATATCGCTCAGTTCAGGGCTGTTTGTGGCAACACCGATGGCGATGATAAACTTTTGCTCCGCCAATTCATCGGCAGTTTGTCCGAGATGGCGTTTGAGTGGTACTCCGAACTTCCAAATGACTCTGTCAAGACATTCGCAGAGATGGAGTTGCTATTCACCCAGCGTTTCGTGAGTGTTAGTGAACGCACCCCAATCACGGCATTGATCAATGCCAAAATGAAGCCTGGAGAAACATGGGTCCAGTATGCAATAAGGTGGCGGAATCTATGGTCGAAGTGCGAGCAGCACATCGAAGAAGCGCTTGCGGTAGGCATGTTCGTGGGTACTCTTGACCCTCAAGAGACCATATCCCAATTCATGATGTTCTTCAAGCCGACCACCTTCCAGGCTTTGATTGACAAGCTGGCCCAAATGGACCAGATGGGCCATAGGCCTTCCTCTTCAAAGACGGAGCCTTGGAATGAAAAGAGCAAAGGGAAAGCAACGTTCGTCGCCAACACAAACAACAGCCGAGCAACTTAAAGCCGGTTGTTCGCCAAAACAACATGCGTCCACGCCCATCTCTCGAGGAGAGACTGGGACGTCCTTACTCGTTTCCCCAGGATAAAACGAGGAGACTGTTCGAGCTGGCAGTGCGCAACAGACTCATCAATTTGCCGGATCCGAAACGACCGTTTCAACCCGGCGAGTCTAATGGTCACAATTATTGCCCTTACCATCAAACGGTAAGCAATCCAATTGAGGATTGCTTCGTCTTTAATGGCTGGATTGAAGATCAATACCAACAGGGCAAATTTGTCCTGTCTGAGAAGTGGAAAGTAAACCCACCACAACCACACACTCCTAAAAAGACGGATACACCGGGGGCATCATGCTCTTTCATTGAAGAAGCTCCATAGGAGGTCGCACTTTTAGCAAAAACTAAAAGAATGTTGAGGAATTTCCAAACATCCCCGGCAATCAGGTGGAAGAATCCGCTGGAACCCGAGATTATCGAGGGAATGATGAAGCCGCGCCCAATTCCAAAAACTGGTGGTGATAGTCAAAGCGCTCATACCCAGCCATCAAAGTCTTCCAAGAAGAAAACCAAGAAGCCCGTGAAATCTGATGACAAACGCACGGACCTGCAAAAACATATTGACGCGCTGGAAGAATATAATCAGAAGGCGCGGACCCCATTCACACTCCAAGAATTCCTCAGCCACGTCCTTGAGGACGGAGTTGATGACAACGGAGAAGACTCATCAGATGAACTCGAGGATTATGTGGCAAGCTGCCATATGATCTCTCACTCGTTAATAAACGGTGAGGAAGCTCCTTGCATCGAGAAACTGGGGGCAAGTCCTAAGCCAAAACCCTTGGAACCGTCTGACGAGACGATCGACTTGCTACTGAACGAAGCCCATCAGAAAAGCAAAGCCAATCGAGAGCGTGAATTGGATATATTCGAAAAGGCCAAACGCCGATGATTGGAGGAAAAGGTCGAGACACCCCAACTGGAGCAAAGCATCCCTATCGCCAGCAAAAGCAAGCTTAAAGTAAAGAAACGATTCGCTGGGGCCCTAGCAATAGGAATGAAGTTGCCTTCTTTCAAAGGAAATTCCCCTGACAATATACGTCTTGATGAAGCGGACATACATCCTAACTTCTGCCTATACCATCAGAAGATTGCACACCCTACCGAGGAGTGCATAGCCTTTAAAAAACTGGTGGCAGGGATATGTTGCCCATCGACGACACGTTCAACGAGTGAAGCGCAAGGCTCTTCGGGAAAAGAAAAGTACGACAAATGAGCGCGAAAGAGCTACTGGCAACCGTCACATTGCTGACACCAAGGGATCGCAAGTTATCACTTTTGGAAGCGACTCTGACGAAGAAATCACCCTCAGCCCTCTCTTCAAGGAGTCCACCTTCGACACAAAACATGCGGAGATTTACATCAAAATCTAGCTGCATAATCGTACATGACCGAAACATCGTTAAACTACTACCAACCCGCAGCACCCTCAGGCTGACGTGGTAAAAAAAACGGTATGTCCATAAGCAAAATGGGAACGGATGAAAACCCGAAAGGGCTCCGTGAGTAAAAACAGCAGGGCTACCGGCGAGTTTTGTGAAAACCCGAAAGGGCGCAACCTCCTTAGAATAAAAAAGAAAAGAGAAAAAAGAAAACGGTATGCCCATAAGCAAAAGGGCACAGATGAAAACCCGAAAGGGCTCCGTGAGTAAAAACAGCAGGGCTACCGACGTGTTTTGTGAAAACCTGAAAGGGCGCAATCTTGTTAAAAGACACTTGCAAGGTCCTCTCGACTTTGTAAGGAGAAACCACCTGCGTGAGATCCTTACGACTCACAAGGGAGCAACACACTTAGGGATCCCCACGATCCTTAGGGAGAAATTACACTTGCGAGATCCTCACGACTCGTAAGGAGAACCCTCTTATGAGACCCTCACGGCTCATAATATTCCAAAGTCTTAAGCTACAGGGATTTAAACTTGTTCTTAAGCGGCCACCACAACCTCCAACACTTCCCTACAAGTGGCTCAACACCGAACCTTGTATACAATCCACGGGCGCGAATAAACATTTCCCTAACGAAGTCCCATCCGTGACTAGGGATATGTCTATATGGTGAACAACCCTTGTAAATCCTCTCGACTTATAAGGAGAAAACACTCTTGTAAGATCCTTACGACTTATAAGAGACCATGCACTTTGGAGTCCTCACGATTCCTAAGGAGAAAACACACCCACGGGATCCTCACGACTCACAGGAAGAAATACCTTTATGAGACCCTTACGGCTCATGAAGTCAAAAACCTTAGTCGACAGGACCCTAACCCTGTTCGCTAAGCCACCTTTGTTCAACATCGACAGAGGCAAATAATGATTCGCTCTTGGCAATATTCCAGTTGTAGCGGTGTTGATGCCGAAATCGGTATCTAATCCCAGGTTTGCAGCAAGAAGCTAGTGAGCCACACATGCATACGAAATAGCCGAAATGATGGGGAAACTTGCAACAAAATCAGCAAGTAAAAATGTATGCATGTAAAATTGCCGAAATGATTGGGCAACTCGCAATAAAAAGCAGCGAGTAAAAATGAAATAAATAGCCGAAAGGATTGGGCAACTCGCAATAAAAAGCAGCGGGTAAAATTGAAACAAATAGCCGAAATGATTGGGCAACTCGCAATAAAAAGCAATGAGTAAAAATAAAATAAATAGCCGAAATGATTGGGCACCGCGAAAAATAGCCGAAAGGATTGGGCAATCGCGACCTTCGCGATATAAAAGCTGAAATGATTGAGCATCGTAGAAAGAAATAAAAAAATATATAAATAAAATTTATGCCCTACAAGTGATATCACATCAATCCCTGTATACAATCCAGGGGCGCAAACAAAGAAGGAATCACGCCTTCCCTCCTCAGGCTCCATCAGAAAGAGAGCCAAGTCTCGATGGTCACATCTGCATCCCAGAAGACCAACAACAGCGTTCCTCCTTATGCCAGCAAGGCACAGAAGTGACACAACGAAACGGAGCCATGGCATAATCCCCAGTTCCAAACCTTAACGGCAATATCTACAGCCTAAAAATCAGCAACAGTGATCCTCCTCATTCCAACAGGACTCGGACGCAACATCACCAAGCGGAGTGACGGCAAAATTCCAGCTCCACCTCAGCATTTGTCTCGCTACGCAGCATCCTTCCTCCAACAGGATTCGGACACACCAAAGCAAACGAAGCGAATGCCAAATTCCTAGCTTCAGGGTCTTGACGGCAACTCATATAAAGCCTGAAAGAAAATCGGAGATCATCTCACACCCACATGGAGTGGTCACCACCTCGACATTCGTCTCGATACAGCAGACGAGATGTCACTACAGCATCCTTCCTCCAACAGGATTCGGACACACCAAAGCAAACGAAGCGAAGGCCAAATTCCTAGCTTCAGGGTCTTGACGACAACTCATATAAAACCCGAAAGACCACCAGAGATCACCCCACACCAGCGCGGAGTGGTCACCACCTCGACGTTCGTCTCAATACAGCAGACGAAATGTCACCACAACGTTCTTTCTCCAGCAGGATTCAGACGCGACAATCAAACAAAGGAGCCACGGCAAAATCCCTAGTTCCAAACCTCGACGGTTCACCAACAACCTAGAGACAATCACGACATTCGTCTCGATACATCAGACGCAATGCCAGCAAACGAAGCGAAGGCCAAATTCCTAGTTTCAGGGTCTTGACGACAACTCATATAAAACCTGAATGACTATTGGAGATCATTACACACCAGCGTGGAGTGGTTATGATTCATCGGGGCTCTCCAAAATGAGCCTAACCTTAAGTAAAAAGTGGCATAGAAAAATTCCTAACGCTTGCTCTTCCTACGGTCAAACTGCCTATGAGGATTGCTTGAAGACGTCTTGTCCAGCCCTCGAAGGGCCAGAGACACGACAGTCGCAAGGCTACTCGAACAGCAAGATTGCCTATTGAGGAATACATCAGCCAACGCGACGGTACGATGGACAAAACCCTAGTACCACAGACCCTAACGGACCTCTGTCGTAAAGAGCAGAGGTTAACTGTGACGTTAGGATATCCTTGCGAGAAATGCTCGATTCGTCTCGACTCGTAGGGAAAAGCCTTAGGCAGTGAGCATTAAAAAAAACTGTCTCCTAAGCACTGGGGCCCTGCAAGTCGGTCCAAAATAGACTCTTGCATACTATTCACGGGCCACACTCTCCAAAGTTGAATCTCGACAAGGAGGGACACAACCGATTACGGGTCTTCTCGACTCATAGGAGGGAAAATTCTCGTATAAGATCCTTACGACTTATAAGGGAAAACGCACTTAGGAATCCTCACGATTCCTAAGGAGAAAATACACCTACGGGATCCTCTCGACTCGTAGGGAGAAAAGTCTTCATGAGACCCTCACGGTTCATGATGTTGAAATGTCTTAGGCAGCAGACCTGAACCTGCCTCCTAAGCTATCACTACCCCTCGAAGAAGCCAAAACAAGATGTTTACCCCATCATCTGCCGGCTGTGTTTGTTAAGGTGACATGTTGATAACAAAAGAAAGAAGAAAGTAAAGAGAAGACATAAGACATTGCGAAAGAAATGTATCTTTTATTCATGAATTCAATCGGGTACAAAATACATCATATGATAGAATAAAGGAATGAATACATTTTACTCAAAATTACAAATGGTACAAAATTGCTACTGAGAAGGAAGCGTTTTTAGCAAGGTTGCCAGCTGCTCTCTCACTTCTTTTAGCGCCTTCTCATGATCAGCCGCCACGGCCAGCTCCGCTTCAATTTGAGCCCTTTGCTGCAAGCACGATGAAAACTTCTCATCAATTTCCTGCTGAGGAGCTTCCTGACTCTGCGCAACCTGCTCACTAAGATCAAGCCTCTTCTTCAGCACCAGCCCGTCAGAAATACATCGTTGAAGGTTTTCAAAGATGGTGTTCAGCTGGGCAGCATTTGCTGCAACCTCAGCGCACAGTTGAACAGATTCAGCGGAAGTCGCCCCACGTTCCTTTTGCTTAAGGGTTGCCTCTTGTTCGAAATGGCGAAGGAACGGAACGCTATGCTCAACCCATGCGACCCGCTGGAAGTTCAAAGCCTGAGCCTCAGGGGCAGGACGCATAAGCTCGAGCTCATGCATGTAGGCCTCAATCTTCCGGAAGTAGTTAACCCAAGACTCGACAACGCCTTCATAATGGAAGTTTACTAGCGTCGCCAGCATTAGGTTAACCTCTGCAGCAAAATCCATGGCAGATGTAGGAGTCTCCACGTCGAGCTCCTTGATATAGTCGCTCACCATGCGCAAACTATTCGCGGCGCCTTTTGAGGATGGACGTCGGGAAAAGGTTCCGGACGGCATTATGACGCGAGACTCGAACGGGGCTGGAGTCGATGTGACCGCTGCAAAACAAATCATAGTCAAATGACGGTTCAAGAAGTATAAGAGGTTCATGAACAATGGAATTTACTATACCAGCTGCAGCAAGTGGCAAGGCCGGGAGTACCAGTGGCACAACTATTCTCTCATCTCCTCCTTCAATCTGTAGTACTGCAATCAAAACAAAGAAGAACAAGAAATGATTTGACTTCCAGTAAAAGAAGGAATATTAACTGAAGGCTGTACTCACCAGCGCCACTAGATGAAGAAATCTCCGACGGGAAAGAGAAGTGCGGGTTCAGTACCTGATACAAGTGATCAAGAAAAACTCCTGCGAGATCACGTTGTTACATGGTCAGTACACGAAAGATGTTGTCCCTGATTTAAATTTATCACAAACCCATACCTTCCAGCATTTGAGAAGATATAAGAGAAGATGGAGGGGCGGTCGCCGTCAAAGCGGAAACTGGTGGCGCTTCCTCGGGGGGCACAACCTCAACGCCCACCGCAGCTGCATTCAAAACAAAAGTACTTTCAGAAAAGGTAGAAAAGGGATTGCATAATAGAATAGAAAGCAATAACCTGAAATTTACCTGGTAAGTCACCGGTCGGGACCACGACAAGGGCATCACTGGATGCAGCGACTGCCTTACCCCCCTCCGTGTTCCTGAGCACATCATCAGGGATGTCGGCTGGTATAATAACGTCCGGTGGAGAAGCAGTGACCATCGCTACATGCTCCAATGAAACGACAGTGGCTTCGACCACCTGTCCCACAGCCGCCGGGCTATCCCCAGAAATATCCATTGGATCCGTAGCCAATGAAGATGCCTCTTCCGGAGGAGCAATCACCTGGAGAGCAGGAATCACCAAGGGAAGCTCCGTCGCAGGAACATCAATGGCGTCAACCCCCTCCACACTGATTAGTGCTTCATCGGGGTTATCTACGAAGTCCATAGTCAGGACGTGACTTGGACTCAGCTTCTCTGCCATCACCGAAGTCCCTGCAAAGTTTGTATGAGGATAATATTATATATATATATATACAAGCAATACAAAATATTACAAAGAGATACATGAACATACCGATGCACAAGGGAGCTTCTAATATGGCTTGTTCAAGCCGACGCTCCTTCCTGAGAAGGTACGCTCGCCGAGGTTCAAGGGTAGACTCGTGGCCACCGGTCCACAATGAAAGTGCATTCTCGCCGTCGGCTGAGACGGCCTGCTTAAGAGCCATTTCCCCCCATTCTTCCAGAGGGCCTATGAATAGTCACCGTATCGACGGAGGGTCTTCGTAAAAGATGACGACAGGGTAAGGCCTTTTCGGGATCCTTACATTTTCGGATTCGTCTTGTGAGCATCTTATAGCCTCAGCCAATTGTGCGGCTTTCTCGGAAGATGAACCAGGAAAAAGAAGACCGTCTTCCGGTGGATTAGTAACGGTCTTCTTCCCCGCCTTGATCTAGAGCTAATGATTGTAGAAGATCGCTTTTTTCCCCTGGCCGTATGTTTTTTGAGCTGCTTCTCGGTTTTGACAGGGAGAGGAGGCTTCTTCAAGACCTTCGCCAAGGAGATATTATCACTAGGGCTAGGTTTTACCTCCAAAACCATTACGGTATCCATCATCGGTCGTTCAAGCGAAGTCTCTGTTGGCAATGAGGCGCGAAGCCTTTCTTCCTCTTCAAAGGTTTTCAGCGAAGCAGCAATGACTTCTTCTGTAGAGGCACCTATTAAAATAGGAAGCGTCAGTCAAAGTATGATAAAAAAAAGGTGAAATAAACAGCTGAGAGATAAGGATAAAGTATACCTGACTGCGCAAGGGCGGCCAATTCCTTTTCGAGGGCGGCCGATTGTTTGGAAGCTTCAATGGCGACCTCCAAATCGGTATCATCAAGCATCCCTAATAAACCCTCGTTGGTCCCATATTCGCTCAAGCCTTCGCTAAACGGAGCAGGGGGCGTCGAGCCTAATATGGTGTCCAAACAAAGTACTTGCTTCTTCTTCTTCTGAGGACGGGCGCCGGGAGCCGATGACATGAGTTTGCGTTTGGTAGACGTCTTTGGACGACGAGTCCCAATTTCTTTTCCTATGTCCGAGTCCGGGGACGCGGCAGCCACCTCTTTTTCAGGCGTGCTGGATGGGGACAACCCGCGCATAGGGCTTAGCACGTGTGGAGGCTCAACTACAGTGACCTCTCTCAGGGGAAGATGAACAATGTTCCGTCGCTTCAAAGGAACATTTCGATCACCAGCCGGCACTGCACCCTTGCAGTCAAGCAACAATCGTTTCTCCTCCCTGATGACGGCGCCTATTGAATGCTGATACCATGCCGCGTATGCATTAAGGGCCTTTGGGACGCAGCTCGGTTCGCTGATAAAGAAGTTGGACCTTGTGTTCAAGCGCATGAAATGATGCAGTGCGCTCCGCATTCCCTCTTCAGTAGCAGCAGGTTCGACCAAAAAAGCCTCAAGTGGGACGCCCTGATTGTAACCTAATTGTTGGGCGAAGCGATGCGGATTATACCTCATGAATAAAGCCGAGTCATTCATCTTGAACACAAGAAAGCCCGGTTGGATAGAGTACAGATGAAGAATCTCCCGAGCCTTCAAGACGGAGACCCCATCTTTAAATATGTCCTGCAAGGACAGCACCGTCTTCCCCGAATCCTGGCCAACAGTCAAAACTTTATCAGTAAAAGACATGCCAGCCCCAACCTTGTGCGGGGGACTTCCTGTTGCGTCGGAGTCACGATAGAAGCGCCAACCAGTTGCATGATCCGAGGGAACCTGCACCTGTCATAAAAACTCGGCCTCTTGTGGATGCCAAAGACGCCTAGCACGTGTAACTCGAGCCATGACGTGAAATAATGCATCAGAAAATTTACCGACTGCACCCCTGGCTCAGTGGTATCAGCTGCTATGCTGAGACCATGATACATATGGGCTAACCACGCAATCTCTACAACTACTGTTATCCCGGCAACCATTCGATGCGCGGGATAGAAGACGGACGGCCTCATGCGGCGAGGGTGCATAGGAAGCACGAACCAACTCAGCCACAATCCAAGGAACATTAGAAAGAACGTTTCTTCATCAATCCCAGGAGCCGCTAGCTCTGTAAAAGGGATGACCGGTGTATCAGGTAGAAAGAAGCTTTTCTGATCTACCTCCGTCGCCGGCAGATTGCCTAAACCCAAGCCGAAGGGGTCATCAAGACTGGCAAATTTATCTACTTCTTCCTTCAACATTTCCGGGCGAAGAAAATAAGCAATAAAAGCCGTAAAATTAACTCCACGACCTTCGGATGCGAGAGAGAGGTTTTCATACATATTCAATACCTTTATCAAGCTCGGAAATTGATGTTGAATAGCATTCTCGGGAGTAAGACCCATTACCATGGATTTGGTGGCGAAAACATACTCATCCGGGGGAAGCAATTCCTCATAATGTTCCCCCATAACGGGTAAACCTGAGACCTCTGCAAACTCCTCCAAAGAAATGGAAACTTCTCGATCTGACAGGAGGAAGGTGTAGGTTGGAATGTTCCACTGTTCCAGAAATTCCCTGACCCACCATGTAGGGGGTGTGGAATATTGAAACAAAGAAGCATAAATGGCGGAATACAATTTGAGCTTCATCAACTGTGATTTCCTCGCCGATAAGATATACCAGGCCTACTGCAAATACCCGACTGGGTGACGGGGAGTTAGTCCGACATTGTACGGCTGTCCCCAAGGACGCGACTCGCCTTGACATATGCGTCGCCCTAGGATGTCTAAGTTACCGGCGGCTGCACTAGTATTGCGGCGATAGAAGGCCGAAGGAGACCTTCCGATGTCCAGTTGACCTCCTCTACAGTGTAATTTATCGGAGGCACATCTGCATAAGCAATCGCTGAAATAGGCTCCGAGGGTGTCGCACAGGAAAAGCTCCATCGGCCCATGATAATTTGGTTACACCATTTACCCCATAAATGAAGCTCTTGTGCTCCGGGTCATGGTCTCTTATCAACGCAAAAACCTCACGGTCAGCGGGTGCTTCAGGGAACCCGCCTTCTGAGCGAATGAACGGGAAGGAGGCGTCGGAAGACATAATTCCTGCGCAAAAAAGAGTGAATTTTTAGCTGCCCATGCTATAAATTAAATTCTATTACAAAGTACTATAAGTCGGTGCCGCACTGCAATGTAGTTAAAAGGGATAAAAGGGGACCCACAAAATCTAGATGACAGTTCATCATTAATAAAACAGCCTCATCATTGGATGAGGCTGTCATTAAAAGAGGAAATCCTCAAGAGATTCTCATTAAATGAGAAATCCCTCGGGCAGAGGAGTAAAACTCCCATTGAAAGCAGCGCTCTTTACTAGACAGACATCTGTCAAAGTCTAATGATGAAGGAATAAAATTCCTTAGGAAGAGCCTTGCTCTGAGAAGATAATCCATCAAAAATAAAATTTTATTTTTAAGATCCATGAACAAACTCTTAAGAATTCTTCACAAGAGATTAAAAAATCTACATGTTCAGGAGAGCAAAGCTCTGTTAATGAAACCCTAAATGGGTTTTATTTAGATCAAAGATCTATGAAGAGCAAGGCACTGTTAATGGGTAAAACCCTAATTTATTAAAAGTTCTTAACTTTACCTAAGTTTTGACAGAGTTTTACTCTTGAAAAAGTTTTAAACAGGAGAGCTATGCTCTGTGGGAGAATGAAATTCTCAGAAGAGAAAATTCTTAAGAAGAAGATGAAAATTATCTAAGGGACCAAAGGTCCTAATTATAGGCATTGAAACGCCTCTGAGTTGATCCTAGGGCGCAGTTGTCGCTACCGTTGCACTCACACGTGGGCCGTGTGAGCGCAACGGTGGGGGGGCATTTGTTTCCCCAATCAGAGCAAAGCTCTGTTTCAAAATTCAAAATTTAAATTGAAGCAACGCTTCAGATCCAGCGCTGTGCTCTGCGCTGCGCGCCACGTGTCAAACACGGGTGCGCCAGCGCAGTTGCGCTGCGCTCTGCGCTGCGCACCACGTGTCAAACGTAGGTGCGCCAGCGCAAGAATTAAAAATTCCCCCATCGTCAGATCAAAAGATCTACTAATAATAAATTATTAATTAATTAGAACTAAAGTTCTGTTATGCAAAGATTTTTCAATCTTACTAAAACAAGAGGATTATCTTCTGTAAAACAGAAGCCTTAGGATCAAAGATCCAACGGTGGGAAATATTCCCAAATCAATCAGAGAAAGATCTCTTAAAACTGATTTAACAAATCATTTGGCCCTGTATAACGGACCCTAGACTTCATGTCTAGAGGGGAGAGAGAAGACAGAAAAGAGACAAAAGAAAGAGAAAAACCCTCTGCAAAAGAAGAGAAAGCTCTTAGAAAAAAGAAGATTTTTCTTCATCTTCAAGGTAAAAAGAACAATGTTCTTGAATAATAGAGATGAAACCATCTCGTAAAAAGAAGAACCATCTTCTAAAAAGACCAGAGATCTAAGAAAAAGACCAAGCCCTTTAATAAAAAAGAAAAGATTAAAAAGATCTAATCATAAAAAGACTAAAAGAAGTATTTTACTTCATTCACAGATCTTTTGATCTATAAAGGCAGAGCCTTTTATAAAAACAAGAACTTTTGTTCTTGGATCTTGAGGAAAAAGCATCCTTTGAAAAACATAAATTTGTTCTTTAATCTTAAAATTGATCAAATGCGCTTTGCGCTATTGAAAAGTGCCTTGCACTCATGAATTGCGCCCTTGCGCTCATTGGACCGGCGCTCAGCGCCAAAACCTAACACGTGTCAACCAGAGACACAATCTACGCTTTGCGCTTCTAAAATAGAGCACTGCGCTCATGGGCTGGCGCTCAGCGCCAAGCGCGCCACGCGTCACTCACTGGTGCGCCAACAGACTAGCGTAATGCGCTCATAAATTAAAAGCGCGATGTGCTAACAAACTAGCGCTTAACGCTAAGCGCGACACGTGTCCTCTTCATGCACGCTACCCGAGAGAAGCGCAATGCGCTCTTTAACTGGCGCGACGCGCCTGGCGCGCCATGTGGCGCACTGTCAGAACAAACTTTGTTTCTGATAAATGCTATGCATTCAATACAAGACAAAAATGTCAGACCCCAATGCCTGGCATTATTAAAAGAACTAAGCCCAAATAAAGGCTTAATAGCCAGAACAAAAATAAAATGTTAAAACATTTTAATTAGACTTAGCCCAATTTTGGCCATAAGTCCTCAACTTGTTTTGAATTAGCGCATCTGCTCTTTCAACCAATTCACCTTGGTTCAAGGGTACATCTCTTCGCTCCTTTGATATCCGTCGTTGTAATTTCTCAACGTCTTCAAAGAGGTGACGGGTCCCGACAACCACACATTTCACAGACTCTGACGTCTTTAAACTGGACTGTGGGGTCCTTAAGCCCGCGAACTATGACGTCCTTAACCTTGACTGTGAGGTCTTTAAACTCACGGACTATGATGTCCTTAACCTTGACTGTGAGGGCTTTAAACTGAGGTCTTTAAACTCACGGACTATGATGTCCTTAACCTTGACTGTGAGGTCTTTAAACTCACGGACTATGATGTCCTTAACCTCGACCGCGATGTCTTTAAACTAACATTGGACCGAGATGTTCCTAAAGTAACAATGGACCGAAATATCCTTAAATTAATAATCGACCGCAATGTCCCTAAACTAAACAATAATAGAGCCCAATTGTTCTCTTGTTGGATCTAAACGATCCCGTTAAGTTGATCTTAGTCTATAATGAGACTAACGTATCCTTAACAAACGTTTAAGTTGATCTTAGTTTCAAATGAGGCTAGCGTATCCTTTAACCCAAACTCCCAAATCCAAATCTAAGATAGATACGGATTTGGACTAGTCCACGCCCTACGGGCGACGACATAACTTAGTCTCCGTATACAATCCACGGACAACCACAAACAAAACAAACATCCACGACACGAAGTGATCATCTGGAGAAGGAGAAAGTTGTTATCGCGATGCGGTAGCGTAATTAACTGCAAGGGTTTGTGCCTGTAGGAAAGAGCGTCCCCACAATCAAAAACCCCTCAGATGAGGGGGAATCTGACGAAGTCTGCTACATCGGCCGCATCCGTTTAAACCTTCGATACATGGTGCCATAAATCAACTTGGCATCTTCGGAGTGGTGGACGGATAGCACCAATTAGTATCTGACCCGAATTTTAGGCAAGACGTACATCGCGTCTCCGCCGTGTCTTTCGGAGGGGAACACCCACATGACATATATGTTTTGAGGAGTATGTTTTGAGGAGAGAGAAAAGAGAATGGTGGATTATTATTATCATCTTCCTCCTCATCTTTACTGTCATGAGATGAGAACAAAGTAAAGAACCAAAAGAGAGAAAATAAAGAGAGCTTATACCACATCTTCTTCTACCTGTTGCCTATTTGCAATTTGTGAGAGCTAATAGCTTCACAAAAGAAGTATTCTTTAGTGAATTGGGAGCTTGGATGGGTTGCTTTCAAGATGGATCATTTTCGGCGAGAAAGTCATAGATCAAGCTCGATTCCTACACCAAGAAGCATAATTTGGGTCTTCCACTAGAGAGTGGACATGCTATAAAAGTTGTAGCCCCCCCTTTCCCTTAGAATAGTTTGTGATTGCTTTCTTGGTTATTTGCAATTTCTAGTTTTTGGATGATCTTGGCTTGTAGTGTTTGGTGCTAAGTTCAGAAAAAATTTCTACAATTTCTCCGCGGTCCACAAGTGTTGCGGTCCCAGCACCACACACTTACAGTGGCGTGTGTGTGGGGAGAGAAGGAGGGAGGGGGGAGAGAGAGAGAGAGAGGAATGAAATTGAGGACCTTGGGATAGATTTGGAATTCTGGAACCCGTTTATTTTATAAAATATAACTGGGATCTAATTTGATTGATGCTCTCAGTCGGGTTATACCTGATTCGACTGAGAGTATCAGTTGAATTAGGTCCCAAAATATTTTAAAAGAAATATGAGACCTAATCCGACTGATACTCATTGTCGAATTAGGTCTAACCCGACTGTGAGTATCTGTCAACTTAGGACTTAGAATTTTTGACTAAATCATGCGTAACCCTAACTTGACTAGAGCTTCCCGTCGAGTTATGCCTAACTCGACTAGAAACCCTCAAATTCGACAAGTATCATAACTCGACTAGAAACCCTCAAATTCGACAAGTATCATTAGTCGAATTTGAGGGGGTTTTCTTATAGTGGCCATTTTTGTTCTTCCCAAAAAATAGAGTTGCATCATACCTTTCTGGCTGCCCGCTGCCTCTTATCATTGGGTGGAGGAAAACACTAGTTTTATGAATATAATCGACTTACCAAAGAGGAGCTTATAGAAATATTGGACGGCCAGTTAGCATTCTTCAAGTTCCTCTATACTAGAAAACCATATTCGACTGTCGATAGAGGCAAACAGAGTTACAAAACACGTCCCAGATGCACTTTACCATTTGTAGAAATTTTTAAGAGATGATATTTCCTCAACAATCTAGAAGAAGATGGACTATAAAATCTCAATGGATGAACAAATTTTTCCACCATTCATATCAAAACCAAAGAGACATGCCATCAACTTAGTTTCTTTCTCCATGTCATGTCATGCTCTCCGAATATATGCAAGGCCTCCACGTATAATATTGTACTTTTACAATACATATAATGCAATAATTTAGAGTCACATAAGAGATTTTAGATGCTACCTTTCTTTTCTTTCACAATGTCACCTCAATTTTTTCTAAAAGAAAAAAGTCATCAATGTGCTAATTCAATCACCTTAACAACACTCGTTTGTTTGTTCTGATAATCATACATATACCCTTCGTATACACACCTCTCACCTATAAATTGAATAGAGTCCACAAAACTTTTATTGATACAACTGTCAAGAGCTCATTGGCCAGTCTTAGCTTAAATGTCTCATTCTCGCTCAACAAGTCATGTAACCCTTCTCCCTCAAACTACCAAAACGGGTGTCTTTATCGTTGGTGACAAGTGTTGGGTTTGTTGAAATTAATTGCGAATTCGGTGCCCGAGTTCAAAAGTCCAGAAGCCCATTAGTTGAGCACGTACGGTGCGGAAGCTTTACAGAATTATTATGAAGCTACGCGACCAGAAATTGATCCCTATGATCAAAATTATATACTCTATAACATAGAACTTATACACACAAGTAACGGAGAGCATACAAAAGCTTTGGAATATTATTTCCGGGCACTAGAACCAAACCCATTCTTACCATAAGCTTTTAATAATATGGCCGTGATATGTCATTATGGCTTAAATTCTAATGACCATAGGAATTGATGAGGGGCTGTTGGGTTTGTTGAAATTGATTGTGAATTCGGAGCCCGGGTTCAAGAGTCCAGAAGCCCATTAGTTGAGCACGTACGGTGTATGTGGAAAAAAAATCATATGGGAAGCTATGTATAAAACTTTTTATAGGGAGAAATCCATATCGTACACGTGGCAGATTGGATGTGAATCTGCCACGTGTACGGTATGGATTCCTTCCTATAAAAAATTTTATAAATAGATTTCCATATGATTTTTTTTCCGCATGTGGGTTCAATTCTAATGACCATAGGAATTGATGAGGTTTTCCATGCTTGAATAGAGCCTAATGAGAATTTAGATTAATTTGAATATTTAAATTAATCTACATCTTTATCTTTAATTCTTATCTCTGAGCCTTGTCTCTATAAATAATAAATTATTTCCCTATGTTTGAATTTGATTCGAAAAAGGAATCCACGGAAAGCCTTTACCTTCATGCCTGCCGCCAATTAACACTACTACAGATAAGGGTTGCCCCTACGGATTTATCCGTAGGAGCAAACCACTGTCCCTACGGATCGTAGGGACACGAAAATACCCTGTAGGTACAAACGCCGTAGGTGCAAGTCGAAGCCTTGAAGTTGCCCCTACGGACTAAAAAATGCCCCTACGGATTTATTTGTAGGTTCATTTGTCCCTACGGATTAGACCGTAGGGACAAAAAATTTAATTCATTTACGGTTTTATAAAATAGATTAGATGTCCCTACGGACTTATCCGTAGGGCCAAGTAGTTGCCCCTACGGATAAGTGCGTAGGTATATATCCGTAGGGGCAAAATATCAGGATATCTGATATTTTGCCCCTACGGATACCTATGTAGGGGCATTTGTTTGTCCCTACGGGGCAAGCTTAACCCTTGATACTGAGATCATAGGGGCAAAATATCAGGTATCCTGATATTTTGCCCCTACGGATAAATCTGTAGGTATATAGTTGGGCCCTACGGATTAATCCGTAGGAGCAATGAAGGGCCCTACGGTTAAATCTGTAGGTACATATTATCAGGGTTTTTTTTTTAAAAAAGGGCTGTCTATTTTTTTCTCGTCCTGTGCACAATAATTTATACATCGATCATATATAAAATTAATCATCACACAGAGCATATATCGCAGTGTTCATAATCACATCCCACGCATAATATACAAAAGAAATCAAAAAGCAGAATATGATATCAATATAAACACGCAAACACCACCAATATCGATATCGTCCAAAATGTAGTACAATATGTATCATATAAATAAATACATGTTTAAAATATAAGAATCAAAAAGCTACCCTAGCTCGGTCCAGCTCTACCTCTGATAAACGCTAGAATCTGGCGCGCCTGCTCCTCGGTCAATAAATCATGCAATGCGGATCGTGCGGGAGTCTGAGCGGGCTGTGGAGCTGGCGATGTGGTCTGCACAGCCGCCGTCGAGGTAGCGGCTTGTGGAGACGCGGCTGCAGGAGTCTGAGCGGGCGGTGGAGCTATAGGAGCTGTCTGTGGAACCGCAGCCGATGTAGTAGCTTGAGGAGCCGCAGCCGAAGGAGATGCATGTGGAAGCTCGGCCGATGTATCCTGTCGTGTCTGGACCTAATGTGTGTAATAAGCGAGTAAGAACCGTGTATTATTCGAATTCGTATCATTATCAAGTTATTTCGAAACCCCATTTGGATATCTAGTTTGGAAAACCGTAGTTTATTTTAATTAGATATGTATGTATGATTAATCAAAGCTAAGTCTACAATCAAATAAGCTCTGGCTACGTACTAATATTGGATATGTTGATATCTTTAATATGACATGATATTTTACTATTAAGTAGTATACATACAAGCATCTCTTTCAACTCCTGAACGGTGGCCTTCAAGCTCTCCAGTTCCTGCTGGAAACGTCGCTCACTGGAGACGGAGGAAGTAACCGCCGGGGTGAAGTCCAACCTCATATGGGCCCTGCTAGGGCCCAGTCCCCGGCCTCTCTCCCAACCTCCTTCGTGCCCTCCGTGTGCGACGTCCAGGACTAGGGTCAGCAGCATCGGATCGCTCTGTCCGGTAAAATCGATCCCCGATGCCTCGGCCTGCTCAACCACCCGCTCCTACACCCACATTAACCAGTAAAATATAAGTATTTCATTTAAATTTGATCCTTCCAAAACTAAAATTTCAAATAGGGGTTGAATAAATATTAACACTTACGCAATACTCCTGGGTAGCGACGTCGGGGTATCGAAGTTCGCCCGTGGCGGGATCTGTCGAGGTGCCGTGGACGACAAGATATGTGGACAGCACGCTCGGTATACCACCTTGCGCCAGGGTCTGAGCTGTCTGCAATATTAGAAAATAACTCTTAATATTAGATATATTAGAAAATAACTCTTAATATTGCATTATATCACAAAGGGCGGTCTATTGTAATTTACCGATAACTCCATGGCTCGAGTAATATTCCTCGAGCCACCTATATAAGTGGGGAGACCCCTCTTCGCCGACTTCCTATTCTCTATATTTTGAGCGGCCTGTTTCTGCACAACACATTCACATTTAATTTTCTAATTAAGGAACAAAAAAAATAAATTATATACTAAATAATGAATTACATTTAAAATACATACCTGTTTGCGCTGAGAGTCGAAATATCCGCACAATAGAGACCATGTCTCTACGTCGACTCTCGCAAAGACCGGAGTAGATAGGAGGGCCGCTCTCTCTGCCTCGGGGGTCGCCATCCACAGGGAGTAGCAGTCGGCCTTCAGTTCATTCCTGTTGTATCGGATCTTGGTCTGCATGTTCTTCATCAGGCCATTGTACAGAGCATAAAGGTCGAGCACCCTCCCAGGGTGATCAGGGTCGGGTACAGGCTGAAAATCGCAATCCAACTGAAAATATAAAAAAAACATTGTTATTAGATTGCAAGTGTTAATAATAAATATATTGGATAAATCAAATGAAAATATATATTAATACCCGACCCTGATCAAAGAAGAGGGCGAATGAGCGCCAGTGCTGGTCTCCCCACTCAACGTGAAGTGGATAGTTCTTCACGAGCCGTCTCTCATCCCCCATATACCGGCCGAACCTCTCGGCATGAGGACCGGTATAGCAATAATCAGGAGTAAACAAGAGGGGGAATGCTGCCTCCCCCTAACTCTGTCAGGCCTCAGCCTATGGGACTGATTCGGGCCTCGAGTCCCCCTCTGGGGATGGGGAGGCCCTGCATCTGCAAGAAATATCAAGACAATCAATATTAAGACAAAGTTGTATTAAGAAATCAAGGTTAAACAAAAATTGAAGTGTGATATATACCTCCGGTGACTAAAGCACGAGCCTGGGCCCGGGCAGCAGCACGAGCGGGACGATAGTTCCTCCGGCGAGGAACAGCCGGTGTCCCGGATGCGGACGCATCCCCTCCAACTAGAAAATAAACATTGACGCTAAATTTTCATGAAGTTCATATTTATTCTATAGAGGATATGTAAAATGAATAAATATTTTATATTTATTCATACTAACCTACAGGCGATGCGGAGGGTACTGAAGTGGCAGGAGTGGCCCCTGCGTCAGATGTGGACGCACCATCTATAATTAGACAATTAAAAATAGATTATATAAGTAATTGCAAAAAGAATGTGTAGATCAATAATATAACATTCTAAATCAATATGCATGCACTATAGGATATATAAACATACCCGCAGGTGCGGTGGTGTCACCACCTACAACTAGACAATAAAAAAAATTACTATCTAAGTAAGAGCAAAAGGAATGTGTGTATATTTATGATATAGCATTCTAAATCAATATACATGCACTATATGATATATAAACATACCTGGAGGAGCGGGAGTGGCCTCTATCCCTGATGTGGACGCATCACCAACAACTAGACAATCAAACATTGACAATATAAGTAATTTTGACATGAACAAGCATGAATATTTATAATATTACATTCAAAATGGATATGCGTGCAATATACCTGGAGGTGTGGAAAAATCCACACGGAAGGAGGCATCCGAAGGGGTCTCCGATCTGGGTGCAAGACCGACCCTCTGAAGCTCCCTACGCAGCTCTCCGGGCGGCAGAACCGCTCTGCCTCTGCCTCTGCCGGTGCCGCGGTTGGAGCTCCTGCCGCCCCTCGCTGCTCCCATCATCGTCATCAAATCTAGATAAACGGTTCGTGGACGCATTAGACAATAATTACAAGTATTGACTATATATGTATAGATCGTAAAATGTGAAGTAATAATATAACATTACTGATAACCTTTTTCGTTTCGTGGGCGCATTATACATATCTACTTGGATTTCATCATCGATGTCATTTCTAACTTACGTAACTTCATGATCGGCCGAAAACAACCCGTCCTTCGAAACAGACGGTCGGAGCACTCTAAGCCTTCTCTCTTCTACATTCTCATCGCTGTCCTCGAATTCTGGGACATCGTAGACATCCATGGGTTTCCAACGGCATACGACACTCCATCCCGGATGCTTCAAACACTATGAGTAGTATACTTGGAACGCTTGGTTCGGAAAGATAAACATATCTTCCTGACCGTAAAATCGAAATGTGTTCATACTGGTCAATCCATATTCATCTTTCCAACTCCTAAGATTGCTTCTCCACTTATCCGCCCCACCCGGCGCTTCAGCAATTTATTTCCGTATCGGTTCGCGTATCGTACTAAGTATACTGGAATATATAAAAGGATTCTGATCGTCCGGGATAGTGGATGCCGAGTATACAATTTAAGTACCCATAATAAATCACACCGTCCGATCCTACCGTCGCAATCCCACTATTCTGAGTGGTTCTAGATATTTCTATGTCCTTAATTTTGAATTTGTATCCAAAGACATCAAATCCTTTATAATATGCAACCTCCGTACTAGGAAATTGAGCTAAACATCTTGAATCACTCTCAAATGATGCAGACAAGTTTGGATCGTGGATCTAACAAAACAAATTTTACGACAAATACATAACGATATAAGTTTAGATTAAAACTGATAGCAATAACATGTTATTCGAATAACTTACATGATCTATGACCCAATCACAAAAATTATCCTGATGATATTTTTCCAATCGTTCTTCATTCCAATCAGGATGCCCCTCACGTACCTCGTTAAAATGAATTCTGTTTTCGACAAATAATGGTGACATTAATATTATATCATTTCATACACACACAAACACAAATATAACAATTAATCCAAAAAAACTTACTCTATAATTTGTTCAAGACATGCGCAATTAAGCAAGATAAACCGGTATATCTTGTTGATAAACATAGTGTCTACCCTCTTATAATCGGCTTTACCACACGGCCCGTCTTGAATTCTTCGAGGCCGGTTAAGTCTCGTCTCAATGTTCTCGTCCAGATAGCGGGAACAAAATGTGATTGCTTCGTCAAGAAGATAACCTTGCATGATAGAACCCTCTGGTCGATTTTTATTGCGTATATACTTTTTAAGAGTGTAGAGATACCTAAAGAAAATATGTTGAATAAATATATACGGGCATACAGGACAACAATAATTTTAAAAATTGCGCGAAATGAAAAATTACATGTACCTCTCGACGGGATATATCCATCAATATTGTACCGGTCCGGCTAACTTAGCCTCAGTTGCAAGATGAACCGTCAAGTGTATTATGATATCGAAGAATGACGGTGGGAAAATACGCTCAAACTTGCAAAGTATCAACGCAATAGAATTTTCTAGTTTATCCAGCGTCAGAACCTCCAGTGTTTTAGCACACAACTCTTTGAAAAAACAACATAGGTCGTTGATTACCAGACCAACCGATTCGGGGAGAGAAGTCCTGAGGGCTAATGGAAGAAGGTGCTCCACGATAACATGGTGATCATGACTTTTCAGCCCATCGATCTTGCCTTTCACAATTTTTATTTTCTTGCTGAATGATCCTGAGAAACCTGTGGGAACTTTCAAATCATGCAGCACCTGCAGGAATCTTTTCTTCTCCGGTTGTGACATATGATAAGCGGCATTGGGAAGTAAAAACTTGCCTGGTTTACCCGCTACCGGTCTAGGGTGCAATTCACTTCTTATTCCCCACTCCTGTAGATCCATCCGAGCATTCAGGTTGTCTTTCGATTTCCCGTCTTTACAAAGAAGCAAGTTGAGTATGTGCTCTGATACTCCCTTCTCTATATGCATGACGTCCAGACAATGACGCACTAAATTTGTTGACCAGTACGGAAGCTCGAAGAAAATGCTTAACTTGTTCCAAAATGGTGGTTTGACCTGTTTCGTCGGATCCACCCCGAAGGTCACATTATTGTAACCATCCCATTGAGCAGTCACGTCCTCTCCGGACAATGGGGCTGGAGGTCCAAGAAGCTCCTGATGACCATCAAAGTGAACAATGTCTAACCTATAGGGGTAGTCTAAAGGCAGGAAACGTCGATGGCCGCAATAACAAACCTTCCTGCTAAAATTCAAGAATTTCGATGTTGTGTGTTGATGGCAATGAGGACATGCTTTGTGACTATGTACGGACCAACCTGATAGCATTCCATACGCAGGAAAGTCATTAATTGTCCACATTAAAGCCGCACGCAGTATGAAGGTTGTATTTGTATTTGCATCGTATGTCTCTACACCATCAATGAACAAAGATTTTAATTCCTCGATCAGAGGTCGGAGATAGACGTCGATATTGTTTCCCGGTGAGTTTAGTCCGTCGATAAGAAGAGGCATCATAAAGTATGATTGGTCCATAGCCAACCAAGGCGACAGATTATAAATTATCATTACAACAGGCCATGTGCTGTGACTTCCAGCCATATAGTTGAATGGGCAGAAGCCATCACTAGCCAGTCCGAGCCGGACATTGCGAGGATCGCTACTGAATATTGCGTGCCCCTATCGAAATCCTTTCATGCCGGTGAATCTCTTGGATGGCTCATTTTTCCATCTTCACTTGGAGGAGCACGGTGATGCCAAATCATTGCCTCGGTTGTTTTCTTGCACCTGAATAGCCTCTATAGACTCTGTGTTATGGGAAAGTATCATGCTATCTTGACAGTTATATCAGGCTTCTTATCAGAATCTTTCGGTTTATACCTGGCCTCTCCGCATGTTGGACACTCTTTCAAATCTGAATTCTCTTTCTGGTACAACACGCAATTTTTAGGACATGCTTGAATCTTCTCGCACTTTAGACCCAAATCAGACATCATCTTCTGGATTCCGTACCAGCTGTCGGGCACGTTATTTCCCGGGGGCATAGAATCTTTAAAGAACGAAAGAAGCATTGTGAATGACTTGTTGCTCCATCCATTTAGGCACTTAATCTGGAAAAGTTAGACGAACCATGAGAGGGTGGAATACTTTGCATTCTCATAAATTGGTTTTCTAGCATCATTCATGAATTTTTCATATTTATCCGCACGCGGTTCTTGACCGGAAGGAATGTCATTTTCGGTACGAATAGATTCACCTAGGGCAGCCTCTACCATATCCTCCATTTCTTCTGATGGAAATAAATTACCGTCTTCTCATTCTGCCGCATTACCGTCTTCTCCTTCTTCTCCTGCCGCATTATCGTGTTCTCCTTCTTCTTCTGCCGCATTACTGCGTTCTTCTCCTTCCCCGTGATATTTCCAAGTTGTATAAAGTCTAGTAAACCCATGTTTTACAATATGAAGCTCTTCCAATTCTACCTTCTGCCAGTACTTATTGCCACATCTATCGCACGGGCAGGGAATCTTCTCTATCATGATCTTATTATGTACGCGTGCAAATTCAATAAAAGCAACAACTCCTGCGACAAACTTAGGTTGCATACGTTGTTTCCAATCCACATACATCCAGTCCTTAACTCTGACGTACTCATGGGCCATGTTAGACTGTATAACATATAAATTGTAGGTTATGGTGACTATATTGAGAAATCTAAGAACGGGATAGTTTCTGACAAAGGAGAAAATCCGTGTATATGCTTTGTGTGTGCGTTTGTCGTTGAAAAGAATAAATTATCGAACGTATGTTAACCGATAGACGGGGGCTAAGTGGCGCTTTTAGTTTCATATATGAGTATCGATGAGAATACGAAGGTTTCATATTATCATCGAGTACCATATATTAGTTTTAACTTGAACATCTTGAATCACTCTCTAATGATGCGTTTGTTGGGTATTCTTATTGTATGTGTGTGTTTCGGCTGTCGGGGGTAAGGCTTCTATCCCATTAAGAATGTATAGAGCGAACACCCATTCGCTTGTGCCTTCAACCGTTTCGAGTAAATTTCGGCAGCACCTCCCGCTGTTCTCCGAGTACACTGTAATAGAACAGATAATCATTTCAAAGCTGTGAAACAACGTTGAAATGAACATCTAATCTATCTTTGTACACGGAGAACCAGCGGAAAGGTACTGACGAAATATCTCGAAACGGATGAAAACACAAGTGAATGAAGGTGTTTGCTTTATACATTCCTAATTTTTCCACACGGGACAAATCTATTTGTTATCATACGATTGAATCTTTTTGTCACATAAATTATACGACGGTTGTTAGTATCGAGCTATACCGTCCGATATTTAACAACCTTCGTATAGTTCTATGTCACGACGAACATCAAACGTATGTTAACCGATAAACGGGGACTAAGTGGCGATTTTAGTTTCATATATGAGTATCGATGAGAATATGAAGGTTTCATATTATCATCGAGTATCATATATTGGTTTTAACTTGAACATCTTGAATCACTCTCTAATGATGCGTTTGTTGTGTATTCTTGTTGTATGTGTGTGTTTCGGTTGTCGGGGGTAAGGCTTCTATCCCATTAAGAATGTATAGAGCGAACACTCATTCGCTTGTGTTTTCAATCGTTTCGAGTAAATTTCGGCAGCACCTCCCCGCTGTTCTCCGAGTATACTGTAATAGAATAGACAATCATTTCAAAGCTGTGAAACAACGTTGAAATGAACATCTAATCTATCTTTGTACACGGAGAACCAGCGGAAAGGTACCGACGAAATATCTCGAAACGGATGAAAACACAAGTGAATGAAGGTGTTTGCTTTATACATTCCTAACTTGTCCACACGGGACAAATCTATCGGTTATCATACGATTGAATCTTTTCGTCACATAGACAATACGACGGTTGTTAGTATCGAGCTATACCGTCCGATATTTAACAACCTTCGTATAGTTCTATGTCACGACGAACATCGAACGTATGTTAACCGATAGACGGCGACTAAGTGGCGCTTTTAGTTTCATATATGAGTATCGATGAGAATATGAAAGTTTCATATTATCATCGAGTATCATATATTGGTTTTAACTTGAACATCTTGAATCACTCTCTAATGATGCGTTTGTTGTGTATTCTTGTTGTATGTGTGTGTTTCGGCTGTCGGAGGTAAGGTTGGTGAGGCCAAGTACATATTTGAAGGTAAAACTATACAAAGAATGGAGCTTCTAGTCCTCGGCACCCTCAAATGGAGGATGCAAACAGTGACCCCCTTCTCTTTTATAGACTACTTCCTTAACAAATTCGACAACCACAATTCTAAGATGATGTCGTTGGTTTCTCGCGTCATAGAGCTTATCTTGATCTCAATTAAAGGTTAGTTTTCATGATATATCTATCAAATTTACAGAAAAAGAAACAAGAAATGAATTCGAGGTTAATTGCTCATAACACCCTTTACTTATTGACTGGTTTATCAGCATCTGACACTCTTGTAGAGTTAGTCTTGGTTCGGGCCATAGCGGCATCTTATAACCGTTAAGTATACTAATTTCAAAGATTTCACACCAAATTAACCAATGAGCGGTTATAACCATTGAATGATTTATATATGTTGCTCCTTGTAAAATATATCTTTAATGGTCTCCTGTATCAAAACATTTTACTTTCTTTGGTCCTTGGAAACTGGAATCCTCATAGATGAATTAAGCTTTGCTATCAATAATGTCAAGAAGTGGTTTCTAACCCCAACCCCAACCCCAACCCCAATCCTAACCCTAACCCTAACCCTAGCCCCAGCCCCAACCCAGCCGAACCCCAACCCTAACCCCAACCCCAACCCCAACCGCAACCCCCTGCCGAACCGTAACCCTAGCCCCAGCCCCAGCCCTAACCGCAACCCTAATCCTAACCCTAACGCTAACCCCAACCGATGCCTCATCGGTACCCAAACCATGAACCCTAGCCCTAAAATAATCAAAAATTTGTTTAATTGAAGATTTCCTAACCTGTGCAGTGGAGGCGACGATCGATCGGAGGCGACGATGAAAGGAGGCGACGACGAAAACGGAGATGAGGAAGAACCAGGCGATGGCGACGACGAATCGGCCTGCGCTGGCGACGACGAAAACGTCGACGAAACATACAGGCGATCGATGGGAACGAGGGTTTGGGGATTTTGGGTTCGCGCGCAAATGGGAAAATAATATTTAGATAATCAGCGTAGGGATCGATCTGTGCCTTTTTAATTAAATCCCTATTTAGATGCACCTACCACTACTACAATATGGGGTTGCCCCTGCGGACTCAGAAATCCGTAGGGGCAAATATTTCTTGCCCCTACGGATTTGTCCGTAGGGCCAAATCGTTGTCCCTACGGTGCCTTACGTTTTAATTTTTTGTTTGGCCTTACGGAGCCGCAAGCCGTGGACCTACGGTTATGTCCGTAGGGACATCTAAATAGGTTATTAATAAAAAAAGCACAGAAAAATTATATTCATTGTTCCCAAAATTTCTCTCTCTCACTCCCGCGCCTCTCGTCGCCTGTTCCCGCGCTTCGTCGCCACCGTACTCTCGCCTCGTCGCCAGCTTCGTCGTTCTTCCCCACACCTTCGTCGACTTCCCGCGCCTCGTCGCCACCTTCGCCGATCGTCGCCGACCACCAATTTCTACATTCTCCTCCACCGCACGCATAGTTTGTAAGTAAATCTCAAATAATTTTTAATTTTGACGTTGTAGTCTAGGGTTCAGACCAGGTTCGGGTAGGGGTGAGGGCATCGGCGTCGGCGTCGGCGTAGGCATCGGGTTCGGTTAGGGTTAGGGTTAGGTTGTGGGGTTCGGTTGGGGTTGGGGTTGGGGCTGGGGCTGGGCTGAGGCTGGGGCTCGGGTTTGGTTGGGGTTGGGGTTGGGGCTGGGCTGGGGCTACGGCTCGGTTGGGCTGGGGCTGGGGCTGGGGTTCGGTTGGGCTGTGAGATGTGAACTGTAGAGTGCCCTATTTATCCCTTGCAGTAGGTGTAAGCTTGTAGTGTAAATATGCTTTGCTTGTTGATTTAGTTCCATCCCGGCAAAGCTTTAGGCTAATTCGAGGTCGAGTTTGTACTGGTGCATTTATTCTGTTACCTTCACTTTTGTGGACGTAACATTCGATGATAAGGTGATAGTTGTTCCAGATTTGGCGTCTGCAGACACTTTATGTTTAATAATGTATCAGTAGAACTGTAATCAACCTGTTTGGCATATTTAGAGGGTATTTAAGCTTAAGAAATTGTTTTTCTGTTATTTTTCTTGTGACATTTATGCTATCGAATGTCTGGGCGAGCAACCCATGTGGGACAATATAATTTGATCTGATTTTTCTTCAAGCCCTTCTTTCTCCTTTAAATTATAATCCATTTTGTTTTGTACTTAGTAATGGCAGAATTTGCTTGTAGTTTATGGAAAACTATGAATCTTTTCGCCCATTTCTTTCAGCCAGCGTATGAAATAGTTTGTGGTTTGTGTTCATGGCCTGAATTCCTCTACATATATTATCATGTATATAATCTTATTGGTGGATTCATTTATATTCAATCAGCAAATATAATATCTTTCAAGCATATTATCTTGTTCATCATTCTAATCTTATATTTTATCTGTCTCTGTCCTGTTGATCTTATTGATGGGAAGCTGTATGTTCATCTCCACTCCCAGATCCTTGATAATTGATTCTTTTGAAGTATCATAACTATGTTTTGCATTAATATATCTTCAATGTTGTAAATCTGTGATTAGCTTTATGGATTGACTTTAATAGATCTATATTCCTATGTTTTTCCCTTGCTTTAGAGTTGAACATGATCTTTTAATAGCAAATATACTGTCCTTTAGAATTCAGATATGGACTGATAAGAAGAGATCATTGTTATCATGTTAACGGCCACTTATAAAATTTCTCAAATCTTGATCTCAATGGTTTAAAATCATGTTACACATACAACACGAATGCACAACAAACGCATAATTAGAGAGTGATTCAAGATGTTCAAGTTAAAACCAATATATGATACTCGATGATAATATGAAACCTTCATATTCTCATCGATACTCATATATGAAATTAAAAGCGCCACTTAGTCCCCGTCTATCGGTTAACATACGTGCGATGTTCATCGTGACATAGAACTATACGAAGATTGTTAAATATCGGACAGTATAGCTCGATACCAACAACCGTCGTATAGTCTACGCGACGAGAAAATTCAATCGTATGGTAACCCATAGATTTGTCCCGTGTGGACAAGTTAAGAATGTATAAAGCAAACGCCTTCATTCACTTGTGTTTTCATCCGTTTCGAGATATTCGTCGGTACCTTTCCGCTGGTTCTCCGTGTACAAAGATAGATTAGATGTTCATTTCAATATTGTTTCACAGCTTTGAAATGATTATCTATTCTATTACAATATACTCGGAGAACAGCGGGGAGGTGCTGCCGAAATTTACTCGAAACGGTTGAAAGCACAAGTGATGTGTGTTCGCTCTATACATTCTTAATGGGATAGAAGCCTACCCCCGACAGCCGGAACACACACATACAACAAGAATACACAACAAACGCATAATTAGAGAGTGATTCGAGATGTTCAAGTTAAAACCAATATATGATACTCGATGATAATATGAAACCTTCATATTCTCATCGATACTCATATATGAAACTAAAAGCGTCACTTAGTCCCCGTCTATCGGTTAACATACGTGCGATGTTCGTCGTGACATATAACTATACGAAGGTTGTTAAATATCGGACAGTATAGCTCGATACTAACAACCGTCGTATAGTCTACGCGACGAGAAAATTCAATCGTATGGTAACCCATAGATTTGTCCCGTGTGGACAAGTTAAGAATGTATAAAGCAAACGCCTTCATTCACTTGTGTTTTCATCCGTTTCGAGATATTTCGTCGGTACCTTTCCGCTGGTTCTCCATGTACAAAGATAGATTAGATGTTCATTTCAACGTTGTTTCACAGTTCTTACACGCTTCTTACACACGTTAGATCCAGACGCGACAGGGTATATCGGCCGACCCTCCACATGCATCTCCTTCGGCTGCGGCTCCGCAAGCCACTACATCGGCTGCGGTTCCGCAGACAGCTCCTATAGCTTCACCGCCCGCTCAGACTCCCGCAGCCGCGGCTCCGTAAGAGACTAGCTCGACGGCGGCTGCGCAGACCACATTGCCAGCTCCACAGGCCGCTCAGACTCCCGCACGCGCCGAATTGCATGGTTTATTGACCGAGGAGCAGGGGCGCTTGATTCTATCGTTTATCAGTGGTGGAGCTGGACCGAGTTAGGGTAGTTTTTTGATTCTTATTTTTTGAAACATGTATTTATTTATATCATACATATTGTACTATATTTTGAAATGATATTGATATTGATATTGGTTTATATTTATATCATATTCAGTTTTTGGGTTTCTTTTGTATATTATATGCGTGAGATGTGATTATGAATACCGCGATATATGTTGTGTGATGATTAATTTTATATTTTATTGATATATATATTATTGTGCACAGGGCGGGAAAAAATCAAGCAGACATTTTTTTAAAAAAAAAACAGATAATGTGTACCTACGGATTAATACGTAGGTACACATGTTGCCCCTACGGCTTAAACCGTAGGGGCAAAATATCAGCATTAACTGATATTTCCCCCCTAATCTCAGTACCAGGGGGTTGGGATTGCCCCTACGGATATATCCGTAGGGGCAAACAAAGGCCCCTACGGAGTTCTCCGTAGTGGCAAAATATCAGGATTTCTGATATTTGGCCCCTACGGATACGTACCTACGCATATATCCGTAGGGGATAGTATTTGGCCCTACGGATATTGCCGTAGGTACAGTTAATATATTTAAAAAAACCGTAAATAAAATAACTTTTTTTACCATACGACCTATTCCGTAGGTGAAACTGGCCTTACACAGAACTCCGTAGGGCAAGAACTTGCCCGTAGGGGCAAGTTCAGGGCTTCAACTTGCACCTACGGCGTTTGCACCTACAGGTTATTTTTTCGCCCCTACGGAGATAGCCGTTGGGGCAACCTTTATTTGTAGTAGTGTACGAATAAGTCCGTAGGTTCTTGGTTTGCGGCTCCGTAGGGACAAACAACAATTTACGATTTAATATTTTTAAATTAATATGTATAGACCGTAGGGGCAACCTTTTGGCCCTACGGATTAGTCCGTAAGGCCAAACTAAACCAACCTCTACGGATTTCGTTATCCTAATGGGCAACTCCTATTTTAGTTGTGTAACAGAGAAGATTATTTAAAGGCTGGCAGTTCAAAATAAAAGTCCGCAGTAATAATTAAAATCCACGTAGCCAAAGTTTTTGGTGGCGGCCTGGGAATTAATCCAACAGAGACTTGATGATTTGAAAGTCTGCGGCCAAGTTAATAATTAATCTCAGCGGCCGAGAGGAGGCAGAGATTTCTAATTAGAGAGAGGTTTTGTATTTGTGTGAGATCGAGAAGGCTGGTGTAATTCTTACTGGAAGTTTTCGTTGCGTAGGCAGGCTTATGTGCTAGTTGCGTCGAACCTGGATATATCGTTGTGTCTTTTATGTTGTTAGTACTCTTTACTATTTGTTTGGTATGTTGCGATAGCCGTCGGATATATTTTTTTTATTGTTTCTGTTTACACGTGATTCTGTTTATTCTGATGTGCCGTACTGCTTCCGTAAGATAGGCTTGTGTGATCTCTTCTTGTTTCAATGTGCCGGGTCAGAATAGATCAGGGTACAACAAGGTTGCCATTGGAAGCAAGGCATCGCTCTCATGGACAAGCTTTGATTGGGCACATATAATGCCATCATGGATTGGTTTTTCCTAGAGCATATATTTTTTCCCTCAAACTCTAACAATAATTTCCAATTAAGTTCGGATGAAGTGGCAAAAATAAGGTATCAAAGTCATTCAGATTCATAATCAGCTGAACATGCATTTAACACAAACTAAAATGTATTTCAATTGTGCAAAAATACAGTTTCTGTCTGAAAAAACGGTTCAACATGCGGGAAAGTGTTTTAGAATACAGATATATATTTTCATTACGGTGCCATGGCATGAGCTCTAAATATTTCAAATGGATGCAAGTCTTTTCAATGATGATTGGATGTGATTCACAAAGAGTGAGATCTTATGAGCAAACTTGATGAGTATATAAGAAAAGGCATTTGCCTTTCAATCAAATCCTCAGCTCTCGGAATCAGAGATCAAGCCATAGAAATTTTGGACTTTAGGGGTGTTGCCGTTAAGTTTCGTTCACTCAAATGTGGAACAAGCTTGGAACACCTCCATGTGCTAAGCCAAGAACTCAGGAGCACAACCACCAGAGCCTTGGCAGATCAAAACAAACAAAGAGTCCATAAATTTTCCCTAACAATAAACACTGATTCATGATGGGGCCTACTTAAGCTATAGAGTGCATAGAGATGAGAAAAATAAAATAAAATGGGGTAGGTTTTGTGCTTTCAAAGAAGCCAATCTCCTTTCAAATCAATAATTGGTGTTTGAACAATAAAGGAGAGTTGAAAGAGTGGGCCTATGGTTCTCACAGAAAAGATGTTTGTTCTTTTGTTTCATGAATTTGGGGATGCAAATTAATTATATAAATATAAACAAATATGCATCCGATTCCGTATTTTGACAAATATTGAGATGAATAATCGGTATTTAAATATAAAAATAGAAAATCAGAATACTTATCCTAAATTACATTATTATCTCCTAGCAATCGAATACATGGTACATAAGATGTAAATGAACAATACAAATAATCTTGAAGAATATAAATGTTTCAAGCTATTAGTAATTGAGGGGGCCTACCTTAGTCTCTATGACTTATCTTAAGGAATTGATTAGAAATGTTCAGGAATTAAATATTAATGACCAACGTTAAACTTGGATCCCAATGTCAACAATCATGTAACTATTGGGGATTTTTCCCTCCGATACCGATCGCCGAGGGAAAAAGTCTTGTCTTTAACGTTCGAGCATGCAAAACAAACGATTCATGAGAAGAAATGACAACGCAAGCCTTTTAACGTGGTTCGACCGACCGATCCACGGAAGAAACATGAGGATTCCATTAATATAAGAAAGAAATTACACCTGAAACCTTATTTTTTCTTGATTTGATCATCTAAAATATCAGCATTCCTCAAATCTAGATTAGTACCCTAATCTCTCAATGAAGATAAAAGTTACAAAATCTCACACATCTCAATTCTCTCTTACATCTCAGCTTCCTTTTCTTGATTTCACCTCAAGAGAGGCGAGTTACGGCCCTTGTAAATCTAAAGACTATATCTCTCTAACCTGTTTGCTTCCGTACCTTCGCCTTTGCCGGGGCTTTGCTTATGTCTTTAGCCTTTTTGCCAATTCTTCTTGATGAAAGCATCTTTCTATTTATAGTATAGAATAAATCTTTTCAACTTAAATTTGGATCAACATAAAACTTATCTAATAGAATATTTTTTCTTATTTAAATCTATATTTAAATAAAACACTTATCTTAATTCTATCTACAATAACAAACTATTTAAATTTAAACCAATATCAACATTAACCATACCACCATTATGCATACAAATTTCCATAATATGTTTATCAAATTCTTTCACTACAAGAAATACAGGGCTATTTCATTGGATAGGTTATTCCATCAGCCAAAAGCCAATGGAATAAATCATATATTTAACGAAATAAACCCTATTAAAACATATTTATTTTTTAATATTTTAAGGTTTACTCTGTCGTTTAGTGCCCGACGAAATAAACTCAATCAATAAAATGGAGGGGGAGGGGGAGGGGGAGGGGGGAAGAACCGATCAATCATATTCTTTCCTCCCAAATAAAAAAACCCTAACCCATCCCTATCCTCCACGCCGACCACTTACCAACCGACCCCCTCACCGACCCCCTTCCACGCTGGTGACCCTCTCCACACCGACCTATCCAACCCCCTTCCATGCCAATCGACCACTCCTCATAGCCTTTTTCTCTCTCCCCTTTCAAACTTCGTCGCCGACCCTTTCTATGTTGACTCCTCGCCAACCTCCTCCACGTCGACCCTTCCTCGTCAACCCCCTTCCACGCCGACCCCTCGTCGACTTCCTCCACGCCGACCCTTTCTTACCGACTCCCTTCCATAACGATCGAACCCTCCTCACCGACCCCTTCTCATAGCCCCTTCCCTCTCCCCCTTTGACCTCCGTCGTCGACCCCCTCAACGCCGACCCTTACATCGCCGCCATCACCTGCAGCTGCTGTCGCCTTCCACTGTCGCGGCCCCTTTATAAGTGCTCCTACACTCTCTTTCACTCGCTCTCTCTCTCTCTGTGTGTTTCACTCACTCTGTCTCTCTCTTGCAGTCGCAGCCGCGACCGCCGTCGTCTTCTTTGCTGGCGACGAAGTGCTCTTCCTCCGACGAGCCACCGCTATCTATAGTCATAGCCGTCTCCACGCCATAGGTAAGCTTTAATTTTTTAAAATAATATTTATCTTGTTTAGGTGTTAAAGTTAAATATATGAGCACATCCAAGTCAAATCATTCATTCAACATTCTCAAAATAATTAATATCAACAATTTATTGACAATTAGGAAAGAAAAATATCTTGCAAGCCAGCAATTAAAGAGGTCAAGGAAATTAACTATGTTTGATGAACAATATATGAAATCTTTTAGTCCTTTCAATCCTTATGCGAACCCTTAATAATAACGTTTTTAAATATTTTAATAATGAGAAATTTTATGATTATAATTTTCGTTATCATGTTTCTATTAATATCAATCCAGCTAACCATTATTCTAACCAATATCCTTAATATTCATATGTTCTAAACAATGCACATAATTGAACCTTGAACTTAAAAAAACACGAAATTTATTTACTAAGTGTACAAAATTTGAAGATAACATGAAATTTACATCTTATTATCCAGAATGTCACATTCAAAAAACAAAACAAGCCTTAGACCCCGTCTATCAGTTATATACGCAATGGTTTCTATCGTGACATAAAACTATATGAAGGTTGAAAAAACCAAGCATTTAATCGTTTGTTTGTGGCAATAGTCATATAGTTTATGTGACGAGAAAACTAGTCGTAATATAACTGATAGATTTGTCCGGTGTGGACAAGTTAAGATTTATAACGGAAACACACCCTGCATTTATGCCTTCCATTCGTTTCGAGATTAGTATCGTCGGCACCTTTTCGCTGGTTATCCATATACAAATATAAAAGGATGATCATTTCAGCATTGATATTTAGTATTGAAACGATTATCATCCCTTCTATTCCAGTGTACCCGGAGAACAGTGAGGAGGTGCTGCCGAAATTTTCTCGAAACGAATGAAAACACAAACACAGAGGTGAATGCGTTATAAATTCTTAATGGCATAGAAGCTTTCACTAGTAAAATAAGGGGTTGCCCCTACGGATATTGACATCCGTAGGGGCAATTTAAGTTTGGCCTTACGGATTAATCCGTAGGGCTAAAAGGTTGCCCCTACGGGCATAGACGTCCAAGAATAAAAATATTAATTCTTAATTTGGTGTTTGCCCCTACGGAGCCGCAAACAAAGGACCTATGGGTATATCCGTAGGGGCAAGTAAATATCGATTTAACAAAATCCCAGATCGATCGCCTACGCTCGCTCACTTTCTCTCTCTCTCGATCGCGCGTGAAAAAATTCCCCAATTCGCCACGCCGTCGTCGCCAACGTCGTTCTCCTCATCGCCACCGCCGGTTTCGTCGCCACCTCAGCTCTCGTCGCCACCGCGGTTCAGGTCGTCGCCCCAGCCCCAGCGCAGCAGCGGTTCAGGTGAGTAAATCTTTGGATTACTTCGGGCTTAGGGTTCAGGTGAGGTAAATTAAAGATTTTTGGGATTATTTTGGGCTTAGGGTTCATGGCACGCGAGTTGGGGTTGGGCAGGGGTCGCGGTCGCAGTCGGGGTCGGGGTCGGGGTAGGGTTAGGGTTGGTGTTCGGCTGCTGTGGGGTGGGGCTGGGGTTAGGGTTTGCCTTAGGGTTGGTGTTGGGGTTTAGCTGGCCGCACTGGGTTTAGGGTTAGGTTGGGGCTGGGCTGGGGTGGGGCTGGGGGCGGGGGCTGGGGCTGGGGCTGGGTTGGGGTTAAGTGGTGGGGAGTTGGAAAATTATTCTAGTATGTATCCTTACACTCTAGTTAGTATTGCAAGATGCCCATATGTGTTCTTGTGTACTGCTGTGTAAACCATTCTTTCACCAACTAATTCGTAGCAAAACTGGCTTTGGTGTTGTCAATTGATGTAGCCTTGAAAACTGGCTTTGGTGCTGGCTTTGGTGTTGTCAATTGATGTAGCCTTGAAAACATTGTTATATCATCCGATCACATTTATTTCTTGTAGATGTTGTTTGGATATTGGATGCATTGTTCATATTTGATATGTAAAAATAAAAAAATAAAAAATTGTAGTCAGATTCATATTGAAAATGGATGTTAAGTGTTCTTTGGGCTCATATCGAATATGTTGGATGATTAGTGTCCTTGGGCACATGGATTCTCAAAGTCTTAAGGTTGATTCATGAATTTATGTGTCTTTTTTGTTTGTTTTGTACCAAATGAAAATGAAAGATGATGGTTTACGAGTTTCTTATTCTTTAGTTTGGTTGTGCCCAAATTGTGGACATGGATTTTTTTGCAAATCCTTACTTTTTTCGACGGAATGGAAAGGGCTCCAAATATCCTAGTTGCATCAATCAATCCTAAAATCAAGTTTGCAAACCAAATACAAAACTGGCAAGTTTTTATGGATTTGATATTCCAAAAATCCAACTCCAATCCAAATCCACTGAGTGGTTGTTTGTTTCATGGAATTAGAGCGTAAGTATGGAGGGGACAATTACTGTAGTAACACCAATGTCATGTTTTTTCTTGTGGCGTTTTTCTTGTTCCTTCAGTGTGAAGTTTGTGTTTGTTTCCTTGACATGAAACCATGACTTGAGTGCATTTACATCATCACACATCATCTTTTGAGGAAATGGAGAATGCTCTCCTTCAAATTTTTAGTTTGGACGAGTATTGTTGCCGAAGGCTAGTGATTTGGTACTAAATGCTGTTGAATTGCTTGAATTATTAAGCAACTTGGGGTTAGGGTTAGGTGGATTGATGACAACAAAATACCATAATTTATAACTATATTACTCATATAATGTGTATGTCATGTGAAAGCTAGATGAAGGTCGAGGCAAGCACAACAAATTTGTTGGATGGGACAATATCAATAGGAGCTCAATGCTATTTGAAAAAATAATAATTCAAAAACATAGTGGAGTTTCCGATTGGTGGCATGGACTAGTTTGATGTATGTTGTTGGTTTGATTTATGAAAAAATAGGGAGACACATGCATGTATGCATATATGTAACATCTGCCAATATGCCATATCCAGACCGCAATCTATTTTTGCCTATTGGCTAATATGAAAATATCGGCCCGCGTATATGATATAATCAAAGTTGTTAAATCTTGATACGGTTTGTGTTTCGTTTTTTTATTTATCAGTTCTATCAATGTTGCGTATAACGCTTTATGATATCAGTATCCTACATTTGTAGTTTTAATTGTTGATTGTTATAGATGAATACCATTGCAATAATAGTTTTTGGTTGATGAATGCTATTGTAATGTAGGATGATCAGTTCTATCAATCTTGATCTCAATGGTTTAAAATCATGTTACACATACAACACGAATGCACAACAAACGCATAATTAGAGAGCGACTCGAGATATTCAGGTTAAAACCAATATATGATACTCGATGATAATATGAAACCTTCATATTCCCATCGATACTCATATATGAAACTAAAAGCGCCACTTAGTCCCCGTCTATCGATTAACATACGTGCGATACTCGTCGTGACCTAGAACTATACGAAGGTTGTTAAATATCGGACAGTATAGCTCGATACTAACAACCGTCGTATAGTCTACGCGACGAGAAAATTCAATCGTATGGTAACCCATAGATTTGTCCCGTGTGGACAAGTTAAGAATGCATAAAGCAAACGCCTTCATTCACTTGTGTTTTCATCCGTTTCGAGATATTTCGTCGGTACCTTTCCGCTGGTTCTCCGTGTACAAAGATAGATTAGATGTTCATTTCAACGTTGTTTCACAGCTTTGAAATGATTATCTATTCTATTACAGTGTACTCGGAGAACAGCGGGGAGGTGCTGCCGAAATTTACTCGAAACGGTTGAAAGCACAAGTGATGGGCGTTCGCTCTATACATTCTTAATGGGATAGAAGCCTACCCCCGATAGCCGGAACACACACATACAACAAGAATACACAACAAACGCATAATTAGAGAGTGACTCGAGATGTTCGGGTTAAAACCAATATATGATACTCGATGATAATATGAAACCTTCATATTCCCATCGATACTCATATATGAAACTAAAAGCGCCACTTAGTCCCCGTCTATCGGTTAACATACGTGAGATGTGGCAGAAGAAGAAGACAGTAATGTGGCAGAAGAAGAAGGAGAAGACAGTAATGTGGCAGAAGAAGAAAAAAATGACATTCCTCGTTCTCTGTTTCAGCATCAATCTTCTGATATGAACTAATGATGGCTTTCACATAGGCTTTTCCCTTTAGAGACTTCTTAGTGTCCAATGGAAAGCATACATCAGATTTGTGCAGGTCAGGTTCTTCTATGACTTTCAAGAGTCTCAACTGATTCTGTAAATTACACTCTAGTTGGGTGGTACTTTTACCACTTCTCACTGCAGGTGCGCTCTCACCCAGGTATGTTTATATATTATATAGGGCATGTATATTGATTTAGAATGCTATATCATAAATATACACACATTCCTTTTGCTCTTAGTCGTCCAACTCATTATCATGGGCTGCTTGATGAGATTAGATTTGCGCCTGATGATCTACAAGAGCTTGTTCACTCCCTGTCATATGTGTAAGCAGCGCTATATGCGAGTTTACCTTGTTAGTATGTATGTACTGAAATTAATTAATATTATTCAAATTTTGATACATGCAGATACCAGAGGAGCACATCTTCTATCTCTGTAGGTAAGGCTTTGAATTTGTTGATTTTGGTATTTCTTGTCAATTTTATAGACCAGTATGTGCTAAATATAATGTTCTAACAGTTGCTAGGGGGAAGGCAACATTCGAGGCTGCTGACCCCAGTCCTGGATGCCGCACACGGACGGCACCACGGAGGTTGGGAGAGAGGCCGAGGACTGGGCTCTAGCAGGGCCCATATGAGGTTGGACTCCACTCCGGTGGTTACTTCCTCTGTCTCCAGTGAGCGACGTATCCAGCAGGAACTGGAGAGCTTGAAGGCCACCGTTCAGGAGTTGAATGAGATGCTGGTATGTATACTACTTAATAGTAAAATATAATTTCATATTATAGATATCAACATATCCAATATCAGTACATAGCCTGAGCTTATTTGGTTGTAGACTTATGTTTTATTAATCATACATGTACATATCTAATTAAAATAAACTACAGTTTTCCAAACTAGATATCCAAATGGGGTTTCGAAATAACTCGATAATGATAAGAATTCGAATGTGGGTGTAGGAGCGGGTGGTTGAGCAGGCCCAGGCCTCGGGGATCGATTTTACCGGACAGAACGATCCGAGGCTGCTGACCCCAGTTCTGGACGCCGCACACGGAGGGCACCACGGAGGTTGGGAGAGGCCGGGGATTGGGCCCTAGCAGGGCCCATATGAGGTTGGACTCCACCCCGGCGGTTACTTCCTCCGTCTCCAGTGACCGGCATGTCCATCATGAACTGGATAGCTTGAGGGCCAGCGTTCAGGAGTTGAAGGAGATGCTGGTATGTATACTACTTTATAGTAAAATATCATTTCATATTATATACATATCAACATATCCATAATTAGTACGTAGCTTGAGCTTATTTGGTTTTAGACTTAAGTTTGATTAATCATACATACATATGTAATTGAAATAAACAACGCTTTTCCAAACTAGATATCCAAACAGGTTTTCGAAATAACTTAATAATGATACGAATTCGAATAATAAACAGTTCTTACACGCTTCTTACACACGTTATATCCAGACGCGACAGGGTAGATCGGCCGAGCCTCCACACGCATCTCCTTCGGCTGCGGCTCCGCAAGCCACTACATCGGCTGCGGTTCCGCAGACAGCTCCTGTAGCTCCACCGCCCACTCAGACTCCCGCAGCCGCGGCTCCGCAAGCGACTACCTAGACGGCGGCTGCGCAGACCACATCGCCGGCTCCACATGCCGCTCAGACTCCCGCTCGCAACGAATTGCAGAGTTTATTGACCGAGGAGCAGGCGCGCGTTATTCTATCGTTATTCAGAGGTGGAGCTGGACCCAGCTAGGGTAGATTTTTGGTTCTTTTTTTTTGAAACATGTATTTATTTATATCATACACATTGTACTACATTTTGAAACGATATTGATATTGGTTTGTATTTATATCATATTCAGTTTTTGTGTTTCTTTTGTATATTATATATATGCGTGAGATGTGATTATGAATACTGCAATATATGATTTGATTGATGTATATATTATTGTGCACAGGGCGGGAAAAAATCAAGCAGCCCATTTTTTTAAAAAAATTACAGACAATATGTACCTACGGATTACTCCGTAGGCACTCATGTTACCCCTACGGATATGTCCGTAGGGGATAAATATCAGCAGTAACTGATATTTCCCCCAGATCTCAGTGCCAGGGGGTTGGGAAAGCCCCTACGGATATATCCGTAGGGGCCACTGACTCTCCCCTACGGCGTTATCCGTAGGGGCAAAATATCAGGAATCCTGAATTTGTGCCCCTACGGAAACGTACCTACGCATATATCCGTAGGGGCCTGTACAGGCCCCTACGGATATACCCGTAGAGCCAAGTAATTGATTAAAATAAACCGTAAATAATATAAAATCTTATACCCTACGGCGTAATCCGTAGGGGAAGATGGACCTACATACATATCCGTAGGGGAAAGTTCAGGGCCTCAACTTGCACCTGTGGCCTTTGCACCTACTGGGTATTTTTTCGCCCCTACGTATATATCCGTAGGGGCAGTAGGTTGCCCCTACAGATTTATCCGTAGGGGCAACCCTTCTTTGTAGTAGTGTTTACCCCCGACAACCGATGTGATGTATTGATGGATCAAGCTTAATTACAAGTCAAAACATTAAACCTTAACTACATGTCATAAAATAAATGTCCAAATGATATATTAATTACGTAATACATGATGTCAGAAATCGGAGAGTAAAGGATAGGAGTTGGGTGAAAGTGTCCAAATTTAGTGATGAGTACAAGGCCGGCGTCGAAGAGCTTATGTAATTTGTATTGAGAAACCAATCCCCTGAAGAATTGATTTTTTGTCCATGTAAACAGTGCCATAATGGCTACGACCTCAATTGAGATATAGTATACGAAGATTTACTGAAGAATAAGATTTCGCCTGGATATAAAAATTGGATGTACCATTGAGAAAGGGCATCGATAGTCGACATGTCTACGAGTCATTGGATTAGGCCAAATGATTCTCGTCATACGAATTTTAGGAAAACATGTTTGAATAATATGTTGGACGAGCTCCGAACTGGCATATATCCTTATCCTGATATTGTTCTCAACCTAATGTCGGAGACGAAGATATTCATAGTCTCCTGATTGGTAGAAGTTTCGTGATATGAAATGCGTTCTACTTGTTCTACTTACCACAATCAAGTCGGTTTCTCTTAATAGCTAGCAGGTTGAGTACGAGTCGATCCACGGAGAGATGCTATGTGTTTCCGTTCTTATTTTAGACGAGTTAAGTAAAGAATGTCCAAGTTGTTCAATTTTATCCTAAATGTTGTGTATATGTATGTTCAAGAGGACTTGTTAGGGTTAGGGTTGGTTAGTAGAGTTAGGAATTATTCTTATGCTTGTCTTGTGCTATCATTGAAATGATGTTGGAATAATTGGAAGTAAGGCAGATTAGGAGAACATAGAAATGGTATTTGCAAGTTTAAGTAAGCTTTCCAATGCTAAATCCAATTCTAGCGCCCCTTGTCCGTCTGTTCCATACTCTTATTTCCAACCATAAACAAAACATCCACAACAAGTCTCCAATTAGGTCATAACTACATGTCACGTTGTAGCGTGCCTAAAGAAATTCTCAACTTAGATTACGGCTATATGTCACTTATAACGCGCCTAAGAGAGAGGGTTATGTTCGTTTGGTCTAGGTTCATTTTCAAATTGTTTGGCAAAGTGAAACACAAGGAATTTTTCCATCTCTCATACTATCCTTTCTTAACCCTAACAAGTGAGTAACTACTCACACATGGAAAGAAAATAAAACAAGAAGAAGAGAAAAACGAATAGAAGAATACGATGAGAAAAAATAGCAACAAGCTAACTACTTGGGCCCTCACCTAAGTAAGAGACTTCATTGAGTATCATGGCTTAAAATTATAGATTAGAAGAGAAGAAAAGAAGAACAATAAACCAAACAACTACTTTAACAAACAAGTAATAAAATTTATAATAAGAATTAAAAGACAATGCAAGAAAATAAAGATACAAGATAGAAAAAACTCTTATCTTCATTATTCATCCACTCAAGAGCTCTCACTATATTTTAATGAAGAAGAGATGATGATGAAGAAGAAGAAAACTACACTAAACTAAAACTAATCCTAAGGAAAAATAAAGCATTCCTCTTTGCCTCTGAACTGGAGAATTTATAGGCAGTGAAATGAAATCCTACGACAATATTTTGAGCCCTTATACAATGACCAAAACACCCATGAAAATTCGTCACATTTGGCCACGACATGACCGCTGATCCGCCGCCAAATAGGCTAAAATTTCGCTCTTCCGCGGTCCAATTTTGGAATTGATGCGCCATATTTCTTGTGGGTTCTTATGCTACTATCTTCTTCTGTTTAACTAAGTTCACATTTGCAAAATCCTTCCAAAACATTCTCTGATTTTCAACAGTCTAAATTGGCAACTCAATTTAATTTTGTGCCTTAATCTCCCTCGAGCTCTGTGTTGCCACCTTGATCCTTGTGCTACCTCCCCCGTGCTTTGTGCTTGTCCCGGACATGAATGACCATCGCTTGATCTTATCCCTTGTACTGGTAAGCGACACTTGATGGATGTGAATGACCTGAACCCGGATTTTATCTGTTTTCGACAGTTGTTCTAAATTTGTCATAATTGTAGAGAATATGCATGATTTGCATTATTCTGGATTAAAAACCTGTAATCTGTAATCATGGAGCAAATACGGATTAAAAGTACCATCTATATACAAATATGCATAAGAATGAGCGGTATTAAATACAATATTCTGATATGAACAAATACCCCCAAACTTATTTTTTGCTCATCATGAGCAAAACCATTTTATTTTCAAACAAAAGTTCTAAGCTCACTTTCATAGATATCACGGTTGCATTTAGCGTGTGCAGCAAGCCGTTAAACCACTAGGTGTCTCTAGTAGGAGGAGTGTTGTCTCATGAAGGTTTTCAGCGGATACTACCCACAAAATCCCGTCAAGCTAGTTTCATAAATTGACTTCGATTCTAATCGTACTGTTCAACATATAAGTTAGAAACTCTATCATCCTATATTAGAAATATCCACCATTTATTCTTCACGTCTCCTATTCATTCAACCTAAGATGCTATACGTTTTGTCAGTTTATAAAGATTTATCTCTTTGAGTTTTTCTTTTAAAGCGCAGTCTCCAATCCGGAATTTTTATCATCTTTACGTAAAACATAAGACTTATTCTTTATTCCTATCTCTCTTTCAAATATCGATCGTATACCCCTATGTGTATATATCCTATACTCAAGAATTCAATTCGAGCTATAGTACTCTTACCCTAATACCTAGTACTACCTTTTTTTATTAATGATGGGCGGATTCGCTCACACACCATTCAACGACTACTACTGCTTCCTGAAGCACTAATCAGCCGATTATCGAATGTGTGAGTTTATTAAGGCGTAAATAGCAGTTTCCAAGTCTTACAATATATATATATATATATATATATATATATATATATTTTCTTTTTCTTTTTTTCCTTTTCTTTGTTTTTTTAAGACCAGATATATTTTTTTAGTGACGCTCTTATGATGGTTGGCTACAAATACCGTTTTTTCTTTCATACTAGGCTTTCAGGCAAGATTATTTTTAAGTATTCTCTATTATCCCAAGTTTCAAGGTGCGCGTAAGTGCAGTTTGTAGGATATATTTTTTCTGAATTTGGACTCAAGAATAGAAACTATTTTTTAGATTTATTCTTCAATAAAACTTTCAATACTTTCTCTTTATCTCAACTTAATTCAAGATTACTTACTTCTAAAAAATACTGTAAGGACGTATATTTACTATGGTTAAACTCAATAAGGGTTATTTTTACGGTTTTCAATTTCTAAACCTAGAATTTAGTTATTTCTAACCTATCAAGCTAAATTTTCGGAATAAAATCTAAATTTCCCACTAGCTAATTTGACGACAACTTTTTTATGTTTTGGAAGCTTTTTCAGTTTTTATGGGTTTTCAAATATATATGCAAATGCAGATTATACACATGAATACAAAGATAGAAAAGCTCACCGATACCCCCAAACTTAAACTTGACAGTGATCTCACAGTTATGCCTCACAAAGAGGTCCAAAATTGTTGAGGTTTCAAAGTTATCGGAGATGTCTCTCTCTCTCTCTCTCTCTCTCTCTCTCTCTTCTTTCTTTTTTAAACAAGAAAACATCAAACAAAATATTTATACACAAAAAGGCCTTCCCAAATTTAAGTGAAACAATATTTCCATTGTTAAGCATCGAAATTCAATGTTAGAGGGAAGGGAAAATCATTAGTTTATACAAGGTCTTACATAGACAAAAAGTTAACACCAACCATTCAAAATTTTTATGGTGATGAGACCAGGGTTGGTGACAGAACGTGTAGAGGAAGAGAATGAAGAATACGTAAGACTGTGTGTGAGCGGAAATATGATACGGTCTCGGTAGATGAGAAGATGAACGGAGGGGAGAAAGAAATGGAGCATGAACTTGACATTGAAAATTGATTGAATAAATTAGTACAGTCTGTAATGATCGAAGTGTAAAACTGAATTGTACTAATCTATCAACACTTTATGAAATGGGATCAAACATATCAAGATTTATAAGAAAACACAGGCCTACCAAACTTGGTGAACCGGGTGAACGTGACAAGTTGTCTTGCAATTTAGCAACGACGGGAAAGATGGAAGGAAGTGATTGAGAAATGGTATTGGTTAAGTGTTCGGGAGGATATACACAGTCAATAGAAGGGACATGATGAATCGAAACATCCGACTCAACCAAAATAACGAGTTCATTCTCAAAGATATCCTCAAAATTCTCCATAAAATTAAGCTCATCCATACAATCGATCAAATCATCATCAATGATATTCAGGTGCAAATGGGGTTTGGGAAAAATAGTGAAAGGTTCGGGATGATATCTACACAGATATGAAGGAAAGTATTGAATTGGTGAGAAAAACTCGTCCAAGACTGTGGGTTCATCATCAAAATTATCCCCAATATCGATATCCTCATTCAAATCAAACTTTAATTTCTCAGACATCTCATCAAAAGCATAGTTGTCAATCGGTTGTTTTTCTAGATCGGAGATATAGAGATCAACAGGAGTGGTGGTGGTTTCACTTGAAAATATTCTTTCATAATCGGGTAAATCAAACACACAGTAGTCGCACAACTCATTAAATATACTATCCTCAATTGGTGAATCATTTGGTGTACTCGATAGATTTTCGAAACTGAAACTGTTGAATTCAATTGGGAATGAATAGGTTTGATTTTGAAGAATGTATTTCTCACTTTCACTACTCAAATCATCAAATTGTCATATCGCCTCATCATACATTGTAAAATTTTGAGCTAATTGGGAACTAGCTGCTGGTTCGTTAGGTTGTATGGGTGCGGCCATGGATTCATTCAATTCCTCAATTTTTTGGCACGAAGCTACCCTAAATTCTTTCAATGTTATTTCAAGACTAAATATGGGTTGTGAAGGGGTTTGAGTAAAAAAATCCAAATTTGTTTGGATACGTGAAACTCCCAAATGGATGTTCAGAAGAAATGTCTAGAGAATGTGTAAAAGTCAGGTAGGATTGATAAGAATTGAATGGATGTATATAATGGATATGATTAGGATGAACACTTTGAAAAGAAGGTGATTGGAATTGTTGTTCTAAATAATTCGAAATGGTGAAAAGAGTGAAAGATCGGCTACGGCATTATTCAATATGTTTGGCAATAGACATGGGTTTAAGAGTCGCTCCATCAAAATCCCCCCTCCCCCAAAGATGCTTATTCATGAAGATCCAAGCTAGATTAGTGAAGGGAAATGATGGTTTAATTTTTGTTTAGGAGTTTTGTGGATTTAATTTAGGATTTTTGATGAGTTTTGAGAGCAAAGAATGAAGAAATGAGCTAAGGAAAAATTTGGGGCAGATTTGGGGAAGTTCGCCCAATAAATGAGGGGGGGGGTGTTTGTGTAAATAAAATGGAGAAGTTTCTAGCTAAAAAATTATTAAATGCTTCAATAAATGCTATTTTCCACCTTTCTTTCTTTCTTTTCTTTTTAAATTTTTATCCTTTTGCACTAAAAAAAATCTAGATATTTGAAGAGAAGCTTCCAAAATAATTCTAGTGATGATTTCTAATGATTCTCATTAGAAGTAATTACCACAATTTAAGTGTATAATTTACCACTTAAAATAATACTTTATTAAAAATTCTATTTGAACAAAAACTTTCCATATACTCCCAAAGCTCGCGCACTAGCTTTATTTTAGCTAAATTAGGTACCGGCAAGTTTATACGGACGTTTGATCACAATCGGGTTAAAACGGAAAATACCGACTATTTTACCTAAAACGGAAAAATTCGCATAATGATTTCTAAAACGTTACAATCTCCCCCCTTATCGAAATTCGATCCCCGAATTAAAATTTTACTACGCGTACCTTCGAATAGATGAGGGAATTTCTTCCGCATCTCGCTCTCGGCCTCCCAAGTGATCTCCTCACTAGTAGGGCTACACCAAATAACCTTCACAGATGGCAAGACCTTTGACCGAAGTTTCTTCACCTGCCGATCCAAAATAACTACCAGCTACTCGGTGAGCGAAAGATCGTGCTCAAGCTGAACGGTCTGGTGCTGAATCATGTGAGACGGATCATGAAGGTATCTACGAAGTATCGACACATGGAAAACGGGGTGAACATCCGGAAAACTAGGCGGGAGAGCCTAACGATAAGCAACATAACCCACTTGCTCAAGGATCTCAAAAGGACCTACAAATCTGGGACTGAGCTTCTCTTTCCTCCCAAATCGCATAAAGCCCTTCATCGGAGAAATCCCCAGGAATACATGATCCCCCACTGTGAACTCAAGTCTGCGACGACGACGGTCGGCATAAGACTTCTGCCTGCACTGGGCTGCTCTCATCCTGTCCTGAATCAGCTGGATCATCTCCGTAGTCTCCTGAACTAGCTGGGATCCCAAAACCCTACTCTCGCTGAGTTCAGTCCAACAGACTGGCGATCGACACTTCCTACCATATAAACCCTCAAAAGGTGCCATCTGAATAGTCTCATGAAAACTGTTGTTATAGGAGAACTCAATCAACGACAAGTGACGATCCCAACTGCCACCAAAATCAAGCACACACGCACAAAGCATATCCTCCAGAGTCTGTATAGTCCGCTCCGACTGACCATCGGTCTGTGGATGAAAAGCGGTGCTAAAACTCAACCGGGTACCCAAAGCTTCCTGAAGCTTCTGCCAAAGACGGCTAGTTAACTGGGTGCCTCTGTCGGATACTATGCATATGGGAACACCGTGCAAACGCACAATCTCATCTATGTACAACTGAGCATACTGAGCATAGCCGAAAGTGGTCTTCACTGGAAGGAAGTGAGCCGTTTTCGTCAACCGGTCAACAATCACCCAAATGGAGTCATACCCTCGACTGGTCCTGGGTAGACCACAATGAAGTCCATGGAAATCTGCTCCCATTTCCACTCCGGAACGAGAAAAGGCTGCAACATTCCAGTCGGTCTCTGATGCTCAGCCTTGACTTGCTGACAAGTCAGGCACCTCGAAATGAAGTCCGAAATATCGCGCTTGATCCCTTCCCACCAGTAAAATTCTCTCAAGTCACGGTACATCTTGGTGGAACCTGGATGAACGCTAAAGGCCGACGGATGTGCCTGCTCTAGGATCTCGCGTCTCAACCCATCAGCATCTGGTACACACAAGCAAGTCCTATATTGTAGCGCACCCTGGTCATCAATCATGAACTCCGAAATTGTACCATGTCGAACAAGCTCAAGAATCTCAGACAAACGGGCATCACTGGGCTGCGCCTCACGGATACGATCAAGTAGTAGTGGACAGGCGCGGACATGAGCAAGCTGTCCCCCAGCGGAAGTGAACTCGAACCGCACTCTACCATCACACAAGAGCTGCCAATCTGCAGAAGACTGTCGCTAGACTGTGCTCAACTGGGACAAGCTATCCCCAGGCCTACGACTCAAAGTATCAGCTACCACATTCGCCTTGCCCTGGTGATAAAGGATCGCACAATCCTAATCCTTCACAAGCTCCATCCAACGGCGCTGTCACAGGTTCAGATCCCACTGCTGGAGGATGTACTTCAAGCTCTTGTGATCCGTGAAGATCTAACACGACTCCCCGTACAAGTAGTGTCTCCAAATCTTCAACGAAAAGACCACCGCGGCCATCTCAAGATCGTGAGTGGGGTAATTCTGCTCATGCTTCTTCAGCTGCCTAGAAGCATAAGCAATCACGCTATCATGCTGCATCAATACACAACCGAGCCCCACTTAAGAAGCATCACAGTAAACAACATAGCCGCCCGATCCAGAAGGCAAAGATATAACTGGTTCTGTCGTTAACCGAGTCTTCAACTGCTGAATACTCTGCTCGCACGCATCAGTCCAAAGAAAAGGAACTCCCTTCCGAGTCAGTCCAGTCAGCGGTCCAGCGATACTCGAGAAATCTTGCACAAAACGGCGATAATAACCAGCTAAGCCCAAAAAGCTGCGGACCTCAGTCACCGATACAGGTCTGGGCCAAAGCTGTACCGCCTCGATCTTCCTCGGGTCCACAAGAATACCATCACCAGTCACCACATGACCCAGGAAGTCAACTCTATCAAGCCAAAATGCGCACTTTGAGAATTTAGCATACAGCTGGTGCTCTCTCAAAATCTGCAAAGCAATCCTTAAGTGCTGCTCATGCTCCCCACGACTCCTAGAGTAGACCAGTATGTCATCAATAAACACAATAATAAACTGGTCGAGGAATGACCTGAAAATCCGGTTCATCAGATCCATGAACGCTGCTAGCGCATTGGTGAGTCCGAACGACATCACCAAAAACTCATAATACCCATAACGCGTACGAAAAGCAGTCTTTGGAATGTCATCATTCCGAACCCGCAACTGATGATAACCCGAACGCAAATCAATCTTAGAAAAATGTTTTGCACCCTGAAGCTGATCAAATAAATCGTCAATGGGAAGTACAGGATACCTATTCCGCACCATAACTCGGTTCAATTGACGATAATCCACACACAGCCTCAAACTGCCGTCCTTCTTCTTGACGAACAGAACAGGATCTCCCCACGGCGAAACACTCGGACGCACAAGTCCCCTATCAAGCAATTCTTGCAATTGATCTTTAAGCTCTCTAAGCTCTGCCAGAGCCATCCGATAAGGCTGTATAGAAATAGGCTCTGTGCCAGGAATCAGATCAATGCAGAACTCAATATCGTGCTCTGGCGGCATCCCAAGTAACTCATCTGGAAAAATGTCGGGAAACTCTCGCACGGTAGGTACCTGGTCCAACGACTCCACTGTGGCTCCAGTATCATGAATGAGAGCCAAGAATCCCAGACAACCTCTCCTCAAAAGTCGACTAGCGCAAAGGACAGAAATCAAACTGTGAGGGGCGGCACCACGGTCCCCCTGCACAACAAACAATGACTCGCCGGGAAAACAAAACCTAACTGTCTTCTCGCGGCAGTCCACGAACGCGTAGCAAATATCTAACCAGTCCATGCCCAACAGAATATCGAAGTCCAACATCTCAAGAAGGATCAAGTCGACAGACAGATATCTATCTCCTATACGGACAGCACACGACCGGAACACGTGTCATGCAATAAACGACTCTCCAACAGGAGTAGTCACGACAAGCGGATGATCAAGCAAACGAATGCAAATCCTGGCCATCCGGTCGATAAACGAATGCGGATCCTCAGTAGCATCTGTGCCAGTGAACACCGGAGGCCTCAGCCTCATGAACTCGGTAAGTGACACGGTAATAACCTCCGGAGCTGTAACCGCGACTGTCAGAACTGTAGGTACCATGTGGTCCCTGCAATGGGTGGAACAATTACTTGCCCCTGCACTCGAATGGCCTCTACTATAGTCCCCATCATCTGGCGCAGGTCTTGCATACCAGCCCCAAACATAACAATGTGCTCCGGTACAACAGGCATACTACCCTGGTCAGTCTTCGTCTCAGACGAGTCGACTCTGACCTCAGCCCTCGTAGTCTTCGGTAGCATATAGGCTGGAAATTGAAACAAGATTTGATAAGGATACAGAAATCGAATCACAAGGATGTATAAAATCACGGAAAGAATTCCAATCAACAATTCCTAAGGTTACTTAGGCGGAGTTCCGCGTCGTAAGTATGCCGTGAAACATACACACGCTACGTTACTCTGCTTAAGCTACCTACTCCATCATACCAAGGTCATCCTACACTCCGAAAGGTAAAACCTAGCGCTCTGATACCAACTTTGTCACGACCCAAATTTAGGCATGTGACCGGCCCTTAAACCACGTAACGTCTACAGGCGTACGTAATTTAAGTAAGCCGAAACCCAGAAATCTAAACCACCCAAAAATGGATAAGTGGAGAAAAACATAGTTTAAAACATTCGGAAAATCTCAAGTAAAAATCTTTAACTTTAGTTTTCTTTCTTGAAAATTTCGGCAGCACCTCCATTGTAAAAACAAGCCCCGAAAATGGGTACAACAAAGATAATATATAAAGCATCCCAAACGGGAGCAAATCACGCCCAACGGTGGAGACAACCACCACAAGCATATATGCGACGCCGAAGCGAAGAAATATAAAAGAAAACTGCATAAAGAAGTAAAACTTTTCAACAAAACCGGCTCCCACGAGCACGGCACCCAAAGTCACCAAAATAATAATACAACACCGAATCCTCCTAATTCGTCTCTAAGTCAAATACAAGAAGTGGTAAATGGAGAATACTGGATCCAACAAAAAGATATACAATATACAAATGGATAACCGCAAACCCACCTAAAAGCAAAGGCCTCACAGCCAACCGTAGCGGTATCCACAAAAGTAGAGATGATAAGACGCCCTGCCGCGACTACTCAGAGGGTAAGTCCTGCAAAACACTGTGGCACAACGGGAGTGAGTTTCCAACTCGTGAATAGAAAATAACATCATACAGTAATCGCAAGTATGCACGAACAACAATAAATCTAGCACATGTAATCTGATAGCATAAGTATGGCAATATAGATATGCAACAATCATGTAAAGATACATCAGCAGGGTACTATAACTACATGAAGCAATGCATATAAACATAATCCTGAGTGTGCGTTGATATAATATAAAACATCATGCAAAAATCATCAGCATGGAAAAAAAACCCAGTGTCCCTCACTGACACATCAAATCCCATCATCCTCAAGCACCGCATCTTCAGATCGGCCCTCACATCCTGTAAGTCTCATGGAACCTGAGTGTCAAACATCGACACCCAAAACATCATGAAAACATATACCTGTATGTATTTATGTATGTATGTATGTATGTATGTATGTATGTATCAACCTCGTATGTCCACCGACGATACGTAGAAATCATGGAAAACCTGGGTGTCAAACATCGACACTCGAAACATCATGAAACCCGTGTCTAGCATCGACACGTAAATCCTCATAACTCATGCGCTGTCACCACGACTGGCCCTGACGATATGTCGTACATCACTCCGGTCGGTATCCCCACAATAACCGCCGAATCCAAATAAAATCACTAGTAGGTAATTGCCCGCCTTCCAGGCTCATCACCTATCATTTGTGATCATCTTGCCGAGGGGAACTGTACCGGGCTCTACCATGTACCCGCACACGGCCCACTACACTCCTCACATTGGGTATATATTACAAATCTCAAAACCGAGAAATCTCATGGTGGACGCATCAAAATATCATATCAAGAGAAACCGGGTTTTCAAACAATACATTGTTTCTTGAAAATACCCCCACGGTTCTCAAATCCATAAATCACATGAAATCCATATCTCAATGCGAAAAATCCATGAAAACTGATATATGCAACATAAAACAGCAATATGAGCATATAAAGGAAAAACCGCTCTTTAAAATGAATACAGGTTTAAAATATATTATGCATTTCCCAAATCCTCCAAAATCAAGTACAACATTATATGAGGTGTACATGTAATTGTAGCAAGGTTTAAGTATCTACATGTAAGCAAGTATGTATGATGCATTTCATAAGCGCAATAATCAACGTCTCAATATCACATGTCCAAAACAATACCACTTAGGGTATATGCAACTATAGCAAAAATATGTGGGTGTACATGTTAGTATGTATGCATGATGTACATGTAGCTGCAACCGAGTATATAGGTGTACATGTCAATATGTATGCATGATGTACAAGTAGCTATAGCAAGATATACGTGAAATGGAATAAGGGTCACTACCTCAACTATCCCTGCCCAATACAATATCACGTATGTATGTGTCCACAGTATTTCATATGCACAATTGAATAAGAGTCACTACCTCAACCATCCCTATCCACTACCATATCACGTATGTAGGTGGTTTTTGCGTGTCATTGCAATTACTGACGGTGTGGGTGTAGCATACAAATTAGTGCTCGTGCAACATGAGCCGTCAGTAATGTGTTATATCCAAAGGCACAAGTCAGCGTACAACAGATAATACTATGCAATGACGTTCATATGAAATCAACTAATATGCAATAACATGCAGCTATCATATCATATCAGCCCAGACATATAACGCCATACGGGCGATTTGCCCGTAGATGTTAAATCTACTCACATGATGGTCTCGAGCTATGAAAAGCCGACCACCTGATTTCCCTTGTTCGCAGTGTCCGTAGTCCCCGCTTGCGATCCTAAAATTTCACAAATACATCACATAAGCTAAATATCCTACATCGACGTAAAGACAATGAAACGCAAGGATAACGCCTAGAAAATTATACTGCGCACCTAGCGCACTAAACGCGCACGACATCGACAAAAATCCTAACTAGGGTGGCTAAACTACGAAACACGAAGTCTAGACTCTGATCGTCCCGATCGCGGAAACCCAACACAAACAAATACGAGGAATATAATAGATATAACCTCGCAACGACCAATTGAACCCACATCGAAAATACACCGAAACCTAGCAAGCAACTTATCGCAATATTTCGCACTAGTTTCAAGCTAACACAAATCTAGCGATTTCAAACATCTTATAATAGCTTAACTAAGCTATCCAAACCACTTCCATATTTTTAAACTTACTTAATTAAGTTTTAGTAAAAACCTAGTAAGCTAAACTTTTAATTAGACAAAGTATTAATTAACAACAATTATCATATTCTACTAGGTTAAGTTTTCTTAACTTCAATTAACATTAAACACTTCACCAAGATTAACCCTAACTTGAATGCCTTAAAAATTATGATGAATTAATTAATCAAGAGTTTAAAGGTATATTCATCATTTAATTAACTAGCTTAAAGATTTAATACAACCAAATTAAGGATTTGAATTAGAAATTATACCTCTCAAGAACACAAAAGATCAACTAGCTCCATCAAAATTTTCCCCCCAAAATATGCTTTTTTAGGAAGATTCAAGCTAGATTAGTGAAGGAAAATGATGGTTTAATTTTTGTTTAGGAGTTTTGTGGATTTAATTTAGGATTTTTGATGAGTTTTGAGAGCAAAGATTGAAGAAATGAGCTAAGGAAAAATTTGGGGTAGATTTGGGGAGGCTCGGCCAATAAGTGAGGGGTGGGGGGTGTTTGTGTAAATAAAATGGAGAAGTTTCTAGCTAAAAAAATCATTAAATGCTTCAATAAATACTATTTGCCACCTTTCTTTCTTTTCTTTTCTTTTTAAATTTTTATCCTTTTGCACTAAAAAAATCTAGATATTTGAAGAGAAGCTTCCAAAAATAATTCTAGTGATGATTTCCAATGATTCTCATTAGAAGTAATTACCACAATTTAAGTGTATAATTTACCACTTAAAATAATATTTTATTAGGGAAAAATTCTATTTGAATCAAAACTTCCCATATACCCCCAAATCTCGCGCACTAGCTTTATTTTAGCTAAACTAGGTGCCGGCAAGTTTATACGGACGTTTGATCACAATCGGGTTAAAACGGAAAATACCGACTATTTTACCTTAAAATGGAAAAATTCAAACAACTATTTCTAAAACGTTGCGTCTAGTTATGATCATTTTAATATCAGCATTTAAAACAGAAATTCAGATTTCTGGACAGCAATTATATGTTATATTGCAAAACTTATATCGGGTTGTTCATGCGTTTCTAAGTAATCTAATATACAGAAAATTATAGCTTTACCAATTGTGGATCTATGCATCCAAATTTCATCACGAATGGATATCTGGAGTTCGTGTTATGTCCTATTGAAAAACAGTGTGTGAATTAGGACAGCTGTTTAGATCCGTCACTTAATATTGTAACGCAATTTTCTATAATTTACGTCGGTTTTCAGTGAAAACTTAAAACTAATAAAATCTATATCTTTCGATGTAGATATTCAAAATATCTTAAAACAATTAATTTGAATCAATGATTAGAAAGTTATGGTCTCTTGAAAAAAACCCTTAATGGCAGTTTTCTGGTTTTAAAAGAAGTGAATAAAAAAGTACGTAACTCCTAAACCGTTATTCGATTCAATATAAAAATTTTACTGTAAATTTTGAATTCTATCTATTATTTTATTCTGATGTTCCAAGATTATCCATCAGTGGAAATTAATTCTAAAAATTATTTTAAAGATAAAGGTTTTGTAAGATCGTATTTGAAAATGATAAATCTATGGTTTTTATTTATAACTTTGTTTTCTTGTATGCAAATGTAAATATAAATAATTAAAATTTCAGCAATAAATAATGTGAATTAATATATGTGAAGCAAACATAAGATCCGGCCTTGATTAACCGTGTAAAACAATAATACTTAATATGTTATCAACCATTGCATGCAGGATTTTATAACTAAACATATATGCTTTATTCCAACCATTTTTTAATTTAGCAAAAAACTTTATTATGGGACTAACTAGTTATCTCAAAATTTGGCATGATGGGGGCATGATAAGGGGATGAATTTTAAGCAAAGAAAAGGAGGAGGAGAGGGGACTTACGGATTGTGTTAGTTGGTATAACTCACTGTTTCGATTCTAGCGGCAAAAACAAGTCTAGGTGACCTAGGCTCGAGAAACCAATATAAGGATTAAGTTAGTTTCTAAAATTATTCTCTATGGAGATTTTGAGAGAAAAGAAAAGAAAAGTAAGGCGACGCTTAAGAAGTTTGTAAATGGTACAATACTTCGGTTTTGAATTCCTAAGGACGAAGTGAGCTCCGGTGACGCCGAACCTTTGAGAGCTCTAACGATGAAGATTTGAAATAATTTTTTTGAAGGAAGATGAATAATATTGGAGAGAACATATAAAACAATATTTATATGGTCATTATAATAATTCATAACCATAACCATACTAATTATTATATGCATTCATTTTTAGAGTTAAAAGGAAGATGAAATTAAAGGTCTCATTTGTAGGTTATAAGATAATTTAAAAAATATATAAAAATAATTACAAGACCCGAGATTCCAACTTGTAGATTATGAAATAATAATGTAAGGACTTAACTAATGAGCTACAAGATTGTTCATGCATATATTTAAAAAGAATTAAATATATGTTGTTGTTTGAAAAGAAAGTGAGATTTTAGGCTCATAGTTTTATAAAAGAAAATGAAATTGAAATTGGATTTGGGTTATGAGCTGAGTTATGTCTTGTGTTTAATTTGAAATAGGCTAAGATTTAGTTTAAAAAATGGGTTTCGAAAAAATAGATGGAATAATAAAATAATATATTTAATAGAAAACAAACTATAAGAAAAATACTAAGAATAAATAAATACAATATTTTACTAAATAAAGAAAACACGAAGGTATAACAATATTAGGGTCGTTACATCCTACTCTTCTTAAAAATAATTTCGTCCTCGAAATTACTCAAGAAGGATTTTGCAAAAGAGCAAGAAAACAAGATTAGGATGATGTGGTCGCATTTCGTCGCTGTGTTCCATCAGTCGGTACTCTAAGTAATTCGCGATATGACAATCAGGAAGACGAGAAAATACTGTTAGAATAATTCAAGAGTAGCTTACAAGAAAGCCGCAAGCAAGCACTCGAATAGAAGAAAAGTAATTAGGGTTGAATTCAAAAATGGTATAAAGATAAGGATGAAAATTGAATTTAAAAATTAAGGAAGGATATAAGTTAACAAAGAAAATAGGATTCGATAATTAAGAATAAGGATATGCAGTAGAACATATTTAAATCAAGAGAAAAGAGAATCAAAGGAAGAACTCTAAGCCACTCAAGTAGAGTACCGCATTGTAACTATACTACAGTTCATAGTTACAATCACATAACTCTATTGAAGTCACTCAAATTCTAATATCAGATTCAATGGAAGAAAACAATAAGAAATTAACAAAATTAACAAAATAAGATCAACCGGAGATGAACGGTTGACAGTTTCATTTCCTTTACGTCGAGACACGATTATCGAAGAAAACAAAAAAAAAGATTCAAAGGGATGAAATCATGATGCAGTCGTTACAGTCTACCCTCCTTAAAAGAATTACGTCCACGAAATTTCCATATGAAATATGTCGCAACAAGGTACTGGAAAACTAAGGATGATGTCGTCTTTGAGCACCGTCGATTAATACTCTAACCAATTGAGCTAATAGACCTACGAGATACAAATAGAAAATGTGAACAAGAATTAAGAATTCAAAAGTTGAGAGATGGTCTTCAAGGAAGCCGAAGGTGGAGTTCAAGATGGATTCAAGGAATATGGTAGGATTCAAAAGAAACGTCGAATGTAATAATTCATAATTCTTATATTATATTGCTTACGATGTTCCTACAGAACTGACTTGCATGGGCCACCATCAAAACCTGTCACATCCCGCTTCCCAAAAGAGTGATGACGGCACATGACGATGCCCGCGGCGAGAAGGTCATTTCTCTAAATAAATACGCTAAGCGTCTATAAGCAACATAAATTACAAAGAATAAACAAAAGAATGAAATTTAATTTATTACATTCAAAATTCACAATTGACAAAATATCTGAATCAAGATACGATAATATGATAAGTCTTAACAAGGAGGCATTCATAAATAAACTAAAATGAAATGAAAAGCTGAATGAAACTAGACGACCGGTTGTGATGCAAATTGGTTGTACTTCTCTTTGATCGCTTCTATCTCCACTGTCTCAATACCACCCGACGGACATTCCAAGAAAGAAAGAAAGATGGGTGGAATGCGCGTCAGCGAACTAATGCTTGGTAAGTCCCCCAAAGGATGATGTGATGTATATAAATTAAATTAAAGGCGTAATGTGATATATGGTATAGAATGGATATAAATCATGAACATGTAAACATGTATAGTAGTGTGCATGGTAATATGTATGTTAACTATATCAGCATGGCAAATAAGTATAACATGGCCGTGGAGTGTAAATATAGTGAACATAAAGTGAATATAAGTGTCCTAAATGGTCTCTAAAAGGGTAAAAGTAACTAACGTGAGTTCAAGGTGTGAGTATCAACCAAATCTCAAGATTGTTCTCGAATCCAACAGGTTGTAATCTAAGGTTAAGGAACCACGGGCCCTCATGATAATTTGTAACGGGAGTTCGACCGTCGTCGAAGTATTCCAAACTTAACAGGCTATAATCCAGAAGTAAGGAAACACGGGCTCTCGTGATTGTTAGTATTCGTGATTGTTAGCATGTGATTCTTGAGATTTCATTGGACTCACAACTCAAACTACCCAAACACCCCGCGTATATTAGTCTATAGTTAAAATTATAATTCTTGCCTGAATCTATGAATATATCAAGTTTTCAAGATTGAGTTCATTTCAAGATCAAGTATTCATTTCACGTTTCAAGTATTCATATCAAGTTCAAGTAATCATGTCATGTTGTATTCGTGGTTCGGGTCAAGTCAAGTATAGCATTTAATTGGATTATGTAAAATATATAATATCTAACTATGTCTTCATGTACATGAAACAATTCAAAGATCGAGAAAAAAACAAGATAAATATGTTCGAATAACATGAAATGGGTCAAGTATATTATTCAAATAAATACCATAAACAATGTTGTAAAGAAGTGTTGTGTACGACTAATTAATCAAGTCAATCAAAATAGGAATATAAACAAAAAATAAAGATCAAAGTGTTGTGAATGCGTGAGTTCCAATCTCGCCTAATATAACTACCGATTTGGGAGATATACCCGTTTTAGTATCGTCGAGAAAAACGGATCAGAATCTGTCCCGCACCGTCGCATATTTCTAAATACAATTTGGTTCATTTTCCATCAGGTTTCAGATTACAAAGATTATTATAAAATTGTAGATATTTTGATATAATTATCCTAAACACTAAGATTTGCACGATTTGGATTTCTGAAGCTCTAGTTATGATCATTTTAAAATCAGCGTTTAAAACAGAAATTTAGATTTCTGGACAGTAACTATATGTTATATTGCAAACCCTATATCGGGTTGTTCATGCGTTTATAAGTAATATAACTTAAAGGAAATTATAGCTCTATCAATTTTACATCTACACATCTAAATTTTGTCACAAACGGACATCCGGCGTTTGAGTTATGTCCTATTTAAAAACAGTGTGCGAATCAGGACAGATTTTGTCTAGATCCGTCACTTAATATTGTAACGTAGTTTTTTATAATTTACATTAGCTTTCAGTGAAAATTTAAAACTAAGAAAATTTATATCATTTGATGTAGATATTCAAAACATCTGAAAATTCTTAATTTGGATCAACGATTACAGGGTTATGGTTTTTCGAAAAAGACCCTTAATGGCAGTTTTTTGGTTTTAAAAATAATGAATAAAAAAGTGCGTAACTCCTAAACCGTTATTCGGTTTGATTTGAAATTTTTACTGTAGATTTGGAATTATATCTATTCATTTATTCTAATGTTCCAAGAATTTCCATAAGAGGAAATTAATTCTAAAAATTATTTTATTGATAAAGGTTTTGTAAGATCGTATTCGAAAATGATAAATCTATGGTATTTATTTATAACTTTATTTTCTTGTATGCAAAAGTAAATATAAATAATTAAAATTTCAGCAATAAATAACATGAATTAACATATGTGAAACAAACATATGATCCGGTTATGATTAACCGTCTAAAACAACAATACTTAATATGTTATCAACCATTACATGCAAGATTTTATGACTAAACATATATGCTTTATTCCAAACATTTCTTAATTTAACTAAAAACTTTATCATGGGACTAACTATTTATCTCAAGATTCGTCATGACGGATAAATGGTAAGGGGATGAATTTCAAGTAGAGAAAATGAGGAGGAGGGGGGACTTACGGGTTGTGTGTGTCGGTATAACAACCGGCTCACCGATTCAATTCTAGCGGGAAAAACAAATCTATGTGATCTGGACTCGAGCAACCAAGACAAGGATCAAGTTAATTTCTAAAAATATTCTCTATGGAGATTTTGAAATAAAATAAAAGTAAGTCGACACCTATGAAGTTTATGAATGGTACAATATTTCGGTTTTGAATTCCTAGTGATGAAGTGAGCTCCGGTGACGCCGAATCTTTCAGAGCTCTAAGAATGAAGATTTGAAATAATTTTTTTGAAGGAGAATGAACAATGAAGGAGAGAATATATAAAAGAATATTAATATGGTCATTATAATAATTCATTATCATAACCATACTAATTATTATATGCATTCATTTTGAGAGTTAAAGGAAGATGAAATGAAAGGTCTCATTTGTAAATTATGAGAGGATTTAAAAAAATAGATAAAAATAATTGCAAAGCCCAAGATTTGAACATGTAGCCTATGGAATAATACTGCAAGGACTTAACCAATGAGCTAAAATATTGTTCATGCATATATTTAACAAGAATTAAATATATGTTGTTAGTTGAAAAGAAAGTGGGCTTTTGGGCTCATAGTTTTGTAAAAGAAAATAAAAATGAAATTGAATTTGGGTTATGAGCTTGGTTAGGTCTTGTGTTTAATTTGAAATAAATTAAGATTTATTTTAAAGAAACGGATTTGTGAAAAATCGATGGAATAATAAAATAATATATTTAATAGAAAACAAAATATATGGAAAATACTAAGACTAAATAAATACAATATTTTACTAAATAAATAAAACACGAAAGTATAGTAATATTGGGGTCGTTACATCCTACCCTTCTTAAAAATAATTTCATTCTCGAAATTACTCAAGAAGGATATTGCAAAAGAGTAAGAAAACAAGATTGGGATGATGTCGCGTTTCGTCACTGCGCTCTATCAGTCGGTATTTTAAGTAACGATAAGACAACCAGGAAGACGAGAAAATACTGTTAGGATAATTCAAGAGTAGTTTATAAGAAAGCCGCAAGCAAGTATTTGAATAGAAGAAAAGTAATTAGGGATTGAATTCAAGAATGGTATAAAGATTAGGATGAAAATCGAATTTAAAAATTAAGGAAGGATATAAGTTAAAAAAGAAGATAGGATTCGATAATCAAGAAAAAGGATACGTAGTAGAATATATCTAAATTAAGAGAAAAGAGAATCAACGGCAGAATTCTAAGGCACTTAAGTAGAGTACCGTATTGTAACTATACTGTAATTCATAGTTACAATCACATAACTTCATTTAAATCACTCAAATTCTACTACCTGAGTCAATGGAAGAAAACAATAAGGAATTAAGAAAATTAACAAAATAAAATCAATCGGAGATGAACGTTTCGCAGTTTCATTTCCTTTACGTCGAGACACGATTATCAGGGAAAACAAGAAAAGGATTGAAAGGGATGAAATTATGGTGCAGTCGTTACACAATTTCTTATAGTTATTTAAATTACTTAATTTCTTTTTTAATACCCGACTTAACTTGATTCATAAGGTAATTTCTTGCAGCAACGGATGAACATCGAGATTGAGCAGCGGGCGGTTGCGTTTGTTAAGGCGCACAGCCAAGATTATATAAACATAGAGCTTCATGCAATTAATGAGTCCGTCATCCAGCAGCATAACTCGGATCAACACAGGAGATTTAACATGAGCGACTAGGGCATTTCGCCCATAGTATATCACGCCCATCACGGTTCGGAATTGCATCCTCCTCGCGTATGCCAGGAGATATTCATTGCGGCACATGCGCCCCCTGTGGCACCATCTCACTCTCCATCCACTCTGATACACCATCTAGACGACTCTCCTGATACTTATGCGGATTATCGAGCACGCGTCTTCTCGGTTCCTTCTTCATCTGAACCAGTGTCGGCTTCGGGTTCACAGAGGAGATTGACTAGAGAAGAAACCTTCACCGATACCGAGGCAAGGAAACTCCTGATCCAAAGGCTAATGCTTGAAGGAAGGGAAATACTGGATGTAAGTTTAATTAATAATCATTCTTTTCAATACAACTTTTATATAGTTATCATGAATATCATATCTAATAATTGTCTGTTGATAACACTGTAGGAGCTGCTTGATTTCACTCACCATTCTTCGGCTCCTGACGATGGCGCCCCAGTGAGTTGATTACGCGTCTTTGCGTCATTTTTTACAAAGTACCGAATGTAATTGAATTGGTTTGTAAATGAATTGAATTTAATGGATTTGAGTTTGTGGTGAAAGGAATTGGTTTTGTGGAGATTTTAATGAAATTTTTCATGAATTGAATTTAGTTTGTGATGAATATATACCTTGTATATCAGTTTGAGAAATCGAATGTGTATCTGTAAATCCCCAGTTCCATGTATATATTTCCCGTATTTTTCTAGAATTTTCCTAGTATTTTTTCATATTTAAAAAAAATATTTTCATTAATTAATTTATTTTTTCCTAAATCTAAACCCTAAACCCAACCCAACCAAACCTGACCCGACCCAAACCCGATCCCCGCTACCCGCTTCTTCATCTCCTTATCTTTTCTTCCCGCCACAACCCAACGGCTTCCCCTTCTTCTCGCGCTACCTCCGCCTGACTCACGCTCACGACGACCCAACAACCCATGCCTCCTCCTCCATCCCCTCTCATTTCCTTTCTCCCCCTCTTGCCAACTGCACCCTTCTCGCTCGCGCTCGCGCCCGCGGGACCCGCTCCACCTACGACGAATTCCTGCCCCAACTAACTGCGAGATCTCAGCGTCGGCCTTCTCTCCCCCCTCAACGTCTCCCTCCCTATCTCTTTCCCTTTCGTTCTCTTTCTCTTTCACTCCCTTCTTCTTCTTCTGCAACCCCATCTCATCTCTCTACCCACTGCCACCCTAAACCCTTCCACTACCGCTTGAACCACCGCCAACATCACTACCGCCTGAGCTCCTCCGCGGATCACCACCTCACCAGTAATCTCATTCCTGCAACCTCTCACCGCACCTTCATGTAACGACTCTGTTTTTAATATACAGTATTTTTAAAGTTAATGTACAAAATGGAGTATTCGTAAGCCTGAGTACAAGTTATAAATTTTATTTGTTGTTGAATAGCAAGAAAGCACTTGTAGCTCATTGGTTAGGCCTTGCACTGCTGTGACATAGCCCCTGTGTTCAAATACTCCCAGCCACATATTATTTTTAATCATTTTTCTTTTAAACTTTTTGGAAGCCCAAAAGTTTACACGTGCAATACACGTAGAAATGAAAAAACACTAAAATCAAACATGTGGAATATGAAATATGACCCGCCAAGAACACGTGTCACCGATCCAGACCCTATCCCACTTGATCGACCGGCAAAGAAGCCAATTGGGCCGGCGCTGCCGGCCCCCCCGTCGGGAATGCTCCTAATTTTCTCTCACCCGACCCTTGGCCTACCCCTTAATTCCTATTATGTTTGATTTCTCTGCATTTATTCATAGAGTGTAATTTCACTCTTTAATTCTATTTTAAATGCATTTTTAATTCCTTTCTCAAATCTTCAAAACCCTAATTTCCCCTATAAATACCACATCATACCCTAACCCTCTCCATTCTGAAATCCATTATAAAAAATTCTCAAATTTTTCCAAGTCAAAAAAGTGTACAAGTGGAGTTAGCCCAAGGTTACTTTCCAGCGACGATTCGGGACAATTCCGGCGACACTGCGACTCCACGAACCCATCAAATTGTTCTTATATCTCATCTCTTTCATTTCATCCAGTAAGTCCCCTCTTTTCTCCTCTCTTCCCTATTCAAAAAGTTCTCTTTTCAAAACTCATCAGAAGTGGGGTTATTCCAATATCCGATTCTAAAATTGTTAAAAATACAACTTTTCTTAATAACCAAACATTCATATTGTTACATTTTGTTTAGTAATCATAAAACAAACTTTGAGAACAAATTTTATCTCAAAATATCATGCTATGTAACTTTTATTACATTTTTACGGTTAAATTCCACAAACTTTATATTCGACATCTTTTATCATATTTGCTCATATTACTTTCAGAAAAACCTCACGAGATAATGACCTACCTCTCACAACGCTCATCATGACATAGCAAGATTGCTTGAAAACCATATTTTAGTGGCTAATACAATTTTACATTAAAATATCCTAAACTATTAAAAACCATATTCTTTAAATTGTTTTAATCAAATTCATTACGATTATATCTCTACAACCCACTTTTGGGGAATACAATTTGGTTGGTGCGGGTTATCGCACATCTATCGGAGTAGTAGGGCGAGATGTAGACCTCCTCACGGAGCATACGACCTCGATGGAATTTTTATTATAATTTTTAAAAAAACGTGATTTTCTATTTAATAAATATTTTTTTATTGTATATATATATATTATCAAAACATCTATTTTATATTTATAATAAATTCCATGTTTTCTAAACAAAAGAATCATAAGTTTCATGAAAATGCCATCAAAATTCCATACAAGTCCAATTTACACTAAAATACCATGTACTACTCAATCTAGGTTTTTATTCACTAGCATACCTCACTTATAAAAATTGTATCCATAAAAACCCTAAATACGATAAATAAATACTTTAGGTTTATTTTGAAATTATATCAAAACTATTTTTTTCATAAAACCCCCTTAAATTATATTAATTTATAATAAGGACCCTAGTAAATATAGATTTAAGCGGGACCTATTCTCTTGAGCCTCAGGGAGCCGGAGAAAGTGGGTGCTTGCCTACTTATGGTAGACAACTAAAATGGGGTTATCAATACGGTAATTGTCTTGGAAAAAGACACAAATCCTGTCGTCCATGTGCAGCAGTTACCGATAACTCTAAAACTATTTCAAGAATCCAATTCTGTTTAAAGTGTCTGACTCAATCTGAGTCTCAGTGTAATCTGAATACAATCCATACTTGAATACAATTTAAATATTACTTCAATACAACATGAACCCATATATACAGGAACTTGAACATGAATACCAGAATACTATACAATATGAACATGACTTGATTTGACCGAACCGTGGATATACATTGAGTTGATCACATGACTATCCATTTACATCCTTATCCGTTTACATGAACAATTTATACCATGGTTTCGGCAAGTCTTATATCTACAAATCACTACAAAACAACACCAAATACATTACGGGGTTTTAAAGGGGTATATTAGTACGGAATGTGTTAATAGTGGCACGATGATGGTCACTATAATACACCTAACATGAACATCTGTTGCCGTTGTCCCGTGGGTTTTGACGGGGCCTTGTACTCCATATACCTTAGTCCACGGAGCAAGTTGGACTACTCTTGTATACACTGGCACATTCTGTACCAAAGTACAAACAACTACGTTAGCATAGCAAACATACATTATACAGTTATATTCTCTTTATCTGTCCATTCTATTTCTATCTATCTTTGGGACTTACCAAGCGATTGTTCGCTGACGACATTCCTTTTCTCTTCTTTCTTTGGAATGTTATTAGGAGGACTCGACTCTCTGAAGATCGAGCCCAGCCAGGACGATTTGGAGCACTTTGTTGAAGACTCAGAGCTCTAATTCACTTGTATATACTTTTACTTTTAGTTCATGCCATTTTTTAGGCATTGCTTTCCAGTCTTGTATTTACTTTCCAGCATTGTATTTTAGAGATTTTTAATCAATGAAAAGTTGTTGTTTATTTACAGCTCATGTCTTTCTTGTGTACTTTTACTATATTGCTTATTCACGCTTAACGTGTTTACTTCTAAGTAAATACGTCGCGGGCCTCGCCACCTCTCCTTCTCCGTATATTGGGAAGTAGGGCGTGGCATGTTTTGTTTGCGGCCCTTGCAGATCAGTTTTGCATGGAACCCTACCATGAAGGTCCGTTCTGCATGAAGTCCTAAGAAATATAACACAAGAATTATAAGAATCAGCAACTAAACATTCTTTATATATGTCATATTTCTTGAATCTATCCTAATCTTATTTTTCTTTCAAGATTATGGATTCTCCCAACAACACGAGTACAAACATCAACATCCCACCACCACCTCTTCCACTTACACCTACCATAGCAGCTCTTATTAACGAGTAGACGATATTTCTCGAGGCGATCAAGAGCCTCTTGGAGGAACAACAGCAGCAGACTGTTATCTTAATGAACCGCCCAGAAACTGAGGAACCCGGAGTGAAGCAATTCCGGGTACTGCATCTGAAAGAATTTTCTGGGAAAGAGAGCCCCTTGAAAGCTGAAGAATGGACCCAGTCGATAAAAAACGATCTGGCAGCAGCACAAGTTCTAGACATTGCTTGGGAAGGGATGTGAAGCTGGAACTTTCTGACAACGCCAGAGTATGGTGGAAGGCGGAAGAAAGCCATCTTTCCGAGCTGATCAAATGGAAGACATTTTCCGACATGTTCAACGCGAAATATTTTCCCGAGACTGCCCGATTTGACATGGAGCAGCAATTCATCCACCTCCAACAAGGCTCTATGTGGAGCAAATCAGTGGAAGAGTATGATTATGAATTCACCATGCTGAGCAGGTTCGCGGCATACCTCATACCGACTGCTGGTTGGACCCGAAGATCCAAGCTGCTTTAGCTACAGGGGATTTCCCAACCCATGACCTAGCTCTGAAGGCTGCCCGAAGATATGAGGCAGTGGTGAAGAAGAAGGGCAGATCTCAGTTTGTCGGTGTAAAGCGCCCTGTTACTCAGATAGCAGGAGGAGCCTCTTCCAGGCCACCGTTTATACCCATGAGACCGGGAGTACCTTTTAACTGGCCCAGTCCAGACTTTTGTTTCTACTGCAAAAGAAATGGACACTTGGCAAAGGGCTGCATGCGTGCTAATCGCCTTTGCTCAGTCTGTGGCTCATCCACACACGATATTGGATCTTGTCCCCACAGACTCAATCAAAATCAGGCATCCAGGCCAGCAATCACGTATCCGCAGTGACCATCTATCCAGGCACATGCTCCTCGTCTTGCTCTCCCAGCTCCACCATCTCATGGACCTAATGCACCTCCTCATCATCAGTTCCAATAGGCACAAAGGAACCTGCCTCAGGGACAGAGGAACGGACAGAGGAATGCTCCCCCAGCAAGGAGGAACGTACTTAGGCGACAGGCTTTCACAATGACCGTGGAAGAAGCTGAAGCTACTGGCCAAGACATCACTGGTAACTTCTTTCTTGCAAAACTTTCTTTCAATCTTTATATATATTAAAATATCTTTTTCTATACCTAAACTTATCCTACATAAACTTAGGTACAATCTTAGTAGCCTCTCTTTCTGCACTAACACTCTTCGATACTGGAGCATTTCATTGCTTTATGTCGCAACGGTTCGTCCGAACTCATGCGATTCCAATCAAACCACTTATATCCAGCTGGAATGTCAGTTCAGGGAACGACGTTCTAAAGGCAACAATAGGATACGACCTGTGTCCAGTGGTCGTCTGCAGCAGAGAATTCTATGCTGACTTCAAGGTGCTAGACATGCCGAACTTCGATGTAGTTTTGGGTATGGATTGGCCTGGAACTTTATACGCTACCATCGACTGTCGTCAAACGAGGGTAGTGTTCAAGATTACAGACCCTCCGATCTTTTATTTCAAAAGTGGAGACCGTACCCTGGAGCCTAGCACATACAACGCTAAATCGAAGAAGGCAGTAGTTGCAACTTTAAAAGTGGGAGAAGATAAGCCTGAGGTAGTTCGAGAGTTTGGCAATGTATTTCCTGAAGACATATCAGGTTTGCCTCCCAATCGAGCTCTTGAATTTGGTATTGATTTAGTAGCTGGAGCACAACCGGTGATCAAAACTCCATACCGGTTAAGTCCAGAAGGTTTGAAGGAGATCCGTACTCAGTTAGACAAACTTTTGAAGAAAGGATGGATTCGTCCCAACACTTCAATTTGGGGATCTCCAGTTTTACTTGTGAAGAAGAAAGAAGGTTCATACAGAATGTGCGTTGATTATAGATCTCTGAACGAAGTAATGATAAAGAACAAGTATCCACTATCTCGCATCGACAATTTGTTCGATTAGCTAAATGGGTCTGCGTTTTCTCTAAGTTAGATTTTCGTTCGGGTTATCATCAGGTGAAGGTCAAAGAATCTGATATTCCTAAAATGACATTCAAAATTCGCTATGGACATTACGAATATCTCGTGATGCTATTTGGAGTGACCAACACACCAGCCATATTCATGAATCTAATGAATCAAGTTTTCCAAGAGTACTTAGACGGGTTTGTTGTCATCTTCATCGACGACATCCTGGTGTATTCTAAGAGTTAGAAAGAACATGCCGAGCATTTACGAATTTTCTTGGAGACTTTACAACAGCATCAACTCTATGCCAAGTACAACAAGTGCGAGTTTTGGCTAGATCAGGTCGGATTTCTCGGGCTTATCGTTTCAGGCGAAGAAATCTCAGTAGATCCAACTAAAGTTTCAGCAGTAAGCGAATAGCCAACATCAAAGACAGTGAAGGTCATTCAAAGTTTCTTGGGATTAGCAGGATATTACCAAAGATTCATCGAAGGCTTTTCAAAGATTGCAGCATCCCTGACCAAGCTCACACGTAAAGATGAAGAATTCGTGTGGTCAGAAGCATGTGAACGAGCTTTTTTAGAACTCAAGTCAAGATTGACATCGGCGCCTATTTTCGTAATACCGGACCAATCTGGAGGTTTCGTAGTGGATTGCGATGCATCCGGTAAGATATTAGGATGTGTTCTACACCAGCACGGTAAAGTTGTAGCTTATGCATCAAGAATGCTGAAAGTTCATGAGCGCAACTATCCAACGCATGATCCGGAGTTGACAGCCGTTATCTTTGCACTCAAGATTTGGCGCCATTATCTTCTTGAAGAACGGGTAGATATATACACAGACCTAAAAATTTTGAAGTATGTTTTTACTCAGAAGAAATTGAATATGCGGCAGAGAAGATGGTTAGAACTTATAGCGGACTTCGACATCAACCTACAATATCATCCAGGAAAGATGAATGTAGTTCCTGATGCACTTAGTATCCAACCACTATCAATGAATCTCACCACACAGTGGAAGCTACGGAAAGATTTGCACAAGATGGAGATAGAAGTGGTCATGCCAGGTAACACTTCAAATTTGATGAACTTACAAGTTAAGGCTACAATTGTCAATCAGATCAAAGCTGCTAAAGCAAGTGATGCCAAGTTGCAAAAGATCAGAGAATAAGTAGAAAGTGGACTTAGAATAGACTTTATCATTCATGAAGACGGATCTTTGAGATACGGAAGCAGATTATGCGTACCACAAGGTTCTGTTCGGGAAAAGTTGATGAAAGAAGCTCACAGCTCTCCATACTCAGTACATCCTGGTGGTACAAAGATGTACAAAGATCTGCAGCAACATTACTGATGGCATGGAATGAAGCATGAAGTAGCCAGAAGTAGAGCCAAATGTTTGGTGTGTCGGCAGGTTAAAGCTGAACATCACATGACTGCTGGTTTACTTCAACCATTACCTATCCTAGAATGGAAATGACAACAGATTACCATGGATTTTATGACTGCTCTTCCTCGCAGCACGAAAGGTAACGATGTTGTATGGGTTATTGTGGATTGAATCACGAAGTCGGCTCACTTCATCCCATTTCGAGTTGGCCAATCTACCGAGACACTAGCAAAGAAATACACGGAGGTAAGTCTGAATCTAAGTAAGATTTAACTCTTCATAGTGTACTATTTCTGATACCCATGAACTCATGCAGAAGATCGTGAGATTACATGGAGTACCGGTTTGCATTATTTCCGATTGTGACACCAGATTTCGATCGCAATTTTGGCAGAGTCTGCAATCTAGCTTGGGAACAAGTCTGAACTTTAGCACAGCTTACCATCCATAAATAGATGGACAGTCTGAACGAACGATTCGGATACTTGAATATATGCTAAGAGCGTGTACGTTAGACTTCGGAGGATTGTGGGAAGATCACCTACATCTTGTGGAGTTTTCATACAAAAACAGCTACCAAGCGAGTATAGGAATGGCACCCTTTGCAGTTCTATATCGAAGGAAGTGTCGATCACTATTAAGTTGGGACGACATCGGAGATAGAGAACTCCTTGAACCTGAGATGATAGTGGCAATTGTGGATGTAGTTTGCACTATCAGGAAAAGAATACACATAGAATAAGACCGACAGAAGCACTGGACTGATGCAAAGCGCCGACACTTGGAGTTCTAACCGGGAGATCATGTGTTCTTAGAGATCTCTCCTAAACGTGGAGTGATTTTCTTTAGCAAGAGGGGTAAGTTAAGTCTGAGATACATTGAACCGTTCGACATACTCAAACGAGTTGGAGAAGTGGCATATCACTTGGCACTTCCATCCTCATTGGAAGGAGTGCACAACGTGTTCTACATATCCCAGCTCCGAAGATATGTGAGTGACCCTAGCCACATTCTTGATCACTCCGAGCTCACTGTACACACAGATCTATCCTGTAAGCAACAGCCCGTTGAAATCCTGGATAGAAAAGTAAAATCACTTAGGAACAAGAAAGTAAACTTGGTTCGAGTGATGTGGAGAAAAGACTCACCAGGAGAATCAACGTAGGAAAGAGAAGACAACATGCGTGCAAGATATCCTTTCTTATTTTTAAATTAGTCCTTAAATAATTGTAAATTTTGAGAACGAAATTTTTCTAAGGAGGGTAGAATGCAACAACTCTATTTTTAATGTACATAATTTTTAAAGTTGATGTACAGAAATGGAGTATTTGCAAGTTTAAGTACAAGTTATAAATTTAATTTGTTGTTGAACAACAAGAAAGCACTTGTAGCTCATTGGTAAAGCCTTGCACTGCTGTGACATAACCCCTGTGTTCAAATCCCCCCAACAACATATTATTTTTAATGATTTTTCTTTTAAACTTTTTGGAAGCCCAAAAGTTTACACGTGCAATACATGTAAAAATGAAAATTCACTAAAATCAAACATGTGGAATATGATATATGAACAGCCAAGAACACGTGTCACCAATCCAGACCCCGTCCCCACTTGATCGACCGACGAAGAAGCCAATTGGGCTGGCGCCGCCGGCCCCCCCGTGAAGAATGCCTCCAATTTTCTCTCACCTGACCCTTGTCCTACCCCCTTAACTCCTATTATGTTTGATTTCTCTGCATTTATCCAGAGAGTGTAATTTCACACTTTAATTCTATTTTAAATGCATTTTTAATTCCTTTCTTCAATCCTCAAAACCCTAATTTCTCCTATATATACCACATCAAACCCTAGCCCTCTCCATTTTGAAATCCATTATAAAAAATTCTTAAATTTTTCCAAGTCAAAGAAGTGTACAAGTGGAGTTAGCTTAAGGTCACTTTCCGGCGACGATTCGGGACAATTCCGGCGACACCGCGACTCCACAAAGCCATCAAATTGTTCCTATACGTCATCTTTTTCATTTCATCCAGTAAGTCCCCTCTTTTCTCCTCTCTTCCCTATTCAAAAAGTTCTCTTTTTAAAACTCGTCGGTAGTAGAGTTATTCCGACATCTGATTCTAAAATTGTTAAAAACACAACTTTTCTTAAAAAAACAAACATTTATATTGTTACATTTTGTTTAGTAGTCATAAAACAAACATTGAGAACGAATTTCATCTCAAAATATCATGCTATGTAACTTTTATTACATTTTTACAGTTAAATACCACAAACTTTATATTCGACATATTTTATCATATTTGCTCATATTACCTTTAGAAAAACCTCACGAGATAATGATTTATCTTTCACAACACTCATCATGACATAGCACGATTTCTTGAAAACCATATTTTTGTGGCTAATACAATTTTACATTAAAATACCCTAAACTATTAAAAATCGTATTCTTTAAATTGTTTTAATCAAATTCCTTACGATTATGTCTCTACAACCAACTTTTGGGAAATCCGATTTGGTTGGTGTGGGTTATCGCACATCCATCGGACTAGTAGGGTAAGATGCAGACCTCCTCACGGAGCATACGACCTCGATGGAATTTTTATTATAATTTTTAAGAAAACCTGATTTTCTATTTAATAAATAAAATTTGTTTTTAATAATTATATATATATATATATATATATATATATATATATTATCAAAACATCTATTTAATATTTATAATAAATTCCATGTTTTCTAACCAAAAGAATCACAAGTTTCATGAAAATACCATCAAAAATCTATAAAAGTCCAATTTACACTAAAATACCATATACTACTCAATCTAGGTTTATATTCACTAGCATACCTCACTTACAAAAATTACACCCATGAAAACCCTAAATACGATAAATAAATACTTGAGATTTATTTTGAAATTATATCAAAACTATTTTTTCATAAAACCCCCTCAAGTTATATTAATTTACAATAAGAACCCTAGTAAATATAGGTTTAAGCAGGACCAATTCTCTTGAGACTCAGAGAGCCGGAGAAAGTGGGTACTTTCCTATTTAAGGTAGATAACTAAAATGAGGTTATCAATATGGTAATTGTCTCGAAAAAGACACAAATCCTGCCGTCCATGTGCAGCAATTACCGATAACTCTAAAACTATTTCAAGAATCCAATTCTGTTTAAAGTGTTTGACTCAATCTGAGTCTCAATCTAATCTGAATACAATCCATACTTGAATACAATTCAAATATTACTTCAATACAACATGAACCCATATATATATGAACTTGAACATGAATACCAGAATACTATACAATATGAACATGACTTGATTTGACCGAACCGTGGATATACATTGACTTGATCACATGACTATTCATTTACATCCTTATCCATTTACATGAACAATTTATACCATGGTTTCGGTAAGTCTTATATTTACAAATCACTACAAAACAACACCAAATACATTACGGGGTTTTAAAGGGGTATATTGGTACAAAATGTGTTAAAAGTGGCACGATGATGGTCACTATAATACACCTAACATGAACATCCGTTGCCGTTGTCCCATGGGTTTTGACAGGGCCTTTTACTCTATATACCTTAGTCCATGGAGCAAATTAGACTACTCTCGTATACACTGGCACATTCTGTACCAAGTTACAAACAACTACATTAGCATAACAAACATACATTATTCAGTTATATTCTCTTGATCTGTCCATTCTATTTCTATCTCTCTTTTGGGACTTACTGAGCGATTGTTCGCTGACGACATTCCTTTTCTTTTCTTTCTTTGGAATGTTGTCAAGAGGACCTGACTCTCTGGAGATCGAGCCCAGCTAGGACGATTTGGAGCACTTTGTTGAAGACCCAGAGCTCTAGTTCACTTATATATACTTTTACTTTTAGTTCATGCCATTTTTAGGCATTGCTTTCCAGTCCCATATTTACTTTCCAGCATTGTATTTTAAAGATGTTTAATCAATGAAAAGTTGTTGTTTATTTACATCTCATGTCTTCCTTGTGTACTTTTACTATATTTCTTATTTACGCTTAACGTGTTTACTTCTGAGTAAATACGTCGCGGGTCTCACTACGTCTCCTTCTCCGTATATTGGGAAGCAGGGCGTGACACTTCACCCCACAACTCCCGCTTCACCCATCAACACTGCAGCCTCTCGCTAACGTCCGCAACAGCCCTAACACCTCGCCAACACTGACCCGAGCTCCGCCGGTGTCACCTCAGCTCCTCCATCGACCAAGCCCCTCCATCGCCGCCACAACAGTCCGAACCCTAAGCTCCAAGCCGAGCCCTACACCTCGCCGTATCCGTTTCCGCTGCTCTGTGCAGTGCTGCTGTTGCTGCCACCGTTCATCTCCGTTTGTCAGAGTCGTCGCCATTTCGACTATCGAGCCATCGCTAGGCAAGAGAAAACCCAACTCTTGCTAATCATGCTATTATATATGTATATAAGTTAATTAATAATGTTACATAAATGTGTGCACGCGTGCGCGTGTGTGTATACATACGCGCGTGCATATGTGTGTGTGTGTGGATCTATATTGCGTTAAGTGATAATCGAATACTTGTACATTGATCCATCTTGATTGGTTGTATTGAATTGAATCCAACTCGGGTCCATTAATCGTATGGATATCATATTACCGTTTACATTAAGTAATTGTTGTCGATCGATGCTTGTATACACATACTAAGTGTTTGATGCAAAACCTTAAGCCAAAACCCATTTAAAAATAGTGGAATTTGTGACCAATAAATCCCTATATTGATAATGAATGTCGTGTAGGGATTAGAGTTAAAATACTTAGGTTATACCCATGAAAAGTCGCCCCCTAAAGGCGACACTAAATCTGGAATGCACCGCACACGTCACGTTGAAAAATATATATTAAATTAAATACAGATTGGAATATAATGTTCTAGGGCTTGTATCGAAACTGACTAGATAACCTAGAACCCTCTGCAAATTTTTATTTAATATGTCCTCAATACGATACTGAAAACTTGAGGGAAATACGGCATTGGACTGCAGTCCAGAACAGTATTTTATGATGACACCTGATTTTAAATGCATGTACATTCCTTTATAAATCTAAAAATACATGTAGTCCTATATCGTCGCGTATATAATTAAGTTAGTTAACAAATGTTGTTGGTTTCATTTAATTTAAGTATTGTTGGCTATTTTAAAAGTATTTTATACTATCGATATTTTTTGCAGTTTTCTGCAGCGACAGTTTATATACATTGACATTAAACTGAACATATCTTCCCATTTACAATGGATATTTTTAATCCGTTTCGGAAACCTAACAGATAGAACTAGATTTTATTCGACTGGGGAAACACCTGAATCTAAACACAATCCCTAGTAAACCGCGTGCGAAATTCGACTTCCCGTTCTGAAACTGGAATTCCAACAATTGATCACTGATTTAAAATGATGATAAGTCCCTAACCTGAATTCCTATTGACCTGAAACTAATTTTACCGTTTAGACAATCAATTATACTTCGTACGCCTTTTATATTGTTTTGTTCGATTCTATACGTGCGATTTATGGTGAATTTTGCAAATCATATGGCGTTGGGTGTCATAACGTAGTGAATGCCTGTTCTGTGCATTTCTACCTTATTTTGTGTTTGCTTTATACCTTCTGCATAGTGATCATTTACATTGAGACCTAGCGAATGATTTGCATTGTCGATATATAAGTGTTAGCGATTGGGTTGTGGCAAGTACGATAGTGAACCAGTGATCGAAAGTAATATTGATAAGTAGAAGCATGATTGACAGTGAAAGCGATATGTATTTTTTCACAACCTATCTAATACCTGAACACATACTATAACCCGGGGAATGGGGAAATCAAGGTGGGATTGAACTCGTATTTAGCGAGGTACAGTGATTTAGAGGATGATTATTCGATATCAGTGATATATATATATATATATATATATATATATATATATATATATATATATATATATATATATATATATATGAACTCGTATTTAGCGAGGTACAGTGACCTAGAGGATGATCATTCGATATCAGTGACACACACACAATCACATTCGGTCGTGGGCCTAGCGGTACTGCTGCAGGGTTATGTCCCGGGCAACAGTATACCGTTGTCTCGGGCATGTATGAGACCCTTATTAAACACGAGAATCCTTCATACTAATTGTTTTCATTGACTTAGTGACTGATAAGTAGTGACATATGTAGGGTTCCTAGGCACACTCAAGAGGTTCCACAAGGCATCAACCATGCCAAATTCAAAATTTTCCTATGCCGAGAAACCCTAAACTAGATCGTTAACTAGAGAATAGGCGAAACTATGCAAGTAAACAACTTTATTACTAAGTGAAAGAGGCTACAACCTTTGTAGATCCGGTCCTCCACTTCCTAAGCTCCGTGTTGACGTCCTTTCGCTGCGATCACCACGATCCCGGACTCTCGCGGTGGTTTCATCGAAGAAATGATCTGGCTAGGTCGATGACTTCGATGCCGAAGATGATCTACGTCGAGGCGACTCTAACTCGAGCTCCAACTTCACCAAGTCATGAAACTTGTGAAGAAAACACCCTATACTACATGGCAAGTGGTAGAGGATGAAGAAATAGGACGTGGGTTCACTTTGGATTTTGATTTCTCACTTGGAATCATCACTTGACATTTTTGTAGCAAAGCTTTTATTTCTTCTCTTGAAGAAGAAGATGAAGAAGAAGAAAAAAAATAATGAATTAATTCCAAAAAGAAAAATGAAGTGATGGTTATCATTTAGCAACCATGGGTGAGGCTAACTCATGTAGAGAATAAACTAAGGTTTTGGTAAATGGTTAGGGTTAAGGAATAAAACAAAATGGTCAAAGCTTTTTCAAAGCTTCATGAAGCTTCAACAAAATCCAAACAAAGCCACCATTTTATTTCTAGCCAAAATGAATAAATAAATAAGTCAAATGAAACCCTAACCATTTACTAAACATGGTTTAAATCAAGCATACACCCAAATTTGCATGTATCATCAAACATGATACAAACTAGTGCACAATACTATATCATATATAAAATGTGCACAATCAAGTGAAGTAATCAATCTTAAGTGAACCAATACTGGTTAATGTAAAGTAATATATCAAATATATAATTATACATTAAATCAACACTTGATTTAACGATCCGGTCATATCGCATATAACCGACTAATATCAATAGTAACAACTTATCGAATGGACACTTGATCCGATAACCCGGCTATATCGCATATAACCGATCAATATCACAAATCGCGAGAATCGAATATACTGGTATTATTCTCGGTCCTGCACATATCTCATATGCGCCCCTATTTCGTTTCGGTTGAGCCAGGAAACCTCTGTGTAGAACCGAGTCCCCACTAGTATGATCCGCATCATAGTCAAGGTAGTCAAGTACACATCCTAAGGGCTTTACCAACATGTAACAGAGAGACAATCAGTATACACGTTAAGGCAAAGAGTAACCAGATAGCATACTATCATGTCGAGCAAGAAAGTCCTCCCTATATATGTCCCAGCATCCACTACAATATACATCCTATGTACAGTAATGGCCTCTAGGGCATACATATAACTAACAACATATACATTGCCTGGTTTACTGACATGATACTTACATCGCACTGTTCATATTCAAATGATATTTATTCTTCTCATGTTTCTGTATTCTGTCGCACCTTGCATGTTTAATAACATTGTACCCATTATATATATTTATTACTATATGTGTTGCCCTGACGACTTGGGTATGCATGCTTAGAGGACGAGGTGGACCCAGTCAAGGAGCATGGCCTGCCATTCGAGATTGCGGAGGTCTAAACCACAACATTAGCGCCGCCTTTTTTTCTATAAGCACATTGTATTTCATTGGTTAATTATTTCCTTATGCAAAATAAATGTATCTCAAACTCTTTTATTGTAATGTAATAAAGTTGTGAACCGTGATTTCATTTACTCCAGTACTGTTTACTGACTACCATGTAATCCTAAAAACCGAAATGTGACTATGGCAAGATTATTCCCTGACCGTAAGAGCATTGCTGGCCTAGTTACCCATCGCATTCTGTATTTTGGGAAGCGGGACATCACATGGTTTTCTTGGTATCAGAACCAGATTTGGATGAAATTACAGTTCCGTTGAGGGATCCCCAAATTGATTTATACCCTTGATGTCTACCTTATTATGTTTCTTTTTCACTTCCTAATCCTTTGTTGAATCATCGTGTAGCCCTTATTTGAATCTAATTCATATTTCAGAAATATGGACTCCTCAGGCAACTTCTCAGGTGTCGGTTCTCACGATCGTACCGAGAAGATTCTCAGCATACTGACGACCCTAGCCCAGGCTTAAGAGAGGAAGACCGATCACCTGACCGAGGGATTGAAGGCGCTACATGAGACCTCAATTACTGCTGTGGAGAGATCTACAGTTGTTCCCGCCGCCCCTGAGGGCACCTTCGTACCGACTACACAGGCTAGGGTTGGTACCATTTTAGACTTTAGGAGGCTTCATCCAGCTCACGGGATCAGCAAATCCACTCGAGGCCGAGCAATGGCTCATCAACGTAGAGAACCTTTTGATGGTCGCTCGGGTCCCTGACGATGATAGAGTGAGTGTGATGATGATTCAGCTGGAGGATAAAGCACGCACGTGGTGGTCTATAGAGGAAAGCGGCTATAGAGACCTATCGGATGGGGCACGTTCTCCGCGTGCTTTCTGGATCACTATTTTCTGGCCACTGCCAAGGCCGAGATGGATGAGAAATTCATCATATTGAAGCAAAATGGATGCTCAATGGATGCCTATGCCGCAGAGTTTAATCGGCTGAGTCACCTCGCACCGTACATGGTAGCCACCAAAGCCGCCAGGGCCAGACGGTTTCAGTAGGGGCTCGATATTGAACTGCATCAACTCATCACGTCTCTCGATCTACCAACCTTCGTTCAGGTGTTGAACGCTATCCGAGTACAGGAATGGTTGGCGGAGAAGGCCAAGGGCTAATGATCGGTGGATAACAGATCCCACGTAGTTCCTTCACGAACTACCATTTCCTCTCATGGAGTGATCCCAGTTCACAAGCCGGGTGTTACGCAGATGAAGCGTACTTTCTCACCTCAGCAGCCGCAGCGGAGGGCCTGATTGTTCGCGTTTTTGCGTATTCTTAATTTTTAATTACCGCAATCAAGAGGGTTTTGCTTGGTAGCTAGCCGGTTAAGTACGGGTCGATCCACAGGGAGAAGGAATCTTTTTCTTTATGTTTTAACGAGTTAAATCCAAATATTTTGATTTTTGTTTTAAGGTCTATTAATGAGATAAAAGATGAATAAAGAATTTGCTAGGGTTAGGATTAGGTTAGTTCAAGTTAGAAATTTCTCACTTCTTTCAATGCCCTTCTTAATATCGGTGTTATGGTAATCGGCAACAACGGGGATTAGAACGACTAGGAAGGAACTTGCAAATATAAGCTAGTATTTCCATGCTTAGTTTCTTCCTTTTGGTCCTTATCCGTCCTCTCTTGGCTCTTAGCCCTAACCTCCGGTTAATTCAACCACAACCGGTCTAACTAGGGAATCACCGCTATCATATAGGATAGGGTGCCGTAGTGAGCGGATCGTGGTTCAATTAACGGGAGTCCGAATTAAGATGTTGGGCAAAGAAAAGAGTGAGAGAGATTTTCTTCTCTCAAGCTTTCCTTCTCCTTCCCTAACAAGTGAGAAGATTACTCACCCATTAAAAAGATAAAAATAAAAAAGAAGGTAGAAAGAAATGAGGTTAAAAGGAATTTACAACTAGCTATTTGAGACCTCATCTTGGCAAGGATCTTACTCAAGCATCATCGTTGTTTTAATGATAAAGAAAATAGAAGAAGAGAAAACAAAAGAAAAACACAAGTAAAAATAAGCAACTAGATTAACAAATAAAAATTACAGATAAATAAATGGATATGCAAGATAAATAAAAGAACTTACTTTTTTTTCTTTATTGATCACCACTCAAACCTCATTACAATTTTAATGGATAAAGAAAAACTACAGAAATTTAATCCTAAAACCTAATAAAGAAAAGCATACATTATTTGGTTTTGAGCTCTTCTATTTATAAATTGGAAGGTGAAACCCTAGGTTACATTCTGAGATGAACATGAGATTACAAAACTATCCCAAAAGAGCCTAGTCAACGCTGCTTCAACTGCTACTAACACTGCCACCGACACTGCTTCAATGCGGCCGCGGAACCGCGGCAGAAGTGCCTATTTGGCCGCGGTTCCGCGGCCATTTGGTAGACTTATGGGATCTTCTTTTTAAGGCTTCTCCATGTTTCTTTTATCTTCTGTTTGGAATACTTGGTTTCTCAAAAGCTCTTCTGTTTTCTTCCAGATATTCAGCAATGGACTTTTGCCTTGAGCTTCGCGTTTGAAGTCTTGGATCTTGTGCTGCCCTTGTGCTTTGTGCATTGAAGTGACCAAAGATTTGCCATGTTGTCTCTTGAACTGGTAGGCAGTATCATACAGATGGTTAGCGAAGATCAGTGTTCATTTGTTGTTGGTCGTAGTCTCACATTTGTTGCAACTTTTCATGAATTTCACTGTAAAGGGCTGAGAACCTGTAACCTGCACTTATTCAGCAACCATGGATTAAAAGTACTTACCTATATGCAATGTGATTAAGAATGGGCGGTATAAAAATGCAAAAATCTGATATGAACAAATACCCCCAAACTTATCATTTGCTCGTCCCGAGCAAAGCCAATTTTATTCTCAAAAAGTCCTAACCTCACTTTCGCAGGGAACGCGATTGCACTAAGCTCGTGCAACAAACCGTTAAACCTCTAGGTGTCCCTAGTAGAAGGAGTGTTGTCTCCTTAGGGTTTTCAGAGGATACTACCCACAAAATCCGATCAATTTGGCTGTTGACTCTAATTCTTCAATTCAGTATTCTTGCGAGAAATTCTATTATTTTCAACTTAGAAATTATCTATCCGTATTTTTCACACTTCCTTTTCATTTAACTTAAGATCATATACGTTTTGTTAGTTTATAAAACTTTCAGCATCTCCTAAGTTTTCCTTCTAAGGCGCAATCTTAACTCAGGAAAATTTATCATCTCTACTGAAGATATAAGCCCTATCTTTTATTCCTATCTCTCATCCAAACTCCAATCATATACCCCTACGTGTGTGTAGTTATCACCCCTACACTTGGAAATTCAATTCAAGCTATCATACTCTTGTCCATCTTCCAAAATACTTTTAGTTGGTGAATTTTAGATGAAATTGCTCACACATTCTTCATGCGATCGTTAATACATCTTGAGGTACTAAACGACCGATTACAAAATGTTCTTGCGCATTTATGCGTAAATCCTCATTTTGCAACACCTAAGGCTTAGCAGTGACTCCCAAACCAGTTGGTCTAAGGCACTAGGTGATAAAGCACCCTCGCTATATTTTTTTATGCTGCCTTAAGCAATTACAAAATCAGTGTTCATTTTTTTTCTCTTTATTCACCACTTATACTTTTATTTTATTTTCCTTCATACTAAGCACTTTAGACAAGAGCATGTCAAGGTATCCTCTACTATCCCAAGTTTCAAGATGTGTGTAAGTGGGTATAGTAGGGTATGCATTTTCAGAGTTTGAACTTAAGCTTCAGAATTATTTTTCAGACTTATACTTCAAATAAAGCTTTCAATACTCTTCCCTTATTTCGACTTAACCCAAGATCTGAACTCAAAATTTGCCTATTTCTAAATAAACTATAAGGACGTATATTTTCTACAGTTAAACTTTAAGAAAGGTTATTTTTAGGGTTTTTAATTTACTAAGTTTAAGACCTAGTTTTTCCTAGCTAATCATCCGTCATGTTGAACTTAAGTCAAATATGGCCAAAAATTGAACTTTTCAATTTTTATAATTTTATTTTTCAAATTTTATTTTTCAAAATTTTCGATTTTTATATAACTTTTTTTATATTTTTAATTTTTTTATAAAGATGCAATGCAGAATTAAATATGCAAAGAAAAAAACAAATATGTACAAAAAAAAATATGCAGATGTAATGCAAAAATAACTATTTACAATACCCTCACCCCCAAACTTATTGATAGCAGTGTCCTCACTGCTCCCTGTGGCGTCTACTAGACGCGGCCTCACTAGTCCCAGCCTCACCTCTATCTGTCCTCCGTCCCCTCGATCGTGATCGTGAACGTTCCTCTCTTGCTAAAAGGGTGGACATTCCTTGTTCTAGGCTCGTTATTCGCTGATCAAAATTAGTCAGCATCCCTATCACTCTTTTTACCCCCTATGGGTTCGTCGAATTAAGCGCGCTTGTGCAGCGGGGGTAAGCTCTTCGTCGCTCGCTGTGGAGCTCGAGCTAGGGGTCTTGGCCATCACGTCCTCGGCCAGCTCGGTGCGCGACCATAAATCTTGTAATCGTGTGTAGGACATGGAGACACCCTCAAGAAGGGGTCGAATTGGAATCCTACCATGCATATAAAATTCAAATTCTTCAACAGGAAGGAAATGGCGACACAGTTGTGTCACCAACATTGGGCATGGATAATTGGTCGCCCGTTTTCCGGCGAAAATCGAGTGAAGCAAAACAGTGCACATATCGTAGCTAGGTTTTCGTGTCATCAATGTGTGCACTATATGTAGGGATGGTGTGAAAAATGTTGTGTTGTGCGAACTTCCAAAAATATTGTTTTGTGCCCAACGGTACACAGTTAAAACGTTCGCAAAAAGCATGCAAGCCTGAATGCCCTTTCGGGGCTCCCTAGAATAGTCGTTTCCCATTAAGGGTAAGTAGTCCTCAAATCGGAGGGGTTGTTCGTGAATGGGGAGTCGTGGTATTAAGGTGACTTCGTGAATGAAGTCCCTATCAATTAAAATTTCCCGATCCCACCACATTAATCTAATATACCCGTGTTGTGCAAGACAATCCCCCTCCATACATTCGTAGAAATAGGCAACAAGATCTAGAAGTGCGAATGTGTTCGGATGGTTAAATAACAAGAAATTCCATCCGCGCTTTCGGATCTAATCACCGAAATAACTACCATAAATATTATGTGCGAACAATTGGGGAAAATCCCTTTCAAACTACAGAGTAGGGGCCATTACAGAGAGAAAATACTGAAATATTAAATTCACAAAGAAGAGTTTTGTAGATCGAACCTCCTCTGAAAATTTCAGAGGGAGGTGAGGCAGAAGCGCGGCGGTTGCGCGGTCAGAAGCAGGTTTGTGCGACGGTTGGGTGGCGGCTTGGTGCGATCTCTCTGCGATTTCAGAAGCGGCGGCTAAGGTTTCTGTGAGAGATAATTTTAGGGTTTTGTAAATGCAGTAGAGGGGTCGGTTTGTTTTTATAGGGGTTATTGGTTATTTGTACAAAAGCCCCCTTAAAAAGAGGAATTTAGTTTGTAATTTTTTTTTATTTTTATTTTTTAATTAATAGAACTGAATATTTACAAAAATACCCCTCGAAAATTTGAAAAATATTTTTATTTTTATTTTTATGTTTTTATATTTTTATATAATTACAAGTGGTACATACCCCCAAACATATTTTAAATAGTGTTTCCACTGTTTATGGCTGGATAACCGAAGTTTGGTGGCAAGCGGAGGAAGATTATTCGATGTAAATCGACTCCTGCAACATCAGGAGCTCCTCCGAAGGGTCGGTGGTGAGGAACGGTTTTAACCTATATCCGTTCACTTTAAAGAGTGAACCGTCCTCAGGATTTTATAAATCGACCGCACCGTGCGGATATACAGTCCGCACAAAATATGGTCCTTTCTAGCGAGATCTGAGCTTCCCGGGATGGAAATGTAACCGGGTGTCGTAAAGAAGCACCTGTTAACCAGGTGTGAAAGTTTTTCGCGTAAGGTGTTTATTGTGAAACACCTTAGTTCGGTTTTTAACGACAACTGCATTTTCGTAAACTTCATCCCGAAGCTCGTTCAATTCGTTTAACTGCAGCTTCCAATGGCTGCCCGCATTATCAAGAGATAAATTCAACTCCTTAATTGCCCAAAATGCCCGATGTTCAATTTCCACTGGAAGGTGACAAGCCTTCCCGTAAACAAGCCGATAAGGAGACATGCCAAGATCAGTCTTATAAGCAGTTCAAAATGCCCAAAGGGCATCAGTGAGTTTCAAAGACCAATCCTTACGGTTCTTAGAAACCGTTTTCTCCAAAATCTGTTTGATTTGACGATTAGACACTTCGTCTTGCCTACATGTTTGGGGGTGATAGGGTGTTGATAGCTTATGATTAATGGAGTATTTCCGCATTAAGGCTTCGAAAGTCCTATTACAGAAATGTGTTCCATTGTCACTAATGATTGCACGGGGGTGTCCAAACCAGGAAAAGATGTTTTCCTTAAGGAATCTAATGACAACCTTGTTGTCGTTAGTCCGGCTGGGCACGACCTCGACCTATTTAGAGACATAATCAACAGCTAGAAGAATATATAGGTTCCCAAAAAAGCTGGGAAACGGCCCCATAAAATCAATCCCCCAAACATCGAAAATCTCGACAACCAAGATTGGTTGGAGCGGCATCTCGTTTCTCCTGGATATCCGGCCTAAGTTTTGGCACCGAGGGCAAGTCTTGCAGTAATCATTAGCGTCTTTGAAGAGTTGTGGCCAGTAGAAACCACACTGTAAGATCTTCTCGGATGTCTTTCTTGTGCCAAAATGCCCGCCACACGCTTGATCGTGGCAAAATGACAGCACACTCTTGAATTCATTATCAGGCACACACCGACGAATAATCTGGTCGGGACAGTATTTAAACAGATAGGGTTCATCTCAGTAAAAGTGCTTTACTTGGGATAAGAATCGAAGTTTGTCCTGATTTGACCATTCATTCGGTAATAATCCTGTTGCTATATAGTTCACAGTATCTGCGAACCAGGGTTCGCATGATACTGTCAAGAGCAGTTCATCCGGAAAAACGTCGTTTATTGGAAGTGAAAGCGTCGGCGAAGAAGGAAGTCGTGAGAGATGATCGGCCACTACGTTTTTACATCCTCTTTTGTCTTTGATAACAAGGTCAAACTCTTGGAGTAAGAGGATCCAACGTATCAGCCGAGATTTTGCGTCCTTCTTTGCAAAAAGATGGTGTAGAGCAGAATGGTCTGTATAAACAATGACTGGAGAGCCGATCAAGTAAGGCCTGAATTTTTCTAATGCAAATACAATAGCCAAGAATTCCTTCTCGGTTGTTGTGTAATTTAGCTGGGCATCGCTCAGGGTTCGGCTAGCATAATAGATTACGTGCGGCCTTTTATCAATGTGCTGCCCTAGGACAGCACCGATGGCAAAGTCGGATGCATCGCACATAATCTATAATGGATACGTCCATTCAGGAGAAGAAAGTACGGGAGCAGAAGTGAGTGAGCTTTTAAGTGATTCAAATGCAGTTGCACAACTCGAGTTGAAATCGAATGTGGTGTCCTTGGCCAACAGAAAAGTCAAGGGTCTAGCAATTTTGCTAAAATCCTTGATAAACCGTCTATAAAAATCGGCGTGGCCAAGAAAAGCTCGGATGTCTCTAACGCACTTGGGAGGAGAAAGATTGGAAATGACCTCAATCTTAGCTTTATCCGCCTCAATGCCATTTTGCGAGATGATATGTCCTAAGACAATACCTTCGCGCACTATGAAGTGACATTTCTCTCAATTCAAAGTTAGGTTTTTACCCTTATACCGGGTAAGGACAGCGTCGAGATGCTGTAAACACTCACCAAAGGAATCACCGAAAATGGAGAAATCATCCATGAATATCTCCAAGAATTTTTCCACCATGTCTGAGAAAATTCCCATCATACACCGCTGGAAGGTAGCGGGTGCATTGCATAACCCAAAGGGCATGCGGCGATATGCGAATGTACCGAAAGGACAGGTGAACGTTGTATTTTCTTGGTCCTTTTCGGCGCTAGGAATCTGGTTATAGCCGGAGTAGTCATCCAAAAAGCAGTAGTACTCATGTCCAGCCAATCGTTCAAGCATTTGGTCAATAAAAGGTAGCGGAAAGTGGTCTTTCCGCGTTGCGGCATTGAGTATTCTGTAATCTATGGATACTCGCCATCCAGTTTGGGTGCGAGTAGGGATCAACTCGTTCGCCTGATTAGTGATGACCGTTATGCCTGACTTTTTGGGGACAACATGTATCGGGCTAACCCACTGGCTATCAGAGATAGGGTAAATGATACCACTATCAAGACATTTTATGATCTCTTTTTTCACAGCCTCATTAATGACTGGATTGAGTCGTCTTTGTGGATCCCTGGCTGGTTTGGCATCATCCATCAAATGAATGTGATGTTCAATGATTAAGGGACAAATCCCCTTGATGTCCGCCATAGTCCAGCCAAAAGCTTGCCGATTGCTCTGCAAGACCGTCAGAAGGGCTTTCTCTTGCTCTTGAGCTAGAGAAGCCGAGATGATAATAGGAAGGGTCCGTTCTCGCCTAAGTAAGCATACTTGAGGTGAGACGGCAACGGCTTAAGTTCGAGCGCCGGAGGTGAAACGATTGAAGGTAGGATCGGCGAAAATGTCTCGAACTTGAAGAATTCTAACAGTGGCTCAAAACGAGTGTACGCGACCGAGTCGGATGGTTCAGCTAACGCATCCAAAAATTCAAAGGATTCAATCTTGGGTGGCGACAAATCAAGATCGTTCGAGAAAGTGAAACACTCATAACCATTGTCGGGAGCAATATCAGATTCAAAGAGGAACGCACTAGTAGCGTCAAGATTGCTGTGATCGAACAGAAAATTCTCGAACTCACAGTCCCCAGGGACGATCTCCTGGATCGAACAAACGTCTAGTATATGAGCATTAGGTTCAGAGGGATGATTCCCCAACCTAAAAATGTTGAGTTTAATTGTCATGTTTCCAAAAGATAGGTTCTTCGAACCATTTTGACAATTGATCACATCATTTGAGGTCGCAAGGAATGGACAACCGGGTATACCGGAATTTGATTCCGGGGGTTAGCTACAGGTTGTGTGTCTAAAACAATGAAATCAACATGGAATATGAAGTCTCCTACCTTTATTAACACATCCTCTAGCTCACCCCTAGGATGGGTGATAGATCGGTCGGCCATTTGGAGAGTACAGTGTGTGGGTTTCAGCTCTCATATACCTAGTTGTTCATACACCGAATACGGAAGCAGGTTAACATTGGCACCATGATCCAAAAGTGCGCAGTTGATGTTCTTATCCTCAATAGTTATTGAAATCGTAGGACAGCCAGGGTCTTTTCGTTTTTGAGGTAAAACTTGGGTAAGAGCATCACTCACGACACTAGCTAAGAAAACCTTTTTGGGTACCTGAGATTTCCTCTTCTTAGTGCACAAGTCCTTCAAGATTTTTGCGTAGGAAGGGACTTGTTGGATTGCATCCAAGAGGAGAATGTTAATGTTAACTTGTTTAAACAACTCCACAATCTTCTCCATTTGTGGATTTTGCTTATTGGATCTCAACCGGTTTGGATATGGAACATTTTGAAAATTGGTTGAGTCCAATGCTTGTGGAGGAGATTGTGGAGCGGGAACGGATCCCAGAACTGGTGTTTTCGTGGAGTGAGATGTGGGCCCGTTTGGAGCAACAGAAGAAGTAGAGCCTTTTGAAGAATGGAGAACAGGCTCATAAGACGAAGAAGAAGAAGAAGAAGCGGCGGTCGGGGTGTCATTATCTGTGCCAATGTTGTTGTGTAGCATCCTTCCAGATCTCAACGTAGTCACGGCACTCACATTATGGTTTTGTTGTTCAAGAGCAACATGTACATTATGTGGGTGACCAGGATTTGGGAGTGGTTGAGATGGAAGCTTCCCTTTCTTTTGCTCGCTTAAAGCCGTATTCAGTTGTGCAATCTGGGCTTCAATGGTTTTGATGCTTTGCCCTTGCACAACAGTGTGTTGCATCAAAGACTGAATATAAGACTGGATGTTGGCGTTTGATTGAGTCGATTGTTTTACAAATGCCTCCAGACTTCGTTCTAGCGAGGAAACCTTATCGTTGTTTGACAGAACAAAATTGTTTTGAGGAAAAGAATTGTTGGGTGCAAAATTGTTCGTCGGATTTTGAAAAGGTTGGTGTTGGAAAGGCTGCTAATATTGATTTTGAGCTTGTTGTTGAGGAGGAGGAGGCCTCTGGAAGTTGTTGTGGCCTTGGAATCTGGTTCTGATTCCAGGAGAAATTTGGGTGGTTCCTCCAACCAGGATTGTAAGTGGAAGAGTATGGATCACTTCTTTGTCTTTGCTGAAATGCAGGATTGACCTCATCCTGTCCTTGAGCAGGTGAGTTGTAAGGACACTCTTCAGTCAGATGGGATGGGTCTAAACAACAAGCGCATATGGTACGAGGGGGAAGAGCAGGGGCAGGAGAAGGCGATGAGAATTTGCTCTCAATTGCTTCTAGTTTTCGTGTGATCGCTGCCATTTCGTCCTTCATTACAATTGAGAGATCAAGTTGATGAACGCCTGCCCTAGAGGCACCGGAAGAAGTAGATGAAGTGTTCGATCTTGTGCTTTCCTACTGAAGTGTTCGCTCCGCGAGATCGTCGAAAATTACCAAGCTTCCTCGTCAGATTTGGATAGGAAGTGGCCTTGACAAATGGTCTCCAGCAATTGCTTAGTTGCTGGGTTCAGTCCTTCATATAAGGTCTGGCAAAGTTGCCATCTCTCAATACCGTGATGAGGGCACTGAACAAGAAGGTCTTCATATCGGTCAAAGCACTTCCAAAAAGGTTCGGAAGGAAGTTGGAAAAATTGGTTAATTTCGTTTCGTATTCTCGCGGTTTTGTGATTTGGGTAGAATTTTTTACGAAACGCTTTTATGAACTCATCCTAACTGTTTATGGAATGCAATGCGGTACTATACAGCCACTTCCCAGCTAGGTCACACAGAGTGAAAGGAATGACTCATAGCGGTATAGTATCGTCGGACAGTTGGGTCGTCTTCATCATTGCACAAATGTTCTGGAACTTGTTAATGAAGATGTAGGCATCTTCAGATTCCAACCCGTGAAATTTAGGCAGCATGTTGATGAAGTGGGGGCCTAATTTCAAAATTATCCCCATTGGCCGGCGGAAGTGAAAGACAGGTAGAAAGTGCGGAGCGGGTGGGATAGAAATGATCCTGGAGCGCGATTCGCTGAGGCGCTTCAACAGGAGGTGGTTGCGGGTTATTCGCACCCAGATGAGGTGGAATTAGTCCTGAGGGAGGTAAAAGGATGTTAGGAGGAAATCCTGTCATCTCAGAAGAATTTGGTGGTGATGAAAGTGAAGATGAAGATGTATGAACAGAATTTCGGTCAACGTCGGAGTTGGCCGGCAAAGGTAAAGGTGAAAGAGGTGTGGAGGGAGTTTCGACGTCGGAGTCAATCGCGTAGTCGGTGGCGACTAACGAAACACGGACTAGGCAGGCACTATTGTCCCGAGTCCAACCGGACATACACTAAACGAGTTTAGTATAGTCAAAGCGTAGAATGTGAGGGTAAGAAAACGCCAATGAAGAAAATGCGGATGAAAGGTGAGTGAAATGGGATTCTGGCATCAAAGGGCAAGTTTTTATATAAGTTTTTATTTCTTTTTTTTATAAAGAGTTTTGCAAGAATGTGTACGGACTTACTTCAAACAATCACAGTTTAAAACATGCACCATCAAACCTAGAGCTACAGTTTTCTAAGTCCACAAGACTGCTCCTAACTGTTCCAAAGTGACAAGTTGTGAGATAACCCTCAAATCGTCTCTTCACTGCTAATTGTGGCCAGGTAAGCAAAAATGAAGAAAGGAAGGTTCCACTTACGAATCACCATGAGACGGGCCTTTTAAAATTACCTTTCTCACTTGTCTGGCTTAGGCACCATAAAGTCAAGTTTAGATAAACGATCGAATGCCCACAACCTTCCTCTGTCCCAATGAGCACGACAATCCTTAGTTGGCCGAGTTTAGATATTTTTTAGTTAAACTCAAGGGTGATGCATATGCTTTTAAAGATTTCTGGGGTCTTAGGAAGGGTAATGAAATCCCCACCCAATCTGAATTGGTGTTATAACCCCTTAAAGTCTGTATTAGTTATGCAAAGTAATAACAACCAAAAATCTAAAACACTTTAAAAAAATTTATTTTGGCTGCGAAGCAAAGAATCTTGCACAAAATCAGTTTATTGGATAGGGGAAGAGAATCTGTGCAAAGAATGCTGCAGAAAAATTTGTCAGTGGGGTTCAGAGGAGAGGAGGGGAGAAAAGAGATACTCACAGAGAGTTTTTTAGTTGCTGACGTCACCCGTTGACCGCGGTTCCGAGGTCAAACCCTTACTTCTGCCGCGGTTCCGCGGCTGAACAGTTGGTTTGGATCTTCAAATTTGGTCCTTCTGCTTAGTTGGTTCTCCTCTTTCTGTTTAGATCCCCCGAATCTTGATTTGTTCACTGAGTTTGCTCCAGGCCTGCACACTTGCACAAAAACTAATAAAAAATAACAAGATGATTTTTTTTGTTTTGGTTTTTCAATTTTTATAAATATATATTTTTATATTTTTATATTTTTTTAATTAACCCGAAATTACACAAAGAATTAAACTACCGTCTCCCCGGCAATGGCGCCATTTGATTGTTCGCGTTTTCGCATATTCTTAATTTTTAATTACCGCAATCAAGACGGTTTCGCTTGGTAGCTAGCCGGTTCAGTACGGGTCGATCCACAGGGAGAAGGAATCTTTTTCTTTATGTTTCAACGAGTTAAATCCAAATATTTTGATTTTTGTTTTAAGGTCTACTAAGGAGATAAAAGATGAATAAAGAACTTGCTAGGGTTAGGATTAGGTTAGTTCGAGTTAGGAATTTCTCATTTCTTTCAATGCCCTTCTTAATATCGGTGTTATGGTAATCGGCAACAACGGGGATTAGCACGACTAGGAAGGAACTTGCAAGTATAAGTTAGGCTTTCCATGCTTAGTTTCTTCCTTTTGGTCCTTGTTTGTCCGTTCTTGGCTCTTAGCACTAACCTCCAGTTAATTCAACCACAACCGGTCTAACTAGGGAATCACCGCTATCTTGTAGGATAGGATGCCGTAGTCAGCGGATTGTGGTTCAATTAACGGGAGTCCGAATTAAGGTGTTGGGCAAAGAAAAGAGCGAGAGAGATTTCCTTCTCTCAAACTTTCCTTCTCCTGCCCTAATAAGTGAGAAGATTACTCACCCATTAAAAAGATAAAAATAAAAAGGAAGGTAGAAAGAAATGAGGTTAAGAGGAATTTACAACTAGCTATTTGAGATCTCACCTTGGAAAGGATCTTACTCAAGCATCATCGTTGTTTTAATGATAAAGAAAATAGAAGAAGAAAAAACAAAAGAAAAACACGAGTAAAAATAAGCAACTAGATTAACAAATAAAATTTGCAGATAAATAAATGGATATGCAAGATAAATAAAAGAACTTACTTTTTTTCTTTATTGATCACCACTCAAATGCTCATTACAATTTTAATGGATAAAGAAAAACTACAGAAATTTAATCCTAAAACCTAATAAAGAAAAGCATATATTATTTGGTTTTGAGCTCTTCTATTTATAGATAGGAAGGTGAAATCCTAGGTTACATTCTGAGCTGAACATGAGATTACAAAACTATGCCAAAAGAGCCGAGTCAACGCAGCTTCAACTGCCACCGACACTGCTTCAATGCGGCCGCGGAACAGCGGCAGAAGTACCTATTTGGCCGCGGTTCCACGGCCATTTGATAGACTTATGGGATCTTCTTTTCAGGGCTTCTCCATGTTGCTTTTATCTTCTGTTTGGAATACTTGGTTTCTCAAAAGCTCTTCTATTCTCTTCCAGATATTCAGCAGTGGACTTTTGCCTTGAGCTCCGCGTTTGAAGTCTTGGATTTTGTGCTGCCCTTGTGCTTTGTGCATTGAAGTGACCAACGATTTGCCATGTTGTCTCTTGAACTGGTAGGCGGCATCATACAGATGGTTAGCGGAGGTCAGTATTCATTTTTTGTTGGTCGTAGTCCTGCATTTGTTGCAACTTTTCATGAATTTCACTGTAAAGGGCCGAGAACCTATAACCTGCACTTATTCAGTAAACACGGATTAAAAGTACTTACCTATATGCAATGTGATTAAGAATGGGCGGTATAAAAATGCAAAAATCTGATATGAACAGAGCCCTATTTTGCGATTATTGCCAGAGGCCAGGGCACATGCAGAGAGATTGTCGTAGAGCCAAGGGGCAGTGTCTGATTTGTGGATCCTGCGAGCACAGGGTCAGCGGATGTCCCCAGAGATCCGAGCTATAGAGAGGGTTCGAGCAACAACAACTGTCGTACAACACTTCAGCTCAGAGGGGTCCTCCTCTAGTACCAGCGGCGGTTATTCGATCAGAGGCAGACTAGTACGGGTCGGAATAAGGGGCGGGCTTTCGCTCTGTCCGCCGAGAAAGTAGAGGCTTCTGGAGAAGTAGTTACAGATACTCTCTTTGTTTATTCTATACCAGCTAGAATTATTTTTGATTCGGGCGCTACGCATTGATTCATTTTTACACGGTTTGTTAATACGCACTCTATACCTCACGAGCCGTTGATCAAGGGTTGGGAGATACATACGGGTAATGAAATTATTGTGTCCAACCAAGAGTGTAGGTTATTCCCTGTGGTGGTTTATGGCAGGGAATTTTATGAAAACTTTCTTTTGATTGGGACTGGTAGATACAACGCCATTCTGGGGATGGATTGGTTGAGCATGTTTCATGCTGTTATCAATTGCCGGGCTAGGAGTGTGACTTTTCACATTCCTAATCACCCGAAGTTCGTGTTCGTGGGTGGCAGCGAGTTTTTGGAACCAGCTAAGTTTTGAGTAAAGCCGAAGACCTTGATAGCTATGGAGATAGACGGGGAACCAGCACCGGAGGTGGTTTATGAGTTTCTTGATGTGTTCCCTGAAGATCTACCTGGTTTGCCTCCGTCTCACGTATTGGGCTTCTCGATCGACCTGATTCCAGGGACGGTGCCAGTTTCCTAGGCTCCTTACAGGATGGAGCCAGTTGAGTTGGAAGAATTAAAGAAGAGGATAGAAGATCTTTTGGACAAGGGATTTATCCGTCCGAGTGCTTCCCCATAGGGTGCTCCTGTGTTACTGGTTAAGAAGAAAGACTGTTCCTTGCGCATGTGCATCGACTATCGGGAGTTGAATCAAGTGACCGTGAAGAACAAGTATCCCATCCCCCGCATCAATGACTTGTTCGATCAGTTTGGTGGTGCTCGGGTATTTTCAAAACTAAACCTTCGGTCAGGGTATCACCAAATCAGGGTTAAGGCAGAGGATGTATGCATGAAGGCTTTCCAAACCCGATATGGCCACTATGAGTTTCTTGTGATGCCGTTTAGTGTTACCAATACACCGGCCATATTTATGGACTTTATGAACTGGGTTTTCTTTATGTACTTAGATCAGTTTGTTGTTGTATTTATCGATGACATTCTAGTCTATTCCAGAAGTCGAGAAGAGCACTCCGAACATCTACGAATTGTATTACAGGTTCTACGGGAGGAGAAGCTCTATGCTAAACCAAGCAAGTGTGAGTTTTGCCTCGACAAGGTGCAATTTCTAGGGCATGTTGTTTCGAGTGACGGTATTTCAGTGGATCTGACGAAAATCGAATCTATCAAAGACTAGCTAACACCGAAATCAGTTGCTAAGATAAAAAGCTTCTTGGGATTGGCTGGGTATTATCGGCGGTTTGTCTAAGATTTCTCCAGAGTGGCAGAACCCTTAACGAAGCTCACACAGAAGGTGGTGCCGTATGTTTGGTCGGAGGAATGCACCCAGGCGTTCGAGCTGTTGAAACTGAAGTTGACCACGGCCTCAATCCTGACTGTGCCAGACAGCTCGGGGGGCTTGGTTGTTCATAGTGATGCGCTGAGAAAAGGTTTGGGTTGTGTATTAATGCAGCACGGTCGAGTGGTGGCTTATGCATCTCGCCAGCTGAAAACTCACGAGAAGAACTACCCCACGCATGATCTCGAGTTAGCGGCCGTTGTGTTCGTTTTAAAGATTTGGAGGCATTACTTGCTAGGCGAAAGAGTGGAGGTGTACACAGATCACAAAAATTTGAAATACGTGTTCACCCAGAAGGAGCTGAATATGAGACAAGGCAGATGGTTAAAGTTGATAGAAGACTATGATATTGATCTGCAGTATCACCTTGGGAAGGTGAACGCCGTTCCTGACGCTTTCAGTCGCAGGTCGCCAGCTGCGTGTTCATATCATAATATTGCATTATTATATTCCCCATTCTTATTCGTTTTATAAATAAACAGGTGCTTTTGACGCATATCTGCTACATATTACAGGTTACAGGTTCTTGGAGTGAAAACAGTGAAAAAGACAGAAGATAACACAAAAGCGGGACTTTTGACCAACAAGTAGAAGGATCCTAGTCAAGCCTAGACGTAGAACAGTTCACAAAGGTACAAGGCAACGCAAGGTCCAAAACGTCAAAGTGAACAATTAAAAGACCATTACTAGTTTTCACTGAAGATCTGAAGAAGACCCAGAAGCCAAAAGGAGAAAAGAACTAAAGAAATAAAATGCCCAAGAGTCATAGAAGCAAACCACAAAATTACAGAGCTCAATTCCCTATTTTGGCCGCGGAACCGCGGCTAAACCTAGGCTGGCGCCGCGGTTCCGCGGCCATTTATTGCACGTGTCGGCGCAGATTTTTGGTGGCGGTGCGTCGGTGCGTAGGTTGGGATTTTTCGTGGGTATATCTGTAATAGCACACGCGCGAGAATTTGTAACCCTAGTTTTCCTATTTCCTTATAAATATGTAATCAAAATATTGTAATAAGGATGCCTCTTTTCAATTAATAAAAATTCAGATTCTTTTGAGAATTGAAGAGCATCATCTCTTATAAGTTCAATTAATTTTCTGCCTTAGTTAAAATTAAATTCTTGCCCTAGCTTTCTAATTTAATTCTTGCGTTAGATAAATCCTTCCATTGCCTTAGTTTAATCTAGTGTAATCTTTCTTAAACTGCAGTAGGTAAGTGTTTTTTTAAACGTTATTTTTAAAAGATCCCCTAATGAGTGAGTAATTTCCTCGCTTGTTAGGGTTAGGAATAAGGGAGGGATTGAGAGATGAATATCTCTCATCTCTTTCAAGCCCAATAATTTATAATAACTAGAACTTCATGCATGCATGCGTGATCCTCTCCCTACGGCACCCTACCCACGAGGTAACGGTGAAACCGTAGTATAAAGGACCGGACATGCATGACTTCCAAGAAGGTTAGAACAATTAGTAGGAAAGGACGGACAAGGATCTAGAGGAAGAAAACTTCGTTTCATCCCAATCATCCTAATCCCCTTTACTAATAATTGTTATAACTTCTAAAAAGATTTAATCGAGGGCATTGAAAGAGGTGTTAATATTAATCTTATCAAACTCACCTTAGACCTAATCCTAGCAAGTCTCTTGATCATCGTACAACTTAGTTTTTTTCTAGATTCAATCAAAAGACCAAACAACCATTGGAATCAGCTCTTAAGAACACTTAGGAAAATTACACATCCCTGTGGACCGACCCGTATTCACCGGCTAGCTGCAAAGCGACGCCGTTTCTGATTGCGGTAAAATATTTTTAGTGATCGTAAAAACCTACTAATCACTGCGTTGCTGACTTGTCAGAAGGGGATTCTCGAGGACCTTCAGAGACTCGAGTTGGAGGTAGTTATACTGGGGGTGCTCGTAAAGCTCTGGCAGTTGCAAGTTCAATCATCGCTTAAAGATCGCATTAAAGCTGCACAGGCTAGAGACTCTCAGTTTCAGAAGTTCAGAGGGTTAGTTGAGGCTGGTTTAAAGATGGATTTGCAGGTTTGCGGAGATGGTTCTCTAAGATTTGGCAGTCGGCTGTGTGTTCCAAAGGGGGGAATTCAAGATGAAGTTCTAGCTGAGGCACACAGTTCCGCTTACTCGGTGCACCTTGGAGAAACCAAAATGTACAGAGACCTAAGGCAACACTTCTGGTGGAACGGGATGAAGAGGGAGATTGCTCGCTTTGTCTCTAAGTGTCTGGAATGCCAACAGGTGAAAGCCGAGCATCAGAGAATCGCTGGGTTATTGCAACCATTTCCAGTGCCAGAGTAGAAATGGGAACACATTACCATATATTTTATGACAGCACTACCTCGAAGTCCAAAGGGAAACAATGCTATTTGGGTTATTGTTGATTGTCTCACGAAGGCAGCTCATTTCATACCTTTCCGAGTCGGACAATCAACGGAGTCGCTTGCCGAGAAATATATGCAGGAGATTGTGAGGTTGCACGGGGTGCCCGTTAGTATCGTGTCTGATCGAGACACCAGGTTCATTTCCTATTTCTGGAAGAGCCTACAGGAGAGTTTGGGCATGCGTCTTAAGTTCAGCATGGCCTATCATCCACAGATGGACAGGCAATCCGAGTGTGCTATCCAAACGCTCGAGGATATGCTGAGGGCATGCATTCTTGACTTTCAGGGCTCTTGAGAAGATCACCTCCATCTGGTAGAGTTTTCGTATAACAACAGCTACCAATCTAGCATCTAGATGGCATCGTTCGAGGCTCTGTATGGACGGAAGTGTCGATCCCCTCTTTGTTGGGATGACATGGGTGAACGAAGGTTGTTGGGCCCTGAGCTTATAGTGCAGATAATGAGCAAAGTTCAGACGATCAGGCAACGTATCAAGGCGACTCAGGATCGATAAAAGAGTTGGGCAGATGCCGGCAGAAGGTCGTTGGAGTTTGGTATTGGTGACCACGTATTTCTGAAGATATTGCCTACTCGGGGAGTGATCATGTTTGGTAGTCGCGGGAAACTCAGTTCCCGATTAATCGGACCTTTTGAGATGCTAGAGCGAGTAGGAGAGGTGGCTTATCAACTTGCCTTTCCTTCATCGCTAGCTGGCATGCACAATACTTTCCATGTTTCTCAGTTGAGACGCTGCGTTCGGGATGACAGCCATATCCTGGACCATTCAGAGTTAACGCTGGGCACCGATCTGTCTTACGAGGAGAAGCCTACCACCATTCTCGATCGTCGGGAAAAAAGATCTAAAGAATAAATTCATTCCCTTGGTTCGAGTTTCTTAGGGTGGTGGTTTTCTAGGAGAGTCTACCTGGGAACACGAGGAGGACATCCGTCCACGTTTTCCGCACCTGTTTAAGTAGCGTTGTTTGTTCCGTTGTTTTCATTCTTTAATTTCAAGGACGAAATTTTTTGTAAGGGGATATGATGTAAATCCCCAGTTCCATGTATAAATTTCCCATATTTTTCCAGAATTTTCCTTTTATTTTTGCACATTTTTTAATATTTTATTATTTTATTTATTTTTTCCCAAATCTAAACCCTAAACTCAACCCAGCCCAGCCCAACCCGACCCGCTACCCTCTTCTTCTTCAACCTCTCTTTCCTTTCCGCCACAACCCAACGGCTTCCCCCTCTTCTCGAGCTACCTCCGCCTGACTCACGCTCACGACGACCCAATAACCCACGCCTCCTTCTCCATCCCCTCTCGTTTCCTCTCTCTCCCTCTCACCAACGGCTCCCTTCTCGCCCGCACCCGCACCCACGGGACCCGCTCCACCTATGACGAATTCCCGCCCTACCTAAGCTCGAGATCTCGACACCGGCCTTCTCTCTCCCTTCAATGTATCACGCCCCATCTCTTTCCCTCTCGTTCTCTTTCTCTTTCACTCCCTTCTTCCTCCTCTGCAACGCCGTCTCCTTTCTCTACCCACTGCCACCCTAAACCCTTGCACCACCACCTAAACCACCACCTACATCACCATCGCCTGAGCTCCTCCATCGATCACCACCTCACTAGTAACCTCATCCCTGTAACCTCTCACCGCAGCTTCACCCCACAACTCCCGCTTCATCCATCAACACTGCAGCCTCTCGCCAACGTACGAAGCAGCCTTAACACCTCGCCAACACTGACCTGAGCTCCACCGGTGTCACCTTAGCTCCTCCATCGACAAAGCCCCACCATTGCCACCACAACAACATCAATCCGAACCCTAAGCTCCAAGCCGAGCCCTACACCTCGCTGTAAGTCCACGTTGCTCACCCCGGTTCTTACGGGGAGGCGGAAACGGCGAAAAACAATAATTTTGGCGCAAGGCAACATGGACTCAAAAGCAAGGATCTTGGCTAAATTAGAAACTAGTAAACAAGTAGAGGCTTTAACTACTATGCTGTAGAAAATATACCTCACGAAACCAGTCCTTCGGATCTTCTCTCCGCTGTCCGGCTCGTCCATCCACGTTCCGAGGGTCGATCCGGATCTAGGTCACCTCCGCGGTCTTCTTGAGTCGAAGACGATCCACCCGAGAGTTGTACACCGAGCTCCACCTCAAGCCGAGGCAACTAGGGCAACGAGATCGCTAATCTAGATACCCTAGGTTGTGTAGAAGAGAAAGATGGAAGTGTTTGTCTATGTGGATTCTTTTTCTCTCAACACATGAGATCAAAAGAATTTTCAAGAGGAGGAAGATGAAGGAGAAAACCTAGCAACCATGGAGCTTTTCTTTTCTTCTCACTTCAAGAGAGAGAATGAGAAGAGAATAATGAAAAGATTAACTAAGGAAAATGAACCATGGTTGCAATAATACACTAAAACCATTATTACTAATCCTATCATGATAAAGTTGATGCTACATTGAATTGACCATTATCATAAAAAAAAATTAAAATGAAAATCAAAGAAGAGTGTAGACCTCTCTTGAAGGTCAATGGTCAACACGGTCAACGGGTCAACAAAGTCAAGAGAGGTCATGGTGGTCAAATGGTCAATGCAATTAGCCATCACTAAACTATCACTAAAAGGATTAGTAAACAATGTCTCCGGCTCATAATGGATTTGACCAAACGAATTGCCAAAACCCTAATGAACCTGCCATATAACGGTTTTGGCCGAACCAACTGCCAAAACCCTAATGAGGCCCGTCCTCCTTCATTGCTCCTCGAAACTGTGCATACACACCTGCATCCGCATTCAGTAGAATGCGCATGCACAGTAGACAAATCAAATCCATCCGTGCAATACTAGGATATGGCTTAAACCAAAGCCCACTAGTATTGCCTGCCCGAACAGCATACGCACACAAGTGCACGTAAGTGATCGTAGCCCTGCCGTAAAACCATACGGCCTCTACACGTTTCGCTCAGTGCAGGGAAACTCTCTGTGTGGGACTTTAAAGACTCGACACTACACTGGCAGTGGGTTTAACCACAGACCGCAAGCGGCACTAGCTGTACGTAACGGTCCCCAGGTAGATGTCGATAAGAAGGCCGATGAGGTAAACCCATCCGAACTCCTACTGAGCCTGTATATGACAATCTCCATACAGTCCGGTCTGTTCGTCTGATACATTGCATGGCGGGCCTAGGGGGTGGTGAACGTCATTCCCCTAATAGCGGTACAAGTCGTGTCGGAGTGTAGCCCAGAACACCCTGAGATAACACTGGAAACCTACCAGTATATCTCGCTTGCTCTGTCCAGGGACTACTTATGTAATGGCTCTCCTAGACACAGCGCGATGTCAACCCCCAATACCGGGAGAGACGGATCCTGTCTAACCGTCACTGCCTCCAAGTGCTTCGGGACTGCACCCAACTACTACCTGTTTGCACGACTCCTTTGAGCCGTGGTAGGGTAGTAATCTAAGTACAGTGGGAACACACTCGAGGCGAAGTGACAGTGTCAAATCGACGGACTAAGCTGTACTCATGTCACCTGGGAACTGATAACTGACGATAGTTATAATACCGATCAACAGTTCCCAACGAGTCCTGTCCAGTGTACTCGTAACCTAACGAGCACCGGCATACTATCTCAAGTACGACGTACTGACGGCTGTGGGACAGACCGTCTCCTCCGCTGGGATGAGAATCGCATACGCTAGTCTACTTCGGAGTATCGATGCCCTATCTCGATAGTCCTACGATTAGAGACCTGTATAAGGATACGCTTATGGATTACCCAGCCCCCACGAGTATGTCTGCCATCACAACGCTGGTAATCAAGCAAAGATCCTAAGGGCTCTACTAATATGTATATAAGCGATATGCTAAAAGAAACACATGCACATATTGAAGTAGAGACAAACCAAGTAGTATACTACCATTTTTAGCAAGATTGTCTATACAACTGTGAATATCCCAAGCTTCCATTAAGTAATATACAAGCTAGTATGATACAGTAATGGCCTCTAGGTCATATACACTAACAATCTCCCACTTGCACTAAGGCCATGTACTGGCGTATCGAAGACATATCATCTCGATCATCCACTCGAACTGAGTCTGGAGTAGGGCCTTCGTGAGTGGATCTGCAGTGTTGTTCTCCGTATTTACTCTCTTCACCTCGATCTCCCGGCGATCTACGATCTCCCTGATCAGGTGGTACCGCCTCAAAATGTGCCTGGACTTTTGATGGGACCTGGGTTCCTTCGCTAAAGCTATAGCGCCGTTGTTGTCGCAATACAGCGGTATTGGATCAACAATGGTAGGAACCACCTGATGCTCCGTGAGGAACTTCTTCATCCAGACAGCTTCCTTTGCGGCATCACAAGCAGCTATGTACTCTGCTTCCATAGTTGAGTCTGCAACGGTCTCCTGCTTGGAACTCTTCCAGCAAACCGCCCCTCCATTGAGGGTAAAGACATAACCCGACATGGACTTGGAGTCATCCTTATCACTCTGGAAGCTGGAGTCAGCAAAGGCCTCGAGCTGGAGGTCTTTTCCGCCATACACCAAGAACATCTTCTTAGTCCTTCTCAGGCACTTGAGAATGTTCTTTACCACTATCCAGTGTTTCTCCCCTGGGTTCGACTGATACCGGCTTACAACGCTCAATGCGTATGCTACATCTTGTCTGGTACATAACATCGCATACATTATAGGGCCTACCGCAGAAGCGTAGGGTATAATAGACATGCGATCCCTTTCCAAATCAGTCTTGGGAGACATCTCTTTTGAGAGGGTGATCCCGTGACAAGCCGGTAGATTACCGCGCTTGGAATCTTCCATACTGAATCTTTTCAGTATGGTGTCAATGTACCTGGACTGTGAAAGTCCCAACATCCTCTTAGATCTATCAGGATAGATCTGGATCCCCAGAATGTAGTTGGCATCGCCCAGGTCCTTCATGGAGAACCTCTGCGACAAGAATCCTTTGACTGACTATAGCATAGGAATATAATTTCCTATTAGGAGAATGTCATCCACGTACAAGACGAGAAATACCACAGTTCTCCCTACAATCTTATTGTAAATGCATGGTTCATCTGGGTTTTTGATAAAGTCGAATTCTTTGACAGTATCATCAAAGCAGATGTTCCAACTCCGCCATGCCTGCTTAAGTCCATAGATGGACTTTAGCAACTTGCACACTTTACCACTGCTCCCACTCTGAATGAATCCTTCTGGCTGATCCATATGGACGCACTCTTCCAAATTTCCATTTAGGAAAGCCGTCTTTACGTCCATCTGCCAGATTTCATAATCGTGGAAGGTAGCAATGGCAAGAAGGATCCGAATGGATTTCAGCATAGCCACTGGAGAAAAGGTCTCGTCATAGTCCAAACCAGGTCTTTGACGAAAACCCTTTGCAACAAGTCTAGATTTATAGGTCTCAACCTGTCCATCTACACCAATCTTCTTTCTGAAGATCCATTTGCAACCTACGGGTTTTACCCCTTCTGGAGCAAAGTCCAAAGTCCAAACTTTGTTGGTGTACATGGACTCCATCTCGGTCCGCATTGCATCCAGCCATTTTACCGAGTCGCCGCTCTGAATGGCTTGCTGGAAGCTAGTAGGCTCACTATAATCCATAGTGCAATCCTCTCTATCCCCATCTATAAGAAAACTGTAGTATCTCTCGGGCGAATGAGACTGCCTACTACTCCTGCGGAGTGGCGCTGGGATGTCCAGTTCTCTAGAAACTTCTGGTTCTTCCAAGCTTTCAGTAATAGGTTGTGGTTCTGGAATTTCTTCCAGTTCTACTATGCTCACACTTGCTTCTTTTTCTAAAAACTGATGTTCCAGAAAGTGGGCATGACGAGAAAAAAAAACTTTTGTTCCTCTGCGTAATAGAAAAAATACCCCCTGGAGTTCTTTGGGTATCCCACAAACTTACACAGTACTGTGCGTGCCTCGAGCTTGTCCGCATGTTGCTTTTTTACAAAAGCTGGACATCCCCATATCTTCAGATACTTAAGACATGGTTTCTTCCCACACCATATCTGATATGGTGTGGCAGGCAAGGTCATGGAGGGAACCTTGTTCAAAAGATATGCAGCTGATTCTAGTGCATAACCCCAGAAGGATCGCGGTAACTCAGCCTTACTCATCATGGAACGAACCATATCCAATAGGGTTCGATTTCTCCTTTCCGATACACCGTTGTGTTGTGGTGTGTATGGAGGAGTAAGCTGAGAGAGAATTCCATTCTCTTTTGAGTAGCCCAGAAACTCGGCACTCAAGTATTCACCACCTCGATCAGATCTCAGTGTCTTGATACTTTTGCCTGTTTGTTTTTCAACTTCATTCTTATATTCCTGAAATTTCTCAAAGGCCTCGGATTTATGCTTCATCAAGAAGACATGCCCATACCAAGAGAAATCATCTGTGAAAGTAATGAAGTATGAATAACCACTTCGCGCATGTGTAGACATTGGACCACACACATCACTGTGTATGAGTCCCAAGAGCTCACTTGCTCTTTCTCCGTGTCCAATGAACGGAGTCTTTGTCATCTTTCCTATGAGACAAGATTCACAAGTGGCATAAGACTGATACTCGAACGGATCCAAGTATCCTTCTTTATGTAACTTTGTCAACCGTGTCTCATTAATGTGACCCAGTCTACAATGCCATAAGAAAGCCTGATTTAATTCCGGAGACTTTCTTTTAAGTGTGTTCTGGACACTGAAGACCTGAGCTTGATTCAAAACGTATATACCATTTTTCAATGTACCTGACCCAATCAGTGTTAGTTATATGTATGCCCTAGAGGCCATTACTGTACATACGATGTATATTGTAGTGGATGCTAGGACATATATAAGGAGGACTTTCTTGCTCGACATGATAGTATGCTATCTGGTTGTACTTTATCTTAACATGTACTCTGATTGTCTCTATGTTACATGTTGATAAAGCCCTTAGGATATGTACTCGACTACTGGGACTATGATGAGATCATACTAGTGGGGCCACGGTAGTCGACGAGTACATCCTATAACTGTTCCTAGTCGAGGGTGTATCGAGACAGGGCATCGATGCACCAGAGTAGACTAGCGTATACGCATCTTGACCCATATGATGGGCGATGGATGATCCCATATCCATCGGTGTTTGACATCAAGGATGGTGTACGGGTGCTAAGTGGAGACTGGGTACACTGGACGAACTCGCCGAGAACTCCCAGATGGTATTATACCATACGTCAGATGGCAGTTCTCCGGTGACACTGGTACAGAGTAGTCTGTTGACCCGAGATCGTCATAGAGTCTTGTGTGGTTCCCACTGTGCTTTGATTTCCATCATACCACGTCCAAGAGGGCGTGCAAAAAGGTGGCTTTTGGGTACAGTCCCGAATCACATGGAGGCAATGAGCGATAGGAGGGGATTCGTCTCTCCCGGTATAGGGAGTTGATGTTGTGCTGTGTTCGATTGGCTATAACCGGAAATCCCTGGCCAGGGTTGCTGAGATTTACTGGTAAGTGTTATCAGTAGTTTCTCGAACTGTTATAGACCTCAAATCGACACGACTTATCGAGCTACTGGGGTCTGACGTTTACCACCCCTAGACGAGATATGCGACATATCAGACGACGAGACCGGACTGTACGGGAGTGTTACTGTTTGGATCCACAGGAGAATGTACAGGCTTGCTTGTTGATCTTCTGAGCGCTCAATACCTGGTTAGCTGTTACGTTTAGCTGACCGCTTGCAGCTTGTGGGTGTTTGATATGATCATCACCTACTGCCGGAGTATTGACGATTCTTTAGAGTCCTACACAGAGGTTTCTTGACTCAGGCAAAACGGAGTAGGAGCACATATGTGATATGTGCGGGACCGAGGATAATGCGATATGTGATACCGTATTATATTCTCGCGATATTTGATATCAGCCGGGTCATCGGATCAAGTGTTGATTCGATGAATCGGTACGGATAAATATTAGCCGGTTATATGCGATATAGCCGGATTGTCGGATCAAGTGTTAATTCGATAATTTAATGTATAATAATATATGTGATATATTAAATTGCATTAACTAATATTTGCTCACTAAAAGATTCTTTTTCTCACTCGGGTAATACATTGATATATATGCGATATATGTTAATTGTATTATTTTATTATGTTACGGTAAATATTATATATGTGATATATAATATTGTAACATGATATGATAACTAATGCAACTCGTTTAGTGGAGTTTAAACTTGATTAGGGTTCGGATTAGGGTTAATCTTTCTAGAAGTTTCTAGAAGGATTTGTTTTGTTTTGTGAAAGATATTTGTTCATGACTCATTCTTTTATTTACCCAAAACCCTAACCCTAGTCAATTCTCTACATAGGTTAAGTGAACCATGGTTGCTTTATCTATCATATTTATTATTTCCTATTCATCACAAATGAATTAAGCTTCTTCTTCCTCCTTCATCTTCTTCCATGAAAAAGCTTGAAATGGTTTCTAGCTTTGATTTTGTGATGGATATATGTGAGAAAAATATAAATAAATAGAGCAAAATTCCTACTTCATCATCCTCATCTTCACTTGCCATTTAGATGAGGGTGTTCACATCATTTCATGAGTGTTAGCTTGTGTTAAAGAAACTTCGAGGTAGATCATCTTAGTATCGAAGATCGGAAGCCAAGGTTGCGTCTTTCTCTTCGTGGAACCTCTCGAGAGCCCGGAACCCGATGATCGCAGCGAAGGGACTACAACACGGAGCATATGAAGTGAAGGACCGGATCTACAAAGGTTGTAATCCCTCGCACTTAGTGTTAAAGTGTTTAGCATGCAAGTTATCGCCTAATCTCTAGTTTAAAGTTCCGTATTCGGGTTGTTCGGCACGGCTAAATTTTTATTCGGGCATGGTTGATGCCTCGTAGACCATTGTGCGCGTGCCTAGCAACCCTACAGTGGTATCAGAGCCAAGCTAGAGCTTTAGGCGAAGTCTAGACGAAGTTTAAAGTCCGATCGAACCCGGAAAACCCGAAACACTAAACTCAAAATTGCTCTCTGGAAATTTTCTAAAATCTGGGATTTTTCCAAATTAAAAATGTCCAAAAATTACAGCAGGCAATTACAAGAATTACTGTGAAACACGTGCGCGTAATTCGACAACAGTAGCGTGGAACCGCCGCCCCACCCCCGTTTGCGCGGCGCTTGCGCGGTCACGTGATCGATTCAGCGCACATGCTTTTCACAGTAACTCATATCTTCTAATGTTGTATTTTCTGGAAATTTTTATTTTATTATTCAACTGTTGAATTTGCTGGGTTGTTTTGGTTATTCGATGTTTCGATCGGAGTATTAGATTTTGTCTATGTGTGCTTTCCGGATATCTTATAGAAACTGTTAAAAAGTTCGAACGGATATCAATAACTCACTTTTTCCCCTGTCGGAAAATTTTTCAAAAGTTGGATTTTTCCTCGTGTTTAAGAATGTTCTAAGTCGTGCAAGTAACTCGATGGACCCTCTAGAAGACAACAAACCTTAACTCGATTATGTGACCGTCTTGAACTGCCCTTTGAACCTTAGGGTTTGGGGCAGTACGGCGTGCCACATGTGAGGCGTTGGCTTGACCCTTCTACGGCTGTACCATTGGTACTGTGGCATGTGATGGACGTTTTTAAACTGATTTCAAGTGTTGAGATATATTGGGGAATTCTTGGGTGCTTGATGATTCGATCGGAAAGTTTAATTTTTTCTATTTATCTGGAATGTGATACAATAATTGGAATCCACAGGTAGTTATGAGATAACTGATTTGAATATTATAGACATAGCAGTTTAGTCTCAGATGATCGGTTGCCACGGAATTTTGATGTGATCAAAAGTCCGTCGCAATCACGTAGGGTACGCGGATACTCGCCGGGTAAACTTAATAGACAGCCTCACTCCATAGCCCCGACCAAGTGACTGTAGGAGAACCCCGTCGCCGAAAGCATCCGTTCGGGTGCTCGCGGTAGCGGTGTTCCTCCTTGGTGCACTTCGTCGACGGTATCGGGAGTGCGGCCGTCTACTAAATTTTGCGACGAGCATTCGATCAGGGCGTCGGGAATCTTGTTGAATTGCCCGACTTGATATTGAAAAGAGTTTTCGATAATGAGACTAAAATGCGGGGTTTATAATTGTTAGGCATGCGATGTCTAAGGAATTCATTTGGTTAGGCATGCGATGTCTAAAGAGGTTGCGGATTCCAACTGTTGTAGTTTTACACTTTCTTTTCTGTGACCGTAAGCGTAGTATGTGGTGTATCGCCGGCTTCGTTGCTATACATCAACGACAATCGGGATACGCATACTTGCTTACGTTGATGATATGAGATATTATGTGTTGCTGTGATATGTTGTATTGGATCGTCGCGTTTGAATAGCCGGGGGTTTTATGTGAGATGAGAGTTTTTCTTTTTCATTCATGTAAAATTCATTCGTATGTAATATTCTTTTATTGGGGCACTTCCATGTAGCGGAAGATGTCACCGTTGTATATTATTTACTTTTCCGCATTAGGTAGACCCAAGGCGGGGAGCACAAGTAACCGGGTTCTAGGGTCCAGTGGGAGACCATCTCGAGGAGTCGAGACCGGGTCTCCTAACCCTAGAATTGGCAGTGTTACTTGCCGCTCTCATAGGGGTCTAGGGATGTGGGTTTGGCTATTCATCGCGACCGTGGAATCCGTGTTTTATACAGGCTCGTATTGAAAACACGGACGTCCTAGTATATCCAATATTTCATATATGTTCTTCTGCTGCAATGTTCTGTGATGAGGTCATATTACTGCCTGAGACGAATGTTTATATATTATATATATGAGATATATGTTATATTGCAGATTTCGTTTCAAAAGAGATGCTTACGAAGCATAATTAAAATGGGACTTCATTAATAAGATTAATGAAATAAAAGAAACCAGAGATGTTGTAGAAACTTGTTTAAAAACTGGTAGCTCTAGTTGTTGCTTTGCATAGCGGTGTTCCTTGTAGAACATCCAGCACCTTATTCGATAAGGAAAGGACCGAGATCCCTTCACCGGGAGTGACTCCTTTAGCGATAACCGGCAGATGCTACAAACTCGGTTTGTCTTTTGATTGCTTCTATAGTTCTTGCTTTGCACAGAGGTATATGTGATATATCCTGCACCTTATTCGATGAGGAAAGGGCCGACGATCCCTTCACCGGGAGTGACCCCTTTAGCAAAACTAGAAAAGCCTCAAAAGCATTTCCATTTAAAATCACTCGATTCTACAACGATATCAAGTTCATTACGCAAAGGGTTTTCTGAAAAACCCGTCGTAGCCCTCCGTCATTTCAGATAAGTACTGGTTAGTATTCGTACTACGTTTGTTGACCTTAGTCAAGGCGTAGTGTGCGGTAGCTGATTAGTGCTTATCTGCATAAGCATATGATGCGATTGAGTTAGGGTAGTCGTGCGACTTTGTTGACCTTAGCCAAGGGTCGTGCGGGTGGGTTTAATTCAATCGGGAAATGACGGGTTGAACTTGGCTAGCACTTATGATTTGTTGACCTTAGCCAAGGTCATAAGCTGCTAGGGGCAAAATATTATTGGGAATTTCAAGTGTTGAAATTTGCAATGAGATTGCATACCTTCTATTAGATAGTTGGATCCCGATACCCTCTGCGAGTAAGAGTTACTCCTGGGAGAGTTTTATACATTACAATTAGCCGATCAAGTAGGTGTCTAGAAAGGTGTTAACGGGGTTACGCTTCTGGGAAAATGAGGTTTACTGTAATTAGGTTCGTGCGAAAGCACGGGGGACCTCCCTCAAAGTACCGACACTGGCCTGGCTGAAAGATTGGCGAACTTGTAGCGTGTAATTAATCCCGGCTAGTCTTTCCTTTTAGGGTTTGAAGGAAGATTTGACTAAAACAGTGGGAGACATCCTGATTAGATATATTAGATAACCAATCTAATCTTGCAAGAGCATACGCTGAGTGTTTTCTTCTCTCTCTCTCCAGGTAGCGACCATATCACGCCTTAATCAAGATAATAAAACGGATATATTGACTGAACCCGCTTGTTATACTGAGCTGGGGAACGTTGGTCCCGCTCCAACTTATAATTGTTATAAGACAGAGCAGGAAATTGGGGAATACCAGATTTCCCGTGCCGCCCAAACGAAGAAAGTGCATGTTGATGCATCATCTTCGGGTGTGTTCATTACACAGAACTGTTTCTCAGTATCCTTTACGTCCTGGGTATGTGATACCGGATCAGGATCCCGTATATGTAATCTGTTACATGGGCTATAGATAGGTAAAGAACTGAGAACGGGTGATAAGTTTCATGAGACAGAAAACGGTGCAAGTGTTGCAGCCAAGTCTGTTGGTCACTGTCACCCTGTATTACCAGAATACATTGATTCTGAACAAATGTTATTAGATACCGAACCTGATATACAAAATCATATCAGTCTCTTTATTTGTAAAGAAAGGATATAATTTTGTATTGTTGGATAATGTTTTGAACATTTCCTATATCAAGAGTTGATCGGTTCAGGCACGTTATCTAAAAGCATTGACGTTCTAAATCAAACTACAGTTCTTAATATACGGAACACACACAAGAGGAAGAGTTCAGAAATGAATGAATCCTTCTTGAGTCATTGTAGACTAGGTCATATCAATGCGACACGACCAGCTGAAGTTACATTAAGATGCATATTTAAATTTGTTTGAATTTACATCTTGGGAAACTTGCCGGTCATGTCACAAAGATAAGATGACCACAGCTCTGTTTATTGGAAATAGAGAAAGAGTTAGTGAACTTTTGGGATTGATACATGCTGATGTATGAAAGTCCCCTGTCTACATATGCCAAGATTGGTTCTTTGTACTTCATTACATTCTCTGATAATCTCTTAAGATTCAGACATGTGTTCCTGTTGAAATATAAGTCCGAAGCTTTTGAGATATTCACAGAATATAAGTTAGAAGTAGAGAACCAAAATACGGGTAAAACTATTATGTCCTTTGATGCGATCAAGGAGGAGAATACTTGAGCACGGAATTCCTGGACTATTCTAAAGGAGAATGAGATTCTCTCTCAGCATTACTCCTCCTATACACCATAGCACGATGGTATATCGGGGCGGAGCAATAACACCCTATGTGATATGGTGTGCTCTATGATGAGTACTACTGAGTTTCCTATTTCCTTAAGGGAGTTATGCACTTGTGAAGCTGCATACCTATTGAATGTGGATTCAATAGTTACCAACGAACCTCAGCCTGTCCGCCGATCTAGTAGGTTTCCTCACCCACCTGAGAGATATTTTGGTTTCTCTATGACAGTGGGAGCGATGATTGCATCATGAGATGATGACCCAACTAGTTTCGGGCTGGCCATCAGGAGTGGGACTCTGTAAGAATGGTTGGGTGCTTATCGATCTGAGATGGAATCCTTATACACCAACAAAGTATGGACTTTGGTTGCTTTATCTGAAGGGTTAGATCCCCATCAGGAGCGAGTATATCTTGAGAAGATTACTTGGTGTACATGGAAAAGTTGAGACTTTAAAAGCTATGCTTAAGTCCATTCAGATCCTACTTGCCACGGCTACATACCATGACTACGATATCTGGTGGTTGGGTGTCATGACTGCTTTTCTAAATGATGTTTTTAAAGAGCGTCTATAAGTACACAGCCAGAGGGCTTCGTAGACAGTGGGAGCAGCGGAAACGTGTGCAAGATGTTTTATATGATAAAACAAGCATCGCGGAGTTGGAACATCTGTTTTGATGTGGTAGTCAAAGAGTTTGACTTCATCAGAATGGTAGATGAACCTTGTATATACAAAAAGGCAGTAGAGAGTATGGTGGTGATCTTCGTAGAGTACGTGGATGACATACTCTTGATAGGGAAAGAGTTTCCTATGCTACGCTCGGTCAATCTCCGCTTATCACAAGGATTCTCCATATAGGATCAAAGTGATACCTCCTAAATCCTTGGTTTTGGATCTATGAGATAGATCTAATAGGATGTTAGTATACTCACTAGTTGTAGTGAGATGGTATCAATCGATCCTGGGGAGAATCACTGGAAAGGTTCCAGAGTGATAAGGACGACTGAATGTCAGTCGCAGGCATTGTCTTTACCCTCAGTGGAGGGACGGTATGTTGGAAGAGTTCCAAGCTAGATACCGTGACATACTAGACGATTAAAGGCAAGATGCATCGTTACCAAGGATGCTACCAAAGAGGCAGTCTGGATACATATAAGTTCATAAGATGAACTTCGTTCCTACCATTGTGTGACAATGGAGTTGTGGCTTTAGCCAAGGAACTACCGTCCCATCAGAAATCCAGATATAATTCTTAGGCAGTATCACCTGATCATGGAGATGGTTGATCTCCAGGGAGATCGAGGTTAGGAGAGCAGACACAGAGGACAACAGCGCGGATCCACTCACGAAGGCCTCTTTCCCAATAGAGACTTTTATGGGATGGTTGAGTATGAGATACTTCAACCGCAGCTAATTGTTGGGTATGCGATACCATAACAGATGGCCCTAGTGCAAATGGGAGATTGTTAGTTATATGTATGCCCTAGAGGCCATTACTGTACATACGATGTATATTGTAGTGGATGCTAGGACATATATAAGGAGGACTTTCTTGCTCGACATGATAGTATGCTATCTGGTTGTACTTTATCTTAACATGTACTCTGATTGTCTCTATGTTACATGTTGATAAAGCCCTTAGGATATGTACTCGACTACTGGGACTATGATGAGATCATACTAGTGGGGCCACGGTAGTCGACGAGTACATCCTATAACTGTTCCTAGTCGAGGGTGTATCGAGACAGGGCATCGATGCACCAGAGTAGACTAGCGTATACGCATCTTGACCCATATGATGGGCGATGGATGATCCCATATCCATCGGTGTTTGACATCAAGGATGGTGTACGGGTGCTAAGTGGAGACTGGGTACACTGGACGGACTCGCCGAGAACTCCCAGATGGTATTATACCATACGTCAGATGGCAGTTCTCCGGTGACACTGGTACAGAGTAGTCTGTTGACCCGAGATCGTCATAGAGTCTTGTGTGGTTCCCACTGTGCTTTGATTTCCATCATACCACGTCCAAGAGGGCGTGCAAAAAGGTGGCTTTTGGGTACAGTCCCGAATCACATGGAGGCAATGAGCGATAGGAGGGGATTCGTCTCTCCCGGTATAGGGAGTTGATGTTGTGCTGTGTTCGATTGGCTATAACCGGAAATCCCTGGCCAGGGTTGCTGAGATTTACTGGTAAGTGTTATCAGTAGTTTCTCGAACTGTTATAGACCTCAAATCGACACGACTTATCGAGCTACTGGGGTCTGACGTTTACCACCCCTAGGCGAGATATGCGACATATCAGACGACGAGACCGGACTGTACGGGAGTGTTACTGTTTGGATCCACAGGAGAATGTACAGGCTTGCTTGTTGATCTTCTGAGCGCTCAATACCTGGGTAGCTGTTACGTTTAGCTGACCGCTTGCAGCTTGTGGGTGTTTGATATGATCATCACCTACTGCCGGAGTATTGACGATTCTTTAGAGTCCTACACAGAGGTTTCTTGACTCAGGCAAAACGGAGTAGGAGCACATATGTGATATGTGCGGGACCGAGGATAATGCGATATGTGATACCGTATTATATTCTCGCGATATTTGATATCAGCCGGGTCATCGGATCAAGTGTTGATTCGATGAATCGGTACGGATAAATATTAGCCGGTTATATGTGATATAGCCGGATTGTCGGATCAAGTGTTAATTCGATAATTTAATGTATAATAATATATGTGATATATTAAATTGCATTAACTAATATTTGCTCACTAAAAGATTCTTTTTCTCACTCGGGTAATACATTGATATATATGCGATATATGTTAATTGTATTATTTTATTATGTTACGGTAAATATTATATATGTGATATATAATATTGTAACATGATATGATAACTAATGCAACTCGTTTAGTGGAGTTTAAACTTGATTAGGGTTCGGATTAGGGTTAATCTTTCTAGAAGTTTCTAGAAGGATTTGTTTTGTTTTGTGAAAGATATTTGTTCATGACTCATTCTTTTATTTACCCAAAACCCTAACCCTAGTCAATTCTCTACATAGGTTAAGTGAACCATGGTTGCTTTATCTATCATATTTATTATTTCCTATTCATCACAAATGAATTAAGCTTCTTTTTCCTCCTTCATCTTCTTCCATGAAAAAGCTTGAAATGGTTTCTAGCTTTGATTTTGTGATGGATATATGTGAGAAAAATATAAATAAATAGAGCAAAATTCCTACTTCATCATCCTCATCTTCACTTGCCATTTAGATGAGGGTGTTCACATCATTTCATGAGTGTTAGCTTGTGTTAAAGAAACTTCGAGGTAGATCATCTTAGTATCGAAGATCGGAAGCCAAGGTTGCGTCTTTCTCTTCGTGGAACCTCTCGAGAGCCCGGAACCCGATGATCGCAGCGAAGGGACCACAACACGGAGCATATGAAGTGAAGGACCGGATCTACAAAGGTTGTAATCCCTCTCACTTAGTGTTAAAGTGTTTAGCATGCAAGTTATCGCCTAATCTCTAGTTTAAAGTTCCGTATTCGGGTTGTTCGGCACGGCTAAATTTTTATTCGGGCATGGTTGATGCCTCGTAGACCATTGTGCGTGTGCCTAGCAACCCTACAATCAGTACTTGATTTAGGTGGATGTTTACTACATCGCTTACAAAAGTAAAATCATATCCTTCCTTAAAAAATAAGGATACAGATATGATGTTACAAGTCGCACCTGGTACATAAAAACAGTCACGCAGATTCAATATCTTCCCAGTTGTCAGTCCTAGATGATATTCCCCTACGGATACAGCATACATGCTCATTCCGTTAGCAACCCTGAGAGTCATATCACCTTTCTTGATAACCCTACGGTTTCTCAGAGCCTGTAACGAATTACGGATATGAGATCCTGATCCGGTATCCAATACCCAGGAAGTAGGGTTAACTGACATACAGTTCTCAATTACAAACACACCCGAAGCCGAAGCCACAACATGCTTCGAATTCTGGCTACTGACTTTGCAAGCCCTGCAATCCTTCTGCCCATGTTCATTACCGTAACAATAGGAACATCCCTCTTTTACTACATCCATTCCCAAAACTTCTGCCCTTCCCTTTCTTTCTACTTCCCTGGTTTCCTTCAGGGTAGTAGGTAGACATTTTTGAACTAAGTCAGCATCTGACTCGTTCTTCAACGTGGTCTTTAGGTCCGAGAGCTCAAAAGAGCTGGTCTCTGTAAGGACGTTGCCCCTTACAGATGACCCGATAGCCAACCTCGCTGGAAGCAATTCGTTCGAGGTCTCTTATCTTGCGATACGAGATTGCTCTTCATATAAAACTTTGTTATGGAGGAAGATAGAAGCTGAGTCCATCTTCTCGTGCTGCCTTTGGTATGTACAATCAATTGAGGCTAAAACGAGGCACTTGGCTTTCGCACAGTCTTCTTCCGATGTCCTACGGATATCAATATCCGTGACATGGGAAACTGGACCTGAGACGGCAGGGGTTGGATCAGTCAAGAGGTGTCCCAGCTTGTTATGGACAATGGACATCTGGACAGACCTTTGCCAGTCATAACAGTCAGATTCAGTCTTTTTATTATCTAGATGTAACCTAGGTGCGGTCACTGGGTCGCTGCAATTAAGAGAGAGAGAAGAAAACACTTAGCATGATGCTCTTGCAAGTTTAGATTGGTTTTTAATTTATCTAAACAGGATGGCTCCCACTGTCTCTCGAATCCCTCCTCAAACCATAAAGGAAGAATTAGTCAGGATCAATCTCACCGTACAATACTTGCTTAACCGTTCAGCCAGGCCAGTGTCGGTACTTCGAGGAAGGTTTTCCAACGCTTTCGCGAAGTTCCTTAATTAAGTAACCTCTTTTCCCTGTGGGCGTAGCCCCGCTAACACCTTTTTAGACACCTACTTGGTTTATAGCATTGATCGTTAAGTGAAAGAGTTCCCGAGGAGTAGCATATACTCACAGTAGGATCGGGATCCAAATATCATTGCGTGACAAAACTGAAGGAATCCTACCAGAATCATCACACTCCAAATGGTATGCAGCGCTAGCAAGTTTCAGTACTTTTGAAACTCCCGATGTGGATTTTTGCCCCATGCTCTTATGACCTTGACGAAGGCCAACATATCATAAGTCACATGTCAAGTTCTACCTGTCATTATCCAGGTTAATTTGAACCACCCGTACATACCCTTGACGAAGGCCAAAATACTAGTACGACTGTCCCAAACCAACGCATCTATCTATGCTACAGATAAATATTCAGCAGCTACCAATCACTATGCCTTGGCGAAGGTCAAAATACATAGCTTGAATACTACTGAATATTTAGCCGAAACGACGGAGGGCTACGAATGGTTTTGGCGAAACCGTGAACGTGGTGAACTTGATATAATCGATGGAACGAGATAGCTTTTAAAAGGAGTGGTTCAAGCTCCGCGTTTAAAATGCTGGTTTTTGAAAAGAACCGAGTGGTTTTCAAAGTGTTCCAACGACTTTTACTTGGTTTATTTTCTTGCATTAATTCCAATGCGCCCCATCATTTAATCCTACCATTGCAGAAAACAACCAAAATATGGTGTACGCTTATGCCATCCGCATTCGCCACGGGGCCCCGTCATCACCCGTTAGGTTACTTAACTAACGACAGAGCGGGGGCTGGACTAGCGCGGATGCAAAACATAAGCAATACCTAAATAAATATCATATATAAATATATAGCAATAATAGCCATTACAGATCACAGATGAACATTTTGGATATACTAGGAATCCGCGATTCGTTCGAGCCTGCAACGAAAAACGGATTACATGGTCGCGATGAATAGCCAAACCCCACCCTAGACCCCTACGGGTGCGGCAAACTACCCGCCAAGTACCTGAAGCGAAGCATCCTCCCTCAACCCGTGAGTAGGCCACTCGGCACTTCGAGATACCTGGTAGCTTGTGCACGCCACCTTGGGTCTATCCTAGGAGCAAAAAACAGTAAAAAGAAATTATACAATGACGGCTACAACCCCGACCCGGTCGTGCGGCCATACAAATAATATTACATCAATTTACAATTTTTACAATGAATGAAAGAAAAATAAACTCTCATCTCACACCCATTCCCGGCTATTCATCCGCGACAATCCAACGAGTTTATATACACAAACCATCCACATTACAGATCACAGATATGTATAACCCCCACTAATCGACGTATAGTGATTAGCGGACGTTCAATACATATATCACATCACAGATAATATCCATTAGCCAAAGTGTATGGAATATCGATCAAAATACGGATTTTTAACCACCCTAAAAGTCAATTTGCTCTTTGGAAATTTTGGGTTGAAAAAACATGTATTAAAAATCTCAAAACAGCAAGCTAAGAACACTACAGCAAAACGGAGTCGCGGCCGAGTCAACTCGGCCGCGGATCCGCGGCCAAACCCATGGTTTGGCCGTGTTTCCGCGGCGAGTTGGCCGAGTCAGAGGCTCAATTTTTCTGTGTGTTCAATAAAAACCCTGAGACGATTTTTCATATATTTTAAATAACTTTTTGAGCATTATAAAAAATCGACAGAAACTAGGTTTTTTCCGGGCGTGTTTTGGGACTTTTTTCCGATCGATATTCTAAACACTTTGCTAACTTTCTAGTTTATATTTAGCCAGGCTCTGATACCACTGTATGTCCACGTTGCCCACCCCGGTTCTTACGGGGAGGAGGAAACGACGAAAAACAATAATTTTGGCGCAAGGCAACATAGACTCAAAAGCAAGGATCTTGGCTAAACTAGAAACTAGAAAACAAGTAGAGGCTTTAACTACTATGCTGTAGAAATTATACCTCACGAAATCGGACCTTCAGGTCTTCTCTCCGCTGTCCGGCTCGTCCATCCACACTCCGAGGGTCGATCCGGATCTAGGTCACCTCCACGGCCTTCTTGAGTCGAAGACGATCCACCCGAAAGTTGTACACCGAGCTCCACCTCAAGCCGAGGCAACTAGGGCAACGAGATAGCTAATCTAGATACCCTAGGTTGTGTAGAAGAGAAAGATGGAAGTGTTTGTCTATGTGGATTCTTTTTCTCTCAACACACGAGATCAAAAGAATTTTCAATAGGAGGAAGATGAAGGAGAAAACCTAGCAACCATGGAGCTTTTCTTTTCTTCTCACTTCAAGAGAGAGAATGAGAAGAGAATAATGAAAAGATTAACTAAGGAAAATGAACCATGGTTGCAATAATACACCAAAACCATCATTACTAATCCTATCATGATAAAGTTGATGCTACATTGAATTGACCATTATCATAATAAAAAATTAAAAAGAAAATCAAAGAAGAGTGTAGACCTCTCTTGAAAGTCAATGGTCAACACGGTCAACGGGTCAACAAAGTCAAGAGAGGTCATGGTGGTCAAATGGTCAATACAATTAGCCATCACTAAACTTTCACTAAAAGGATTAGTAAACAATGTCTCCGGCTCATAATGGTTTTGACCAAACGAATTATCAAAACCCTAATGAACCTGCCACATAACGGTTTTGGACGAACCAACTGCCAAAACCCTAATGAGGCCTGTCCTCCTTCATTGCTCCTCGAAACTGTGCATACACACCTGCATCCGCATTCCGTAGAATGCGAATGCACAGTAGACAAATCAAATCCATCCGTGCAATACTAAGATCTGGCTTAAACCAAAGCCCACTAGTATTGCCTGCCCGAACAGCATACGCACACAAGTGCATGTAAGTGATCGTAGCCCTACCGTAAAACCATACGGCCTCTACACGTTTCGCTCAGTGCAGGGAAACTCTCTGTGTGGGACTCTAAAGACTCGATACTACGCTGGCAGTGGGTTTAACCACAGACCGCAAGCAGCACTAGCTGTACGTAACGGTCCCCAGGTAGATGTCGATAAGAAGGCCGATGAGGTAAACCCATCCGAACTCCTACTGAGCCTGTATGTGACAATCTCCGTACAGTCCGGTCTGTTCATCTGATACATTGCATGGCGGGCCTAGGGGGTGGTGAACGTCAGTCCCCTAATAGCGGTACAAGTCGTGTCGGAATATAGCCCAGAACACCCTGAGATAACACTGGAAACCTACCAGTATATCTCGCTTGCCCTGGCCACGGACTATTTGTGTAATGGCTCTCCTAGACACAGCGCGATGTCAACCCCTAATACCGGGAGAGATGAATCCTGTCTAACTGTCACTGTCTCCAAGTGCTTCGGGACTGCACCCAACTACTACCTGTTTGCACGACTCCTTTGATCCGTGGTAGGGTAGTAATCTAAGTACAGTGGGAACACACTCGAGGCGAAGTGACAGTGTCAAGTCGGCGGACTAAGCTGTACTCATGTCACCTGAGAACTGATAACTGACGATAGGTATAATACCGACCAACAGTTCCCGACGAGTCCTGTCCAGTGTACCCATAACCTAACGAGCACCCGTATACTATCTCAAGTACGACGTACTGACGGCTGTGGGACAGACCGTCTCCCCCGCTGGGATGAGAAGCGCATATGCTAGTCTACTCCGGAGTATCGATGCCCTATCTTGATAGTCCTACGACTAGGGACCTGTATAAGGATGTGCTTATGGATTACCCAGCCCCCACGAGTGTGACTGCCATCACAACGCTGGTAATCAAGCAAAGATCCTTAGGGCTCTACTAATATGTATATAAGCAATATGCTAAAAGAAACACATGCACATATTGAAGTAGAGACAAACCAAGTAGCATACTACCATTTTGAGCAAGATTGTCTATATAACTGTGAATATTCCAAGCTTCCATTAAGTAATATACAAGCTAGTATGATACAGTAATGGCCTCTAGGGCATATACACTAACACTCGCCGTAGCCGCTGCCGCTACTCTGTGCCGTGTTGCTGTTGCTGCCACAGTTCATCGCCGCTGTCAGAGTCTTCACCATATAGACTATCGAGCCATCTCTAGGCAAGAAAGAACCCAACTCTTGCTAATCATGCAATTATATATGTATATAAGTTAATTAATAATGTTAGATAAGTGTGTGCGCACGCGCGTGTGTATACACACACACGTGCATATGTGTGTGTGTGGATCTATATTGCTTTAAGTGATGATCGAATACTTATGCATTGATCCATCGTGATTGCTTGTATTGAATCGAATCCAACTCGGGTCTATTAATCGTATAGATATCATATTACAGTTTACATTAAGTAATTGTTGTCGATCGACGGTCGTATACACATACTAAGTGTCTGATGTGAAACCCTAAACCAAAACCCATTTAAAAATGGCGGAATTTATGACCAAGGAATCCTTCTATTGATAATGAATGTCGTGTAGGGATTTGAGTTAATAATACTTAGGTTATACCCATGAAAATTCGCCCCTGAAGGCGACACTAAATCTGGAATGCACCGCACATGTCACGTCGAAATATATATATATATTAAATTAACTATAGATTGGAATGTAATGTTCTTAGGCTCTTATCAAAGCCGACTAGATAACCTATAACTCTATACAAATTGTTATTTAATATGTCCTTAATACGATACTAAAAACTTGAGGGAAATACGACTTTGGATTGCAGTCCAGAAAAGTATTTTGTGATGACACCTGATTTTAAATGCATGTACATTCCTTTATAAATCTAAAAATACATGTAGTCCTATATCATCGCAGATAATTAAATTATTTAACAAATGGTGTTGGTTTCATTTAATTTAAGTACCGTTGGCTATTTTAAAAGTATTTTAGATCATCGACATGTTCTGCAGTTTTCTGCAGCGACAGTTTATATACATTGACATTAAACTGAACATATCTCCCCGTATACAGTGGATATTATTAATCTGTTTGATGCATCAGAAACCTAACAGATAGAAGTAGGTTTTATTCAACTGGAGAAACACCTGAATCTAAACAAAATCCCAAGTAAACCGCGCGCGAAATTAGACTTTCAGTTCTGAAACTGAAATTCCAGCAATTGATCGCTGATTAAAAATGATGATAAGTCCCTAACCTGAATTTCTATTGACCTGAAACTAATTTTACCGCTTAGATACTCAAGTATAATTTGTATGCCTTTTATATTGTTTTGGTCGATTCTATACGTGCGATTTATGCTGAATTTTGCAAGTCATATGGCTTGGCTGTCATAACTTAGTGAATGTTTGTTCAGTGCGTTTCTACCTTATTTTGTATTTGCTTTATACCTTCTGTATAGTGATCGTTTACATTGAGACCTAGCGACTGATTTGCATTGTAGATATATAAGTGTTAGCGATTAGGTTGTGGCAAGTACGATAGTGAACCGGTGATCGAAAGTAATATTGATAAGTAGAAGCGTGATTGACAATGAAAGCGATATGTATTTGTCCACAACCTATCTAATACCTGAACACATACTATAACCTGGGGAATGGGGAAATCAAGATGGGATTGAACTCATATTTAGCGAGGTACAGTGACTTAGAAGATGATCATTCGATATTAGTGATACACACACACATATTAGGTTGTAGGCCTAGCGGCCCGGCTCCAGGGTTATGTCCCGGGCAATAGTAGACCGTAGTCTCGGACATGCACGAGACTCTTGTTAAAAATGAGCATCCTTCCCACCAATTTATTTCATTGACTTAGTGAATGATAAGTAGTGACATACACATTGTTTGGTTTACTGACATGATACTTATATCGCACTGTTCAAATTCAAATGATATTCATTCTTCTTATATTTCTGTATTATGTCGCGCCTTGCATGTTTAATAACATTGTACCAATTATATATATTTATTGCTATATGTGTCGCCCTGACGACCTGAGTGTGCATGCTCAGAGGATGAGGTAGACCCAGTCAAGGAGCAGGACCTGCCATTCAAGATCACGGAGGTCTAGACCGCAACATCAGTGCCGCCCTTTTTGCTATAAGCATATTGTATTTCGTTGGTTAGTTATTTCCTTATACCAAAAAAATATATCTCGGACTCTTTTATTGTAATGTAATAAAGTTGTGAAGTGTGATTTCCTTTACTCTAGTATTGTTTACTGACTACCATGTAATGTTAGAAGCCGAAGTGTGACTATGGTGGGATTATTCCCTGACCATAGAAGTATGGCTGGTCTAGTCACCCCTCGCATTCCGTATTTTGGAAAACGGGACGTGACAGTATCGATTGATCAAAACAATGAAAAGCTCAATTTTTTTCACTGTCTTTAACCTTTTTCGTCGGCTCTTACCCGACGAAAAAACTCATCCAGCTGACAAAATAAGTGTATTACCTATCCTAAATCTAGGCTAAAAATGCCCATGTTTTTTTAACCGTCGGCTCTTAGCCGACGAAATAAATTGAACAATCAACAAAAAAATGTTTTTTCTGTCGTATGTTGTTTTTTTGGCACTAACCGGACGGAATATGTTTTTTCGTCGGGTGCATAATTTTTCCATCGGGTATTAACCGACGAAAAAACATTATTTTTCTTGTAGTGTTTTAGGAAAGAAAAAACAATACAACAACAAGTCTTCATCCTAATTTTTCTGGGAAGACTATATGAATCGTATTCTACTTCGTCATCACCCATTTTCTTTTTAAAATTAATAAATTAACATACAGTTCTTAATATTCTCTTGTTATTCGCTTAGCATTAGTAAAATAGGGGTTGCCCCTACGGATGGAAATATCCGTAGGGGCAGATTTTACTTGGCCCTACGGATTAATCCGTAGGGCTAAAAGGTTGCCCCTACGGGCACAGACGTCCAAGAATAAAAATATTAATTCTTAATTTGGTGTTTGCCCCTACGGAGCCGCAAACAAAGGACCTACGGGTATATCCGTAGGGGCAAGTAAATATCTATTTAACAAAACCCCAGATCGATCACCTACGCTCACTTTCTCTCTCTCTCTCTCAATCGCGCGCGAGAAAAAACCCCAAATCGCCTCCGTCGTCGCCACCGTCGCCTCCGTCGTCGCCACCGCCGGTTTCGTCGCCACCGTCGTCGCCAGCGCCTGTTTCGTCGCCACCGTCGTCGCCACCGCCGGTTTCATCGCCAAATCGCCACCGTCGTCGCTCCAACCCACCAGCAGCCGTTCAGGTATAAATCTCGAAGTAAATTAAAGCATTTTTTGATTATTTTGGGCTTAGGGTTCATGGCTGGGTCTTGGTTGCGCGCGCGAGAGTTGGGGTTGGGCAGGGGTCGCGGTGGCGGTCGGGGTCGGGGTCGGGGTAGGGTTAGGGTTGGGGTTCGGCTGCTGCTGGGGTGGGGCTGGGGTTAGGGTTACGGTGGGGCTGGGGTTAGGGTTACGGTAGTGGGGCTGAGGTTAGGGTTACGGTGGGGCTGGTTGAATGGCTCTTCTGATTAGTTGACAAATACAATGTTAATCATAATTTACTTGACACAGATGGTAGAAAATCAGAAAAAGATAAAGAAAAAAATAATCGATTTTGATTTTAACATGCAGGGTGTTGATGCAAGATGTAATATCTAGTAGCAGATGCTAGGTATATAGACTAAAGAATAGTTGTAAATGAACCGCTAGCAAGAAAATCCTATAATTATACGTACACATCGCTTGACGCATGAAGCCTGAAGCTCTTTCTTTTGGGGGATAAAACTAGTTATATTCTTGCATTGCCTAGAAATAGCAGTGAGTTGGTTAAAACTTTTCAAACACAACCCCCCACCCCCCAAAAAAAAGAAAGAAAGAAAGGGCAAGGAAAAAAAAGAATAACAACAAGCAATACAAGCTAGCAACCGTAAATAACTGCTGAGATTATGTCTACCTTGGCAATTTGAACAATGATGGTCTTGTCTGGATTGTTAAGATCCACTTTATGGGGGTGAGGAACATATTTTGCAACTGTATTTATGATTTTCATTCTGTCAAGTGTTGAAATAAAAATCAACACTTGACAATCAATCCAAGATGCTCAATAACTTGCTTCAAAACCATAATCTAATCTTGATGATGCTCAATATTAGCGATTTCCATGATCACGACACGTGGCAGATGACGTGTCTCATAACGCGTTATGATATCAGTATCCTATATTTGTAGTTTTAATTGTTGATTGTTATAGATGTATACCATTGCAATAATAGTTTTTGGTTGATGAATGCTATTGCAATGTAGGATGATCGGTTCTATCAATCTTGATCTCAATGGTTTAAAATCATGTTACACATACAACACGAATGCACAACAAATGCATAATTAGAGAGCGACTCGAGATATTCAGATTAAAACCAATATATGATACTCGATGATAATATGAAACCTTCATATTCCCATCGATACCCATATATGAAACTAAAAGCGCCACTTAGTCCGCGTCTATCGGTTAAAATACGTGCGATGCTCGTCGTGATCTAGAACTATACGAAGCTTGTTAAATATCGGACAGTATAGCTCGATACTAACAACCGTCATATAGTCTACGTGACGAGAAAATTCAATCGTATGGTAACCCATAGATTTGTCCCGTGTGGACAAGTTAAGAATGTATAAAGCAAACGCCTTCATTCATTTGTGTTTTCATCCGTTTCGAGATATTTCGTCGGTATCTTTCCGCCGGTTCTCCGTATACAAAGATAGATTAGATATTCATTTCAACGTTGTTTCACATCTTTGAAATGATTATCTATTCTATTACAGTGTACTCGGAGAACAGCGGGGAGGTGCTGCCGAAATTTACTCGAAACGGTTGAAAGCACAAGTGATGGGCGTTCGCTCTATACATTCTTAATGGGATAGAAGCCTACCCCCGACAGCCGGAACACATACATACAAACGCATAATTAGAGAGCGATTCGAGATGTTCGGGTTAAAACCAATATATGATACTCGATGATAATATGAAACCTTCATATTCCCATCGATACCCATATATGAAACTAAAAGCGCCACTTAGTCCCCGTCTATCGGTTAACATACGTGCGATGCTCGTCGTGACCTAGAACTATACGAAGGTTGTTAAATATCGGACAGTATAGCTCGATACTAACAACCGTCGTATAGTCTACGCGGCGAGAAAATTCAATCGTATGGTAACCCATAGATTTGTCCCGTGTGGACAAGTTAAGAATGTATAAAGCAAACGCCTTCATTCACTTGTGTTTTCATCCGTTTCGAGATATTTCGTCGGTATCTTTCCGCTGGTTCTCCGTGTACAAAGATAGATTAGATGTTCATTTCAACGTTGTTTCACAGCTTTGAAATGTTTATCTATTCTATTAAAGTGTACTCGGAGAACAGCGGGGAGGTGCTGCCGAAATTTACTCGAAACGGTTGAAAGCACAAGTGATGGGCGTTCGCTCTATACATTCTTAATGGGATAGAAGCCTACCCCCGACAGCCGGAACACATACATACAAACGCATAATCAGAGAGCGATTCGAGATGTTCGGGTTAAAACCAATATATGATAATATGAAACCTTCATATTCCCATCGATACCCATATATGAAAATAAAAGCGCCACTTAGTCCCCGTCTATCGGTCAACATAACGTGCGATAATTTATTCTTTTCAACGACAAACGCACACAAAAAGCATATACACGGATTTTCTCCTTTGTCAGTAACTATCCCGTTCTTATATTTCTCAATATAGTCAGCATAACCTACAATTTATATGTTATTCAGTCTAACATGGCCCATGAGTACGTCAGAGTTAAGGACTGGATGTATGTGGATTGGAAACAACGTATGCAACCTAAGTTTGTCGCAGGAGTTGTTGCTTTCCTTGAATTTGCACGAGCACATAATAAGATCATAATAGAGAAGATTCTCTGTCCGTGCGACAGATGTGGCAATAAGTACTGGCAGAAGGTAGAATTGGCAGAGCTTCATATTGTAAAACATGGGTTTACTAGACTTTATTCAACTTGAAAATATCACGGGGAAGGAGAAGAATGCAGTACTGCGGTAGAAGAAGAAGGAGAACACGATAATGCGGCAGGAGAAGAAGAAGAATTCGGTAATACGGCAGGATACGGAAATTTATTTCCATCAGAAGAAATGGAGGATATGGTAGAGGCTGCCCTAGGTGAATCTATTTGTACCGAAGATGACATTCCTTTCGGTCAAGGACCGCGTGCGGATAAATATGAAAATTTCATGAATGATGCTAGGAAACCAATTTATGAGAATGCGAAGTATTCCACCCTCTCATGGTTCGTCCAACTTTTCCAAATTAAGTGCCTAAATGGATGGAGCAACAAGTCATTCACAATGCTTCTTTCGTTCTTGAAAGATTCTATGCCTCCGGGAAATAATGTGCCCGAAAGCTGGTACGAAGCCCAGAAAATGATGTCTGATTTGGGTCTAAAGTGAGCGAAGATTCAAGCATGTCCTAAAAATTGCGTGTTGTACCGGAAAGAGAATTCAGATTTGAAAGAGTGTCCAACATGCGGAGAGGCCAGGTATAAGCCGAAAGATTCTGATAAGAAGCCTGATATACCTGTGAAGATAGCACGATATTTTCCCATAACACAGAGGCTACAGAGGCTATTCAGGTGCAAGAAAATAGCCGAGGCAATGATTTGGCATCACCGTGCTCCTCCAAGCGAAAATGGTAAAATGAGCCATCCAAGAGATTCACCGGCATGGAAGGATTTCGATAGGAGGCACGCAATATTCAGTAGCGATCCTCGCAATGTCCGGCTCGGACTGGCTGCCGATGGCTTCTGCCCATTCAACTATATGGCTGGAAGTCACAGTACATGGCCCGTTGTAATGATAATTTATAATCTGTCGCCTTGGTGGCTATGGACCAATCATACTTTATGATGCCTCTTCTTATCGACGGACCAAACTCACCGGGGAACAATATCGACGTCTATCTCCGACCTCTGATCGAGGAGCTGAAAACTTTGTTCATTGATGGTGTAGAGACATATGATTCAAACACAAATACAACCTTCATACCGCGTGCGGCTTTAATGTGGACAATTAATGACTTTCCTGCGTATGGAATGCTATCAGGTTGGTCCGTACATGGTCACAAAGCATGTCCTCATTGCCATGAACACACAACATCAAAATTTTTGAATTTTAGCAGGAAGGTTTGTTATTGCGGCCATCGACGTTTTCTGCCTCCAGACCACCCCTATAGGTTAGACACGGTTCACTTTGATGGTCATCAGGAGCTTCTTGGGCCTCCATCCCCATTGTCCGGAGAGGACGTGACTACTAAATGGGATGGTTACAATAACGTGACCTTCGGGATGGATCCGACGAGACAGGTCAAACCACAATATTGGAACAAGTTAAGCATTTTCTTCGAGCTTCCGTACTGGTCTACAAATTCAGTGCGTCATTGTCTGGACGTCATGCATATAGAGAAGGGAGTATCAGAGCACATACTTAACTTGCTTCTGTGTAAAGACGGGAAATCGAAAGACAACATGAATGCCCGGATGGATCTACAAGAGTGGGGAATAAGAAGTGAACTGCACCCTAAACCGGTAGCGGGTAAACCGGACAAGTTTGTACTTCCCAATACCGCTTATCATATGTCACAACCGGAGAAGAAAAGATTCCTGCAGGTGTTGCATGATTTGAAAGTCCCCACAGGTTTCTCAGGATCATTCAGCAAGAAAATAAAAATTGTGAAGGGCAAGATCGATGGGCTGAAAAGTCATGATCACCATGTTATCGTGGAGCACCTTCTTCCATTAGCCCTCAGGACTTCTCTCCCCGACTCGGTTAGTCTAGTAATCAACGACCTATGTTGTTTTTTCAGGGAGTTGTGTGCTAAAACACTGGAGGTTGCGACGCTGGATAAACTAGAAAATTCTATTGCGTTGATACTTTGCAAGTTTGAGCGTATTTTCCCACCGTCATTCTTCGATATCATAATACACTTGACGGTTCATCTTGCAACTGAGGCGAAGTTAGCCGAACCGGTACAATATCGATGGATGTATCCCGTCGAGAGGTACGTGTAATTTTTCGTTTCGCGCAATTTATAAATTTATTTTTGTCCTGTATGCCCGTGTTTATTTATTCAACATATTCTCATTAGGTACCTTTACACTCTTAAGAAGTATATACGCAATAAAAATCGACCAGAGGGTTCTATCATGCAAGGTTATCTTCTTGATGAAGCAACCACATTTTGTTCCCGCTATCTGGACGAGAACATTGAGACAAGGCTTAACCGACCACGAAGAATTCAAGACGGGCCATATGGTAAAGCCGAGTATAAGAGGGTAGACACTATGTTTATCAACAAGATATACCGGTTTATCTTGCTTAATTGCGCATGTCTTGAACAAATTAGAGAGTAAGTTCTTTTGGATTAATTGTTATATCTGTGTTTGTGTGTGTATGAAATGACATAATATTAATGTCACAATTTTTGTCGAAAACAGAACTCATTTTAACGAGGTACGTGAGGGGCATCCTGATTGGAACGAAGAGCGTTTGGAAAAATACCATCAGGATAATTTTTGTGATTGGGTCACAGAGCATGTAAGTTATTCGAATTACATTTTATTGCTATCAGTTTTAATCTAAACTTGTATCGTTATGTATTTATCGTAAAATTTGTTTTGTTAGATCCACGATCCGAACTTGTCTGCATCATTTGAGAGTGATTCAAGATGTTTAGCTCAATTTCCTAGTATGGAGGTTGCATATTACAAAGGATTTGGTGTCCTTGGATACAAATTCGAAGTTAAGGACATAGAAACATCTAGAACCACTCAGAATAGTGGGATTGCGACGGTAGGATCGGACGGTGTGATTTACTATAGGTACTTAAATTGTATACTCGGCATCCACTATCCCGGACGATCAGAACCCTTTTATATATTCCACTGCACTTGGTACGATCCGCGAACCGATACAGACAGGTGGAGAAGCAGTCTTGGGACTTGGAAAGATGAATATGGATTGACCAGTGTGAACACACTTCGATTTTACGGTCAGGATGATCCGTTTATCTTTCCGAACCAAGCGTTCCAAGTATACTACTCACAGTGTTTGAAGCATCCGGGGTGGAGTGTTGTATGCCGATGGAAACCTAGAGATGTCTACGATGTCCCAGAATACGAGGACAGCGATGAGGACGAAGAAGAGAGAAGGCTTAAAGTGCTCCGACCGTCTGTTTCGAAGGACGGGTTGTCTTCGACCGATCATGAAGTTACGTGGGTTAGAAATGACATCGACGATGAAATCCAAGTAGATATGTATGATGCGCCCACGAAACGAAAAAGGTTATCAGTAATGTTATATTATTACTTCACATTTTACGCTCTAGATCATATATAGTCAATACTTTTAATGATTGTCTAATGCGTCCACGAACCGTTTATCTAGATTTGATGACGATGTCGGGAGCAGCGAGGGGCGGCAGGAGCTCCAGCCGCGGCAGAGGCAGAGGCAGAGGCAGAGCGGTTCTGCCGCCCGGAAAGCTCCGTAGGGAGCTTCAGAGGGCCGGTCTTGCACCCAGATCGGAGACCCCTTCGGATGCCTCCTTCCGTGTGGATTTTGCCACACCTCCAGGTATACTGCACGCATATCCATTTTCAATGTAATATTACAGATATTCATGCATGTTTATGTCAAAATTACTTATATTGTCAATGTTTGATTGTCTAGTTGTTGGTGATACGTCCACATCTGGGACAGAGGCCACCCCCGCTCCTCCAGGTATGTTTATATATCATATAGTGTATGTATATTGATTTAGAATGCTATATCATAAATATACATATTCCTTTTGCTCTTACTTAGCAATTTTTATTATTGTCTAGCTGTAGGTGGTGACACCACCGCACCTGCGGGTATGTTTATATGTCCTATAGTGCATGCATATTGATTTAGAACGTTATATTATTGATCTACGCATTCTTTTTGCAATTACTTATATAATCTATTTTTAATTGTCTAATTATAGGTGGTGCGTCCACACCTTCCACAGGGGTCACTCCTGCCGCTTCCATACCCTCCGCATCATCTGCAAGTTAGTATGAATAAATTTAAAATATTTATTTATTTTACATATGCTCTATAGAATAAATATGAACTTCATGGAGATTTAGCGTCGATGTTTATTTTATAGTTGGAGGGGATGCGTCCGGGTCCGGGACCCCGGTTGTTCCTCACCGGAGGAACTATCGTCCCGCTCGTGCTGCTGCTCGGGCCCAGGCTCGTGCGCTAATCACCGGAGGTATATATCACACTTGAATTTTTGTTTAACCTTGATTTCTTAATACAACTTTGTCTTATTATTGATTGTCTTGATATTTCGTACAGACGCAGGGCCTCTCCATCCCCAGAGGGGGACTCGAGGCCCGAATCAGTCCCATAGGCTGAGGCCTGATAGAGCTAAGGGGGAGGCAGCATTCCCCCTATTTTTTACCCTTGAGTATCGCTATACCGGTCCTCATGCCGAGAGGTTCAGCCGGTATTTAGGGGACGAGAGCCGGATCGTGAAGAACTATCCACTTCACGTTGAGTGGGGCGAGCAGCACCAGCGCCCATTCGCCCTCTTCTTTGATCAGGCTCGGGTATGTATTAATATATATTTTCATTTGATCTATCCAATATATTTATTATTAACAATTGCAATCTAATAACAATGTTTTTTTTTGTATTTTCAGTTGGATTACGATTTTCAGCCTGTAGCCGACCCTGATCACCCGGGGAGGGTGCTCGACCTTCATGCTCTGTACAATGGCCTGATGAAGAACATGCAGGCCAAGGTCCGATACAACAGGAATGAGCTGAAGGCCGACTGCTACTCCCTGTGGATAGCGACCCCCGAAGCAGAGAGAGCGGCCCTCCTATCTACTCCGACGTTTGCGAGAGTCGACGTAGAGACATGGCCTCTATTGTGCGCTTATTTCGACTCCGAACGCAAACAAGTATGTATTTTAAATTTAATTCATTATTTATGATATAATTTATTTCTTTGTGTTTCTTAATTAGAAAACTAAATGTTAATGCGTTGTGCAGAAATAGGCCGCTCAGAATACGGAGAACAGGAAGTTGGCGAAGAGGGGTCGCCCCACTTACATAGGTGGCTCGAGGAACATTACTCGAGCCATGGAGTTATCGGTAAATTAAGAGTTATTCTCTAATATTCTGCAATATTAAGAGTTATTCTCTAATATTTCTAATATTAAGAGTTACTTTCTAATATTGCAGACATCTCGGACCGTGGCGTTAGGTGGTACACCGAGCGTGCTGTCCGCATATCTTGCCGTCCACGGCACCTCGACAGATCCCGCCACGGGCGAGCTTCGATGTCCCGACGTCGCTACCCAGGAGTATTGCGTAAGTGTTAATATTTTTTCTACCCAAATTTGAAATTTTAGTTTTGGAAGGTTCAAGTTTAAATTTTATACTTATACTTTACTGCTTAATGTGGGTGTAGGAGTGGGTGGTTGAGCAGGCCCAGGCCTTGGGGATCGATTTTACCGGACAGAACGATCCGAGGCTGCTGACCCCAGTTCTGGACGCCGCACACGGAGGGCACCACGGAGGTTGGGAGAGAGGCCGGGGATTGGGCCCTAGCAGGGCCCATATGAGGTTGGACTCCACCCCGGCGGTTACTTCCTCCGTCTCCAGTGACCGGCATGTCCATCAGGAACTGGATAGCTTGAGGGCCACCGTTCAGGAGTTGAAGGAGATGCTGGTATGTATACTACTTTATAGTAAAATATCATTTCATATTATATACATATCAACATATCCATAATTAGTACGTAGCTTGAGCTTATTTGGTTTTAGACTTAAGTTTGATTAATCATACATACATATGTAATTAAAATACACAACGTTTTTCCAAACTAGATATCCAAACAGGGTTTCGAAATAACTTAATAATGAAACGAATTCGAATAATACACAGTTCTTGCACGCTTCTTACACACGTTATGTCCAGACGCGACAGGGTAGATCGGCCGAGCCTCCACATGCATCTCCTTCGGCTGCGGCTCCGCAAGCCACTACATCGGCTGCGGTTCCGCAGACAGCTCCTGTAGCTCCACCGCCCACTCAGACTCCCACAGCCGCGGCTCCGCAAGCGACTACCTCGACGGCGGCTGCGCAGACCACATCGCCAGCTCCACATGCCGCTCAGACTCCCTTATATGTAGCATTGCAGAGTGTATTGACCGAGGAGCAGGCGCGCGTTATTCTAACGTTATTCAGAGGTGGAGCTGGACCGAACTAGGGTAGCTTTTTGGTTCTTATTTTTTGAAACATGTATTTATATCACATTGTACTACATTTTGAAACGATATTGATATTGGTTTGTATTTATATCATATTCAGTTTTTGGGTTTCTTTTGTATATTATATATATGCGTGAGATGTGATTATGAATACTGCAATATATGATTTGATTGATGTATATAGTATTGTGCACAGGACGGGAAAAAATCTAGCAGCCCATTTTTTAAAAAAAATACAGACAATATGTACCGTAACTATCAGGAAACCTGATATTTTCCCACCTGATCTCAGTGCAGGGTGTTGGGAGTGCCCCTACGGATATGTCCGTAGGGGCCACTGTTTATCCCCTACGAATTTATCCGTAGGGGCAAAATATCAGGTTTCCTGATATTTTCCCCCCTGATCTCAGTGCAGGGTGTTGGGAGTGCCCCTACGGACATATCCGTAGGGGCCACTTTCTATCCCCTACGGATGTATCCGTAGGGGTAGAACAAGGACCTACGGATTTATCCGTAGGTATATACAATATATTCCAAAAAAAATATATATATATGATTTGATTACCCCTACGGAGTACTCCGTAGGGGCTATAACACCTACAGATATTGCCGTAGGGGCAAGAATTTGCCCGTAGGGGCAAGTTCAGGGCCTCAACTTGCACCTGCGGCCTTTGCACCTACGGGGTCTTTTTTCGCCCCTACGCACATATCCGTAGGGGCAGTGGGTTGCCTCTACCGATAAATCCGTAGGGGCAACCCTTATTTGTAGTAGTGTAGGTTTAACTCTATTTCATGTTATACAAAAATTATAACTTCGTCACTTTTTCTAACCGAGAAATCGATTGGTTTTCGTTACACATGTCCGATCTATTGTAATCAGTTCTCTCATATCTTATACATTACGGCAGTGGCGGAACCAGAAATTTTGATGAGTGGAGGCACAATATGCTGAAAGGTTCCATTGAGATTTTTAAATTTTTTTAATTGTATTTTGTCATTTTCCATTAGAACCAAACATTTTTGTTTACAAAACACACACAAGGATCCATATTTAATATAATCAAATGAAAAAAACTATGTCTATTGTGGCAATTAAATCTGCGGCCTCTAGCCAGGTAATATCATGCACAACCACGTGGGGAAAAACAACATTGTGTTATGTTTATAAATCTAATATATAAAATATATATACAGTTAAAATATAGTACCGGGTGTGCATCGATCGATTAAAAAAAGGGTTTCTTTTTCCGTAAAATCTCAGAGGGGGCGTGAGCCCCCACTGGGTTCTATATGGATTTGCCCCTGCTCTATGGAAGCTATCTCTACATTTTTATAAATACATCCATTTTTTATCCCATATTTTTGTGTATTAATGAGTATAGAAGAGTAACATAAGGAGGTCCGATAATGACTATAGAGGTCCGATAATGACTAAAGCATGAATAATATATCAACGTCGAAGAATACGATGGCAACATAAAGAAAAGTGGCTTAATTATGATCATGAAGAAAAATTAAAAAGAGAATAACATGACGACATTGCAAAAGGAAGATTAAAAAAGCAAGAAAGAAGCAATAAGAGTTGAAGTATAAGGTTTACAAGTAAAATTTCCTTTTCATGCTTCACTCATTCAACTCCCATTGGTTTCAGTATTTTTTTTATATAAAAATATTCCTGACATTAAGGAAACAAGCGATGTGGCCATTTTCAGCATATATATAACAGTGAGTAGATTGAGAAATGTTTTTGTGTTTGCAAAAAAATAAAAATAAAAATGAGGCAAGCAGATTTGTTTCTGTCAATTGCCTCTCTCAACCACTGCACTTTATTTATCCCAAGTGCATGCTAAAAAATTAATTTGTTTTCATGAATATGTGAAGAAAGTAAATTCCAAGCATTGGCCATGTACATTGGTGCTGACTGCTTAGCTTTTCTTTTACCAGTTGGAGTTATTATATTACGGATTTAACACAACGCTCCATTGAGAAATTTAGATTATTCTCTGATCCAACAATGTAGGCCAGCAGGATTAGGCACCTGACAGTGAAAATTTTATTACGGGTGATAGTTTAGGTATAAATTGTTAGGGAAATCGGTTCCCTGAACCATCGAGAACACAAGATAGATAAATACAAAATAACACGAAGAAGAAATACCACATCAGATTTAACATAGTTCGACCACCTCGGCATATATTCATGGGGCTAAAATACGAGGATTTTATTAACATACGAATGAGATTACAAGAGCTCAAACCTCTCTACAACTTCTCTCTTGCATCTTTTCTCTTGCTCTCACACCATAAGAGAAGAAAGGCACAAAAATTATCCTCACGGTTATTAATCTCTCAAGCCAACATATATCCCCTCCCCCCTCCCCACACATCCCCACACGAAAACTCTAATATCTATTGATAGCCCACACCAATAGATGATCCGGTCCAAATGTCCCATAAATGCATAAACGGATACGAGACACATGCTCAACAATCTTTACCTTGACTCAAATCCGTAACCCAACATTCAGGAGATACATCGCTCTCGTAATCCGCTCCACAAGTATCCACCTGCACATGCATCCTTGCTCCATCTGCAGGGAACATCTTATCATGTCATCACTGTTTCCACCACGAGCATTATGATTAACTCAACCCGCCTTGCATGAACAACCTTCGATTTCTCACATGCACACATGATCATGGCACCGTACTCTCCCTCCGAACACTCATGATCACTACACTACACACTATATTGTACTCTCCTCAGGAGCAACAATACCGGGCAACATAAAGTGCACCAGATTCTCATGACTATCACTACTCCACCTCAGTCCAACCCCTTGGAATCAATACCGAGACACCATCGATGACCTTCGCACAATGTGCCAAACATCTAAACAAACCATGCATCTATACACCATAAGGACCACAACTCATCACGCACATGATAGTGCCTACATCAACTCTGAATCAACCTCCTATCTACCCGATCACCGTCAACTCATGACCACCATCGAAATCGCACTAAATTGTGCCAAATCAGCTCTAAAATAATGGAATTTCACAAATCCAATACCACCATTGCGTCCGTGGTGCCTCAAAATATTGGATTACAAGAATCCGACACTGATTGCTCGATCCACGATCAAATTGATCGTTGCCGTTCATTTTCAGCCTCTATCCGTTCATTTTCACCATATCAATCATTATTTTGTTTTGTTTTGTTTTGCACAACATATAAAATCCCATAGCAGCAAGTGAGCAACAACTAATCAAAAGGAAATATAGCCTATGCCCAACACTTCCTTTTCCTCACGTGATAAAGTAGGCACCATTTTACCCTCAAGTGCAATGTGCATGATCCCTTTCCTCCATCACATGTCACCAAGAACCCTAGCCGCTTCTCCATCCAACCCATGCGCCGCCATGTCCAGCTCGCCGCAACCAGATCCACCGCCTCGAGCGCACCCCATCAATACTATTGCTGCGTTCCTGTGCCACTTGCTCTATATTCCGGCAAAACCCTAGCGATACCACTCTTAATTTCTCTCTAATTTTTTTCTAATAAATCCAACCAGATCCAAACAATAATCGGCTGTCCAAATAAAATCCGGTAGCCAACACGCCTTCCCAGATTTACACCTGGATGGATCATATCCCGACGACCACCAAATCGACTCAAACCATCAGACCTCATCTTCTTCATCGGACCACCAATATCTTATGCGTTCGAAACACCGACCGAACACCTTCGGCTCTGATACCACTTGTTAAGGAAATTGATTCTCTCATCCATCACGAACACAAGATAGATAAATACAGAATAACGCGAAGAAGAAATACCACACCTGATTTAACGTGGTTCGACCACCTCGTCCGACATCCACAGGGCTAAGACACGAGAATTTCATTAACTCATGAAAAAGATTACAAGAGCTCACACCTCTCTAAAACTTCTCTCCCATCTCCTCTTTTGCTCTCACACTACAGGAGAGGATAGGCACAAAAATCATCCTTACATGATTAATCTCTCAAGTCAATCGATATTTTCCCCAAAAAGAGATGTATATATATACCAAAACCTTAATATATATTGGTAGCCCACACCAATAGATGGCCCGGTCCAAATGGTCCATAAATGCATAAACGGATACGAGACACATTCTCAACATAAATTAAATTATAATTAAGTTTGTTTTTATCGTGATTTGTCGTAAATTTAATCATCGAATTTCCATTCAAACAATGGTCTAATTATCTTGATGGTATACACAATTGGAAACAAGCTCGATAGAGAAGTAAAAATGTGACCGCTAATTTGCAAAATCATCAGATGTGGATATATTGTATCGGTCCTACATATACCGGCTATCTGTATTGCATGGCACATTATGTTTACATTAAAACTTCACGATATGTAGAAAAGGAAGCAATAATTGAAGAAAAGTAGCAAATTGTTAGGAGCCTAGTGAGTAATATGCTATGATCGATTTGAACAGAGGCATCTACAATAGGATGAGATGAAATCCAACAAAATGAGCATGTATTGGACTTAGACGCAACTCACATTGATCAAGCTTTATAATCCGGACATTTTACTGCTCGTCTTGTTATTTCTTGTTGATTGCAGTTTCTACTCTGCAAAGAAAAATCTTATTTATGACGGAGCTGATTTGCATTCTTGTATTACATCCACGCACGACAAAAATTAACCTGAAAAATATAATACCAGTTAAGAAGATGGGAAGAAAAAAATATAGCACCACAAAATGCTGTTGAATGCTGCTAAAAATAATTTGAGCTGCTTAATTACTGATGGTAAACCAATTGGTTATTGGGAGTTGATATAATTAAGATGACATGATTAAATCAGATTTTATCAAGGGCCCAATGTATATAAGCAGACAGTCATCGCATTATTGATGCTGGCGATCGAATCGACAAGAATTTCAATAAAATCTGTGACGTCCCAAAACCATATATATAAAATTAACACATTTCCAAACATGACATGCCGTAATCTTCTCCTCTAGAAGATCGCAAGGCCTATCTCTAAAAATCTGCAAACAATATAAAATCTCAACTATCCAAAATTATACCTGAAATTCTAAAGTTTTAAATATTCCAAAGGTTGATTGCAACTCTACAAACCTTATAACAATTATAGATCCAAATGTTGCGACAGTAGATCGTACCCTTAAACACCCTAGATATTGGATTAGCAACCACATAAAAGGTGAGTGAGTTTTACAACTCAGTAAAAGATGGATACAATGTGTAACTAAAATATTTAAATGAATATATCGATTGAAAATGTCAGATAATAACAATAATTTCTTTATAGCATATAAATCAATAAATAATATCTTATCAGTATAACCAAGTCCTTCTACGGGTATATGCAATACTTTTAGAAAATATTATTTTCATATATAAGAAAATTAGACCGGGTTACGGCTAAATATGGTCAACACCTTTACCTCGATTGATATAAGAAAACACCACTATAGATAGCCCGTAATAGAGAGAACTTCATGTTATGAACCACGGTGAGTTTGCCTTACAGCGCGTGTTATAATCCCACTTGGATTACACTACTAGGCTCGATGTAACTTGTTCCAGCCCAACTTGTGCGCACCTCTCTCTATATGCGTACTTGGCAAAAATCATTGAGTGCCATGCGCACGTGCAAAACACGTATGCATATGCCAGATCTCTAAGATGCGCATGTAGCATTTTCGCAAGTTGTAAATACCATTTCCTGGACACGTGCAAAGCACGTGCGCATACGCACCCTGACCATAACCTGTTGTATTATAGAAGAAAATCTTTTATTAAATAACAAAATATAATAAATCAAATTAAATAAATTCGGGGATCAAAAGTCCAACGGTGCGCATGAATCACAAATCGATCCAACAGTGCACATGCACTATAATTTGATGTGAATCAATCAAAATCATATTAAAATAAAAAAACAAACTTAATTTCTTGGGAACAAATTCTAATTTTTCCATCTCGTATAAATAGGAACCCCTCTTCATAAAAAAAAAGAACCAAAACCCACAAACTTGAGAAAAGTTGCTCTCGAGCAATTGATATTCTTTAATCATCAACCTCTCAAAACACCAACTGAGAAATAAGTAAAAAAATAGAAGAAAAAAGATTTCTCTTTTTTTCCATTAAAATCTTCTGCTTTATATTGCTTTTCATTGAATCTATTTATTCATCAAGATAGAATACTAAAAGCCTTTGCTTTCCTTTGAATCCATTGATTCCCTCAAACATAAGATTCAAGAATCAAAAAAAAAAGCTGTTTAGACATCATTGAAACTGAAGGTTTTGCTTCTTGATTAGAGAAAAGTAAAAGAACGGAAGTCTTTGCTTCTTTTGAAAGCCTTTACTTTCATTACAGTGCGCACCCTAATTTAGGGAGCACTTCATGAATACCGCCTATGCAGGCATGTGCATCACGCGATATCCACGTGAGATAAATATTGTTGTTCCTGCCAAAAAAATTAGCTCAAAACTTACATTTGTTCCCTCTTAAAAAATATATGGAAGCATCTCATATGCAAAGTACGTGAGTAGTGCCCGCGTGCAAAGCACGTGAACGTCAAGGCCATATAATATAGCAGCGCCCGTGTGCAAGATACATGAGCGCTAAGGCCATATAATATGGCAGCGTCTCACGTGCAAGATACATGAGCGCTATAGGCCATATATCTGGCAGCGTCTCATGCGCAATGCATATAGAGTCACTTCAAGTAGAATTAAATTCTATATGGGAAAATATTTTCCTAATCTTTCTAAAACGAGAAAAATTTGCTCTGTTAAACAAAGAACCCCGGAAGTAAAAAATCTAATAGTGATTAAAAATCACAATTCAAATCAAAAATAGAATTAAATTCTATATGAAAAATATTTTCCTTCAATCTTATTAAAAACAAGAAAAATATACTATATTAAACAGAGGGCCGTTGGATCCCACACCCAACTCAACCAAATGACCGGCGAAGATCGCCCCAAGACCGGCGCCGCCGGGTGAAACCGTGGGTAATGCCTCCAATTTTTGACCTAGCACCTCTTGGCATCCCTCACTACTCCTATTCTGTTTGATTTTTATGCACATTAACAGAGAGTGTTAATTCACCCCTTTAAACCAAGATTTAATACAATTTAAATTCTCTATTCACAACCTAAACTCTAATTCTATCCTATAAATACCACCCTACACTTTGACCATCCTCATTCTGAAATGTATTGCCAAAACTCTCTAAAATTCCCAAGTCCAAAAGTTGTACAAGTGGGTTAGCCAAGGTCAAAGTTCCGGCGACGATTCGAGACAAATCCGGCGACGACGCGACCCCATGACGCCTTCTAAAGTTCCCTCTACCTCCTCTCTCTTCTCCAAATCAGCAAGTCCCCTCTCCCTTCCTCTCATTCTAATCTAAAACACTCTCATTTCAAAACTCGTCGGAAGCGGAGTTATTCCGACTTCCGATTCTTTTTTTCTTTAAAAACCCAAATTTTCTTAATAACAAACCTACCAATTCTTAATATATTGTTTAGCAATCATAACCAAAGACTTTAGAACAAGTTTCATCTCAAAATAATATGTTATGCAACTTTTATCACATTTTTACGATCAAATACCACAACTTTACATTCTACATATTTCATCATATTCCTTTGTATTACCTTTAGAAAACTCATGAGGTAATGACCTACCTCATCACAACACTCATTCTTGACATAGCACGATGGCTTTTGGAACTTTAGTTTGTGGGATAATTATAAGTTTACAATAAAATACCCTAAACTATTACAAAACCGTATTCTTTAAGTTATCTTATTTAAATTCCAAACGATTAAGTCCTTACAACCCATTTTTGGGGAATCCGACTTAGTTGGTGCGGGTTATCGCACATCCATCAGACTAGTAGGGCGAGATGCAGTACTCCTCACGGAGCATACGATCTTGATGGAATTTGTATTACAATTTAAAGAAAAATGTAATTTCTATTTAATAAATAAATTCAATTATATATGAGTGTGTGTATGTGCGTGTGTGAATATTATCAAAATATCTACTTTAAATATATTATATATATTCTATGTTTTCTAAATTAGAAGAGCCACAAAAGATCATGAATATACCATCATAATCAATACAAATCAAATTACAAGAAAATACCATATACTATTCAAAGTTAGGTTTATATCCACTAGAATATTTCATTTTTAAAAATTACAACTATGAAAACCCTAAAAACGATAAATAAATACTTGAGCTTTATTTTGAAAATATATCAAAATTATTTTTCATAAAACCCCCTTAAGTTGTATTAATTTACAATAAGGACCCTAGTAAATATAGGTTTAAGCGGGACCAGTTCTCTTGAGCCTCAGGAAGCCGGAGAATATGGGTGCTTTCCTATCTAAGGTAGACAACCTAAAAACAGTGTTATCAATACGGTAATTGTCTTGGAAAAAGACACAAATCCTACCATCCATGTGCAACAGATATCGATAATTCCAAAACTAATTCAGGACTTTAATCCTGTTTAAGTGTCTGACTCAGGCAGAGTCTCAGTCTAATATGAAATCAATCAATCTATCCTTGAATATGATTCAAGTATAACTCCAATTCAACATGAATCCATTTATACCAGAATTCAATCTATATCAACATGAATATGACTTGACAAAACCATGGATATACATTTAACTGGTCTACATGACTATCCCTCTATATCCTTTCCATTTACATCAACTATTGATATCATGGTTTCGGTAAGTCGTACATCTATTAAAAAACATTATACATCAATACATAATACATTGCGGGGTTTTAAAGGGGTAGACTAGTACGGAATGTGTTAAAAGTGGCATAAGACGGTCACTTTAATACTCCTAACCTGAATATCCATTGTTGTTGTTCCGTGGATTAACGGTTCCTTGTGCTCCATATACCTTAGTCCACGGAATAGTTGGTCTCATCTCGTATACACTGGCATATTCTGTACCAAGCTACAAACAACTGCGTTAACATAACAAACTCACAATACACCAGTTATATTCCTATATCTGTCTATTCATCTGTCTATTCTATTCCTACTTTTCTTGGGGACTTACCGAGCGATTGTTCGCTGACGACATTCCTTCTCTCTTCTTTCTTTGGAATGTTATCAAGTGGATCCGACTCAGTGGAGATAAAGCCCAGTTCAGTGGACTTGGATCGGTTCAGCGAGGACCCCAAGCTCTAGACTCTTGTATATACTTTACTTTCATGTTCATGCCATTGTTTAGGCATTGCTTTCATCATTGTATTTACTTTTCAGTTGTATTGTAAAGAATTGTTTAATAAATAAAAGTTGCTGTTCATTTACATTTCTTGTCTTCTTGTGTATATTTACATTATATTGCTTAGTTACGCTTAGCGTGTTTACTTCTGAGTAAATACGTAGCGGGCTAGTCACGTCTCCTTACCCGTATACTGAGAAGCGGGGCGTGACAGGTTTTGTTGGTGGCCTAAGCAGGTCAGTTCTGCAGACATGCAGGTCACCTCTGCATGAAGTCCTAAGTAATATATATCACAAGAATCAACAACTAAAAACATTCTTTACATTTCATATTACTTGAATCTTACAATTTCATATTCCTTGAATTTATCCTAACCCTATTTTTCTTTCAAGGTTATGGATTCTCTAAACAATACCAGCACAAACGTCAACAACACACCATCACCACCTCTTCCACTTACACCTACCGTTGTTTCTCCGATCAACGAGCAAACGGTATTGCTTGAGGCAATCCGAAGCCTCCTGGAAGGACAGTAGCAACAGACTGCTATATTATTGAACCGCCCAGAAGCGGAAGCACCCTGAGTGAAGCAATTTCGGGCATTGCACCCGAAGCAATTTTCTGGGAAAGAGAGCCCTTTGAAAGCTGAAGAATGGACTCAGCACATTGAGAATGATCTGGCAGCAGCACAAGTGCCAGAGATCGCTTGGGTACGGGTTGCAAAGCTGCAACTCACCGACAATGCCTGAGTATGGTGGAAGGCGGAAGAAAGCCGTCTTGCCCAGCCGATCGAATGTAAATTTTTCGTGACATGTTCGACGCGAAGTACTTTCCAGAGTCTGCCCGATTTGACATGGAGCAGCAATTCATCCATCTACAACAAGGCTCTATGTTGAGCAAATCGGTGGATGAGTATGATGTCGAGTTCACTATGTTGGACAGGTAAGATATGTCTTAATATTCTATTTTCTAATATCATATACTATACAGCTAACACAAGACCGTAACATGTTCGCGGCACACCTCATTCCGACTGCTGAGATCAGGTCCAGACGATTTCAGCAAAGGTTAGACTCGGAGATCCAAGCTGCCTTAGCTATAGGGGATTTCCCAACCCACGACCTAGCTCTGAAAGCTGCCCGTCGATATGAGGCAGTAGTGAAGAAGAAGGGCAGACCCCAATCTGCCGGTGTGAAGCTCTTTGCTATTCAGATAGCTGGAGGATCCTCTTCGAGGCCACCTTTTGTACCCAGGATACCGGGAGTACCATTCAACCGGCCCAGTCCAGCCTTTTGCACTTACTGCAGGAGGGATGGACACCTGGCGAAGGATTATAGGCGTGCTAATCGCCTTTGCTTAGTCTGTGGCTCATCCACATATGATATTGGGTCTTGTCCTCATAAACTCAATCCAAATGCTGCACCCAGACCAGCAATTACTTATCCGCAGAGACCAGCTATCCAGGTACCTACTCCACGTCTTGCTCTTCCTGCTCCACCTACTCTTGGACCGACTGCACCTCCTCCTCGTCAGTTCCATCAAGCACAAAGAAACTTACCTCAAGTACAGAGGAACGGACAGAAGAATGCTCCTCCAGCAAAGAGGAATGTACCGAGGCGACAGGCTTTCATAATGACTGTGAAAGAAGCTGAAGCCACTGGCCAAGTCATCATTGGTAACTCTTTTCTTTCAAGCTTTCTTTTAATCTTTACACATACCCATATATCTTTTTCTTATACCTAAACCTATCCCACATAACTTGGTATGATCTTAGTAGCCTCACTTCCTGCACTAGCACTCTTCGATACTAGAGCATCTCATTGCTTTATGTCGCAACGGTTCGTTCGAACTCATGTGATTCCAGTCAAACCACTTGTATCCGGCTGGAATGTCAGTTCAGGGAACGACGTTCTAAAGGATGTCGGCTATAGTGCCCTCAAGTCAATTATTTGATCGCAGGCACGTGATTTCAATGATTGAGGGAGGACATATACCGGTAGAACAGTCTTACTCAAGATGATAGTATGCTATCTAGTTTGTCTTTATCATCGTGTACATGCTTCGGATGACATTACATATCACTATTACATGTTGCTAGAGCCCATAGGATTCTTGCTTGACTACCAGCAGTATGATGGCGATCATATACGTGAGAGTTGAGTGGTCTATAAGCACATCCTTAAAGTGTCCCTAGTCGTGGGAGTTTCGAGACTGGGCATCGATACTCGAAGAGTAGGCTAGTGTATATGGATCGAGACCCCGATGAGGGGCGGTGGCCGGTCTCATAAGACATTGGTGTCAGTTGGTTCACCTAAAATGTATACAGGTTCTCATTGGGTTATGAGTACACCGGACAGACTCACCGGGAACATGCTAGTTGGTATTATATCTATTGTTAGATAGCAGTTCCTTGGTGACCTATGTACAGGTTAGTCTATCGACCTGAGATTATCATTTGTCTCGTGTGAGTTCCCACAGTGCTTTGATTACTACCCTACCACGGCTCAAAGGATTCGTGCAAACAGGTTTTAGTTGGGTATAGTCCCAAGCTACATGGAGACATTGAGCGGATCGTCAGGGGATTCGTCTCTCTTGGTATTAGGGGTTGATGTCGCGATGTGCACGGGTGGCCATCACCAGAAATCCTCGGCAGGGGTAGACGAGAATCACCGATCTAGGATCGGTAGTTTCTCAGTTGGTGATAGGTTTCATGCCGACACTAAATGTCAAGTTATTAGGGGTCTGACTTTATCCACCTCCTAGACTCGATGTGCGATACCCATAGACGAACAGACCGGACTGTACGGATATTGTCTGTAACAACTCCAATTTTAGTGTACATAAAGCTCATTTAAAGTTAATGTATACTTGGGGTATTTACAATTCCTTTGAGTACTATAAGTATTTGACTTACTTTTGAACAATAAGAAAGAGCTTGTAGCTCACTGGTAAGACCTTGCACTGCCAAACCAAAGCACAAGAGTTCAAATCCCATCAACCATACATTTTTTTAATTAAATTCTTTTAAGATTTTAGAAGCCCAAGAGTCTACACGTGCACTACACGTAAAATGGTAAGTTACAGAATAAACAAACGTGTCCACGAGAATAGACCAAGCGTCAGGGACACGTGGCATCAAGACGAGCTCCGACTCGGGCAGGCGAAATGGTTGACTCGGCCGACGCCGCCGGTCCAACTTGGTCCGATCCCTGATTTTCTTTAACCCCCTGCACCCTTTGGACTACCCCACTCCCTCCACACTATTTAAATTCTCTACAATTAACCAGAAAATTAAAATACCCCATTTTAATCCTTTTTAATGCAAATTTAAATGCATTTTTATCACACCCTAACCCTAATTTTCTCTATAAATACCCACTCTATTTTTACACCCTTTCATACTGAAATTTCCTACAAAAAATCTCAAGAAAATTCCAAGATCTTTTTGTGTGCAAGTGGAGTTAGCAAAGGGCGAAGCTCCGACGAACTTCTGACGGCAATCCGAGGAGTTTCCGACGACGAAACGACGCACTGGCAACTCCCACCTATTCCTCTTTCTTTCCTCTAGCCAATCATCCAGTAAGTTCCTACTTCTTTCTCTTTTCTCTATTCTAAAAACTTTCAAAACTAAAACCCGACGGAAGCGGGGTTAGTCCGACTTCCGATTCGGTTTTCCTTTAAAAACTATAATTTTTCTTAATCAAGATACCTTCATTTCATCACATATTGTTCATTAAATATTAATAAATATCTTTAACAAGTTTCATCACAACAGATTATTATATGCATTTTTTATCGCAATTTTATATTAAAATACCTTCATGTTTCATTTCGACATGCTTGAACTTTAACAACTGTATTACCTTAGAAAACTCACGAGGTAATGATTTACCTCCTCACAATACACATATCTAACATAGCATGATGAAATTTGGAAACATAGTTTTGGGAAAAATATGATTTTACACATAACTACCTCCGACTTATAAAAAACTTTTTCTATAGGATGTGTATTTTAACAAATTTTGCAATTGCGCCTCTACAATCCATTTCAGGGAACCCGTTCGGTATGGTGCGGATTATCGAACATCCTTGGGCCTAGTAGAGTGAGATGCAGACCTCCGCAAGGAGCATACGATCTCGAAAGATTTAAAATATATTTTTCTTTAGAAAAATATGATTTTTATTATAAATAAAACTTATATTTTTAATAAATAAAAATATATGTAATTAATATCAAAATATCTATTTTTAATATTTATAATATTCCACATTGTTGGGGTTAAAAATTGCACCCCGGTTGACCAAGTCAACCCCGAGCAAGCGGGCCCAAGCCCAGATCAAGTGGGCCCATGCTCGAGTCGAGCCTCGCGGCCGGCCTCTCCCATGCCGAAATAAAAAATCATGTAATAAATAATTTTGATGTAATTTTTTATGTATGAATGTAACAAAATGGGCATAAAGCCAAATCTCTGTAAAGCCCATGGCATATGTGCAAAAGAAATGAGCACATGAGACATGAGATGGGCAAAGTGCCATTTTGTAAAGCCTAAGGGGCTATGTGTAATTTTGTAAGACTATAAAAGGAAACATGATAATGAAATTAAAAAAAAACTTTTCATTACCATCAAAATCTAAGGTTCTTTGTGCCTCCTTCTCCTTCCTCAAGGTTCTAAACTTCTTCCCCTTTTCAATTAAATCAAGAGTTTTACTCTTCCTTTTCCAAAACTAAATAGCTTTTCACTACAAAACCCATAAAAGGGAGCTCAGATCTTTCATCAGATCTCAAAAAGGAAAGATTTTTTTAAATCTCACTCTCTTTCTCTAAGATCCGGTCAACTGGGAGGAAGAAGAAGGAGATCCATCTCCAAAATTCACATCTTGAGAAGATCCAGGGCTCAAGGGAGAAGCCCCTTTCATCATCTCCAAAATATCTTAGGAGTTTAACTCCTCAAAATACACACACATACACAAAATAATAAACCTTTCTTTTTGGGAATACAACTCCCAGTGCAGGGGCTAAGCCTACTTGTCCTCTCTGTTAGGAGTTTAACTCCTTTTTCCGGGGCTAAAGAAAACCCCTTCTTTCCGCCGGCGTCCGTGCTGGGCACATGAGGCGCCCAGCGCCCAAGCAATTAGCACCCACATGCCGGGCACATGAGGCACTAGCGCCCACGTACCGGGAACGTGAGACGCTTGCGCCCAAGCGCCCAGCGCTCACGGGCATGTGAGGCGCTAGCGCCTAGTGCTAACGCAAGCGTCCAAGCGCTCGCGCTAGCACCCACGTGCCGGGCACACGTGAGGTGCTAGCGCCTAGCGCTAACGCAAGCGCCCAAGTGCCAGCGCCCAACGCCCTCATACTAGGCACGTGAGGCGCTGGCGCTCACGCGTCCTTTGGACGCCATTTTCCCTCCTCATTTTACATGCACTCCACATTAAAAATACCTCCCCCGTTAGAAATTTTTTTCTAACGGGACGCTGCCCCGCACCTCGCAGCGGGACTGCTAGCCCTCTTGACCCCCAGCCCGCTATCCGGGTAGCGGAACCCCCTTAAAAACTCTGCGGGGGCCCCGATATATCTAAAACCCCTTCAAAACACAACACTGCACATTGAGTTCGCATGACCTATTTGACCCGTCAATCGGAGGTTCTCTCGCTCCAAAGGCGAGGGGTAATTAACAGCAGCTTAGTTCGCGGCTGCCGGAGATTCAGATCCCCACAATCAATAAACCCCAGCTTATCCTAGACAGAGTGAATCTGTAATTCACCTGACAAGCGCGCGCTTATTCCCATCTCAATGGGGTGACGAAAAACACCCTACACACATTTCCAAAATTCAAGAAAAACATCTCATTTATAAGAAAATACCATACAATTCCAATATTACAAATAAATACGATATATTAGTAAATTATGTTTTATTCACTAGAAATGTCACATTGATAAAATATACATCCATGAAAACTCTAAAGATGATAATAAAATACTTGAGATGTATTTTGAAAATTATACAAAATTATTTTTACATAAACCCCCCACAAGTTATACTAAATTACAATAAGGACCCTAGTAAACATAGGTTTAAGCGGGACCAGTCTCTTGAGCCTCAGAGAGCTGGAGATATGAGTGCTTGCCTATTTAAGGTAGACAACTTAACAAACAGTGTTATCAACACGGTAATTGTCTTTGAAAAAGACACAAATCCTGCCGTCCATGTGTAGCAGTTACCGATAGCACCAAAACATAATTCAGGATTCAATTTCTTTTCTAATTGTCTGACTTAGACTAAGTCTCAATATATTCAATCTGACTTGAATATGATTCAAGTATCAAACTTCGATACAACATGAATCTATGAATCCATCTATTCAATCTAATCAATCTATATTGACTGAACCGAACTATTGATATATTCCATCTACATGTTCATCCATTATATCCGTTCCATTACTGATATCATGGTTTCGGTAAGTCATCCATCTATATACAATATACAATTCAAACAATACAAACAATACAATCAAGACATCGCGGGGTTTATAAGGGGTAGATTAGTACGGAAGGTGTTAAAAGTGGCACGAGACTGTAACCATAATACACTTAACCTGAATTCAATTGCCATTGTACCGTAGCTGAACGGTTCCTTGTGCTCCGTATACCTTAGTCTCCGGAATAGTGGGACTCCTCTCGTATACACTGGCATTCTTCTGTAATAAGCTACAAATAACAACATTAATATTAAATACAACATTATAACAATATACTCTCTATTCTGTCTATTCCATCCTTGTCTATTTACGGGACTTACCGAGCGATTTGTTCGCTGACGACATTCTCTTTCTTTTCTTTGGAATGTCGTCAGGTGATTCGGAACTTCAGGAGATTGAGCCCACCTTCAAGGACTTGGATCAGCTAGCCTTCGACCAGGAGCTCTAGTTACTTGTACACATTTACATTCTATATTTTCCATTTTTGTTATGCCACTGTTTAGGCATTGCTTTCCATTCCATATATTTACTTTTCAGATGTATTGTAAAAAGAATGTTAATAAATAAAGTTGCTGTTCAATTATATCTATTGTCACTGTCTCTTGTGCATTTTACTTATATTGCTTAGATACGCTTAGCGTGTTTACTTCAGAGTAAATACGTAGTGGGCTCGTCGCATCCTCTGCCCGTATACTAGGAAGAGGGACGTGACGGGTTTTGTTGGTGGCCCATGCAGGTCAGAGCTGCATGGAACCCTACCATGCAGTTCATTTCTGCATGGACAACCTAAGCTATATAACACAAGAACCAGCAACTGAAAACATTCTTTACAATTCATATTTCTTGAATCTCATCATTTCATATACTTTGAATCTATCCTAATCCTATTTTTTCATTCAAGGTTATGGATTCCCCAAACAACACCAGCACGAATGTCAACAACACTCCCCCACCACTACCACTCACATCTGCCGTCGCTGCTCCGATCAACGAGCAGACGGTTCTGCTTGAGGCAATCCGTAGCCTTTTGGAAGGACAGCAGCAGCAGACTGCTATCTTGATAAACCGACCAGAGGCAGAAGCACCGGGAGTGAAGCAATTCAGGGCCTTGCATCCCAAAAAATTCTCAGGAAAAGAAAGCCCTATGGAAGCGGAGGAATGGGCTCAAAGCATCGAAGATGACGTGGAAGCGGCATAAGTGCCAGAGATAGCTTGGGTTTGTGTTATGAAGTTGCAGCTCACGGACAATGCACGGATCTGGTGGAAGGCGGAAGAAAGCCGTCTCACTCAGCCTATCGAATGGAGGACGTTCCACGATATGTTTGACGCGAAGTACTTCACTGAGACTGCTAGATTCGACATGGAACAACAGTTCATCTACTTACAACAGGGTTCGATGTGGACAAAGTCCGTGGATGAGTATGACGCTGAGTTCACCATGCTTAGTCGGTAAGATATGTCTCAATAATTCGATTTTTCAATATATCACATAATACACAGCTAACACAATACTTTAACAGATTTGCGGTACACCTGATACCGACGGATGAGATCAGAGCCCGTCGATTTCAACAAGGGTTAGATTCGGAGATCAAGGTTGCATTAGCCACAGGAGATTTTCCGACTCATGAATCGGCTCTGAAAGCTGCCCATCGTTATGAGGCAATGGTAAAGATGAGGGGCAGATCTCAATCTGCTAGAGTTAAACGCCCTGCCACCCTGATGGCAGGAGGAGCCTCATCAAGGCCACCATTTGTGCCCAGGACACCGGGAGTACCCATCAACCGGCCTAGCCCAGCATTTTGTACCTATTGCAGGAGAGATGGACATTTAGCGAAAGACTGTCGACGAGCCAACCATCTTTTCTTAATCTGCGGCTCAGCTACTCATGATATTGGGTCTTGTCCCCGAAGACACAACCCAATTGCTGCACCCAGGCCAGCAATCACTTACCAGCAGAGACCAGCCTTTCAGGCACCTGCTTCAAGACTCGCTCTCCCTGCTCCACCACCTAGAGGACCACCGGCTGCACCTCCTCCTCGCCAGTTCCATCAAGCTCAAAGGAACGTTCAGAGGAATGCTCCTCCGGCCAGGAGGAATATACCACGGCGACAGGCTTTCACGATGACCGTGGAAGAGCTGAGGCCACTGGCCAAGTCATCACTGGTAACTCTTTCTTCTCAAGCTTTTCTTTCAGTCTTAATACCTACCTACATACTTTTCCCCATACCTAAAACCTATCCCACATACCTTAGGTACAATCTTAGTAGCTTCACTTCCTACACTCACACTATTCGATACTGGAGCATCTCATTGCTTTATGTCACAACGGTTCGTCCGAACTCATACGATTCCAATCATACCGCTTGTAACCAGCTGGAATGTTAGTTCAGGAAATGGCATTCTAAAGGAAACAATGGGATACGGTTTGTGTCCAGTAGTCATTTGCAGCAGAGAATTCTATGCTGACTTCAAGATGCTGGACATACCGAACTTCGAGGTGGTTCTAGGTATGGATTGGCTCGGAAAATTTTATGCTACCATTGACTATAGTCAAAGGAGGGTAGTATTCGAGATTCCAGAGCATCCGATCTTCTATTTCAAAAGTGGAGACCGTACACTAGAGAAAAGCACTTACAAGGCGAAACCAAAGAAGGCAGTGATTGCGGCAATTCAAGCGGAGGAAGGATCAAAGACAGAAGTAGTTCGAGAGTTCGGCGATGTGTTTCCTGACGATACATCAGGTTTGCCTCCCGATCGAGCTCTTAAATTCATCATTGATTTAGTACCAGGAGCACAACCAGTGATCAAAGCACCTTATCGATTAAGTCCAGAAGGTTTGAAGGAAGTACGAACTCAGTTGGACGAATTATTGGCGAAAGTTGGATTCGTCCCAGCACTTCAAGTTGGGGATCACCAGTACTGCTTGTGAAGAAGAAGGAAGGTACATACAGAATGTACATCGATTATAGAGCCTTGAATGAAGTAACGATAAAGAACAAGTATCCACTTCCGCGCATCGACGATTTATTCGATCGGCTAAGTGGATCTTGTGTTTTCTCCAAATTAGATCTTCGTTCAGGTTATCATCAGGTGAAGGTCAAGGAATCTGATATCCACAAAACGGATTTCAGAACTCGTTATGTACATTACGAATTTCTTTTGATGCCATTTAGGGTGACCAACGCACCAGCAATATTCATGAACCTGATGAATCAAGTTTTCCGGGAGAACTTAGACAGGTTCGTTGTCATCTTCATCGATGACATCCTGGTGTATTCTAAGAGTCGGAAAGAGCATGCCGATGGCACGTCCCGAAAGTACGGAACATGACCGGCACTTGAACTACGAAACGTCTCGAGGCGTACGTAATCTAAGTAAGCCGAAAACCCAGAAATCCAAACCAAGAAAAATAGTAGAGTGAAGGAAAACAAATTTAAAATTAAGTAGTTTTAATAGCATAAGCCGAATTATGCGGTTTTAAAAACATCATATATTTCCTGAAAATTTCGGCAGAGTCTCCTTTGCAAATACTGGCTCCCAAATAGGATACAACATGAATAGTATACGAAATCAATAAAAGGCATCCCCAAGCGGGAGCTAGCTCTTCGTCAAACAACGGTCACAACCACACAAGCAATATAATATACAACGCCAAGGGCGAGTATCAAAACTCAAAAGGAAACTCAAAACAACAAGAAATCCACAGAAATACAACGCGCGACTCTAAGGTCGAAAGAATAACATCACCGGTCTCTATCTCAAAAATAAATATACGATTGGTTGAAGGAATTTACTAGATACAACTGAATAATATTATACAAGCTAATATAGGTACGATACCAATAAACCCACCTACTAGCAAGTCACCCGAATGAAACTGTGCCCGCAAAGCCGTAATGAAAGCTGTACGGCAAACCTGCAAGAAACTGGGGCACAACGGGGGTGCGTTGGCAACTCGTGAATAGAAAAACATCTACGAATAGAAATCGCATGTATGACGCAATCCAAGGTCATACGATCAAAATATATAATCCTCAAATATAAAACCAGCAACCCATAATCATGGCTAGGGCAAATATCTAACCCAAGTGTAATCCTATGTGCCCGTGTCAGTGCCTCAGGCAGCAATGTATCATATGGATGATGTATGAATGCATGAAACAGAATGCATATACTGAAGAAATCAGCTTTCATAAATCAGTGAGATTTCTGTATTTTAAAAATGAGGTACCATAAATGAAATCAGCATAAAACAGTGCCCAGCATCGACACAAAACAAGTGTCCAAATATCTCGATATCTCTGTATCACAATCTCCATACCTCAATATCTCAAAATCTCACTGTCTCAATCACAATATCTAGGGCGCAGTCAGTCCAGACCGGCCCCTACCATCCATCTCAAGACCACGACGGTATCCTCCGGATATCCGACGCGTCGGGTAAAATCACCGGTCGGTCGTGCTCCCCTGCACAGGCTCAACGTCAACAACACGATCTTCTTGCCCTGGGGTACCACACCGGGCCCACCATGTACCCGAAACGGTTCATCCATCTCCTCGAATCGGGTCTCGAAATCCATCAGCAAACTCATGGTGGACAACTCATACATCATGGGAAAACAACACTTTTTATTTAAAAGAGAGGGAAGAAGCTTAAACAAGTTTTGCGGTTTTCCCCCAAATCCAAAATTCTCATAGAAATCCGAATCCAAATCATCAATAGCATATAAACCCATGAATATAGGCATGAGAATCCATGAATATGGCATAACAATGAATAACAATATGCATGAAGTGACAAGTAATAACTACAATATCTAAGCTGGCATATAAGGTAAGTACACTAATATCATGTCAAACTACTAGCTATCATGCTAAGTTAAGCAATAATATTTTCTAAGGTGTACGTGACATGGCAATTACCGATGAAGATGTGTGTGAGCCGGCAAGTAAGTGTACGTGGTACATACGCATCATCGGTAATGGTGCTGGTGTCCTAATAGCATAATATCAACAATGCAATATGAAATAACAATGTAAGTATGCGATGCATAGCGAGCAACCATAAAGAACGGGAGCTAAATATTAAACAATGGTGCCATTTGAAATAACATGAATCGTGGGGTTTTGAAAATAAGGGCTACGGTGGTTTTAAGAAAGGATACGTCTTTTGAAATATCCGTAGATCCCTTAACCAGCCTTTTAAAATACCCACGATCCGCTAGTTTTGAAATAGGTCGGAGTCTAATCTAATCTAACAACTACACTAAACTATACGGCTGAACTAACAAGCTGAACTACAGGTAAGGAAACCGCCTATCATCTGAGTCGATACATATACATACCTGTATATGTATAGTCGGTGATCCCGCCTCAATAATATCATATCCGATACCATATCTATAATCAGACATCCCAAGTCAAGAGTGCAGATCAATCATCAATATATAGCTCGTACGTAAATCCGTCGTACGGCATCCCAAATCTGGGTACGGGTCAGTATCACATTCATCATACTATTCATCTGGTATCCTCTTTATCAAATATCATGATCGGGATACTGATCTACGTCTAGTACGATACTGATACCGCCTAAGTATGCATGCATGTGTGTGAAACACTACGTCAACGATCCGCTACAACGTCATGTCGTATCTCAAATACGAACCCTGTCATATCACCGATTTCACGGCCTCAAATCAAATCTCATCGACTCATCTCAAATCCCAAGTACTATCCTCATCATCCATGCGTGTGTATATGAAGGTATATATGCATAGTCTCATACCCACGCGTATATACATATATACACATCCCCATCTACGCACAAGAAAGTAATGTATGCAAGTCTGTGTGTGTGTATGTGGGTATAACAACTACTCTAGGGTTTCGTAACTAACCCAAAGCTAATCCATGAACACATAATTATATCATGAATAAACATTCTCGTATCATAAAACACCTATATAAACATATATATATGAACTATACTACGGACTGCGGGGGTGTTATACGCCATCCACCCGATTTCTCCCCGTAGATATAAATCTACTCACCTGGTCCTCGCTCACCGGTGCCGACGTCGCCACGCGCTTGCTTGTCGTCTTGAAGTCCACATAGGGTACCTACATATCATAACACACCGTATCGCATTAAAACCAAATTCTAAATCGAAACGGCATACGAAAATCAAATCGGCACGCGACTCACGCATAGGTTAAAACCTATCGCCTACGCATGCAAGAATGGCCTAACCAACTCTCGATGTCGATGTACAAACGTCAAACTATCGAGAAAACCCAAACACACTCATTTGCGCATCCACGAATACTAACTATAATATAAAATAGGTTAAAATTCACAAAAACCCCAAACTCACTTTAAAAGCCATTTTTCCGAAAATCTAGCAAGCAAAAATTACCCGTTTTAGTACAAAACTCGACGTTTAAACAAATCGAGCGGCCATAATACTTATTAAATATCTTAAATAAGTCATAGAAACAATTTCCATAATTTAATCTCATTAAATTCCATTAACCCCAAAATTCTAGTTTACAAAATACCCAATTTTTTAACAATTTATTGCAAAAATGCACAAACAACAATTTAGCTAGGATTTTCATGAACTAAAGCCATTAAACCACTCAATATAATATTTATAATGACATGAAACCTTAATTTGAATTTTATCTCACAAAAATATAATTATTTTAAAAACCTAGTTTACAACTTATATAAATATCACATTTTAAGTCAACAAAAATGCAAAATAGCAACTTAATTTGATTTAGCATAACACTAATATGTCAAATACATCACACAACCATAATCTCACAACACAAAACCCCAATTTGAATTCGAACCCCTCTCTTGAATTTCAAATCATGCACTTAGAACTAATTAAAAACCTATTTAAACATATAATTAAGCTAACCTAAAGCAATTAACAACAATTTAAGAAAAATGTTAGAATTATACCTCATGATCAAGAGATCAAACATGAATCTAGAACCAAAATCTTGGCCTCCAAAATGAAAACTTTTCACTAAGAATCATACTATAGTAGCCAAGAAATAATGGGTAGTGAGTAGATTTTGCTTTTGCTTTGAATTTGTATGGATTTGAAGCATTTTGATGAATTTTTTTGTGATGAAATGAGAGGAGAAAAATGGGGGCAGCAAGAGGGAGGGGTTTCGGCCAGAATTTTTGAGGGAGGAGGAGAGAGAGTGAGGTGGGGGTGTTGGTAAGGTCAAAGGAGCCATACCTCAAGTCAACACTTAAACATCTTTTCCTTTATTTTTTTCCTTTTCTTTTCTTGGTTTCTTTTGACTTTTAAGTGAGGAGATGAGTGGGGGGCTGCTGAATTCAGCCCTAATAGGGGAGAGGGTGAGGGTGTGTGTGTGTGTATGAGGAATATTATGCTACATGCAACCATACCCCAATTCTATTTAGCTATATTTCACCATTTAAGCCCTTTTCCTTCGATATTTTCTAAACCGTTTTGGCAAACCATTTCATTTCAAAAACCACATGATAAAATTTTGTTTAATGTGTTATGATGCACAAAATTTGTTTCAACTCATTCCAATTTATAATTTTCCCTAATTAAATGTATTAGGGACGGCTTAAAATAATATTAAAATAATTAATTTTGGAAAAATTTTCAGAAAATTTGAAATTTCACCAGTGGCTCAATAAACACCAAATACTAGCAATATCATAGCTAGAATATGTATATTTAATTTTATAATAAAGATATTTGTATTTTGACTTTTTACAGAAAACCCCCTTATTTTACCGATTTTTCGAAATTTCACCAAAACGATTTTCAAAACGTTACAATCTTTCCCCTTAAAGAAATTCGGTCATCGAATTTAAATTAAAACTCTCCCCCTAAATACTAAAACATCTAAGCCAAAACCATCAAGTCGTCGGGGCTCCGAAATCGTAAATACATAAAACAAATCGTAGCGCAGCGCATGTGCATGAAAAATGAGCATATAACTCAAAATCAAAACTCCGTCAAGCATCCCACAATCATCGGAGTCATGGTAAAGACACAAATGTCAAATCCAAGACAAAACCAATATGATATAACTCGAAACTATACACGTAAATATCAAATCTATATATGTAAATATCTGAAGGAAATGCATGCCAAATCTCTTAAAGTTGCTGTGCAATACGCATAACACCGCACAGTGGCGGACGTCTATCATAAGAAAATAATCATATACATATATACCATTTTTTTGAACTGTACGTTCCGCCATTTTGGAAACAATTTAGAAGAGTTTCCTTATTTTAAACGTTTCGTGTCATATCAGACACGCAGATAAATACTGAGACTATAGCTCGCTTTTGGAATTCCCTTCGATAGCTATCAATGTATGCAAAATACATTCTGGTACTGTACTCCGACTAGTCCTGTTCAGTACGAAAACACATAGCAAATATCATAAAAACGTACTGCTCTATAAGAAATCAATTCCAAAATACGCATATGAATACTCTGTGCGTCAGGTGCGCATGGAAATCGAAATCCAAGAATGTGCCATACATGTGCATAGAAACAACATCTAAGTGCATCGGGTGTGCACGAAATATCTGTCATAGGAAACGTGGGTTCCTGACAGCAAAATCAGGTGTATCTGACATGCACGAAGAATCTCGATTTAGTGCATCTGGTGTGCACCAAAATCGCACCTCAAAACATGCGCCCAACATGCGTGAAAATCCAAATCAGGTGCATCCATCGTGCACGAAATCATGAAATCCAATATCAAGCGCCGAACATGCGCAAAATCCAATCAGGTACACAAGGTGCACAAAACAAATATCGAACATCACAATCGAAATCGAAGTCCAGTGCATCTAAGTGCACCAAATGCGTATCACTGCACTGCAAGCATATGTGAACTATACCGAGTGCAAAAACCAAATCGTATGCGTATATACGCACAAATCAACTCAACTGTATGAAATCCATATAATCACAAACATGAGAAACCAAGGCACAAAAACTATCTCAAGTGCAACAACTGTGCAAAAATCGTAAATACTCAGTAGGTGCAACCATAGCTCATGAAAACAAATATCATGAAACTCAATCATCAAAATCAATCATGCGAATAGATCGCCCAAAATAATGAAATCAAATATGGAGGAAAAGTCCCCGCTTAAGCACTTCCTCTAAGAACCTCTGGCCATCTGTCGTGGTCACTCATAGCATGTCTCGTCGACGATCCTGAACACTGGCCTGCCGGCGTGCGCAACATGACCACTCCTGGGTCCTAGTCTTCTCGTAATTCATTCCAGAAAGGTCCTGTCGAGGTCTCTCCCAAATCTCGTCTCCGCCGAACTGTCCGGAAGTCATCGTCCCTTACTAGATCTGTTCTCGTCTCGGAACGGCTGCATACTCATCACGACTCCTTCTGGAAGGTATATCCAAGTACAATGCCTCGGCATTCGTATCGCATCTCTGATATCGGTGGAGTGGAACGTCGTCTCATCAAGATCTCGTACGAACCTCTTTCTCCACTTTCTCTAATGTCGTCTGCTTCGTACTTGTCTCATCGTGGCTGTATGGACTGAGCTCCTACGGCTATCCTCGCATCTGGAGTCTTCCAAGAAATGCATCTCACCACCTGGCATCCTAATGAAGTCGAACCATTTGATCGATTCGTCAAAACCTCGTAATCCCCAAAGAGCTCAACATCTTGGGTACAGTATAATAGTATCGAGTACATACCACAGCATTGGTGGTCCAGCCGTAGAAAGGCAAACCCAAGCCTCACTAATGGCGCCGCAGAACTGCCGTAAACCCTAAGGTTCAAAGGCTTTCACACGGTCATTAAGTCGAGTTAGGGTTTCATTCTTCTAGAGAGTCCATAGAATTGCCTGCATTTCTTTCCGAATACTTTAATCCTGGAATAATAGGTTTCCGACATTCGATCGTCTCTGTCGACTCTCTACGTCTCCGCATGAAGTCGTCACTAGCTGGAATCAATCTATCTGACGACCTCGCATCGGGGTAGGCGAATGAAGTACATGTCTTAGTCATTCATCATCGGGTGACTAGCGCCCTTCTATCATCTCTTAGTACCACTCGTACTGCAATAGCTCCAACATCTGGGGTGATATCTCGTCGATCGCAGCAATGACTGGCTCACTCGTCTGCACGCTGAATGATTTATTGATTTAGCGTGCTTGCGCTTTCTAAAAGATAGATAAAAAATATTTGTAACCGCAATCAAGAACGACGTTGCATGAAGCTAGCCGGTGAGTACGGGTCGGTCCACAGGGATGTTGTGAATTTCCGATTCGTTCTTACGAGTTAATTTCCGAAGGGTGTTCGGATTAATTATTAAATCTAAAAACCTAATTAACCTAGGGCAATTATCTAGATCTACTCTTGCTAGGGCTAGGTTTAGGGATGGTTTGGAAATGTAATTAAATCTCATCGCTTTCAATACCCGAATGAAGATCTATGAGGAGTTATGGTAATTATCAATAAAGTGGATTAGATCCGTTCGGGAAGGTGTTCCTTCCTCTAGGTTCTTGTCCTTCCTTTAGAGATCCTTACCCTAACCTCCATGGAAAACATCACACCCGGGCCTTTATACTACGGTATCACCGCTACCTCGAGGGATAGAGTGCCGTAGGGAGCGGTATGTGCATGTATGCATGGAGTCCTATTGTAAATATTTGGTGGGTAAGAAAGGGATGAGAGATCTCATCTCTCAAAATCCTTCCCCAAAGCTAAACCCTAAACAAGTTCCTAAGGCATGAAATTAAATCTACCTAGGGCAAGGAATTTAAATCTACACTAGGGCAAGAAATTAAATTACTTACAGATGCATCCCTCCAATCATACATGCAGTGTTGTCTGATCTGAATTTCTGAATGGAGAAGAAACACCGATGCTCTCCAAAAAGGATTTCTGAATTTTTATTAAAAGGAGGCATAAAGAATTACAATCTGTAGAGTTTCTATTTATAGAGAATAGGAAACCCTAGGGTTACATCTTGAACCGCATGTCTAAATTTACAAAAATAGCCCTAGTTGACTAGTCAAAGCCGCAAACGAATTATAGTAAAATTTAATTCCACAGATCTCTCTTGACGGCCGCGGAACCGCGGCCTTGGTAGGCTTGGGCTGCGGTTCCGCGGCCCATTGGTCGGCTCAGATGCTGATCTTTTGTGGACTTCTTCCGGGTCTTTTTAGTCTTCTTATTCTTTGGTTCCTTTTTCATTTGGTCTTCTACATTGGTTCCAGATCTCCAGTGAACAGTTTACAGTGGATTTTTAACCGTTCGCTTTGTAATTTTGGACCTTGAGTTGCCTTGTTAATTGTGAACTGTATCTTTGATGTAGGCTTGATAAAGATCTTCTGTTCATTGGTTAAAGTCCACTTTTTCATCATCTTTATATCGTTTTCACTGTTTTCTGTCCAAGAACCTGTAACCTGGAACATGTAGCAGACATGCGTCAAAAACACCTGTTTATTTATAAAAAGAATAAGAATGGGGAATATAATAATGCAATATTCTGGTGTGAACAAATACCCCCAAACTTATCTTTTGCTCGTCCTCGAGCAAACTTATTTTTATTCACTAAAATCCTAACTGCACTTTCGCAGGGAAACGCGATTGCACTGAGCATGTGCAACAAGCCGTTAAACCTCTAGGTGTCCCTAGTAGGAGGAGTGTTGTCTCCTGAGGGTTTTCAGCGGATTACACCCACAAAATCCTATCAACTTGGCCCATTGACTTTTGTTCTCCAATTAGGTTTTCTAATAAGGAATTCTATTATCTTCTACTTGTAAATTATCCACCCATATTCTTCACGCTTCATCATTATTTAACTTAAGATTATATACATCCTGTGGACTTACTTAGCTTTCGGTATTTCTTAAGTTTTCCTTCTAGGGTTCCATCTCCACTTAGGAATTTTTATCAACTCTATTAAAGATATAAGTTCTATTTTTCATTCTTCTTTCTTATCTAAATTCCAATCACATATCCCTACGTGTGTGTATAGATCACCCCTACACTTGGAAATTCAAATCAAGCAATCATACTCTCGTCCATTGTCCAAAGCACTTATTAATTAGTGAATTTTTAAATGAAATTTTCTTACACATCCTTCATGCGACCGTTAATACTTCTTGAGGTACCAAGAACCGATTACAAGATGCGTTAGCACTTTAAAGCGTACTTCCTAGTTTTGCAACACCCAAGGCTTTAGCAGCGACTCCCAAACCAGTTGGTCTAAGGCACTAGGTGATGAAGCGCCCTCGCTAAATATTTTTCTATTTTTACAGCCTTAAGTAATCACAAAAACCAGTGTCCATTTTTTTATTCTTTATTCACTTTTTATTTATTTATTTTCATTGTACTAAGGACTTTAGACAAGAGCACTTCAAGGTCTCTTCTACTATTCCAAGTTTCAAGGTGCGTGATTGTGCAAATTGTAGGGTATACATTTTCAGAATCTAGACTTAAGCTAGGAACTATTTTTCAAACTTATACTCTAATAATAACATCAATACTCTTCCCTCATTTTGACGTAGCCCAAGAAGTGAACCCAAAATTTGCCTATTTCTAAATAAACTACAAGGCATATACTTTCTACCGTTAAACTTTAAGGAATGTTATTTTTAGGGTTTTTAATTCACTAAGTCTAAGATCTAGTTGTTCCTAGCCAGTTAACCTATTTGTCAAACTCAAGTCAATTAACCAAAATTGAATACATTAATTTTTATAATTTTTGAAAATTTTCAAATTTTTATGGGTTTTCAAATAAGTATGCAAATGCAAAAATATATACAAATGAATGCGAAGGAAGAAGACGTACCGAACATACCCCCAAACTTGAACTTGACAGTGTCCTCACTGTCATGCTAAACCAAGAGGGTTAAAATACCGGCACTCCCCAGTTTATTTATTTATGATTTTTTTATTGTTTTGAAATTTTTATTTTATTTTTTTTTATAGAAAAGAAAACAAAAAATATATACATATATACAAAGATTCCCCCAAACTTAAGCTTGGCCTTGCACAAGCCAAAAGTTAGCACCAACCATTCAAAAATCTTATCGTGGAAATGGTATAGTTGGTGCAAGAAAATGAGAAGCACGTGAGACCGTGTGGAAAGAAGAATGGTAGAATATGGTCTCGGTGGGGGAGAAGAATGGCGAAAAGAAGAAGGAAGTGGAGTACGATCTTGAGAGTGTAAATTGAGTGAATGAATTAGCGCAATATGTGATGACCAATATGTTATAAGTGATTGCGCTAACCTATCAACCCGTCGGGAAATGGGGTCAAATCCCTCAAGAATTCGCAAGAAAACATGGGTACGCCGAACTTGGTATAGGAGATGAAAGCGTAACGGTCATTTGTTCGGTCGGAACAATGGGAAAGACGAAAGGGAGTGAATTAGGGATAGTATCTTTCTCACCGTAGTAAACTGTTTCGAACTTGAAAGATTCCATTAATGGTTCGAAACTACTGTAAGCAACCGAGTCTGATGGTTCAACTAACTCATCTGAAAATGTAAAGGACTCAAACTCGGACGGTGAGTCATCAATATCGTCCAAAAAAGTGAAACACTCGTAAGTGTTAACGTCTGTGAAAACTGTGTCGGATTCAAAAGAAAAATTTTCAAGTTCACAGTCTTCAAGCGTAGTCAGAACGATGGAAAGGAGGGAGGGTGATATAACAGTTAAAGGATCGGGAGAATGAATTGGAAAATCCGACATATCAAACAAAAATGGTTCAACCTCAATATTATCCTCAAGACTCTCCTCAATACTATCCTCAATATTTAACTCATCCATTCCATTATCATCAAAATCAAGACGCATATAAGATTCGGGAGAAACATTTAATAACTCAGGATGATGATTTGAATATAAAATTTCAAGCAAATCGACAGGTTCATCATCCGAAATATTCCCTGCGTCTATATCCTCAATCAAGTGAAAATCAATTTCTTTAGACACCTCATCAAAAGCATGGATATCTATCGATTTAGGTTCTAGAGTGGAGGTGTAAAGATCGAAAAGATTAGGTGCGGTTTCACTCGAAAGAGGTTCCTCACAATCTGGCAAATCAAACACTACAAAATCACACAACTCATTTTTATTTTCAACAGGTGAACTATTTAGGGCAATCGATGGAAAACAGGAGTTGTGGGCTTCAATTGGGTAAGGGTAGGTTTGATTTGAAAATCCTCTCTCATTCTCACTCTGTCCAACTGCCGCCTCATACATTGAAAAATTTGGAGCTAGCGGGACACTAGCTACCGGTTCACTAGGTTGCATAAGGGCGGCCATGGACGCTTCCACATTCCTCATCATTTTATTTGTTGCTGCAATGTACGCTTCCAACGACTCTTCCAAACTAGACTTAGGTGGTGAGGGGGTTTCAGTAAAAGATTCAAAATTGGTTGGATATGTGAAACTCCCTAATGGCTGTGTCGAAACAGTGTCTGGTGAAGGTGGGAAGGACGGGTATGACTTGTAGGAAGTGGGTGGTTGGGCAGGGGTAGGGTCAACATATGGATAAAAAGGTGAATAATCGTGCGGATCCCTAGAACTAGATGAGTGGAGAAGGGTGAAAGATCTACTGCGAGATTGAGCAATATGCTCAGCAATGTACATCGGCCTAGGAGTGACAGAGGGACTTGAAGAAGTGGTATCAACATATATAGGTGGTAAAGGTTGACTCGGTTGACACAAAGTGGGTTGAAAAGTCAAACTATTTCTCCTAGACGTCTCTATTTGATCTTTCAAAGATATTTTTGGCAAGGAGGGATCGTTTTTAAATTGACCGAACAAATTAACGTACGATGCAAAATTAGGTTCGGGATACCAAAGTTCGGCTAATGATTTATTATGTGGGGTACCCATGTTAGAAGAAGAAAGGTGACAAGAAGGAAGGTTGGGTGGTGCAAGGATTTATTTAGGGATAAAAATTTTTGCAAGTTCTATAAAATATTTGTCCTTTTTATTTTCATTTTTCATTGATCTTTTTTTTTTCTTTCTCTTTATTTGGAAAAATTTTTGTTGCAAAAAGATTTTAGAGAAAAGATATGCAACAGCAAAATATTTTATAGAAAAGATATGCAACAGCAAAATATTACTTGCAATTGGTTATTATTTGAAGCATATCACAAGAATCTTTATTTGGAAAAAAATGTTGCAAAAAGATATTTGAGAAAAGATATGCAACAAAAAAGATTACTTTCAATCAATTTCAATTTTGAGCGGGGCCCAAAATTCCTGCACAAGATCGTTATTTGGAAGGGAATATATTTTTTAATGTGCACAAAATCCTGCAGGCAATTTTCAGAAAATTTATTAAAAATTACAGAAGAGAAATAACAGAGGAACTTACCGTGCAAAGTTGGTCAGATGACGTCACTATTCCACCGCCCTTCCGCGGCAAAACGTGTCTCCCACCGCGATTTCGCGGTCAAATTGACTGAACACTGCCCCAGAAAATTTTTGGTGCTTTGATTCGACTAGACGGCCGCGGTTCCGCGGCCTAAGGTGGGTTTTGGCCGCGGAATCGCGGCGGTATGGGGGGTTCACTGCTCCAAAAAATTTGCACTGTTCTGTTGTTCAAAATCTCTTCTGTTCCGATATTTTATTTCCTGTTTTGCTTTCTGAAAATCTACAGATCCGAATTTGTATATCCTGCAAAAATTCAACCACAAAGTATCCCTTCCAAAAATAACAAATGATATATATTTTTATATTTTTTTTTTGATTTTTCAGATTTTTATGAATTTTTAAATTTTATAATTAACCCGAAATTGCGAAAAGAAAATTCTACGCCATCCCCGGCAACGGCACCATTTGATTTATTGATTTAGCGTGCTTGCGCTTTCTAAAAGATAGATCAAAAATATTTGTAACCGCAATCAAGAACGGCGTCGCATGAAGCTAGCCGGTGAGTACGGGTCGGACCACAGGGATGTTGTGAATTTCCGATTCGTTCTTACGAGTTAATTTCCGAAGGGTGTTCGGATTAATTATTAAATCTAAAAACCTAATTAACCTAGGGCAATTATCTAGATCTACTCTTGCTAGGGCTAGGTTTAGGGATGGTTTGGAAATATAATTAAATCTCACCGCTTTTAATACCCGAATGAAGATCTATGAGGAGTTATGGTAATTATCAATAAAGTGGATTAGATCCGTTCGGGAATGTGTTCCTTCCTCTATGTTCTTGTCCTTCCTTTAGAGATCCTTACCCTAACCTCCATGGAAAACATCACACCCGGGCCTTTATACTACGGTATCACCGCTATCTCGAGGGATAGAGTGCCGTAGGGAGCGGTATGTGCATGTATGCATGGAGTCCTATTGTAAATATTTGGTGGGTAAGAAAGGGATTAGAGATCTCATCTCTCAAAATCCTTCCCCAAAGTTAAACCCTAAACAAGTTCCTTGGGCATGAAATTAAATCTACCTAGGGCAAGGAATTTAAATCTACACTAGGACAAGAAATTAAATTACTTACAGATGCATCCCTCCAATCATCCATGCAGGGTTGTCAGATCTGAATTTCTGAATGGAGAAGAAACACCGATACTCTCCAAAAAAGATTTCTGAATTTTTATTAAAAGGAGGCATAAAGAATTACAATCTGTAGAGTTCCTATTTATAGAGAATAGGAAACCCTAGGGTTACATTTTGAACCGCATGTCTAAATTTACAAAAATAGCCCTAGTTGACTAGTCAAAGCCGCAAACGAATTATAGTAAAATTTAATTCCACAGATCTCTCTTGACGGCCGCGGAACCGCGGCCATGGTAGGCTTGGGCTGCGGTTCCGTGGCCCATTGGTCGGCTCAGATGCTGATCTTTTGTGGACTTCTTTTGGGTCTTTTTAGTCTTCTTATTCTTTGGTTCCTTTTTCATTTGGGCTTCTACATTAGTTCCAGATCTCCAGTGAACAATTTACAGTGGATTTTTAACCGTTCGCATTGTAATTTTGGACCTTGAGTTGCCTTGTTAATTGTGAACCGTATCTTTGATGTAGGCTTGATAAAGATCTTCTGTTCATTGGTTAAAGTCCACTTTTTCATCATCTTTATATCGTTTTCACTGTTTTCTGTCCAAGAACCTGTAACCTGGAACATGTAGCAGACATGCGTCAAAAGCACCTGTTTATTTATAAAAAGAATAAGAATGGGGAATATAATAATGCAATATTCTGGTGTGAACACTGAACAGTGCCTCAATCATCAGGAGTAAGCAATACGCCAATGGTCATCAAAATCTGGTTGGCCTCTATCATTGGTTCGATCCTCTGGTACTGATCGGCACATCTGAGTAATCTCCTACATCAATCTACCCAATGCTTGTGGCGCGAAAACACAATAAAAAGACACATCTCCGCAATCGTGTGTCGACGGAATTACGCCCTGGTCAGTTCTCGTTCATGAAGAGCTCATGCTGACCGCAACTCTAGCCGTAGCTCTCCCTGCCCGTAATCGTGGCAGCAAAACCATAACTGGTAACGATGAGGCTAGATCTGGAATGAATATGATACTGAGCAAAGAAATGTATATCCTAAGGCTCCTTAAGTGGAGTAGAGTATCGTAAGTATGCCGCGGAACATACCCACGTCACATTACTCTACTTTAGTCACCTATTCCATCAACTAAGGGTTATCCTACGCTCCGAAGGTAAAACCTAACGCTCTGATACCAACTTTGTCACGTCCCGAAAGTACGGAACATGACCGGCACTTAAACTACGAAACGTCTTGAGGCGTACGTAATCTAAGTAAGCCGAAAACCCAGAAATCCAAACCAAGAAAAATAGTAGAGTGAAGGAAAACAAATTTAAAATCAAGTAGTTTTAATAGCATAAGCCGAATTATGCGGTTTTAAAAACATCATATATTTCCTGAAAATTTCGGCAGAGTCTCCTTCGTAAATACTGGCTCCCAAATAGGATACAACATGAATAGTATATGAAATCAATAAAAGGCATCCCCAAGCGGGACCTAGCTCTTCGTCAATCGACGGTCACAACCACACAAGCAATATAATATACAACGCCAAAGGCGATGATCAAAACTCAAAAGGAAACTCAAAACAACAAGAAATCCACAGAAATACAACGCGCGACTCTAAGGTCGAAAGAATAACATCACCGGTCTCTATCTCAAAAATAAATATATGATTGGTTGATGGAATTTACTAGATACAACTGAATAATATTATACAAGCTAATATAGGTACGATACCAATAAACCCACCTACTAGCAAGTCATCCGAACGAAACTGTGCCCGCAAAGCCGTAATGAAACCTGTACGGCAAACCAGCAAGAAATTGGGGCACAACGGGGGTGAGTTGCCAACTCGTGAATAGAAAAACATCTACGAATAGAAATCGCATGTATGACGCAATCCTAGGGCATACGATCAAAATATATAATCCTCAAATATAAAACCAGCGACCCATAACCATGGCTAGGGCAAATATCTAACCCAAGTGTAATCCTATGTGCCCGTGTCAGTGCCTCAGGCAGCAATGTATCATATGGATGATGTATGAATGCATGAAACAGAATGCATATACTGAAGAAAACTGCTTCCATAAATCAGTGAGATTTTTGTATTTTAAAAATGAGGTACCATAAATGAAATCAGCATAAAACAGTGCCCAACATCGACACAAAACAAGTGTCCAAATATCTCGATATCTCTGTATCACAATCTCTGTACCTCAAAATCTCACTATGTCAATCACAATATCTAGGACGCCGTCAGTCCAGACCGGCCCCTACCATCCATCTCAAGACCACGACGGTATCCTCCGGATATCCAACGCATCGGGTAAAATCACCGGTCGGTCATGCTCCCCTGCACAGGCTCAACGTCAACAACACGATCTTCTAGCCCCGGGGTACCGCACCGGGCCCACCATGTACCCGAAATGGTTCATCCATCTCCTCGAATCGGGTCTCGAAATCCATCAGCAAACTCATGGTGGACGACTCATACATCATGGGAAAACCGCACTTTTTATTTAAAAGTGAGGGAAGAAGCTTATACAAGTTTTGCGGTTTTCCCCCAAATCCAAAAAATCTCATAGAAATCCGAATCTAAATCATCAATAGCATATAAACCCATGAATATAGGCATGAGAATCCATGAATACGGCATAACAATGAATAACAATATGCATGACGTGACAAGTAATAACTACAATATCTAAGCTGGCATATAAGGTAAGTACACTAATATCATGTCAAACTACTAGCTATCAAGCTAAGTTAAGCAATAATATTTTCTAAGGTGTACGTGACATGGCAATTACCGATGAAGATGTGTGTGAGCCGGCAAGTAAGTGTACGTGGTACATACGCATCATCGGTAATGGTGCTGGTGTCATAACAGCATAATATCAACAATGCAGTATGAAATAACAATGTAAGTATGCGATGCGGAGCGAGCAACCATAATGAGCGGGAGCTAAATATTAAACAATGGTGCCATTTGAAATAACATGAATCGTGGGGTTTTGAAAATAAGGGCTACGGTGGTTTTAAGAAAGGATACGTCTTTTGAAATATCCGTAGATCCCTTGACCTGTCTTTTAAAATACCCACGATCCGCTAGTTTTGAAATAGGTAGGAGTCTAATCTAATCTAACAACTACCCTAAACTATACGGCTGAACTAACAAGCTGAACTACAGGTAAGGAAACCGCCTATCATCTGAGTCGATACATATACATACCTGTATATGTATAGTCGGTGATCCCGCCTCAATAATATCATATCCGATACCATATCTATAATCAGACATCCCAAGTCAAGAGTGCGGATCAATCATCAATATATATCTCGTACGTAAATCCGTCGTACGGCATCCCAAATCTGGATACGGGTCAGTATCACATTCATCATACTATTCATCTGGTATCCTCTTTATCAAATATCATGATCGGGGTACTGATCTACATCTAGTACAATACTGATACCGCCTAAGTATGGATGCATGTGTGTGAAACACTACGTTAAGTATCCGCTACAACGTCATGTCGTATCTCAAATACGAACCCTGTCATATCACCGATCTCACGGCCTCAAATCAAATCTCATCGACTCATCTCAAATCCCAAGTACTATCCTCATCATCCATGCGTGTGTATATGAATGTATATATGCATAGTCTCATACCCACGCGTATATACATATATACACATCCCCATCTACGCACAAGAAAGTAATGTATGCAAGTCTGTGTGTGCGTATGTGGGTATAACAACTACTCTAGGGTTTCGCAACTAACCCAAAGCTAATCCATGAACACATAATTATATCATCAATAAACATTCTCGTATCATAAAACACCTATATAAACATATATATATGAACTATACTACGGACTGCGGGGGTGCTATACGTCATCCACACGACTTCTCCCTATAGATATAAATCTACTCACCTGGTCCTCGCTCACCGGTGCCGACGTCGCCACGCGCTTGCTTGTCGTCTCAAAGTCCACATGGGGTACCTACATATCATAACGCACCGTATCGCATTAAAACCAAATTCGAAACCGAAACGGCATACGAAAATCAAATCGGCACGTGAATCACGCATAGGTCAAAACCTATCGCCTACGCATGCAAGAATAGCCAAACAAACCCTCGATGTCGATGTACAAACGTCAAACCATCGAGAAAACCCAAACACACTCATTTGCGCATCCACGAATACTAACTATAATATAAAATAGGTTAAAATTCACAAAAACCCCAAACTCACTTTAAAAGCCATTTTTCCGAAAATCTAGCAAGCAAAAATTACCCGTTTTAGTACAAAACTCGACGTTTAAACAAATCGAGCGGCTATAATACTTATTAAATATCTTAAATAAGTCATAGAAACAATTTCCACAATTTAATCTCATTAAATTTCATTAACCCCAAAATTCTAGTTTACAAAATGCCCAATTTTTTAACAATTTATAGCAAAAATGTACAAACAACAATTTAGCTTGGACTTTCATGAACTAAAGGCATTAAACCACTCAATATAATATTTATAATGACATGAAACCTTAATTTTAATTTTATCTCACAAAAATATAATTATTTTAAAAACCTAGTTTACAACTTATATAAATATCACATTTTAAATCAACAAAAATGCAAACTAGCAACTTAATTTGATTTAGCATAACACTAATATGTCAAATACATCACACAACCATGATCTCACAACACAAAACCCCAATTTGAATTCAAACCCCTATCTTGAATTTCAAATCATGCACTTAGAACTAATTAAAAACCTATTTAAACATATAATTAAGCTAACCTAAAGCAATTAACAACAATTTAAGAAAAATGTTAGATTTATACCTTATGATCAAGAGATCAAACATGAATCTAGAACCAAAATCTTGGCCTCCAAAATGAAAACTTTTCACCAAGAATCATACTATAGTAGCCAAGAAATAATGGGTAGTGAGTAGATTTTGATTTTGCTTTGAATTTGTATGGATTTGAAGCATTTTGATGAATTTTTTTGTGATGAAATGAGAGGAGAAAAATGGGGGCAGAAAGATGGAGGGGTTTCGGCCAGAATTTTTGAGGGAGGAGAGAGAGTGAGGTGGGGGTGGGGGTGTTGGTAAGGTCAAAGGAGCCATACCTCAAGTCAACACTTAAACATTTTTTCCTTTATTTTTTTCCTTTTCTTTTCTTGGTTTCCTTTGACTTTTAAGTGAGGAGATGAGTGGGGGGCTGCTGAATTCAGCCCTAATAGGGGAGAGGGTGAGGGTGTGCGTGTGTATGAGGAATATTATGCTACATGCAACCATACCCCAATTCTATTTAGCTATATTTCACCATTTAAGCCTTTTTCCTTCGATATTTTCTAAACCGTTTTGGCAAACCATTTCATTTCAAAAACCATATGATAAAATTTTGTTTAATGTGTTATGATGCACAAAATTTGTTTCAACTCATTCCAATTTGTAATTTTCCCTAATTAAATGTATTAGGGACGGCTTAAAATAATTAATTTCGGAAAAATTTTCAGAAAATTTGAAATTTCACCAGTGGCTCAATAAACACCAAATACTAGCAATATCATAGCTAGAATATGTATATTTAATTTTATAATAAAGATATTTATATTTTGACTTTTTACAGAAAACCCCCTTATTTTACCGATTTTCCGAAATTTCACCAAAACGATTTTCAAAACGTTACAATCTTCTCCCCTTAAAGAAATTCGGTCCCCGAATTTAAATTAAAACTCTCCCCACAAATACTAAAACATCTAAGCCAAAACCATCAAGTCGTCGGGGCTCCGAAATCGTAAATGCATAAAACAAATCGTAGCGCAGCGCATGCGCATGAAAAATGAGCATATAACTCAAAATCAAAACTCCGTCAAGCATCCCGCAATCCTCGGAGTCATGGTAAAGACACAAATGTCAAATCCAATACAAAACCAATATGATATAACTCGAAACTATACACCTAAATATCAAATCTATATATGTAAATATCTGAAGGGAATGCATGCCAAATCTCTTAAAGTTGCTGTGCAATGCGCATAACACTGCACAGTGGCGGACGTCTATCATAAGAAAATGATCATATACATATATACCTTTTTTTGAACTGTACGTTCCGCCATTTTGGAAACAATTTAGAAGAGTTTCCTTGTTTTAAACGTTTCGTGTCATATCAGACACGTAGATAAATACGGAGACTATAGCTCGCTTTTGGAATTCCCTTCGATAGCTATCAATGTATGCAAAATACATTCTGGTACTGTCCTCTGACTAGTCCTGCTCAGTACGAAAACACATAGCAAATATCATAAAAACGTACTGCTCTATAAGAAATCAATCACAAAATACGCATATGAATACTCTGTGCGTCCGGTGCGCATGGAAATCGAAATCCATGAATGTGCCATACATGTGCACAGAAACAACATCTAAGTGTATCGGGTGTGCACGAAATATCTGTCATAGGAAACGTGGGTTCCTGACAGCAAAATCAGGTGTATCTGACTTGCACGATGAATCTAGATTTAGTGCATCTGGTGTGCACCAAAAACGCACCTCAAAACATGTGCCCAACATGCGTGAAAATCCAAATCAGGTGCATCCATCGTGCACGAAATCATGAAATCCAATATCAAGCGCCGAACATGCGCAAAATCCAATCAGGTACACAAGGTGCACAAAACAAATATCGAACATCACAATCGAAATCGAAGTCCAGTGCATCTAAGTGCACCAAATGCGTATCACTGCACTGCAAGCATATGTGAACTATACCGAGTGCAAATACCAAATCGTATGCGTATATACGCACAAATCAACTCAACTGTATGAAATCCATATAATCACAAACATGAGAAACCAAGGCACGAAAACTATCTCAAGTGCAACAACTGTGCAAAAATCGTAAATATTCAGTAGGTGCAACCATGGTGCATGAAAACAAATATCATGAAACTCAATCATCAAAATCAATCATGCGAATAGATCGCCCAAAATATTGAAATCAAATATGGAGGAAAAGTCCCCTCTCAAGCACTTCCTCTAAGAACCTCTGGCCATCTGTTATGGTCACTCATAGCATGTCTCGTCGACGATCCTGAACTCTGGCCTGCCGGCGTACGCAACATGGCCACTCCTGGGTCCTAGTCTTCTCGTAATTCTTTCCAGAAAGGTCCTGTCGAGGTCTCTCCCAAATCTCGTCTCCGCCGAACTGTCCGGAAGTCATCGTCCCTTACTAGATCTGTTCTCGTCCCGGAACGGCTGCATACTCATCACGACTCCTTCTAGAAGGTATATCCAAGTACAATGCCTCGGCATGCGTATCACATCTCTGATATCGGCGGAGTGGAACGTCGTCTCATCAAGATCTCGTACGAACCTCTTTCTCCACTTTCTCTAATGTCGACTGCTTCGTACTTGTCCCATCGTGGCTGTATGGACTGAGCTCCTACGGCTATCCTCGCATCTGGAGTCTCCCAAGAAATGCATCTCACCACCTGGCATCCTAATGAAGTTGAACCATTTGATCGATTCGTCAAAACCTCGTAATCCCCCAAGATCTCAACATCTTGGGTACAGTATAATAGTATCGAGTACATACCACAGCATCGGTGGTCCAGCTGTAGTAGGGCAAACCCAAGCCTCACTAATGGCGCCGCAGAACTGCCGTAAACCCTAAGGTTCAAAGGCTTTCACACGGTCATTAAGTCGAGTTAGGGTTTCTTTCTTCTAGAGAGTCCATAGAATTTCCTGCATTTCTTTCCGAATACTTCAATCCTGGAATAATAGGTTTCCAACATTCGATCGTCTCTGTCGACTCTCTACGTCTCCACGTGAAGCCGTCTCTAGCTGGAATCAATCTATCTGACGACCTCGCATCGGGGTAGGCGAACGAAGCACATGTCCTAGTCATTCATCCTCGGGTGACTAGCGACCTTCTATCATCTCTTAGTACCACTCGTACTGCAATAGCTCCAACATCTGGGGCGATATCTCGTCGTTCGCAGCAATGACTGGCTCACTCATCTGCACGCTGAATAGTGCCTCAATCATCTGGAGTAAGCAATACGCCAACGGTCATCAAAATCTGGTTGGCCTCTATCATTGGTTAGATCCTCTGGTACTGATCGGCACATCTGAGTAATCTCATACAGCAATCCATCTAACGCTTGTGGCGCGAAAACACAATAAAAAGACACATCTCCGCAATCGTGTGTCGACGGAATTACACCCTGGTCAGTCCTCGTTCGTGACGAGCTCATGCGGACCGCAACTATAGCTGTAGCTCTCCCTGCCCGTAATCGTGGCAGCAAAACCATAACTGGTACCGATGGGGCTAGATCAGGAATGAATATGGTACTGAGCAAAGAAATGTATATCCTAAGGCTCCTTAAGTGGAGTAGCGTATCGTAAGTATGCCGCGGAACATACCCACGTCACATCACTCTACTTTAGTCACCTATTCCATCAACCAAGGGTCATCCTACGCTCCGAAGGTAAAACTTAACGCTCTGATACCAACTTTGTCACGTCCCAAAAGTACGGAAATGACCGGCACTTAAACTACGAAACGTCTCGAGGCGTACGTAATCTAAGTAATCCGAAAACCCAGAAATCCAAACCAAGAAAAATAGTAGAGTGAAGGAAAACAAATTTAAAATCAAGTAGTTTTAATAGCATAAGACGAATTATGCGGTTTTAAAAACATCATATATTTCCTGAAAATTTCGGCAGAGTCTCCTTTGTAAATACTGGATCCCAAATAGGATACAACATGAATAGTATACGAAATCAATAAAAGGCATCCCCAAGCGGGAGCTAGCTCTTCGTCAATCGACGGTCACAACCACACAAGAAATATAATATACAACGCCAAGGGCGAGGATCAAAACTCAAAAGGAAACTCAAAACAACAAGAAATCCACAGAAATACAACGCGCGACTCTAAGGTCGAAAGAATAACATCACCGGTCTCTATCTCAAAAATAAATATATGATTGGTTGATGGAATTTACTAGATACAACTGAATAATATTATACAAGGTAATATGATGGGTACGATACCAATAAACCCACCTACTAGCAAGTCACCCGAACGAAACTGTGCTCGCAAAGCCGTAATGAAACCTGTACGGCAAACCTGCAAGAAACTGGGGCACAACGGGGGTGAGTTGCCAACTCGTGAATAGAAAAACATCTACGAATAGAAATCGCATGTATGACGCAATCCTAGGTCATACGATCAAAATATATAATCCTCAAATATAAAACCAGCAACCCATAACCATGGCTAGGGCAAATATCTAACCCAAGTGTAATCTTATGTGCTCGTGTCAGTGCCTCAGGCAGCAATGTATCATATGGATGATGTATGAATGCATGAAACAGAATGCATATACTGAAGAAAACTGCTTTCATAAATCAGTGAGATTTCTGTATTTTAAAAATGAGGTACCATAAATGAAATCAGCATAAAACAGTGCCCAGCATCGACACAAAACAAGTGTCCAAATATCTCGATATCTCTGTATCACAATCTCTGTGCCTCAATATCTCAAAATCTCACTGTCTCAATCACAATATCTAGGGTGCCGTCAGTCCAGACCGGCCCCTACCATCCATCTCAAGACTACGACGGTATCCTCCGGATATCCGACGCGTCGGGTAAAATCACCGGTCGGTCGTGCTCCCCTGCACAGGCTCAACGTCAACAACGCGATCTTCTTGCCCCGGGGTACCGCACCGGGCCCACCATGTACCCGAAACGGTTCATCCATCTCCTCGAATCGGGTCTCGAAATCCATCAGCAAACTCATGGTGGACGACTCATACATTATGGGAAAACCGCACTTTTTATTTAAAAGAGAGGGAAGAAGCTTATACAAGTTTTGCGGTTTTCCCCCAAATCCAAAATATCTCATAGAAATCCGAATCCAAATCATCAATAGCATATAAACCCATGAATATAGGCATGAGAATCCATGAATACGGTATAACAATGAATAACAATATGCATGAAGTGACAAGTAATAACTACAATATCTAAGCTGGCATATAAGGTAAGTACACTAATATCATGTCAAACTACTAGCTATCAAGCTAAGTTAAGAAATAATATTTTCTAAGGTGTACGTGATATGGCAATTACCGATGAAGATGTGTGTGAGCCGGCAAGTAAGTGTACGTGGTACATACGCATCATCGGTAATGGTGCTGGTGTCCTAACAACATAATATCAACAATGCAATATGAAATAACAATGTATGTATGCGATGCGGAGCGAGCAACCATAATGAGCGGGAGCTAAATATTAAACAATGGTGCCATTTGAAATAACATGAATCGTGGGGTTTTGAAAATAAGGGCTACGGTGGTTTTAAGAAAGGATACGTCTTTTGAAATATCCGTAGATCCCTTAACCTGTCTTTTAAAATACCCACGATCCGCTAGTTTTGAATTAGGTAAGAGTCTAATCTAATCTAACAACTACACTAAACTATACGGCTGAACTAACAAGCTGAACTACAGGTAAGGAAACCGCCTATCATCTGAGTCGATACATATACATACCTGTATATGTATAGTCGGTGATCCCGCCTCAATAATATCATATCCGATACCATATCTATAATCAGACATCCCAAGTCAAGAGTGCGGATCAATCATCAATATATAGCTCGTACGTAAATCCGTCGTACGGCATCCCAAATCTGGATACGGGTCAGTATCACATTCATCATACAATTTATCTGGTATCCTCTTTATCAAATATCATGATCGGGGTACTGATCTACGTCTAGTACAATACTGATACTGCCTAAGTATGCATGCATGTGTGTGAAACACTACGTCAAGGATCCGCTACAACGTCATGTCGTATCTCAAATACGAACCCTGTCATATCACCGATCTCACGGCCTCAAATCAAATCTCATCGACTCATCTCAAATCCCAAGTACTATTCTCATTATCCATGCATGTGTATATGAATGTATATATGCATAGTCTCATACCCACGCGTATATACATATATACACATCCCCATCTACGCACAAGAAAGTAATGTATGCAAGTCTGTGTGTGCGTATGTGGGTATAACAACTACTCTAGGGTTTCGCAACTAACCCAAAGCTAATCCATGAACACATAATTATATTATCAATAAACATTCTCGTATCATAAAACACCTATATAAACATATATATATGAACTATACTACGGACTGCGGGGGTGCTATACGCCATCCACCCGACTTCTCCCCGTAGATATAAATCTACTCACCTGGTCCTTGCTCACCGGTGCCGACGTCGCCACGCGCTTTCTTTTCGTCTCGAAGTCCACATGGGGTACCTACATATCATAACGCACCGTATCACATTAAAACCAAATTCGAAATCGAAACGGAATACGAAAATCAAATCGGTACGCGAATCACGCATAAGTCAAAACCTATCGCCTACGCATGCAAGAATAGCCAAACCAACTCTCGATGTCGATGTACAAACGTCAAACCATCGAGAAAACCCAAACACACTCATTTGCGCATTCACGAATACTAACTATAATATAAAATAGGTTAAAATTCACAAAAACCCCAAACTCACTTTAAAATCCATTTTTCCGAAAATCTAGCAAGCAAAAATTACCCGTTTTAGTACAAAACTCGACGTTTAAACAAATCGAGCGGCCATAATACTTACTAAATATCTTAAATAAGTCATAGAAATAATTTCCACAATTTAATCTCATTAAATTCCATTAACCCCAAAATTCTAGTTTACAAAATACCCTATTTTTTAACAATTTATAGCAAAAATGCACAAACAAAAATTTAGCTAGGATTTTCATGAACTAAAGGCATTAAACCACTCAATATAATATTTATAATGACATGAAACCTTAATTTGAATTTTATCTCACAAAAATATAATTATTTTAAAAACCTAGTTTACAACTTAATAAATATCACATTTTAAATCAACAAAAATGCAAACTATCAACTTAATTTGATTTAGCATAACACTAATATGTCAAATATATCACACAACCATAATCTCACAACACAAAACCCCAATTTGAATTCAAACCCCTCTCTTGAATTTCAAATCATGCACTTAGAACTAATTAAAAACCTATTTAAACATATAATTAAGCTTACCTAAAGCAATTAACAACAATTTAAGAAAAATGTTAGAATTATACCTCATGATCAAGAGATCAAACATGAATCTAGAACCAAAATCTTGGCCTCTAAAATGAAAACTTTTCACCAAGAATCATACTATAGTAGCCAAGAAATAATGGGTAGTGAGTAGATTTTGATTTTGCTTTGAATTTGTATGGATTTGAAGCATTTTGATGAATTTTTTTGTGATGAAATGAGAGGAGAAAAATGGGGGCAGCAAGAGGGAGGGCTTTAGGCTAGAATTTTTGAGGGAGGAGGAGAGAGAGTGAGGTGTGGGTGTTGGTAAGGTCAAAGGAGCCATATCTCAAGTCAACACTTAAACATCTTTTCCTTTATTTTTTTCTTTTTCTTTTCTTGGTTTCCTTTGACTTTTAAGTGAGGAGATGAGTTGGGGGCTGCTGAATTCAGCCCTAATAGGGGAGAGGGTGAGGGTGTGTGTGTGTGTATGAGGAATATTATGCTACATGCAACCATACCCCAATTCTATTTTGCTATATTTCACCATTTAAGCCCTTTTCCTTCGATATTTTCTAAACCGTTTTGGCAAACCATTTCATTTCAAAAAATACATGATAAAATTTTGTTTAATGTGTTATGATGCATAAAGTTTGTTTCAACTCATTCCAATTTGTAATTTTCCCTAATTAAATGTATTAGGGACGGCTTAAAATAATATTAAAATAATTAATTTCGGAAAATTTTTCAGAAAATTTGAAATTTCACCAGTGGCTCAATAAACACCAAATACTAGCAATTTCATAGCTAGAATATGTATATTTAATTTTATAATAAAGATATTTGTATTTTGACTTTTTACAGAAAACTCCCTTATTTTACCGATTTTCCGAAATTTCACCAAAACGATTTTCAAAACGTTACAGCCGAGCACCTAGGAATTGTCTTGGAAATTTTACGACAACATCAATTATATACTAAGTACAACAAGTGCGAGCTTTGGCTAGATCAAGTTGGTTTTCTCGGACATATTGTATCGGGCGAAGGAATCTCTGTGGATCCAGCGAAAGTTTCAGCAGTAAGCGAATGGCCGACACCAAAGTCGGTGAGGACATTCAAAGTTTCTTAGGTCTAGCTGGATATTACAGAAGGTTCATTGAAGGCTTTTCAAAAATAGCAACACCCCTGACTAAGCTCACACGTAAAGATGAAGACTTTGTGTGGTCAGAAGCATGCGAGCAAGCTTTCGTAGAACTCAAGTCAATGTTGACATCAGCGCCTATTCTCGTTATACCGGACCAATCTGGAGGTTTTGAAGTGCATTGTGATGCATCCGGTAAGGGATTAGGATGTGTTCTACATCAGCACGGAAAGGTTGTGGCTTATGCTTCAAGACAGCTGAAGATTCATGAGCGCAATTATCCGACGCATGATTTGGAATTGGTAGCCATAATCGTTGCTCTTAAGATTTGGCGCCATTATCTTCTTGAAACCTTCTGAAGACTTTGTGTGGTCAGAAGCATGCGAGCAAGCTTTCGTAGAACTCAAGTCAATGTTGACATCAGCGCCTATTCTCGTTATACCGGACCAATCTGGAGGTTTTGAAGTGCATTGTGATGCATCCGGTAAGGGATTAGGATGTGTTCTACATCAGCACGGAAAGGTTGTGGCTTATGCTTCAAGACAGCTGAAGATTCATGAGCGCAATTATCCGACGCATGATTTGGAATTGGTAGCCATAATCGTTGCTCTTAAGATTTGGCGCCATTATCTTCTTGGTGAACGAGTGAACATATACACAGATCATAAGAGTCTGAAATATGTGTTAACTCAGAAGGAGTTGAATATGCGGCAGAGGCGATGGTTAGAACTCATGTCGGACTTCGATATCAACCTACAATATCACCCAGGGAAGGTGAATGTGGTACCTGATGCCCTTAGTCGCCAACCATTAGCATTTAATCTCACCGCCGAGTGGAAGCTTCAACAGGATTTGTATCAGAAGGAGAATGAAGTAGTCATGCTAGGTAACGCTTCAAGTTTGATGAATTTACAAGTTCAATCAACAATTGTCAATCAGATCAAAGCAGCTTAAGCAAGCGATGCTAAGTTGCAAAAGATCGGAGAACAAGTGGAGAATGGACTCAGAACAGACTTCATTATCCATGAAGACAGATCTTTGAGGTACGGTAGCAGATTGTGTGTACCAGAAGGTTCTGTTCGGGAAGAGTTAATGAAAGAAGCTCACAGCTCTCCCTACTCAGTACACCCTGGAGGTACAAAGATGTATAAAGATCTACGTCAAAATTACCGGTGGCATGGAATGAAGCGTGACCTAGCCAGAAGCGTCGCTAAATGCTTGGTGTGTCAGTAAGTAAAGGCTGAACATCACAGGACTGCATGATTATTTCAACCGTTACCGATCCCAGAATAGAAGTGGCAACACATCACAATGGATTTTGTGGCTGCACTCCCTCGCAGCACAAAGGGTAACGATGCGGTATGGGTTATTATGGATCCACTTACAAAGTCAGCACACTTCATCCCATTTCGAGTTGGCCAATCTACTAAGACACTAGCAAAGAAGTACATGGAGGTAAGAATCTAAGTAAGATTTAAACTCTTCAAAATGTACTATCTCTGATACCCATGAACTCATACAGGAAATCTTGAGACTTCATGGAGTACTGGTCTGCATTGTCTCCGATCGTGACACCAGGTTTCGATCACAATTTTGGCAAAGTCTGCAAGCGAGCTTGGGAACAAGTCTGAACTTCAGCACGACTTATCATCCACAAACAGAAGGTCAGTATGAGCGAACTATTCAGATCTTGAAGGATATGCTAAGAGCGTATATGCTAGACTTCGGAGGATCGTGGGAAGATCACCTACATCTTATAGAGTTTTCGTACAACAACAGCTACCAAGCAAGCATAGTAATGGCACCTTTTGCAGCGTTTTATGGAAGGAAGTGTCGATTGCTATTAAGTTGGGACGACATCGGAGTTAGGGAACATCTTGGACCTGAGATGATAGTATCAACTGTTGATGTGGTTCGTACTATCAAAGAAAAGATGCGCATAGCCCAAGATCGACAGAAGCACTGGGCTGATGCAAAGCGCCATCATTTGGAGTTCCAGCCAAGAGAACATGTATTTTTGAAGATATCTCCGAACCGCGGAGTGATCCGTTTTGGAAGACGGGGTAAGCCAAGTCCGAGATCTATTGGATCGTTCGACATACTCGAATGAGTCGGTGAAATGGCTTGTCGCTTGGCACTTCCACCTTCATTGGAAGGAGTGCACAATATATTTCACATATCCCAACTCAGAAGGTATGTGAGTGACCCTAACCATATTCTCGATCATTCCGAGCTCACTATACAGCTCGACTTGTCTTGTAAGCAACAACCTATTCAGATCCTGGACAGGAAAGTGAAGTCACTTCGGAATAAGGAAGTCAACTTGGTTCGAGTGATGTGGAGAAAAGACACTCCAGGAAAATTGACATGGGAAAGGGAAGACGAGATGCGTGCAAGATATTCTCTCTTATTTGTAAACTAGTCCTTAAAATAAATTTTAAATTTCGAGGACGAAATTTTTGTAAGGAGGGTAGACTGTAACTACTGCAATTTTAGTGCACATAAAGTTCATTTAAAGTTAATGTATACTTGGGGTACTTACAATTCCTGTGAGTACTATAAGTATTTGACTTACTTTTGAATAGCAAGAAAGAGCTTGTAGTTCACTGGTAAGACCTTGCACTGCTGAACCAAAGCACTAGAGTTCAAATCCCATCAACCACACATTTTTTTAAAAAATTCTTTTAATCTTTTAGAAGCCCAAGAGTCTACACGTGCACTACACGTAATAGGGTAAATTACAGAATAAACAAACGTGTCCACGAGGCTAGACCAAGCGTCAGGGACACGTGGCATCAAGACGGGCCTCGACTCGCCCGACTCGGGCAGGCGAAACGGTTGACTCGGCCGGCGCTGCCGGTCTAACTCGGTCCGATCCCTGATTTTCTTTAACCCTCTGCACCCTTTGGACTACCTCACGCCCTCTACACTGTTTAAATTCTCTGCAATTAACCAGAGAATTAAAATACCCCTTTTGAATACTTTTTAATGCAAATTTAAATGCATTTTTTTATCACACCCTAACTCTAATTTTCCCTATAAATACCCACTCTATTTTTACACCCCTTCACACCAAAATTTCCTACAAAAACTCTCAAGAAAATTCCAAGATCCTTTTGTGTGCAAGTGGAGTTAGCAAAGGGCGAAGCTCCGACGAACTTCCGACGGCAATCCGAGGAGTTTCCGACGACGAAACGACGCACCGGAAACTCCCACCTCTTCTTCTTTCTCTCCTCTATCCAATCATTCAGTAAGTTCCTACTTCTTTCTCTTTTCTCTATTCTAAAAACTTTCAAAACTAAAATCCGACGGAAGCGGAGTTAGTCCGACTTCCGATTCGGTTTTCCTTTAAAAACAATAATTTTTCTTAATCGAGATACCTTCATATCATCACATATTGTTCATTAAACATTAATAAATATCTTTAAAAAGTTTCATCACAACAGATTATTATATGCATCTTCTATTGCAATTTTACATTAAAATACCTTCATGTTTCATTTCGACATGCTTGAACTTAACAACCGCATTACCTTAGAAAACTCATGAGATAATGACCTACCTCCTCACAACACACATATCTAACATAACACGATGAAATTTGGGAACATAGTTTTGGGGAAAATACGATTTTACGCATAACTACCTCCGACATATAAAACATTTTTCTACAAGATGTGTATTTCAACAAATCTTTGCATTTGCGCCTCTACAACCTATTTCGGGGAACCCGTTCGGTATGGTGCGGATTATCGCACATCCTCAGGCCTAGTAGAGTGAGATGCATACCACCGCAAGGAGCATACGATCTCGAAACATTTAAAATACAATTTTCTTTAGAAAATGTGATTTCTATTATAAATAAAACTTATATTTTAATATATATATATATATTTAATTAATATCAAAATATCTATTTTTAATATTTATAATATTCCACAATTCCAAAATTCAAGAAAAACATCTCATTTACAAGAAAATACCATACAATTCCAATATTACAAATAAATACCATATATTAGTAAATTAGGTTTCATTCACTAGAAATGTCACGATGATAAAATATACATCCATGAAAACTCTAAAGACGATAATAAAATACTTGAGGTGCATTTTGAAAATTATACAAAATTATTTTTACATAAAACCCCCTCAAGTTATACTAAATTACAATAAGGATCCTATTAAACATAGGTTTAAGCGGGACCAGTCTCTTGAGCCTCAGGGAGTCGGAGATATGGGTGCTTGCCTATTTAAGGTAGACAACTTAACAAACGGTGTTATCAACACGGTAACTGTCTTTGAAAGAGACACAAATCCTGCCGTCCATGTACAACCGTTACCGATAGCACCAAAACATAATTCAGGATTCAATTTCTTTTCAAATTGTCTGACTCAGACTAAGTCTCAATATAATCAATTTAACTTGAATACGATTCAAGTATCAAACTTTAATACAACGTTGATCTATGAATCCGTCTATTCAATCTATATTGACTGAACCGAACTATGGATATATTCCATCTAAATGTTCATCCATTATATCCGTTCCATTACTGATATCATGGTTTCGGTAAGTCATCCATCTATATACAATATACAATTCAAACAATACAAAAAATACAATCAAGACATCACGGGGTTTATAAGGGGTAGATTGGTACGGAAGGTGTTAAAAGTGGCACGAGACTTAACCATAATACACCTAACCTGAATTCAATTGCCGTTGTACCGTGGCTGAACGGTTCCTTGTGCTCCGTATACCTTAGTCTCCGGAATAGTGGGACTCCTCTCGTATACACTGGCATTCTTCTGTAACAAGCTACAAATAACAACATTAATATTAAATACAACATTATAACAATATACTCTCTATTCTGTCTATTCCATTCTTGTCTATTTACGGGACTTACCGAGGGATTTGTTCACCGACGACATTCTCTTTCTTTTCTTTAGAATGTCGTTAGGTGATTCGGACCTTCAGGAGATCGAGCCCACCTTCGAGGACTTAGATCAGCTAGCCTTCGACCCGGAGCTCTAGTTACTTGTACACATTTACATTCTGTATTTTCCATTTCTGTTATGCCACTGTTTAGGCATTGCTTTCCATTCCATGTATTTATTTTTTAGATGTATTGTAAAAGAATGTTAATAAATAAAATTGTTGTTCAATTATATCTAGTGTCACTGTCTCTTATGCATTTTACTTATATTGCTTAGATACGCTAAGCGTGTTTACTTCAGAGTAAATACGTAGCTACCTCATCGCGTCCTCTGCCCGTGTTGTAAGTCGATGTCGCGCGCCCCACGTGTTCGCGGGGAGGCGGAATTTACAAAAAATGATTTTTACGAGCTTCGCAGCACCGACTAGAACCATGGATCGTCCATAAACCCTAGCTAGAAAACTACTTGAGATTTGACTACTCAGATACGAACTTATACCTCACGAAACTTGTCCTTCGGGTCTTCATCGCTGTCCTCCTCGTCTACGTAGGCTCCAAGGATCGATCCGGATTGTAGCAACCTTCACAGCCTTCTCGAGTCAAAGAAAATCCACCCGAGAGTCAATAGTCCGAGCTCCACCTCAAAACCGAGGTAACTAGGGCAACCATCTTGCTAATCTTGATGTCCTAGGTGATGTCGAGTATGAATATGGATTTATTTGTCTCTTGAAACCCTATGATTCTCAACACATGAGAGCTTTTAGGGTTTGTAGTGAGGAAGAAAAAGAGAGCTAGCATGAGAGCTCACTTGAGGAAAGAGAAAGTATTTTGATAAATGTTAATTGTGAATGATAATGAGATGGATCACTTAACATGACCACAACCATGTGATAAAAAAATATCTCAACAAAATATCTAGCTCACAAAATATCTTAGTCAAATAGTCAACCCAAGTCAAGTGGTCAAGCCAAGTCAAAAGGTCAAACAAAGTCAAGCAGTCAAAACTAGTAGCCAGGTCTCATTTATCATTTACAAAAATAACAAATACTTTCCTCCACCTCATAATTGTTTTAATCAAGTAAATGGTCAAAACCCTAATGAGGTGTCTCTTTGTGTGCTCCTCTCATCCGTATATACATACCCGCATTCGTGTTCCAAAAAACACGAATACAAAGAGACGAAACTGATCCATCAATATAATACTAGGATCTGGCTTAAACCAAATCCTACTAGTATTATCCGCCCGAACATCAAACGCGCACAAGTGCACGTAAGTGATCGAAGCCCTACTGTAAAACCATACGGCCTCTACACCTTTTGCCCAGCGTAGGAAAACTCTCTGTGTGGGACTCTAAAGACTCGACACTACGCCGGCAGTGGGTTTAACCACAGGCTGCAAGTGGTACTAGCTGCACGTAACGGTCCCCAGGTAGATGTCGATAAGAAGGCCGATGAGGAAAACCCATCCGAACTCATACTGAGCCTGAATGTGACAATCTCTGTACAGTCCGGTCTGTTTGTCTAAGAGTATCGCATATCGTGCATAGGAGGGCGGTAAACGTCAGACCCGTAATAGCGGTATAAGTCATGTCGGAGTGTAGCCCAGAACATCTTGAGAAACTACTGGAATACCTACCAATAAATCTCACTTGCCCTGGCCAGGGACTTTGTGTAATGGATCTCCAAACACAGCGCGATATCAACCCCCAATACCGGGAGAGACGAATCCTTTCTAACTACCACTGCCTCCAAGTGCTTCGGGACTGCACCCAACTACTACCTATTTGCATGACTCCTTTGAGCCATGGTAGGATAGTAATCAAAGTACAGTGGGAACACACTCGAGGCGAAGTAGCAGTGTCAAGTCGACGGACTAAGCTGTACTCATGTCACTTGGGATCTGCTACTCGACGATAGGTATAATACCCACTAGCAGTTCTCGACGAGTCCTGTCCAGTGTACTCATAACCTATTGAGCACCTGCATACTATCTCCAGTACGACGTACTAATGGCTGTGGGACAGACCATCTCCTTTGCTGGGATGAGAAGCGTATACACTAGTCTACTCCGGAGTATCGACGCCCCGTCTCGATGATCCTAGGACTAGGGACCTGTATAAGGATGTGCCCATAGATTACCCAGCCCCCACTAGTGCGACTGCCATCACAACGCTGGTAATCAAGCAAAGATCCTAAGGGCTCCACTAGTATGTATAAGAGATATGCTAAAAGAAACACATGCACATATTGAAGTAGAAACAAACCAAGTAGCATACTACCATTTTGAGCAAGACTGTCAATACAACTTTGAATATCCCAAGATTCCATTAAGTAATATACAAACTAGTATGATACAATTATGGCCTTTAGGGCATATACACTAACAATCTCACAGTTGCACTAGGGCCATGTACTGGTGTATCGTAGACCTATCATCTCGATCAGCCACTCGAACTGTGTCTGAGGGATGGCCTTCGTGAGTGGATCTGCAGTGTTATTCTCCGTATCTACTCTCTTCACCTCGATCTCTCGGCGATCTACGATCTCCCTGATCAGGTGGTACCGCCTCAAAATGTGTCTGGACTTCTGATGAGACCTAGGTTCCTTCGCTAAAGCTATAGCGCCGTTGTTGTCGCAATACAGCGGTATTGGATTAACAATGGTTGGAACCACCTAAAGTTTCTGTGAGCAACTTCTTCATCCAAACAGCTTCTTTTGCGGCATCGCAAGCAGCTATGTACTCCGCTTCCATCGTCGAGTCAGCAACGGTGTCCTGCTTGGAGCTCTTCTAATAGACCTCCCCTCCATTGAGGATAAAGACATAACCTGACATGGACTTGGAGTCATCCTTGTCACTCTGGAAGCTGGAGTCAGCAAAGGCCTCGATCTGGAGGTCTTTTCCGCCATACACCAAGAACATCTCCTTAGTCCTTCTTAGGTACTTGAGACTGTTCTTTACTGCTATTCAGTGTTCCCTGGGTTCGACTGATACCGGCTTACAACGCTCAATGCGTATGCTATATCTGGTCTGGTACATAACATCGCATACATTATAGAGCCTACCGCAGATGCGTAGGATATAGATTACACGCGAGCCCTTTCCAAATCAGTCTTGGGAGACATCTCTTTGGAGAGGGTGATTCCGTGACAAGCCGATAGATTACCGCGCTTTGAATCTTTCATACTAAATCTTTTCAGTATGGTGTCGATGTACTTGGACTGTGAAAGTCCCAATATCCTTTTAGATCTATCACGATAGATCTAGATTCCCAGAATGTAGGAGGCATCAACCAGGTCCTTCATGGAGAACCTCTGTAACAAGAATCCTTTGACTGACTATAGCATAGGAATGTCATTTCTTATTAAGAGAATGTCATCCATGTACAAGACGAGGAATACCACAGTTCTCCTTATAATTTTACTGTAAATGCATGGTTCATCTGGATTTTTAATAAAGTCGAATTCTTTGACAGTATCATCAAAACAGATGTTCCAACTCCGCGATGTCTGCTTTAGTCTATAAATGGACTTAAGTAACTTGCACACTTTACCGTTGCTCCCACTTTGAATGAAACCCTCCGGCTGATCCATATAGACGCACTCTTCCAAATTACCATTTAGAAAAGCCGTCTTTACGTCTATCTGCCAGATCTCATAATCGTGGAAGCCAGCAATAGAAAGAAGGATCCGAATAGATTTGAGCATAGCCACTAGAGAAAAGGTTTCGTCATAGTCCATACCAGGTCTTTGATGAAAACCCTTTGCAACAAGTCTAGCCTTATAGGTTTCAACCTGTCCATCTACACCAATCCTCTTTCTGAAGATTCATTTGCAGCCTACGGGTTTTACCCCTTCTGGAGCAATGTCCAAAGTCCATACTTTGTTGGTGTACATGGACTCCATCTCGGTCCGCATTGCATCCAGCCATTTTAATGAGTCGCCGCTCTGAATGGCTTGCTGGAAGCTAGTAGGCTCATCATTGTCAATGATGCAATCCTCTCGATCCCCGTCTATGAGAAAACCGTAGTATCTCTCGGGCGGATGAGACTTCCGACTACTTCTGCGGAGTAGCGCGAGGATGTCCGGTTCTTCTGAAATCTCTGGTTCTACCAAGCTTTCAGTAATAGCTTGCTGTTCTGAAATTTCTTCCAGTTCTATTGCGGTCCCACTTATCTGATTTTCTAAAAATTCAGTTTCTAAGAAGTGGGGATGTTGAGAAACAAAAACCTTTTGTTCCTCTGCGTAATAGAAAAGATAACCCCTGTAGTTCTTAGGGTATTCCACAAACTTACACAGTACTGAGCGTGCCTCGAGCTTGTCCGCATGTTGCTTTTTTTACAAAAGATGGACACCCCCATGTCTTAAGGTACTTAAGGCAGGGTTTCTTCCTACTCCATATCTGATATGGTGTAGTAGGCACAGTCTTGGTAGGAACCTTATTCAGAAGATATGCAGCCGATTCTAGTGCATATCCCCAGAAGGATCGCGGTAACTCAGCCTTACTCATCATGGAACAAACCATATCCAATAGGGTTCGATTCCTCCTTTCCGATACACCGTTGTGTTGTGGTGTGTATGGAGGAGTAAGCTGAGAGAGAATTCCATTCTCTTTTAGATAATCCAGGAACTCGGCACTTAAGTATTGACCACCTCGATCAGATCTTAGTGTCTTGATACTTTTGCCTGTTTATTTTTCCACTTCATTCTTATATTCCCGGAATTTCTCAAAGGCCTCGGATTTATGCTTCATCAAGAAGACATGTCCATACCTAGAGAAATCATCTGTAAAAGTAATGAAATAGGAATAACCACTTCGTACATGTGTAGACATTAGACCACACACATCGCTGTGTATGAGTTCCGAGCCCGCTTGCTCTAATTCTGTGTCCAGTAAACGGAGTCTTTGTTATCTTTCCCATGAGACAAGATTCACAAGTAGCATAAGACTGGTATTCGAACGAATTCAAATATCCCTCTCTATGTAACTTCGTCAATCGTGTTTCATTGATGTGACCTAGTCTACAATGCTATAAGAAAGCCTGATTTGTTTTCGGGGACTTTCTTTTAAGTGTGTTCTGGACACTGAAAACCTAAGCTTGATTTAATATGTATATACCGTTATCTAATGTACCTGACTCAATCAAAACTTGATTTAGGTGGATGTGGACCACATCGCTTACAAATGTAAAATCATATCCTTCCTTACAAAGTAAGGATACATATATGATATTACAAGCTAGACTAGGTACATATAAACAGTTACGTAGAATCAATATCTGCCCACTTGTCAATCCTAGGTGATATTCCCCTACGGATTCAGCGTCCACGCTCATTCCGTTCGCAACTCTGAGAGTCATATCACCTATCCTGATAACTCTACGGTTTCTCAAAGCCTGTAATGAATTACAGATATGAGATCCTGATCCGGTATCTAGTACCCAGGAAGTAGAGTTAATTGACATACAGTTTTCTATTACAAACACACTCGAAACCGAAGCCATAACATGCTTCGAATCCTGGCTACTGGCTTTCAAAGCCCTGCAACCCTTCTGCCAATGTCCTTTCCCGTAACAATAGGAACGTCCATCCTTCCCTACTGTTAGTCCCGAAACTTTTGCCCTTCCCTTTCCTTCTACCTTACTGACACCACATATCGGCTTTGTGGAGGTCTTCTTCTTCTCACCCTTTGCTTTCGCCTCGGATGCAGAGAGGAGGATTCCACAATAAGCAGAGTGGGTGTCTTCCTGGTTTCCTTCAGGGTGTAAGTAGAGGGTAGGGACCGTAGAATCAAGTCAGTATTTGACCCGTTCTCCAACGTGGTCTTCAGGTCCGTGAGCTTATCAATATAGCTAGTCATTGTAAGGACGTTGTCCCCTACAGATGACCCGATAGCCAACCTCGCTTGAAGCAATTCCTTCGAGGTCTCATATCTTGCGATACGAGATTGCTCTCCATAAAAATCTTTGTTATGGAGGAAGATGGAAGCTAAGTCCATCTTCTCATGCTGCCTCTGGTTTACACCATCAACTGAGGCCAACACGAGGCACTTGGCATTCGCACAGTCTTTTTCCGTTGTCTTGCGGATATCAATATCCGTGACGATGGAAACTGGTCCTGAGACGGCAGGGCTTGAGTAGTGAAGATGTGTCCCAGCTTGTCATAGGTAATGGACATCTGGACAGACCTTTGCCAGTCATTATAGTCAGATTCAGTCATTTTATTATCTAAATGTAACCTATGTTCGGTCACGGGGTCGCTGCAATTAAGAGAGAGAGAGAGAGAGAAGAAAACACTTTAGCATGATGCTCTTGCAAGTTTAGATTGGTTTTTAATTTATCTAAATAGGATAGCTCCCACTGTTTCTCAAATCCTTCCTCAAACCATAAAAGAAGAATTAGTCAGGATTAATCTCACTGGACAATACTTGCTTAACCGTTCAGCCAGGCTAGTGTCGGTACTTCGAGGGAGGTTTTACGACGCTTTCGCAAAGTTCCTTAATTAAATAACCTCTTTTCCCTGGAGGCGTAGCTCCGCTAACACTGTTCTAGACACCTACTTGGTTTATAGCAATGATCGTTAAGTGAAAAAATCTCCCGAAGAGTAGCGGATACTCAAAGTAGGATCGGGATCTAAATATCATTGTGTGATAATGCTGAAGGAATCCTACCAACATTATCAAACTCCAAATGGTATGCAACACTAGCAAGTTTCAGTTTCTTTAGAAACTCCCGATGTGGATTTTTACCCCATGCTCTTATGACCTTGACGAAGGTCAACAAATCATAAGTCACATGTCAAGTTCTGCCCATCATTATCCAGAATTTGAACCCACCCGTATATACCCTTGACGAAGGTCAACAAGGTAATACGGTTGTCCTAAACTAACGCATCTATCTATGCTACATATGAACACCCAGCAGTTATTAATCACTATGCCTTGACGAAGATCAACAAATATAGCTTGAATACTATTGAATATTCATATGAAATGACGGAGGGCTACGGATGGTTTTGGCGAAACCGTGAACGTAGTGAACTTGATATAATCGAAGGAACCTGATAGCTTTTAAAAGGAGTGGTTTAAGCCCCGCATTTAAAAGTCTGTTGTTTTAAAATAACCGAGTGGTTTTTAAAATTTGTTCCAACGATTCAGCTTTGGTTTGTTTGCTTTGCATTAATATAATGCAGTCCCATCTATTAACCTACCATTGCAGAAAACAACGAAAATACAACGTACGCTTATACCATCCGCATTCGCCATGGGGCCCCGTCATCACCCGTTAAGTTACTTAACTAACGACAGAGCGGGTGCTGGACTAGCGCGGATGCAAAACATAAGCAACGTCTATTATATAATACATATATAATAATATCCATTCGTCAGACGGAATGATAGGCATTTCAGATCACAGATGAACACATTGGAAATACTAAGAATTCCGCGTTTCGTTTGAGCCTGTAACGAAAGACGGATTCCACGGTCGTGATGAATAGCCAAACCCCACCCTAGACCCCTACAGGTGTGGCAAACTACCCGCCAAATACCCGAAGTGAAGCAACCTCCCTCAACAAAGTGAGTAGGCCACTCGGCACTTCAAAGTACCCGGTAATTTGTGCACCCCACCTTGGGTCTATCCTAGGAGCAAAAAACAGTAAAAGAAATAATACAACGGTGGCTACAACCTCAACTCGGATGTGCCCCGCAAAATAATATTACATCACTTTAAAATTTTTATACATCGAATGAAAGAATGAAAACCCTTATCTCACATCCCCGGCTATTCATCCACGACGATCCAACAAGTTCATATACAGAAACCATCATAACATCACAGATATGTGCAACCTCGACTAATCGACGTATAGCAATTAGTCGATGTTTCGAAACACATATATACATCATAGAGCTTGTAAAGTAACTATGACATTAGAATTCCACACGCAATTAGCAAACATAAACAATATTTCAAGATATGAAAATCCAGTGAGCTAAAGTTCCAAAACCGATAGTTTTGAGCCAATTCGGAAGTCCGAATCAAAACGAAACGCGTCTGAACCTTTGTGAGAAATTAGATCATGAAATTAAATTCAAGTCAGGGGGCCTAGAGGGGGATCCCCACCCCCGAGGCCACCACGAGGTGCCAAGGGGGTGAGGCAGACCCGAAACTTCCCAAGTTGGGGCAGTTTCGGGTCCCCACCGCCAAGACCACCTTGTGGTGGTCTTGGGGAGTAGGACCGGCTGTTCGTCCCCTTTCAAAGGGTCCCTGAGATGTGCATGCTCCACCCCATGGCTTCTCGGTTCAAACCGTGAACCCGCGGGGTGTGCAAACAACTCAAAACTTCACTTTTGAAAACTGTTTTTCGGTAGTTTTTGCACGACAAAAACCGGAGGAATTCTAACATCGCTACAAGCTATCTAGGGTTTATGAGAGGCTCTGATACCACTGTATGTCAATGTCGCTCACCCCACGTGTTCGCGGGGAGGCGGAATTTGCAAAAAATGATTTTTACGAGCTTCGCAACACCGACTAGAACCAAGGATCGTCCATAAACCCTAGCTAACAAACTACTTGAGGTTTAACTACTCGGATACGAACTTATACCTCACGATACTTGTCCTTCTGGTCTTCATCACTGTCCTCCTCGTATACGTAGGCTCTAAGGATCAATCCGGATCGTAGCAACCTCCACAGCCTCCTCGAGTCAAAACGATCCACCCGAGAGTCTATAGGCCGAGCTCCACCTCAAAACCGAGGTAACTAGGGCAACAAGCTTGCTAATCTTGATGTCCTAGGTGATGTAGAGTATGAGGACAGATTTATTTGTCTCTTGAAACCCTAGAATTCTCAACACATGAGAGCTTTTATGGTTTGTAGTGAGGAAGAAGAAGAGAGCTAGAATGAGAACTCACTTGAGGAAAGGGAAAGTATTTTGATAAATGATAATTGTGAATGATAATGAGATGGATCACTTGATATGACCACAACCATGTGATGGAAAAATATCTCAACAAAACATCTAGCTCACAAAATATCTTAGTCAAATAGTCAACCCAAGTCAAGTGGTCAAGCCAAGTCAAAAGGTCAAATAAAGTCAAGTAGTCAAAACTAGTAGCCATGTCTCAGTTATCATTTACAAAAATAAATCAAGTGGTCAAGCCAAGTTAAAAGGTCAAACAAAGTCAAGTAGTCAAAACTAGTAGCCATGTCTCAGTTATCATTTACAAAAATAACAAATACTTTCCTCCACCTCATAATTGTTTTAATCAAGTAAATGGCCAAAACCCTAATAAGGTGTCTCCTTCTGTGCTCCTCTCATCCGTATATACATACCCGCATTCGTGTTCCAAGAAACACGAATAAAAAGAGACGAAACTGATCCATCAATATAATACTAGGATCTGGCTTAAACCAAAGCCCATTAGTATTATCCGCCCGAACATCATACGCGCACAAGTGCACGTAAGTGATCGAAGCCCTGCCGTAAAACCATACGGCCTCTACACCTTTTTCCCAGTGCAGGGAAACACTCTGTGTGGGACTCTAAAGACTCGACACTACGCTGGCAGTGGGTTTAACCACAGGACGCAAGCGGTACTAGCTGCATGTAACGGTCCCCAGGTAGATGTCGATAAGAAGGCCGATGAGGGAAACCCATCCGGACTCCTACTGAGCCTGAATGTGACAATCTCTGTACAGCCCAGTCTGTTCGTCTAAGACTATCGCATATCGGGCCTAGGGGGCGGTAAACATCAGACCCCTAATAGCGGTATAAGCCATGTCGGAGTGTAGCCCAGAACACCTTGAGAAACTATTGGAATACCTACCAGTAAATCTCACTTGACCTGGCCAGGGACTTTATGTAATGGCTCTCCAAACACAGCGCGATATCAACCCCCAATACTAGGAGAGACGTTCCTTTCTAACAACCACTGCCTCCAAGTGCTTCAGGACTGCACCCAACTACTACTTGTTTGCATGACTCCTTTGAGCCGTGGTAGGGTAGTAATCAAAGTACAGTGGGAACACACTCGAGGCAGAGTAGCAGTGTCAAGTCGACGGACTAAGCTGTACTCATGTCACCAGGGAACTGCTACCCGACGATAGGTATAATAACCACCAGCGATTCCCGAAAAGTCATGTCCAGTGTACTCATAACCTAATAAGCACCCGCATACCATCTCCAGTATGACATACTAATGACCGTGGGACAGACCATCTCCCCTGTTAGGATGAGAAGCGTATGCACTAGTCTACTCCGGAGTATCGACGCCCCGTCTCGATAATCCTTCGACTAGGGACCTGTATAAGGATGTGCTTGTAGATTCCCCGGCCCCCACTAGTGTGACTTCCATCACAACGCTGGTAATCAAGCAAAGATCCTAAGGTCTCCACTAATATATATAAGCGAAATGCTAAAAGAAACACATGCACATATTGAAGTAGAAACAAACCAAGTAGCATACTACCATTTTGAACAAGACTGACAATACAACTGTGAATATCCCAAGCTTCCATTAAGTAATATACAAACCAGTATGAAACAATAATGGCCTCTAGGGAATATACACTAACATGTATACTCGGAATCAGGGCGTGACATTATCACTGTCAGGCTCAGTCGGGTTTTAGGATGAGTTTGCTCGTCGGCCTCCCTTTCACTCAATACCTGGGTAGCCGTTACGTACAGCTAGTGACACTGACGTGCTTGTAGTTAAACCCACTGCCATCGTATTGAAGAGTCTTTAGAGTCCCACACAGAGGGTTTCCCTGATTCGGGCGAAACATTGTAGAGGCCGTATGGTTTTATGGAAGGGTTCAATCATATTCGTGCACTTGTGCACGGATCATGATCGGACGGATAATACTAGTGGGCTTTGGTTTAAGCCGGATTATAGTATTATATTGTTGGATTACTTTCGTCTCGTTGCATTCGTAATCAGTCGGAATACGGATGCAGGTATGTATATACGGATGAGGGGTATTCTTGTAATTCGTTACGAGTTTACTTTTTAGGGTTGCCATTTCTTTTCTTGGATTAAACATTTGGTTTAATGTTTATTGAGGTCTAAAGTGTGAGTGCAAGTTTTGTTTTGGTGCATTGATCATGCATGTGCTCTTGGTTTTTTTTTTCTGTTAGGATATTTGTGAGATTTTTGTTGTGAGCATGTGTGATGGCAGATCTTTTGTGTGTGTGTGTGTGTGGGTTTTCTTTAGTTGCTCATGAGCTCACAACAATAAAACACTCACAAAAACCCTTTGCCAAAACAACAGAAGAAAAAAAGAGCAGACACTTTCTTTAGTTGCCTTTTCTTGAGCTCACATTTTCCTCACCTCATGGCTTCTTCTTCAACCTCTACCCATTCCATCTCATGAGTTGAGAATCCTTGGGTGTATTGAGACAAAATGATCACACGCTCTCTCTACTTCATCTTGAGTATCTAGGCTAGCAAACTGGATGCTCGAGTTGCTTCGGTTTTGAAGCGGGAGCCCGTATTACTAATCCTCGACGTAGATCGTCTTCGACGAGGGTGACCGGAGACCGAACTTCATCGAGGCAGCCGTGAAGAGCTTGGGACAGAGGTTGAAGACAGAAGGACACATATCGATCTGTATAACCTCTCTAAACTCTTTTAATAGAACTAGTATAGGGTTAATGGTACGATCCGTCGATAAGGGTTCCGTTAGCGCCGGTTTTTTAAAGTTTTTGTTCCGTGTTTGGCCACAAATTGATGGCCGGGGCGCTACCGTAACCCTACAAAGGAAACAATTGGATACGAATTGTGTCCAGTAGTCATCTGCAGCAGAGAATTCTATGCCGACTTCAAGGTGCTGGACATACCGAATTTCGATGTCGTTTTGGGTATGGATTGGCTAAGAACATTCTATGCTACCATTGACTTTCGTCAAAGGAGGGTAGTGTTCGAGATTCCAGAACATCCAGTCTTTTATTTCAAAAGTGGAGACTGTACCCTGGAGCCAAACATATACAAAAAAAAACCGAAGAAGGCAGTGATTGCAACTCTACAGGCGGGAGAAGACAAACCAGAGGTAGTTTGAGAGTTCGACGATGTATTTTCTGAAGACATATCAGGTTTGCCTCCCGATCGAGCTTTTGAATTCAGCATTGATTTAGTACCTGGAGCACAACCGGTGATCAAAGCTCCGTATCGCTTGAGTCCCGAAGGTTTGAAAGAGATCCGAACTCAGTTGGATGAATTATTGAAGAAAGGATGGATTCTTCCCAGCACTTCAAGTTGGGGATCGCCAGTTCTGCTTGTGAAGAAGAAGGAAGGTTCATACAAAATGTGCATTGATTATAGAGCTCTTAATGATGTAACTATAAAAAACAAGTATCCACTTCCGCACAATGACGATCTGTTCGATCAGCTAAGTGGGTCTTGTGTTTTCTCCAAGTTAAATCTTCGTTCGGAATATCATCAGGTGAAGGTCAAAGAGTCTGATATTTTGAAGACGACATTCATGACTCGCTATGGTTATTATGAGTTTCTTGTGATGCCATTTGGTGTGACCAATGCACCAGCCATATTCATGAACCTAATGAATCAAGTTTTCCGAGAGTACCTAGACAGGTTCGTTGTCATATTCATCGCCGACATCCTGGTATATTCAAAGAATCAGAAAGAGCACGCTCAACATTTATGAATTGTCCTGGAGACTTTACGACAGTATCAACTCTATGCCAAGTACAAAAAGTACGAGTTTTGGCCAGAACAAGTCGGATTTCTCGGACATATTGTTTCAGGTGAAGGAATCTCCGTAGATCCAGCTAAAGTAGCAACAATAAGCGAATGGCCGACTCCAAAGACAGTGAAGGATATTCGAAGTTTCTTAGGATTAGCGGGATACTACCGAAGATTTATTGAAGTATTTTTGAAGATTGCAACACCCCTAACCAAGCTTACACGTAAAGATGAAGAATTTGTGCGGTCAGAAGCATGCGAACAAGCTTTCGTGGAACTGAAGTCAAGATTGACATCAGCACCTATTCTCATAATACCAGACCAATCTGGAGGTTTCGTAGTGCATTGCGATGCATGCGGTAAAGGATTAGGATGTATTCTACATCAGCACAATAAAGTTGTAGCTTATGCATCAAGACAGCTGAAGGTTCATGAATGCAACTATCCGAAGCATGATCTGGAGTTGGCAGCCGTTATCTTTTTCTCTTAAGATTTGGCGCCATTATCTTCTTGGAGAACGAGTGGACATATACACAGACTACAAGAGTCTGAAATATGTGTTTACTCAGAAAGAGTTGAATATGCGGCAGAGAAGATGGTTAGAACTCATGGTGGACTTTGACTTCAACCTACAATATCATCCAGAGAAGGTGAATGTTTTACCTGATGCACTTAGTCACTAACCACTATCAATGAATCTTACCGCACAGTGGAAGTTTCAACAAGATTTGCATCAGATGGAGATAGAAGTGGTCATGCCAGGTAACGCTTCAAGTTTGATGAACTTACAAGTTCAATCTACCATTGTCAATCAGATCAAAGCAGCTCAAGCAAGTGATGCCAAGTTGCAAAAGATCAGAGAACAAGTGGAAAGTGGACATAGAACAGACTTCATCATCCATGAAGACGGATCTTTAAGATACGGTAGTAGATCGTGTGTACCAAAAGGTCCTATTCGGGAAGAATTGATGAAAGAAGCCCACAGCTCTCCCTACTCAGTACACCCTGGTGGTATAAATATGTACAAAGATCTACGACAATATTACTGGTGGCATGGAATGAAGCGTGATGTAGCCAGAAGCGTCGCTAAATGTTTGGTGTGTCAGCAAGTGAAAGCTGAACATCACAGGATTGCTGGTTTACTTCAACCGTTACCTATTCCCGAATGGAAGTGGAAACACATCACCATGGATTTCGTGACTGCTCTTCCTCGCAGCACGAATGGTAACGATGCGGTATGGGTTATTGTGGATCGACTCACAAAGTCGGCTCACTTTATTCCCTTTCGAGTTGGCCAATCTACCGAGACATTAGCAAAGAAGTACATGGAGGTAAGTTTGAATCTAAGTAAGATTTAATTCTTCAATATGTACTATTTCTGATACCTATGAACTCATGCAGGAGATTGTAAGATTACATGGAGTACCTGTTTGCATTGTCTCCGATCGTGACACAAGATTTCGATCGCAATTTTGGCAGAGTCCGCAAGCTAGCTTGGGAACAAGTCTGAACTTTAGCACAGCTTACCATCCAAAAATAGATGGACAATCTGAGTGAATGATTCAGATACTTGAAGATATGCTAAGAGCTTGTATGTCAGACTTCGGAGGATCATGAGAAGATCACCTATATCTTGTGGAGTTTTCATACAACAACAGCTACCAAGTAAGTATTGGAATGGTACCCTTTGCAGCTCTATATGGAAGGAAGTGTCGTTCATCATTAAGTTGGGACGACATCGGAGATAGAGAACTCCTTAGACCTGAGATGATAGTAGCAACAGTGGATGTGGTTCGCACTATCAGGGAAAGAATGCGCATAGCCCAAGACCGACAGAAGTACTGGGCTGATGCAAAGCGTCGTCACTTGGAGTTCCAACCGAGAGATCATGTCTTTCTAAAGATTTCTCCAAACCATGGAGTGATTTGCTTTGGAAGGCGGGGTAAGCTAAGTCCAAGGTACATTGGACCATTCGACGTACTAGAACGAGTCGGAGAATTGGCTTATCGCTTGGCACTTCTACCCTAATTGGAATGAGTGCACAATGTATTCAATATATCCCAACTCAGAAGGTATGTAAGTGACCCCGGTCACATTCTTGATCACTCCGAGCTTACTGTACAGATGGATCTATCTTGTGAGCAACAACCTGTTGAAATTCTGGACAGAAAGGTGATGTCACTTCGGAACAAGGAAGTAAATTTGGTTCGAGTGATGTGGAGAAAAGACACACCAGGAGAATCAATGTGGGAAAGAGAAGACGATATGCGTGCAAGATACCCTCACTTGTTTGTAAATTAGTCCTTAATAATTGTAAATTTTAAGAACGAAATTTTTGTAAGGAGGTTAGAATGTACCGACTCTATTTTAATGTACAGAAAATTTGTTTAAAAGTTAATGTACAAATGGAGTATTTGCAATCCTGTGTATGCTATAAGTATTTAATTTGCTTTTGAACAGCAAGAAACAACTTGTAGCTCATTGGTAAAGCCTTTGTAGGGTTCCTGGGCAGTCATACAAGGGTTCATAAGGCATCAACCATACCCGAATAAAATTTTAGACATGCCGAAAAACCCAAAGCCGGGATCTTTGCTAGATTATTAGGGTTTAACATGAAAGTAAACATCTTTACAACTAAGTGTGAGGGATTACAACCTTTGTAGTCCGCTCCTTCGCTTCATAAGCTCCGAGTAGAAGTCCCTTCGCCGTGATCCATGATCTCCAAGACTCAAGAGAGGCTCCACGACTCGAACGATCCATGCTAGCTTGTAGTGTTTCTTTTCTCCGATGATCTACGTCGAAATTGCTATAACTCAAGCTCTCTCACTCTAATGAGGTGAACACCCTAATCTAATTGGCTAGATTAGATGAGGATCATGGAGTAGTATTTATGCTTTCTTTTTAATTCAAATTCTCACAAGAAAACATCACAAAAGGGAAACCTAGTAAACTTTCTCGAAGCATAAGGTTTAAGAAGAAGAAGAAATAATGCATAATCCTTTTGTGATGAATAATGAAATGAATATATGATTAATCATGGAACCATGGTCAAGGATGACAAGGATAACCTTTGTAGAGAATTAATTAGGGCTAGGATTTGGTTGGGTTAAAGAATGAGTCATGAGAAAATATCAACAATAATATCTTAACCATGACAAAAGAAATTCCTTCTAGAAGCATGAAGAAGGAACTAACCCAAATCAAACCCTAACCTTGTTTAATCTCCACTAAACATATTTCATCATTAATCATATCATGTTACAATAATATATATCACATATATATTATATATTTGTAACAAAAGAAAATAATACAATTAACATATATCGCATATATATTAATCTATTACCCGGTGAGAAAATGAAATAATAAAGCGAGCCAATATTAGATAATGTAATACATTATATCATATATATTATTATATATTAAATCATCGAATCAACACTTGATCCGACAATCCGGTTATATCGAATATAACCGACTAATATATCATGTACCGATTCATCGAATCAACACTTGATCCGATGACCTGGCTCATATCTAAATATCGCGAGAATAAATACGGTATCTCATATCGCATTATCCTCGGTCCTGCACATATCACATATGTGCCCCTACTATGTTTTGCCTGAGTCAAGAAACCTCTGTGTAGGACTCTAAAGAATCATCAATACGCCGGTAGCAGGTGATGATCATATCAAACACCCACAAGCTGCAAGCGGTCAGCTAAACGTAACAACCACCCAGGTATTGATCGATCAGAAGATCAACAAGCTAGCCTGTACATTCTCCTGTGAATCCAATCAGTAACACTCCCGTACAGTCCGGTCTCTTCGTCTGATATGTCGCATATCAAGTCTAGGGGTGGTATACGTCAGACCCCAGTAACCGATAAGTCGTGTCGATGTGAGGCTCATAACAGGTCGAGAAACTACTCGTAACACTTACCAGTAAATCTCTATATCCGCCCTGGCCAGGGACTTCCAGTTATAGCCAATCGAACACAGCACAACATCAACTCCCTATACCAAGAGAGACGAATCCCCTCCTATCGCTCATTGCCTCCATGTGATTCGGGACTGCACCCAAAAGCCACCGTTTTGCACGCCCTCTTGGATGTGGTAAGGTGGGAATCAAAGCACAGTAGGAACCATACAAGACTCTATGATGATCTCGGGTCTACAGACTACCTTGTACCAGTGTCACCGGAGAACTGCCATCTGACCTGTGGTATATCACCATCTGGGAGTTCTCGACGAGTCCATCCAGTGTACCCAGTCTTCACTGAGCACCCGTACACCATCCTTGATATCAAAACACTGATGGATATGGGATCATCCATCGCCCATCATATGGGTCAAGATGCGTATACGCTAGTCTACTCTGGTGTATTGATGCCCTGTCTCGATATACCCTCAACTAGGAACAGTTATAGGATGTACTCATCGACTACAATGTCCCTACTAGTATGATCTCATCATAGTCCCTGTAGTCCAGAACAGATCCTAAGGGCTTTATCAACATGTGAGAGTAAGACAGTAAACAATATATAAGTCAACTTGTTAAGAAAAGTGAAACCAAATAGCATATTATCATGTCGAGCAAGAAATTCCTCTCTATATATATCCAAGCATCCATTATAATATACATCATATGTACAACAATGGCCTCTAGGGCATATACATAACTAACAATCTCCCACTTGCACTAAGGCCAGCTGCTGTAGTATCTCATACCTAGCATCCCGAATAATCTCTAAAACTATATCTGGGGAATGGCCTTCGTGAGTGGATCCGCAGTGTTATCCTTCGTATCTACTCTCCTGACCTTGATCTCCCGGCGATCAACTATCTCCCTGATCAGGTGATACCTCCTCAGAATATGTCTGGACTTTTGATGGGACCTGGGTTCCTTGGCTGAAGCCACAGCTCCATTGTTATTATAATACAGAGGTATTGGATGCTCAATGGATGGAACCACACCAAGTTCACTAATGAACTTCTTTATCCAGACAGCCTCTTTGGCAACATCGTTGGCAGCGATGTATTCAGCCTTCATCGTCGAGTCTGCAATGGTATCCTGTTTGGAACTCTTCCAACATACCGCCCCTCCATTGAGGGTAAAGAAAAATCCCGAGTGCGACTTAGAGTCGTCCTTATCAGTTTGGAAGCTTGAATCGGTAAAGGACTCCACCCGGAGTTCCCTGTTACCATACACCAAGAACATCTCCTTAGTTCTTCTCAAGTACTTGAGAATGTTCTTCACAGCTGTCCAGTGACTCTTTCCTGGATCTGCTTGATACCTACTCACTACACTTAGTGAGTATGCTACATCGGGTCTGGTACATAGCATCGCATACATGATAGAGCCTACTGCTGAAGCATAGGGTATCCCTTGCATGCGAGCTCTCTCCAAATCAGTCTTGGGAGACATCTCTTTGGAGAGAGTGAGTCCAGAGATCGTGGGTAGGTTCCCACGCTTGGATTCTTCCATACTAAACCGTTTTATTATGGTGTCAATGTACCTGGATTGGGACAATCCCAGTATCCGTTTAGATCTATCTCTATAGATCATGATTCCCAATATGCAAGAGGCATCACCTAGATCTTTCATTAAGAATCTTTGTGATAAGAAGAGCTTGACTGATTGCAGCATAGGAACATCATTTCCTATCAAGAGTATGTCATCCACGTACAATACGAGAAATACAACCTTACTCTCTGCAACCTTCTTATAAATACAAGGTTCATCTATGTTTTTGATGAAGTCAAACTCTTTGACTAAAACATCAAAACAGATGTTCCAACTCCACGATGCTTGCTTTAACCCATAAATGGATTTAAGCAGTTTGCACACCTTTCCGCTGCTCCCACTATCTACGAAGCCCTCTGGCTGAGTCATGTACACGCTCTCTTCTAAATCACCGTTTAGAAAGGCGGTCTTAACATCCATTTGCCAGATTTCGTAATCATGGTATGCAGCAATGGCAAGTAAGATCCGTATGGACTTAAGCATAGCCACTGGGGAAAAGGTTTCGTTATAATCCACACCTGGTCGTTGACGAAAATCCTTTGCAACAAGTCTAGCTTTGAAAGTCTCAACTTTTCCATCTACACCAATTTTCTTTTTAAAGATCCACTTGCTCCCAATGGGTTTTACCCCTTCAGGAGAATTTACCAAAGTCCATACTTTGTTGGTGTATATGGATTCCATCTCAGATCGCATTGCATCCAGCCATTTTACAGAGTCACCACTCGTGATGGCCTGCTCGAAACTAGTCGGGTCATCATCTTCCATGATGCAATCCTTGCTCCCACCATCAATGAGAAAACCGTAGTATCTCTTAGGTGGATGAGAAACCCTGCTAGATCGGCGGAGAGGCTGGGGTTCGTCGGGTACTACTGAATCCTCTGGTTCCACTAAATCATCTGTTGTAGTTTGTTCTACTGGAACTTCTTCCAGTTCTACCTCAGAGCCACTAATCTCTTTTGCAAGAAATTCCTTTTCTAAAAAGGTGGCGTGTTGAGCAACAAACACCCTTTGTTCCTCACTATGGTAGAAGATGTTAGTGTATATGCCCTAGAGGCCATTACTGTATCATACTAGTTTGTATATTACTTGATGGAAGCTTGGGATACTCACAGTTGTATAGACAATCTTGCTCAAAATGGTAGTATGCTACTTGGCTTGTTCCTACTTCAATATGTGCATGTGTTTCTTTTAGCATATCGCTTATACATATTAGTAGAGCCCTTAGGATCTTTGCTTGATTACCAGCGTTGTGATGGCAGTCACACTCGTGGGGGCTGGGTAATCTATAAGCACATCCTTTTACAGGTCCCTAGTCGTAGGACTATCGAGACAGGGCATCGATACTCTGGAGTAGACTAGCGTATGCGCTTCTCATCCTAGTAGGGGAGATGGTCTGTCCCACAGCCATCAGTACGTCATACTGGAGATAGTATGAGGGTGCTCGTTAGGTTACGAGTACACTGGACAGGACTCGTCGGGAACTGATGGTTGGTATTATACCTATCGTCGGTTATCAGTTCCCAGGTGACATGAGTATAGCTTAGTCCGCTGACTTGACACTGTCACTTCGCCTCGAGTGTGTTCCCACTGTACTTAGATTACTACCCTACCACGGCTCAAAGGAGTCGTGCAAACATGTAGTAGTTGGGTGCAGTCCCGAAGCACTTGGAGGCAGTGACGGTTAGACAGGATTCGTCTTTCCCGCTATTGGGGGTTGACATCGCGCTGTGTCTAGGAGAGCCATTACACGAGTAGTCCCTGGCCAGGGCAAGCGAGATATACTGGTAGGTTTCCAGTGTTATCTCAGGGTGTTCTGGGCTACACTCCGACACGACTTGTACCGCTATTAGGGGACTGACGTTCACCACCCCCTAGGCCCGCCATGCGATGTATCAGATGAACAGACCGGACTGTACGGAGATTGTCACATACAGGCTCAGTAGGAGTTCGGATGGGTTTGCCTTATCGGCCTTCTTATCGACATCTACCTGGGGACCGTTACGTACAGCTAGTGCCGCTTGCGGTCTGTGGTTAAACCCACTGCCAGCGTAGTGTCGAGTCTTTAGAGTCCCACACAGAGAGTTTCCCTGTACTGAGCGAAACGTGTAGAGGCTGTATGGTTTTACGGCAGGGCTGCGATCGCTTACATGCACTTGTATACGTATGCTGTTCGGGCAGGCTATACTAGTGGGCTTTGGTTTAAGCCGGATCCTAGTATTGCACGGATGGATTTGTTTTGTCTTCTGTGCATTCGCATTCTACGGAATGCGGATGCAGGTGTGTATGCACAGTTTTGAGGAGCGATAAAGGAGGAGGTGCCCCATTAGGGTTTTGGCAGTTGGTTCGGCCAAAACCGTTATGTGGCAGGCTCATTAGGGTTTTGACAATTCGTTCGGTCAAAACAATTATGAGCCGGAGACATTATTTTACTAATCTTTTTTGTGATAATTTTGTGATGGCTAATTGCATTGACCATTTGACCACCATGACCTCTCTTGACTTTGTTGACCCATTGACCGGTGTTGACCATTGACCTTCATGAGAGGTCTACACTCTTCTTTGGATTTTCTTTTTCTTTTTGATTATGAAAATGGTCAATTCAATGTAGCATCAACATTATCATGATAGGATTTGTAGTGATGTTGTTTTACTATTATTGCAACCATGGTGCCTTTTTTCTTTTGGTGATGATATTCATTTTCTCATGCTCATTCTCTCTTTTGGAAAAGAAAAAGAGACAGAGCTCCATGGTTGCAAAACTCTCCTTCATCTTCCTCCTCTTGAAATCATCCTTTGATCTCATGTGTTGAGAGATAAAGGATCCCCCTTGACAAAACCATCCCTCTACTACTTCTACACAACCTAGGACAACAAGACTAGCGATCTTGTCGCCCTAGTTGCCTCGGCTCGAGGTGGAGCTCGGTGTACAACTCTCGGGTGGATCGTCTTCGACTCAAGGAGGCCACGGAGGTGACCAAGATCCGGATCGTTCCTTAGAGCTTGGACGGACGAGCGGGATAGCAGAATGAAGACCCGAAGGACAGGTTTCGTGCGGTATAATTTCTACGGCATAGTAGTTAATGCCTCTAGTTGTTTGCTAGTTTCTAGTTTAGCAAAGATCCAGCTTTTAGTCCATATTGCCTTTGCGCCAAATAATTGTTTTTCGCCGTTTCCGCCTCCCCGTAAGAACCGGGGGTGAGCAACGTGGACTTACAGTGGTATCAGAGCCTAGCTAAACATAAACTAGCAAGTTAGCAAAGTGTTAAGAATATCGATCGGAAAAAATCACAAAACAAGTCCAGGAAAATTTTCACTTTCTGTCGATTTTTTATACTGTTCAAAAAATTATTTGACATACATGAAAAATCGGCTCAGGCTTTTGTTAGAACACCCAGCAAAATTGAGCCGCTGACTCGGCCAACTCACCGCGGAACCGCGGCCAAACCATGTGTTTGGCCGCGGATCCACGGCCGAGTTGACTCAGCCGCGACTCCGTTTTGCTGCAATGTTCTTATATGGTTGTTTTGGGATTTTTAATACATGTTGTTTCTACCCAGATTTTCCAGAGAACAAAATGACTTTTGGGGTGGTTACAAATCCGTATTTTGATCGATGTTCCATAGACTTTGGCTAATGGATATTATTTATAATGTGATATATGTATTGAACATCCGCTAATCGCTATACGTCGATTAGTGGGGGTTATACATATCTGTGATCTGTAATATTGATGGTTTGTGTATATGAACTCGTTGGATTGTCGCAGATGAATAGCCGGGGTGGATGTGAGATGAGAGTTTCTTTTTCTTTCATTCATTGTAAAATTTGTAAATTGATGTAATATTATTTGTTTGGCCGCACAACCGGGTCGGGGTTGTAGTCGTCATTGTATAATTTCTTTTTACTGTTTTTGCTCGTAGGATAGACCCAAGGTGGGGTCCACAAACTACTGGGTATCTCGAGGTGCCGAATGGCCTACTCACGGTGTTGAGGGAGGTTGCTTCGCTTTGGGTACTTGGCGGGTAGTCTGCCGCACCCGTAGGGGTCTAGGGTGGGATTTGGCTATTCATCGCGACCGTGTAATCCGCCTTTCGTTTCAGGCTCGAACGAATCGTGAATTCCTAGTATATCTAATGTGTTCATCTGTGATCTGGATTGGCTACCATTGCAATATATATATATATATATATATATATGATATCTATTTAGGTGTTGCTTATATTTTGCATCCGCGCTAGTCCAGCCCCCGCTCTGTCGTTAGTTAAGTAACCTAACGGGTGATGACGGGACCCCGTGGCGAATGCGGATGGCATAAGCGTACGCCATATTTTGGTTGTTTTCTGCAATAGTAGGATTAAATGATAGGACGCATTGGAATTAATGCAAGAAAATAAACCAAGTAAAAGTCGTTGGAACACTTTGAAAACCACTCGGTTCTTTTCAAAAACCAGCATTTTAAACGCGGAGCTTGAACCACTCCTTTTAAAAGCTATCTCTTTCCATCGATTATATCAAGTTCACTACATTCACGGTTTCGCCAAAACCATTCGTAGCCCTCCGTCATTTCGTATGAATATTCAATAGTATTCAAGCTATGTTTGTTGACCTTCGTCAAGGCATAGTGATTAGTAGCTGTTGGGTGTTCATATGTAGCATAGATAGATGCGTTGGTTTGGGACAGTCGTATTACCTTGTTGACCTTCGTCAAGGGTATATACGAGTGGGTTCAAATTAACCTGGACAATGACGGGTAGAACTTGACATGCGACTTATGATTTGTTGACCTTCGTCAAGATCATAAGAGCATAGGGAAAAAATCCACATCGGGAGTTTCAAAAGAACTGAAACTTACTAGCGCTGCATACCATTTGGAGTGTGATGATTCTGGTAGGATTCCTTCAGTTTTGTCACGCGATGATATTTGGATCCCGATCCTACTGTGAGTATATGCTACTCATCCGGAACTTTCTCACTTAACGATCAATGCTATAAACCAAGTAGGTGTCTAGAAAGGTGTTAACGGGGCTACGCCCACAGGGAAAAGAGGTTACTTAATTAAGGAACTTCGCGAAAGCGTTGGAAAACCTCCCTCGAAGTACCGACACCAGCCTGGCTGAACGGTTAAGCAAGTATTGTACGGTGAGATTGATCCCGACTAATTCTTCCTTTATCGTTTGAGGAGGGATTCGAGAGACAGTGGGAGCCATCCTGTTTAGATAAATTAAAAACCAATCTAAACTTGCAAGAGCATCATGCTAAAGTGTTTTCTTCTCTCTCTCTTAAATTGCAGCGACCCAGTGACCAGACATACGTTACATCTAGATAATAAAATGACTGAATCTGACTGTTATGACTGGCAAAGGTCTGTCCAGATGTCCATTGCCCATGACAAGCTAGGAAACCTCTTGACTGATCCAACCCCTGCCGTCTCAGGTCCAGTTTCCCTTATCACGGATATTCATATCTGTGAGACATCGGAAAAGAACTGTGCGAAAGCCAAGTGCCTCGTGTTAGCCTCAGTTGATGGTGCATACCAGAGGCAGCACGAGAAGATGGACTTAGTCTCTATCTTCCTCCATAACAAAGATTTATATGGAGAGCAATCTCGTATCGAAAGATATGAGACCTCGAAAGAATTGCTTCAAGCGAGGTTGGCTATCGGGTCATCTGTAGGGGGCAACGTCCTTACAGAGACCAGCTCTTTTGAGCTCATGGACCTGAAGACCATGTTGAAGAACGGGTCAGATACTGACTTAGTTCAACAGTCTCTACCTACTACCCTGAAGGAAATCAGGGAAGAAGAAAGAAAGAGAAGGGCAGAAGTTTCGGGACTGGATACAGTAAAAGTGGGATGTTCCCATTATTACAGGAATGAACATTGGCAGAAGGATTGCAGGGCTTGTAAAGCCAGTAGCCAGAATTCGAAGCATGTTGTGGCTTCGGCTTCAGGTGTGTTTGTAATAGAGAACTGTATGTCAGTTAACCCTACTTCCTGGGTATTGGATACCGGATCAGGATCTCATATCTGTAATTCGTTACAGGCTCTAAGAAACCGTAGGGTTATCAAGAAAGGTGATATGACTCTCAGGGTTGCTAACGGAATGAGCATGTACGCTGAATCCGTAGGGGAATATCATCTTGGACTGACAACTGGGCAGATATTGATTCTACGTAACTGTTTTTATGTACAAGGTGCGACTTGTAATATCATATCTGTATCCTTACTTTCTAGGGAAGGATATGATTTTACTTTTGTAAGCGATGTAGTAAACATCCACCTAAATCAAGTTCTGATTGGGTCAGGTACATTAGAAAACGGTATATACGTATTAAATCAAGCTCAGATTTTCAGTGTCCAGAACACACTTAAAAGAATGTCTCCGGAAACAAATCAGGCTTTCTTATGGCATTGTAGACTGGGTCACATTAATGAAACACGGTTAACAAAGTTACATAAAGAGGGATACTTAAATCCGTTCGAGTATCAGTCTTATGCCACTTGTGAATCTTGTCTCATGGGAAAGATGACAAAGACTCTGTTTACTGGACATAGAGAAAGAGCAAGCGAGCTCTTGGGACTCATACACAGTGATGTGTGTGGTCCAATGTCTACACATGCGCGAAGTGGTTATTCATACTTCATTACTTTCACAGATGATTTCTCTAGGTATGGGCATGTCTTCTTGATGAAGCACAAATCCAAGGCCTTTGAGAAATTTCAGGAATACAAGAATGAAGTTGAAAAACAAACAGGCAAAAGTATCAAGACACTAAGATCTGATCGAGGTGGTGAATACTTGAGTGCCGAGTTTCTGGACTACTTAAAAGAGAATGGAATTCTCTCTCAGCGTACTCCTCCATACACACCACAACACAATGGTGTATCGGAAAGGCGGAATCGAACCCTATTGGATATGGTTCGTTCCATGATGAGTAAGGTTGAGTTGCCGCGATCTTTCTGGGGTTATGCACTAGAAACAGCTGCATGTCTCTTAAACAAGGCTCCAACCAAGACTGTGCCTACCACCCCATATCAGATGTGGAGTGGGAAGAAACCCTGTCTTAAGTATCTTAAGACATGGGGATGTACAGCTTTTGTAAAAAAGCAGCATGCGGACAAGCTCGAGGCATGCTCAGTACTGTGTAAGTTTGTGGGATACCCAAAGAACTCCAGGGGGTATTTTTTCTATTCCGCAGAGGAACAAAAGGTTTTTGTTTCTCAGCATGCCCACTTCTTGGAAACTGAATTTTTAGAATATCAGATAAGTGGGAGCGCAATAGAACTGGAAGAAATTCCAGAACTACAAGCTATTACTGAAAGCTTGGAAGAACCAGAAGTTTCAAGAGAACCGGACATCCCAGCACCACTCCGCAGGAGTAGTAGGCAGTCTCATCCGCCCGAGAGATACTACGGTTTTCTCATAGATGGGGATAGAGAGGATTGCACTATTGATTATGGTGAGCCTACTAGCTTCCAGGAAGCCATTAAGAGCGGTGACTCGGTAAAATGGCTGGATGCGTTGCGGACCGAGATGGAGTCCATGTACACCAACAAAGTTTGGACTTTGCTCCAGAAGGGGTAAAACCCGTAGGCTGCAAATGGATCTTCAGAAAGAAGATTGGTGTAGATGGGCAGGTTGAAACCTATAAAGCTAGACTTGTAGCAAAGGGTTTTCATCAAAGACCTGGTTTGGACTATGACGAGACCTTTTCCCTAGTGCCTATGCTCAAATCCATTTGGATCCTCCTTGCCATTGCTGCCTTCCACGATTATGAGATCTGGCAGATGGACGTAAAGACGGCTTTCCTAAATGGAAATTTGGAAGAGTGCGTCTTTATGGATCAGCCAGAGGGATTCATTAAGAGTGGGAGCATCGGTAAAGTGTGCAAGTTGCTTAAGTCCATCTATGGACTGAAGCAGGCATCGTGGAGTTGGAACATCTGCTTTGATGATACTGTCAAGGAATTCAACTTTATCAAGAACCCAGATGAACCATGCATTTACAGTAAGATTGTAGGAAGAACTGTGGTATTCCTCATCTTGTACGTGGATGACATTCTCCTAATAGGAAATGATATTCCTATGCTACAGTCAGTCAAAGGATTCTTTTCGCAGAGGTTCTCCATGAAGGAACTGGGCGATGCCAACTACATTCTGGGGATCCAGATCTATCGTGATAGATCTAAGAGGATGTTGGGACTTTCACAGTCAAGGTACATCGACACCATACTGAAAAGGTTCAGTATGGAAGATTCCAAGCGCGGTAATCTACCGGCTTGTCACGGAATCACACTCTCCAAAGAGATGTTTCCCAAGACTGATTTGGAAAGGGCTCGCATGTCATCTATACCCTATGCATCTGCGGTAGGCTCTATAATGTATGCGATGTTATGTACCAGACCAGATGTAGCATACGCATTGAGCGTTGTAAGCCGGTATTAGTCTGACCCAGGGGAGAAACACTGGATAGCGGTAAAGAACATTCTCAAGTACCTGAGAAGGACTAAGGAGATGTTCTTGGTGTATGGCGAAAAAGACCTCCAGATCGAGGCCTTTGCTGACTCCAACTTCCAGAGTGACAAGGATGACTCCAAGTCCATGTCAGGTTATGTCTTTACCCTCAATAGAGGGACGGTTTGCTGGAAGAGTTCCAAGCAGGAGACCGTTGCTGACTCAACTATGGAAGCGGAGTACATAGCTGCTTGCGATGCCGCTAAGGAAGCTGTCTGGATGAAGAAGTTCCTCACAGAGCATCAGGTGGTTCCTACCATTGTTGATCCAATACCGCTGTATTGCGACAGCAATGGCGCTATAGCTTTAGCGAAGGAACCCAGGTCCCATCAGAAGTCCAGGCACATTTTGAGGCGGTTCCACCTGATCAGGGAGATCGTAGATCGTCGGGAGATCGAGGTGAAGAGAGTAGATTCGGAGAATAACACTGTAGATCCACTCATGAAGGCCCTACCCCAGACTCAGTTTGAGCGGCTGATCGAGATGATAGGTCTTCGATACGCCAGTACATGGCCTTAGTGCAAGTGGGAGATTGTCAGTGTATATGCCCTAGAGGCCATTATTGTATCATACAAGTTTGTATATTACTTGATGGAAGCTTAGGATATTCACAGTTGTATAGACAATCTTGCTCAAAATGGTAGTATGCTACTTGGTTTGTTTCTACTTCAATATGTGCATGTGTTTCTTTTAGCATATCGCTTATACATATTAGTAGAGCCCTTAGGATCTTTGCTTGATTACCAGCGTTGTGATGGCAGTCACACTCGTGGGGCTGGGTAATCTATAAGAACATCCTTTTACAGGTCTCTAGTCGTAGGACTATCGAGACAGGGCATCGATACTCCGGAGTCGACTAGCGTATGTGCTTCTCATCCCAGCAGGGGAGATGGTCTGTCCCACAGCCATCAGTACGTCGTACTGGAGATAGTATGCGGGTGCTCGTTAGGTTGCGAGTACACTGGACAGGACTCGTCGGGAACTGATGGTTGGTATTATACCTATCGTCGGTTATCAGTTCCCAGGTGACATGAGTACAGCTTAGTTCGCTGACTTGACACTGTCACTTCGCCTCGAGTGTGTTCCCACTGTACTTAGATTACTACCCTACCATGGCTCAAAGGAGTCGTGCAAAAAGGTAGTAGTTGGGTGCAGTCCCGAAGCACTTGGAGGCAGTGACGGTTAGAAAGGATTCGTCTCTCCCGGTATTGGGGGTTGACATCGCGCTGTGTCTAGGAGAGCCATTACACAAGTAGTCCCTGGCCAGGGCAAGCGAGATATACTGGTAGGTTTCCAGTGTTATCTCAGGGTGTTCTGGGCTACACTCCGACACGACTTGTACCGCTATTAGGGGACTGACGTTAACCACCCCTAGGCCCGCCATGCGATGTATCAGACGAACAGACCGGACTGTACGGAGATTGTCACATACAGGCTTAGTAGGAGTTCGGATGGGTTTACCTCATCGGCCTTCTTATCGAAATCTACCTGGAGACCGTTACGTACAGCTAGTGCCGCTTGCGGTCTGTGGTTAAACCCACTGCCAGCGTAGTGTCGATTCTTTAGACTCCCACACAGAGAGTTTCCCTGCACTGAGCGAAAAGTGTAGAGGCTGTATGGTTTTATGGCAGGGCTGCGATCACTTACGTGCACTTGTGTGCGTATGTTGTTCGGGCAGGCAATACTAGTGGGCTTTGGTTTAAGCCGGATCCTAGTATTGCACGAATGGATTTGTTTTGTCTTCTGTGCATTCGCATTCTACGGAATGCGGATGCAGGTGTGTATGTACAGTTTTGAGGAGCGATAAAGGAGGAGGTGCCCCATTAGGGTTTTGGCAGTTGGTTCGGCCAAAACCGTTATGTGGCAGCTCATTAGGGTTTTGATAATTCGTTCAGTCAAAACCATTATGATCCGGAGACATTATTTTACTAATCCTTTTTGTGATAATTTTGTGATGGCTAATTGTATTGACCATTTGACCACCATGATCTCTCTTTACTTTGTTGACCCGTTGACCGGTGTTGACCATTGACCTTCATGAGAGGTTTACACTCTTCTTTGGATTTTCTTTTTCTTTTTGATTATGAAAATGGTCAATTCAATGTAGCATCAACTTTATCATGATAGGATTTGTAATGATATTGTTTTACTATTATTGCAACCATGGTGCCTTTTTTCTTTTGGTGATGATATTCATTTTCTCATGCTCATTCTCTTTCTTGGAAAAGAAAAAGAGAAAGAGCTCCATGGTTGCAAAACTCTCCTTCATCTTCCTCCTCTTGAAATCATCCTTTGATCTCATGTGTTGAGAGATAAAGGATCCCACTTGACAAAACCATTCCTCTATTACTTCTACACAACTTAGGATAACAAGACTAGCGATCTTGTCGCCCTAGTTGCCTCGGCTCGAGGTGGAGCTCGGTGTACAACTCTCGGGTGGATCGTCTTCGACTCAAGGAGGCCGCGGAGGTGACCAAGATCCGGATCGTCCCTTGGAGCTTGGACGGACGAGCGGGACAGCCGAATGAAGACCCGAAGGACCGGTTTCGTGAGGTATAATTTCTACGGCATAGTAGTTAAAGCCTCTAGTTGTTTGCTAGTTTCTTGTTTAGCAAAGATCCGGCTTTTAGTCCATGTTGCCTTTGCGCCAAATAATTGTTTTTCGCCGTTTCCGCCTCCCCGTAAGAACCGGGGTGAGCAACGTGGACTTACAGAAGATATACCCTCTTGAATGCTTAGGATATCCAAAAAACTTACACAAAACAGATCTTGCCTCGAGTTTGTCCGGTTTTTGTCTTTTGACATAGGCCGGGCAACCCTATATCTTAACAAAATTAAGATATGGTGTCTTCCCTTCCCATATCTCATATAGAGTGGTAGGCACAGATTTCGTAGGAACTTTATTCAGTACGTATGCCGCTGTCTCAAGCGCATATCCCAAGAAGGAAATAGGTAACTCAGCATTGCTCATCATAGAGCATACCATATCTAATAGGGTGCGATTCCTTCGCTCAGATACACCGTTGTGATGTGGTGTATAAGGAGGAATAAGCTGAGAGAGAATGCCATTCTCTTTTAGATAATCCAGAAAATCATTGCTCAAGTATTGTCCTCCTCGATCAGATCGAAGGATTTTAATACTTTTGCCCGTATGGTTCTCTACTTCGTGCTTATATTCTCTGAATTTCTCAAAAGCTTCAGACTTGTGTTTCATCAGGAACACATGTCCGTATCTAGAGAGATCATCAGTGAATGTAATGAAGTAGGAAGAACCGTTCCTGGCATGCGTAGACATAGGACCGCATACATCACTATGTACCAGTCCTAAGAGTTCTGTAACTCTTTCTCCGTGACCACTAAACGGAGCTTTGGTCATTTTGCCTTTGAGACATGAATGGAAAGTATCATAAGATGATAATTCGAACGGATTCAAATATCCATCCTTATTTAACTTAGCTAGTCGTGTCACATTGATATGACCAAGTCTACAATGCCACAAGAAAGATTCGTTCATTTCTGAACTCTTCCTCTTGTGTGTGTTTTATATATTGAGGAATGTATTTTGATTGAGAATGAATATGCCATTATGTAACGAGCCCGATGCAATCAACTTTTGATCTAGGAATATGTTCATAACATTATCCTTTACTACAATATTATATCCATCTTTACTTAATAAAGAAACTGATATAATATTGCACATCATGTTCGGTATATAATAGCACTCATTCAGAATCAGTGTATTACGACTTGGTAATACTAGGTGATATTCGCAAACTGCTTTTGCTGCAATACTTGCACCATTCCCTACTTGTATGGAATGATCACCTTTTCCCAGTTCTCTACCTTTACGTAGCCCACGTAACAATTTACATATGTGGGATCCTGATCCGGTATCTAATACCCAGGACGTAGGATGAACTGAGAAACAGTTCTCAATAACTAACACACCCGAAGAAGATGCATCAACATGCATGTTCTTTGTTTGGGCGGCATGAGAATCCAGATATTCTCCAGTTTCCTGCTCAGTCTTATAACTCTTATAAGAAAGAACGGGACCAACGATCCCCTGCTCAGTATAATAAGCAGGTTCAGTCAATATATCCATATTATTATCTTGATTAAGTCCTGACACGGTCGCTACCTGGAGAGAGAGAGAAGGAAACACTTTACATATGCTCTTACAAGATTAGATTGGTTATTATCTTATCTAATCAGGATGTCTCCCACTGTTTTTATCAAATCTTCCTTCAAACCCTAAAAGGTAAGATTAGCCGGGATTAATTACACCCTACAATTTCGTCAATCTTTCAGCCAGATCAGTGTCGGTACTTGAGGGAGGTTCCCCGTGCTTTCGCACGGACCTAATTAAAAAAAACATCGTCTTCCCTGAGGCATAACCCCGTAAACACCTTTCTAGACACCTACTTGATCGGCTAATTGTCATGTGTAAAACTCTCCCAGGAGTAACTCTTACTCGTAGTAGGTATCAGGATGCATCTATCTCATAGAAGGTATGCAATCTCATTACAAATTTCAACACTTGAAATTCCCGATACTATTCTGCCCCAAGCATCCCATGACCTTAACGGAAGTCAACAATGTTGGAGATAGTGCCCTCATAGTCAATTATTGGATCGCAGGTACGTGATTGCAATGATTGCGGAGGACCTATCCCGGTAGGACAGTCTTACTCGAAATGATAGTATGCTATCTGGTTTGCCTTTATCAGTCGTGTACATATTCAGGTGACTGATTGCATGTTACACTTTGATAGAGCCCTTAGGATCTTGCTTTACTACCAACAGTATGATGGCGATCATATACGTGAGAGTTGGGTAGTTTATATGAATATCCTTAATTGTGGTCCCTAGTCGTGGGAGTTTCGAGACAGGGCATCGATACTCCGGAGTAGACTAGTGTGTACAGTCGAGACCCCGACGAGGGGCGGTGGCCGGTCTCACAAGCCACTGGTGTCAGTTGGATCACCTAAGATGTATACAGGTGCTCATTGGGTTATGAGTACACCGGACAGGACTCGCCGGGAATCTGCTAGTTAGTACTATACCTATCGTCAGATAGCAGTTCCCTGGTGACATGTGTACAGGTTAGTTCATCGACCTGAGGTCGTCATTTGTCTCGTGTGAGTTCCCACTGTGCTTTGATTTCTACCCTACCACGGCTCAAAGGAGTCGTGCAAACAGGTAGCTTTTGGGTACAGTCCCGAGCCATATGGAGGCACGTGAGCGGATCGGCAGGGGATTCGTCTCTCCCGGTATTGGGGGCGAGGTCGTGCTGTGTCTAGGAGAGCCATTACACAAATCCATGGCCATGGTAGGAGATTTACTGGTAGGTACTCCAGTAGTATCTCAGGGTGTATTGGGCTTCACTCCGACACGACTTATACTGCTATTGGGGGTCTGACGTTACTAGCCCCCTAGACAGATATGCGATACTCATTGACGAACGGACCGGACTGTATATACATTGTCACTGTTAGGCTCAGTAGGGTTTTCCGGATGAGTGCGCTCATCGGCATCCCTTGAGGTCAGTCCATGGGCAGCCGTTACGCATTGCTAGTGCCGCTGACGGTTTGTGGTTAAACCCACTGCTAGGGTGCTGACGAGTCATTAGAGTCCCCCACAGACAGTTTCCCAAGTTCGGGCGAAACGTTGTAGAGGCCGTATGGTTTTATGGCAGGGTTCGGAAAATGCACGTGCGTTTACGCACGTGTTATTTTTCGGGCAGATAATACTGGTCGGCTTTGGTTTAAGCCGGATCCGAGTATTATATTGAGTAGGTATAATATCTTTGTCTCAGTTGCATTTGTATTCGGTCGTAATACAAATGCGGGTATATTTATACAGTTTCGGGGTTATCCTGAAAGTCGTTTCAGGATCACTTTTGGAAGTTGCCAGTTTCCAGTTTTCTATCAGCCGTCTTTTAACATTTGGTTAAAGGCGGATTTATCTTTTCTTGGATGAGAGTAAGTCGAGGTTCTAGAAGATTCTAGAATTTGTGACTAAGCTTTGTGACTCATGCTTTGATTTCATTACTTTCTTGTTTTGCTTAAGATCTTTAAGCAAGATATTTGTTTGTGTTCACATATGATATTTATCATATGGTCACCCCCCTCTCCTACGGTCACCTCCCTCTTGCTATATATGGCTTGCCCTCTCTCTCTCCTCACTCTCACTCTCACTTGTTGGTTTCATTTTAGAGAGAAAAGATTATGATAGGTTTTATCGGTGTATGGAATTTCACAGTCCATTTCATTCCATCACCCGATTCCTTCGGCAACTTCATTAACCGTCCGTCCATAGCTTTGGACGGAACGAGACAAAGTCATCTACTCATTCTCTACATCAATCTTGGTCGTCTCTTTTGGCAAACTTGACGATCGAGTTGCCTCGAGTCAGAGGCGGGAGCCCGTTTAAAGAACCGATCATGTGGTGCCACCTCGACGAGGATATCGGAGATCGACGCGATCGGAGCAGCCGCAACGGAGCGTGGGATGTTGGTTGAAGAACGAAGGACTCGGATCGTTCGGTACAATCTTCCTACACTCTTTACAGTATGTTAGTTTAGCAATAATGGCAGATCCGGGTTAAAGTATACGATAGCGCCAGTTAAAAAGTTTTTGTTCCGCATTTGGCGTCTGTAGACTGCCGGGGCGCTAGCGTAGACTTACAGTGGTATCAGAGCCTAACCATTTTTCTATACTAACTTGTGCTAACGCGTTTAAAACATCGATCCGACCGGAAATCGAAAATTGCAAAAATCACAATTTTTATGCCCGACAGTTTCTGTTAATTTTAAACGGTCTCAAAATTGATTTCTAGATGTCTTAAAAATCCGTGCAGGCATATTTAAGAACCACGACAAAATTTGGGGTCGTGATCCCTCCAGACTGCCGCGGAAGAGCGGCCAAACCCATGGTTTGGCCTCCCATCCGCGGCCACGTGGGGAGCACGTGCTCCCAAATTTTCTCAGTGGGTTCTGTGTTGGTTTTTGGGATTTTTGGTATATATATTTTTGGCCCAGGTTTTGTTACTGTTCACCAGTAAGCAGTGGGGCCCACTTTTTGATATTTGGTCTTTGGTCGATCGAAATTTAAACACGTTAGCTTACAGTGCTTACATTATATCTCCGACCGGGAATGTCATTTGATCGGTAAACCGCGTTTAACTGCTATAGTTCTTTTAGACGGGTTTGCGAACGTGACATTCGCGTTGATGTTCTGTGTTGTGCTGTGATGTTGCGGATTTGTCGTGGTGGATAGCAGTGTGCAATGGTAGTACAGTTTGAGTTTATTTGTACATTTGATATTGCGGGGCGAGCGTCCAACTTGTGGACTGCCGTCACTGCCTGTTGTATAATATTCTTTTTGGGGCACGACCAGGTTGCGGTCGATGTACCTATTGTACTATTTTTCATTACTGTACTAGGTTTTGCCCCGAGACGGAGTGCACGGATAGCCGGGTTCTGAGAAGCAACGGGTCCGCATCTCATGGCTTTGAGAGGTAGAGGGGCCCCACTTCAGAATTGGCAGACTATTCGCCGCACTCGTAGGGGGTACAGGTTGACCCATGGAGGGGTGCTCAATTTACCGGATTCCGTGAAGTGCCGGGTATTCCATTCACTATGCTGTGGGGACTGCCTCGCTTCAGGTTTTGGCGGGTAACTTGCCGCACCCGTAGGGGTCTAGGTTTCATTGCACAGGCTATCCACACGACAGGGGAACGTCGAGTTTCAGCAGCGGCTCTGTGAAACTCGGGGATCCCAGATATCTGTATTGTTCTGTGATGCTTATTACTTTTCTGTAATGTTGCATACTATCACGCCTGGAGCGATTATTGTATATTGGTTTATATACTATTAGATGTTGTATATGTTTTACACCCGCGCTAGTCCAGTCCCCGCTCTGTCGTTAGTTAAGTAACCTAACGAGTGATGACGGGACCCAGTGACGAATGCGGATGGCATATACGTACATTTTATTTTCGTTCTTTTCTGGGTGTGATTGAATGATGGGACTGCGTTGATTCTGATCAATGCAAAGTAAAACAAACCTGTTTGAGTTGTTGGAACAATTTTAAAAAGGTGTTATTGCAAAGACGTTTTCTTTTGTTATGCATAGCGGTATTCGGTGTGAATATCCAGCACCTCATTCGACGAGGCAAGGGCTGATATCCCTTCACCGGGAAAGACCCCTTGGACAGAAGTTTGCGTCAGGGTAATAACTTCACTATAGTCGATTACATGTTGCTATGCATAGCGGTATTCAGTGGAATATCCTGCACCTCATTCCATGAGGAAAGAGCCGAGATCCCTTCACCGGAAATGACCTCTTTAGCAAAAGGTTTTCGCCACTATAATTTTATAAAAAGCTATCAGGCTCCTTCAGCGATATCAAGTTCACTACGTTAAAGGTTTTTCGCTAAAAACCAGTCGTAGCCCTCCGTCGTTTCTTATGGATGGTCAGTAGTATTCAAGCTATGTTTGTTGGCTTTCGTCAAGGCATAGTGTTTGGTAGCTGCTGGGTATTCATTTGTTGCATAGATAGATGAGTTGGTTTGGGACAGTCGTATTACCTTGTTGGCTTTCGTCAAGGGTATGTACGGGTGGGTTCAAATTAACAAGATAATGACGGGCAGAACTTGACATGTGACTTATGATTTGTTGACTTTCGCCAAGGTCATAAGAGCATGGGGCAAGAAAATCATATCGGGAGTTTCTAAAGAAACTGAAACTTGCCAAGTATGCGCATACCTTCTGGAGTATGAATAACGTGGATGCATTCCATCACGTTAACATGCGATGAGAGTTGGATCCCGATTCCCACTGATGAGTTGGTTTACTCTTCGGGTGATCCCGATTGATTCTTCTTTAGGTTTGGAGGAGAATTTGACAGGACAGTGGGAGGTTTCCGGATTAGATAAAGTGATGACCATTCTGATCTAGGTTAGAGTGCACGCAGAGTGTTTCTTTTCTCTCTCTCTCTTTGGCAGCGACCTTTGACCGACCCTAGACTATGACTCAGTGACCAAGTTGACCGAACCTTCTTAAAATACTGGCTTTTGGATTGTCTGAGTTGCATAAGTCATTGCCACTCCTTCTTTTACCCTTTGCATTTCTCAGAACACCCGTATTACTACGGATATCCACTTCCATTGGATAGATCCATCGTATGGTTATATACGAACTCGAAGGGACTTCTTCGGGGATGGATCCAGGTTCAGGAGAAATAGAATTGGTTTATTCAGTTGTCTTTTATTATCACCTTCTCTCAGGTTGCGAGAGCTCCTTGGTTTAGGAGAGTACACCTATTACGCTTATTGGATAGTCTTATTCCAAACCATAGGCTGGTGCCGAAAGGTAGGGAATGAAGAAAACCAATTAGCCTAAGTAGGGTGTGCAGAAGGTAATATGTAAAGACAAAATAAAGGGATTAGAAAGAGGGCAAAGTAAATTGCGACTGATATCATTCACGACCAAAACCGCGTACTTCATCGCCACTCCTATTTCACCTTTAAAAGAATAAGGTATTATTCAGTTGTCTTTTATCATCACCTTCTCTCGAGATGCGAGTACTCCTTGGTTTAGGAGGGTACACCTATTATGCTTACTGGATAGTCTTCTTCCAAACCATAGGCTGGTGCCGAACGGTAGGGAAGGAAGAAAACCAGTTAGCCTAACGATGGTGTACAGAAGGTAACGACTAAAAACAAATAAAGGGATTTGGAGAGACGGCAATAAAGTATACGGTTGAAGTCATGAGTTGGATTATGGAAGAGGCATTACTATGAATACCAGGATACCCCTACGAAACATTTTCATGTTTCAGTGCATTGTTAAAGGAAAAACTGTTTTCCCGAATTGACACTTACTCCAAGGGTATGTATTTACCAGGTTTCATTCTCATATCTGTATGGTTTTACAGATGATGAGTGGGAGTAAGATATTGGAAATTAGGTGATTATCCTCATTATATCGGAATTCGTTGTAATTGGTGATATTTGAGGAAATCGCCAGGGTACAGTTTTCCACCTACAACGCACAGGTTTTGAGTTGTTTAACTCAGCGGACTTATACAGAGTATTGTATGTTGTCCAGTGTCCATCAGGACAAAGGGGTAGGTCCTCGTACTATGTTCTGTTTACTTATAACTTCTCTAGTATTTAGACGAGTGTTTCGTAGAAATACAAGGTCTAAGTTTTGAGAAGTTGTGGGTATAAGAATAAAGTAGAGAACCAGGTATCACAAGTATCGGGATTCTTCAAAGAGATCGAAGATGTAGATTCTTGTGATTGGTATTCAGATGATAGTGATGGTTTTGAGAAACGTGTTTCTCTTTCAGGTTACTCATAAATGGATGGATTCCTAAGTTGAGTAATGCTGATTAGCCTCTTTCCATTAAGTAGATATGCACTGGAGACAGCTGCATGATTCGAATATGGTTCCAATTAAATTAGTGCCAAAGTTTCTATATTGGATATAGAATAGTTCGTACCTTAAAAGATATTGAGGTACGCGGAGTTGTCCAGCTTATGATTAAAACCAGACACTGGATAACTCAGGGCACGTTTCTGTAATGGCTGTTTGTGGGTTGACCCTGGCTATGACGAGGGTTGATATTCTACCATTTGGAAGATCAATAGTGATATTGTTCTTGACTCGCCACAGTTTTAGTAAAACAGATCTTTTTCAGAAAACAGTAGTGGGAGTATGGTAGAACTGGAAGTGATTCCAGAAACCGCGAACGATTACGGAAAATTTAATAGGACCTATACATTCAATCAGGTTTGACATTCCAATAGCCACTCCGCAGGTATGGTAGGTAACCTTAGATGCCCGAGAGGTACTTCGGTAGCCTCAGAGACGGTGACAGGGGGGTTCTTATCTACCAAGACTTGACACTACTGTTGTTCCAGGATATGAGACCCGGTAGGAGGGTTGTCATAGTCAGTGGGAGCAGCGGAAGCATAGTGGGCAAGATGCTTATATCTATTTATAGACTTGAGCAGTTATAGCGGAGATAGATCATCTAATTTTGATGTGAAAGTCATGGGTTTGACTTCAATCAGAATAGGGGATGGATCAGTTAAGAAGGTAGTAGGGTGTGATGTCATGGTATCTGGATGACATACACAGAGTAGGAAGTAAAATTCCTATACTACGATCGGTTGTACTGTGGTCGTCACACAGTTGTTTCTCCAGACAGGATATGGATATAATATTTGATATTCTGGTTTCTAGATCTATGGTTTTAGATCTGGATTTGGGTAGTTTCCCAATGTGGGTACTTTGACAGATATTCTAATGGTTTTTGGAATAGTTGACTCCTAGCATGGTGGTGTACCTGCAGGTGATGGAGTCACCCTCTCTAAAGGTGTCGTATAGACTAAAGGGGAGAGGGAAGTGCATGATTGGCAGATCACTTGCTTAGGCAATTGAGTCAATCATGAGATGTCAAGTACCACACCAAATGTTGGTTTTGCACTAGATGCAATAAGTTTGTATTAATCCAATCCTGGAGAAACATAAGGAAGCGGTTTTAGAACATTAGTACATGTTCTACGGATTTGATAACGGCAGCCTCTTTCGGGAGACGGTTATCATTCCAGGCTTCAAAGGTGACATGGATGACAGAGTGATTGTCAGAGTTTTAGTTTTCCCTCTGACGAGGGACAGTATTATAGACAGGTGGTTCCAAAGGATACTGTGGGTGGTATGGTGCCCGATACTGATTAGGTTCAGTGATCGATTCAGTCTAAAAAGTTTGGATATGGAGTTCATTTATGAACTAAGGTCCCATCAGATATCCAGACATTCTAAGACAGGTGCTACTCAATTCGGGAGATGGCTTTCTCCGCGAACTTGAGATTAAGAGAGATACAGAAAGAAACTTCTAGGCGGATCCACTCACCGAGGCTATTTCTCGAACACAATAGTTTTACAAACGGGCTTTGTGAAACTGATTAGTAGAGGAGTTGGATGTTCGGTTTCACACGGGCTGTGAGTAGTCGACATCGCAATATTAGCCTTGAGTGCAAGTGGGAGATTGTTGGAGATAGTGCCCTCATAGTCAATTATTGGATCGCAGGTACGTGATTGCAATGATTGCGGAGGACCTATCCCGGTAGGACAGTCTTACTCGAAATGATAGTATGCTATCTGGTTTGCCTTTATCAGTCGTGTACATGTTCAGGTGACTGATTGCATGTTACACTTTGATAGAGCCCTTAGGATCTTGCTTTACTACCAACAGTATGATGGCGATCATATACGTGAGAGTTGGGTAGTTTATATGCATATCCTTAATTGTGGTCCCTAGTCGTGGGAGTTTCGAGACAGGGCATCGATACTCCGGAGTAGACTAGTGTGTACAGTCGAGACCCCGACGAGGGGCGGTGGCCGGTCTCACAAGCCACTGGTGTCAGTTGGATCACCTAAGATGTATACAGGTGCTCATTGGGTTATGAGTACACCGGACAGGACTCGCCGGGAATCTGCTAGTTAGTACTATACCTATCGTCAGATAGCAGTTCCCTGGTGACATGTGTACAGGTTAGTTCATCGACCTGAGGTCGTCATTTGTCTCGTGTGAGTTCCCACTGTGCTTTGATTTCTACCCTACCACGGCTCAAAGGAGTCGTGCAAACAGGTAGCTTTTGGGTACAGTCCCGAGCCATATGGAGGCACGTGAGCGGATCGGCAGGGGATTCGTCTCTCCCGGTATTGGGGGCGAGGTCGTGCTGTGTCTAGGAGAGCCATTACACAAATCCATGGCCATGGTAGGAGATTTACTGGTAGGTACTCCAGTAGTATCTCAGGGTGTATTGGGCTTCACTCCGACACGACTTATACTGCTATTGGGGGTCTGACGTTACTAGCCCCCTAGACAGATATGCGATACTCATTGACGAACGGACCGGACTGTATATACATTGTCACTGTTAGGCTCAGTAGGGTTTTCCGGATGAGTGCGCTCATCGGCATCCCTTGAGGTCAGTCCATGGGCAGCCGTTACGCATTGCTAGTGCCGCTGACGGTTTGTGGTTAAACCCACTGCCAGGGTGCTGACGAGTCATTAGAGTCCCCCACAGACAGTTTCCCAAGTTCGGGCGAAACGTTGTAGAGGCCGTATGGTTTTATGGCAGGGTTCGGAAAATGCACGTGCGTTTACGCACGTGTTATTTTTCGGGCAGATAATACTGGTCGGCTTTGGTTTAAGCCGGATCCGAGTATTATATTGAGTAGGTATAATATCTTTGTCTCAGTTGCATTTGTATTCGGTCGTAATACAAATGCGGGTATATTTATACAGTTTCGGGGTTATCCTGAAAGTCGTTTCAGGATCACTTTTGGAAGTTGCCAGTTTCCAGTTTTCTATCAGCCGTCTTTTAACATTTGGTTAAAGGCGGATTTATCTTTTCTTGGATGAGAGTAAGTCGAGGTTCTAGAAGATTCTAGAATTTGTGACTAAGCTTTGTGACTCATGCTTTGATTTCATTACTTTCTTGTTTTGCTTAAGATCTTTAAGCAAGATATTTGTTTGTGTTCACATATGATATTTATCATATGGTCACCCCCCTCTCCTACGGTCACCTCCCTCTTGCTATATATGGCTTGCCCTCTCTCTCTCCTCACTCTCACTCTCACTTGTTGGTTTCATTTTAGAGAGAAAAGATTATGATAGGTTTTATCGGTGTATGGAATTTCACAGTCCATTTCATTCCATCACCCGATTCCTTCGGCAACTTCATTAACCGTCCGTCCATAGCTTTGGACGGAACGAGACAAAGTCATCTACTCATTCTCTACATCAATCTTGGTCGTCTCTTTTGGCAAACTTGACGATCGAGTTGCCTCGAGTCAGAGGCGGAAGCCCGTTTAAAGAACCGATCATGTGGTGCCACCTCGACGAGGATATCGGAGATCGACGCGATCGGAGCAGCCGCAACGGAGCGTGGGATGATGGTTGAAGAACGAAGGACTCGGATCGTTCGGTACAATCTTCCTATACTCTTTACAGTATGTTAGTTTAGCAATAATGGCAGATCCGGGTTAAAGTATACGATAGCGCCAGTTAAAAAGTTTTTGTTCCGCATTTGGCGTCTGTAGACTGCCGGGGCGCTAGCGTAGACTTACAGTGGTATCAGAGCCTAACCATTTTGCTATACTAACTTGTGCTAACGCGTTTAAAACATCGATCCGACCGGAAATCGAAAATTGCAAAAATCACAATTTTTATGCCCGACAGTTTCTGTTAATTTTAAACGGTCTCAAAATTGATTTCTAGATGTCTTAAAAATCCGTGCAGGCATATTTAAGAACCACGACAAAATTTGGGGTCGTGATCCCTCCAGACTGCCGCGGAAGAGCGGCCAAACCCATGGTTTGGCCTCCCATCCGCGGCCACGTGGGGAGCACGTGCTCCCAAATTTTCTCAGTGGGTTCTGTGTTGGTTTTTGGGATTTTTGGTATATATATTTTTGGCCCAGGTTTTGTTACTGTTCACCAGTAAGCAGTGGGGCCCACTTTTTGATATTTGGTCTTTGGTCGATCGAAATTTAAACACGTTAGCTTACAGTGCTTACATTATATCTCCGACCGGGAATGTCATTTGATCGGTAAACCGTGTTTAACTGCTATAGTTCTTTTAGACGGGTTTGCGAACGTGACATTCGCGTTGATGTTCTGTGTTGTGCTGTGATGTTGCGGATTTGTCGTGGTGGATAGCAGTGTGCAATGGTAGTACAGTTTGAGTTTATTTGTACATTTGATATTGCGGGGCGAGCGTCCAACTTGTGGACTGCCGTCACTGCCTGTTGTATAATATTCTTTTTGGGGCACGACCAGGTTGCGGTCGATGTTCCTATTGTACTATTTTTCATTACTGTACTAGGTTTTCCCCCGAGACGGAGTGCACGGATAGCCGGGTTCTGAGAAGCAACGGGTCCGCATCTCATGGCTTTGAGAGGCAGAGGGGCCCCACTTCAGAATTGGCAGACTATTCGCCGCACTCGTAGGGGGTACAGGTTGACCCATGGAGGGGTGCTCAATTTACCGGATTCCGTGAAGTGCCGGGTATTCTATTCACTATGCTGTGGGGACTGCCTCGCTTCAGGTTTTGGCGGGTAACTTGCCGCACCCGTAGGGGTCTAGGTTTCATTGCACAGGCTATCCACACGACAGGGGAACGTCGAGTTTCAGCAGCGGCTCTGTGAAACTCGGGGATCCCAGATATCTGTATTGTTCTGTGATGCTTATTACTTTTCTGTAATGTTGCATACTATCACGCCTGGAGCGATTATTGTATATTGGTTTATATACTATTAGATGTTGTATATGTTTTACACCCGCGCTAGTCCAGTCCCCGCTCTGTCGTTAGTTAAGTAACCTAACGAGTGATGACGGGACCCAGTGACGAATGCGGATGGCATATACGTACATTTTATTTTCGTTCTTTTCTGGGTGTGATTGAATGATGGGACTGCGTTGATTCTGATCAATGCAAAGTAAAACAAACCTGTTTGAGTTGTTGGAACAATTTTAAAAAGGTGTTATTGCAAAGACGTTTTCTTTTGTTATGCATAGCGGTATTCGGTGTGAATATCCAGCACCTCATTCGACGAGGCAAGGGCTGATATCCCTTCACCGGGAAAGACCCCTTGGACAGAAGTTTGCGTCAGGGTAATAACTTCACTATAGTCGATTACATGTTGCTATGCATAGCGGTATTCAGTGGAATATCCTGCACCTCATTCCATGAGGAAAGAGCCGAGATCCCTTCACCGGAAATGACCTCTTTAGCAAAAGGTTTTCGCCACTATAATTTTATAAAAAGCTATCAGGCTCCTTCAGCGATATCAAGTTCACTACGTTAAAGGTTTTTCGCTAAAAACCAGTCGTAGCCCTCCGTCGTTTCTTATGGATGGTCAGTAGTATTCAAGCTATGTTTGTTGGCTTTCGTCAAGGCATAGTGTTTGGTAGCTGCTGGGTATTCATTTGTTGCATAGATAGATGAGTTGGTTTGGGACAGTCGTATTACCTTGTTGGCTTTCGTCAAGGGTATGTACGGGTGGGTTCAAATTAACAAGATAATGACGGGCAGAACTTGACATGTGACTTATGATTTGTTGACTTTCGCCAAGGTCATAAGAGAATGGGGCAAGAAAATCATATCGGGAGTTTCTAAAGAAACTGAAACTTGCCAAGTATGCGCATACCTTCTGGAGTATGAATAACGTGGATGCATTCCATCACGTTAACATGCGATGAGAGTTGGATCCCGATTCCCACTGATGAGTTGGTTTACTCTTCGGGTGATCCCGATTGATTCTTCTTTAGGTTTGGAGGAGAATTTGACAGGACAGTGGGAGGTTTCCGGATTAGATAAAGTGATGACCATTCTGATCTAGGTTAGAGTGCACGCAGAGTGTTTCTTTTCTCTCTCTCTCTTTGGCAGCGACCTTTGACCGACCCTAGACTATGACTCAGTGACCAAGTTGACCGAACCTTCTTAAAATACTGGCTTTTGGATTGTCTGAGTTGCATAAGTCATTGCCACTCCTTCTTTTACCCTTTGCATTTCTCAGAACACCCGTATTACTACGGATATCCACTTCCATTGGATAGATCCATCGTATGGTTATATACGAACTCGAAGGGACTTCTTCGGGGATGGATCCAGGTTCAGGAGAAATAGAATTGGTTTATTCAGTTGTCTTTTATTATCACCTTCTCTCAGGTTGCGAGAGCTCCTTGGTTTAGGAGAGTACACCTATTACGCTTATTGGATAGTCTTATTCCAAACCATAGGCTGGTGCCGAAAGGTAGGGAATGAAGAAAACCAATTAGCCTAAGTAGGGTGTGCAGAAGGTAATATGTAAAGACAAAATAAAGGGATTAGAAAGAGGGCAAAGTAAATTGCGACTGATATCATTCACGACCAAAACCGCGTACTTCATCGCCACTCCTATTTCACCTTTAAAAGAATAAGGTATTATTCAGTTGTCTTTTATCATCACCTTCTCTCGAGATGCGAGTACTCCTTGGTTTAGGAGGGTACACCTATTATGCTTACTGGATAGTCTTCTTCCAAACCATAGGCTGGTGCCGAACGGTAGGGAAGGAAGAAAACCAGTTAGCCTAACGATGGTGTACAGAAGGTAACGACTAAAAACAAATAAAGGGATTTGGAGAGACGGCAATAAAGTATACGGTTGAAGTCATGAGTTGGATTATGGAAGAGGCATTACTATGAATACCAGGATACCCCTACGAAACATTTTCATGTTTCAGTGCATTGTTAAAGGAAAAACTATTTTCCCGATTTGACACTTACTCCAAGGGTATGTATTTACCGGGTTTCATTCTCATATCTGTATGGTTTTATAGATGATGAGTGGGAGTAAGATATTGGGAATTAGGTGATTATCCTCATTATATCGGAATTCGTTGTAATTAGTGATATTTGAGGAAATCGCCAGGGTACAGTTTTCCACCTACAACGCACAGGTTTTGAGTTGTTTAACTCAGCGGACTTATACAGAGTATTGTATGTTGTCCAGTGTCCATCAGGACAAAGGGGTAGGTCCTCGTACTATGTTCTGTTTACTTATAACTTCTCTAGTATTTAGACGAGTGTTTCGTAGAAATACAAGGTCTAAGTTTTGAGAAGTTGTGGGTATAAGAATAAAGTAGAGAACCAGGTATCACAAGTATCGGGATTCTTCAAAGAGATCGAAGATGTAGATTCTTGTGATTGGTATTCAGATGATAGTGATGGTTTTGAGAAACGTGTTTCTCTTTCAGGTTACTCATAAATGGATGGATTCCTAAGTTGAGTAATGCTGATTAGCCTCTTTCCATTAAGTAGATATGCACTGGAGACAGCTGCATGATTCGAATATGGTTCCAATTAAATTAGTGCCAAAGTTTCTATATTGGATATAGAATAGTTCGTACCTTAAAAGATATTGAGGTACGCGGAGTTGTCCAGCTTATGATTAAAACCAGACACTGGATAACTCAGGGCACGTTTCTGTAATGGCTGTTTGTGGGTTGACCCTGGCTATGACGAGGGTTGATATTCTACCATTTGGAAGATCAATAGTGATATTGTTCTTGACTCGCCACAGTTTTAGTAAAACAGATCTTTTTCAGAAAACAGTAGTGGGAGTATGGTAGAACTGGAAGTGATTCCAGAAACCGCGAACGATTACGGAAAATTTAATAGGACCTATACATTCAATCAGGTTTGACATTCCAATAGCCACTCCGCAGGTATGGTAGGTAACCTTAGATGCCCGAGAGGTACTTCGGTAGCCTCAGAGACGGTGACAGGGGGGTTCTTATCTACCAAGACTTGACACTACTGTTGTTCCAGGATATGAGACCCGGTAGGAGGGTTGTCATAGTCAGTGGGAGCAGCGGAAGCATAGTGGGCAAGATGCTTATATCTATTTATAGACTTGAGCAGTTATAGCGGAGATAGATCATCTAATTTTGATGTGAAAGTCATGGGTTTGACTTCAATCAGAATAGGGGATGGATCAGTTAAGAAGGTAGTAGGGTGTGATGTCATGGTATCTGGATGACATACACAGAGTAGGAAGTAAAATTCCTATACTACGATCGGTTGTACTGTGGTCGTCACACAGTTGTTTCTCCAGACAGGATATGGATATAATATTTGACATTCTGGTTTCTAGATCTATGGTTTTAGATCTGGATTTGGGTAGTTTCCCAATGTGGGTACTTTGACAGATATTCTAATGGTTTTTGGAATAGTTGACTCCTAGCATGGTGGTGTACCTGCAGGTGATGGAGTCACCCTCTCTAAAGGTGTCGTATAGACTAAAGGGGAGAGGGAAGTGCATGATTGGCAGATCACTTGCTTAGGCAATTGAGTCAATCATGAGATGTCAAGTACCACACCAAATGTTGGTTTTGCACTAGATGCAATAAGTTTGTATTAATCCAATCCTGGAGAAACATAAGGAAGCGGTTTTAGAACATTAGTACATGTTCTACGGATTTGATAACGGCAGCCTCTTTCGGGAGACGGTTATCATTCCAGGCTTCAAAGGTGACATGGATGACAGAGTGATTGTCAGAGTTTTAGTTTTCCCTCTGACGAGGGACAGTATTATGGACAGGTGGTTCCAAAGGATACTGTGGGTGGTATGGTGCCCGATACTGATTAGGTTCAGTGATCGATTCAGTCTAAGAAGTTTGGATATGGAGTTCATTTATGAACTAAGGTCCCATCAGATATCTAGACATTCTAAGACAGGTACTACTCAATTCGGGAGATGGCTTTCTCCGCGAACTTGAGATTAAGAGAGATACAGAAAGAAACTTCTAGGCGGATCCACTCAACGAGGCTATTTCTCGAACACAATAGTTTTACAAACGGGCTTTGTGAAACTGATTAGTAGAGGAGTTGGATGTTCGGTTTCACACGGGCTGTGAGTAGTCGACATCGCAATATTAGCCTTGAGTGCAAGTGGGAGATTGTTGGAGATAGTGCCCTCATAGTCAATTATTGGATCGCAGGTACGTGATTGCAATGATTGCGGAGGACCTATCCCGGTAGGACAGTCTTACTCGAAATGATAGTATGCTATCTGGTTTGCCTTTATCAGTCGTGTACATGTTCAGGTGACTGATTGCATGTTACACTTTGATAGAGCCCTTAGGATCTTGCTTTACTACCAACAGTATGATGGCGATCATATACGTGAGAGTTGGGTAGTTTATATGCATATCCTTAATTGTGGTCCCTAGTCGTGGGAGTTTCGAGACAGGGCATCGATACTCCGGAGTAGACTAGTGTGTACAGTCGAGACCCCGACGAGGGGCGGTGGCCGGTCTCACAAGCCACTGGTGTCAGTTGGATCACCTAAGATGTCTACAGGTGCTCATTGGGTTATGAGTACACCGGACAGGACTCGCCGGGAATCTGCTAGTTAGTACTATACCTATCGTCAGATAGCAGTTCCCTGGTGACATGTGTACAGGTTAGTTCATCGACCTGAGGTCGTCATTTTTCTCGTGTGAGTTCCCACTGTGCTTTGATTTCTACCCTACCACGGCTCAAAGGAGTCGTGCAAACAGGTAGCTTTTGGGTACAGTCCCGAGCCATATGGAGGCACGTGAGCGGATCGGCAGGGGATTCGTCTCTCCCGGTATTGGGGGCGAGGTCGTGCTGTGTCTAGGAGAGCCATTACACAAATCCATGGCCATGGTAGGAGAATTACTGGTAGGTACTCCAGTAGTATCTCAGGGTGTATTGGGCTTCACTTCGACACGACTTATACTGCTATTGGGGGTCTGACGTTACTAGCCCCCTAGACAGATATGCGATACTCATTGACGAACGGACCGGACTGTATATACATTGTCACTGTTAGGCTCAGTAGGGTTTTCCGGATGAGTGCGCTCATCGGCATCCCTTGAGGTCAGTCCATGGGCAGCCGTTACGCATTGCTAGTGCCGCTGACGGTTTGTGGTTAAACCCACTGCCAGGGTGCTGACGAGTCATTAGAGTCCCCCACAGACAGTTTCCCAAGTTCGGGCGAAACGTTGTAGAGGCCGTATGGTTTTATGGCAGGGTTCGGAAAATGCACGTGCGTTTACGCACGTGTTATTTTTCGGGCAGATAATACTGGTCGGCTTTGGTTTAAGCCGGATCCGAGTATTATATTGAGTAGGTATAATATCTTTGTCTCAGTTGCATTTGTATTCGGTCGTAATACAAATGCGGGTATATTTATACAGTTTCGGGGTTATCCTGAAAGTCGTTTCAGGATCACTTTTGGAAGTTGCCAGTTTCCAGTTTTCTATCAGCCGTCTTTTAACATTTGGTTAAAGGCGGATTTATCTTTTCTTGGATGAGAGTAAGTCGAGGTTCTAGAAGATTCTAGAATTTGTGACTAAGCTTTGTGACTCATGCTTTGATTTCATTACTTTCTTGTTTTGCTTAAGATCTTTAAGCAAGATATTTGTTTGTGTTCACATATGATATTTATCATATGGTCACCCCCCTCTCCTACGGTCACCTCCCTCTTGCTATATATGGCTTGCCCTCTCTCTCTCCTCACTCTCACTCTCACTTGTTGGTTTCATTTTAGAGAGAAAAGATTATGATAGGTTTTATCGGTGTATGGAATTTCACAGTCCATTTCATTCCATCACCCGATTCCTTCGGCAACTTCATTAACCGTCCGTCCATAGCTTTGGACGGAACGAGACAAAGTCATCTACTCATTCTCTACATCAATCTTGGTCGTCTCTTTTGGCAAACTTGACGATCGAGTTGCCTCGAGTCAGAGGCGGGAGCCCGTTTAAAGAACCGATCATGTGGTGCCACCTCGACGAGGATATCGGAGATCGACGCGATCGGAGCAGCCGCAACGGAGCGTGGGATGATGGTTGAAGAATGAAGGACTCAGATCGTTCGGAACAATCTTCCTACACTCTTTACAGTATGTTAGTTTAGCAATAATAGCAGATCCGGGTTAAAGTATACGATAGCGCCAGTTAAAAAGTTTTTGTTCCGCATTTGGCGTCTGTAGACTGCCGGGGCGCTAGCGTAGACTTACAAACAAATCATAGGGTGCTAGTCAAGTTCAACCCGTCATTTCTTGATTAAATCAGACATATCCGCACGACCCTTGACGGAGGTCAACAAGACCGTACGACTACCTTAATCCAATCTGCATCACATGCATAAACAGATAAATACTAGTTAGCTACCGCACACTACGCCTTGACGGAGGTCAACAAACGTAGTACGAATACTAAGTAGGATTCATCTGAAATGACGGAGGGCTAAGCAGGTTTTTCAGAAAACCATGAGCGTAATGAACTTGATATCGTTGTAGAAACAAGTGTTTTTGAAAAGGAATGTTTTTGAGGTTTTTCTAGTTTCGCTAAAGAGGTCACTCCCGGTGAAGGGATCTCGGCTCTTTCCCGATCGAATAAGGTGTAGGATATATAATATATACCGCTGTGCAATGCAAGACTATATAAGCTATCAAAAACTAAACCGTGAGTTTGTAGAATCTGCCAGTTTCTCTAAAGGGGTCACTCCCGGTGAAGGGATCTCGGCTCTTTCCTTATCGAATAAGGTGTAGGGTATATCATATATACCGCTATTTAAAGCAAGAACTGTATCTACCCTTTTTATAAAGTTTTGATTCTACAACATCTTTTAGGTTTCTTTTCTTTTTATTAATCTCATTAATAAATCCCATCAGCTTATGTTTCCTAAGCATCACAGAAGAAACGAAAGCAGTAATATTTATATATCAGCATATATATAGTATAAGCATTCGTCTCAGGCAGTAATATGATCTCATCACATAACAATATAGCAGAAGAACATATATGAAATATTGGATATACTAGGATGCCCATGTTTTTAATACGAGCCGGTATAAAACACGGATTCCACGGTCGCGATAAATAGCCAAACCCACATCCCTAGATCCCTACGAGAGCGGCAAGTAACACTGCCAATTCTAGGGTTAGGAGACCCGGTCTCAACTCCTTGAGATGGCCTCCCACTGGACCCTAGAACCCGGTTACTTGTGCTCCCCTCCTTAGGTCTACATAATGTGGAAAAGTAAAAAGTATACACTGGTGGTATCAACCTCATCCCGGAAGTGCCCCAATAAAAGAATATTACATACAAATGAATTTTACATGAATGAAAATAAAAACCCCCATCTCACATAAAAGCCCCGGCTATTCAGAACACGACGATCCAATATAACATATCACAACAACACATAATATCTCATATCATCAACGTAAGCAAGTATGCGTATCCCAATTGTCGTTGATGTATAGCAACGAAGCCGGCGATACTTTACATACTACGCTTACGGTCACAGAAAAGAAAGTGTAAAACTACAACATTTGGAATCCATAATCTCTTTAGACATCGTAAATCCGAAATATCACATACTTCGCATTTCATGCCTAACTATATGAATTCCACATATTGTATCACATTCCAGATAAATAGACAGTATTAAACTTTCCGATCGAATAATCAAATACCCAAGATTTCCTAAATAGCTCAACACTTGAGCGGAGTTCAAAAAGTCCCAGAATACATCACAGTACCAATGGTCCAGCCTTAGAAGGGTCAAGCCAACGCCTCACATGTGGCACGCCGTACTGCCCCAAACCCTAAGGTTTAGAGGCGCTTCAGACGGTCACATAATTGAGTTAAGGTTGTGTTCTTCTAGAGGGACCACCGCGTTACTTGCACGTTTTTCCGAAAGATTTAAACTTAAGAAAAATTCAACACTTGAAATTTTTTCGTGCCAGGAAAAAGTGAGTTAATGATATCCGTTCGAACATTTTACAAGTTTCTAAATATCCGGAAAATAGAACGAAATTAAAATTTTCGATCGAATCAACGAATTCAAAATAATCCCCAAAACACTCAACACCTGAGTCGGATTAAAAATACCCAGAAATATACTTAATCAGAAATAGATATTACTGTGCAAAAAGAAAAGTTAAATCCAATTGTATGGCCACGGATCCGCGGCCCAAGCAAGGTATGCCCGCAGTTCCGTGGCGGTCCATACGATTTAGCTTCTCGTTTTTCACAGTGATTCTTATAATTCCCTGCTGATTTTAAGGTATTTTTAATACAGAAAAAATCACATTTTTAAAATTTGTCCAGAGAGGGGGTCGTTTGGACGTTTCGGGGTTTGATCAGAGTTTTAATTTCGTATACACGTCGCCTAATGCTCTAGCTAGGCTCTGATACCACTGTAGGGTTCCTGGGCAGTCATACAAGGGTTCATATGGCATCAACCATGCCCGAATATAGTTTTAGACGTGCCGAACAACCCAAAGCCGGGATCTTTGCTAGATTATTAGGGTTTAACATGCAAGTAAACATCTTTACAATTAAGTGTGAGGGATTACAACCTTTGTAGTCCGCTCCTTCGCTTCATAAGCTCTGAGTAGAAGCCCCTTCGCCACAATCCATGGTCTTCCGGACTCTAGAGAGACTCCACGACTCGAACGATTCATGCTAGCTTGTAGTGTTCCTTTTCTCCGATGATCTACATCGAAGTTGCTATAACTCAAGCTCTCCCACTCTAATGGGGAGAACACCCTAATCTAATTGGCTAGATTAGATGAGAATGATGGAGTAGTATTTATACTTTCTTTTTAATTCAAATTCTTACATGAAAACATCACAAAAGGAAAACCTAGTAAGCTTTCTCAAAGCTTAAGGTTTTAGAAGAAGAAGAAATAATGCATAATCCTTTTGTGATGAATAATGAAATGAATATATGATTAATCATGGAACCATGGTCAAGGATGACAAGGATAACCTTTGTAGAGAATTAATTAGGGCTAGGGTTTGGTTGGGTTAAAGAATGAGTCATGAGAAAATATCAACAATAATATCTTAACCATGACAAAAGAAATTCCTTCTAGAAGCATCAAGAAGGAACTAACCCAAATCAAACCCTAACCTTGTTTAATCTCCACTAAACATGTTTCATCATTAATCATATCATGCTACAATAATATATATTATATATTTGTAACAAAAGAAAATAATACAATTAACATATATCGCATATATATTAATGTATTACCCGGTGAGAAAATGAAATAATAAAGCGAGCCAATATTAGATAATGTAATACAATATATCATATATTATTATACATTAAATCATCGAATCAACACTTGATCCGACAATCCGGCTATATCAAATATAACCGACTAATATATCATGTACCGATTCATCGAATCAACACTTGATCCGATGACCCGACTCATATCTAAATATCACTAGAATATAATACGGTATCTCATATCGCATTATCCTCGGTCCTGCACATATCACATATGTGCCCCTACTCCGTTTTTCCTGAGTCAAGAAACCTCTGTGTCGGACTCTAAAGAATCGTCAATACGCCGGTAGCAGGTGATGATCATATCAAACACCCACAAGCTGCAAGCGGTCTGCTAAACGTAACAGCCACCCAGGTATTGAGCGATCAGAAGATCAACAAGCTAGCATGTACATTCTCCTGTGAATCCAATCAGTAACACTCCCGTACAGTCTGGTCTCTTCGTCTGATATGTCGCATATCAAGTCTAGGGGTGGTATACGTCAGACCCCAGTAACCGATAAGTCGTGTCGATGTGAGGCTCATAACAGGTCGAGAAACTACTGGTAATACTTACTAGTAAATCTCTATATCCGCCCTGGCCAGGGACTTCCAGTTATAGCCAATCGATCACATCACAACATCAACTCCCTATACCGGGAGAGACGAATCCCCTCTTATCGCTCATTGCCTCCATGTGATTCGGGACTGCACCCAAAAGCCACCGTTTTGCACGCCTTCTTGGACGTGGTAAGGTGGGAATCAAAGCACAGTGGGAATCACACAAGACTCTATGACGATCTAGGGTCTACAGACTACCCTGTACCAGTGTCACCGGAGAACTGCCATCTGACGTGTGGTATATCACCATCTGGGAGTTCTCGGCGAGTCCATCCAGTGTACCTAGTCTCCACTGAGCACCCGTACACCATCCTTGATGTCAAAACACCAATGGATATGGGATCATCCATCGCCCATCATATGGGTCAAGATGCGTATACGCTAGTCTACTCTGGTGTATTGATGCCCTGTCTCGATATACCCTCGACTAGGAACAGTTATAGGATGTACTCATCGACTACAATGTCCCTACTAGTATGATCTCATCATAGTCCCAGTAGTCGAGTACAGATCCTAAGGGCTTTATCAACATGTGAAAGTAAGACAGTAAACAATATATAAGTCAATATGTTAAGATAAAGTGAAACCAAATAGCACACTATCATATCGAGCAAGAAAGTCCTCTCTATATATATCCAAGCATCCATTATAATATACATCATATGTACAACAATGGCCTCTAGGGCATATACATAACTAACAGCCTTGCACTGCTGTGACATAGCCCTTGTGTTCAAATCCCCTCAGCTGCATATATTTTTTTGCTGATTTTTCTTTTAAAATTTTAGAAGCTCAAAAGTTTACACGTGCAAAACACGTAAAAATGAAAGGTCTCAGAAATTAAACATGTGCACTGAGATGTATGAGATGGCCCCGACACATGGCACAAATCGCACAACCCAACTCAACCAAACAACTGGCGAAGATCGCCCCAAGACCGGTGCCACCGGGTGAAACCATGGGTAATGCCTCCAATTTTTGCCCTAGCACCCCTTGGCCTCCCCCCTCCACACCTATTCTGTTTGATTTTTCTGCATACTAACAGAGAGTGTTATTTCACCTCTTTAATCCAAGATTTAATACATTTTCAATTCTATATTCACACCCTAAACCCTAATTCTATCCTATAAATAGCACTCTACACTTTGGCCCTCCTCATTCTGAAATCCATTGCCAAAACTCTCCAAAATTCCTAAGTCTAAAAGTTGTACAATTGGAGTTAGCCAAGGTCAAAGTTCTGGCGATGATTCGGGACAAATCCGGCGACGGCGCGACCCCACGACGCCTTTGAAAGTTTCCTCTACCTCCCCTTTCTTCTCCAAATCAGTAAGTCCCTTCTCCCCTCCTCTCATTCTAATCTAAAACACTCTCATTTCAAAACTCGTCGGAAGTGGAGTTATTCCAATTACCGATTCTCTTTTTCTTTAAAAACCCAAATTTTCTTAATAACAAACCTACCAATTCTTTATATATTGTTTAGCAATCATAACCATACACTTTAGAACAAGTTTCATCTCAAAATAACAAGTTATGCAAATTTTATCACATTTTTACGATCAAATACCCCAAACTTTACATTCTATATATTTCATCATATTCCTTTGTATTACCTTTAGAAAACTCATGAGGTAATGACTTACTTCATCACAACACTCATTCTTGACATAGCACGATGGCTTTTGGAACTTTAGTTTGTGAGATTGTTACAAGTTTATAATAAAATACCCTAAACTATTACAAAACTGTATTCTTTAAATTGTCTTATTTAAATTCCATACGATTAAGTCCTTACAACCCATTTTGCGGAATCCGACTTGGTTGGTGCGGGTTATCGCACATCCATCGGACTAGTAGGGAGAGATGCAGACCTCCTCACGGAGCATACGATCTTGATGGAATTTGTATTACAATTTTAAGAAAAGCGTGATTTCTATTTAATAAATAAATTCTATTTTCTATAAATATATATATATATATATATATATATATTAGCAAAATATCTACTTTAAATATATTATATATATTCCATGTTTCCTAACTCAGAAGAGTCACAAAAGATCATGAAAATACCATCACAATCAATACAAGTCAAATTACAAGAAAATACCATATACTATTCAAAGTTAGGTTTATATCCACTAGAATATTTCATTTTATAGAGATTACAACTTTGAAAACCCTAAAGACGATAAATAAATACTTGAGGTTTATTTTGAAAATATATCAAAATTATTTTTCATAAAACCCTTTCAAGTTATATTAATTTACAATAAGGACCCTAGTAACTATAGGTTTAAGCGGGACCAGTTCTCTTGAGTCTCAGGGAGCTGGAGAATATGGGTGCTTGCCTATTTAAGATAGAAAACCTAAAAACGGTGTTATCAATACGGTAATTGTCTTGGAAAAAGACACAAATCCTGACGTCCATGTGCAGCAGTTACCGATAACTCCAAAACTAATTCAGGACTTCAATTCTGCTTAAGTGTATGACTCAGGCAGAGTCTCAGTCTAATCTGAAATCAATCAATCTATCTTGAATATGATTCAAGTGTAACTCCAATTCAACATGAATCAATTTATACCAGAATTCAATCTATATAACCATGAACATGATTTGACCAAACCATGGATATACATTTGACTGGTCTACATGGCTATCCGTCTATATCCTTTCCATTTACATCAACTACTGATATCACGGTTTCGGCAAGTCATACATCTATTAAACAAAACATTATACATCAACAAATAATACATTACGGGGTTTTAAAGGGGTAGACTCGTACGGAATGTGTTAAAAGTGGCACGAGACGGTCACTTTAATACACCTAACCTTAATATCTATTGTTGTTGTTCCATGGCTTAATGGTTCATTGTGCTTCATATACCTTAGTCCACGGAATAGTTGGACTCATCTCGTATACACTGGCATATTCTGTACCAAGTTACAAAAAACTGCGTTAACACAACAAACTCACAATGCACCAGTTATATTCTCATATCTGTCTATTCATCTGTATATTCTATTCCTACTTTTCTTTAGAATTTACCGAGTGATTGTTCGCTGACGACATTCTTTCTCTTTTCTTTCTTTGGAATGTTGTCAAGTGGATCCGACTCACTGGAGATAGAGCCCAGTTCAGAGGACTTGGATCAGTTCAGAGAGGACCCCGAGCTCTAGACTCTTGTATATACTTTACTTTCATGTTCATACCATTGTTTAGGCATTGCTTTCATCATTGTATTTACTTTTCAGTTGTATTGTAAAGAAATGTTTAAAAAATAAAAATTGATGTTCATTTACATTTCATGTCTTCTTGTGTATATTTACATTGTACTGCTTAACTACGCTTAGCGTGTTTACTTCTGAGTAAATACATAGTGGGCCGGTCACGTCTCCTTACCCGCACACTGGGAAGCAGGGCGTAACAATCTTAGATCATCAAATATTGATCTTGGTGATCGTTAATAGTTAAAATAACATTAACAGAAGATTAAGCTTTAGCGAACATAAGTTTTCTAAAACCATAGATTAATCTCTGAGGAAGAAGCGCCCTACGTGATACCCACATGAGTGCTAAGGAGAAAATCAAATGTAAGCGCCTCACATGTTGAGCACGTAAGTGCTCAAAAGAAGCAAGCAGCAGCGTCTCACGTGCCGTCCACGTGAACGCTCAGAAGCTGAAGGCTCAGTGTCTCATGTGCCATACACGCAAGCGCCTGAAAGTGAGCGTCTCACATGATATACACGTAAGCGCCTAAGCATGAGCGTCTCACAAGTGAGCGCTTAGAAGCTGAAGACTCAGCATCTCACGTGCCAGACACGTGAGTGTCTAAGAGTGAGCGTCTTACGTGATGCACACGTGAGCGCTCAGAGACTGAAGACTCAACATCTTACATGCCATCCCCATGAGCGCTAGAGACTCAGCGCCTTATGTGATGCACATGTGAGCGGTATATATTTGAGTACTGAGCACTGCTGGGTGACATAGAAACCCAATTTTATCCCCAAATTGGCTAAGTCTGAGAAGCTTAAAGTTTCTTCGAGCTCATATACTCATCTGTGTTTAAGTTGAGCTTAATCTAAAAATAGATTAATGATCTTTAATTCATGATACCTAAATCGATCTTAGTCCCATATACGACTAAAGATCCTTCAAAAGTATATTTATAATATCCAAGTTGATCTTAGTCACATATACGACTAAGGATCCTCAACCCATATTTTCTAAGTTGATCTTAGTCTTATATAAGACTAATGATCTTTAATCCAACATGTTCTCCTCCCTCATATATGAGATTTGGTTCAAGGGTAGATCCTTCCGCACCTTTGATATACAGCGTTGTAATTCCTCAGCATCTTCCGAGAGGTGGCGGATCCCAACAACCAATGACTCCTTCATCGTCCCAACTTGATAAAAGATATGCAATTTTATCAAGACAAAAAATGTCTTAAACCTATATTGGTGCATCCCACATAGATGCGTACCTCATATTAATATGCATCCTATACAGATGCACGCTTCATATTGATGTGCATCCTATATAGATGCACGCTTCATATTGATGCGCACTCTATATAGATGCGCATCATCCCAACAACCACCCCCCCAAGCATACATATATGTATATGAATATGTCTGAAGGAAATATAAATGCCTTCAAATTGGATCGCACCCTAATATTGGGCGCATTCCCATGTTACTATCATTCACTTCGCAACGTAATATATACACGTACAGGCAAGCTGAAAGATGGACCACTATGTCCCTACACTAGTATTTTGCCCTGCGGGATATCTTCATATTGACTACCGTATACTATCCATGGACTATCCATATATGATCAGATGATCAACTTAGCCCATATGCTCACCGTTTCTAACTTGATTTTAGTCTTATACACGACTAACGATTCTTAGCCATATCTTGTAAGTCGATCTTAGTTTCATATACAACTAACGATCCTCAGATCAAACCCAAGTATCCCATGAACTGATGGACATTATTTATATAAGATATACGTCCTAAGTTCAACCCCAAATCTGATATGTATGGATTTGGACTAATCCGCTCCTTACGGACGACAACATAAATTAGTTTTCGTATACAATCCGAGTGCAATCCCAACATAAACAACATATAACACGACACGAAGTGATATTCATGGAGTATAGAAAGTTGTTATCACTTGGCGATAACGTAATTAACTGCAGGGGATTGCGCTTGCAGGAAAAAACGTCCCCACAATAAAAAAAACTCCCTTCACATATTAGGGGGAATCTGATAAGTCTGCTATAACGGTCAGATCCATCCAAACTTCCGATATACGGTGCCATCAATCAGCTTAGTATCTTTGGAGAGGATGACAAATATGTTTTATATAGTATTTGCCTCTGTATTCAGGCTAGACGCGCTCTCCGCGCCTTAATACGGTTTCCGGCGGTAAACAGTTGCCTATGAGGGCATGCACATCACGTACCATATATGTAAACGTAAACAGAAAATGTTGCTTATGAAGGCATGCGCATAACGTGTTAAACACATGAGCGCAAGTAAAAAAAATAACAGCTCATTAATGAGGTGCGCAATACGTGCAAAGCACATGCGCACTCTCTCCAAAAAGAATATATACAAATACGCACCCTATGCATATGTGCACTTGGACAACAAGCTTTTGCTTGATCTTTTAGTTAAGATAAACTAAGTATAAAAGATTTTGCTTCTCATATACAATCCAATGATCAAATAAAATAAATATCCCTAAGTTGATCTTATTCTAAAATTAGATTGACAATCCTTAGTCCATACTTGTTAAGTTGATCTTAATCTAAAACAAGATTAACGATCCTTAATCATATTCTCAAGTTGTTCTTAGTCAAATGCAACTAACGATCCTTAGATGACATATTTTGAACTGATGGACCTCATTCATGTGAGAAATGCTATCTAGGTTCAAGTCTAATCTAATATGTATGGATTTGAACTAATCCACGCCCTACGAGCGATAACATTAGTCTCCATATACAATCCAAGAGCAACCCAAAAATAAACAAACCATAACATGACACGAAGTGATATATTTAGAGTAGAGAAAGTTGTTATCTCTTGGCGATAACGTAATTAACTGCAGGGGCTTGCGCCTGTAAGAAAAAGCGTCCCTACAATCTAAAATCCCTTATCATTATGGGAGAATCTGAAAAGTTCAGCTACAATGGTCGCATCTATCCAAACCTCCGATATATAGTTCTATAAATCAGCTTGGTATATTCAGAGAGGTGGATGGATATATTCCATATAGCATCTTCCCTCGTATTCATGCTAGACGTGCTCCCCCCACCTCATACCCGGTTTCCGGCGGTAAAAAGATTCTGGCATGCCTGGTGGGACCTTTTTCTCTTTCCACTCCGCATTTCATGTGTCGTGTTTTGGGAAAGAACCATGATTCGCTATGTTTATGGTTGCACTTGGAGTTTAGGATATTAAAAATTGGTGTTTCACCTCCGTGCAGATCAATGGCTTTCAGATGCATCAACTGCAAAAACTCCACCCCATCAGGAAGGGTCGTGTACGGGTCAAATGCAGCATCAATCTTCTGCATTCTGGCTAAGCAGGTCACCCAAGTAACTGGAGGATTTTTTTGGGGACCATGCTCCTATCTCCAAACTTTGGATTCCCAAAGCCAAAGGAAGAAGTTCCAAGGAAGTCGATCTTTGATCGGCTGACCACCATTGCAGGCCTTACTGATAAACCTGCCATCTCTAAATTTTTAGTCTTTGATAGGCTGAAGACAGGCTCAGTGGGCCCCACTAAGAAGCCCACTGTTTACCGTCGAAAAAGAGACGAACTGGGATTGATCGTCTTGCCTGAATTTAGGGGTAGACGATATTTGGACATATACATCCATCTCTCTGAAAATACCAAGTTGATTTATAGCAACGTATATCGAAGATTTGGATAGATGCGACCGTTATAGCAGATTTTATCAGATTCCCCCTCATTTGTGAGGGGGTTTTGATTGTGGGAATGCTTTTCCCTACATGCGCAAGCCCCTGCAGTTAATTACATTATCGCGTTGCGATAACAACTTTCTCTTGCTCCAGTAGTTCACTTCGTGTCGTATGTTATTTTGTTTACTTTGGTTGCCCGCGGATTGTATACGGAGACTAGTTTATGTCGTCGCCTGTAGGGCACGGATTAGTCCAAATCTGTATATTTTAGATTTGAAATTAGGTTGTATGTTCCTTTCGTTCAAAGTATATTTTATTTTATTTAAAGACCGTTAATCTAGTTTGAGATTAAGATCAACTTAAATATATGAGCATTTGGGCTCAATTTTTTGGACTAAAGATACGTTAGTCCTATTTGAGACTAAGCAGTATTTTATAGATCATTAAATTTTATTTGAGATCCAACAACAGAGCGTTTGGGCTCAGTTGCAAGAAATTTCATAGACAACCAATTTAGACTTGGTCTACTTGGTCTTGGGCCTTCCTTTTTTGTTTTCCTAAGAAATGCTAAGCACTTATTTGTAGCTCTGGCACTCATATGGGAAGCACGTGAGGCATTCAGACATGGGCGCTGCCCAATCAGTGCTAAGCACTTATTCATTTTGACTGAATATAAAGCGCTAAGTATTTCGTATGGCACTCACGTGGGAAGCACGTGAGGCGCCGAGGTTTTTATTTTAGGCGCTTCATGCGGGAACGACGTAAAGCGCGGAGTTTCTTTGTTTTGGGTGCTCACGTGGGAAATATGTGAGGCGCCGGGTTCCAATTAAGAGAATCTTTTGGCGCTCACATGTGTTTCACGTGAGGCGCAAGGTTCCATTTAAGGGAATCGTTTGGGCGCTCATGTGTGTTTCAAGTGAGGCGCTAGGTCCTTTTCTTTTTAGAGATTGAATATCTGTTAATGGCATTTTGGCCATTAATAATCACCATGATTTATGTTTTTGAAGATCTGGGACGTTTTATTGGAAAACTAAGTTCGTTTGTTTCTTTTATAAGAACCAATTTCTTTCATTGTAGGCTTAAACCCTGTATGCAAAGAAATAAAAATCCTAGAACATATGTTCTCTTTATTCTCTTTTTTAATCTAGTTCTTTCCTCTAGATTCTGAGTTTGAACAACAGAATCTTCCCGATAAGAATTAAATTCTCAACTTGTGGGGAGATTTTCTTTGCAAATCTCATATCAGATGAAGAACTAAGTTCTTTTGAGAATTATGAACCCTTGTTTTCTTTAAGCTAGGCAAAGGAGATACGTTTTATCTCCGTATTTTTTCTTTACCTAGTGTTTGGAAGAGCGAGGATCTTCTTCTTTGAGAGGAGAATTAAATTATCAGTTTTGTGGAAAACTTATGGGGTTCATTCTTCTTTTTGAGACTTGAAGCCTCGGATCCTTTATATAGGAGAGGCAATTTGTTAATTAGTTTGAGAAAATCTCTCATTTGAGAGATACCGATTGATTTATTCACCTCAAAAATTATTTGGGGGTTTTTATTCACCGTTGGATTTTTGATCCAATGAATTTTTGTTTTACAGAATATATATTCTTGTTTTTAACAAGATTAGGGAAATATTTTCCCATAGATAGAATTTAATTCTATCAAACGGTGATTTTTAATCACCATTGGATTTTTTAATCCAAGGGTTCAAAATTTATCTTTCTAATTTAGAAAGATCAGGGAATATTTTCCCATATTAGAAAATTCTATTATTGGATTTTTGGTCCAACAACTCTCTGTTTAATAGAATTTTAATTCTACCACTTGATGATTTTTTTAAGTCACCATTAGATCTTTGATCCAACGACCCTGTTTAACAGAGAATATCCCCATTTTTTAGGAAAACATCCTCCATGTAGAATTTAATTCTACTATCTTTAATTAAGGCACTGGCGCTCACGTGCTATGCATGTGGGTGCCGCCTAAGAATTTAATTCATATATAACATGCGGTTATGTGCCTTGCATGCCGGCACTCACGTGTGTTTCACATGAGGCGCCAGTATAAGATTTTTTAATCCTAAAAAATGCTGGTGCCAGTGCTTACGTGGGAAATACGTGAGGAGCCGCCTGATTTTTTTTATGAGGGATCAAATGCCCCCTACCGTTGTCCTCACGTTTCTTGTACGTGAGTGCAATGGTGTCAATTTTACCACCGTTGAATCATCTAGGGGAGTTGAACCGATCCCTCCCATGTCTTCTAAATAGGGCCTTTGGCCCTTGAGATAACCGTTGTCTATTCATCTTCTTCCTTTGAGTCTTTCTTTCTTTGGTAATTGAATTCTCGTTCCAGAGCTTAGATCTCTGCCCTCAAAAACTCCCTTTGAACAGAGTAAACTCTACCGATATTTTTGGTGAGGACTATGAAAGATCTTAGCTCCTAAAAAACTTTTGGATATATATTTTTTATTTTGGATTTTAGATCCACCGACAGAACTTAGTACTTTTTTTGAATCGATTTCTTGGAGATCTTAGAAAAAGAGAACTTTTTTTTATGTAAATCGTGGATCTTGATGTCCATATCAAAGGCATTCTTAAGAATCTTTGATTCTCCTCTTAGGGTTTTACCCTATTGTCAATTTGGACATTAGAGGTTTCCTAAAATTTGATTCTATCATTCATCCCATGAGTTTTCTATCATGGGGATTTCTGGGATTTAATCCCATCATTGGGAAAAATTTGATTATTGTTTTTTTTATAGAGCTTAGCTCTGATTTGATTCTTTAGTAAATTTGGGAACTTTATTCCTTTTATTGTTCTTGGATATTTTCCTTTTCTAGAATTTTTAAGGTTTTAATACCCTTTTTATAGATTTGAATATGTTGTTGTTTAAAAGAACCCGCTTTTCGGGGAATATTGAGAGTTTTAACTCCACTGTTCATTTAATGAGAATCCTTTTTGATTCTCACAGTGGGTACATGTCTCATCATTGACGAGCCGCCACTTTGATTTCGTGGGGCACACTAGTTTTTTTATAAGCTTAGTGATGCTAGAGTTTTTTTTTTATTTCTAACTTTCCACCGGGTGTCTTTTCAGGTACCATAGATTCTGATTCCTTTTTTCCTTACGTTCGCTCGGAGAGTGCTTTTGCGACGCACCCACTGATCGTGAGGTCCTTACTCTAATTCGGGACTACTATCTGGAACGGAAATCATTTCATTTGTGGGGAGCGTGGTACAGCTGCTTCATCACGGGTCGGCACAGCTTCACTTGCGAGGTGCCATCAGAGCCGATCCCTTTGGTTCAGTACACCAACCCTTCGCCAGTTGCTTATGCCGTGGAAGAGATTAATTGGACTGCATATGGTTGTATTCTACCATCTATGGCATCGATACCAGTCCAACCGCCGATGGCCCTAGATATTTTAGGGCGTCGTATATGTCAAAGAAAGGCATGACCATAGGGTTAGGTTTATACCATAGGAGTGACCCCTCGACATCCGGCAGGTTACCTCATTTGGGTCCGTTATATCTTATTTTCTAAGAAATCGTTGCTGTTGAAAATTGGACTGTATCCAGTAATTTATGCATCTTTATTCTATTACCACACTCCTCATGTGTGGTGGGTTAAGTCTTTCTTGGAACAGTAGAACATCCCAACCCACACATTTCTACTATCGGACCGGTAAGTATCAATTTCGCTAGAGGAATTTGCAGATATTTCTGGATTACCCATCAGGGGGAGCACTATGAGGAGATACTTCCTCCCGACGAGTATATCTTTGCCACTTAATCGATCGTCATTGGTCTTACGCCAGAGAATACTATCCGGCACAAGTTCCCAAGTCTAATCAAGGTGTTGAATATTTACGAGAGCCTGTGTTTGGTGTCTGGAGGGAATGGGGTTGGCTTTACAGAGTTTGTCGCCTATTTCTATCGTCCAGACGTTTTTTTGAAGAAAGCTGCGAAGTTTGCCAAGGTTGATGATCCATTTGGGTTTGGCTTGGACAAGCTGCCTACTGCCGATGCGGATCTGAAGCAGTTTTTTATTCCAGATACCCCCATCATCCCTTTTGCAGAAATTGCTACCCCAGACGTCGATGAGGAAACATTTCTCCTGGGCTTTATTGGCTTGTGGCTCAGCTGGTTTGCACTCCCGATGCATCATCGGTACATGAGACCGTTCGTCTTCTATCCGGCTCATCGTTTTGTGGCAGGAACGTGTATGGCCATTGGAATTGCGGGATTGGCTCATTTATATAACGGCTTAAGTATGGTGGCCGACACTACCCAGCCGGGTGTGGGGCCCGTTAATCTCCCTCTCTATTATTTCACATCATGCGTAGAGATGGATGTATTGGGTGCCTTCGGCGTACATAAGAGGCCCAAATTTTATGAGGGGTATAATTTCTCTCGGGTCCTCTCCCGATCCAACACAACGGGCAGCCTGACGGTTTCTTTTGCATCCGTGCATGGTTGGGGATAGCATGACTTTTGTCGATAGGGTCTTGACTATTAGCAAAAAATCCTCCAGAGTGGTCCAGCCACTTCATGACGTATTCAAGGATGGGGTTTCTTCTTTAAAGGCCAGGAAAATTGTACATCTGTACTCTATCAGGCCAGGGTTCTTAGTATTCAGAAAAAATGCCTCAGTGCTGTTCATGAGGTACAACCCGCGTCGTTTCGCTCAACAATTAGGCTATAACCAAGGTGTTCCCCTCGAAACTTTTCTTATTAATCCGGTTGCTTCAGAGGAGACCGTTCGCAATGTGGTCCACCATTTTATGCGACCGAATACAAGATCTTACTTCTTGATTGCTGAACCGAGTCATATTCTGAAGGCCTCAAATACCTATATTGCCTGGTATCAACATGTGATGGGTGTTGTTATCAAAGGAGAGAGGCAGATGCTCCTTGATCAAAAAGATTCCATCCCGGCTAGCGACCCTGCAGTCCCGCTAAAACGACGCGCAGTCGTCCGTCTTTCATTGAGAGAGAGCGATGTGATAGTAGGTCCGCATGTCTTTCCAACGGTGTCGATGGCTAAGCTACGACCCGATGTGACACCTGCAACGCTTCCCGAATCAGACATTAGCTCGGACATCAGAACACTCCTCCCCAAGATGCCAACAAAAAGAAAACTCTTATCATCTGGAGTTGCTCTTGGTTCGCTGAAGAAAAAGAAATCTATATTTTCGGCCGATATCATCTTTGATCAAGAGCCCCGTGCTCCCTATAGCGAATGCTTATCAGAGTACGAGACCAATGACGATCTTTTTCGTCTTGAAGCTTCTATCGATGAGAATGCGGCGACTGATCTCCGGGCCGATCTTGAGGCTTCCGAACGATTGGCCCGTGAGCAAGCATCGCTTGCTGCCGTTGCAGTGTCGGGTACACCTCATTTATACTCTTTGTATATCTTAGATTAAAATGTTATTGCGCTTTGTTTAATATGTTTCCTCTCTCTTTTTTAAACAGGCATCTCCATTGAAGAGGCTCTTCGGGCATCCATTAAAACATATGAGGAAGAGGAGAGGCTTTGTGCTTTTATGGGCCTTGGTATGATTTATTTTATATGCTTTAGAACATTTAGCTCCTTTTTCCCACACCGTGACTCCTTTCTTTCCATTATAGGAACCTCCATAACAAGCGCTATTTCGAGTGAGGTGCCATTATTAGGCATTACCGCAGAGGATATTCTTCATTCGACTGCCCTTACGGAATCTTTATGTAACACCTTAGAATGCGATTAGGGTTAATTTAGCGATAATATGAATTTTTAGTAAAAAAGTTTACCAAACTAGTTTTCAAACATTTTATAAAAATTAATTAATATTTATTAATATTTATTTTGGGTTTACACACACATGTGCATGTTAATTTGGGGTTAAATTAGTGGTAACTATGCTTAAGTAGCCATGGCACCTTAACCCCATTTTAATTAAGTGTATGTAATTAATTTAGTTAATTAATTAGTTTTAAATATAATAATAGATTTGAATTGTTGACTTGAGGAGAGAGAGAGGGGGGGCATCATGAGGCATGAGGCAAGCATGTCATGCATTAAATGAAGAGAGAGGGAGGCATGGTTTATGATAAACTCACACCCATGTGTGTTTCCTATACCCTCACTCATACACCCTCACACTCACCTCATTCTCTTACACTCATTTATCATTTTCTTCATCTCATTTTCTCACACCCTCACCTCCCTCAACTCAACACTCCCATTGTTCTTCACCAAAACCCTAACCCAAATCCTTATAAATCCTCACTTCATTTCACAAAATTCACCACACCCTTCACTAAACTTGATCCTAAACCCCAATTGATCACTTGGAGCAAGGAAAGCTTGGATTTTGAGTAAGTGTGGATAGGTATAAACCCCTAACTGTTAATTAGGTTCTTATTATGTGGTGTTGCTAATTAGTTTCAGTTTAGAACCTTAAAGTCTAGTTTTGGTGCAAATGTCATATTTTGGTATAGAATTGGGTCTCGGGTGAATCTGCTATCAAACCAGGAGTTTGTTGGAAAAGTTGTCATCACAGTGACCTAGTTTTGTGACCAAGAATCAACCCTAAAAACCCGAGACGATTCCCTTCATTCTTGGCCGCAATTTAATTGCTTCTGGCCGCAATTTGCGGCCAGACTGGTGAGTTAGGGTTTATGTCTTGGTCTAGGGGTCTCTGGGGTTGTTTTTAGGCTCGTGGAACTTGCAACTTTCACCAATTCCTTGTATAGAAAAATCTGGGACCAGTTAGCTAGTTTTGAGCGTTTCGGCAACATGCGATGCGGATTATCCGATATTTGTTTAGGTGTTTCGTGCGATGTGTAGCCGTAGGGCTGGTCTAGGAAGTTACTGCACTTAGGGTTGTTTTAGAGTGTCAACACACACGTTAGCCGTTAAGCGAACCCTTTTGTAGATTAAGGGAACCGATTCGTTAAATTTGCGTTGTGTTCGTTAGTATTACACAGTTTTCTAATTCCACGCGTTATCGTATTTTGTGTTAATAGGATCACAGGTGGGGACTTCGGATGCCGCGAAGAAGGGAAAGCAAGTGGTTGGATATACCTAGCTAGAGATAACGGTGAGTAGATTTAACATCTACGGGGAAATCGCGCGTGTGGCGTTATGCGTCAGAGCTTGATAGGATATTGTAGTTGTATGTTTATATTCATATTCATTGATTATGCATGTGTACCATTGTTGCATACTTCATTTCCTGTTGCATACGGACATAGTATTAATGAGACACATCACTGTTACTAACGGTTCATGTCGCACGAGCACTAAACTTTATGCCCCACACAAACCGTTAGTAATTTCCATGACACTCATACTATAGAATTGCCATGAATAATACATTGCTTAGCTTACCTTATTAATGATGATTAGACATGATGCTTGTTCCTTTGCACATATGAGCTACGTACTTGTACATACATACTTGCGTACATACGTACTTGTACATACATACTTGCGTACATACAAATTTGTAAATACATATTTGCGTACATACACACTTGTACATAAATACTTACGTACGTACATACTTGCTTACATACATACTTGCGTACATATGTACTTGTACATACATACTTGCGTACATACATACTTGTACATACATACTTGTAGTTACATGTGCATCCTTAGATGATGTTGGATTAGATGTTGGAAAATTGGGAAGCGCGTGATATATATTTTAAAACTGGATTCACTTAAAAGCGCGGTTTTCCCTTGATGTGCTCATAGTACGGTTTTATGTTGCATATATCATATTCATGGATTTTCGCATTTGGATATGGATTTCATGTGATTTATGGATTTGTGAACCCTGGTATTATTTCAAGAAAGTATTCATTGTTTTGAAAACTCGGTTTTTCTTGATATGATATTTCCGTGCGTCCACCAAGAGTTTTCTCGGCTCTGAGAGCTTGTGTGAGTATACCCGATTCGAGGAGCGGTAAGCACCGTCTGCGGGTACATGGTGGACCTGGTATTGTACCGCGGGGAAAGAAGACTCGTATAGATAGGCGGTGAGCCCAGCGGAGGGACTACTACCTACCGGTGATAGTATAGGACCCGACGGATATCCGGAGGATACCGTTTGGGAGTTATGACATGAGATACATTGAGGGCTAATCTGGGATGCGGTGCCTGAGAGATGAGTATTTGCGTGTCAATGCTGGACATAAGTATTTCATGATGTTTTCGAGTGCCGATGTTGGGCACTCAGGTTCCATGAGATTTACAGGATATGAGGGCTGATCCAAGTGACGGTGCCTGAGGTATTGGGATTTTGACCGTATTTGATGGACACCGGTTTTTCCGCGATAATGATTCATTGGTGATGACATGTTTTATCCCATACTCAACATTCATTGTTATGCATAGTTTCATGTATTTGTAGTACCTGATAGAGTACCTTTCATGATTGTTGCATATCCATATTAGCATAATGATACTATCAGATTGCATGTGATAGAGTATCGCAGTACGTGCATACCTGCGATTACCTGTATAATGTTACTTACTACTCACGAGTTGGCAACTCACCCCCGTTGTGCTACAGTATTTTGCAGGTTTTACTCTCAGAGTAGTCGCGGCAGAGCTTCTTCTTATTGTATCTTTTTGCAGCGGATACCGCTACAGTTGGCTGTGAGCCGTTTTGCTATAGGTGGGTTTGCGGTTATCTGTTTACATTTATTATATATCTCTCATTGTATCTAGTACTCTCCATCTACCCTTCCCTGTATTGACTTAGAGACGTGTTGTGAGGACGATATTGTATATTTGTGACTTTGGGTGTCATGCTCGTGTGAGACGACTTTTATTATGCAGTTTTATCTCTTTATTCTGTTTTTAACTTATACTGTCTATTTCTTCGCTACGGCGTCGTATATATGCTTGTGGTGGTTGTTTCCACCTTTGGGCGTGATTGCTCCGGTTTGGGATGTTTTATTTATATCATATGTTTTTTACCTTTATCTTATGTTTGTACCCGTTTCGGGGCTAGTTTTTACAAAGGTGGTGCTGCCAAAATTTGTAAGAAAATAAATTTAAATTTTAAAGATTTTTACTTGAGATTTCCAAATGTTTTTAATAATTTTTTATCACTTACTAGTTTCGATGGTTTAGATTTCTGGGTTTTCGGCTTACTTAAATTACGTTACGCCTCTAGATGTTACGTGGTTTAAGTGCCGGTCGCGTTTCAAATTTTGGGTCTTGACAAAGTTGGTATCAGAGCGCTAGGTTTTACCTTTCGGAGTGTAAGATGACCTTGGTATGATGGAGTAGATAGCTTAAGCAGAGTGATGTAGTGTGTGTATGTTCCGCGGCATACTTACGACACGATACTCGGCCTAAGTGACTTTAAGACTTGTTGGTTGAAATTCCTTCCGTGATTACATACATCCTTGTGATTCGATTTCCATATTCTTATCGAATCATATTTTCATTTCCCGTCATTATGCCGCCGAAGACTACGAGGGCACAACAGAGAGCGGCCGCGAGAGCCGAGATAAGAGTTGGCTCGTCAAAGATGAGAACTGAACAGGATGATACTCCCGTTGTACAGGAGCAGGTTGATCCAACTTCGCTAGATCGTATCACTAGACTAGAAGCCGATATGCAGGATTTGCGCTAGATGATTGGATCGTTGGTTGAGGCCAGTCGAGCGCAGCGACAGGAGGTTGTCCCACCTGTTACCCAGTTATTCACCGCTATCAGCGCCTAGTATTGTGACACGTATGAAATAGCAGTGGACGCAGCCCTACCAGTTGAGGAGCGTCTTCCCGAGACGTCGGTCGTTCTGGAACCGAGGAGGGTTCATACTGGTGGATCAGCACGGAGACAGATGTTTAAATGCCGCGACAGATTTCGTTCAGGTCGTGGGAGTAGCAGAGGCTGGGGATGAGGTCGGTTGTTCACCTCTTATCCTCAGAAGGGTCAGCAGCCATCGTATGGGTGTTTCCGGTGCGGGAGTTTCTATCATCGCGTTTAAGATTGTACCATGACATGTCAGAGAAAGGCAGTCGTACCACATGTTACCTTACCACCTTTACCTCAGAGAGTGTTTGCTCTTACGCCTGTTGTAGCTCCGCGTCAGACTTATGCTCAGAGAGGCCATGGTCGCGGAGGGTTCGTTCAGAGAGGACAGAGTGGCAGAGGCGGAGGACAGCCAGTTGCAGGTAGAGGGCAGGCATGAGTATTTGCTTTAACTTATCAGGACGCGCAGACGTCTAATGCAGTAGTTTCAGGTACTTTTTCTGTATGTTCTTTTGATGCACATGATTTGTTTAATCCGGGATCTACGCACTCGTATGTTTCCACACACTACGTGCTGAGGTTAGGCCAAGAGTCGTGGTTGCTAGATCAGCTGCTTTTCGTGACTACTCCTGGTGGAGATTCGTTGGTTGCGCGACACGTGTTTCAGTCATGTGTCGTATGTTTAGGAGATAGAGAGTCGTCCATCGACTTGATCCTTCTTGAGATGCTGGACTTCGACGTTCTCCTGGGCATGCACTGGTTAGCTAAGTGCTATGCGTCTGTGGATTGCCGCGAGAAGACAGTCATGTTTTGTTTTCCCAGCGAGTCAGTTCTTCTTGTGCAGGGGGACCGTGGTGCCGCCCCTCACAGTTTGATTCCATCCCTTTATGCTAGTCGGTTTTTGAGGAGGGGGCGTCGGGGATTCTTAGCTTTCATTCATGCTACTAGATCCACAGTAGATTCGTTGGACTGGGTTCCTATCGTGCGAGAGTTTCCCAACGTTTTTCCTGATGAGCTACCTGGATTGCCGCCAGAGCGTAAGATTGAGTTTTGCATTGATCTGATCCCCGGCACGGGACCTAGTTCTACCGCCTTACCGGATGGCTCCGGTGGAGCTTAGGGAGCTTAAGGATCAACTGCAAGAGTTTCTTGATAGGGGACTTATACGTCAGAGTGTTTCGCCCTGGGGAGCTCCTGTTCTATTCGTCAAGAAGAAGGACGGCAATTTGAGGTCGTGCATTGATTTTCGTCAATTGAACCGAGTTACGGTACGGAATAGGTCCTCACATTGACGATTTGTTTGATCAGCTCCAGGGTGTGGGACATTTTTCTAAGTTTGATTTGAGATCACGTTATCATCAGTTGCGGGTTCGGAATGACAACGTTCTGAAGACTGCTTTTCGTACGTGCTACGGGCATTATGAGTTTTGGTGATGTCGTTCGGACTCACCAATGCCCCAGCAGCATTCATGGATTAGATCGACCAGTTTATTATTGTGGTTATTGATGACATTCTGTTTTCTTCCAAGAGTCGTAAAGAGTATGAGCAGCACTTGAGGATTGCTTTTGCTGGCATTGAGAGAGCACCAGCTGTTTGCTAAATTCTCGAAGTGTGCCTTCTGGCTTGATAATGTTGATTTCCTTGGTCATGTGGTTACAGGAGACAGTATTCATGCGGACCCGAGGAAGATCGAGGCCGTACAGTTTTGGCCCAGACCTGTATCAGTGACAAAGGTCCGCAGCTTTTGGGCTTAGCCGGTTATTACCACTGCTTTGTGCAGGAGTTCTCGAGTATAGCTGCACCGCTGACCGGACTGACCAGGAAGGGAGTTCTTTTTCTTTGGACTGAGGCATGCGAGCCGAGTTTTCAGCAGCTGAAGACTCGGTTGACGACTGCACCAGTTTTGTCCTTGCCTTCGGGATAGGGCGGCTTTGTCGTTTACTGTTATTCTTCTCGAGTGGGGCTCGGTTGTGTATTAATGCAACATGATAGAGTTATCGCTTATGCTTCCCAGCAGTTGAAGAAGCACGAGCAGAATTATCCCACTCACGATGTTGAGATGGTTGTGGTGGTCTTGCGCTTAAGATTTGGAGACACTACTTGTACGGAGAGTCATGTCGGATTTTCACAGACCACCAGAGCTTAATGTACATCTTCCTGCAGTGGGAACTGAATTTGAGACAACCCCATTAGATGGAGCTTGTGTAGGATTATGATTGGGAGATCCTTTATCAACCGGGCAAGGCGAATGTGGTAGCCGATGCCTTGAGTCGTAGGCCCGGGGGTAGCTCGTCCCAGTTGAGCGCAGTTCAGATACAGTCTTCTGCAGATTGGCAGATCTTGTGCGACAGTAGAGTATAGTTGAGTTCACCTCCACTGGGGGACAACTTGCCCATGTCCGCACCCGTCCACTTCTACTTAATCGTTTTCATGAGGCACAGCCCGCCGATGCCCGTTTGTCTGAGATTCTTGAGCAGGTTCAGCAGGGTAGAGATTCAGAATTCTTGATTGATGACCAGGGTGTGCTACATTTTGGGACTCGTTTGTGTATACATGATACCGATGGGTAGAGACGTGAGATCCTAGGGCAGGCACATCAGTCAGCTTTTAGTGCTCACTCAAGTTCCACCAAGATGTATCGTGACTTGAGAGATATTTACTGATAGGCAGGGGTGAAGAGTGATGTTTCGGATTTCATTTCGAGGTGCCTGACTTGTCAGCGAGTCATGGCTGAGCATCAGAGATTGGCAGGAGAGTTGCAGCCCTTACCCGTTCCGAAGTGGAAATGGGAGCAGATCTCCATGGATTTCGTTGTGGGTCTACCCCGGTCTAATCAAGGGTGTGACTCTATTTGGGTGATTGTTGACCGGTTAATGAAAGAGGCCCACTACCTTCCAGTGAAGACCACTTTCGGTTATGCTCAGTATGCCCAGTTGTACATTGATGAGTTTGTGCGTTTGCACGGAGTTCCTTCATGCATCGTACCCGACAGAGGCACCCAGTTCACTAGCCGTCTTTGGCAGAAGCTCAGGAAGCCTTGGGTACCCGTTTGAGCTTTAGCACCGCTTTCCATCCGCAGACCGATGGTTAGTCAAAGCGGACTATATAGACTCTGGAGAATATGCTTCGTCTGTGCGAGCTTAATTTTAGTGGTAGTTGGGATCGTCGCTTGCCATTGATAGAGTTCTCCTACAATAACAGTTATCAGGAGACGATTCAGACGGCACCTTTTTAGGCTTTGTATGGTAGATAGTGTCGATTGCCAGTCTGTTGGACTGAACTCAGCGAGAGCAGGATTTTGGGACCCCAGCTAGTTCAAGAGACTACGGAGAAGATCCAGTTGATTCAGGATAGGATGAGAGTAGCCTAGTGTAGACAGAAGTCTTATGCCAACCGCCTTTATCACGGAATCGAGTTCGCAGTGGGGGATCATGTATTCCTACGGGTTCTCCGATGAAGGGCGTGATGAGATTTGGGAAGAAAGGGAAGCTTGGTCCTAAAATTGTAGGTCCTTTTGAAATCCTTGAGCGAGTTAGTACCGTTTTCTACTGTTTGGCACTTCCACCCAGATTTCCGGATGTTCACCCCGTATTCTATGTGTCGATACATCGCAACTACCTTCATGACCCTTCTCATATGATTCAGCACCAGACTGATCAGCAAGAGCACGATCTTTCATTCACCGAGCAGCCAGTAGTGATATTGGATCGGCAGGTGAAGAAACATCGGTCAAAGGTCTTGCCATCTGTGAAAGTTCTTTGGTGAAGCCCGAATGGTGAAGAAGTCACTTGGGAGGCCGAGAGCGAGATGCGGAAGAAATTCCCTCATCTCTTTGAAGGTGCACATAGTAAGATTTTTTAATTCGGGGACGAATTTTTTAATGGGGGAAGATTGTAACACCATAGAATGCGATTAGGCTTAATTAAGCGATAATACAGATTTTTAGCAAAAACGTTTACCAAATTAGTTTTCAAATATTTTATAAAATTTAATTAATATTTATTAATATTTATTTCGGGCTTACACACACATGTGCAGGTTAACTTGGGGTTAAATTAGTGGTAACCATGCTTAAGTAGTCATGGCACCTTAACCCTATTTTAATTAAATGTATGCAATTAATTTAGTTAATTAATTAGTTTTAAATTTAATAATAGATTTGAATTGTTGACTTGAGGAGAGAGAGGGGGGGCATCATGAGGCATGAGGCAAGCATGCCATGTATTAAATGAAGAGAGAGGGAGGCACGGCTTATGTTAAACTCACACCCATGTGTGTTTCCTACACCCTCACTCATACACCCTCACACTCACCTCATTCTCTCACTCTCACTTATCATTTTCTTCATCTCATTTTCTCACACGCTCACCTCCCTCAACTGAACACTCCCCTTGTTCTTCACCAAAACCCTAACCCAAATCCTCATAAATCCTTACTGCACTACACAAAACTCACCATACCCTTTATTAAACTTGATCCTAAACCCCAATTGATCGCTTGGAGCAAGGAATGCTTGGATTTTGAGCAAGTGTGGATAGGTATAAACCCCTAACTGTTAATTAGGTTCTTATTATGTGGTGTTGCTAATTAGTTTCAGTTTAGAACCTTAAAGTTTAGTTTTGGTGCAAATGTCGTATTTTGGTATAGAATTGGGTCTTGAGTGAATCTGCTATCAAATCAGGAGTTTGTTGGAAAAGTTGCCATCATGGTGACCTAGTTTTGTGACCTAGAAGCTACCCTAAAAACCCAAGACGATTCCCTTCATTCTTGGCCGCAATTTGCGGCCAGACTTGTGAGTTAGGGTTTGTGTCTTGGTCTAGGGGTCTCTGGGGTTGTTTTTAGGCTCGTGGAACTTGCAACTTTCACCAATTCCTTGTATAGAAAAATCTGAGATCGGTTAGCTAGTTTTGAGCGTTTCGGCAACATGCGATGCGGATTATCCGATATTTGTTTAGGTTTTTTGTGCGATGTGTAGCCGTAGGGCTGGTCTAGGAAGTTACTGCACTTAAGATTGTTTTAGAGTTCCAACACACACGTTAGCCATTAAGCAAACCCTTTTTTCGCTTAAGGGAACCGATTCGTTAAATTTGTGTTGTGTTCGTTAGTATTACGCAGTTTTCTAATTCCACGCGTTATCGTATTTTGTGATAATAGGATCACAGGTGGGGACTTCGGACGCAGCGAAGAAGGGATAGCAAGTGGTTGGATATACCTAGCTAGAGATCACGGTGAGTAGATATAACATCTACGGGGAAATCGCCTGTGTGGCGTTATGCGTCAGGGCTTGATAAGATATTGTAGTTGTATGTTTATATTCATATTCGTTGATTGTGTATGTGTACCATTGTTGCATATCCCATTTCCTATTACATACGGACATAGTATTAATGAGATACATCACTGTTGCTAACGGTTCATGTTGCACGACCACTAAACTGTATGCCCCACACACACCGTTAATAATTGCCATGACACTCACACTATAGACTTGCCATGAATAATACATCGCTTAGCTTACCTTATTATTGATGATTAGACATGATGCTTGTTCCATTGTGCATATGAACTACGTACTTGTACGTACATACTTGCGTACATACTCACTTGTATATACATACTTGCATACATACACACTTGTACATACATACTTGCGTACATACACACTTGTACATACATACTTGTGTACATACACATTTGTACATACATACTTGCGTACATACACACTTGTACATACATACTTGCATTAGTACATACTTGCTTACATACATACTTACGTACATACATACTTGTACATTCATACTTACGTACATACATACTTGCACATACATACTTGCGTACATACATACTTGTATAGTTACATGTGCATCCTTAGATGATGTTGGATTTGATGTTGGAAAATTGGGAAGCGCATGATATATATTTTAAAACTGGATTCACTTAAAAGCGTGGTTTTCCCTTGATGTGCTCATAGTACGGTTTTATGTTGCATATTTCATATTCATGGATTTTCGCATTTGGATATGGATTTCATGTGATTTATGGATTTGAGAACCGTGATATTATTTCAAGAAAGTATGCATTGTTCTGAAAACCCAGTTTCTCTTGATATGATATTTTAGTGTGTCCACCAAGAGTTTTCTCGGTTCTGATAACTTGTGTGAGTATACCCGATTCGAGGAGCGGTAGGCACTTTCTGCGGTTACATGGTGGACCCGGTATGGTACCCCGGGGCAAGAAGACTCGTATAGATAGGCGGTGAGCCCAGCAGAGGGACTACTATCTACCGGTGATAGTATAGAGCCCGACGGATATCCGGAGGATACCATTTGAGAGTTATGACATGAGATATATTGAGGGACGATCTGAGATGCGGCGCCTGAGAGATGAGTATTTGCGTGTCGATACTGGACACGAGTATTTCATGATGTTTTCAAGTGCCAATGTTGGGCACTCAGGTTCCATCAGATTTACAGGATATGAGGGCCGATCCGAGTGACGGCGCCTGAGGTATTGGGATTTTGACCGTATTTGATGGACACCGGGTTTTCCACGAAATTGATTCATTGATGATGACATGTTTTACCCCATACTCAGCATTCATTGTTATGCACAGCTTCATGTATTTGTAGTACCTGATACAATACCTTTCATGATTGTTGCATATCCATATTAGCATATTGATACCATCATATTGCATGTGGTAGAGTATCGCAGTACGTGCATACCTGCGATTACTTGTATAATGTTACTTACTACTCACGAGTTGGAAACTCACCCCCATTGTGCCATAGTTTTTTGCAGGTCTTACCTTCAGAGTAGTCGCGGCAGGGCCTCTTCTTATTGTATCTTTTTGCAGCGGATACCGCTACGGCTGGCTGTGAGCCATTTTGCTATAGGTGGGTTTGCGGTTATCTGTTTACATTTATTTTATATCTCTCATTGTATCTAGTACTCTCCATCTACCCTTTCATGTATTGACTTAGAGACGAGTTGTGAGGACGATATTGTATATTTGTGACTTTGGGTGTTGTGCTCGTATGAGCCGACTTTTATTATGCAGTTTTATATCTTTATACTGTTTTTCACTTATACTGTCTATTTCTTTGCTACGGCGTCGTATATATGCTTGTGGTGGTTGTTTCCGCCATTGGGCGTGATTGCTCCCGTTTGGAGATGCTTTATTTATATCATATTTTGTTTTACCTATATCTTATGTTTGTACCTATTTCGTGGCTAGTTTTTACAAAGGAGGTGCTGCCAAAATTTTTAAGAAAATAAATTTAAACTTTAAAGATTTTTATTTGAGATATCCAAATGTTTTTAACAATGTTTTATCACTTACTAGTTTCGATGGTTTAGATTTCTGGGTTTTCGGCTTACTTAAATTACGTTACGCCTGTAGACGTTACGTGGTTTAAGTTCCGGTCGCGTGCCAAATTTTTGGTCGTGACACTTTAAAGCTGCCGACTATTTCTCAGGCCACCTTTGTGCCACTATAGGAAGCATCGTTAAAGGAGCGGATGACGGATGTTGTAGCAGATCTAGAGGCTGAGTCTGATTCAGATGAGGGTCTTCCTCCATCGGTTGTTCTGGAGTGATCCCTCCGTACGTATAAAGCCGAGAAGAAACACCGTAAGCATGAAGCGAGGGAGTGTCAGGATAGATTGGCCACATGTGCAGGTTCGAGTGAAATATGCAGTCCTGATGCTTCTATGGAGGACATCCTTCCTGCTTTGTCAACTGCCCACAGGCAGATCGCGCATGCAGCTCGTGAAGAGGCTGAGCGTTTACTTCAGGGGGAAATAGTGCATGATACCACAACAAAACCTGGTAGTACTTATTTATTTTCCAAGTTTCTTTCCATAGCAACTTATTTGAATTATAACATTCTCCATTTTTGAATGATACAACAGGAAAAAGTTTAGATGCCGGTGCTGTGGATGATGTGGCAGCATTCGGAGATTCTGGGAAGGCAGGCCTTCATCTTGAGTTTAATATTTCTCCAGCTGCCACTCCTTCTCCCGGTAGATCTCCAGCATCCGCGGGTAATGCTAGTATAGCGATAACCCTTATTGAATCGGGAGATGAGGGCGTAGATTTTGAATCTGTCTCCACTGTGGTGGTGGAAGTAAAAGAAGTTGTCGCGACTAGTGATGCTCCAGATACAATAATGATTCCCGCACCGTCGGTTCTCATGAAATCTGCAGGTACCTTCCGTGTTATTACTTTCAAATCATTATTTCTGCCAGACCCATTTGCTAACATTTTTTTTATTTCTGGTATAGGCACGTCAAACCCTGGCGATCTGTTGATTGAAGAACCCCTGTCAGCTAGCACCATGATGGTCGTCGCTCCATCTATCTCCTTTTCACCTCCCCGAGTCTTCTCGGGCTTAGCGACGGAAGGTAATTTTCCTTCAATTTTTTTATTTTTTCGTTTCAGTATTGATATTACTCCTTAGATTAATTTCTTAATGTATATTGTCGCAATCTTGCAGGAGCACTTTTCAACCATCTGTGCCAAGTTTTAGATTGCACTTCGCCTTTCAATTGGGACTTGTCCCTTCTTCTGGCATTGGTTAGTATATCTCTCATTTCCGATCTCAACTTTCTACAAGTAATCCTTCCTTAATAAGCCTTTTCATGTACAGACTACAGTCTTACGACTCAAAGGAGAATACGAAGAAATGACCGAGCCCTCTATGCTTCTAGATTTTCCGCTTCCAACTATTGGTAGGTTATATCTTATTCTTTTTCTTGATTTAAACAGAGATTTGATCCATTTTTATCTCTAGCGGCTCCGCAGGTTTCAGTTCCTATTGAATCTCGTATAACCATGCCCGTAGGACCCTTCGCAAAATGTCAATCTTTTAGAGGTGCGGATAATAGCAGGTGTATGCTAAGCAAATTTATTGAAGGCCATAATGTTGAGACTCTCACTTCTGCTGGGGACTTTGCCAATGAAGTCAATCCTGTGCTGGCGACTCTTGTGACTTTCCATAATGAAGATTTCATCCGCATTTGGGTTGATTATTGTAACCAAATCGAGGCTTGCCTCTATGGGATCGAGCGCAAACATTTTGCGCCTGAGGCATTATCCTCAAAGGCTCAATTGACCGGGCGGATCGAACAATGTGCCGCTCTCATTCAATACTACGAGCACAAGCTGGTCTTGAAGTAGAAGGAGCATGAAACGACTTTTAGAGAGTCAAGAAAATTCCGTATTCAGGTAGAAGCTACTTCTGCGTGGTTCCAGGTCATCTTTGAAAACCTTCAACGGTGCATTTTTGAAGGAATGGCGCTGAAACGAGACCTTGATTTTACAGAGCGAGGGATGCGGGGCTACGAAGTTCCTAAATAGGAGGTTTCTGAGAAGCTTTCTTCGTGCTTGCAACAATGAGTTCAAATCGAAGCGCTGCTAACCGCAATAGTAGAACGCGAGAATAAGCTCCGGTAGAAGAATGGGTGGGTTGTTTCTTTACTAAAAACCCTGCCTTCTTAGTGATTACAATTGAATCCCTTTTTCTTTATAAATTGTATCTTTGAAACATTTTGATTCATGAATAAAGGATATACATTTTTTGTATTCACATACACCTCTTTGTTCCTTAATGTCTTGATCTGACGTGAAGTTTATGTACTCCTTTCGGAGTTTATAATTTATTCACTCATTTCGGAGTCTCTAGTTTATTCACACATTTCGGAGTATTTCTAGTTTATGTACTCATTTCAGAGTATTTCTAGTTTATGTACTCATTTCGGAGTGTTTTTAGTTTACCTCCTTTAGGTTTACAGGCAAACTTTCCTTAACGCTGGATATATATAACCCCCATTCTTTTATGACAAGGGTTCGTTAGGTTTGTGGTGCTAGGTATAAGTCCATCATATCATCGCGTTGGCTGATGTATTCCTCAATATACAGTTCTTTAGGTTACTGTTCGAGTAGCCTCATGACTGTCGTGTCTCTTATCCCTTCTAAGGCTGAACAAGACGTCTTCAAGTAATCTTCTTAGGTTGGAGTATTTGTATTACCGTCAGAAGAACAAGCATTAGGTATTTGCCGTGGCACTTTTTACTTAAGGTTAGTCTTAATTTGAAGCCCCGATGAGTCATAACCACACCTTTTTGGGGTAGGATGATCTCCAATGGTCTTTAAGCTTTGTATGTATTTCCGTCAAGACCCGAAACTAGGAATATGCCGTCACTTTGTTTTTGTTTTGATGATGTCGTGCCGATTCTTTGCTGAAGTAGGGTAGACATCCGTATGACCTCTATGCTGTATGTATTGCAATTAAGACCTGGAGCTGGGAATATACCATTGCTCCAATTTCATTTGATAGTTGCGTCCGCACCCTGCTGAAATGAGGAGGAACGTCGAGATGATCCCTAGGCTGTAGATGTTGCCATCGAGATATGGAGTTAGTAGTTTGGCATTACTCCACTTTTATTTGACCCTTGAGTCCTTGTTGACGTCACGTCTATACTTTGCTGAAGTAGGAAGGACGTACAAATAGTCTCTAGGTTGTAGATGTACTGCCAAGACTCGGTTCTTCTTTTGTCGAAGCGTGATAGGAAAATATGGTTTCCTTTCTTTCATTTGTGCCCATAGATTGTATACAAGAGTCAATATGGATCTACTTGCAGGACAGAAATGTTTTATTTTATTATATATATATTTTTAATTTATTTCCGCTATATTCTATTTTTTCATCTTTTTATATCGCGAAAGTCACGATTGCCCAATCATTTCAGCTGTTTTTCGCGGTGCCCAATCGTTTTGGCTATGTCATTTTTTATTTTTACTCGCCTTTTTTTTTATTGTGAGTTGCCTTAACATTTTAGCTGTTTCATATGCATTTTTCTTGGCTTGCTGATTTTTATTACGAGTTAGGGATTTGGGTCATGATACCAATCTAGGCATCAGCATCGCTACACTAGAATATTGCCAGGAGTGAACCATCATTTACCGTGAGAGGACTTAGAGTTTGACACCTGTTTAGGCATCAGCATCGCTACAACTGGGATATTTCCAGGAGCGAATCATCATTTGCCATTATTGATTTGAACAAAAGTGGCTTAGCGAACAATGTTAGGATCTTGACGGCTAAGGCTTTTAGCTTTATGAGCCGTAAGGGTTTCATAAAGGTATTCTCCCTATGAGTCGGGAGGATCTCGTAAGTGTATTTTCTCCTTAGAAATCATATGGATTCCTAAGTGTGTTATTTCTTTGTGAGTCGTAAGGATCTCAAACGGTGTTTTCTCCTTACAAAGTCATGAGGACTTTGCAAGTGTCGTTCACCATATGGGGAGTATATTTATTTATGCCTATGGATTATATACAAGAGTCGATATTGGACCACTTGTAGGGCGGGAAGGTTTTTTGGGGTTTTGGTGGCTTAAGAACAGGTTTGGATCCCTGTAACCTAAGCCTTTTGAATTCTATAAGTCGTGAGGGTCTTATAGAGAGTATGTTCTCTTTACGATTCGTGAGGATCTCGTAAGTGTATTTTCTCCTTAGAAATCATATGGATTTCTAAGTGTGTTTCTCCTTTGCGAGTTGTAAGGATCTCACGTATGTGTTTTCTCCTTCCAAAGTCATGAGGATTTTTTAAGTGCCTTTTTAACGAGTTCGCGCCTTTTCGGGTTTTCACAAGCTCGCCATTAGCCCTGCTATTCTTACTCAGGACGCCCTTTCGGGTTTTTATCCGTGCCCATTTCGCTTATGGACATACCTTTTTTTAGGCAGCCCGTAAGGTAACGCACCATTAGCTGTAGGCCCCGATCTTTTCCAAATGATTGCATAATGTGGAACCCAGAAGAGTTATGAATCGTTTATGCCCATGGATTGTATACGGTAATCAATATGGGGATCCACCGTAGGGCTAAATGTATTAGTTTAAGGACATGACGGTCCATATCACCGTATTTTGGGGAGAAATTCTATTTTAGGGACATTCCGGTCCATTAATCCCGTATTTGAGGGAACACACTAGTTTAGGGACATTTCGGTCCATTATTAGTTTAGGGACTTCTCGGTCCATTATCGCCGTTTTTTGAGGCGACGGGGTTTTTAGTACTACTCTCAGAGTTCTGACTCAGGAAGATAGCGAGCGGAAACAAGCGGCGTCATCTATCATTGACCTAAGTTATGACTCGTCAAGCATAGTACTTTTAGAGGAATCGCCCGTTCATTGGCCGAAAAGGTCTTTCGCCATGCATATCCATAAGCAGGTAAGCTCCACCCTGGTAGACTTTGTCTATAATGTATGGGCCTTCATAGTTCGGCCGAACTTCCCACATTTTGCACGGTTGGGGATCATTTATCTTTTGACGACTAGCACGAGTTCGCCTTTGCGAAATGTTCTTGTCCTGGTAAATCTTTTATATGACCATGTCATCCTTTCCTTATAAGCTTCCAGATTTTGCTGTGCTAGAAGACGAGTTTCGTCAAGGGCATCGAGCTTCTCAAGCCTAAGATGAGCATTTTATTCATCTGTCAGTTCGTATCAAACCACTACTCGTAAAGAGGGGAGTTCTATTTCCAATGGGAGCACTGCTTACGTGTCGAATACCAATGCGTATGGTGTTGTATTCGTGGCCGTCTTGAACATTGTTCGGTATGCCCAGAGAGTTTCGTGTAGCCTTTTGTGCCGGTCTTTTTTGTTTCCAGACACTATTTTCTTTATAATCTTGGTCAGGGTCTTGTTGAAGGCTTCAGCTAGACCGTTGGCCTGAGGATTATAGATTGAAGAATATCTCCATTCTATTTTATACTGCTGTGCGAAGTGCTTGATTTTATGGCTTCTATAAGCCGGTCCATTATCCGAGATAATGCGTCGCGGAGTTTCAAACCGATAAATGACATGGGTTTTGAAGAAGTGGAAGATATTCTCCATCTTCACTTCCCTTAGTGGTACTGCTTCTGCCCACTTTGAGAAGTAATCGGTCATTGCCAATATAAACGGATGTCCTTTGGAGGATGCTGGTTCAATGGGGCCAATTATATCGGTTCCCTACATTTCGAATGGCCAGCTGGCCACTGTTGGGTGCAGAGATTTCTGTTTACTCTCCGGCTTGTAACACTTTTCAGTATCCTCGAAGTCCACCAGGAAGTACTTCGCATCTTCATACTTTCGTACCTCATTTACCGAGAACGGGTTTAGTTCTCCCATAACGGTGTACTCCGAGCTATACTTGAAATACTTCATGCACTGATGTTGTGTAGAAGGGACGATATTGTACTCGTGTAACCAAAGTCTGCCGAGCAAAGCGTTATAGCAAGTCTTGGCGTCAATGTCATGAAATTTGATGTCAGTGACGAGCAGACCAAAGCGCAGTGTCAGTATTATGGACCCAAGCATCCGTGACGACTGTGAGTCGAATCCGGAGATGGTAATTTTATCTCAGAAAAGGTGCTGAACGTTCATGCAAATTTCCTTCAGCACTCTCACATTGAGAAGGTTAACGGAGGATCCGTTATCGATAAGAATTTTCCCTATCTTGATGTCGTGGCAGTACCCGGTGACGTATAACGGGCGATAATGTAATGCCTTAATCAGGAAATCCCGTGCCTCTTTGGACAGGAGAAGGGCATCCAATATGCTTACCTGCAAGGGTATTTTCCTCAGATGTGCTAGAACGTTTTAATCCACCTTGTTTTTCATAGGTGGGTCTTTTGCGGTGAGCTCTTTTACTGCTTCTTCATCGAGAGCGATTTCTTCGGGCATTTTCCCTTTCCTTTTGCCTTTTTTGTTCGAACCTTTGTTTGCTGGTCCAAGATTCCTTTCCGGCAGCGTACGCAGCTGAATATTCTCATAGTTCTTCTCCTCCTCTTGTTCTTTGGAGGCGGAGTCTTTGAAGAGAGGGTTGATGGGTGTTCCGTTCTCAGAATCTTTTCCGAACGTGAGAAATAGAGGTTTTTCTCTTTCCAAACTGGTACCATCCATATGACAGTTGCCAGTCGTTTCTTTATGCGCGTTCGTCTCGCTATTTTGATGTCGACGAGAGCGAGCTTCGTGCTTCACCTTCTTGAAGAGATTTTGATAAGAAACTTATCCTTGACACCACTTCTTGAATGCACTGCATCGCTCGATAGGGTGGGCAATCCTTCGATGATATAGGAAGTATTTTCGATGTTAGTCTTCTCCATCGAAGCATGTGACCCTAGGAGTGTACTTTATGAGAGGTGGCAGCTTCATCCCTATTGACAGGGCTTTGGCGAACCGCTTCTCTGTTTTGATCCTGCTCTTATTTGTTGCAGGTGTGCTTTGGTTTGGTCGGAGCACTTTACGACTCGTCCTCATCGCAGCTTCTTTATTCAGACGCTGACGCTTAGCCTTTTCATATATGGCTGTCTCGCGTTCTCGGTCGTCTTTACTTTTTTGAAGGGTTTCGTTTAAAAGTCTCTCAATCGGGTCTTCTTCTAGCAGTTTCAGAGAATATAGCGCTGATTCTGCCCCCAGTTCTTCTACGTTGTTTTCTGACGCTGAGGGAGCTTCTTCGCCATATATCGAAAAATAGGAGACCATGTGGCAACTTGCTACATAGTCTTCCGCTTCTTCTGATGAATCATTTCCCTTATCATTGTCGCTATCTCCATCCTAAAGAATATGCTTGAGGAATTCTTAGAGCGTGACTGGTGTCCGCGCCTTCTAGTTATACTCCTCCGGCATGTCTATGTACTTTTGTGGATATGTGTGCTTGTCGTCATACTCGGTAGGCTGCACGGGTTTCTTGTTCTTCTTCTTTTTCTTAGAAGACTTTAAAGACTTAACTTGGGGGCTTTCCCCTTGTCAACAATTTTCGGTGCGGGACGTAGCTTCAACACCCCTTCAATAATTTCAGGTTCAAGTGGTCTATTCCGCCTGATTGCCGGACATGCCTGTAGATCCTTCAGCATTCTTTTATTTTTTGCTGAGAGGATGACTTCCTATGGAGCTTCTTCCACGAGTGAGCATGATGCCCATTGCGCGTCCACCCTTTTAGGAGCATGCTTTTGGGGTGGGTTTACCCTCTAGTTATCAGATAGCACGAACTTTCCTTGCTGGTACTGGTTTTCAACCCAATTTTTGAAGATGCAACAATCTTCAATTGGATGGCTCACCATTCTGTGATAGGAGTAGTAATTGGGGTTATTGACGTTGCCGGGTTGCACTGGATGCCACGGGGTTGGCAATGTGATGAGGTTATTACGCATCTCCAGTTCAAACAGTCTCCTCGTCTTGTCACAGAAAAACGAGTAAGCACGTCCTAGCCTTTCTTTCAAGGACGGGCACGGACGCGCATTGTTTTAGCGAGCAGCCGGTTTTTGACCACTCGGTTGTTGTCGCGTATTGGAAACGAAAGCCACTTTCTCTTTAACCTTGTTATTTCGAGGGTCCTTATTTGAGGAGGAAGGCCCTGGCCCATCTGATCCATCTGGGCCAGCTTGTCTATCATGGCCTAGAATGTTGTTGGCTTGAAGAATGATAAACTGGGATACATTCAATTGAGTATCGAGGGTCCCGATAAACATGCCCACGGCCGGAGACTCTTCAATGCGCTGTTCGCATTTAGACCACAGGTTCCGCCACCGGATTGCGTATTGGACCCAAATTTCTCCCGACTTTACCCTGGCGTTGATTAATGCCGTGATCGGAGTGCATTCGCTCGTGCTGGCAAACCATTGTGTAAACAGAAGTTCTATTTCTGTGAAGGTTTTCACGGAGTCATTTAAGAGCTCCGAGTACCATTCGAAAGCTGTCTCGGACAAACTTCCGACAAATTGGCGAAGCAATAGTTTGCCGCGGCCTCCAGTATTGCCGCATAGTGCTATGAATTATGCGACTTGCTGGTGAGGATTGCCCATTCCTTTGTAGACATGGAACTTGTGGATTGTATAACCTGTTGGGTACTTGATTGGGTCATACCAGGCGGGATATGGTCGTCCGGTTCTGACGAGTTGGCTGGCTGCTTCACTGGCCTGGTGAGCTCTTATTTGCTGAGCGATGTAATCATCCAGGGATGCCTTGGAGATAATTTCTTCCTTGGCCGCTGATAAGACCGAAAGAGGGTTTGATGTTTCCCCTCTATCATCCTCATTAACTATTGGCGGATTTTCGGCTGGCGGGTCATGTGGTATTATTATTCCCACCATATCTTGGAACAGAAGAGCCATCTGCTTGATGTTAGTAGCTTGCTTTGCAGCTTCCTTATCTTTTCTTTCCAGCGCTCTTCGCAAGAGCTCTGTATCGGCTTCTTGCTCTTGGCACTGTTCAACCTCTTTGTCCGGACTTTTTTTTTTTTTCCGGTGAGTGCCGTCATTTTATTTAGCATCACTTGGAGCTTTTGTTGTTGCTCCTGAGCCTTTGTCAGCGATCGAGTTTGCGGTCGGTGACTTACCGAAGCACGGCTCTCTTCTTTCCCATTGGTCATATAGACCGTATGTACGGTTAAGCCCTCTGACTTGGGGTATTTAGATCCATCGCCTCTGGAATTTGCGTGGGCGGTAGGATTTTCTCTGTCCTCTTTCTTTTATGAGAAGTCGGAGCTGAAAGAGCTATTGTGACAGGCACCTGTTTAGGAACGGCCCCCCATTGCATGGTGGAGGAGCAGTCTTTTTCTTGTCAGCCATTAGATCTTTTAGGTCAACGAGAATAATTTTTGTTAAGTACAGAGTCTTGGATTTTTCGCCAGACCCTATGGATCTGTGAAGAGAGACTCGACGAGGCTGCTCTTGCTGTCGCTGCGCAGGGGCTTCTACTGGCGGAGGTGATTTCTTTAGCACCGCCGTTGGGGAGTTCTTACGTACCCTCCTAAGAGGGTCAAAGCTGTTCCCAGTTGGAACAAAAAAATTGATATCTACCGTAGGAGCTGGTGGGGTTAGCACAGAGAGAGAGTTGCTCCCAGCTTCTCTCACTTGGCGCCAGTGGCGACATCGAGCATACCTTGGAGTGGGAATTGCCTCAGTTTTGGAGGCGTCTTCATCATGCCCCCTACATTGCTCAGGAGTTTCGGTTGGTGTCAGCCTGTTGAAGACCGACATCCTTGTTCCAGTTGGAGCCGGGTTGGCCAATCTTTCGAAAATTGACCACCTTTGAAGGGAAGCATTTTTATCGGCCTCACCCATAGCAGGATTAGGGAGAGATAGCCGTTTTGGGGTAGCTCCTTCTGGTATCATGGGTTTCTTTATGGGCTTGCTTGAGCTCTTGCTCAGCCTGTTGAAGACTGAGACTTCTGGGTTTGACGGCTTGCTAACAGGAACTGTCGTGGTTGCCAGCCGATCATAGACCGACTTTCTGGGAGCTTCTCTTTGTGGCGTTGAGGTGCTAAGGTTCAGAGGCGGGAGTATGGTCCCGAAGAACAGTCCGGTAGTGGCTTGTGTGACCTGCCACACCGGTATTGAGAAAATGAAGGCCGCGTTAGGCCTATATGTCCTTCCTCCAGCTGGGGTAGAGCGGGAGTTGCTGTTGCATGAAGTGAATTAGGAAGCCATTGATTTTTGCACAGGAGCAAGGTACCCAGTTTTAGTGCCTTGAAACCAGGGGCAACCATAGTGGAAAGAGGAACATGTCTCACCGGGCGTGCGAGAATCTGTTTACCGCCGAAAACAGAGACGAACTGTGATTGATCGTCTTGCTGAATTTGGGGGCAGATGCTATTTGGACATATCCATCCACCTCTTCGAAAATACCAAGTTGATTTATGGCACCGTATATCGGAGATTTGGATAGATGTGACCAATGTAGCAAACTTTATCAGACCCCCCTCATTTGTGAGGGGTTTTTGATTATGGGAACGCTCTTCCCTACAGGCACAAGCCTCTACAATTAATTACATCATCGCGTTGCAATAACAACTTTCTCCTGCTTCATTAGTTCACTTCGTGTCGTGTGTTATTTTATTTATTTTGGTTGCCCGTGGATTGTATATGGAGACTAGTTTATGTCATCGTCCGTAGGGTGCGGATTAGTCTAAATCCGTATATTTTAGATTTGAACTTAGGTTGTATGTTCCTTTCGTTCAAAGTATATTTTATTTTATCTAAGGACCGTTAATCTAGTTTGAGATTAAGATCAACTTAAATATATGAGTATTTGGGCTCAATTTATTTTTACTAAAGATACGTTAGTCCTATTTGAGGGTAAGCAATATTTTAAGGATCATCAAATTTTAGTTGGGATTCAACAACAGAGCGTTTGGGCTCAACTGCAAGAAATTTTAGAGACTTAGCCAATTTGGGCTTGGTCTACTTTGTCTTGGGTCTTCCTTTTTGTTTTACTCAGAAGTGCGAAGCACTTATTTGCAGCTCTGGCACTCACGTGGAAAGCACGTGAGGCGCTCAGACATGGGCGCTGTCCAATCAGTACTAAACATTTAGTCATTTTGACTGAACATAGAGTGCTAAGAACTTTGTATGACACTCACGAGGGAAGCACGTGAGGCGCCGAGAATTTATTTTGGGCGCTTCACATAGGAAGCATGTGAGGCGCTGAGCCTTTTGTTTTGGGTGCTTCACATGGGAAGCACGTGAGGAGCCGAGTTCCTTTGTTTTGGGCGCTCACGTGGGAAACACGTGAGGCGCCGAGTTCCATTTAAGGGATTTTTTGGGCATTTACGTGTGTTTCACGTAAGGCGCCAGGTTCCATTTAAACGAATCTTTTGGGTGCTCACATGTGTTTCATGTGAGGCGTTAGTTCTTTTTCTTTTTAGAGATTGAATCTCTGTTAATGGCATTTTGGCCATTAATGATCATAAAGATCTATGTTTTTGAAGATCTGGGATCGTTTTATTAGAAAACTAAGTTCTTCTGTTTCTTTTATAAGAACTAGGTTCTTTCATTGTAGGGTTAAACCCTATTTGCAAAGAAATTAAATTCCTAGAACATATATTCTCTTTCTCCTTATCTTTTAATCTAGTTCTTTCCCCTAGATTCTGAGTTTGAAGAACAGAATCACCCCGATGAGAATTAAATTCTCAACTTGTGGGGAAGTTTGTTTTGCAAAACTCAGATCAGAAGAAGAACTAAGTTCTTTTAATGAAGGGTCAAACCCTTGTTTTCTTTATGCTAGGCAAAGGAGATACGTTTTATCTCTGCTTTTTTCTTTACCTAGGGTTTGGAAGAGCAAGGATCTTATTCTTTGAGAGGAGAATTAAATTCTCAATTTTGTGGAAAACTTATGGGGTTCATTCTTCTTTTTGAGACTTGAAGTCTTGGATCCTTTATATAAGAGAGGCAATTTGTTAATTAGTTTGAGAAAATCTCTCGTTTGAGAGATACCGATTGATTTATTTGCCTCAAAAATTATTTGGGGGATTTTATCTACCGTTGAATTTTTGATTCGATGAATTTCTGTTTTACATAATATATTCTTGTTTTTAACAAGATTAGGGAAATATTTTCCCATAGATAGAATTTAATTCTATCAAACGGTGATTTTTAATCACCATTGGATTTTTTAATTCAAGGGTTCAGAATTTATCTTTCTCATTTAGAAAGATTAGGGAAATATTTTCCCATATTATAATTTAATTCTATTATTGGATCTTTGATTCAAAAACTCTCTGTTTAATAGAATTTTAATTCTATCACTTGATGATTTTTTTAGTCACCATTGGATCTTTGATCCAACGTCTTTGTTTAACAGAGAATATCCCCAGTTTTTAGGAAAATATCTTCCATGTAGAATTTAATTCTACTCTCTTTAATTTGGGCGCTGGCGCGCACGTGCTATGCATGTGGGCATCGCCTTAGAATTTAATTCTTATATAACATGCGCTCATGTGCCTTGTATGCCGGTGCTCATGTGTGTTTCACGTGAGGCGCTAGTATAGGATTTTTTAATCGTAATAAATGTTGGCGCCGACGCTCACGTGGGAAACATGTGAGGCGCCACCTGATTTTTTTTATGAGGGAACACCCACGATCCCTAAGTGGGCCTTCTTTAAGCAATTGGCTATCCTAGCTCTAGCCATCCTAGCTCCTGTTCCACTTGAAACAATAAGAGTGCTTCACCCCTAAGGAAATCTGTCTTCAACAGACTGAGCTCTTCTGCTCCTGCTAAATCGAAGGCGCTGGTCTTTCACATGCTAACACTTGGCAAATCTCCAAACAACGTAGGGGGCATAATAGAGAAGCCTTTAGTACTAAGAAGGTTCCTACTACGAGAGACGCTTGACAGCACCATTGGCATCGAGTTAGGCAAGCTGGGGGCAGCTCTCCTTCTGGACTGACTCCACCAACTCCTGTGGTGACTATCAATGCTGTTGTTCCAACTGAAAATATGTTTGAACCGCTCAGAAGGGTTCTCCGTAACTCGCCTACCATGGTGCTGAAGAAATCGCCGCCTCCTACAAAGACACCAAATAAGCCGAAGCCGGAGCGTTCATATAAGTGTCTCTCTTCGACAATTTACAGAGTCTGGAAGGAAGTCTAAGGATCTATCATTGATGATAGTAACTTTTGTCGAAGGAAGATGTTCAAGGGTAGACAAGATAATGATGGCTCTTCTGCCACATAGCAGGGGACATCTCACAAGGCGGTTCCTTTTATGACGGTTCCTTCTACAACAGCCTACCACAAAAGAGCAAGGCCATAAAAAATTCGAGTGCCTAAGGAAAAATCCGAAGGCCAAAGTTCCAACCACCCCAAGCCTGGGGGCATGATGGTTCACATAGTATATATGACTGGCGCAAAAAACGAGAGTCGTAATTCTGTTATTCACAGACCACATACTCGGTCATTGACAAAGGCCCAGGTGCAACAAGAAAAAATCCAGGAGATGCTCGCCAAGGTGGCGGTGCTCACTAGCTCTTCATCTAAAGAAAGTCCAGACAAAGAGCTAGGTGAATGGCAAGAACAGATGACCGATACCGATTTCCTGAGGTGAGTGCTGGAAAAGAAGGATAAGGATACGGTAGAGCAAGCTGCTAATATGAAGCAGATGGCTCTCTTATTTTAGGACATGGTTGGATTGCTGACCCAGTTAGAACCGCCGGCTGAAGAACCACTGGTGATTGTTAATGATGATAAGGGGGGAACTTCAAACCCTCCTCTAGCCTTATCAACGGCTAAAGAAGAAACGACCTTGAAGGCGACGTTAGATGATTACATCGCACAACAGATCAAAGCTTACCAAGCAAATGAAGCGGCGAATAAGTTGATCAAGACTGGTCGACCATATCCAGTATGGTATGACCAGATGAAATACCCTCCTGTATATACGATCCCAAAGTTCTATATATATAATGGAACAGGTAACTCTCACCAGCACGTTGCACAGTTTAAATCCCCGTGTGGTAACACCTTGAGGTGATGATAAGCTGTCGCTTCGCTAATTCTTTGGAAGCCTATCTTTCGAATGGTATTTGGAGCTCCCAAATGACTCAGTCAAGACATTTTCTGAGATGGAACTGTTATTCACTCAGAGATTCGCCTTCGCAAGTGAGCGCACTCCAATCACCGTGCCGATTAACTCAAGGTCAAATCAAGTGAGACATAGGTTCAATATGTGATCTGATGGAGAAACCTGTGGTCTAAGTGCAAACAGCGCATTGAGGAGGCTCCAGCTGTGGGAATGCTCATAGGCACCATCGATACTCAGTTGACCGTGTTCCAATTTATGATCTTCTTCAAGCCTACCACCTTCCAGGAGCTCATCGATAAATTAGCCTAGATGGATCATATGGGCCATAGCCCTTCCTCTTTAGGAGGAGATTCCTGAAACAATAAAGGAAAGGGAAAGACGGCCTTTGTCACTAATACACAACAACAGAAGGGTATGAAAGCAGCCGCTCGCCAAAACAACAACTACCTGGTCCTACATTAGAAGATAGAATATGACGCGCTTATTCCTTCCCACACGATAAGACGAGAAGACTGTTCGAGCTTGCCATGAGGAATAATTTGATAACACTGCCTGAGTCGCGGCGACCCGCACAAGCTGGTGATGTCAACAATCCAAGCTACTGTCACTATCATCGGATGGTAAGCCATCCAATTGAAGACTGTTATGTCTTTAAGAACTGGGCCGATGACCAGTATTACTAAGGCAAGTTTGTGCTATCAGATAATTGGAAGATAGATCCACCACAAAAGCACGCTCCTAAGAAAGCTGATACGCAGGGGGTATTCTGCTTATTCATGGAAGAAGCTCCATAGGAAGTGGTTCTTTCGGCAAAGACTAAAAGAATGCTGAAAGACCTATAAGCATGCTCCGCTTGAACCCGAGATTATAAAAGGGATGTTAAAGCCGCATCCCACACCAAAAATCATTGACAGAGGGAAAAGCCCCAAAGGCAAGCCTTCTGAGTATTCCAAGAAAAAGAATAATAAGAAGACCAAGAAACCCATGCAACCCGCCGAATATGTCGAGACCCGTATAGATCTGCAAAATTATATAGAAACGCTGGAAGAATATAATCAGCAAGAAAGAAGATCGGTCACACTTGAAGAGTTCCTTCAGCATAACCTTGAGAACAACGATAGTGATGACGAAGAAGTAAATGACTCAGCTAAGGGGACAAAAGAATGAGTGGAAAGCTACCACATGCTCTCCTATTCCTTTATATATGATGAAGAGGCTCCGCCAGTGTCAGAAAGTGACATGGAGTAGCCGGGGGAAGAATCAGCACCAGATATCCCGAAATTGCCAGAAGAAGATCGGTCGAAAAGCAGTTGAAAGAAGCTTTTCAAAAGAGTAAAGATGATCAAAGGCATGAGATGACCATATATGGAAAGGCCAGGCAACAGCGTCTGAACAAAGAAGCAATGGAAGGGACGAGTTATGAAGTTCTCCAACCGTGCCAAATCATGCCTGCAGAGAATAAGAGCAGGACTGTAGCATTCTGAAATTTTAGAAATAAATAAAATTAAATAAATAAATAATAAAGTGTTAAATTAAAAAGTTATTAAAAACCAAATTAGATAATTTCATAAGATATTTGTAAAACAAATTAAATTAAAATTTTAGTATGCAACATAAATAAATTATAAGGGTTTTAATAAGAATTTTAGATTCATTTTAATAAAATGAGTGTTTTATAATAATATAAGTTATGAAGGGTTTCTAGATAAAGTTTAAGTTTCTTGTGAAAATGGAAAATTGTTAAAGGTATAAATGAAAAGGGGGTAGAAAACCAATTAGTTCAGAATTTTATAGCTAATTAAAATAAAAATTTAAGAGATAATGTATGACTTATCTTCCTTGCATGCACACACACACACACCAACACCTCCTTCTTGCATGAAGATGGCACATATAATTCATTGACACCTCCTACTACCACCTCTTTCTACCCTTTACCATATATAAACCTTGTTCAGATCAGATAGTAATTGAAATTCTGAAAAATTTAAAGAAAGAAAAAGAAAAACAAGAACAAATATAGAAGAACAAAGGAAAGAAGAAGAACTAGGCAAAGATTTCATCATCATCAAGTAAGGACAAGGGGCTTAGCATCTTGGAGGGTGTTATTCCAACAAATTATTGTAGGTAAATCCTTAATCACAGTAGGAATTAATTCTGTTAGTAGTGTAACTTTGAAATCAAAAGTTGTCTCAAATATCGTATTTTAGATACAACTAGGCTCTGTTTGAATCTGCTTTAGTTTAGATAAAAATAAACTTAACAAAACAGTGCTAAAATGATGTATGTTGAACCTAGAGCTAACCCTAGGAACACGAAACCAAGGGATCGGAATTGGGCCGGCGACTCATAGTGAAATCCGGCATCGCCGGATTTGTAGGAGGCTGGGTGGTTTTGGCTTGTTGGGTAGGTTTCTGTGTATAATTGTGATCATTTTGGTGTTATTTAAATAAGTTATTTTAATTGTAAATTAAATCTGGAAGCTTATATCGGAAATGATATCTAAGAAACCATAACACGACATGGTTAGGCGTATCACAATCTATTTTCTGTCGCGATGCAGAATAGGGTTAAAATCCAGAAAGGTTAAGTGTTAAAGATATAGTCGTTTGCAATATAACTAGTACGTGGGAACGGGTGTTTCTCATTTCCGTCATGTCAGAGTAGTCGTTTCCTTATATAAGTTAAATTGTGATGATAGATTCAAATACGAGATTTTCGGAGGCAGCGAGGAAAGAAAAAGAATTGGCAATTCCTGAGTAGATACGACGTTTTTCGGTGAGTAGACTAAACATCTACCGGGGAATTTTGAAAAGATGGCGTGTTACGCCGGTAGTTTTATTTAGATAAATGCTTTACTTGGTATGCTAAATTGATAATATGCGCTCATAATTCAAATATACTTTACTTAGTTGCTAGAACACTGCACAAGTATCGACGAGTTATGCCACGTGCACATCTTACATGTTACACACACCTCGTCGAAATTACCATGTCACTTTTACACTTAGTAAAAATTCTTGTTAAAAACGATTCATATCATATCTTGAACACCAATAACAGTAGTAAATTGCATCATTTACATTATGATTCATTATTGGAGTATTCTAGGTTGATATAAGAGTTAATTGTATTATTGAGGATTTATGGGTTTGAGTTTTTGAATACTATTACATAAATCTAGTGATTTTCATGATTGATGTGACATGTCCATATGAGATGTTTTATGATTTGGTCTTATTCCGAACCGAGTCGGTGGGTATACGGTTATGGATTTATTGTCTTATTCCGAACCGAGTCGGTGGGTATACGGTTACGGATTTACAGTTTTATCAAGACTGAGTCGGTGGGGATACAGTTGGATACATGGTGGACTTTGTTGATTACAGGATCGTTCGAGAAATGATGCCTTGGAGAAACGGAAGTTTTGTGTCGATGATGGACACAGAAATATGAAATTGTTAATAATAAATGATGAGATTTCAGTTTTGGTTATTTGAATTGTAGTACAGATTCATATTTTTCATATATTATTGTACATCCTACTTGCTCTCATCTCAGTTAGTTGTGATCGTCATATTTACATTATTTACCATTATATGTTAGTTATATTCACTGAATTGGCAACTCACCCCCGTTGTGCCACAGTTCCTTGCAGGGGTAGAGTGGACTGTCAGTAGCCGTGCAGCCCCACTTTTTGCAGCTTTTTCACATCTTTTGATAGGTGGGTTACATATGTAGTAACCTTCTCTTTTAGTATTGTATTTTGTATCTAGAAAATCTCCATCGGACCTGTATATGACTTAGAGTGAGAGATGGTTATATATATATTATTTGACAGAGGAGATGGTTTAGTTCTTTAAATTGTTATTTTTTCTACTTATTTGACAATTTTTATTGATGTCGTATACTTTTGGATACTTTTCTCCACTATTGATATTGTTGATCCCAACTAGGGATGCTACCAAACTTAATACTTTATACTTGTTTAATAATTTAATTACACAAAAACTGTGATTTTTACTTAAAAAAAATTAAATTTCTATATATAGAATTCCGCAAAAAGGATTTTGATCTTGGTTTTTGGCTTACTTGGACTGTGTGCATATCTTTAGATATTATACAATCTAAGTGCCGGTCACATCCAAACTTTGGGTCGTGACAAAGTTGGTATCAGAGCTTAGGATTAATCTTACGGAATCGAGTAGTGAGTTAAGATAAGTTGACGTGAGTCCGTGATTTAGGGTGACCTTTGTTTTGATGGAGTAGGTGAATTGGGATGGTTTGAAGGTTCGGAAGGACGATATTCCGAAGACTGCTTTTCGCTAAAGATATGGGCACTATGAATTTCTGGTGATGTCGTTCGGACCCACCAACGCCCCAGCAGCTTTTATGGATATGATGAACCGTATCTTTAGACCCTTCATTGATCAGTTTATTATCGTGTTCATAGATGATATTCTTATTTATTCTCGGAGTCGGGAGGAGCATGAGCAGCATTTGCGTATTACGTTACAGACCTTGAAGGAGCATTGGCTGTTTGCAAAATTCTCGAAGTGTGCGTTTTGCCTGGATAGTGTGGAATTCTTGGGAGACGTAGTTACTAGAGCTGGGATATGTGTGGACCCAAAGAAGATTGAAGCGGTACAGCACTAGCCTAGACCTGTATCAGTTACAGTGGTCCGGAGTGTCTTAGGTCTGGCAGGTTATTATCGGCGCTTCGTGCAGGATTTTTCACGGATAGCTGCACCTTTGACCGGATTGACTAGGAAGGAGGTTCCCTTTCTTTGGACAGATGCATGTGAGCAGAGTTTCCAGCAGTTGAAGACTTGCTTGACGACTGCACCTGTATTATCATTACCTTCTGGGTCAGGTGGCTTTGTTGTGTATTGTGATGCCTCTAGAGTGGGTTTAGGTTGTGTATTGATGCAGCACGGCAGGGTTGTAGCTTATGCTTGTCGACAGCTGAAGAGGCATGAAAGAACTACCTCACTCATGATCTAGAGATGGCTACTGTGATATTCGCATTGAAGATTTAGAGACATTACTTGTATGGAGAGTCGTGTCAAATCTTCACAGATCATAAGAGTTTGAAGTATATTTTTCAGCAGAGAGATCTGAACCTAAGGCAGCGTAGATGGATGGAACCGGTGAAAGATTATGATTGTGAGATTTTGAATCATCCAGGCAAAGCAAATGTCGTAGCAGATGCTTTGAGTCGGAGGCCTGGAGGTAGCTTATCTCATTTGGGCACCTTGCAGAGACAGTTTTCTACCGACTGGCAGATTTTATGTGATAGTCGTATACAATTTGAGTTCACCCCGATAGGAGGACAGCTAGCGCATGTTCGCACCCGACCTCAGTTATTGGATCGTATTCGAGAGACACAGCCAATAGATGCTCGTATATTGGAGCTTATGGATCAGGTTAGGCAGGGCAGGGAGACGGAGTTTGTGATTGATGATCATGGAGTATTACGCTTTAGGACTCGTCTCTGTGTACCAAATTCAGATGGGTTGAGGCGTGAGATCTTAGAGGAGGCTCATAGACCAGCATACAGTATTCATACTGGTTCCACCAAGATGTATCATGATCTGAAGGATGTTTATTGGTGGGAAAGAATGAAGAGGGATGTTGCGGAATACGTTTCGAGATGCTTGACTTGTCAGCAAGTCAAGGCAGAACACCAGAGGCCAGCCGGAGAGTTGCAGCCCTTGCCCATTCCAAAATGGAAATGGAAACAGATTTCCATGGATTTTGTGGTGGGTCTACCCAGGACTAGCAGAGGGTATGATTCTATTTGGGTGATTGTAGATAGATTAACAAAGGCAGCTCATTTCTTCCAGTGAAGACGGCGTATGGGTTTGCACAGTATGCTCAGATTTATATCGATGTGATTTTACGTCTGAATGGAAGTTCCGACATGCATAGTTTCAGATAGGGGTACCCAGTTTACTAGCAGGCTATGGCAGAAACTTCTAGAAGTTCTTGGCACACGATTGAGCTTTAGTACGGCTTTTCACCCACAGACAGATGGTCAGTTGGAGCGGACCATTCAGACACTAGAGGTTATGCTTCGCGCTTGTAGTCTTGATTTTGGTGGTAGTTGGGACCGTCACCTACCTTTGATAGAATTCTCGTACAACAACAGTTTTCAGGAGACGATCCTAATGGCACCCTTTGAAGCTTTGTATGGGAGGAAATGTCGATCACCTGTTTGCTGGACGGAACTGAGCAAGAGTAGCATTTTGGGACCGTAGATAGTACAGGAGACGACGGAGAAGATTCAATTGATACAGGACAGAATGAGGGCGGCCCAATGCAAACAGAAATCATATGCAGATCGAAGACATCGTAGACTCAAGTTTGGAGTGGGAGATCATGTGTGCCTTCAAGTGTCTCTGATGAAAGGTGTGATGCATTTCGGGAAGAAGGGGAAACTTTGCCCCAGATATGTCGGACCTTACGAGATTCTGGAGAGAGTGGGTGCTGTAGCTTATCGTTTAGCACTTCCACCGAGTTTTCCTGATGTGCATATGGTGTTTCACGTTTCGATGCTTCGGAAGTATCTTCACGATCCTTCTCATGCGATCAAGTATCAGACCTTACAGATTAAGCCGGTCTTATCCTACACAGTGCAGCCAGTCGCTATTCTAGACAGGCAGGCAAAGATACTAAGATCAAGGGTACTTCCATCTGTAAAGGTTCTTTGGCAAGGAAAGGACCGCGAGGAAATTACTTGGGAGACCGAGGATGCGATGCGAAAGAAATTTCCACATCTTTTAGAAGGTATGTCTAGTTAATTTTAAATTCGGGGACCGAATTTTCTTAAGGAGGGAATATTGTAGCATTCTGAAATTTTAGAAATAAATAAAATTAATTAAATAAATAATAAAGTGTTAAATTAAAAAGTTATTAAAAACCAAATTAGATAATTTCATAAGATATTTGTAAAACAAATTAAATTAAAATTTTAGTATGCAACATAAATAAATTATAAGGGTTTTAGTGAGAATTTTAGTTTCATTTTAATAAAATGAGTGTTTTATAATAACATAAGTTGTGAAGGGTTTCTAAGTACTATTTAAGTTTCTTGTTAAAATGGAAAATTGTTAAGGGTATAAATGAAAAAGGGGTAGAAAACCAATTAGTTCAGAATTTTATTACTAATTAAAATAAAAATTTAAGAGATAATGTATGACACATCTTCCTTGCATGCACACACACACACACCAACACCTCTTTCTTGCATGAAGAGGGAACATCTAATTCATTGACACCTCCTACTACCACCTCTTTCTTCCCTTCACCATATATAAACCTTGTTCAGATCAGATAGTAATTGAAATTCTGAAAATTTTAAAGAAAGAAAAAGAAAAACAACAACAAATATAAAAGAACAAAGGAAAGAAGAAGAACTAGGTAAAGATTTCATCATCATCAAGCAAGGACAAGGGGCTTAGCATCTTGGAGGGTGTTATTCCAATAAATTATTGTAGGTAAATTCTTAATCACAGTAGGAATTAATTCTGTTAGTAGTGTAACTTTGAAATCAAAAGTTGTCTCAAATATCGTATTTTAGATACAACTAAGCTCTGTTTAAATTTGCTTTAGTTTAGATAAAAATAAACTTAACAAAACAGTGCTAAAATGATGTATGTTGAACCTAGAGCTAACCCTAGGAACACGAAACCAAGGGATCGGAATTGGGCCGGCGACTCATAGTGGAATTCCAGCATCGCCGGATTTGTAGGAGGCTAGGTGGTTTTGGATTGTTGGGTAGGTTTCTGTGTATAATTGTGATCATTTTGGTGTTATTTAAATAAGTTATTTTTGTAAGTCCACGTTGCCCACTCCGGTGCTTACGGGGAGGCGGAAAACATAATAAAAACGGATTTTTATCAACTATAGGCAACATGGACCTAGCTATGAGGATCTTTGCTAAACAAAAACTAGCTAAAGCAAACTAACAACTAGCTAAGTTGTAGAAAGATTATACCTTGAGCTCGAAGTCCTTCTCTCCTTGCTCGTCGGAATGGTAGAAAGACCTCACCTTGCTTGTCTTCTTCCGTCAAAGAAGGATCCACCCGAAAGCCTCGACCTTTAGCTTCAACTCCAAGCTAGGAGTAACTAGAGTGTAAGAAATGCTAAGACTTGAACCCTAGAAGAGAGTAGAGAAGATCAAGTGAAGGTTTTTCTCAAGCTTTTTGTTTCTCAACACATGAGAGGGAGAGAGCTTGAGGGAGAGGATGAGCAAGAGAGAGAAATGATATGAGAGAATGAATTATTAGTGAGCCATTCTCACTAATATGTGTGTAATATTTTAATTCAATAATTAGCTAGAAAATTGTCATGGTTTAATCAAGATGTGACCATTATCATTTCAATATTAATGCAAATTGCAAGGATCAAAGAGCATCTTCCAAATGAAATGATTATGGTCAAGTTGTCAACTTGGTCAACAAGTCAATGAAGTCAAATGGTCAACAACAACAACCATGCACAATTATTAAGCTAATTATCAATTAACAATAATACACACAAAAGCAATGGGGTTAATAAAATGACAATAGTCATTAACCCTAAACAAGGTCCTCTCCCTCAATCTCAAGCAACTGTGCATACGCACCCGCATTCGCGATCCGAGGAACACGAATACACTGAGAAAAACCAATCTCAAATCATATACTAGGATCCGGCTTAAACCAAAGCCCGCTAGTATAAACTGTCCGGACAGCAATCGTGCACAAGTGCACGGATGCGAACGAACCATGTCGCAAAACCATGAGACCTCTACTCATTTTGCCTAAAGGCGAATAGCTCTCTGTGTGGGACTCTAAAGACTCGACACTACGCTGGCAGTGGGTTTAACCACAGACCGCAAGCGGCACTAGCTGTATGTAACGGTCCCCAGGTAGATGTCGATAAGAAGACTGACGAGGTGAACCCCATCTGCACTCCTACTGAGCCTGTATGTGACAGTCTCCGTACAGTCCGGTCTGTTCGTCTGATACATCGCATGGCGGGCCTAGGGGGGCGGTGAACGTCAGTCCCCTAATAGCGGTACAAGTCGTGTCGGAGTGTAGCCCAGAACACCCTGAGATAACACTGGAAGCCTACCAGTATATCTCGCTTGCCCTGGCCAGGGACTACTCGTGTAATGGCTCTCCTGGACACAGCGCTATGTCAACCCCCAATACCGGGAGAGACGAATCCTGTCTAACCGTCACTGCCTCTAAGTGCTTCGGGACTGCACCCAAAACTACCTGTTTGCACGACTCCTTTGAGCCGTGGTAGGGCAGTAATCAAAGTGCAGTGGGAACACACTCGAGGCGAAGTGACAGTGTCAAGTCAGCGGACTAAGCTGTACTCATGTCACCTGGGAACTGATAACTGACGATAGGTATATTACCAACCAACAGTTCCCAACGAGTCCTGTCCAGTGTACTCGTAACCTAACGAGCACCCGCATACTATCCCAAGTACGACGTACTAACGGCTGTGGGACAGACCGTCTCCCACACTGGGATGAGAAGCGCATACGCTAGTCTACTCCGGAGTATCGATGCCCTGTCTCGATAGTCCAACGACCAGGGACCTGTATAAGGATGTGCTTATAGATTACCCAGCTCCCACGAGTGCGAGCGCCATCACAACGCTGGTAATCAAGCAAGGATCCTAAGGGCTCTACTAATATGTATACCAGCAATATGCTAAAAGAAACACATGCACATATTAAAGCAGAGACAAACCAAGTAGCATACTACCATTTCGAGCAAGATTGTATATACAACTGTGAATATCCCAAGCTTCCATTAAGTAATATACAAACTAGTATGATACAGTAATGGCCTCTAGGGCATATACACTAACAATCTCCCACTTGCACTAAGGCCATGTACTGACGTATCGAAGACCTATCATCTCGATCAGCCGCTCGAACTGAGTCTGGGGCAAGGCCTTGGTGAATGGATCTGCTGTGTTATCCTCTGATGCAACTCTCCGGACCTCGATCTCCTGGCGATCCACAATCTCCCTGATCAGGTGATACCGCCTTAAGATGTGTCTGGATTTCTGATGGGACCTCGGTTCCTTCGCTAAAGCTATAGCCCCGTTGTTGTCGCAATACAAGGGTATTGGGTCAACAATGGACGGAACCACCTGAAGTTCTTTCAAGAACTTCCTCATCCAGACAGCTTCTTTTGCGGCATCAGATGCAGCGATGTATTCCGCTTCCATAGTCGAGTCAGCAACGGTTTCCTGTTTGGAGCTCTTCCAACACACCGCCCCTCCATTGAGGGTAAAGACAAAACCCGACATGGACTTGGAATCATCCTTGTCACTCTGGAAGCTGGAGTCAGCAAAGGCCTCAATCTGTAGGTCTTTTCCGCCATACACCAAGAACATCTCCTTAGTCCTTCTCAGGTACTTGAGAATGTTCTTTACTGCTATCCAATGTTTCTCCCCAGGGTTTGACTGATACCTGCTTACCACACTCAGTGCATAAGCCACATCCGGTCTGGTACACAACATCGCATACATTATAAAGCCTACCGCAGAAGCATAGGGTATAATAGACATGCGATCCCTCTCCAAATCAGTCTTGGGAGACATCTCTTTGGAGAGGGTGATCCCGTGACAAGCCGGTAGATTACCGCGCTTGGAATCTTCCATACTGAATCTCTTCAGTATGGTGTCGATGTACCTGGACTGTGAGAGTCCTAATATCCTCTTGGATCTGTCACGGTAGATCCGGATACCCAGAATGTATGAGGCATCACCCAGGTCTTTCATGGAGAACCTGTGTGACAAGAACCCCTTGATAGATTGTAGCATAGGAATGTCATTTCCTATTAAGAGAATGTCATCCACGTATAAAACGAGGAATACTACAGTTCTCGCTACAAATCTACAATAGATGCATGGTTCATCTGGATTTTTGATAAAGCCAAATTCTTTGACCGTCTCATCAAAGCAGATGTTCCAACTCCGCGATGCCTGCTTAAGTCCATAAATGGACTTGAGCAACTTGCACACCTTTCCGCTGCTCCCACCCTGAATGAAACCCTCTGGCTGGTCCATATAGACACACTCCTCTAAATGATCATTTAGAAAAGCTGTCTTTACGTCCATCTGCCAAATCTCATAATCGTGGAAAGCAGCGATGGCAAGAAGGATCCGAATGGATTTCAGCATAGCTACTGGAGAAAAGGTTTCGTCATAGTCCAAACCAGGTCGCTGACGAAAACCCTTTGCTACCAGTCTCGCTTTATAGGTCTCAACCTGTCCATCTACACCAATCTTCCTTTTGAAGATCCACTTGCATCCTACGGGTTTTACCCCGTCTGGAGCAATGTCCAACGTCCATACTTTGTTGGTGTACATGGACTCCATCTCGGTCCGCATTGCATCCAGCCATTTTACCGAGTCGACGCTCTGAATGGCTTGCTGGAAGCTAGTAGGCTCATCACAATCTATGATGCAGTCCTCTCTATCCCCGTCAATGAGAAAACCGTAGTACCTCTCGGGCGGATGAGACTGCCTACTACTCCTGCGGAGTGGCGTAGGAATGTCCTGTTCTTTTGAACCTTCTGGTTCCACTAAGCTTTCAGTAATAGTTTGTGGTTCTGAAATTTCTTCCAGTTCTATTGCGCTCCCACTTATTTCTTTTTCTAAAAACTGATGTTCCAGAAAATGGGCATTACGAGAAACAAGGACTTTTTGTTCCTCTGCGTAATAGAAAAGATACCCCCTGGAGTTCTTTGGGTATCCCACAAACTTGCACAATACTGAGCGTGCCTCGAGCTTGTCCGTATGCTGCTTTTTGACATAAGCTGGACATCCCCAAATCTTCAAGTATTGAAGATAGGGTTTCTTCCCACTCCATAACTCATATGGTGTGGTAGGCACAGTCTTAGTGGGAACACGGTTCAAAAAATATGCAGCTGTTTCTAGTGCATATCCCCAGAACGATCGCGGTAACTCAGCGTTACTCATCATGGACCGTACCATATCCAATAGGGTCCGGTTCCGTCTCTCCGATACACCGTTATGTTGCGGAGTGTATGGAGGAGTAAGCTGAGAGAGAATTCCATTCTCTTTTAAGTAATTCAGGAATTCGGCACTTAAGTATTCTCCTCCTCGATCCGATCTTAGGATCTTGATACTTTTGCCGGTTTGTTTTTCTACTTCATTCTTATATTCCTGGAACTTATCAAAAGCTTCGGATTTATGCTTCATTAAGAAGATATGTCCGAATCTTGAGAAATCATCCGTAAAAGTAATGAAGTAAGAAAAACCGCTTCGCGCATGTGTAGACATTGGACCGCACACGTCGCTGTGTACGAGTCCCAAGAGCTCGCTCGCTCTTTCTCCGTGTCCAGAAAACGGAGCCTTTGTCATCTTTCCTTTGAGACAGGATTGACAAGTTGCATACGATTGATATTCGAACGGATCTAAATATCCTTCAGTATGTAACTTAGTCAATCTTCTCTCATTGATGTGACCCAGTCTACAATGCCATAAGAAAGTTTTATTAATTTCTGGAGACTTTCTTTTGTGTGTATTCTGGATATTGAAAACCTGTGGTTGGTTTAAAACGTATATATCGTTGTTCAATGTACCTGACCCAATCAAAACTTGATTAAGGTGAATGTTCACTACATTACTTACAAATGCAAATTCATAACCTTCTTTAGATAATAAAGATACAGAAATGATATTACAGGTTGCATTTGGTACATAATAACAACTACGCAAAACCAAAAAGTATCCATCTGATAATCCCAGGTGATAGTCCCCCACGGCCTCAGCATCCATGCTAGCACCGTTCGCAACTCTGAGGGTCATGTCACATGCCTTCAAAACTCTACGCTTTCTCAACGCCTGCAAAGAATTACAGATATGAGATCCTGATCCGGTATCCAATACCCAGGATGTAGAGTTTATTGATAGACAGTTTTCAATAACATACACACCTGAAGCTGAAGCTGCAACTCGCTTCAAATCCTGTGTTCTTGCTTTCCAAGCCTTGCAATCCTGTTTCCAGTGACCACTTTTGTGACAATAGAAGCATTCTTCCTTCCCCACCAGCTTCCCCGCTACTTTTGTTGCTTTACCCTTTCCCTTCGTATCCACTTTACCGACACCGCCTCTTGGTTTGGCGGGGGCTTTCTTCTTCTTGCCCTTGGCTTTCGCCCTGGACCTAGAAGAGGAAGATCCTCCTATAAACAAAGTGGATGTCTCCCTACCCTTCTGTAGGGTGCCCTCAGCAGTCCTCAACATGTTCAGAAGTTCGGCAAGTTCAACCTCCTTTCCTTGCATGTTGAAGTTAAGAATGAACTGGGCGTAAGTGGAAGGAAGGGACTGGAGAATCAAATCGGTATAGAGTTCATTCTGCAACGTGGTCCCAAGGTCCGCGAGCTCCTCTATGTAGCCGATCATCTTAAGCACGTGGTCCGCTACCGATGATCCGACGGCCAACCTTGCCGAAAAAAGCTTCTTCGACACTTCGTATCTAGCGATACGAGACTGCTCTCCATACAGTTCTTTTGTATGGAGAAATATGGACTCTAGGTCCATATTCTCGTGCCTCCTCTGATGTTCGTTGTCCATCGAGGCTAGTACGAGGCATCTGGCCCTCGCGCAATCTATCTCCCATGTCTTACGGATTTCTACATCCGCGACGCTGGAGGTGGGACCTGGGACAGGGGGAGCTTTGGTGGTAAGTATATACCCCAGCTTGTCATAAGTGATAGCCATCTTGACATTCCTGAGCCAATCTTTGTAGTTTGGCCCTGTCAATATATTTTTATCTAATAGTAACTTAAGTCCGGTCATGTTGAATGGTCGCTGCAATTAGGAGAGAGAAAAGAAATACTTTAGCATGATGCTCTTGCAAGTTTAGAGTGGTTTTTAGTTTGTCTAAACTGGATGGCTCCCACTGTTTCTCGAATCCCTTCTCAAACCATAAAGAAAAGGATTAGCCGGGATCATTCTCACCGTACAATACTTGCTTAACCGTTCAGCCAGGCCAGTGTCGGTACTTCGAGGGAGGTTTTCCAACGCTTTCGCGAAGTTCCTTAATTAAGTAACCTCTTTTCCCTGTGGGCGTAGCCCCGCTAACACCTTTCTAGGCACCTACTAGGTTTATAGCATTGATCGTTAAGTGAGAGTTTTCCCGAGGAGTAGCATATACTCACAGTAGGATCGGGATCCAAATATCATCGCGTGATAAAACCGAAGGAATCCTACCAGAATCATCACACTCCAAATGGTATGCAACGCTAGCAAGTTTCAGTACTTATGAAACTCCCGATGTGGATTTTTGCCCCATGCTCTTATGACCTTGGCGTGAGGTCAAAATGTCATAAGTCACATGTCAAGTTCTTCCCATCATTATCCTGGTTAATTTGAACCCACCCGTACCTACCCTTGACGTAGGCCAAAACGGCAGTACGACTGTCTCAAATCAACGCATTCTATCTATGCAACGGATAAATATCCGGCAGCTACCAATCACTATGCCTTGGCGTGAGGTCAAAATACATAGCTTGAATACTACCGAATATTTAACCGAAATGATGGAGGGCTACGGATGGTTTTGGCGAAACCGTGAACGTAGTGAACTTGATATAATCGATGGAACGAGATAGCTTTTAAAAGGAGTGGTTCAAGCTCCGCGTTTAAAAGTTTAGTTTTGAAAAGAACCGAGTGGTTTTCAAAGTGTTCCAATCGACTTTTACTTGGTTTATTTCTTGCATTAGTTCTTTTAATGCGTCCCATCATTTAATCCTACCATTGCAGAAAACAACCAAAATATGACGTACGCTTATGCCATTCGCATTCGCCACGGGGCCCCGTCATCACCCGTTAGGTTTCTTAACTAACGACAGAGCGGGGGCTGGGCTAGCGCGGCTGTAAAACATAAGCAACGCCTAAATAGTTATTATATATAAATATATAGCAATGATAGACATTACAGATCACAGATAAATACATTGGATATGCTAGGAATCCGCAATGCGTTCGAGCCTGCAACGTAAAGCGGATTACACGGTCGCGGTGAATAGCCAATATCCCACCCAAGACCCCTACGGGTGCGGCAAACTACCCGCCAAGCACCCGAAGCGAAGCAACCTCCCTCACCACCGTGAGTAGGCCACTCGGCACTTCGAGATACCCGGTAGTTTGTGCACCCCCTCCATGGGTCTATCCTAGGAGCAAAAACAGTAAAAAGAATTATACAATGACGGCTACAACCCCGACCCGGTTGTGCGGCCATATAAATAATATTATTACATCAATTTACATGTTACAAATGAATGAAAGAAAAATAACGCTCATCTCACATCCACCCCGGCTATTCACCCGCAACAATCCAATCCATTCATATCCACAAACCAATAACAGTCACAGATCACAGAGATGTATAACCCCGACTAATCGACTTATAGCGATTAGCCGACGTTCAATACATAAAAGCATCACAGATATAACCGATATAGTTAAAGTGTAGTGAAGTTCCGAAAAAATACGGATTTATAGGCCCCCAAAAGTAAATTTTAGTTCTGGAAAATCTGGGCACATATAACATATCCTAAAAATCCCAAAACCAACACAGAAACACTCTGCACCAAAATCGAAGCAGAGAGGGGACCAGACGGCCGCGCTTCCGCGGCAAGAGCTTCATCTTGCCGCGGATCCGCGCTCCTCTGATCGCCTCTCTGGTTCGTATTTGGTGGTTTTCTATACAAAAGCCTGAGATAATTTTTGGTGTATAACAAATGTCATTTTGACCAGAAAAAAAATTAACAGAAACTAGGGTTTTGCAAAGTTTGGTTTTTGGATTTTCCGGTTTCGAAACTTCGTTACACTTCACTACCTAGCTAGTTTAAGTTTAGTTAGGCTCTGATACCACTGTAAGTCCACGTTGCCCACCCCGGTGCTTACGGGGAGGCGGAAAACATAATAAAAAACGGATTTTTATCAACTATAGGCAACATGGACCTAGCTATGAGGATCTTTGCTAAACAAAAACTAGCTAAAGCAAACTAACAACTAGCTAAGTTGTAGAAAGGTTATACCTTGAGCTCGAAGTCCTTCTCTCCTTGCTCGTCGGAATGGTAGAAAGACCTCACCTTGCTTGTCTTCTTCCGTCAAAGAAGGATCCACCCGAAAGCCTCGACCTTTAGCTTCAACTCCAAGCTAGGAGTAACTAGAGTGCAAGAAATGCTAAGAATTGAACCCTAGAAGAGAGTAGAGAAGATCAAGTGAAGGTTTTTCTCAAGCTTTTTGTTTCTCAACACATGAGAGGGAGAGAGCTTGAGGGAGAGGATGAGCAAGAGAGAGAAATGATATGAGAGAATGAATTATTAGTGAGCCATTCTCACTAATATGTGTGTAATATTTTAATTCAATAATTAGCTAGAAAATTGTAATGGTTTAATCAAGGTGTGACCATTATCATTTCAATATTAATGCAAATTGCAAGGATCAAAGAGCATCTTCCAAATGAAATGATTATGGTCAAGTTGTCAACTTGGTCAACAAGTCAATGAAGTCAAATGGTCAACAACAACAACCATGCACAATTATTAAGCTAATTATCAATTAACAATAATACACACAAAAGCAATGGGGTTAATAAAATGACAATAGTCATTAACCCTAAACAAGGTCCTCTCCCTCAATCTCAAGCAACTGTGCATACGCACCCGCATTCGCGATCCGAGGAACACGAATACACTGAGAAAAACCAATCTCAAATCATATACTAGGATCCGGCTTAAACCAAAGCCCGCTAGTATAAACTGTCCGGACAGCAATCGTGCACAAGTGCGCGGATGCGAACGAACCCTGTCGCAAAACCATGCGACCTCTACTCATTTTGCCTAAAGGCGAATAGCTCTCTGTGTGGGACTCTAAAGACT